>CM046306.1:24277730-25622804 GCA_025267735.1 Mactra quadrangularis | reverse complement strand
TCACTTTTTGCTGACAAATTGTGCTTTTTTAAGTTCTGTCTTCATGTAGTAGTCAGAATCTGGATGTTTTGCATCAAAATAATGCACATCTTACATGGTACATCCTCTTTTCTAAGGGAGGTAACTCAAAACATGGAATTTGACCAAAATATTCAAAATTTCTGATGATCATTTTTTATTAGTAAACACACTCCTTAGACTTTTTTGCATCTTTTCACAGTACCTTTAGGTGTAAAAAGTAGTTTGAACCCCTGAGCACTTAGAATTTACATCATTTCTCTTAGATGATAGTTTTTCATTGAGAACCTACATTCCTATTCGGCATCATGTGAGTGCTAGGCTACAATTTTTTCTCAACTTGCTGTTGAGTTGTTGTTGTTTTTATTGTTGTTTTTGTTGGTTTTCTTCTCAGATTTTTGTCCAAATAAGCTCAGCTTAAACATTTGATGTAGAAATAGTGGTAGGAAACAGTGGAAAACTTGCTACTGAGTTCTGCTTGTTATACTCAGCCGAGAGGAATATCAGGATCATTTGGGCTTTGTCGGCTTCTCTGTTGGTGAGCGGTAGTATTTTAGTTAGCCATGTTCATTGACATGAATGATATCTGGCTTTGTTTTTAACCTTTATTATACTATTTTCCTTAAGTAGAACTGTTTCTTTGTCTTTTCCAAACTCTATCTTACTGTTTTTAGTGACATTAAGTCACTGCTAATGATGGTTATAGCTGCTGCATCCTATTTCAGGTGCTTTTCTGCACACTGAAGTGTATAATCTGGCTTAAATGTTGGTATTGTACTGTCTTAGCAGCCCCTAAAGGCCCCTCACATTGATGAATCTGTTTATATCTCCTGTGTTTTGGTATATTCAGCACTATTGCTTGCAGATGAACCTTTAAAGACTTGAATTTAGTACTGTAATTGTCTGTACATGGTGTAGGCTTGTTTTCCTTTGCCATAGGCTGAAACTGCAGTGCCGCTTGGACTATGTGTCTTATGCTTGATAGCTTAACAGTCTACATTTACAAAATCATGTCCATTTTGGTCGTGAGATTTTGCATATCTAGCCAAACCCTGGTCCTGAACACTGATCCGCATCAAAGTATATACTTTGATTTGGTTTATGTCTCGGTGATACTGTATGTTTGTCAGTTTCAGGGACCCCGTGTCCTTTTTTAAGTTTCACAGCTTGTTTTTTGCAGTTACTCGGCCATCCGTGTACTTCTTTGGGAACTTGTTTATGATTGCCTCAGTGATTTTGTACTTTTTCAGGTGCTATAGATAATCTTTAACAGGTTTTTTAGTGTTTTTACACTTTTCCAGGCAATATCATCAGAATTTCAGTGAAATTTTTGAATTACCTCCCTTTGATCAAACAGTGATGTACTGATATTGTTGAATGCACTTGCATATGAAAGTCATGTGGAAAACATTTGCACTGTTTTTCTGAGTTGAAATATCACTTGGAATTCTTCAGCACATGTTTTATATAGAAACTTACCTGTTTTGCATTGAAGATGTACTGCGGTGTGCTGAAATGTCCGAGAAACCTGCTATAACAACAGGTTTTTTATATTTTCTGACGCAAAAATATATGTACTTGTGGTTCCGATGACAGTTTTAAGTCCAAATGGTAGTAAAATAAAATATTGAATAGCTTTCCACCCATGGTTTAAGTTATACTTATGAGCTGCACCATTAAAGGTGGAATCCAATTTCAGGCAGTTATTTGGTCAAAAAGGGCCTAAATTTGCCGAAATCATTGTGTTAGGAAAACAACTGGCATTCGGTGGTAACCTGACAAAGAGTATAATTTTTGCATTGGTTTTACTTGAAATGGACTTATATACATAAAAATGGTATATTTTGGGTATCTGGAGAACTTTATCTGCCTTCTTAAGGTGGCACACCACAGTTTCAGAGCCGCATTGTCGAAGTGGCCAGGGTCAAATTTTTAAATAATAGAAACTTTGGCAGTTGGATTGCATTTTTGTGGTTTAAAATATTTTTGATGGCTATATTTGAAGTTTCAACAGCTAGTATTGCACTTTAGTTATTAGGCACAATGGGTTTTAAGGGTATTGCCCGAGGTATTGCGAAAAATTACTGTCAGATGCGAATGCATGGACTTTCGGAGCTAGCACAGAAATCAGCTGTTCATTTTCAAGGTACGTCAGAAATTGGAAAATTAGAGCCAAAAAGTCATGGTTGACACCCTATTTCCTTGTTATTTTCTGATTGTGCAGTGTTAAGGGTACATGAAACAGTGTAGTATATATTGCTATCGTTGGAATTAAGAATTCTGTGGGACTTTGCGTATAGCAAAAATTCGCCATTTTGTCACCTATTTTCGCGACCATCAAAACAAAGAATTAAAGGCCCCTCAGGCAGAAAAGTTTGTTTTGATCATGTTTATTTTATTGTTTTTACTGAGAAACATATATTCATGCTAATTTTGAAAATCATTTGTTTCAGGTGTGTGACTACTGACTAGTGTGAGAGCTTTTCATTGTGTGGCCGTGTATTTTCAGCCGAGAAGCCGAGGAAACTGTGGTGTGCCACCTTAAGGTAAATAAGCTGAAATTTTAATTTCACTTTTTGCTGACAAATTGTGCTTTTTTAAGTTCTGTCTTCATGTAGTAGTCAGAATCTGGATGTTTTGCATCAAAATAATGCACATCTTACATGGTACATCCTCTTTTCTAAGGGAGGTAACTCAAAACATGGAATTTGACCAAAATATTCAAAATTTCTGATGATCATTTTTTATTAGTAAACACACTCCTTAGACTTTTTTGCATCTTTTCACAGTACCTTTAGGTGTAAAAAGTAGTTTGAACCCCTGAGCACTTAGAATTTACATCATTTCTCTTAGATGATAGTTTTTCATTGAGAACCTACATTCCTATTCGGCATCATGTGAGTGCTAGGCTACAATTTTTTCTCAACTTGCTGTTGAGTTGTTGTTGTTTTTATTGTTGTTTTTGTTGGTTTTCTTCTCAGATTTTTGTCCAAATAAGCTCAGCTTAAACATTTGATGTAGAAATAGTGGTAGGAAACAGTGGAAAACTTGCTACTGAGTTCTGCTTGTTATACTCAGCCGAGAGGAATATCAGGATCATTTGGGCTTTGTCGGCTTCTCTGTTGGTGAGCGGTAGTATTTTAGTTAGCCATGTTCATTGACATGAATGATATCTGGCTTTGTTTTTAACCTTTATTATACTATTTTCCTTAAGTAGAACTGTTTCTTTGTCTTTTCCAAACTCTATCTTACTGTTTTTAGTGACATTAAGTCACTGCTAATGATGGTTATAGCTGCTGCATCCTATTTCAGGTGCTTTTCTGCACACTGAAGTGTATAATCTGGCTTAAATGTTGGTATTGTACTGTCTTAGCAGCCCCTAAAGGCCCCTCACATTGATGAATCTGTTTATATCTCCTGTGTTTTGGTATATTCAGCACTATTGCTTGCAGATGAACCTTTAAAGACTTGAATTTAGTACTGTAATTGTCTGTACATGGTGTAGGCTTGTTTTCCTTTGCCATAGGCTGAAACTGCAGTGCCGCTTGGACTATGTGTCTTATGCTTGATAGCTTAACAGTCTACATTTACAAAATCATGTCCATTTTGGTCGTGAGATTTTGCATATCTAGCCAAACCCTGGTCCTGAACACTGATCCGCATCAAAGTATATACTTTGATTTGGTTTATGTCTCGGTGATACTGTATGTTTGTCAGTTTCAGGGACCCCGTGTCCTTTTTTAAGTTTCACAGCTTGTTTTTTGCAGTTACTCGGCCATCCGTGTACTTCTTTGGGAACTTGTTTATGATTGCCTCAGTGATTTTGTACTTTTTCAGGTGCTATAGATAATCTTTAACAGGTTTTTTAGTGTTTTTACACTTTTCCAGGCAATATCATCAGAATTTCAGTGAAATTTTTGAATTACCTCCCTTTGATCAAACAGTGATGTACTGATATTGTTGAATGCACTTGCATATGAAAGTCATGTGGAAAACATTTGCACTGTTTTTCTGAGTTGAAATATCACTTGGAATTC
The DNA here is from genome assembly GCA_025267735.1 of Mactra quadrangularis. Classification (NCBI taxonomy): domain Eukaryota; kingdom Metazoa; phylum Mollusca; class Bivalvia; order Venerida; family Mactridae; genus Mactra; species Mactra quadrangularis. Next base: position 25,618,749 of record CM046306.1, on the reverse strand, counting down.
TTCAGCACATGTTTTATATAGAAACTTACCTGTTTTGCATTGAAGATGTACTGCGGTGTGCTGAAATGTCCGAGAAACCTGCTATAACAACAGGTTTTTTATATTTTCTGACGCAAAAATATATGTACTTGTGGTTCCGATGACAGTTTTAAGTCCAAATGGTAGTAAAATAAAATATTGAATAGCTTTCCACCCATGGTTTAAGTTATACTTATGAGCTGCACCATTAAAGGTGGAATCCAATTTCAGGCAGTTATTTGGTCAAAAAGGGCCTAAATTTGCCGAAATCATTGTGTTAGGAAAACAACTGGCATTCGGTGGTAACCTGACAAAGAGTATAATTTTTGCATTGGTTTTACTTGAAATGGACTTATATACATAAAAATGGTATATTTTGGGTATCTGGAGAACTTTATCTGCCTTCTTAAGGTGGCACACCACAGTTTCAGAGCCGCATTGTCGAAGTGGCCAGGGTCAAATTTTTAAATAATAGAAACTTTGGCAGTTGGATTGCATTTTTGTGGTTTAAAATATTTTTGATGGCTATATTTGAAGTTTCAACAGCTAGTATTGCACTTTAGTTATTAGGCACAATGGGTTTTAAGGGTATTGCCCGAGGTATTGCGAAAAATTACTGTCAGATGCGAATGCATGGACTTTCGGAGCTAGCACAGAAATCAGCTGTTCATTTTCAAGGTACGTCAGAAATTGGAAAATTAGAGCCAAAAAGTCATGGTTGACACCCTATTTCCTTGTTATTTTCTGATTGTGCAGTGTTAAGGGTACATGAAACAGTGTAGTATATATTGCTATCGTTGGAATTAAGAATTCTGTGGGACTTTGCGTATAGCAAAAATTCGCCATTTTGTCACCTATTTTCGCGACCATCAAAACAAAGAATTAAAGGCCCCTCAGGCAGAAAAGTTTGTTTTGATCATGTTTATTTTATTGTTTTTACTGAGAAACATATATTCATGCTAATTTTGAAAATCATTTGTTTCAGGTGTGTGACTACTGACTAGTGTGAGAGCTTTTCATTGTGTGGCCGTGTATTTTCAGCCGAGAAGCCGAGGAAACTGTGGTGTGCCACCTTAAGGTAAATAAGCTGAAATTTTAATTTCACTTTTTGCTGACAAATTGTGCTTTTTTAAGTTCTGTCTTCATGTAGTAGTCAGAATCTGGATGTTTTGCATCAAAATAATGCACATCTTACATGGTACATCCTCTTTTCTAAGGGAGGTAACTCAAAACATGGAATTTGACCAAAATATTCAAAATTTCTGATGATCATTTTTTATTAGTAAACACACTCCTTAGACTTTTTTGCATCTTTTCACAGTACCTTTAGGTGTAAAAAGTAGTTTGAACCCCTGAGCACTTAGAATTTACATCATTTCTCTTAGATGATAGTTTTTCATTGAGAACCTACATTCCTATTCGGCATCATGTGAGTGCTAGGCTACAATTTTTTCTCAACTTGCTGTTGAGTTGTTGTTGTTTTTATTGTTGTTTTTGTTGGTTTTCTTCTCAGATTTTTGTCCAAATAAGCTCAGCTTAAACATTTGATGTAGAAATAGTGGTAGGAAACAGTGGAAAACTTGCTACTGAGTTCTGCTTGTTATACTCAGCCGAGAGGAATATCAGGATCATTTGGGCTTTGTCGGCTTCTCTGTTGGTGAGCGGTAGTATTTTAGTTAGCCATGTTCATTGACATGAATGATATCTGGCTTTGTTTTTAACCTTTATTATACTATTTTCCTTAAGTAGAACTGTTTCTTTGTCTTTTCCAAACTCTATCTTACTGTTTTTAGTGACATTAAGTCACTGCTAATGATGGTTATAGCTGCTGCATCCTATTTCAGGTGCTTTTCTGCACACTGAAGTGTATAATCTGGCTTAAATGTTGGTATTGTACTGTCTTAGCAGCCCCTAAAGGCCCCTCACATTGATGAATCTGTTTATATCTCCTGTGTTTTGGTATATTCAGCACTATTGCTTGCAGATGAACCTTTAAAGACTTGAATTTAGTACTGTAATTGTCTGTACATGGTGTAGGCTTGTTTTCCTTTGCCATAGGCTGAAACTGCAGTGCCGCTTGGACTATGTGTCTTATGCTTGATAGCTTAACAGTCTACATTTACAAAATCATGTCCATTTTGGTCGTGAGATTTTGCATATCTAGCCAAACCCTGGTCCTGAACACTGATCCGCATCAAAGTATATACTTTGATTTGGTTTATGTCTCGGTGATACTGTATGTTTGTCAGTTTCAGGGACCCCGTGTCCTTTTTTAAGTTTCACAGCTTGTTTTTTGCAGTTACTCGGCCATCCGTGTACTTCTTTGGGAACTTGTTTATGATTGCCTCAGTGATTTTGTACTTTTTCAGGTGCTATAGATAATCTTTAACAGGTTTTTTAGTGTTTTTACACTTTTCCAGGCAATATCATCAGAATTTCAGTGAAATTTTTGAATTACCTCCCTTTGATCAAACAGTGATGTACTGATATTGTTGAATGCACTTGCATATGAAAGTCATGTGGAAAACATTTGCACTGTTTTTCTGAGTTGAAATATCACTTGGAATTCTTCAGCACATGTTTTATATAGAAACTTACCTGTTTTGCATTGAAGATGTACTGCGGTGTGCTGAAATGTCCGAGAAACCTGCTATAACAACAGGTTTTTTATATTTTCTGACGCAAAAATATATGTACTTGTGGTTCCGATGACAGTTTTAAGTCCAAATGGTAGTAAAATAAAATATTGAATAGCTTTCCACCCATGGTTTAAGTTATACTTATGAGCTGCACCATTAAAGGTGGAATCCAATTTCAGGCAGTTATTTGGTCAAAAAGGGCCTAAATTTGCCGAAATCATTGTGTTAGGAAAACAACTGGCATTCGGTGGTAACCTGACAAAGAGTATAATTTTTGCATTGGTTTTACTTGAAATGGACTTATATACATAAAAATGGTATATTTTGGGTATCTGGAGAACTTTATCTGCCTTCTTAAGGTGGCACACCACAGTTTCAGAGCCGCATTGTCGAAGTGGCCAGGGTCAAATTTTTAAATAATAGAAACTTTGGCAGTTGGATTGCATTTTTGTGGTTTAAAATATTTTTGATGGCTATATTTGAAGTTTCAACAGCTAGTATTGCACTTTAGTTATTAGGCACAATGGGTTTTAAGGGTATTGCCCGAGGTATTGCGAAAAATTACTGTCAGATGCGAATGCATGGACTTTCGGAGCTAGCACAGAAATCAGCTGTTCATTTTCAAGGTACGTCAGAAATTGGAAAATTAGAGCCAAAAAGTCATGGTTGACACCCTATTTCCTTGTTATTTTCTGATTGTGCAGTGTTAAGGGTACATGAAACAGTGTAGTATATATTGCTATCGTTGGAATTAAGAATTCTGTGGGACTTTGCGTATAGCAAAAATTCGCCATTTTGTCACCTATTTTCGCGACCATCAAAACAAAGAATTAAAGGCCCCTCAGGCAGAAAAGTTTGTTTTGATCATGTTTATTTTATTGTTTTTACTGAGAAACATATATTCATGCTAATTTTGAAAATCATTTGTTTCAGGTGTGTGACTACTGACTAGTGTGAGAGCTTTTCATTGTGTGGCCGTGTATTTTCAGCCGAGAAGCCGAGGAAACTGTGGTGTGCCACCTTAAAACTAGTGACAAAAATAAACATTTTTATGCAATTTTAGATTATTATTTTTAATCTGATGCACTTGTTACACGTTTGTGATGTCTGAAATAAATGATGATCGATGTTTTGTGAATACATTTGATGCATATTCCAGTAATGTCTCGATTATGGCTGGATCGGACGGTAAAGTAAGTGACATTATTTTCGGATATACCAGTTATCTGGCTATTCTGTATTCAATTTTTTTTTCTGAATTGGTTAGTCCACTCCACGTGTATCTTTGGTCCTGAAGATGGTGACTGACTCTAAGCATGTGTCTAGATCTTGTTAAGATGTTGTCTGAATTGTTAGGATCAGAAAAAAGGGTTCTTTCTTAGACAGTGGCTATGCTGTCCAAACTGTAATCCGAGCCTAGTATTATGGAAAAACCATAAACCATATAAATACTGTATTCCTAGTCAATTCTAAGCTATACTAATTTATTGTCTCTCCTGTGCTAGCTCTAGAGTTGAAGGGTCCCTCATTGTGAGACTGTTGGCAAACAAGGACCCTATATAAACATATGTATTAATAGGGTCTTCGTGACAGTAAAACCACTGAGCCCTACCTTAGTAACTATCGCTATCAACCAAAGTCAAATAATACTGTGCACTAATTTCTCTGTATGTCACTTGATTTGTTTTTAGCTTAATGATGCTTTGAGGAAACCTATTCAGCAATATATTGATTCATTATTGGAAAGATTATATCAAGGCCTGAGTGAAGAGGAGGATGACAATTATTCTGTTTATACTGGCGTTGGAGGTATTTTTCTTTAATATAAATCTTATTAAGTCCTTATGTATTTTGGCTTTATTATGAAACAAGTACTTACAACCTTGATTAATAACTCTTGATTTCACTTCCTGCAGCGTGTCAAGTAACGACTGTTAGCGAACGTTACAGACCCGGGAAAACTCAACCCATAGACAACACAACCCGTGGATAACTCAACTCAAAGTTGTGACAACTCAACCCGTTACTTGGGGATTGAGTTTTCTCGGGTTAAGTTGTCTTTTGGTTAAGTTGTCCCGACCCTAACGTTACAGAAGGTTTCAGAACCTTCAGGGTAATAGAACACACTACTGTTATCCCAGTAATGAGCTTATAGGAGTTTCCTGCTTATGGAAACAGCAAGGTAGGTTTGAACCAATGGATAGCTGCAGAATTTGACATTAGTTCTTAAACAAGGTTGCCCGGTTAGACTGTCGGCTATATGTTTCACTTGCCAAACCAATCTGCGTAAACACATATCCAGTAGACCACGGTAGTACTGGATCTGTACTTTTTCCCTTTGAGGTCACGTCGAGTTGAACTTTGTGTCGACCAATCAATGTGTAGCTTTCATCTAGACGAAAACACTATTAATCAAATTTTGATTTCTATTTTAAGACCAAGTTTTGCTTGCTAATTTAACCGCGGTATTATTCACAGGCTGCGATTGGGCGGCTCATTTCAAATTTCGTGACGTAGACGATGTAAACAAGTTACGTATCATAACAATTTCGTCATGAATATTATGATGAGAAAAGTTCACCTGAACGTGACCTTCGTTTGGAAAAGGCCAGATCTACATTAGCGAGTATGCGAGCGGTAAAATTGTAGATCGGGTTTTAATCAGATTGTTGCCAAACCAGATGTTTACTAGCTGTTACAGGATGCCAACACATTGCATAGGTCATGTCAGGAATCCAACCTACGTCCCATCAATCATTAGTCTTGTGTGCTACCAACTGATTCCACTGAACTAGCTGGGTGACTTGTCATAAATTTAAATTACAAATGTATGATGTTACATTTTGTAATTCTTTTTGTAGGTATAGCTCTTCTACACTTACATTTATATGAGAAATTAAAGCAAGACAAAGGGCAATTAGAATGTGCATTAGATTGTTTACGTCAGCCATTGAAACATCTGAAAGGAAGGAGAATCTCATTTTTATGTGGAGATGCTGGACCATTGGCTCTGGCTGCTGTAGTATATCATAAACTAGGGAGTAAAAGGGACTCAGATGATTGTATAAAAAGGTTGGTTTGAGTAAGTTTATTCAAGTTTTTTAGCTCTTTTAGAAATGAGTTCTAATCAAAGCGCCGATAGCGCTGTCAGACATGGGGTTTTAGTAGAGTATATGGCTGTATACAACTCATGGAAGCTGGACAGCGATACAAGGGACCTTTACCTTATATCTTCTTATCGTCTGCTTGTTGTGCGTAATGCGGACTATATTAATTGCAGTGATAATTATCCCTTTATTTGCACGCTCACAACCGAGTGTAATCGTCCGCGACAAATTTTGATGTAGATTTGCCACAGTCCACTTCTAAACATGGGGAAACCCCATGTAAAAACTCAAATGCTTGTGGCAATATCATTAAACAAAAAAAAAACTAATTTTTTCAAATCAGAATTCACAACAAATTTGCCTTAAGTGAGGGATTGCAGAAAAGACAGTGAGACATTTTTTTCTTGAAAGATCTCATAGGCCCCAACCATAGGCTAACTTGCTAAGTGGAAAAAAGTTATACTTTTTTGCTGATTAGCATATGCATATCATCAACACAAGATGGATACTTTTAGTCCTAAAAGATTATACCATTTATGGGACTTGAGGCCAAGAAGTTTTAGTTGGAAAGTTTTTTCATGTTGGTTGTTAAGGGTGCACAGTTTGTATTAGAGATGTGTCGATGGCTAACTATAGTCATCAGAATTGTCAACAAACTTTAAAAGTCAAGGACACTATATATCTCTTTAGGTCATTGCAATGTCAGAGAAGTTTTCAAAGATAGTTGGTGAAAACAAAAAGTTCCTAAAAATCATTGTGCATTTTTTTTTACTTTTAATTGAGGTATTATACCATTGGTTATGATTAGGTGTTTGTTCAAGTGTGAGAGAATAAATACTTAAATTTGGTTCTAGATTTAATAAAAATGGTTCAAGGCTATTTTTTATCAACAGCTCTAAGTTGTTAGCAACCCTGGTTTCACACAGAGAAGGTATTGGGCTACATGAATATTTATTTTCTACTCCTGTTTTAGGTTAGTTTCACTTCATAAAGATGTAATAAAGGATTCAACATTGCCAGATGAATTACTTTATGGAAGAGTTGGCTATTTATATGCTTTACTTTTTGTCAACACAAGAATCGCTCCTGATAGTATTAGTCAAGATATTATCTTACAAGTAAGGGGATTGCATTCTATTTATGCACGTTCACCCACTTTACAGCTACTACCCCTGGTCATTGGGCTACTTGTATCTAACCTCCTTTCTGAGTCTTTTACTCTGCTTAGTTTCACTGACGTATGGGTACAACAGAATTATACCATCCTCACAGGTACACATTTACTCCTAAGTGTAGTGAAGCAATCCCAAGATAATGTTTAGCTCAAGGAAATTAGCAGTGCCCCTAGTGGGGTTCCAACCTGGGACCTCTCAATCTCAAATCTTGCTTCGGAAATTAAAGTACTGTTTTCTGTTTAAACATTTCACTTGGCTAAAGCATTCATTATTTAATCCTTATGAACATCAAAGCTTGTGTCTATTTTTTATTTTACAATAAAACATCGACAACTGTAAGTTATGTCTTAATTATTGTGTATTTCAGGTGTATAAACGTATAATAGATTCTGGGATACAAATGTCACAGCAACAAGGATGGAGACATCCATTAATGTATGCCTGGCATGAGAAACATTATCTTGGTGCAGCACATGGCCTGGCTGGAATATTTTATATACTCATGCAGGTAATACAATCACGCAACAGTATTTGTAACAGTATTTATTTATTTGTATAAACAGGCCTCCAGGCTATACACAACAATGTGAATTTACAAAATAACATGGTACCTATGATAAATACAGTAGAAAATAGATATAATATGACAATAAAAAAGTTTAAAAAAAAGTTAAAGTGCAGTTTAAAGTCTGCCTCCATATACATGTTCAGCCGACTTTACAATCTTGTACGATAACTCCTGATCACTGAAGTCGCCCTCAGGCAGGTGACCCCTCATGGTACCCATTTACACCTAGGTGGAGTGGAACAATTGTAGGTTAATTTCTTGCTCAAGGAAATTAGCAGTTCCCCTAGTGGGGATCGAACCCAGGACCTCTCAATCCCTAAGCGCGCGTCCTACCCCTGCTCCTAAGTTATGATCAACCAATACACCAGTTACATCAAGTAATAAACAGGGAACTCACAGACACTTTTCAACTATTAATTCTATAAGAAACTAAATTCTGTAGTTCTATACTTTAAGTTAAATGCATTACACAAATATACAGATAGGTTTCCAATACATTGTATTATCTTCATTGGTGATATGTATATACATCCTGAGAGGTTTTCCAGCTCTGGATCCTTCATAGAGTTAAATTTTCTTCATCTCAGATTGAAAATTTATTTACCTTAAAAATTTCACTGACAACAAGTCATGTTCTACATCTGACTGATTTTGATCATATGACGGCTGGGTGGCTGGTCACATGATACAAGGAGACTGTGTGGTAGCACAGTGGTAGCTCCAGCCCCTTGTCCAGGTTCAGAGATGGCTTGTGTTGTTTGTATTTAATGGCTCATTTACTTTCCTTATCCGTTAATTCTACTCTGTTGTTATAACTTATTAGCATACGAGGATGGGTCTTATATCTAATGAAAGACATGAGATTGAATTGTCTAACACTAATGTGATTTTTGCTTTGTGTTGAAAAAACTGGGATGACTTGATTTGCCCGGGCGGCTTATGAACCGGCATAAGCCGATAGCCGATCGGCTCGCCCCGGTGTGACATATGAATCAAGCGATCCGGCTAACTAATTACTGTTGCAGACGGTCGCATTTCAAGCAGTGTGTGTAAATAAACCCATATCAGTAGTTAAAATTTTAAATTCGTGTCTGGCGAGTAAAATGTGTACTTGTAATATAACTCTTACACAAATGACGCGTAAGAGAGGTTTATTGAACACATCAATTAGTATTTTGTCCATAATCGTAGTAAATTTTTATAATAATGGTTTCTCCTGTATCTATTTATAGCCATATTTGTCACACGCTCGCCGCTAGCCGCTCTAACCAAACCGGCGCATTCGGCGTGCGCCGGTTGTTGACCCGGCTCAATCTCGGAGCAAATAAAGCGAATCGCCGGTAGCCGTTTCTGAATCGGGCAGCCGCCCGGGCAAATCAAGTTGGCCTACTGTCTTCAATGTATGTATATTCAATATTAGACTGTGAAATTTGACAGTGGTCATTCATCATGTTTACTGTCTTTGGACTGGCCTAAAAACCTAGACCAAAGCTTTTTAAACTTTTTTAAGCTCCTATCTTCATCATTGGTGAACTACTGTTCTTGTTACTGAGATAGGCAGAAAAATGGTTGTAGATTTTCTTCCATGACCATACAGCATAAAGGCATGTTTGTCCCATGCAGGAATTGAACTCTCAATCCTTAGATTCATGGTAAAACACTCTACTGATTGAAACTCTATTAATAAACTATATCCGGAATTCAAATATTCGGGTTTTCCCCTCCGGTACAAACAAACTTTCACCGTTACAGTGAAAACATGTGTACAAAGAACAATAGGTTTTAATCCATAGTTCGTGCTATTTTGCAATAATGTGTATAAAACTTTGTTTGTACCGCCTGTGCACGGACGGAAAAAAACCCATAAATTTGAATTCCAGATTAGGTCTATTGAGCTATCTGAGCTAGTTTATTTTTTTGTCTACATAACTCCATTATTATATTCAGATAAATGATGACTCTATGAAGAAATATTTAGAAGAAATGATTAGACCAAGTGTTGAGTATATGCTAACATTACAGTATGAGTCTGGTAATTGTCCATCTTCTATAGGGAGCTCATCTGGAGATAAGTTAATACATTGGTGTCATGGAGCACCTGGTTGGATACATATGTTTATTAAAGCATACAAGGTAATTAGTGTTAATTATTTGCTTTCCAGTGGAATACTGGGACTTATCTTATCTTGTTTATTCTTAGCTTTATGGGAAAGGTGGCTATACTGGTTTAGAGGGGACAATACTATTGATTGGGTGACAAAAATGAAATCTATGTTTTGGGTGGGGGGACGTATCTTCATTTCTATACTTCAGATAACATCAACTAGCAAAGTAATATTTTCCAATGAGAATTTCAGTCTCCTTGTTTGAAAAGTTCAACTTTAGAATCAAATATTCCTCTGATACAGGGCTTGACATTAAGGGTCGACCTATTGCCCCTGACAACCTATATTTGGGTTCGGACAACCTGTTACTGCTATTAATGATATGGTTTGAGCAAGTTAAAAATATAGCTGGCTGTCCTTTTGGGCAAATTAGTGTCAAGCCCTGTGATATATTTTCATGATACCTGAAATCTGATGAATTAAAATTAACATTGTGGAATACAAATAAATTAATAAGAATCTATATTCTTATTTTTTAACATTTACAATATCCAAGAAGAGCTAACAATGCATAGTTTAGTCTACAAGAAAGATGTTGTCTACAATTTAATGTATTTTTCTTATGTAAGGATTTAGATTTCTTATATTTGTTTGTGTTTTGAAATACAGGCACTTGATTGGAAACACTTATTTAATCCCTTGTGTTACACACTCATGATTTAATACCAGCACATTCAAACTCATGCTTTTGTTTATATCTATACATAATAATTATGTAAGTTGTTTCCAAATTATTGAATGTTTGTATACAAACTGTCTATTTTTAGGTGTTTGGTGAAGATCGTTATTTGCAAGCAGCTAAACATTGTAGTAATGTAATATGGAATCGTGGATTGTTGAAGAAAGGATATGGTATATGTCATGGTATTGCTGGCAATGGGTATGCTTTCCTTGCCATGTATAAACTGACTGGAGAAGATCAATATCTATATCAAGCTTGTAAGGTAGCTAGCATTCTGTTTACTGTTAATTGTGATACAAGTGTAATAAGGATAGTCCCCTGTATCATTAGTGTTAGTCTACTTTACTCTTCATTACTTTTATGCCTAAGTAAATGAGACCTGCAAATTTGTTTCTTTTTCTGTTTGGGGTTAACACCATAGCAACATAGTGTATAAGTCATATTTATGCAGTAAACCTACTCACCATTCATGGAAAGGCTTAATCATTGGATTTAGTTGTTTACTAATTTCTAGGCACATACACTGTGACTGACCACTGCTCTACATGATTTAGAATAAGTGGTAGGTGGAAGAACAGCAATATTATCATATTGTTATAAATGTAAAAAAAATAATTGTTCAACTTGAAGCTACCCTTGTAAAGTGACACAATTTTATTTATACAGTTAATCACTTTCTCATTTCACAAGTTATATATTTACAGTTTGCTGAGTTTATGATGGATAAACATAGAAAACCTAGAACAGCTGATTGCCCTTACTCACTTTTTGAAGGTAATATTTTCTTATTATCCTGTATAAATCACTGGGTACCTGTTTTCTTCATTAAATTTTGATTGGTTTGTTCAGTCGTTATCTCATCTGACTGGTTTTGGTTTCTATGTAAATGTATGCAGACAAAAGAACCGAACGGCAACTAGCAGAAGGTGTATGGATTGAGAAACTTCATACAATAAAACCATATGGTTGTAATATTAAAGACAGCTTCAAATGCAAACCCACAGTGTTTAAATAAACATTTTGGCGCCAAATGACGTTACAAAGCCAAACGACGTCGCGACGTCAATGACGTTATGTCATTATCAAATAAACAATATGGCGTCTATGTTCAAAATGTAATGTGATTCATGAAATAATTTCTTGATAAAGGCTTTGGCCAAAATATTGAAAACGGAGTTTGCTATCTTTTATAAAAAATATTTCTATATTCCCTTTGGAATTACATTGGACAAAATATAAATATACGTTTGACTCTTGAGTCAAATATACAGCCTACCTAAAGTGTGGATTCATTTTCACTTGGTATACTGCGTAAATATTGACCCCGACCTGACCTTTCACATTTGCATCTAATAATTATCTATGCATATCCAGAAGAAAGTCAGTACCACGCCTATTCTACACTTCGGCAGCGATCATAAAATTATAGAAGTATGTTCGTGTGTTAAGTTTTAACTCATAATCCTCACGGTCACAATGTAGTCGAGCATTAATACTACATTCGTATTCAATGTAATGAATACTCTTGCATAAAGGTCAGGTCGAGGTCAATATTTACACACAATAGATCTACTAAAAAGCTTCTATCCAAATTTTTATTTATTTTGAAATGATTCACTGTTACTTCATTCTTTTATTCTTGTTCTACTGTTGTATTATACTAATCAGTATTTTGTCTCATTACAGGTATTGCAGGAACAATATACTTTTTAACTGATTTGTTAGATCCAAAGAATGCCAAGTTTCCTGCTTTTGATCTTTAGTCTACTGTGCCAAGCTTATTCAGATGTGAGAGTTTAGTTATGTTGTATTTATTGCCAGTTTTTTTGTTGTTGTATGTTCCATTTAGTTTAGCACATATTTTATTTGAAATATGGGATTGGATAACAGGCATATAATGCCCATATACATCCTCTCCATATAGACAGTATGTTCTGTGTTGTAAACACATTTCAATTTTATGTCATATTCAAGCGCTGCCAAGCACACAATCTGATTAAAACCCGATCTAAAATTTTACACTTGCATACTTGCTAATTTAGATCTGGCCTTTTCCAAACGAAGGTCAAGTTCAGCGACGTGACCTCCCACGGAGAAAGTAGAGAGCCTGTAGGACAACGCTCTACAGGATATCTGTTTACGGAGATTGCCAAGCACATTGCTCTGCATCACTTGCTTTGGAATAATCTTGAATGACTTTCTCTTTCCAGAATCTCTTTTATGTCCTGGCATTTTCCTTTTTTTCGTGTCTACATTTGCCTACCTTTTGCCGATTTCTGCTAGATCCTGGTGTCCATTACGCCTCCTACTGTTAACCACTTGGTTTATGATAACTTTAATCTATAAATTATCATTTTTAAGAAAGCTTTAATGCTGAAATCCATTTTGTGACTTGTTCCTGGTAATGGCATTTGTCACATTTAAGTGAAAAAAATTGTATGCTGGAACTCATTTTTTGACTCGTTCCTGAAAAATTGTAAGCTGGAACTCATTTATTGACTCCTTCCTGGTAACAGCATTTCTCGCATTTAAGTGAGTAGGACCACATTAATACTCTCCTTTCAGAAACATTTTTCAACGGTGTCACCATGGCATCTTATCAATAAAACTTCTTTACAGAAAAGCATTTGAAAAATTTGTTTCAAGTATACTGAGAGTGGCTTTCGTTTTGTTTGTTTTGTTGGGTTTAACGTCGTATCAACACATTTTATTGGTCATATAACGGCGGTCAGTCAACCTACACGCTCCTCCTGGAAAGGCTAAATCTCTGGATTTAGCTGTTAACCAACTACCAAGCACATACTTTCGTCAGTGACTGACAACTGCCCTACATAATTAAAAATCATTGCTAGGAGGGAGAATGGCCGTAGAAATAATTTCATGACCCAACTCCACGAAAATATGCCCCACCTGGGAATCGAACCCACGACCCCTTGATCGGGACTTGCGTGCTACCAACGAAGCTAGCCAGGCGGCTGAGAGTGGCTTTCATAAATCATGGATTCAACTTTGTTTTGTTATCAAATGTTTTTATTTTTTTTTATGTTTTTGATTTTACTTTTAAAGTATTATGTTATGAATAAAGCACACAATTTTGTACTTAATAAAAAGTTTAGTACATATGTTTTTATTGTAATTGTTATTTTATTATGCAATGGAAACAAGGAAATTCACATTTCCTTTTTTGTGATATCCTTAATAAATGAAAATATGTCCTAGCACACAAAAAATGACAATAGATGTATTGCATTTACAGTAGTTATATCTTATGTTATACTGTATTTTTAATCATTTAAGTGCTATGTGTGTAATATTTTCATTTATTGAATAAAATCTATCTATCTATTCTCTAGCTGTTTTTTTACCATTCATGGCCAAACTTTCATTGATCAAAGGTTGGTGTAGCACGTGAAGATTGATCTAGACAAAACTTTAATTTAAGAGCAACCTCTGTTATGTATAATCAGTCAAAACATTAATGTTGATAAAGTCTAAAATGTAATAATCTGTCTTGAGTCAATTTTGTTTGTAACTATTCCCGAACATGGGTGTCACAAAGCTGAACAACTTTTAGCTCAAATACAAACACTGATCATTAAATCCATGTCACTATGGTAGCCTTAACAATGCAAGTCAGTTATGACTGTATAGTCATAATGATGATAGTCGATACTTAAACATAATTGATGTGATATCTATGTTGAGCGATGGTATTTGGCTTGATTTATATCTCAAATGAGAGGTCTTCTATATTGGACTAAGTTCTGACTTATGCCTCAGTCCCATAAATCGTGGCCTTTTGCGGACCCGTACGTGCACTGTGCAGACAGCCTTAGACCGTGGGAAGGCTTGTGTATTAAGGTGGCGGTACACACATAGCACAAAACAACACACCCTTACGTAGCTGTAGCTAGAAAATATGCAAGTTTAATCCATACTCTGCCACAATTTTGTTCACAATTTGGCTTTGAAACTGATAGGTGTATCCACAGCTCATCTCACGGACACTGGTATTAACGTAACAGTCAGCACAGGTACGCAAGAGTTCATACGGATCTTGCGGAGCTTGATCGCACGGCGCCTGCATGGTACCTTCACGGCTATTTTTATGGGACTGTAGCATAAGATAAAGAGGTCTTAGGCTCCTGAGAAATGATAGATACTCATGGTGACTGATTGTTGGAAACAAAATGTAAGATTTTGAGCTTACAAATAAAATTAAGCGCTGGTGTGACCTTACTGGTAATTTTTGAATTTTGGGGCGGTACTTTGAGGATAGTCAGGGGCAGATACAGAATAGGGCTGCCTGGGGGGGCTGGTAGATCCAACTTGGGGTGGGTACGGGAGGGGTATCCCCTCCCGTTGGTGGGGGTACAGGGGTTTCCCCCGGAAATTTTGAAAAATGAAGGTCTAAAATCGAGCATTCTGGTGCATTTTTATTGCACAGATTAAACTTTTAACCCTTTACTGGTTGCGACATGTGTGAAAAGTAGCCATTTTTTCACCATTACGCGCAAGGGCTATTTCAAGATGCTCTAATTTCATTACTTATTATCATACAGATATGCAACTTGGCCAAGTTATTACCTGGTAGAAGGTCTTTCAGAAAAACCAAGTTAAGCCCCGATCCCCGTTACCATGGCAACGCTGGGGCGGAGCAAAAACGGCAAAAAATGCAATTTTCGCTCTTTTTCAACCCCACATTTGCGTTTCAAACGGTAATATTTTCCAAAATTGAGGTTTAAAGTGCCAGGTCTTTTCAGATACTGAAAACGTGTTTACTTATCAGCATTTGGCGCCATTTTTCTGCACTCAATGACCCCGATTTTTTTTCTGGCGATGAGGGGCGCTGCGCCCCCTTCAAATCCCAGCAAGAAAGGGGGGCACATCCCCCCTTAGAAACCCCCCTGAGTCATCTTTTTGGGAGGGAGGCGCGCGAAAAAGAGCTCATTTTTCGGGGACAACTATCCTTACGTGAAATTCACTTATTCCAGTTAAAAAACACCATTTTCAAGGCTGTGGCAGCCATTTTGGAGGGGGGGTCTAGACACGTAAAAATGCGGGATTGAGCGGTTAAGGGTTAACTGGTCAATCACGCATTTTTAGGGCCTTAAAATTGGTTATTTTTCTGGATTTAATATTATTTAGACTAATAACAGGATTTTATTTAAATCCAATTCTGTATCTTAACTATGTATCAAAAATGTTATAATTTATTTACTTCAACATTCGATAAAATAGAACAATGATTAAACTTGTACCAAAAATAATTGATACAAACTTAAGTTTGATTTAAAGTGGGATGAAAATAAGTAATACGTAAAATTTATTAAGATGGAAAATGAATCTATTTTAAGATAAACCAGAAAAAAACTTAATTCTAAAGCAGTCCAAACACGTCTCTCAGATCAGTCAATCAACAACACCGTTCTAATGGTCCTGTTAGTCAAGCCAGTGACAGAGATCTATATCTCTGGTCAAGCGTGAACAACTTGTTAATCGATAATTACTCTATCAACAAAGCCTCCAGGCAAGAGATTAACAACCGGATGATAGCAATTAACTGCTTTGATAACGGACACACTACGGACCTTAAATGCATTAGAGTATTTCAGCTCAGCTGGAAAACGTATCTCTGGGCTGAGATGGGGGGCTGCAGCCCTTTAGCCCGGGCCTAAATCCGCGGCTGATAGTCAACGTTGGTTTGAACAACACATTTCGTTACACAGTCTCAAGAGCATGAAACTTAAACTAAATTAGGGACTTAAGTCAGTTATCATTCCCTGATAAAATCTGAAGCAACCCAGTTTGTAAGTAGGTCCTTACAGTTGGAATCCTCAGTTTTTATCATTGAAGTCCTATGTAAGGATAACAAAATACTTCATCTTATATCTCCCTAGCTAGTTAAGATGTTAACAGAAGTGATGAAATTTAGATAGTTCTTTGCACTAACAATAAAAAGTAAGGGTAAAATCCGAGTAATCCAACTAATTGGACCTACATATTTGAAGAGTATACAAGGGAAAGTAACTGACTAAAGTCCCTCATTGATTTACATACTTTAGAGACTAAGACCTACTCTTTACTCTTGTAAATGGAATGATTAACTATAATTGTCCTCAAGTAAGTATTGGTTGTGAGATGTTCAGTTGTCAATCGAGTTAAATTCAATAAAACAATCTAAATGATAATTCAGTCTGCTTTAATATTAGGTTACCTAATTCATCAGAGAATGTACTATTCGAAATATTATATCGAGCTTATTTCTTGGCAGTTATGGAGAAAATATCTTTTCCATTTCGGTTCCAACGATATATTGAAAGTCTATCATGAATTAAGCCAAGGAGTAGAATGCCTTTTTAGATTGTCGGAAGGCTAAATTCTGTTTGTAAAAGGAATCGTTTAGAATATGTTACTGAATTCAGAAGTTTTGCTAATTTGATCAAATTCCTTTCAAATTTTCGACAAATGTATATCTAGAGAGCGTAGGCCTAAGTAAATTTTCAGTCAGATATCTTCACTAGAAATATGTTTGATTTATAAGTCAACGGTAAAAAATCACATTGGAAAACCCTTTTCCTACGTATTAATAAAAAAAGGAATTGCATTTTATAGTCTAAGTTTCATGCTTACGCACGTTCACCGACTTTACAGCTATTACCCCTGGTCATTGGGCTACTGGTATCTATCTATCAATCTCCCAGGGGAGTCTTTTTACTCCGCTTATTAGTGCAGCCAACAAATTGGTGCAACGGAATTATACCACTCTCGCAGGTACCCATTTACACCTGGGTGGAGTGAAGCAATCGCAAGTAAATTTCTTGCTCAAGGAAATTAGCAGTGCCTCTGGTGGGGTTCCAACCCAGGACCTTTCGATCCCTAAGCGCGCGTCCTACCACTGGACCACTGCTCCTGCTTAATGAGATTGGAAGTGGAAGATTTCTCCTATGGTAAAAATTTCAAAGTAAGTTTGCAAGATATCTGGATTCAAAACGTATTCTTGACAGCTTTATAGCAAACTTGTCTTTCTGAAAAATAAACTGAGTACGCAATATTTACTGATGCTGAATCATTCTCCGAAACGGCAAGTGTTAAAAATAATTCTACACTGTATCACGGACAAATCCATGTGTTTGCAGCTAAAAGTAATTTATTACATTCAGTAGCACCCTTTCTCTGATTTTACGACTTACAGAAAGCTGTGTGCGCTTAATGTATTTATATTGAGTACTGCAATGATGCATAAGGAGCAGAGCCAAGGACACAAAAGTATAGAAATGATTAGGACAGTGGATTTGCCTAATGCTAACTTTGATCTATCATTCAAAAATTCCTTCCAACAGTGCTTTCAGTACTTTGATTCAAAAACAAAATGCACGCAAAGATGGTGGGCCGTTTTATAATAGGATAAGTTTATAAATTATACATACATGTATATATAACTTTTGGTTGTTGATAAATAGTATTATCACTCGTTCTAATTAAACCAGTTATGTAAATTTAACGCTCATCATTGATATACGTTTTATATTCACTTTTAGTGTGAACCTCAAGGAGACTTGAACTATCTTATTAATTTAGCTACTCGATGGAATAAGTGTATTATATTCATAAGTTGGATTTTGACGTTGCCAGGAAACTTGAAACATTATAACTTTAGGATACGTTATAAATTAAGAAGTAATTGTCTTAACGTTAGATTAATTTAAAAGTTTTATTTTGCTATTCTTAATTTTACGCTGTATCCGTCTATATAAGGTAAGTAATACTGAATAATTTGATCTATGCATTACACTCAACCATTTAAAATACTGTGTTAAATGACAAATTCACTCTCTGATAGTTCCGGAACGATCCAAATTCCGAACAATTTTCTGTACCATTTTTTGGATATCGGAATTCAGAAAAAAAGATGGAGAAACCTTTAAATTGAAATTAAAGCGCCAATGGCGCTGCCAGACTTGAGGATTTGATTGAGTATATGGCTTATACAACAAACGGAAGCGATACAATGGACCTTTAATTTACATAAGACAGCAGCGTGTTCAGTTACCCTGAACGTTCCAAATTGAAAACGTTCCGTAACGGAGGTGTCGGAACAACTCAACCCAGAGACAACTCAACCCGAGACAACTCAATTCCCTACTAACGGATTAAGTTGTCCCAACCTTGAGTTGACTTATGCACTGGTTAAGTTGTCTTCGGGTTGAGTAGTCCCAAACCCGTAACGTTATCTGACGGAAGTTAGGCCTACTGAACACGAGTCAGATTAGATATACATGTACTTCAATTGCACAAATAGCGTATCGTCTGCTTGTCAACGCATCATGTGAACTACATTAATTGCAGTGTTAATAATTATTATCATTTTAATTGCGCGCGTAATCGTCCGCGGCAGATTTTGATGGGTTCGCTACATGGGTAAACCCCACGTCAAAACCACATAATTTCTTCCGTCATATTAGTGCTATGATTTCTCAAATGACGTTGTGCATTTGAAGTGCGTTTTAGAGTTTGTTATTTTAAAAACATAAATGTATTGTCCTAGATGTAAAACAGGCTATAAAAAGACGTGATGTGTATAAACAGAGTTATTCATTTGGAACCATGTATAGTGCTTACAAAATAACCAAACGTGATTGTGTAAATACTAAAAATGAACCAATCCATTCCAGAGGTAGGCAGTATTGAAAATAAAAGTTGTATAGTTCATTTTAACAAAATTAGTGTGGCGGACAAACCACAACCATTTAGTCAATCATGCTTGTAATGGTTGAACGCATAATCACTTCTCCAACAAGAAACTCACAAAACATTTAAACCTTTATACATTATTGTCATCCTGAGCATCCCTTGGCGTGGATTAGTTCATTATTTTGTTTATATAAACAGATTTTTGTTTTTTTGTATATACGCACTATGCACACTCTACGTCTTAAATCTTCTAATTATGTAAATGAAAATGAACTCCTATATTCAATTTGGATGACTTGTTTTAAGAGAAGCAAAAATGCTTATTTGTTTCTCTTAAGTGACTATCATTTACCACTGAGACGATTTGTATTATTTTGTTTTTTATGTCCAATCATACTTGTATTTAAGTTGTATATTGTTAAACTTAAACTTCTTCATTTGATTTTAAAAAACCGCTCATTTCTATATTTCATAGTAAATTGCATTGTACAAAAAGATTAATAATAATAATAATAATAATAATAATAATAATAACAATAACAATAACAATAATAATAATAAATTATTCATTATGACTTAACTGATTTAAATAATTTTCCAGCAGAAGACAATGGCAGACGATGAAAATCGTCCATTGTTGTCAGGCAGTCACAACAGTGCCAGTGCTGTGTTATATATACCAGAATCAAAGACAGTGTCAGTAGAAGAAAGACGCAGGAAATTTTACAAGTAATGTACTCTTAATAAATTTGTTCTTAATGTACTTTGCAATTGCACGTTTATTTTGAAATCATTAGCACGTCTTCGTGAAGACTACTCTTCAAGACATTTATCATCATGAGGCCACAACAAATTGATCATATGTTCTATGGATTCGATCGCAGCTTAATTTTGACGGTTTATACAAAAAAAATATTTTTATTTCCTCGCTCGATCATAAAAATTTGGTCAAACTGTTATATAAAGCAACTGAATTAAGATTTTTAAAAACAATTTTCTTCACTCGCTCACCCCATTTTTTTCTAGAAATATCCGTAGAACATATCATCAACTTGTTGTGGCCTAAACCTGAAAAAAACGATATCATAACTCTACATTTTGACCATCTTGAAAATAATTATCATCCAACTGTTGTCCTACCTCCCACGTTTCATTTTAGCCTCAATGATCATTCTGTTAATAAAAGGTGAAGATATCAGTAAGCCGCGGCCGTGGCGTAGTGGTTAGCATGTCTGATTTCGAATCCGGAGATCGCGGGTTCGAGACCCGGTCGTGGCAGGTCATACCCTATACATGAGTTGTCGGCCTCGTGGTAGGGTAAGTTTATACTGGTGATAGAAAAGTGTCCAGGAAACCTATAGTAGGAAGAGCTGGCCGTCGTATATATGACCTATATATGTGTTGAATACGACGTTAAAAAAAAGAGATATCAGTAAGACGGTACAAAACACTTCTGCATTGGTCTAATGGCTATGACTACGGTACCAGGTTCAATTTCAACAAAAAAATCTATTCCTTTTAAAAAGATCGACATATTTATGATATAATCCATCAAAGACAGTACAAGACATAATTACATAATTTTGTAATATGACATGAAAGGGGTCTGGCCATACGTTCACTTAACTAAGTTAAGGACAATTCCCCATCAAGCATTCTAAAGTTTTGTACCATGCAAACAAACAAAAACTCTTGTTAAGTTATTTCTAAAACGGAATTTAAGTCTTTAAATAAATGTAATACATGTATGAGAAATATGAAAAAGGAAAAAAAACTTGAAGGTTGCATAATTTCGTCTTGGGTTCAGTACCAATCATAACTTTACTCAGCAAAATCCGAGACCTGAAAATATTGGACAACCCAATCGAGTTCAGAGAGCACGACTGTATAAGATTTTAGGTTATTGTTTTCTTGGTTGTGTATGTCATATACTGTAGGGCGTTTGAATATTTATTGATATCAAATGTTATATACTGACTATAAACCATTATCCACGGGTAAATTAAAGTAGGTGAGTCAATTGAAGACTATTTTATTTATCTTCACTATTTGTGTTATCTATATAGTTACATATACAATGATAATAAAACATTGTTATTGTATTTATCAATGAAATGAAAGATAATTATATCAGTTGTTGAACCTAACTAGTCTTTACTCGTGAGTATATATCTTTATTGGACATATATCCTGAAAGCTTTTCAGTCCACGATGACAGCATATTAACATATTTAAATACAAACACAGAAATAAAACATTGACATGCTTACACGTAAATAAATACATGGCAAAGAAGTCCCGTCGATTTTAATCGGTCATGTTGTCAACAACAAATAGAAAAGGGCACATTTGTCACTAAGGCCACAACAAATTGATCATATGTTCTATGGATTCGCTCGCACCTTAATTTTGATGGTTTTTACAAAAAAATATTTTATTTCCTCGCTCGCTCATAAAAATTTGGTCAAACCGCTATATGAAGCAAGTGAATATAGAAAAATTTTTTCTTCGCTCGCTCGCCCTATTTTGTTTCCAGAAAAATCCGTAGAACAAATGACCAACTTGTTGTGGCCTAACTATATTCCAAATGTACTATATGTAGTATCAAGATTTTATTTAAAGTTCCAGTACTATGATCATTTGCATCGATAGCATTACATGAAATACCGGAATGGTATTGGTAAAGGGAACATTTTCTGTCCAATTTTGGCATTTTAGGACTTAAAAACGTTAAAATCGCGCGATTTTGCAGCATGTTACACATGACAATACCCGTAACTCTGTCGGTAATATCAATTCAGTAAGAGTTGTCTCCCTTGGGCTAAGAATTTTATAATAGGTCGCGACAATAGCACGTACAGTGGTAAATATTTTGAATTCGATTTCCCAGTTTGATTCCTGGCTGCAGAAGGATATACCCTTACACGAAAATCACGTTGGATATTTATGACTAAACCATCATAAGGACAGCAATTTTAGAGTTTTTTATGAAGATCATATGCAGCACGTTTCGTTTGCTCTCGTATATGTATATATAGACTTACAACTCTGTATACAAGGACTGGAATTTTATAAGGTACAATCCGTTCAGAAGCCTCAACAGTCTGTAGATCGTATACTTGCGACTCAAACGTATTTAAAATGCATCAACCATCTTATGTATTAGTGTTAAATTTAATAATGTTTTACAACAGCAAGTGTGTCCTCAATTCAGTAAATACATGTATATTAATACGGTCAGTTCGTACAAAAACATTTCTACATGTATATTAACTATACAATGAACTTATCCGGCACGTCAGGAGATGTTCAAGATGTCAATGCAATAGTGTATAGTATTAATTTTACATAGTTTTTATGAGTGTTGTTTTGGTTTAATGGAAAAGCGCTCAGCCATAACAGTCATGATTGAGTAAGGGGGGGGGGGGCTTATTCGCCACACTTTTTATTTCTAAAAAAAAACTATATGTAATCTTTATATTTAATACTGTCCTATCTTTTGAATGGATTGGTTTATTTTAATGTTATGCGAAGACGAAATGTTATTTTGTATATTGTTTCATTTATACCCCGACATGTAAGAAATAACCAATGGAAAATAAGTAGGACTGTAACTATACGGTTAAAACTGTATTGCAATAATTTGCAATTCACAAAACCCGTATTGCGATAAATTGCAATACCGTCGCACTGGTTTTATTGCGCAGACAAACGGTGCAGGAATTAATGTACATTTAATGTCCTGATCTCATAAACTAACATTTAAATGCTTAGTGTAAAATGTACTATATCTTAGCTAATGAATTATTTGAAACAGACTTCCGAAGAGAATTACTCTCTTGTTTGACAAAATTATAACCTTCAAAAGCACAATCTGATTATATCAAGTTTTCAACACATCTAATACTTTTCCTAACGTTTAAATTTCCGATTTTAATAATAGCAATCGGCACTGCAAATAACAACAAAAACAGGTTCGGGAAAAATCGAACTGGTTAAAAACCGTCAGAAACCGTATTGCAATGTTAATCAATAAATCGGTTAACCGTTACATCCCTACAAATAAGTGGATCAGGGTTTTACGTCCGTTTTGCGGCTTTGTTCATACTTTCAAACTATCAAGTTATTATCTCATTTGTTTGTTTTTGTGTTATTTGCCTTTAATCTATTTTCACTATGCCCGACTTACCAAAAATACTGATAAAGAAATTCAAGTGATCGAGCGTCCTACCTTTTAACTGTAAGGAACAATGATCGATGAGGCTATGTTAAGGACACAGCAGTATACAAGCAATAATCTTATTCAGTCAGAGCCAAGCGTCCCAGCTTTTAACTGCAGACCAATAGATCGATCAAATACATAATATTGTAAATTATACTAACAATGACGTCCATGTTCTATTTATAGATAGACACTACATTTGTGTATTCGATTTGTTTGCAGTACGTTTACTGCATTTTTGTGATCATGAAGTATAATGAAACCCATAGACTCCAAACACCTCTGGTATCGACAGAATCAGAATTTAAAGAGTCACGCTGGGTTTAAGTTGTTCAGGGTTAATATGTCTATGGGCTTTATACTTCCCGGTTAATCGCAAATTCATAACTGACCAGGGTGTGTCTATCTGAAAAGTGCGATACACTGTCGATGAACATAGATGGATCTATTAAATTTAGGACATATAGATTGTGAATTGTCAATTTATTGCGACCAGAAACGGTTAAACATTACTACAAGAACCTATTGATGGCACCCATTAAAATTAAGGGAGATGCATGACCCTAAGTTAATTAGCCCCAGATTACCAAAACCTTTCATGAGCTATTATTCTTGTACATTGTAACACTAGTTATGGGGTAGTAAATTTGGGAGCAGAAGATTAAAAGTAACAACTACAGCTCACAGATTAATGTTGGCATTTTCGGTCAAAGAAACGAAATAGTTATTTTATGCACTACATGTAAATGTATTTGAATCTTTTATATTTTGAGTCATTTGTTGGGCCACTAGTATTTTTTCTGAACGACCAAAACTAGAACGTTTGAGGTCAAGGTTGCATATTGTGCACAATAAAGAGGTCGTCTTTTGGTCTGCTTCGAGAGGTAGCTGAAAATTAAGACTTAGCCCATATATACACAGCAGGGTTGTATGAAAGGGTAACCTTCGACGTTTAGAGGCAACCCTGTTACCATGCGGCCATAAAAAAGGTTAAGCTGTATCACAAGGTAAGAAATGAGAACATTCCACGAATAGCAATCTAAAGTGATATGATGCCAGTAACCTTTAGAACATGTTTTTAATGAGTGTATATATCATTCAGTTATATTTCACAGTATGTGGCGCTTACATTTACCCCGCTGATTTAAATACTAGTGTGTGTTTGATGATCCCCGTACACAAATACGGACAATTTTATCATCATTGAGTACAGGAATACTTTCTGTATCGTCTGTTATTTCAGTTTTACATCGGGTAATATGATACAAGACTTGAGTGTCATTTTGTAGGAAAATTATTTTTCAATATTACGAAAAAATAAGTATCATGCTTTAAGCAACGTGATATGTATTGTGTAACAGGTTGCCGGTTTTGACTGGTTATTCTCAAATACATGTATATCTCGCATTTATTAAAGCCACTACAGAATATGAAGATATATTCATTAACAGAAATCTTGAAAACAGTTTTACAACCGCGAAGTTATCAAAATATACCAATGTATTAGAGACACAATAAACTGTTCAAACCATTCTGCTTTCTAAATTTAAGTTTGACCAAGTATCAATTTAAAAAAGTTGGGTACTTCGATAAGAATACACTGTATTCATTTATACGTTATTGTTCAATATCCATGATGTACAATTGTTTTACAGCTTAAATATGTAATTTGGAGTTTTTTTCTTTTACAAGAGTTTGACATTAAGTGAACAAACTATTGTTTCAAGTATTGACAACCAAATTCTCGGTTTCGATCTACGTTCACTTTGAAATGCAAAAAATTACATAAACATATTTAAGCAATATTTGCATTCATTAAAATCTTGTTCATTAGAGCTGTTTGAAATACATGTAGATAAAAATCTATTTTCTTTGCAGCCAAGAAAATGTGTTACTTTTGATATAGTGGGGCTTTAACATTGCATTCTTTGCAATGATTTCAACGAGAGTTGTAAAATCTGTAGATCTATATCCTAATTACTCGACAATTTCTTGGTCAAATTGATTATAATAGTAAAATCATGGGCATCTGGTTTAATCATTGAAAATCTATGACCCTACACATTGACCTGATACCCTATATTGTAAGAAGGCAACCCACTTTAATCTTATCACCCTACTTACGATTTGTTTGTTCAATAACAAAGGTACTTAATGTCAATAAATCTAGTGTCTAAACCATGATAGTATTGTTTTAGATTGAGGACAAACTTCTCAAACAGAACTAGATCTGATTTTATTACTGGTGATGATGTTTAAACATTCACCGGTTATTCAATCATTGCTTGACAAAGTTAAGTGTCGGCCATAGTATTACATAGTTCTGACAGTAAAGTTGGACACCGTTTCTTTCCGTACCTAGTGAAATAGTCTTCACAAATTTGAGCCAGGTCATTATTCTCACATATTAGTTTATAATCCGATTCTGTCTTTTTACTGAAAATGTGGAAATGGGAACTGGTTGGCAGTTTAACATTCAGTTTATCGGTACTAACCAAGAACTTTTGAAAATTCAAACTGTGATCATACACTTACCTTCACGAATAGCAAACGTTTTCTTTTATATACAGGTGCATGAAAATTACTATAGTCATGGAGTTTATTTTCAAGCTTTTGAGAGAGTTGTCTTCAACTTAATGTGTTAATTAAGATATTTTGTCCAGTGAAATGACGAATAAGGTTCATTAATAATAATCCTAATTTGATCCCTGGTCGCAGCTGACCATTCCTCTTCTATGAAAATTTGTCAATATTGTCGATTTTCTTGCGTGTATATAGAGGGAATTCGTAAGCCCATTGCTGAAGAGTAGGCAAATGTTTGTAACAAAACTATTGAAGCTTGATGTACATATCAGTTACATTGTATTCAATGATATCTAACCAGTCAATATGTTCACCAATCCATTGTCAACCATATATAAGAGGCTATTGATTGTGGATCGGTCGTTTAACATGCAGATTAGATCTAATTAGCAGATAAGCCTGCTTGACATATTGGTTTCTTCATAAATAGCTGTATTGATTTAAACTAGGAGATCATAATTATTAGGTTCTTCACGCTAGGATTTTGTAATTATGTCGCAGCGGTCAGTTCACATACTGAATGTCCTTGGAGAATTATAATTTTTTCGGCGTAGCTGTCTAAGCTGGATTTTGACCTACATTTCTGTATAATGACGTCTGTCTGGGGATTTCGGAAATCCGCCGTTCTATTGGATGATTTTATAAGCACTGAGAATGACGTACGGGGGAAACAGAGAAAACCCCCTCTTCGATTGGATGGCCCTGACACGCGCGAAAAAATAAAGGCCACACTATTGTAATGCAGTGTTTTACGAAATTTTGCTTCGTTCGTAGATAATTTTTTTGGGTAGACTTCTATTGCTTTCCAAAGTGTTTTTTTTATTTTGTAACAATAAAAAGTTACGTGTCAAACACAATATTTTATGGGTAAAATGAATTACGTCTCCAGATGTGAACCGGTTTCTAGTAAAAAGTCTGACATATAACCCAATAATCATTAAATTAGCATCACTACGTCCAGTTTCCGGGGTTTACACTTTGAGAGTCACAGCTCCACATATACACCAGTTCATTGTTATTGTTATGATGTCTATAAATAGTAACAAGGAGCTGATAAATACTACAGGTAACCGTTCGCTGGTTGGCAAGAAATGATAGCGAGTAAATACAATGAAAACACAGTAATTTTAAAATTGCAATTACTAAGTCATTTTTCATCAAACAATTTTGCATTTTATATCACTAGAAAGGTCTTGAAATTCATATTTTGAATATCTAAAAATTATTTGTCAAAAAGAATTGTTTTTTGTTGGCGAGTGTTTTAATGATCTGCCCTATGAAACATTTAATATTCATAGCTCGAAGAGTTATGTTTAATCAATTTAATCGTGCGGTTAAAGTGCTACTAGGGTATCAGTATTTTTTGTGAGCCCCAAAATAAGAAATCTAGATGAATCGGTCTAGTAAACGCAGTTGTACCCCTTGTATATAAGTATATTAAAGGTATGTTGGAAAAGTCAAAGGGAGGTAACTTGACAATTCCCTGTGGTTATCAGTGTACGGCAATTGCATTGGCTGTCATATTGTTTACGGTAGGCAATCATGTGCCAAGTCTGCGAAACTGGTCTGCAAATGTTGTTGATGAAGTGATGATGCGTGGTCACAACTTGTATGAGCAAATACTAACGGAATCTGGCAATCCATCACCACGTCAAAAAATAGGTTTTAACATTAGTGGTCCTATGTAAATGGCTCTTCTGTGACCTTTGACCTTTTCCTTAGGTGAGCACCCAGGGCCCTTTGGGCCCTCTTGTTTTTAAATCGACGCCGTTTGTCTTTTTTAAAGACATTTCTTGTTTATCTAAGCTTTCATAGAGCACTAAGCATGTAGTTAAACCTAATCATAAAACATAATAATCACAAAAAAATGAATAATACCACACACTATTGACTATTATGAAAAGTCGAACATGGAGGAACAGAGCCGAGAACAAACAAATTTAGAAGAATGACAAGGGGGTAGATTTTTCAGCATCCGGACATATGCCCCCTGGACATTTGCTCCCCGGACATTTGCCCCCTTTTTTGTCAGGGCGGACATTTGCCCCCTCAGTTTTTTGAAAGGCGGGCATTTGCCCCCTCGTGTGGTTTGACAGGGCGGACATTTGCACCCTTCGATTTTTGGAGGGCGGACATTTGCACCCCTTCGAATTAACATGTGAAAATAAAAGGTGATCAAGCTTTTTTTGGAGCGAGTACAAATTTTGATATTTGTAGATTTTTCAGATGGTGACATTGAAGTACGACTGGCTGTAGATCGTTGAGCAAGTGGCGATCCGATTCGAATCACGATTCATGTGTATCGATTCACGAATCGAACCACGAATCACTTGTTAATGGTGAAGCATACAGGAATTCATGTTATAATCAAAATAAGTGAAGAATTACAGAAGCTTTTACTATATTGAAAACCATGAACTCCAAATACTCCTATTACCAGACGTTTTATGGACATTTTCAGTGATAACATTTTTGTTTAAATGTGTATCAATCAAAATTTTGACACAATCAAGTCGGAATCGCGAATATTCGAGTACTCGGATATTCGCAACAGCCCTACAATAAAGTCTTAACATCGTTCAAAATTTGTGTTTACATTCAATAAAAAGATGATTTGACCCAGGGCTCTGTCGTAAAATCTGAAACCTTTCTTTTATAGACAATTACATGTACCATAAAGGCATGCATCTATTGAAGTTTACAAATTATTACAAATTTATGATGCATGTAGTGTTACTTCAGCTCAACTAAAAGGTTAATAATAGAGCTTTGCTATCCTACTCGGTCGTGCTTTGGCGTTACACTTCTTTAAGGTTTGTGGGAAGGGTCTTTATAAAAAAACCACGGAAAGGTCTCGCTTTATTTGAAACATCACACATGTCAACATGGTTACCATTTCAGGTCCAATAAAAAGTTCCACAACTCTTGAATGAATGAGACTGAGTTATGACCCATTTATGTGTTTGACAATTCCTTAATTTTATGCAACATTTTGAAATATTTGAATCTTTTGAAGAGGTTCTTATACGACTTCCCACAAGCACTTCAACTTATTGACTTCGTTCTCACTCGTGCCCATAATAGTCGAGCGTTCTGTCCGTCGACTACTTAGTTGGCTTTCAATTTCTACACGTGTCTATAAATGTGCGCAGCAATTTTTACATAAATCGTAATTGGCTGTTAAAATATACTGATGTTGTTTATGATTTTATAACTGATATGGTAACTTTATGTTTTATGTTATTGACTACTTTTCACTTTAGTTTGACGTCGTTAAACAAGTTTACTTTCGTATAAATGTACAGCGATTGGCTCACATTACCTGGTTTATTTGTCTAGATCTCTACCAATACTTACCTTACCCTTCCAAATGGGACCAAAAACGTCTCTATTTACGCACGAAGTTGACCTAATTGTCAAAGAGCACTACTTTCTCTGCTATTGCTACGACTCGAACGCAGAGAATCGGATTCCAAGTATATTTGATATATCGCAGACTTAGCGCAAAACGGTCGAAATTCACTCTTTTTTAATAGAGTAACGACCGTTTTGCGCGAAGCCTGCGATATATCAATCTGATTAAAACCCGATCTAAAAATTTCCGCTCGCATGCTCGCTAATTTAGATCTGGCCTTTTTCAAACGAAGGTCGCGTTCAGGCGACCTTTTCTCATCATAATATTCATGACGAAATTGTTATGATACGTAACTTGTTTACATCGTCTACGTCACGCAATTTGAAATGAGCCGCCCAATCGCAGACTGTGAATAATACCACTGTTTTAGCATGCAAACATAGGTCTAAAAATAGAAATTACAAAATCAAAGTGTGATTAATAGTGTTTTCATCTAGATGAAAGCTACGCATTGATTGGTCGAAACAAAGTTAATCTCGACGTGACCTTCCAACGAGAAAGTAGAGATCCTGTACGACAACGCTCTACAGGATATCTGTTTACGGAGATTGTGTTCCTCCATCTGTTTACGGAGATTGGCGATATATTAGCTACAGAAAAACAGTCCATGTTGATTTGGTTTGAATTAAATCAACATTATTTAGTTGAAGATCAATGAATGTGTTTTTACCATTTAAGTTCACATCTAGGTCATGACAGATTGGATATATGGAGTGCCGTCCAAATATCATTGTACGTGTACAAATATTTTTTTTATCAAACTTGCCAATTCTCGTACCCATGGCAGAGTCTAGAAGGAATCTCGATACTAGCTCGAGATGGAGACTCTTGATAATCTCTGGGTACGAGTTAAAGCTTATTCAAGTAACATAGTTTAAACAAAGACCCAATTTACATTTATATAAGGTCCTTGGTATGAATCATATATTTATTTATAAAGTAATAAATGCTGATATTGGAATTTGCTAAGATAATTCATTGTTTCTTTTTAATTGGTAAATGTAAAATTGTTTATCCTTTAAACAGGATATTGTCAAATGCCTTTTGGAGGGCACTGTACAGTAGCGTGCTCAATTACACAAAACGTTACAGAACGTTACATAACGATACATTCGGAACTCCTCGACCATTCGCTGCGAATAATGAGTGATGTTTCAAAATTTACGGACTAAAACGAAACATCACTCAACGCCTACTCAACGATCATATATTTGTTTACTTTAACACCGGTAGTTTCAAAATAGCGATTAAATTTGTCCGAGATTTTTGCAGCGAATGGCCGAGGAGTTCCGAATGTATCGTTACGGAACGTTTTGTAACGTTTTCGGTATCTGAACGCAGGACAGGCCTTTCTTAGAATATCAGCCAACTGGTTGATGGCATCTATTTAAGAGTTGCCAATGAATTAGATGTATGTTCTGGGGTTTTACTGTTAATTGCATTTAAAATGCCAACCTAGACCTAAGCATACTACATGTTAATATTGCGTTAGGAATGACTTCAATATCGCTTCCGTTGTTAATTGAAAGCCGCGGCCGCGACGTACTGGTTAGCATGCCTGACTTCGAATCCGGAGATCGCGGGTTCGACACCCGGTCGCGGCAGGTCATTCCCTATACATGAGTTGTCGGCCTCGTGGTAGGGTAAGTTTATACTGGTGATAGATAAGTGTCCAGGAAACCTATAGTAGGAAGAGCTGACCGTCGTATATATGACCTATATATGTGTTGAATACGACGTTAAAAAGTTACTTGAAGGAACGATCTAGTACATGTATAATAACGAACCCTAAATAAGCATTCCTTTAATATAATCGATTGATTTCTATAAATTATGTAAATATTTTTTTCGTTCAGAATTTTTCTATATACTTAACTTTAAGCCCACTGTATACTTTAGAATATGTATCTACGAATGTGTTCATAAAACTATTGTCCTATTTGTATATACATTTCGATTTATCGATTTAAAGGTCACTCAGGGTTGGAAATGTAGTTCAATAGCGGCTATTAATCATACATGTATAAAGCTTTGACAATATTCAGTGCTTACTTAAATACAGTAAGCCTAACCGATATGAACACAACGTTTATTTGAACAAGGACATTGCATTAAAATTTATATAAAAAACATACGTTGTTCGTAGCTCTAAAATTGATCTTAATATCTTATTTCAACCGTGACTTGTGACTTTTAGTTCGCTTATTTTGTTCTGATATTATATGGTCAGAGAATTTATAAATAGCTCAAACACATGGGTTTAAATTACTTGTGATGCAGCGCGCGTATTAAGGAGACGCGAATACACCCTAACGATGTTTTATTTCATTGGAACAATGAATATCAAGTACTCTTTTCTAGACTGTAACTTGATTAAAAGCTGTTTTTTACATTCTAGAATAATAGAATTATAGATTTTTCGCCATAGAAGGTTAAAAGACGGAACGGTTTTTAACTGGGTTAGATTAATGGGTCTTGTTTAATTGTCACCAAAGCGGTATAAAACATTACAAGTAGTCGGGTATCGGGCAGATTAATAAAAATTAGCTTAGGACATAGTTAAAAAGAATGCGGACAGATATTTGATTTACAAGCTCCGAGATAACATACTGGAGAGTGGGGGAACAGTTATACAGAACAGAACAGAACATAGATAACAGACTCTAATTGTGTAGTGATTTATTGCTACATTTTACTGCTGGTACTGAAATAATAATACTATAGGTAAAACGATTTATTGGAGTTATATGGAACAATAAAAAATCGAAGTTTAAAAAATCGAAGTTTTTTTATTAAAGTGAGTGTTTTAATAAGGGTGTAAATATTCCATGTCATAGATTTAATTTAAGAAATGTCAGAATCGGTTATTGATATACACGACAATACTGTGCATGTTAAAATGACGGGACATAAAGGATCGAAAGTAGATCCACTTGAAACGAAACAACTGGAACGAGGAAAAAGTGCTGTCAATGGAAACTCCAAGCATTTGGACGAAATGTTTACTACGACGTGAGTATTCTACTTTATACAAACATTCCTTATGTTTTATTCATGAATAATCGATAGAAACATATTATTTTCTCAGAATGAAAATATGCTAAGAACTGTCTTTCAAAATATTGTCGCCTACACATGTACTTCTAACACTTTTCTTGTTTCTTGTTAGTGTTGCAAATGCTTTGCCAATGATATTCATTGAGCCGATTGGCTTATAGTTGGTCAAACATATCTGACTTGAAAGCTGGAGATCGGGGGGGGGGGGGGGGGTGTTAAACCCTGCATCTTTTATATTTGCCTCCTATAACATTGGTTCTTGTGAGTGTTTGACTAACTTTGGAATCATTTTTGATATGGTTTAAAGCTATAAGGCTGTGATAGTCAGGAACATGGACTTAATTGTCGCTATGAAATTAAAAATGGAGGCAGAAATTACTGGGTCTCAATTAACATTGTCGATGTTACAACATAAATATATAAATTTTGAAACAATTCTTTACTCTTATTATAGTTTATGGCATAATTAAAGAAGTCATTTGTATCACTTGTTTAAAGAAGATTTATCAATGTCTGTGACAATATCACAATGACGCCGCTACTCCAATGGCACTTTCACATCAGTGGACCGTAAAAACTTATCAGACTCACTAATCAGCTTTAACTAGAGCATATGATCAATCAGACGTTATGTATCTCCCTGATGTGACATTGTCATTATAATAGCGTACATACTACATTTAATGTATGATCTGATCTTAATGCTGTATAGTTTTGTGGGAAGCCTGTAATTACTGGTTTATTAAGTGGTCAATGTGTCATGCACATTGAAAATAAAGAAAAAAAAATGATTCATAATTTTAATCGTGGTGAATTGTTCACTTGGATTTTGTAGTACATTACTATTACGTATGTAAAGATACACCATTTTTTTTAACACTAAGTATGCTAAGTATGTTTTGTCCCAATCAATAGTTGAAGGTTTCTAATAGGTAATTAACTAATTTTTAAAGTTATTATGTGCTTAATAGTGTGACAGGTCTATGTAATGCCACAGTCTACCAACACGGCACTTAATGTTTGATTAACATATTGATAAATAAAATGATATGAATTGAATAGATCCTTACACTGTCTAAGACATTTAGATATGAGAAGGGTTGTACAATTAGTTTAGCAGCAAGCACTGTATCTCGTTCGTAGATTTTTGGTTGCCCAAACTAAAAAGTGTTTGTCCCGGGCAACTAGACACCCATTTATTTCGTCAAACTAGATGATATGTTTATATATATATTGTTAATGCTTGTTACAGATCTTTTGAACGTGTTATGAACGATCAGTAACAAACATCGTTTCACGTCGTATTTCATAAGTTTTTTATAACAGTCATTTTGTGTCGGTGAGTAGTCCTACTTACGGTTCCTGAGCAGGCATAGATCTCTCGACCCAAGTTTTTAACCTATAGTGCTGATAACTAAACCCTTACCAGACGCTGACAACTGCCCCACTCAATACTGACTGCTGGCCAAACTCTGAACACCACAAATGTATGTAGACTCTCACTGGCACCGGAGTCCCCACACTCGTTAAATACGCACATATGATATTTTGTCAACAAACACAATTAAAAATCGGTCCCGTATACATTACCGTGTACAAGTTACAACTAGACTTTCATAGTTATATTCATACATGTATTAGGTAGTGTACATGTATGTATGCACAGAGAACTATATATAGGAACGTACGCATTATTTTATGATCATAAGATATGGACTCTGGTACCAGTGGTAGACTCTATCCAGAAAACGAAGGCTTGACAAAACACATGATAAAACACATAAGCACGATACCAATGTGTTAAGGTTATCAGATTGTCTCTTGACCAAACTGATAGTTGAGAGTCTGCCTGTGCTAGGGCTCTTCACCGGTATACGATATATGATCTGTTTTTCATTTTGTCGATCTTTGTTTAGGGTCGTGCAATATATTAATTACTGGAAAATCAATCTAACAAAAAACAAACATCTACAAAATGGTTTAATTTTGTGCAATTCGTGCTCAAGTGCATAAACGATATTGCCTTAAAAAGCAACCGTCATAGACTTTAAAATTTCATACCCAACTTATTGTGATAATCCACCGAAAGTCGTCCCCCTTGTTGAGGTAGTCAAAATCGATATTGGTTGAATCGATGGAGAATTTTAAATAGAATATAGAGTAAAAAATATTATAAACATAATTTTCGGCATTATATTGAAATATGTAAATATTTTCCTCCTATAGGCACAAAGTTTAGTCCATCCTCTTTAATCTGGTATATTTTTCAATGAGTTTCTACTGCCCTATATGATTTAGAATCAGTGATAGAAGGAAGAATATCCGTAGAAATTATTTCATGACTAAGCTCCACGAAACCACGAAAGTATGCCCCCGGAATCGAACCTACGAAACCTTAATCAGTAGAATAATGTGCATGTAAAATGTAATATGAACCCAGTTGACTATGAATGATTAAGAGATAATGAACGATATCGAAATAGTAACTTTGAACTCTTATAATCGTTCAAAAAATCCTTCCAACAGTACTTTCAGTACTTTGATTTTGATGAGGATTAGCTACAGTCCGCTCATTAACATGGGAAAATCCCGTTAAAAGACACACGGAACTTTCGAAATGACCATACCATTGGCTAGTATTATTTAAAGTATTTGCCCAAATCTCTGTGCTAGGAAAGAAGAATGGGTCAAGATAAGATACGTCGTGTTCTTACTTATGTATGATTACTGTATTAATTATCAATATTTAGAATTTAGCATTGTTTGGCAACCATTGCAACGCCGATCTGTTATTACCGCAAATATAAATTTGTTGGTACAAGAGGGAGGCTTCGCAACGGTAAATCTCAGGGCTCATAATCGTTTCAATATCATGGTTATCACATCCACTCTGCTATTCGTAAAATTTGACATTGCTATCCCATGAGTGCTTTAAAATGTCCACACTATGTTATTTTTACATTCCCTCTCATAAATTAATAAAAAAATGACCGTATTCTTACTTTTGACGTACGATGATCTTTGTCGTAAGATTATTTTAGTAAAGCGTTTTGTGCACTCTATTGTTTTTGGCGCGTAACGTCACGATCTAACTTTTGACGTTACGTCCGGATTTACTTTGCTATTTCCGGTGTAGAAAACTGCTCATAATGTGAACGTCTAAATTTTCATTTTCAAAATTACGAGTGCTTTTTTACCCGAAAAGTTTTATATAGAGTATTGAAATAAACATTATGTATATTATCATTCAGAGATAGGCTAGAATGCACTTTACCGGTACGCGCCTACTGCGCATGCGTCAATTTGCATTCTTCATTGAGTCGGTACTGACGGTGACCGTTAAAAGCGGGGATTCGGGGGCGGCAGCCCCTGATAAAAGACAGAAAATATCATGAAATTAAAATAAAATCACTTACCTTTCTATTCAAACAGGGTTAGGGTTAGGGTTATATTTCTACTTCCGGTGAATTACTACGTACCGGTAAAGTGCAGTAGCCCCCAGAGATAAGGCGCATTATATATGTAACAGGTTTTTATTAGTTGAAATTCTGTTTGTTAGAGTGAAAAGTGAGGATATATAGTTGGAAGGTTCAATATAAAGGATTTATAATGCTACCTAAATGGTTAGTTCACTTTTATCACTTTTTTGGTTTTCTTCAAAGGGTATAGACCAAAAACTGGTGTATTTTGACTTATAATTTCAAAATATGTAGATTTGCATAGGCAGATCAAGCGGGGCGTCAGGGGGGTTTAGGCTAAAAATCACACGTACCGACATATTTCACGCACGTCTCCGTGAACAGATTTGCTGCAGACTTGCGGTAAATAAGCGAGTACTCCAGCTAAGAATTTTAGACCGGGTTTATCGTATACGAAGCACAAAATGGGGACCGCCATTAGGTCAAAATAGGTTTGACAATACAGCTGGACAAGAAGTATTAGATTACTGAATTGTTAAATCCGGAGTGTTTTTGCATACGTTTCATTTATTCTTTAAAGCATTTATATATCATGTTTAAAAGGAGTTTTTCCAAGAAGTTGATAATTATATTCTCTTCTAAACACTGGTTTAGACTAAAACACGTAGACATTCGAGTACCTATTAAACACAAACGGTCCGTTAGCCTCTTTATAGAATAACGGTCTAATATAATTTAAAAATTATTATAATAGGTGCTTATATTTTAACAAACTTAAATATATTGCTGTAATTAGTGGCCAATAAGCAATGTTTTTATGTAAGTTTATAAAAAGAAATAATATATTGATATTGTAGATCTATAAACTGTGCCATTTAATCATGGAACACTCTACATGTTCTCTATCATACCTCAGAATACATAATTTTGTACTCTTTTTGCCGCATATATCTTTGTTTTCTCTTTTGATGTATGTACACATAATGTTACCACTATCCGGCGGTATTTAATGCGTTGCATTAATCTTTTCTTGTCTTACATTCAAATGGCCGCAGCAAGAAGTGCCTGCTATTTAATCGACGCAGCTGGTGGTGGCAATAATATTAAACGTTGCTAAACAGAAATTTTGCTATTAACTGAATTAAATATAAAATATGCTAAACGGTAAACAGAATACACAGTTTACATTCACTTATTTTCTTATCTTCTTACTGTATAAGTTCGAACAAAAAACAAACACTGTTTATAATAACAATACAATGAACTAACCCACGACGAGGGATGCCCAGGATTACTTTAAAATAAACAATTGTGATATGTTTTACTTG
Source organism: Mactra quadrangularis (assembly GCA_025267735.1). Taxonomy (NCBI): domain Eukaryota; kingdom Metazoa; phylum Mollusca; class Bivalvia; order Venerida; family Mactridae; genus Mactra; species Mactra quadrangularis. Next base: position 25,581,677 of record CM046306.1, on the reverse strand, counting down.
TGTCTTAGTTGTTGGTGTAATGGAAAGCGTTCTACCATAACAAGCATGATTTACCAAGTGGTGGTGGTTTATCAACCATGCTAATTTTGTTAAAAGGAATTACACAAATTTTATTTTCATTACTGCCTACCCCTGAAATGAATCGTCTCATTTTCAATGTTTACCAAAACACGTTTTATTTTTTTGTACGCACTATACATAGGTGGTGCGCAACCACACGATGTTTACCCGACTTACTCAGTCTGTAGTCTAATGATCGAGGGGCTCGATTCCTGGGCAGGGCATACTTTTTTGAAGGTTAATCATGATATAATTTCTACGGCTATTATCCCTATTATCTCTGGTATAGCTTTTCTAGGAACGGTAAGTTGGTTGACTGACTACCATTATATGACCTTTACAGTGTGTTGCTAAGGCGTTAAACCCAATAAAAAAAGCAACCAAGAGCATGGCTTTTATTTCTCTTCTCCTTATCCTCTGGTACTGTAGTACAAGCCTTCACTAAAATAGAAACAAGATCAAGAATAACTGGTCTGACTATAGAGCATATTTCTTACTGCTCCGTCACATTACCGCTACACTAGATCGGATGGTATCGTACATAAAATTGGATTTTAATGAAATGATCGACCAACTTTATGTTGCTATTATTATTTCACTATTACTTTTAGTCATCATTTGAAATAAAAACACTAATAAATAGTAATATTTTGTGGTGTGATTTGAAATCCGACACCACAACATATTCTACGCAACAAGAAATCGTCCTGACCTTTTAACTTAGGGGATTGATGTCTTCAGGCAATACTAAACCAGTAAACTGATACTTAGACTATAAAAACCTCATAAATTAAACAACACGAGAACATTCATACAGTGTTACAGTCTATGAATCTAGTGTTCGTCCGTTTGTCCAGGACAACTGCTATATAGTTCGGACAACCAACAATTTCTTTTTGGGAAACCAAATTCTGCAAATGAGATATAGTGCTTGCTCTTAAAATAAACTAACCATTTTAATATCCTAATTTCGTAGTCCCCAAAAACAGAAATTCTTTAAAATTAAATCGACTTTTCCCCAGTTTAGTTTTTTCACCCGAATGTAAAAACGACGCAAGGAATCCTAAATTATTATAATGCTAAATTATAAATATTCATATATAATGCTAATATTTAAAAACTAATATTAAGGAACTTTAGTCAGTTATTTTCCCTTGTATACTCTTCAAATAGGTAGGTCCTATTAGTTGGATTACTCGGATTTTACCCTTACTTTTTAATGTCAATTTGCCAAAATTAATCTTAAATAACTTTTTTTGTAAATCATTTAATTTGTTTGAAATTCAAGCAAAGAATATTTAGGATAAAGAACTATCAAAATTGTATCACTTCTGTTAATACCTTAATTAAAAAGAAAGATATTAGATGAAATATTTTGTTATCCTAACATTGAAATTCAATGAAAAAATCCAAGGAATCCAACTCTAAGGACCTACTTACCAATTGGATTGCTTCAGATTTTATCAGGGAAAGATAACTGACAAAAGTCCCTAATTAATGCTGATTTAGAAATTCGCTCAGATAATTCAGTGTTTCTTTTTTTTCATGGGTTAATATAAATTGATTTGCCCTAAAACAGGATTCAGTCAAAGACCTTTAAAAGGGCGTTGTGCATTTTTATGCCTTTCTTAGAATACCAGGCAAATTGTTTTCCGGCGTCTATCTAAGACGATTGGATATGAACAATAAGTAAGATGTATGTTCCGGGGTTATACTGGCATTTAACACGCTAACCTTTAGGCCTAAGTATACTAGGTAGTATAACTTTTAGGAATGGCTTCAATATCGCTTCCGTTGTTAGTTGAAGCAATTCCATTACCTGATATTGACAAATCCTTGATTAGTATTCCGTTAGTTAATTTCCAGACATAAACAGTTTTTTTTTTCATTCAAATTATTTTAATATAATTACTCCTCACTAAGACCATTGTTTAAATATAAACCTACGAATGGCCTTATAAAATTATTGTCTTTTAGAAGTGTTTATATATTTCGATTTATAGATTCAAAGGTCATGCTTGCGTTAAAATTCAGTTCAATAGCAGCTACATGTATCAAGAAAAACATGCACATGGCTTTGAACATAGTCAATGATTTTTTTATATACACGGTTGGCCTACCCGATATGAATACATGTACTACGTTTTGTATGAATAAAGGCATTGCATTAAAATTAAAAAAATCATGCGTTGTTTGCATTCCTAACAATTGGTGATAATATCTTATTTCAATTTAACTATGACTTGTGACTTTTCTCCGCTTATTTTGTTCTGATATTATATGGTCATAAAATTTATGAATAGTACAAACACACGCATTTTTTCATTACTTGTAATGCAGTGCGCGTATTGAGGCGAAGAGAAGACGTCCTCTTATTGGTGTTTCCTTTCACTGGAACAATAAATATCAAGTACGAGTGTACTTGTTCCTGTTTTTTCCAGGCAGTAACGTGACTAACAGCTATTTTTACATTCTTAGAGAATATGATTATGGATTTTTTGTCCACAGTAGGTTAAAAGACGGAACGGGTTCTAACTGGGCTAGATTTATGGTCCGTGTTTTATTGTTTTCACCGCGATATAAAAACATTATAAGTAGTCGCCGGGTATCAGTGAGATTAATAAAAGTTAGCTGAGGACATAGTATAAAAGAATGTGGACACATATTTGAGTATCCAAGCTTAGAGATAACCTAGTGGAGAGTGGGAGAACATAGTTATACAGAACAGAATAGAATATACGTTCATAGATAACATACTCTAATGGTGTAGTGGTTTATTGCTCTATATCATTGCTTATATAAATGTTGCTTTAATTCTTATTATAGAGGAAATGATTTCTTGGACTTATTTGGAATAAGTTATAAAGGATTTTTTGTTAGATTTTGTGATTTAGTGAAGGTGTATTTATTTCATGCTATAACCTGAATATTAAATCATGTCTGAGTCGACACAAGCGGTTATTAACATGGACGATGATACAGTAAATGTTAAAATGGTGGGTTATAAAGGACCGAAAATAGATCCTATTGAAACAAAACAGCATGAACGAGGAAATAGTGCCACCAATGGGAACAGCAAGCATTTGGATCAAATTTTCACTACGGCGTGAGTATACGACTTAATGCATACATTCAATATGTTTTATTCATGAATAATCGATAGTAAACGTATTTTCTAAGAATGACAATACGCTAACAACTGTCTTTCAAAATATTGTAGCCTAACACTTGTAGTTCGTGTCGTCATGGTACTTACCTGTTCACATTATATGCAGAACGATATGTAAGCTGCCGGATTGTTCAGTTGGGAGAACACTCGACTTGTAAGCAAGGGGTCCCAAGTACGAGTCCTGGTCAGACTGCATATTTGCTAGGGGTGTAACGGTTAACCGATATACCGGTTAATATTGCAATACGACTTCTGACGGTTTTTAACCGGTTCGTTTTTCTCTAAAGCGGTTTTTCTAGTTATGTTCCATACTGATTGTTTTCACCAGAGTCTGAAATTTAAATGTTTGAATTAATGTTAAAATGTGTTCGGAAACTTGAAATATTTCGTAAAGTGAGAGAATAAATATCTTTGAAAGTCCATTCAAACCTTTTTTCTAACTTATTCAAACATTTGCGTTATACGTGTAGATCATTTGAAAATACAAATATCTATGTACAATGTTGATAAAATTAAGACGATGTACGTGCATTCATTTCTGCTATGCATGTATGCGCAAAGAACAATATGTATTGCAATGTATTGCAATATATTGCAATACGGGTTTCGTGTATTGCAATATATTGCAATACGGTTTTACCGTATTGTTACACCCCTAATATTTGCTCACCCTGTGACATCGTTATCAAAGGAAGTGTCTTTTCTATAAAATCCATTGACCCGAATTACTTCTATAGTATGTCAAACATATCTGTCTTCAGGGGCGGATTCAGGATTTCGCCGAAAATATTCCATGATGAAACTCTACAAATACATGTACATGATAACACTGTTTATTTTGTCAAACGTGTATATGCAGATTCTGTCCGGGAATCGAACCATCGACTTCACCCACAATAAAACAAGTGTATGCGACCACGTTGTCTTTAGACCAGATATGATATTTAAGAGCCGATCCATGCGAGCAACAGGCAACAATATCTCTCGTCTCAAAACAATGGCAGAAAACTAAACGAAAATTTTACCATACTAAAGTTCTAGTTTTAGCCCAAATCTCTGTCTGTGTTAAGGAAATAGATTCTATCAAGCTAAGATCATTCTCGTTCCCAGAGGCTAGCAAGATTCTCGATACTATATAGATCGAGAATCTTGATAACCTCGTGGTACAAGAATGGCTAAGATATGCTAAGTTTGCAAACGTCATGTACTTACTTGTGAATGATTACGGTATAGCTCATTTAGGATAAATTGAGACAAAATACAACGATACCATTTTTATACACAGGTGGATATAAGTTTAGTACAATCTCCATAAACAGATATCCTGTAGAGCATTGTCGTACAGGATCTCTACTGTCTCCGTGGAAGGTCACGTTCGAGAACTTTGTGTCGACCAATCAATGCGTAGCTTTCATCTAGACGAAACACTATTAATAACATTTTGATTTCGTAAATTAGCGAGTAGGCGAGCGGAAATTTTTAGATCGGGTTTTAATCAGATTGAGTTTAGTACGCGTAATTATCGACTATTATCAGTGTGTTTTTTATGTATCAAATTTAGTACGAGAACACGCATTAAGACATGTTTAATACTTTCATTTCACAAAATCAGCTGACCTCCATGTTTTATGCAGTACCTGAGTCCCAAATACGTGAACAAACTGAGTCGTTTGTCTCAAGTTATCCTAAACGAGCTTATAATGATTATCAATATGTTAGCATTAAGTATTGGTTGGCAACCATGGCAACGCCGTACTATTATAACCACACATACAAGTGGGGGGAGGGGTTTTCATGGCTTCGCAACACGAAGTCTCAGGACATAAAAATCGTTTCAGCATTATGATTATCACAACCACGTTGCTATCATCAAACTTTGGCATTGCTATCTCACTTGTGTTTTAAAATGTCCACGCCATTTTATTGATAAATTCCCTCTCATAAATAATCAGTTCAGAGATAAGGCGCATTATGAAAGGCGTTTTATCAGTTGAAATTCAGTTTTGTCAGAGTGAAGATTGAGAGCTAGTAGCAAAGTTCAGTGTGAAGGATATTTGATATTGCCTAAATGGTTTGTTCACTAATATTTTTCATTTTTGGTTTCATTTAAAAGGTATAGAACTGTAGAGGATTGATGTAGCTTTTGAATTATGTAGATCTGTATTGGTCTTACTACTTTTACATTCAAATAGCCACAACATGGAGAATGCTTGTAAAACGTCATTGCGATTTAATAGACACACTTGAATTTGGCAAAAGAATATATCATTGGTCAACAGACATGCTAAATGTTTAAGATGTTCATATAGTAAAGTCAGAGAACGCAGTTTGTATTACCTAATTGTATTTACTTATTGTACATATCTGGTGCCCAAACAAGACCTTGGCCCATATTCACAAAATAAATCTCAAGCTCAGACTCAAACTCAGTCTTGAACTTAGACTTTGACTTCCCTGAGCAAATTTTCAAAATGGTATTCACGAACGGTTTCAGACTCAGACTCAGCTGAGATTAAAATTTACTTGATATAAGCGGCCTCTAACCATAATAAAAATGAAACAAAATGGCCGCCATTATTATCTCATTATTAACCATTTTTATCTCTTCAGTAAAGTTTTGAGTCTACAATTTTTAGACTGAACATTTTTAAACTCTGATTTTAGACTCAGACTCAAGACTCAGAATTTTTGTGAATATCTTTTTTTGAGCTTTTGAGTCAGAGTCTGAGTCTAAAGTCTAAAACTACTCAGTTTTAGACTCAAAAAGCGATAGTGAATATGGGCCAAGCTTTTATTTCCTCTCTTCTTATTATCTGGCACTCAGTTACGAGGCTCACGAAAACAGAACATAAAATCATGATTAACTGATCCATATACATTATGTATATGTACATACAAATAGAAGGTCATCGGCTGATCTCATGAAAGTCAGATTTCTTACCGCTCCGCCATATTTCCGCTACTCTCGATCTGATGGTAGCGTACATAAGATATGATTTTATTGAAATGATCAACAAACTTGATATTTTTTTATTGTTTTCACTGTTTTTCTTTTGTCATCATTGAAAAAACATTATGAATATAAAAATTTGTGGCGTGATTTGAAATCTGACACCCAACATTTTTTATGCAACAAGACTTCGTTCTACCTTTTAACTTAGGGGATTGATGGCCTCAGGTAATATTAAACCAGTATGGAAACTGATACTTAGACTGTAAAAAACTCATAAATTGAACAAAATGATAACATTTATACAGTGTTACCTGCAAGATTCAAACCCGAAAAAAAACAGAAATTCTTTAAAATTCAATCGATTTTTCCAATTCTAAGTTAGTCATCCGAATACAAAAATGACGCAAGAAATCCTAAAACTTGTAAAATCATTCTTTTAATAGGTGTATTAGGTGATCAACAGGTGAGTCTATCAAAGTAAATCATCATGATTCAGCCTAACTTTACAATACTACTACAAAAAAAAGAAAAATATTACTATTAATTTATCATTTATATGTATTGTTATAAGTGGCCTATCGGACATATGAACATTTTTACATAAACCTGTGGCTCTGGTGTCTTATGATAGACTGCATGTATTGCTCTGAACATATATTCCAAGTACTTCGGGGACCACAATGGAAATGAGAGATTTGCCTCTTTTTTGTGTCATCCCCAGTATTGATGTGCATTGTGTATACTGTGATAGTCACCATTTGGACGTCATGATGCAGCCATGTGTCATGTCATTGTTACTGTAATAAAAAATATATATAAGTAAAAAAACTGACATAACGGTGGTTTTGTATTTTCGCATAGTCACCTTTGTGTAATAAGATGCTATTTTCGTTTTACCCCAGTCACACAGTGACATATTATACAAACATTATATAAACTGAGTATCTCTTGCCTGTTCTCAACAATGGGGTATAATTATGATAGTGTCATCTTCACTAACTTGTAATGGGATACATTTTTTCGTCCGTTGTATGATATGTACATTTTAGTACGGTCGCACTCTCCTTTGCATTCCTCAAAGTTTAACACGTTCACTTTCGTAGTATATTCACTAGGCTTGGAGCGGAGCGTAGTACGGTCATTGACATACGTACGTTGTCCCGAAGTGGTCAGGCTGTCCAGATCTTCTGACCCATGCTTTTTCACCAAGTACTAAGCACAAACCAACGTCATTTGCAGGCACCAGCCCATTCGATTTAGATACAGTAGGCCTTCTAAGATTTTTAATTACATACAAGTCCGCCTCCTGATCACCCAATACTGAACTGGTGAGGTAAAGTCTCTTGCTCTGGGAAAGAACGCGTTCTAAGTTTTTTATGTAAGTCGAACTTAAGCGGACCTGGCTTTTCAATAACTTGTAGTCCAACGTCTTAACCACTCTGAAGTAATGTTTCTTGCTCAAGGAAAGAACGTGATCTACATTTTTTTATATTTAATTTGAACTTAAGCGGACCAGGCCCCCAAAAATACCAGTTCAACGTTTTTACCAATCTGCCAAAACCTTGTTATATAAAGTCTTAAGTAGTGCATTCGTATATTCTTACTTATCTGGGCGTTATACAATTTGAACGTGACGTTTTCCCCCCGACTAAAGATAAAGATATTAAGGAAGCTTTATTGAACGCGTCACATGTTATCAACAAATAACATAAGCTATTAAGTATTTGTGTAACAAACAAGGTATCCACTGACTGATACTTGCCTGGCTACATTACTCTGTCTTGATAACGCTATCCTTTTAATACCAAATTTCTAGCAAGGGAGCTTCTAGTACCATTTAACGTCTTTAGTATGACTAACGCCTGAAGCGTACGCTCTACCACTAATCTATCAAGACTTTAAATGGGATGTTATTTAAACCGAATGTAAAATATAAGTTATAAAATTCTTTGTTGAACATTTTCTAGAACATGATACATGTACATGTATATACATATACAGTGCCCTACAAAAGCTCTCGGACAAAATTCTGTTTTTTGGTCAACCGAGAAAATATTACCAATATAAAATAAGAAACAACACACTAACCGAGCAAATTCCTAATTCAGCCATTATTAGGTCAATAACTTAATTTTATGAATAAAACTTCGTCACATGGATACGCTTTATGTTAAATTACTCACAGTAAGCATGATAAGTTTTTATTTTCATAATTTCATTTGTCCAAGGACTTTTGGATGGCACTGCATGGGCGGATCCAGCGGGGGGCGGGTCAGGAGGGTCCGCCCCCCCCTAGAATTAGGAAAATGTGCATGATCATTAGTGTTTTTTGCCTGTAAGTCATTTTTCTCGGTGCTTAACATAGATTTAGTGGTTATGTATTTTGTATTATCAATATGTTGCATTTTTTCTGCAAAAATGTGTATAATGTGTTTGTGGTTCGAGGTTCGGACCCCTCCTGGAAAAGTTCGGACCCCCCTAGAAAATTACGCCCCCCCCCCCTAGAAAAAAGTCCTGGATCCCCCCTGCACTGTAATATGCTACAAAGACAGAGATTGATCAATTATTGAGCTAGATCTCTTTATTTAGTACAGTAATAAATGAGTTTTAAACATTTTGTCAATAATACAACGTTGTGTAAATATAGCTCAAGTTTTGAAATACAAGCTTTGTCGATCAATCTATTTATATAAGAATTTATACGAAAAAATATTACACCATGATATATGAGAATTTGGTCCGATTATAAACTATTGTGAATTATAACTACATGTAGTATAGTGCGTACAAAAAAACGTGTTTGGGTAAACATTAAAAATAAGACAATCCATTTCAGGGGTAGACAGTATTGAAAATAAAATGTGTGTAATTTATTTTAACATTTAGCATGATGGATACCACCATTTCTTGGTAAATCAAGATTGTAAATTGTAATGGTAAAAATATTTTCCATTACACCAAAAACTAAGACAATCGTAAAACATATCACATGTTTATTGTCATCCTGAGCGTCCCTCGTCGTGGATAAGTTCATTGTATTGTTATTATAAACAGTGTTTTTTTAATACGCACACATATACTTTAATAATAATATTTATCCACGAACTCAATTAAAATCGGTCCTGTATGCAATATCGTATACAAGTTATAACTTTAATTTCATTACATAGAATATTATATAAATGTATAAGGTGGTGTACATGTATACACGGGGGACTACATATATGGACGTACACATTATTTTATGGTCATAAGTTATGGACTCTGATGCCAGTGGCTATCGGTTACTTGATTTCAGTCATTGTTAGTAGTTTACTCGGCTTTATAGCATTTGATCGTGTAGTACATATGTATGGTCACCATCTAACTAGATAGAATTTACAACATTTTTCATTAGATCAATTATCGATCTTTGTACTAAAAGTTTTAGGGTAACATCTAGGGCAGTTGTACCTTGTTTTACTGTTGCAATACTAAGTCATCTGGCGGTGCCAACAATGGCATTCTCGCGAACGCACGCACGCTTTTTATACAATATTAACGCACTGGCACCGAAGTCCATAACTTATGATCATATAATCACGAAGTAATATAACTTTACTACTAGCACGAGGTCTTTTAAACTGTTTTCGTTAACAAAGTATTATTAAAGTATATTTGTGTGTACTAAAACAAATTTAAGAAGTCTGGGGTGCGTTTTATCAATATTGCTGGTCGTAAGGCCGGTCGTACCTTAAGTCAGCTATTTACGACTTTCCCTACGACCAAATTTCTATCAATGGCGGCCATTTTTAAGACTTTTTCTACAAGTTAAGGCTACTCTGAACCAGCCTTAAATTTACGACCCGAATCTACGATTTTCGGCAACGCCTTAGCTACGACTTTGTTGATAAAACGCTCCCGGGTCTTAACTTAGGGCTTACGACCGAGTCTTAGTTAAGACCGGCCTTACGACCGTTGATAAAACGCACCCCTGGTGCTTGTGTGAGTTTGGCTCAGTCGTAACGTACTTGCACTGAAGTAGCGTATCGTCGGTCCGTATTGTACTTGTCCGCATTTTATCATACCATATAAAATTGAATACTGATATTGAATGTAATTTATACTAATAAATCAGATAAACTTGTATCAAAACTCCTTAAAGATATTCTAATAACGTTGATATCTGTTTTACGAAGTTTTCTGTCATTAGTTAAATCTACATCTAGGTAAGTAGGCAATTTAACGAAAGCATACAAGAAAGATAACTCGTACCGACATATTTATCATTTTCCGTATTACTTACGGGGTTGTCTCCCTTGGATAAGCGCACATAGTGAAAGCTCTATAGGATAAAAGAAGCATTCGAAGGTTAAATTCTTTCTCAATGATTAAGCATGTTATGCAATTTTTATTAGTTCTTTAAAAATTGAAACTGGAATTCTAGATTATAGTGAATATAGCCGTCGGTCAGTTTAATCGAAGTACATGTGTACATCTATACTAATTCGCGCTATTTAGTTGATGCAACCAATTCGCAATACATTGACTTGTTATTATTTCGAGGGTGGAATATATTTTATCATAAAGTAGTTGAGAATTGACTAACAATATTAACTATTCCCTATTTAGAATTTGTAAATAATATTCTGAAAGCTTGCTCTACAACACGAAAATAAGAGGGGTGAAGTTTAGTTACTCCAAGGACCCTAGGTTACTCGCAAGTCGTATTTAATAGAGAAACCATGATTATATTAAAAGTACAAACGTTTAATTTATATGACCTTTAAATCAAGTTAACTACAGTACTACCATATGATCGACCTTCCGATGAAAACCACGAAAGTAACCGATTTATAACGATCGTGTATTTCCGTGAACAGTCGGCGATAAAGATCGAAAGCGCCTGTGGCTATTTACTATTCATTATGTATAGGCATGAACTCATTTTCTTCATAAAATGATTGAATACAACATATCAGTATGTTTTATGTTGGTTGTTGTTATATTACGTGAAGGTTAAAAGATGGGACGCCTGGTGTCGAACAAATGCATAAACAAAATCTTCCCCATACAGGCATACTTCTTAGTATTGATTTTTTATGATGAAATTTCTAACGTCTGCATCCAATATGGTGTCAGCGCTAGATCTCAAACTCTTGTATAAATGTTTATATTATCCACGTGGTACATTGTATGTAAGAAGGTTATTGATTTCATTGGCTTGTTTACATCACAATATTCCCGTAGTTATTTTTTGTGTATTCTTATTTTCCGAGAGGTTTCATATTGTGATAGTCTGATTCTAGAAAATCTCGTATACCAATGAAAGGCTCGACGTGAGGTCAGGTGACCAATTTATACATGTATATAAATAAGTATATTCTCTCTGAAAACTCAAGTAACTCGAGTTAGTGAAAACGTAGGGAATTGTTTGAACACTTAAGTTATAAAGAGTAGATTTAGATCTATAGATGCAATTGTGTTTCATGAACTATTATTGTGTACATGTATGTGGGTTGAATGAACATCGTTGTTACTAAGGCTAGCTAGCTAGCTAGGATAGTGGACACTTTATTAGATCAAAGTGTAATCATAACATTTTCGTCAGATGAAATAAAATACATTATTTTTGTTGTACGGACATGTTTATAACTTGGATTTGGATTTATACGGAATTGCAGTTTATTAAAGTGACTATCGATTCTAAAATTACAGAGATTGGAGTTGGTTATTCATAAATCACGTGCAACTTATTTATGGCGTTTATTAATATTATTCATTACTGGCTGGAAATGTGACACCTGCCTCTTAAAAGTGTAATTTTCTTGCGTTTCGCGCTCATAACATTCATTTGCATATTTGTAACTAATATAAATAGTATAGAAACGACACACGTGGGTTAGTTTATATGACTGCCGGTTAATTAACGTAGTTAAAATAGTATACTCAAAATATATACATATAAATATATGTATTCACTGAGTATAGGTTAATTGCTATGAACTATAAAGTATATGTACTTTCTCATTGAGTAGTGTTCGTCTACGATAGATAATATAATGTTGTTATTTTGGACATTTAAGTCTGTGATAAGCATACTTTCTTGTTATTTCTGAGTGTAAGACAATTATTTCAAATCTGTGATAATAACTATCTTATTTTGATTATTAGTGATTGAATAATAAGTGTGGTTGTTTTTTGCTTAATATTGGACGATTTATTCGAATTATAGGGATACTATTTTCTAATATTGTTTATTATTGATTATAACAAGTATAATTATTGTTGTTTTGAACGACTTTAATAATGGATTACATTCACTCAAATCCTACGTACACTGTTGCCGTGACAGCAGAAACGTCAACTCATTCTATTGACATCACGGATCAAAGTGCTGATATTAAAGATTTAAATATTTCTAAACTTGATGCTTCAGACAATGGAGCCATTCGTGCACCTTTGTTATCGTGGTAGGTATATTATTAAACATTAATAACTTGTAATGCATGTTTATAAACACTTTACAGGTCAGGACATGAGGGAACGTTTGCCATATTTTACCTTAACTAGATCGGGCTATTTCAAGGTGCTCTTATTTTATTACTAATTGACTGACAGATATGCAACTTGGCCATATTATTCATCGGATAATTGTCTTTCAGAATGAAAAATATTTATATAATCTTTGGTGGATTAGGACTGTTCAAAACATGTTTAACTTACCAATCATATATACTCAACAAACCCTCTCTATAACAGCCTGTACTAAAGCAAGGTTGGCTGACAGTATATAATTTTCATAGAAAACACGTTAAAGGGATGATTTTAAAATAATTGTTGTTAAGAGGTATTTTTTTATCATAAAGTAACTGTTCAAAGATGTTTCAGTGTAGAAATCTCATTAACACGGTATATTTTGGGGAAAAAATGTGAAAATTAGCTGTCATGGTTACATTAACATATTTTGTGATGTTAACAATACACTGATAATGAAGTACAAAATTACATATAAAAATCTACAAAACTTTGTGTTTCACTGTTGGCTATAGTAAATATTTCAATACAATTGTGAAGTTTTGAGCTTTTGTGAAATACAAATTTTTACCACAATGAATGGCTACCTCTTCATTTTGATGCAAGTAAATGTCAATCGTAACCACTTGGCAATTTCTGTGACCTGTGATTGGCCAAACCTAACCAAGTTTTGAGTGAGTAAATGTTAAGGATAGCTCAATGCAAAACTAGTCTATGTTCTTCTTTGTTTGTTGGTTTGTTGGGTTTAATGCCGTAGCAACACATTTTATAGGTTATATCACGGCGGTCAGTCAACCTACTCAGTCCTCCTGGAAAGGCTAAATCTCTGGATTTAGCTGTTAACCAACTACTAAGCGCATACTTTCGTCAGTGACTGACAACTGCCCTACATAATTAAAAATCATTGGTAGGAGGGAGAATGGCCATAGAAATAATTTCATGACCAAGCTCCATGAAAGTATGCCCCACCCGGGAATCGAACCCACGACCCCTTGATCAGTAGAGTTGCGTTCTACTAACTGAGCTAGCCGGGTGGCTATGTTCTTCTTTGTTTACATGTAGTTAGACTAGTTTTGCTTTGACTCATTGACATTATACACTTATTTCATGGGTGTTAGGGGAACAGTCAAAACTATTTTCCCGAGGTATCAGGGTCAACTTCAGAACTGTCGCCCGAGGCCGTAAGGCCGAGGACAACAGTTCTTAATGTTGTCCCTGATACCGAGGGATAATAGTTTTGACTGTTCCCCAAACACCCATGAAATAAGTGTTTTATTACCTAATGCAAGTACAGATATAACATGGCAATAAAGATAGTTTCAGAAGCGGATGACATAACGTGCGCTTAGCGAGTCCCGATTCTCAGCAAAAGTTTCAGATCCCTCTCTTCAATGTGTTCAAACCGCGACATATCGTAGATATTTTCAACAGAATTTACTTTTTCTACTTTTCGTTTGGTAACTCTAAAGACGCTTGCAATGATCTCGCTCATTGGACGCTTGGAGTTTTTTTAATGCGGTTACTTCCCTTGGTACTGCACTCTATGAAACAGTTCGCATGTGAGGGCAACAGTTCGCACGCGAGGACAACAGTCAAAACTGTTTCATGCGCAGTGGCGTTGCGCAGTAAAACATAACAGGTTTAATCCGGTTTCACTCAGAATAGTTGAAAAACAGTTAAAAATAGCAAATTGACATTTATATAGAGCATTTAGGTAATAATATAAATTGTCATCACTGTTTCATTTAGATGAACTCAATTTTCAGACATGATGCAGCGACTCATTCACCTGCTCACCGTACCTGGAGAAGCTTAGATCTTATGACCAGAGATTATTTTTAATACATTCCTATGTTTACACTTGTTCTTACACATAACAAACAATTAATATTTACAATAACTTGAACATTATGTATAACACAGAGTATGACATTTGTATTGTTTACCAAGGATACATAAAGTTATTGAATATTAAAATAGCGTGGGTCAAGCCTCATTGTTACAAAATATATAAAGAAAGATGATACTCAGTTCATCATTATTTAAAAGTCAGTTTGATGCATTCATCTATAAAGATGAGTTTGTAGGGACTCTTTCATGATGGTACTCTGATGTGCATCGATCAGACCAATGATTCACTCATCCACTGAGAAGTACCTTTAGTGTATGCACTTGGCTGCTAAGGGAGCCTATCATGATATCATATAAAACTGTGTTTCCTCAATAATAAGATCTAAGAAACTATTTTCTTTCATGCTTTACGGTGAAACGTCACGTTATTCGATGAAAATAAAAGATGAAAATATAAATTTTATATTTTCATCGCAGTAAAAATATAACCTTATATTTTCATCATTCATGACGTCATATTAGATGATAAATGACGTCATCTTGGAGTAGAAATGACGTCACATTATAATTTGTTTAAAATACATCAAATAAAACGCAAAACTAAGCATAAAAAAAACAGAATATTCTTCAACTTTGGTGTAAGATGATTTTTCTTTCAACTCGTGAACTCAGAAAGTGACATTTTCACTCGTGGCTATGCCACTCGTGAAAATATGTTTTCTGAGCTCACTCGGTTAAATAAAAATCGATCTTACACCAAAGTTGACGAATATCCTCTATATAATGCCATCTGTACAGAAACGTATTTGTTATCCGAGGATAAATTCTGATAGAGAAGTGCCATTAGACTTCATGTTTGTGTATTATAACTAGTATTTTACCAAAATTGATTTCTAGAGCAATCCCTATAGACTGAACAATTCTTGTAGTTCTAGATTAAGCTGAAACATCAGAAGGAATATTAATGGATATACCAATTTACAGTCACTCTAGCTACCCATTAAAGTGACAGAACCATACTGAGTTGATCATGAACAACAAAAGCAGGTTCAGAATTATTTTCCCAGACAGGGGTCCTACTAATTCTTGGTATTATATCACATGGTAGTATTCTTCAGAATTAATATTCATATTGTATCAGTACTGTGGGTTTCTGATGATGGGTCCTTCAATGAATATTTTAATTTATTTTTTTGTCCATCTCATTTTTTTAATTGAAACCTTTTTGAACATTTTTAAAGATTTTTGAAAAGCCAGGGTCTGTAAGGGTTCTGAACCCCATGAACCTCTACTGAGTCCTTCATTAAATACTGAATATTTCATATTTCTAGCATAATGTGAATGCTATATTGATTTCAGAAAGTCTTTAATAAGATACCAAGTTAAAATTGTTTTTATTGATTAACAAAATGCGCTGCATTAATTGGATTTTGTCAATGTGTAGGCCATACTTAAACAGCATATGTGATTGATGTTCAACCAGAGACTAGATACCTATGCTTCTGCTGTTAACTAACCCTGTTTCCCATTTCAGGGCTGGTCATTAAATTTGTATTGCATTAAAATAGTTTTAGATACTCACACAGTATATGATGTGGTTTGATAAGGTTTGGGTTAGGCTGAGACGCCTATGAAGTGTTTTAAGTATGAGGTTTTTAGGGTCATATAGGGGACCAAAAACAAACCTTATTTTTTGGGGGGGCCTTATGTCATTATTTTTATCATCAATTCAATATTAGTATGACTTTAGTTACTGAGTTTTAATTATTAGGTTTTAAGTGTCATATAAGGGACCAAAAACAAACCTTATTTTGGGGGGGCCTTATGTCATTATTTTTATCATCAATTCAATATTAGGATGACTTTGGTTACTGTCATGATATATACATTAGTGTCTCATTTTAAATGCATTAACTGGCATGTTATAAGATCCACATACATGAATTCTTAATTAACTTCTCAATATTAGACAAACTATGATGTCAAACTCAAGGCTAGGTCAGCTATGAAAAAGACATTAGATCACTGTTATGATGACCTTGTATCAGAAATATAGGCTTTTATAATGGGAAAATTCAGTCAGTTATTTCAAACAATTATTTCTTTATATTTCAATATTCTTTTATCTTATTGATAAAGGAAAATTAACGTTTTCTTAAATTTTCAGGAAAGGGTATAACCAACCCACGTGGGTTTTGAACCAGTGATCCCTTAAGGACACTTAATTCAAAACTAGGGCTGAGGATCAATGAGCTAGTGACGATCCGATCCGAACCACGATTCATGTGTAGCGATTCACGAATCGAATCACAAATCACTAGTTGATGGAGAAGCATTCAGGAGTTCATGTTATAACAAAAATAAGTAAAGAATTACAGAAGGAAATGGAAAACCATGTACTCCAAACATTTCTATTACTAGGTGTTTTATGGGCATTTTCAGTGATACCATTTTTTTGTTAAAATGTGTATCAAACGAAATTTTGAATTAAATATAAATTTTCATTAGTTGTGCAGCTCGTTTTCAGTGGTAATTAAGCTGAAAATGTTCTTTCATTATTTCATAAAAAATAGATCGCGATCCGTCAATTTCAGACGTGATGAATATTCTTACTCGATTTTCTGCTCGGGATCGTGAATATCCGAGTTCTCGGATACTCGCAGCAGCCTTATTCAAAACCCTGGTAATAGCCTACTGTGCCAAAGATCTGGGTACATAAGAACTAAGATATGTCTTTAATTCAACAGATTGTTCTACTAATAATTATATTTTATTTATCCACCATTTCTCTTTCAGGAATGAGGCTCATCACAGTATGGTTGATTCCATGGAAACCGTGACATTATCTTGGGAGAATGTAAATGTGCATGTGAAGCCTAAAAACAGAGCATGTTGTCGTGGACCTGATCCTAATGTTGTACCAAAACATGTTCTTAGAAATGGTTAGTATATGAATGATCAATATTGCCTTTTTGTGTAAAGTAGGCTGTTTCCATTAGTCTAAAGCGTTTTGATTCAATTATGCTGAAACTGGCATTGCTAACAAAAGTAACATAGGCGGATCCAAGCGGGGGCGGACCCGGCGTAAGCCCCCCCTAAAATTGCCCAAGCAAAGTTTTTGTCTATCATAAAATATGATATTTATAACTTATTAAGAAATAAACATAAACAAGTCAAAAAAATTTCGCACACTATGCGTGCAACATAACATACAACAATTCCTTTCAATATTGTAAAGTTTTAACATGATTCAGCGGCTTTTAGAAAATTACATGAAATAATTATCTAGATGCTTTATATTTCTTACTCTGGAAAAGGATAGTTGAGGCTCTGAAAATGTGCCTAAATCCCTAAGAAATAACCAAAACTAAGGAATTTCTGGGGCCGCCGGTCACCTGGTCCTCTGGTCAGGGGTTTGCCTTGGACCATTCGAGGCCCCTTGGAACCCCATTCTGCATATTCATTTTACGCCCCCTCTAAATAGAATTTTCCGCCCCCTCTAACCAGAAATCCTGGATCCGCCTATGAGTAAATAGTTGGCAAACACTTGAAAACTGTGACATATATTCATTTTGACCAAGGACCCTATATAACAAAAATCTAATATAGGATCCTTGTTTTGACTCAATGGTTTCTTGAGCAATTGTATTTCAGAAGTAGATAGTTTCCTGTTACCATGGTAACTCAGAGACAGGAAAATTTGCCAAAATTACCAAGGCACTAGAACTTTTCAGAACATGTTTCATTAGCAATACAATGTTCTTTGCCTGAACCACATATTCAAGGACCCAGATTTTTTCTGGATGCGTAGTAGGCAAGCTTGATTGTAATCATTTCTGTTGTTATAATAATAAGTAAGTAATTACCAAAGAAATCTGAAACTAATAAATCAGGAATCTGCTGAGGCTTGAACAATTTTATTTGATTCAATTTTGACATTCAAAAGCAGAAATACTATACAAGAAATCAAAAACCTGTCATTGTTCAGTCTGACAGGTCTTCTTAGTTTTAATTGTATTTGTTTTTATTTCAATTACACTGTTTTTCTTTCATGCTTTACGCTGAAACGTCACATTATTCGATGAAAATAAACGATGAAAATATAAATTTTATATTTTCATCGCAGTAAAAATATAACCTTATATTTTCATCGTTCATGACGTCATATTAGAGAATAAATGACGTCATCTTGGAGTAGAAATGACGTCACGTTATAATTTGTGTAACATACATCAAATAGAACGCAAAACTAAGCATGAAAGAAACAGAATATTTGTCAACTTTGGTGTAAGATGATTTTTATTTCAACTCGTGAACTCAGAAAGTGACATTTTCACTCGTGGCTATGCCACTCTTGAAAATATGTTTTCTGAGCTCACTCAGTGAAATAAAAATCGATCTTACACTAAAGTTGACGAATATCCTCTATATATTTACAGTATATGGAATGGTCAGGCCTGGATCACTTGTTGCTATCATTGGAGCCAGGTAATATCCAGTTATGAAATATAGTATAAATGTTTTTTGTGGGTCTATCAATTCATTTGCATCCTCTATTTAGGGTTGAGCATATAGATCTGTGCTGTTGTAGTTGATGCAATTGTGATGCTGTGTCTGGAATGTTTACGGAAGAGTCTATGTTAGGGCTAAAAAATCTTGTTGATTTTGGTCTTATTATATATTTAAGGAATTTATACATCTTTGATAAAATACTAAATGTTCATGAAAAGGGAAAAAAGTCAGTGCTTTTACTGTTAACTTGTCGTAATTTCCCTTCAAAAACTTGTATATTTATGTAGATTTGAGTTATCTCCAAATTACATCAATTTTGTACATTATTATACTATAATTCACACCAGTTTGACATTTTACCATCATGACAGAAGCTATGACATATCTAGCTCATCTATCAGAGTAGCTAACCAAAAAGAATTGTGGGGGGGGGGGGGGAAATGAAACCTGGATTAAATATTTTATGAGCTTCCTACCAGTGTTTGCCTCAGAGGGGCTATAGGGATGCCCTTTGTCTGTCTGTCAGTTCACTTAATTTCTAAAAAATGTAACCAAGAAATTTTGATGAAACTTGGTACGTGGATAATTGGTAATGTTTTAATAATACACTTTTATTCTTTGGGTCAGATTTTTTTTGCTATGGATATGGTCAAAATTTTATCAAAACATTGTTACCCTTTGGTAATTCAAAAACATTTCAGAAATATGGTAAATCTTATGACATGTAGGGTCACCTTTAAGATTGAAAAACAGATTGGATTGTCAGTTACTTTATCATAGGAAAAATAAAATAATGAACTGAAAACATGCTAGTGAATTGACTAGCCAGTTATATTTATTCAAAATGATTATGCCACTTGTTAAATGTAGTACACTGTCATACAAAAAATGCAGCAAACAGTATAATGAAAATAAAAAACAAAATTGATATTTTAATTGTTTTGTTTCAACTTTTAGTGGCTCTGGTAAGACAACATTATTAAATACTCTAACATCTAGAGTGAACTCAGAGACATTGGCTGCTAGTGGAGATATCAGGATTAATGGTATTAATGTAGGAACTGGTATAAGAAATATATCAGCTTATGTACAACAAGATGATCTATTTATATCTACCATGACTGTAAAAGAACATCTTACATTCAGGGTAGGTAACTCTAGCAATTTCCACTGTAAGTTTGTGTACTTTTAACCTTTTCTGTGCTGAACTTCCACTATAGACTATTTGACTTCAATTTTTAGACCTATCCATTGTCATCTTTTGGGATATCAGGATAAAAATTAGACAATGAGCTGTCAACAGCAATGAGTTTGTTCAGACGGCACATGTGGTGTAGGCTCTTTGCTGGTGGCCAAGGCTTTTCATATTTGGCTCCGTCAAAATTGGATTAAGCTTGACTATTCAGTTGTGGTTGGGCAATTCTTGGTTAAGGTTTGCAAAAAATGTTTAATATATGTTACTTTATTTAGAATCAGTTGTATCAAAGCACTGTACAAGCCTTTACATAAATAACTTGTCTTGTGAAAAGGGTTTTAAAAGCAAACATATCCAGCACTGCAATTGTAAAAACAGACCTACCAAGCCATAAGCAAAGGGGAAGATTTTCTTAGATTTTAAAACTTTTGTTGTAAAAGGGTTGCCATAAAATGACAAAATAACAAATAACATAAACAAAAAGCTTTGGATCAGACAATGGCAAAATAATTGCCACTGGAGGGTTTAAACCAGGTACTAGGGTGCAATAACCTCACACTAACCCCAAAATGTTCAAGAACAAGGGTAAACCATTTAATTTATATTGATTCTTTCAGGCAATGTTACGTATGGAAAGAGAAGTACCTAAGAAACGTAGATTACAACGTGTTGATGAAGTCATACAAGAACTTGGACTTAGGAAATGTGAGAATAATATAATAGGTGACCCTGGTAGATTGAAGGGAATATCTGGCGGTGAGATGAGACGTTTATCATTTGCTTCTGAGGTTAGTACAGGGATTTATTGAATTACATGTATACAACTTGATCTGTGGTGTATTTCAGAAGCAGAGTCTGTACTTTTCAGTAAGGACTAGGTTAGGGTTTCTGACCTTTATTAAAGTTTTATATTGAAAAATATTTTCAAAAGCTACCTGGCTAGCTCATTCTGTAATGCTCTGACAATTTTGTTGACTAAAACTACTGTCATAGAAGTTTTCATTACAATGATAAGAGTAGCAGAGTTGTCCCCCATTTCACTATCTTATAAATCTTTAATTTACAGGTTCTGACAAATCCACCATTACTATTCTGTGATGAGCCAACTTCAGGTCTTGATTCATTTATGGCAGAAAATATCGTACAATTGTTAAAAGCCATGGCAGACAAAGGAAAGACAGTATTGTGTACTATACATCAACCTTCATCAGAAGTATTTGCTTTATTTCATGAGTAAGTAATTCATTGTTTCATCAAATTGTCTTTTTAAATGACCCATAACTTCATTTAGTCAATCACTATAGCTGTAGACTTCGAATTACTTTAATCTCTGGCTGATTGAGGGACATAGGGTTTATCCAAGGCACCAACCATAGTTTTTAGACTTTCGGCGATTTTGCCAAAAGGCTTAAGTTATACCACATATCAAAAACTATTGACAAAAATGTCAGTTTAATCTGTGGAGTGATACATGTGTCTAGGTGAGAAAAGTAGTTCCGTCATCTGACTCGTCTTTGTTTCACTCATCAGTGACAGGTGTTTACATATATTGATAAGCATGTGGAAGGGGCGCAGTCAAATCTTGCATTCAAATACTCTTAGCAGTATACATAGTAATCAATAAAGTGTTAATATTAACCACAGCTAATCAAAGGTTTACATTCCATGTTGGGAAATTTATGAAAAAAGAGCAATAAAATGATTTATATATTGATAGTGTCTTTAACTGTTTAATGTTATGAAACTGTGGTCATTCGTTTTATTACTTGAAGTTTAAGTTGTTTTACAGTATTGTATCATAATTATGATACCTAACTTCAATAATGAACCTACAGAATTTATATGCAAAGTGTACAGTGGAAAACAGTACTTCAAGATTTTGTATGTGAAGAAGAGGAACAAAAATCTTTTTATTTTAAACTGATAGTATTTGCCAGTAATACAAGGGTAGAATTAACATTTGCCCGCTTGCATTTTTTGCCCTGCTTGATTCGTATTGAATCTAATGTGTAAGGAGTAATCATTAGAATGGATTTGTTAGGTTTCAATGTGCACAAAAGTCTTTCTGTATTTCAATACTTTGATATAAATGAGAAAGCACTGGCAACTGTCAGGATCCTGTAGCCTGTTCAATTACCCTAAACATTACAAAATGTTTCCTAACGATACATTTGGAACTTCTCTGCCAATCTCGGACATATTTAGACGATATTTTGAAACTACCAGTGTTTAAGTAAACAAATATAGGATCCTTTAGGCAATGAGTGATGTTTCATTTTTAGTCCGTAAATTTTGAAACATCACTCATTGCCTTAACGATTGTATATTTGTTTTCCAGATTAGATTATTCGCAGCGAATGGCCGAGGAGTTCCGATTGTATTGTTACGAAACGTTTTGTAATGTTTAGGGTAATTGAACAGGCTACAGCTCCTACAAAGACTGTGTACATAGTGTCTTTGTAATCCTTGATCATACATGTACTTAACTTACAAATTCAGCATGTGCAGCTAAGTGGTTTTGACATTTTACTTGTTATCATTGGATAGCCAGCTAAATTTCGTTGTTAGATATTAATGATGATTTTCTTCTACAATTTTTGGGGGGATTCTGATTTCTTGCATAATTTAAATTGTGTATAAGTTTGTTTAAACATATTTCAGTGTATTAGTAATGGCTGAAGGAAGAGTAGCATATATGGGTGACGCAGATGGCGCTCTACAGTTTTACAAACAGTATGTGATTGTTTAAGACTTAATATTCTAATGCATGATAATTATAGGCTATTTAACACTGAAGTGGACAAGTGCCCAGATTGCAAATTCATACTGGACGAGCCAATAGGCAATTTGCTATCTCGGCACGCGTCCAAATACATTTCCGTATTGGACACTTCAGTGTTAAATGATCTTTTTATTCTATATCCAATCTTTTTTTAAAAACAAAACTTACGCCACGGTGTTTTTTGGCCTTTGGGCGCCTATAAAAAGATTAATTTCTTCATCTGAAGCATTTTGTTTTGTTTACATTAATCAAACGCTTTTTGTGTATGAGACGCTTGAATCGTTCTCTTTAATAACCTATTGTAAACAATTCGTAATGTAAAGCGCTTGCATACACTGATTTCATGTGGATGGTTTATTCATTAACGGCTTTTATCATAGGCTTTATATAGTGTCTGAGGTGTTGAGATTACTGTCCAATAACGTAATATATTTGGACGATGTACTGTCCAATACGGCATTTTACTGGACGGTCACGTGGTACAAATGCTGTGCACTGATTGGGCGAAAAAATTGGATATAGAATAATATATGATTATTTTCATTTGTAAAAGATTAAAGGAGGTAACACCATAATATTTGAAGCTCTCTTAAAAGTACCCTATTTTATTGTACCCACCAAATTTGCTCAGCTGAACCAACTCTAGGAATGACTGGCATCAGTTATAAGATTGTACAAAAATAGAAGGATTTACTTAGACATTAGGTTGCATAATGGTTCAAATTACACAATAAGACAAACATGAATAACAAAGTACTAAACAAATAATTATATGATAATCTGGCATCATAAGTGGGGTTAAAAATTTTGAGCAGAGGTTTAGTGGTAGATTGCATGCTTAGGTACAAAAGAATCACATGACTTTGCAATATCAAGGTGTATACATGCATTTCAATTGCTTGCTATCCAATCTGATTAAAACCCGATCTAAAATTTTCCGCTCGTCTACTCGCTATTTTAGATCTGGCCTTTTTCAAACCAAGGTCACGTTCAGGTGACCTTTTCTCATCATAATATTCATGACGAAATTGTTCTACATCACGCAATTTGAAATGAGTCGCCCAATTGCAGACTGTAAATAATACTGCTGTTAAATTAGCATGCAAACCTTGGTCTAAAAATAGAAATTACGAAATCAAAATGTGATTAATAGTGTTTTCGTTTAGATGAAAGCTACACATTGATTGGGCGACTCAAAGATCATCTCGACATGACCTTCCACAGAGACAGTAGAGATCCTGTACGACAATGTTCTACAGGATATCTGTTTACAGAGATTGCTTGCCATCTTCTTTTTATTTATTCCATCTATTTAAAATTTTATTTCTAATTTACAAATCTCTATTACAGATCTGGCTATCCATGTCCTACAAATTATAACCCAGCAGATTTTTATATCATGACAATGGCTGTAATCCCTGGTCAAGAGACGGAATGTAAACAAAAAATTGAGGTAAAAAATTTAATTTAATCATTATAATTTACAGTGTGTTCTTAACCCGTTTAAGATCTTTTACAAAAATAGTTGTAGACAGAGAATTTCAATGTAGTAAATATTCTGAAACTCAGAAAAAGGTCAGGAAAGCAGACAAAAGGTCAGCGTACATGAAAAATTTGATGTTTCAAAGTAACTTTCTATATAGAGGGAAACAAAAAAGGGCATGGAAGGGAGAAGAAGGGCAGGTATTGTCTGTTTTTTCTCAACTGTCAAAGCTTGAATAATTTCACGGTGAGTGAATGCATTGTTTATGTACTGGCGGCCTAATTGTTATTAAAAATATCTTGACTAAAACATATCATACGGCATAAGAAGCTTTTCTCAATCATAATACACACTTTCGGAAACTCATGGGTGTATTACAACAATAATTTTAACAAACGCATTCACTGTGAAATTATTCATGTTTTGACAGTTGAGAAAAAACAAACAATAGTAGTGTAGTATAGAGATATAATACTGCACTTGTACTTCCTTACCTTCAAACTAGCTTTATAGAGAAATGGTAAAGTTGGTTCGAATCTCTGTTTGGACCATAGACTTATATTGTGCTACAGTAATGTCTAGCTATTCTGCTTTAGAATTGTTACTTATATAGATTACATAGATATTGATGAAAATAATGTAGCAAATTGTGGTACCGTCAGATCTCGATACAACGACATCGTTCGTTTCCAAGAAATGTGTCATTATAACACATATGTCAGTGTAATGAATTCTACCGACCATGTACATGTTGGTATTGGTTCCCTATAAAATATGTCAGTATAACAAGAATGTCGTTGTAACGGACGTCGTTGTATCGAGATCTGACTGTACCTGTATTAATACACTGTTAGTCTTATCTTATGACCAGACATTATACTATAAAGAGTCATTATTTGACTATGAGTTAAGTGGTTCTTGACAATTGGCTTTGTACAGATTTATCGACCAGACTGATAATGTTGTAAATAAAGAGAACTATATGCTCATGATTTGTACAATAAATGTTTTACCATATTTTTTACAGACAATTTGTGACAGATTTGAACAGACCAATGAAAGTAAAGCTATTAAAAGTGAAATAAAGTCAAATGGAGAAAATCCAAAGAAATGTGGAGTGATAGTAAGTAAATTAGTTTACTTTTATTTTGTATGTATGTAATTTCTGAACTCAATACTTTTTTCTAGAGGTAAAAATTACATCATGTTTGGTTTCCTAGCACTGATAAAAGAGAAGTCATGACTTAATTCCCATTTATTTTCTATGTAGTGTATTTTGTACATTTGGATATAATTCACTCAGAAATTAACTATAAGTATTCACAGATTTCTTCATGAGTTTAAAGGTTTTTAGTGAAAAATTGATATTTGAAACACCTTTACACCTGTACTATCTCCTGCACCAAAAATGGTAATTGACTATACATTAATAACTGAAGCAAGTGATTTTTTACCCATGTTTTGGTAGAAACTCATTTTTCTCAATTTTATTTAACTGTCAGTGGCACATAGATTAACCCTTCTGATTTAAATACTCAATATTTGTCAGATTATCCCTGTATATAAATACAGATATTTACTGTTATTTATTGTTAGTACCAGAGGCTGCCGGCGTCCTCATAAAAAAATTTAAACACACATGTATATATATATGTGTGTTTATTTTTTTTGTGAGGACGCCGGCAGCCTGTGGTTAGTACAGAAATACTGTATTGAGTATTCAAATCAGCAGGGTTATTGTATGCCCCACTGACCGTAAGGTTTAAAATAGCAAATATATCAACATATTACATTATTAGCTTGTGTCTAACTCAATCTATCTAAATCACCATTTTTATTACAGTATGAAGAAGCATTCAGCAATACATCAAGGTAATCATTTTATAACATTCTTTTTTTTACTCCTGCTTGATGGTCAAGTGGTTAAGGATGCTAGCTTGGAAACTCTGTAATCTATCATTAATAATGGGTTTGGATGCCCAATTACCATAATTGTTGCCCATTTTGTGAAAGAATTTGCAATTACAATGGAACCCCTCGTATCCGGAAACCCTCGAATCCGGAATTCTCTGCAAACTGGATATTTTTAGGTCCCAAATATTTTTTCTTTTATTTTTACAACAAAAACACTCTCTATTCCGGAACACCTCTATACCAGAAACCGGACGAGTTTTAGTCCAAACTTTGTAGTTCTTCATTCAAAATGACCCCTGTATATCGGAAGGGTATCGGAAGGTAGACCAGACAAATGTTATTTTGCTTTTAATTTGCCATTTTTGAGAATATATTTTCTGAGTTCACTATATGAATATCAGTGTTTTCAGTAAAAGTTTGTTGAATATGCTTAAATAGAAAAGTAATAGGCTTTCTAGAGCAGTCTGAAGACAATGTCTTTCTTTCATTATTTTTTGCCAATTTTAACAGGCCTTTTAGTCTTCCTAATGAGAACACTGAGAATAAGGGGGTAATTACACTGTACTTTTCTTATTTTTCAGATATGAAGCCCCATGGTATCAACAATTTGTTGCTGTATTTGCTAGATCAATGAAGACAGTTGTTAGAGAACCAATGGTCATGAGGGTTAGAGCTATTCAAACTATTGTAAGGAAATATTGTTTGTTTACCTATAACATGCATTCAGTCTTCACAACAAACTTGCATTAGAACTGGACATACGGTCTAGCAAAATGGAATTTTTACTGGACCAAATGAATTTTCAAAGTTTACTGGACCAAAAATACTGTTAGAGATATGACAAAATATACAATTCAATATAATGATTTGTCATATCATATCCTAATACTAAATTAATAAAAAAACTAACAAATAATGTTTTTTCTATTGAATATGGAAAATGGTGGCTATATGAAGCTAGTGGACCATTGGACCACTAACATTCTGAAAGTCACTGGACCGAGGGCAATTTTGATGGACTCGGTCCATGGTCCAGTGGCTAAATTTGAAGATTGCATGTATTAGATATACAGTGCAACCTTTCTCCAACAACATTCACTGAGATGGGCTAAAGTGTGTTGCTGTTCTGAGGTTGGTGCTGTACAGAGGTATAGAGCAATTGTGACATAGTCTCAGTCACAAGGTTTTTGTAATTATTAAATAAAAACAACAAAACTTATTAAAAGTTTTCAAAGTCTATTCATTAAAATGATCGTATAGTTTTCCATTCTCTCCTTCTCCTCTCCTTCTTCTCTCTCACGCACTCTCCTCCTATATTTATGACAATCCTGAAATGTCGTTACTTTCGGTGGGCGTCTAAAATGACCCATTGAAATTAAAGATTACAACTTCGATTATCCAATCAAATTATTTCTTGTTAAACACCTTTATGGGAAAACCCTAAATGACCCTTGCCAATTGCGTAATTGCATGTTTACTGGACTCTGCCAAAATGAACATAAAAGCTTACTTTAGTGTCATTTTCTTGGACACTAATTTAATTATTATTACATTCTTGACGAGCATTTTGGAATAACATAAAGTGCATCATCCTCGTAAACATCACATGATCTTGGCTTGGTCAACTATTATTGACTTGTTTCAGAGCCAATGTATATGATTATAGAAATATGTTTAATTTTGAAACCTATACTAACGACATTCCAGAATTAGCTACATGTATTAAGACCACTATGTTACACAATTTAAGTTATCCCTAAGGGAAATATCAAAAGCTGTTGTTGTGCAGAGGATTTGTTCTGTAGAGGGCTTCTCTGCAGAGGTTATACTATACATATATTCTGAGAAATTTAGGTTTTTTTACTTTTTTGTTTTGAATGTTTATCAGTGGGTCTGTACCACTGCTGGTAGTGTGCCTGGAATATGAATCTAGTTTCCTGAAGGGCAAGTTAATTTTCAGATTTCACTTGTCCATGGAAAAAACCCTTGAAATTCCTCACCCCTACATGTACCTTTGCCAATGACTTGTAAGTCTTACTTGATACAGAGGTACCTGGAAGAATGTTATATGACCATACTCCACAATAGAAGGTGGGAGATGAATATTTAAAGTGTTATATTGATATGCCATCACTGACTAGAGAACCAAACCCATTAGTAATAGATTTGTTAGTTTATACTAATCTATTTTAGCTCGATTGTGAAACAAGTTCTTACAACTTAGATTTATCACTTTTTGGATGGGATTCGAACCAACATGGGGATGGCCATCCAATGATTACCAGTCAAACCTCGAAGCGGCTTGGCCACACCTGCTTATGGAATTTTTTGACAGACATGCTACAAGAAAAGAAAAGTAATATTTGTATCATTTATATCCAGATGTATTATTTCATTTCAGGTACTTGGTTTAATGTTGAGTTTGATATATTTACAATTAGATCTAGATCAACCTGGAGTAATGAACATAAATGGTGTACTCTTTCTAGTACTGACTAATGTCACCTTCTCAAGTGTGTTTGGTGTATTAAATGTAAGTTTATACAAATTATTGTAAAATTTTATTTAACTGTCTGTGGGGCATACACTATCACTGCTGATTTAAATACTTACTTCAGTGCATCTGTACTCTCTAAAGATAAAAGTAGATATCCAATATTTTGTAGTTATTTCCAATTTCTGATCTCTGATTTTTTTAACAATCTGAAAAAATGATATTTAACATATATTACTGTATATATTCTATGTAATGTATGTATTGTATGTATTATATTGTATATTGTATGTATACATGACATATATAGTGTTGAAACTTTATATTTCCAGTAATATATGTTAAATGCCATTTTTTCATTGAACCAATGTAAATAACCCACTTGAAATTGTTTGGTTGCACCCTTAGATAGTCCCACAGACAATCAAGCTCCAAGAATTCGAGGACAAATTCTATTAAGGAGGGGGTGTGTGTAGCAGAAGTATAACACGGCACTTGTACTACCTTGCCTTCAAGCTAGCTTTTATGGCGACCTGGTAGAGTGTCCGCTTATGACTCGAGAAGTCGTAGGTTCGAATCTCAATTCGGACCATGGATTTTTATCGGGTTACATATGTAACAGGAGTATTGATCAAATATTGAGTATTTATATCAGTAGGGTTAATGTATGCATCACTGACAAATCAATCTAGTATGTGTTATACTCTGACACAGCTGAGGAATTAGAGATTTTTTTAAATCTTGTAGCAATTACTTTACTATTACTTACTGTTTATTGCCTCTCAAATGTATTTTAGTGATGAGTGCAATGACCATTGCTTAATTATATTGCTTTAGAAATGTACATTAATCTTTTTCCTGAGCATGAAAATTATATTGAATCAAGTTCAATGGATGACCATGCTATAGTTATATTCTAGGGCTTGACATTAAGGGTCCTTCTTTTGCTCCTAATAAGGCCATGCCATTTTGGAATTTTGTTAAGCGTCCTCGTGCGTGTAGGTTTTAGAGTCCTCAATCAAAATAAATAATATTTCATATAAAAAACAAAATTGCAGGTAAAATTTTCTTAAAGAATTCCAATGTTCTGGGATTCGATTCAACATTTTAATTCAGGGAATATTGTGTTCGGCAACGACGTTATTCGTCATCAGCAATTTATCATAACCGCGTCATTAATACAATATACATTTATGTGAAAAATAAAACACTAGCCATTTTATATTAAATTCAGACCATTTTTTCATATTGTGAGGATGTTATTCCATTGAAAAAAAATATACATAATATATATAATACATTGTTTTTCACCGTAAAAATATTTGTTTTATCGTTTTCGGTTTGTGTGTTTTTGTGAATAGGTACCTAGGTTTGTCAAATTTGAGTTGACGCTTAACAGAATTCCAATTTGGCATGGCCTAACCTATATTTAGGTATAAACACATTGTCCTGCTAGTAAACATTTGGCCTGGGCAAGTAAAACATTTAGCTAGTTATCCATTCTGGCAACTTAAAGTTTAGTTATTATAAGTCCTGTATTCAAAGGATGTATCTATTGTTTTATGTAACTTTATTTTACTACATTATTTCAGTCATTCCCTCTGGAGACTCCAATCTTTCTGAGAGAATATGGTATTGGTCTATATAGAGTTGACGTCTATTTTATGTGTAAATGTCTAGCTGAGGTAAGTTTATGTACATAAAAGTCCTGATATAAAGACTACACTAGTTATTGCTATGTTATTGGATTTTTGACATTTTTTAGTCCCTAATGCTGAATTTCAAATTCAACAACATTTAATTATAATTGTCATGAAATACACTGATTATATGTTGTAAAAAAATCAATTGACCACTATTGACCAGTATTGTCTGGTTAAAACCAGTAATGACCACCGCCCGTCAATACTCATATTGACCACCTTTTTGCTAACCCTGTGAATTTGAGAAGATAAAGGTCCCAATTGTAATGATCGTAATAATGGAACATTAGTGCATTTTATACTTCAAAGTTTTTTTATCACATGGCAATAAATTCAGTTCAACTGCAAAATTATGTAATGTAAATGCCCAATTATTGGTGTACTTTTGATAATGGTATTTTTAGCAGTCAGCATTGAATCCACCATATATTTGTAGCAGAGGTATAATACGGCACTTGTACTTCCTTGCCTTCAAGCTAGCTTTTATGGCGACGTGGTAGAGTGTCTGCTTACGACTCGAGAGGTCGTGGGTTCGAATCATAGTTCGGGCCATGGATTTTTATCGGGTTACATATTGAACATTTCAAAATTAAACCCTGGTGTTATATAAATCTACCAAATATTGCATGTGAGCTAGAATTACTGTATTGTCCTAGCCAACAGCATGGTCACACTCTCAAATCTCTTAAGGACTCTCCATGTAAGTATTTATTGTGGTTCTAGACTGTGCCAGTTGCCTATTGTTCTAGCTATTAAAAGCTTATTGTTATATATTTTGCATTTCAGTTACCATCATTCTTATTGATACCATTAGTATTTTGTGCTATAACATATTGGATGATAGGTAAGTTTTATATAGAGAGAGGATATTAATTTTGTTTATTTCAGTGTAAGATAGGTTTTTATTTCACGAGTAAGCTAAGGATGCAATATTTTCACAAGTAGCATAGCCACGAGTGAAATATGTAATATCATTAGCTCACGAGTGAAATAAATAGATCTTACACTGAAATAAACAAATTTTCTGTTCATTATATGCTTCAAATTGGCTTTTTTAAAGTTTAAGCATGATATGTCATCAAAACAGTGAAAAATAACATATTTATTTTTATTGTTTCAAAACAGTGGATTATCAATTTTTATTTCACCAATAAATCTCAGTATTCCACTGGTAAGCATATAATAAACATGTATATTTACTTCGTAGGAGCAGTGTTAGGACAAACTCATAGGGATTTGAGAGGTCCCTGGTTCAATCCCCATCAGGGGCACTGCTAATTTCCTTGAGCAAGAAATTAACATAAAATCGTTGCACTCCATCCAGGTGTAAATGGACAATGTTAGGGATCACCTGCTTGAGGGTGATTTCAATGATCAGGAGTTATCGTACAAGATTGTAAAGTTGGCTGAATATCTATATGGAGACAGACTTTAAACCATACTTTAACTTCTAGTAAAGAACTTCTTTTACTTTGAAGCAGAGAAAAAAGCTGTGAGCAGCGCTTAGCTATTGTGCATTTTGAAAACTCACTGAATGTATATAATTTTGTTAATTTGATGTTCTCAAGTTCAACTTTTAATTTTTATGATATAATTTTCAAACAAACAAAAAAGATAGAATTAATGGTGCAGTAAGCTAACAAAATAGTGATATGCATGTAAGGTTTGTGAACATGTAGAGATATAGGAGACATAATCTGTATTGTTTCTATTGAAACAAGTCCAATAGAAAGTGAGCATGCTCTAAACTTGTTGACTCAGTGCATAGTATAGCAATTTGTTTATGTAAATCCTCAAACAATTGTTATATATGTCAATATGTTTGTTATGTATCATTTCAGGTCTATATGCCACATTTGAAGCATTTTTGGTATTCACAGCTATCCTAACACTAGTCTCTAATATTGCTGTATCCTTTGGTAAGTTTATATTTAAATCTCTTGTAAGAATGGTTTCTGATTGAGATGGTTCAAACCTTTCTCTTATCCATATTGCTCATAAAGATTGTGTGATAGGACCCGAATTTAACAAAAAAATGGACTTGCAAAATTTTGTGAGTTCATTCTATTTCAACTTGCAAAATCAAAAAATCACTTGCATTTTTTTCTCAAAATTTTAGTAGCATACATAATTTCTATTCTAATATGCAGTATACAAAACAACATACATGTAGTACTATATTTAACTGTAAATAGAACAAGGGTGTTATTGTGGGATAGGCAAAGAATATCGATAATTTTTATGGTGAATCTTAAATCAATAATACCAATCTATATGGCCGTTTTATTGCTGATTTGAGCCTCATTAGTTTAGACAATAATATTTTGCATCAATTTCAACTCATAGAAATTTGCGAGTTGATATAAAAGTTACTCGCAGTTTTCAAAATCTACTCGCATTTTGCGAGTATGAGAGCTTAAATTCGAGCCCTGGTGATATATATTTCAAGAGCTAGTATGAACAATGTTTAACAGCAAATCTTTACTATTATTTACCTTAAAATACTAAATGTACCTAGAAAATATACTTTGGAGTTCCTAGTTTGTCACCCTAAGGATATTTAAATGAAAAAAAAAAGTAATTTGGGAGTCTTAAATTTACTATTTATTTACAAACCATGTAAATGATTCGTCAACCCATTATTCTATCATTTTTTGTGAATTCATTTGTCAAGAAATATAAAAAAGAATGTAACTGACATAGGTAAAAATTCGGATGACTGATCAAATGAGACCAAAAGTCAATACAACAGAACAGTTCTCTTATATGATAATAAAGCATCAAATTTTGCTATGATGAATAATATTTTGATCTTTACATTCAAATTATGTTTTTTCTACTACAATTGAAAACTTATTCATCAAAATTCGTCATTTGGAGACCATATGTTAAGGTGGTCCTAGAAGCAGATCTTTACTTCGGTAACCATTGTATAATTTAGTACTATAGCTTGTTTAGGATAACTTGAGACAAAATACAATGATACCATTTTTATACACAGGTGAATTTAAGTTTAGAACACGTAATTATCGACTATTATCAGTGTGTTTTTGATGTATTAAATTTAGTACGAGAACACACATTCCACGCATTATGACATGTTTAAGACTTGTATAACACAAATCAGCTGACCTCCCTGTTCTATGTAAAACCCGAGTCCCAAATATGTAAACAAACTGAGTCGTTTGTCTCAAATTATCCTAAATGAGCTATATCATATATGAAATTTATTATTTACAGGTTATATTGTATCAGCAGCAGCTAATTCAGTCACTACAGCATTAGCCATTGCACCACCTTTAATGATTCCATTGTTAATGTTTGGTGGTTTCTTCTTAAATTCAGAGTATGTATACATAGTAAAATTATATAGTGCCATCCAAAAATACCTTTACACTTAAACTGGGTTTTCATTGATATCATTAGACTTTATATAAGATGTTTCACATAGTAGATAATTCTATGTATTTGTTTATAGTGTATATACATTTTGTTTAATACAGTGACTTATAGGTCCATAGGGCCGGGCGTATTTTGTACTTATATTACATTGTTCTTTATATTTATGTATTGTATCTTACATATGTCACCTCAATAAAAACGTTACTTACTTACTTACTTAGTAGGATGCTTAAAATAGATTGTGACATTTGAAAGGGGAGTAATGATACTTATTAAAATTGAAACTGTTATACAAGTAATTGTATCTAAAGTTACAATATTATTTCTCAAGAATTGGTAAAAAGTAAATAACAAATTCAAACATTCATGAAAGTGTAACGATAATTATGGATGACACTGTATACTTAATGAAACTTCTAAGTACCCCGATTTTCTTATTGTAAGAAATTTTTATTTTTTAACATTTATGTCTGACCGCTTTTGGAATATGTGTAGGATTTTAATGTCGTCTGCTTGCATAGGTTTCATACCTTTTTATTGATGCAAATCAATTTTGCCATGTATGTGTTGAAAAGTGGAAATGGGAAATGATTTAAATGCTATGATTTAGAAATCTTATCTCTGTCGGTGACGCACAGCCTTGAAATGACCTACCGCAATTCTTCTTTCTGGTTGTGACATTGAAGCCATTTCTTGATTTTTCGTTGTGCATATCAACACACTATCGATTTTCACCAAATCTGAGCATGAGGGATTTTTGCTAGAGAAGCATGTGCCCATTTCCTCTTTTCAACTCATGCACAACAAACGGGTTTTGCATAGATACACTGGTTGGAACAAGGTAATATGAGATAAAGAAGCATGAAAACCACACAAGCAGACGACAGTATGGTCCTATACACATTTCCATTATCAATCGGTAATAAATGTTAATAAATAAAAAAATTCCTATCATAATTATGGAAATCAGGGTACTTAAAAGTTTTGTTAAGTATATTACAGTAGCCATTGTTTTCATCTGTACTGGATGCCTTATTTATATCTATACTTGCAATGTCTTATCTGACTACACTATACTATCGTAACAGCGCTATCAGGTAGCTCTCGCTACATAATAAAATGAAGTGATATCTTGTAGCAAGTCGTTTCCTATGATTTTGCTATCTTGCGCACTTGCACCAGAGTCCTCACATTCTTTAAATACGCACATATATGATAAATTATTTTGTCAACAAACTCAATTAAAAATTGCTCCGGTCATTAAATGATAAAAAATCCAACTTAAACAAAGGATCATTTCTTACTGTATTCTTAACAATTTATATATTTTCAGATCAGTACCAGTGTACTTCATATGGTTAGAATATTTATCATGGTTTAAATATGCTAATGAGTTGATAGCAGTTAACCAATGGAGTAATATTGATGAGATTGGTAAGTCATAGAGGATATTCATCAATTTTGGTGTAAGATTGATTTTTTTATTTCACTGAGTGAGCTCAGAAAAATATTTTCACCAGTGGCATAGTCACGAGTGAAAATGTCATTTTCTGAGTTCACGAGTTGAAATAAAAACAATCTTACACCAAAGTTGACGAATATTCTGTTTCTTTTATGCTTAGTTTTGTGTTTAATTTGATGTACATGTATTATACTCAAATTATAATGTGACGTCATTTCTTCTCCAATATGACGTCATTTATCCACTAAGATGATGTAGCTGACGATAAAAATATAAGTTTATATTTTGAATACTATGAAAATATAAAATTTATATTTTCATTGTATATTTTCATTGAATAACGCAACGTTTCACCGTTAAGCGTGAAAGAAATTGTTATATTTGCCGTGAAACTTTTATTTTTAATTCTTGCTCACTTGATTTAAGTTTCCTTGCTATTATGGGATATGGTTTGGCGGAGCATTGCTCCAATTGAAAATAAGTATTCAATGCGCATTTGATGCATATGATTTGAAATGCAGTGGTATTTGTGACCAATTGT
Source organism: Mactra quadrangularis (assembly GCA_025267735.1). NCBI lineage: Eukaryota > Metazoa > Mollusca > Bivalvia > Venerida > Mactridae > Mactra > Mactra quadrangularis. The sequence goes on along the minus strand of CM046306.1, from coordinate 25,545,640 downwards.
TTGTGTTTTTTTCTGCATTTTAATATATCAATACACTGTATTTTTTTGCATTTTAAGTGTATTAATTTGCTTCAGTGTACATGTATTTTTCTAGTAAAGCACACTAAGGGTTAAGCAAGAAGCTTTGCTATAGTTACTTATTACGGGAATATCAAGAGACTTAGTTAGTACTTAAAATGTTTTTATTAAAGGTAGAATATTTGTCATCATATAATACATGTAAAAGAGGATATTTGTTTATTTTGGTGTAAGAGCAATTTTTATTTCACGAGTGAGCCAAGGATGTAATATTTTCACGAGTGGTGTAGCCACGAGTGAAAATGTAATACTCTTAGCTCACTTGTTAAATAATACATCTTACTCCGAAATAAATAAACTTTTTGTTTATTATATGCTTCAGACTGGCATTATGTATTGTTTCAGTCTGATATGCTTCAAAATGGCTCATCCAAGCAGTGAAAAAAATAAAATATATTTTCATTGTTTCAAAACATTGGAATATCGATTTTTATTTCACCAATAGATCCCAGTATTCTACGGGAAAGCATACAGTAATAATGTAAATTTAATTTTCAGCTTGTGAAGTAAATGGTACTATACCATGTTTGTACAAAAATGGTGCTGCTGTTTTAAAATATCTGAATTTTGAAGAGGTGAGTTCTTCATATAGTGTACTAGTGGGGTGGCTTTAAACTTACTTATTACATGTATTAGAAAATTTTAAAACACAGGTTGGTAGCGCAGTTGGTAGCACACTGGGATTTCGAATCGCGTGTTCCGAGTGGGGTAAGGGTTCAAATCCCAACCAGGGAGGTTATACCCTTCCATAAAAATTTGACAACTATGTCAATTACCTTCATATATAAGGTACATGGAGACGTTTCTGGCTTTGTGGAAGGGTAGGTGAGTACCAGTTATAGACAAGTGTCCAGGAAAGCTAGGTTAGGTGTGCTGTAAAATAGCCAAAACATGTTAACACAGCATCAAACCCAAATAAAATAAAATAATTTTTTTGAATTTTTAAATGACTGTTAATATTAAATTCACTCTGCTGTACTTAATGTAGTAATTTGACCATTTTTTAGTATAAACGCCCCTCATATAATAACTCAAAAGAGTTCTTCCTTAGATTTTAATTGCACATTTAAATGTGTACTATACATAATCATGTATTTTACCTGCTAATAACAGTATACATTGTCACACTTGTAACTTCACTTGAAAAAGAAATACAAGCAACTTAAATAGTAACAGTTATGGAACACCCTGTATAATATTGTGTATGTTCAATTTGAAAACTATAGGATATTCATTTTGTTTTCTCTTTCTAGGATAACCGATGGATTGATTGGGGCTTACTGTTTGCCATGTTGATTGGATACAGATTTGTAGCATACTTGATTTTGTTCATAAAGGCTCGAAAATCAAAGAACTGAGCTAGTGTGTATGGCAGAGAATACTTCAATATTTTCATGTAATGAAAACCTATTAAAGAATTTGGCATAATTGAACAATGGAAGACAAATTGGGATCAAATTACAGAATGTCTTAAAACTTTACTCATCACAAGTCTAATTAATGAAAGACCTGGCATCCGGAGCATTTTATTGGTGCAGTGTTCTGATGTTAATTTACAGCTTTTTATAACCGTCAAAGATGGGACATACTATGGGATCACTTTTTGTGGCAGAGATGTCTAGGGGCATGGATGTGTGGCTCCTTTATCCCAAGCATAAGTTTGTCACATAAATAGTTGAATGACTTGAAACTTGGTATACATGTGTATTGTCACTATTGGAATTAGAGTACACAAGAACCATAACTTGAGCTTCTCCATTCTTTTAGTTATTTCAAAAATGCTAAGTGCAGTGCATTTGATTTGCATATTTGACCAGTCGACAGTGTATTACGTATTTTTCTTTACCTTTGATAAATTTTTCAGTTGTTGATGCTAATTTTGAATTAATGGAAACGAACATTTTATGAATATTTTTTGGTTTACAATGAATTTTATTATAAGACTTTTTGTAATCTGCCCCCCCCCCCTATTGTGTGGTGCTACATTTACAATGATACTTGTAAGACATTTGGACTGCTAATGTAGTAAGTGACAGTAAAGCAGCTGGCTGCATGTAAATTTATAGAGGATTTATTTTTAAAGAAAGTGCTATTCTAAGTACAAGCACTCTGATTCCAATTGAGATAGCCTCAGTATATCGGAATCTAAACATATTTTTCTTGTACCTGGTTTTATTAATTTTTATTCAACTGTCTGTGTCATTTACCCTCCTCCCCCTGATTTATTTACTCAGTGCAGTACTTCTGCACTCATGCTCAATATAAATAAATATCCCCTAATATGTTGGGGTTTATCGAGCTAATATCAAGTATTTAGATCAACAGGGCTAATGTACTCAGAGTATGTGCCACTGACAGTTGAATTATAGTAACTTTGATTCCATTGTAATGCATTTTTTTCTTATTTTTCATCTTTGTTCTGCATTATTCTCTTTCATGAAAGTATGACTTTTTTCTTACTATGTTCTTGCCTTCTTAGATTATCATGATTAGTGATTGCTAGTCCTTATAAAATGCAGTTGCATGATTTTAATTGTTGTGTTCTGTGATCAAATCAGATATATAAATAGATTTATTTAGGTATTGGCAAAATACAACATGGCATATGTAATTTTACAACTGTTAGTTATATAAGTAACTGTTAGTGGTCTTTCTATATTGGTACACATGTGTTGTGAAACAAAAACTTCAAGTTTAAGGCTTGAAATTGTTATATCACACCTGGGATTTTCTATAAAATCCCTGATCATACCCAATATGACTTTGGTGTTAAATGCTACTGATAATGGTTTTAAACAACAGAATAGTTCAAATGTTTTGATGTGAAATTTTGTAAATTGTCAAGTCAGTATACGATGTTGCTAAGTTTGTGGTAAATGTAATGTTGTCAACTGCAGTGTTGCTACTGTATTGTCAAGCCGGCAACAATGTTTTAAACTTAAATACTGTATTGCCATGTCAGCATCAAATTTGTAAACTATTTCACAATGTTTCCAATGTTCTAAAGCCTGTAGGCCTGTTGTTACAAAATAGACTTGTATATACATTGTTGTTTTCTCTGATATTTAACTCAGGACTTGTAAATTGTTACTTGTGTTGTTCAATGTTAATTTAATTAATTTGTACAAATTTGTTTTCTTATTTAAGATATAAATGTCTGTATTTGTTCGCTTGTTTAATATTATATTGCAGTTTAACCTGCAAAATCTGAACCCTGAGAAATTGAAATCTTCAGGATTCTCAGAACTGCCTAGAGGCCATTCACTGTATTATCAATAATCTTACAATCAAACTGTAATGTAATATAGAAGGATTTGCATTGAAATTAGGGCTATGGATCGCCGAGCCACGAATCACTTGTTAATGGAGAAGCATACAGTAATTTATGTTATAACCAAAATAAGAGAAGAATTACAGAAGCTTTTACTATATGGAAAACCATGTACTCCAAACATTTCTATTACTAGACGTTTTATGGGCATTTTCAGAGATAACGTTTTGTTTAAATGAGTATCAATAGAAATTTTGACATAAGATAATTCAATCGCAATATAAATTAAAACTTTCATAAGTAGTGCGGGTCGTTTTCTGTGATAATTAAGCTAAAAATGTTCTTTCATTTTTTTCCAAAATTAGATCGCGATCCGACGATTTCAGACGTCACGAATATTCGTACTCGATTTTCTGGTCGAGATCGCGAATATCGGAGTACTCGGATACTCGCAGCAGCCCTAATTGAAATGTTTGATTGAACATGCCCTTGACTTTCTTAATTTAATTTTTGTCATCTAAAATGTAAAAGAGGATCTACATTACAATTATTATACATAGTACATGTAATGTAAAGATTCGCATGTCTATTTTATTCATTATTATCTTTCTATAATACTGTACATAATTTTAAATGTACATAAATTTGTAAATCAATTTTTAATATATTTTTTCATTATTATGAACATTTATTGAAGGATATTTATTGCATTAGTGGCTTGCTAGCTTAGTATTACTTGGAAACAGACATTGTGTAACTTATCTAATATATATATTCCAATTATAAATAACTCAATCTTCCACTTTGTGGAGCCATAAAATCACATATTCGATAAAGCTTCTCTATAAAGACCAACAAAATTGATGGCTTTAATTATGGAATTGTCTTCTCATAGGGACATTTTTTTTCTCACATGAAAGACCAATCTTGTTGCTTGTAACTATTTAATTTTCATTGAATACAGTTAATTCAAAAATATTACGCAACCTTGTGAAATTTTGCGGTCAATTTGAGACTTAAAATCATCAAAAGTGCATAAATCTGTGAGAACCCACAGGGTCTTTACAGTGGAACTAATTTATGTTGTCTTGATCAATGCTCATTTCTTGTCCTGCAGTAGTGGTGTAACAATACGGTAAAAGCCGTATTGCAATATATTACGTACTGGTTTTTTGCTTAGACATGCAAAGCATGAATTAATGCAATTACCTCGTTCTTATTGGATCAGCATAACAGGCATATGGGTACTTCAAATGCTCTCTTATTCAAATGTTTGAATTACTAGTGTAAAAGGATCTATATGTTAGAAAAAATGCTGGTTCTTTAAACGAATTTCGAAAACATTTTTTCTCTCATTTGACTTAATGTTTAACCTTTTAAAGCACAGTAAGATTATTTCAAGTATTCAATACATTTCAACATTTTTTGAACATTCAACTTTCAGATTGTGATAAAAACAAACAGTACGACACAACTGCAAAAACCAGTTCAAGGTAAATTGAACCGGTTAAAAATTGTTAGAAATCGTATTGCAATATTAACCGGTATATCGGTTAACCGTTACAACCCTATCCTGCAGTCTTCTATATTGCTTATGTATCTTAATAACTGACATGACAGTAATGTTAGCTAGTCAACAGTTCAACATTGTTACTTTTATATACAGTATTAAACAGGTTAATATAGTATCTTATATGTTATATTATTTGATTTATTGAAAAAATGTTAAATATTTATGCACATAATAAAAAATTGTTTTTATCAGATAATCAGGACTTGCTTATATTTTGATTCATGTACTTAACTAGTACAGTATAACCTCTGTACAACAGCCACCAGCCCGCTATGACAAAAATTGGCTGTTTTAGAGAGGAACTGTTGTTGGTAAGTAGATTTTGGCTGCTTGTATGATTATAATTGATAGTCTATTTCCATGATATAGATAAAGTGGTACACAGCATGTCTTTTATAATTGGTTAAGCCTTTTAAAATCTTATCAGCTGTTACATTGATCATAAATTATTTCTTCACAACTGGTATATAGCCGCGGCTGTGGCGTAGTGGTTAGCATGTCTGACTTCGAATCCGGAGATCGCGGGTTCGAAACCCAGTCACGGCAGGTCATACCCTATACATGAGTTGTCGGCCTTGTGGTAGGGTAAGTTAGAACTGGTGATAGATAAGTGTCCAGGAAACCTATAGTAGGAAGAGCTGGCCGTCGTGTATATGACCTACGTGTTGAATGTGACGTTAAAAAAACACACAAAAAAACAACAACAACAATTAGTATACATTTTCATTAAGAGATGATTGTACTGTATATCAAGCTAGCATTTTTCCTGAGAAAGATCAAATGTCCTGCTTGGAACAGACATGCCGTGCACCACAACCAGGGATTCTATATAACAGGGAATTGTGACAAGTGCTTTTTTTAATTTTCCTGGTCGTCACTGTCTATAACTGGCTGAAGCAGACTGTACAAACTATTCTAGAGTTTAAAAACTTGATCTATGTTTTTATACATGTCTTCCATGCAACTTGTGAATGTTCCTGACAAAATATTGTAGCAATTATGACCGAAAATATGACCTTAGGTATTTAAAATGGGGCTAAAAATGGCAGATCGGCGAGAAAATGCATTATTTTCTGAAACAGTATGTGAGCGTAATTTACCTAAAAATCATCTAGAAACACATTTTTCCTAACATTTATGTCAATTTGAATGGTACTGGTACAAAATTTCATGTAAATATGTTTATTTAAACTTGTTATACTTATTTTCCATATTAGCCGAAATAATAGCAATGACAGTGAAATTTGATGAAAATTTATTAGTTACTTATCGTTACAAATCCCTGTTATATAAAAACTCTGCCACAACATTTTTAGGCATGTGAATCACTGTTAACCAGGTAAGGCCAGACCTTTTACATTTCTCGTCTTACAAAAATTCCTGACCCTAATTTTTTAGCAATAAAAAAAATAATTTGCAAATTGATTATTTTATAACCCATCGTACTTATTTTTGAACCCAAAAAAGAAGAAAAAACGAACGAATCCCAGTACAAATAAGCTCAACTTGTCAATTATCAGTTTGAGAAAATGCCAGTGATAGATATCAATTTCACTCAGATTTTGTACAAAATGGGTTTGAAAGTCGATTGTAGTTGACATATTTTATCTTTTTTATTTTTTATTTCGACCTACCATAATTTTTTCCAGAAAATTCTCGTACATGTGTAAGACTAAAAATATAAAAAGTGTGGCCTAAGTATAAATATGTGTACACTGCACACAATGAAGACAAAACATAAATTTTTGTTAAGGTTGGTCTATATGCTGCTTTCTTGGAATTTATCAGTTCAGCTTCTCTTTGTATTTGATACAATTAGGAAGAACTGTCATAAACCTTCATGACCAAACTCCATGTAGGCAAGTTTATGGAGGTCCTGCCATAGAATTAGTAAACAAATTTGTCTCCAAGACTTCACTCCCTTAAAACAATCAGTCCCAAGTCACATTTGCCTTTGGACAATCCCTTTCAAAAAATGGACTGAGTAAAGACATCTGTGTAATATAATAGGGTCATTCAACTTACTATCTTTGGCAAACATCAAATATTTACTTAAACTATTGGTCACTCAAACCAGTCCGGACAAATTGATATTCTAGATCTTTCCAAATTAGTAATGTTTCAACATGTTTTCTTGATTTCGCGGGGCGTGGGTACAAGCGTTATAAAAGGGAGCCGCAGCATGACTGCGGGGTCCACAGTGGTTAGTCGCTGCTCAATGTGAGTACGACCGAAGTACACTAATAAACGTAGCTAAACTGTTGATTGTGTTTCTCGATCTCTTATGTTACACATGTGAAATGGGCCTAAGATCCAGGATTGAGGACCAGGGTTGTTGCGGAAGGATGAGGGGTAAGTCAATTTTTATGTTTTAAGGATTTTCTCGTTTTATCTTTGTTATGGATTTGGCACAGGTTTTAGTATCTCTGAATGATAAATTAGGGGGGTTAGGCTTATCTGACGTAGTGACGACTTATAGCGGTGATAAAACAAAATTTAATTCGTGGATAAAAAGTATAGATAAATGTGCTGTCATTAATGGCTTACCAGAGGAAAGAAAAATAAATTTAGCATTTAGGTACAGTACTGATAAGGTATCAGAATTCATACAAAAATACTTAGATGGGAACCAACCGACGTGGCGAGAGTTAAAAGCAGAACTAGCCACGCGTTTTGGCCAAATAAAAAATTTAGATTTGAATTTCACTAAACTCACAAAAATAAAACAATTCGAACACGAGAATGCGCAGAACTTTGCGGATAGGATCATAGCTCTGGCAGAAGATGCTTATGAAATAGGACAAACTGGACTGCCTGTCGTAGAACGACAATTAATAATGTTCTTCACGGAAGGGTTACTTCAATCTTCCGTGCGTGCCCGCTTGATACGCGATAATCCGCGCACGTTACAAGGGGCTATAGACATAGCCAATCGCGAGCAATCGGTAATAGAGAGACTAAAAATGCGCGCTCAACCCGCGATGGAATATCGTGAAATTCCCCGCACTGAAGAGCCCATGGAGGTCAGCAATGTTAGGAGGGGTTTACTAAGATGCTCGTACTGCAAGCGTTCGGGGCACGCGATTAAGGACTGTCGCCTCAGAAATAAAGAGCAAATAAATGAAATAAAATATCAAATGCCAAAATTACCAAACGGAGACAGATACGCGGGGGTTACATGTTGGTTCTGTGGTAAACAAGGCCATTTTAGAGCCCAATGCAGGGAATGGAATGCTCTAAGGGGATCTTATAGACACCCAAATAGTTTTAGGGGGCAATCCTTCCAAAATTCAAAAAACTAAATAGTTTCCGCCAAGTAGAGGTCGGTGGTAGGAAATGTAATGGAGACTTGCTACATTCTAATGATTTATTAGGACTTAAAGATATTCCCAGTTCAATTCTGATAAATATAGAGAAATTAAAAATAAGATGTCTTTTAGATACAGGAGCTGCCTGTTCTGTTTTACATAAAAGAGTTTATGACAATTTAAAATATAAACCAAAATTAGAAAAAACAAATATTCGACTGGAATCGGCATCAGGCTCTAAACTTAACGTTCTCGGCTATGCCGAAATAAAATTTAAAATAAACAATCTCATTTTATCTCATAAATTTGTAATTACAAATAATTTGTCAAGAAATTGTATTATCGGACGCGATTTTATGTTAGCAAATAGTTGTCGCATTTATTATGATTTAAATAGCGTAAGAATTAAAGATGTTTACGTATCATTAGTAGACGATCGTTGTATCGCATCTATAGTAAGATTAAACAAAACTACCATCCTTAAGCCACAATCTATACATCAAGTTGTAGGTAAACTTAAATATAATCCAAGCTTAAAGGTAAACAAAAATTATCAGATATGTGAATTGCAAAGTGGATTTGTGCAGCAAGAAACTTGTTTGCTTTTAACACCTACTTTAGCGTTTGTTGACGATTATAGACGTGTGCCCGTTATATTGACAAATAGATCCAATAAAACTATTAAACTGAAACGAGGCTGTGCAATTGGACAAGTACAGAATACCAACGACTATTCTGTAGAGTCGATCATCAGCAACGATGACGACGATCTGTGTGTAACGGAAAATTTATGTCCAACACCCAAGCAATCAGTTAACATCGATGATGTCAAAACATCTAAAGAACATATGGACCTTGTTTTGAATATGCTTAGCAAAAACAATGATATCTTTTCTAAATCTGAGTATGATCTAGGTAAAGTGCCCGGAGTATCTGTAAGAATACCGACTGATGGTTGCCAACCCATTAAACAAAGACCATATAGGCTCCCATTTACTCAACATAAAGACATGAAAGATAAGATAGACAAAATGATAAAAACAAATATAATCAGACCTAGCCACTCAGCATGGGCTGCGCCGGCTTTGCTAGTTGACAAACATGATAAGAGTAAAAGACTTGTAATTGACTACCGCAGGCTGAACCAACACATAGTTCCATGTTCTTATCCTCTCCCGCAAGTTGATGATGCGATAGCTCTTTTAAAGAATGCTAAATATTACTCTTCTATTGATTTAGCTCTAGGATTTCACCAGCTGGAAATCCACCCGCATGACCGCGAAAAGACAGCATTTGCAACATTTTTCGGGCTATTCGAATGGACTAGGCTTCCAATGGGACTGAAAATTAGCAGTAACATATTTTATTCTGTTGTTAGGAAAGTTCTCACTGGTCTGGAAGACTTTACATTTAGTTTTTTGGATGATATTCTCATTTTTAGTAGTACTTTAGAAGAGCATATCAAGCATTTGCAAATTGTTTTTGATCGAATAAGGCAAAACAATATGAAATTAAAGTTGAAAAAATGTCAATTCTTAAAGGAAAGTACTGTTTTCTTAGGGCACGTTATTTCTCACGAAGGGGTAAAGCCTGATTTACAGAAAGTAGAAGCATTAAAATTGTTGAATACTCCAACGAATACTAAAATGGTCAAGGCATTCCTGGGTATGACCGGTTTCTATAGAAAATTCATTCGTAACTATGCTGAAATTTCACTTCCGTTAACTAGATTAACACAAAAGAATGTACCCTTTGTTTGGAATGACGCTTGTCAACAAAGCTTTGACAAGATTATACAGGAACTTGAGCGGTTGCCAACGTTATATCACCCAGATATAAACAAACCCTATACTTTATACACTGACGCGTCCGATCATTCCATTGGTGGAGTACTTTCCCAATCACTTACAGGAAAACTTGAAGATGAGAGGCCGATTTATTTTATTAGCCACAAACTGTCCAGAGCACAACGCAAATATAGCACAATCATGAAAGAGGCGTTGGCTATTGACTTTTGCGTGCGCAAACTTGACTGTTATCTCCATGGCGCCAGGTTCACAATAAAAACAGACCATAAACCACTTACGCACTTGTTTACGGCTAATTTTGATAACAAGGTGTTACAACGTTATGCATTAAATATTTCATGTTATGACTGTACGATTGAATACGTATGCGGAAAATCCAATACCGTAGCGGACCTTTTATCTAGATCAAACATATCCAAACAGGAAACTGATATTGAGCAATTAGAACGGAAACCTACAGAAACAAACCTGGCTGAACAGCGTTTATTGGCGTTTGAGCAGGACCGTGACAATAAAGCAAGAACGAACGTGTGCGAACAAATATTAAAGCAAAGTAAACACGACCCAGATAGCAGAGTGCAAACAATGCAGATAACAAATATTGACAATGCAAAAGTAAATACACTTTCAATAGCCGCTATTAATAGTTCAATGATCGATCCAAAGAGATTAGTTGACAGTCCGAGTAGGTTAGCAAACAATGATAATGATAATTTTAAACCGGAACAATTGACCACAATAGATATGGCACTTGAACAACAGAAGGACCCAATCATATCAAATTTTATTATGAAGATACAAAATAATCAAGTACCACCCAATGAGAGTAGAAAGTTCTTAATTAAAGATAACATACTTTACTTTATATCAGATCCAGATGGTGAACCTATATTAAGAGTATATGTTCCGTCTCACTTAAGAGACACTGTTATGAAAGGATACCATGAGTTTGGGCATCCAGGTGTAAGTCGATCTTATGCTACTATAAAGAGACATTATTATTGGCCAAAACTTTTCAATGATTTAAACAAATTTGTGGAACACTGTGTCCCATGTCAGGTGGTAAACATGCAAGCAATTAAGGCCCCACTTAAGGAACCAGAAATCCCAAAGTACCCATTTGCAGAATTGAGTATTGATATTCAAGGTCCAATGCATCCACCCACCATCAGTGGAAATAAATATCTTATATGTTTTGTATGCCAACTAACTGGATGGCCGGAAGTTTTTGCAAGCCCTGATATGACCACAGAAACTATCATTAATTTATTTTTTGAACATATACTTTGTCGTTATGGGTCAGTATTAAGAGTAACAACCGACAATGGCTCTCAATTTCAAAGCAAATTTACCGACACAATGAAACAATTAAACATTGATCACGTAAAATGCTCGGTTTACCATCCAGAAGGCAATGCTAAAAATGAAAGGAGTCATGCAACATTAAATAGAATATTAACTAAGTTGATACAAGATAATAGCACAGACTGGGATATAGTGCTCAATATGGCTTTAGCAGGAATGAGATTCAATATTTCACAAAGTTCAAATTATAGTCCGTACTATATGTTGTTTGGACGTGACGTTGTTCTACCCGTAGATACTTACTTAAATCAGAGATTGCCCTATTACGGCGATGAATTTCATAAATACATGTTAGCAAGAAATCATGAGATATATCTTAGCGCTTTCAAAAATATCAAAAATGCTAGAAAACGAAGAAATAAACATGCAAATAAAAGAGCTAAGCTAGTCGACTTTGAAGTGAATGATGCTGTGTATTATAAAAACTTTCACAAAAATTCAAAATTAACACCTTCATGGATTCCATATTTTAGGGTCATGGAAAAACCAAGCGATCGCACGCTTATAATTAAGAATCAATTGGATAATCAAGTTATAAGATGCCATGTCAACAACGTCCGTAAGGCAAACATAGAGAACTGGGAAATACCCAATAATCCGGTACCAGGAGTCCGACCAGTACGAAATTGTAGATATATCGTGCAGCAACAGGAAAGCACTGAATCAAGCTCAGGTGACGAGTCAGATAGTAATGATAGGGACCAGTTTTATAACAATGTAGCCAAACATAAAAAACGATTAGCAAAACATCACAGACATGTTAGAACTCACTCATCAGATGAGGAAAATATCCCACTGCGCGACCTACAAATGAGGCTCAGGCAAGCGGCCGACAACGGTCAACAGTCTGATATAAATAACACAACTGAACACCACGGACAGTCCGATACAAACAGTACAAACAACAAACTAATAAGGTCAGATCAAATCCATCAATCTGATAGGCAAATAAATACCGATGACAATATTATGCAATCAGACGCAACGGCAAATAGCGAGTGGACGAGTGGTGAAGACAACACTGTCAATATAAACAATTATTCGTCAGCCAATTATGATAATGTATCTGATGATCAAATGTCAATAGCTATAATTGAACCTTGTTTAAACCAAATGAGCCGTGAGTAAAATTCAAGTAAAGTTCAAAATGAACTACAATAAGTGATTACAATTTAAGCTAAATGATTTGAAATAAAATGTATACTTGATGGTAGGTGTTAACATTACTTTAAGATTGAAAGCTCATAAATAGATCACAAGATCAGTGTGTCAAACATGTGCAAGTTTTTGGACTTGTCATCAATGTAAATGTTTGCGATTCAAATTGAAGTGTAGTAATGGTCAAACAGTCATGTTGCAGGTTAGAATCAAAAACGAAAGTACTCGAAAGTTTTACTTGGTTGCAAAGTAATTGGAGGGAAGGAAATGTTTTTGATTACGTAATGGCAGCAGTTTGCAACCCTGTTGAGAAAAGAATCTAACACTATATGGCAATATGTATTTGTAGCCGTGAAACACTTGACAGTAACCCTAGGTGCATACAATTGTTTCAATAGTGTTGCATATGATGACAACCTTTTAAATTGTACATAAATAGACATATTATAAAGACGGGTAGTCTTGTTCAAACACGTGTTCAAATTCAAAACATAGGCTTAAAGAAATGAAGAATTACTATGATATATAACATAAGGTCGTGTTTTCGACATAACTTATGCAGTTTGTGATAAACTGGGAATTTTAGACTTGAAAGAGAATATTAAGGTTGTAAATTAAGATTAAAAGATACGTTAGTAAGTTTAAAGTATGTAATACAAGGCAGAGAAGCTGAATTGTTAAATATTATAAGGTCGTACTTTCGATATACTTATGCAGTTTGATATAAACTGAGAATGTAATGTGTTAAAATATATACAATGGTGATTTGTATAACAGTTCTGAAGGAATTGTTGTTAACTATAAATTAAAGAGTAATTTTTGCGAGTCTCCATAGACCTCGGGATGGTAGTGCGCACTGTAAATATATGTAAATATTTGTTTATCAATTTTGTATTAAGTCGACTAACTGTTTATTTGTATTGTATTGAATTGTATTGGTAAATACGACAATTTATCAAGTGAAAATTGTATTATTTAAGTAAATTATTATGTATGTCCATTAAACTGTGTCAATATAATCAAGATTATATTGTATGTATTATTATATCGTATCTGCGGGCATTATGTAAATACGAAATTTGTCTTGTATATTTGCAGGACCAACATTAATCTATACGGTGTGTCTCCTAGTCATGATTTGCAATGTCTACGGCGAGAAACAAAAATCATTTATTCATAACAACATACTATTCAAAAGTATGAAGGAGGTGGCTACCTCTAAGTCTCACTGGCAGATAGTTTTAATATTAGATATAACAATGTACTCTTCCTTTTTGAACAATATAGGGACTGAAATGACCCATATTAATGAAATAATAGATAAAGCCAAAAGTCACTATGTTACTGATAATGTCCATACAAAAACAGACAAATTAGCTGACACATTAACCGATTTACAAGATTATTTAAAAGGTCTAAATAATACTTACGGGAATATAATTAAAAGCTATTCAGATTTATACTCAATATCGTCGCGTCAAGCACGGTCAATTTTGCCCCTTGGAGGTGTGTTTAAATTTTTATTCGGTGTTGCGGATGATACCGACGTATCTAAAATGCGACACGACATGAAGATGATGCAAAAATCGCAAAAGCAAGTTTTGCATATTATTGAACATAATATGTCAATTTTAAATGTTACGAGAACAGACATATCGCAAAACAGACATTCCATAAATGATCTCATTACGTCAATGGATCAAGTTCAAATAGAAATTCGTTCTATAGGTAACCGCCTTGAGCACCAGATTCAGCAAATAATGGCATTTCATGAAGTCATTAACAATTTACAACTAACTACAAGCGAAATTCGCCGTATGTTAATACACGCTCAAATGTATCTTGAAGATTTAACAATTAAGTTAAATATGCTTAGTTTACAGAAACTAACACCAGCACTTATTACGCCAGGTCATCTTCGTGAATTACTAAATGATATAAGTAATAAGTTGCCCAAAATATTTTCATTTCCATTAAATCCAGATACTCAATTATGGGAGTTCTACACATCGTTGCATTGTAAAACAATTTTAAATAATGATAAATTAGGAGTGATTATCGACATACCCCTTAAACCGGTCACAGAAACATTCATGTTCGTGCAAGCGGTACCACTTTATATACCGTACGCTAACAAAACTGAAAAAATCAAAATAAGTTCTAATGTACCACACTTCACAGCTTCAATCGACATTGAGGCTGACTATTTCTTAATAAACACCGATTTCTCGCAATTCGCAATCATGTCCGCGCGCAGCGCATACAAATGTCAGGATGAGTTGCTTCCTTTTTGCGAAATTGAAAACGGAATAGAATCAACGTATAATTCAAAATCTTGTTTAATAGCGTCCTATCTAAAAAGGCAAAATGACATCGATCAATATTGTAAAACTCTAATTCATACTGGAATATCAATGCCAAGAGCTATTTCTATCAATACAAATAGATGGCTTATTTTATCAAACGAAAATATTCAATTTTCGATTAAGTGCCAAAATGGGTCGAGTTCTGTCTTTAACGCTCAGTCGCCGATTGGTGAATTGCAACTTCAGTCTGAATGTAAGGCAATTAACGGTCATTTATTCTTACCACAACATTTCCTACGATCTCTCCAAAGCAATATGGATCAAATTAGAGCTGAGAAAATTGAAATTAATCATCTTAACATGTCTAGAATTTGGCAATCATATATAAATTCATTCGGAAATGAAACCGTTGTTAATATACCAAATAAATTAAAGGATATAACAAGGGTGCCACTTGAAAATTTTATTGATCAATTACACACTTTGGATGAAAACATAGTACCGGAAACTGATGACAGCGCATTTGCTCTTAACTTGAAATCAATTCTTTTCATTTCTGGGATATTAATAATAAGTTTCATACTTTTAGTATTATTCTTAATTGTTAAAAAGAAACTAAACCTTAGGTTCTGTGCTAATGACATTGCAAAGGTGACGGGTGAGTCTGAGAAGCATAATAACTTGACAGCAACCCCAATGGAATATAAATTCAAGATGCAACCAATGATCACTGACCAACATGCAGAAGCATCACAGCCAATGCTTCAAGGCTTGTTAAATCCACCAGAAACACCACCACAAGAATCCATGTACCCGCTAAGATCACTGTATATCAGGAACTAAGACGAGATGTGTAATATAGAAACAACAACAACCAATATGTTAAAAAAAAAAAAGTGTGGACAATATTCAAGAAACCAAACAATTAAAACTAGTTTCCAGTTACCAAAACAGCAATAGTAATGAACAATATTATATTCAATTAGTTAGCTGCAAAACTGTGGACTTATTTTAAATATAACACTATTTATAGTGTCAAAGATGTTTCAACATAAACAATGGTTAACTAAAAACCATAGAGGACATGTATAAACGTTACTAAATTACATGTATATCCAACGATGTTCTATTCTACAAGACGAACAACTACTGATGTCACATAATATAGATTAAATTTCAATGGCGAAGAATGGTGGATGGAAGATAAACTTCAAAATGGTAGATAAACTTAAAAATGGTGGATGGTGGATAAAACAAAAATGGTCGATAAAAACTCAAAATGGTGGATAAAACTTTAAAATGGTGGAAATCACAGAATGATTTTAGCATAAAGATACGTAACACTAATATTATAATACTGTCATTGATAAATTTCATTGTTTAAATATAGTTAATGTGTCAAGCATAAGTAAAATATATGACACTTTTATATAACTATTTTTTGAGTGATTTTAATTGTATAATATTGTCATTCCTAGATTGTATGCATCTGTTAGCAACAATTATTGATTTTAAATAGGTATACACATATAGATACATACACTTGTTTGTCTGTAATTACATGTATGTGTTATAACACCATGTCTTAACGTTTGTCTCATGTGGACATGCCTGTATGTGGGTATTTTTCTTATGTTAACAATTATGTAATTTTGTAATATTCCCATGTTAATGTACTTTTTTTAGTATCCGAACTACATAAGATTATTATATTATTAAAATGTGTTAGTAGATAGAGAAATTAATTGGATTGTTTTGTATATTTTCAGTTATAAATTATATACATAAAGAGAACTATCAACCTATTCTCAGGGAGAAAAGAGTGGCAAAAAAAAAAAAAAAAAAAAAAAAAAAAATGAATACAGAGAATACGAACAATAAACTGTGAGATGTAAATTTTCAAACTCGTGTTAATGGTAACGAACAATATCAAACAAATTGGATGAACAAGAAAAGTGAAGAAACAATACAACATGTGAATGAAATATCAGTATCGTGAACAATAAATAAAAAAACTATAGTGTTCTCTGTATAATTAACATTAACTAAATTTTGCAGTGCTTTATATCACTGTATAATTAACATTAACTAAATTTTGCAGTGCTTTATATCATTGACAATATAGAAGTTTTAACTAAATTTTGCAGTGCTTTATATCATTGACAATATAGAAGTTTTGCCTCCTTTTCCCCAAAATTGTAACTCGCAGTAAGCGAGAGAGAATGATGGTTCTTAATATTATTAATAGATTTAAATTTTTTGATGGTTCTTAATATTATTAATAGATTTAAATTTTTTTGTTTTATTGCTTACAATATTGTTTTTTTTTCAGGGATTAAAATAATTGATGTTGTGATGATTGTATAATTATAATGTTGCTTTTACATGATTTCTTTTCAGGGATTTAAAAATTTGATTGTAATAAATGATTAATTATGATGTTTGATATTTATGTATGTGTACTCAAACATGAAGTAGCGACTAACATAGCAAGCTTGTCAATCTAAAATATCATTAAAATGTTAATTAAGTCGATTTAAAACGTTCATTAAGAAGGGGAGTGATTGTGTAATATAATAGGGTCATTCAACTTACTATCTTTGGCAAACATCAAATATTTACTTAAACTATTGGTCACTCAAACCAGTCCGGACAAATTGATATTCTAGATCTTTCCAAATTAGTAATGTTTCAACATGTTTTCTTGATTTCGCGGGGCGTGGGTACAAGCGTTATAAAAGGGAGCCGCAGCATGACTGCGGGGTCCACAGTGGTTAGTCGCTGCTCAATGTGAGTACGACCGAAGTACACTAATAAACGTAGCTAAACTGTTGATTGTGTTTCTCGATCTCTTATGTTACAATCTGTCCCTAATTTAAAATTTAAATAATCTTTAATTGTTTGGACAATTTGTCCCAAAATTGATGGTACAAGGACCAATTGTTCCCAGACAAATGTGACAGCGACAGATCAAGTGACATTTCTTGTTCAGGAAACCTATGAATTTTTTATCTGCAGTCAGGCCTAAGTTAACCGGGTCTACATACAATAATGAATGTACATCATGAATTCAGGACTATTCTTGAGAATCACAGCCATATAAAAAATAACATGGATGGCAATATGATAGTGAACATTGGCAACCCAAGAATAGTTTCCAAGGTCAAGTTGAAAGGGTACATTAGAATGGTCTCACTTGCTTGAGAATGGCTATGACCAAAAAAGTTATCATAAAGAAGGCTGAACATATCTTTTAACAAAAACACATGAAATGTAAAACTATGTAATTTGTTTATTTCATTCAAAATATTGCAACATTAACACATCTAATCATGTATAACTAAATACTGATAATGATGATGGTGATGATGATGTCACTTATGAATTACTTGTACTAGATACAGTTATATTGTTTAGGTCATACAAAGTATGCATTTTATCATTGAAATGATGATGATGATGATAATGATAATGGTGATAATGATGATGATGATAAAGATAGTGATGTCACTCATGTATTACAAGTACTAGACAAAGTAATATTATTCAGATCATACAATGTATGTATAAATGATTTGTTATAATGATGATGATGATGATGGGGGTAATGATGATGATAAAGATGGTGATGTCACTCATGTATAACAAGTACTTGACAAAGTAATATTATTCAGATCATATAATGTATGTATAAATGATTTGTTATAATGATGATGATAATGATGATGATGATGGAGGTAATGATGATGATAATGGTGATGATGATGTCACTCATGTATTACTAGTACTAGACAAAGTAATATTATTCAGATCATACAATGTATGTATAAATGATTTATCATGTAAACAAGTAGTACAGTCTACAGGTAAATTATCAGACATTTGTTCTAAGAGTTCTAGCAAATCTTCATGTGAACGATGTACTGGTTTCTGTCGTACCATTCTCACTGCTTCTCCCTGAAACGAGAAATGTTTATGAGAAATCGAAAAGTTTAGAACAAAATTATTAGACAAAAAGCTTTTGTTATAAAGAGCTGTAACATGGGCAAGTTGTCTAAGCATGTTGCAACATGATGCTTTGTGCCCTTGTACCCTTAATTTGATATCACACACTTATTCCTTTAGTTGTAAGAAGGGTACCAGCACACGAAGCGATACCTATCGATATTCTTAGACAACTTGCCACACAATATATTACAACACACTCGTAGCAATTTTCAAGGGCGATAATGAATTCATTCCCAGGAAATATGTCTTAGAAGAGGAACCCATCCTTGTGTATAACGAAAATGTTGATGGAACCCTAAAAAGTGAGTGGACGTCCAGCCGTCTGTCTGTCACAGGTGTTTACATAACACTATCATATATTCTTTGAAATCAAAATCCTAAAAACTGATTAAATATCAAATTTCATAACGAAAATACAACCAATCACTGACTGATGTATTAGAAATACATGAATGAATGTCTTATTTCAAAATCCAGAAATTCCTGAAATGTCGTCTGTAAAAATACGTGAAATATGTCAACTTACCTGTAAATAGAATTTCACCTTAAGTGGTCTAGATTCATTGACAGTTTCAGCTTTATTATTAGTAATAAGATCAAGAATCTCATATAGATCTTTGATACCATACATTGATATACAGTTAGCTAAACCAACTATTTCTAATATAGCCTGGCTGTTCTGGTCCATATGACATCTTATCTATAATATAAAAAGGTACGAAACTCATGTGTTGAATTAATAAGTGCAGTCTACCGCAAAAACTAGAACTCAGCAAGTAGGACGTGTTGCCTAAAAGGTGTTATGATTCTTGTACACTGCACTTCTCTTTAATGAGATCTATCTACCAGTTTACTTTCAATAGCTTGAATAGAATTGGACTAGTCCAACTCTATCATCAAATCCAGACTGTTAACTTCAAAGTAGAGAGTGCCAATGATGGCCTAATGTGTCAACAATTTAGCTATTAAGTAGAGGTGAATCGATTAAAAACTTTTAGATTAGATTCGATTTCCAGTATTCATCAAACGAGAGAGAGAGAGAGAGAGAGAGAGAGAGAGAGAGAGAGAGAGAGAGAGAGAGAGAGAGAGAGAGAGAGAGAGAGAGAGAGAGAGAGAGAGAGAGAGAGAGAGAGGGCTACTTAAGGTCTTTTAGCTTCATGTTTATCTTCAAAAATATTATATATATATCAAGAACATCGACATTGTCACTGCTCAGTGTACCCTAGTCCTAAATAATTATAAGACACTACATAACCTATTTATCATACGGACGTTCTTCTGTTATGTAACAGCTGTTACGTAGGGTCTTATATTTAGGACTATTCACAAAACTACTGAAAAAGACAGTATTTCAAACTAGAACTGCCACCAGTGGCGAAAATACCCCCGTAACAGCAACATTTCAAGATAAAAGCAAGTCAACATTGTGGAAGTCCAAAAGGGTAAATGTTGTAAGAAGCATAAAAACCATAAAAAGAATAGGATGCAAATATCAAATTGGAAATAAACAGCAAATTACAGTGTAATTCACTGTATAGATTTA
The DNA here is from genome assembly GCA_025267735.1 of Mactra quadrangularis. Classification (NCBI taxonomy): domain Eukaryota; kingdom Metazoa; phylum Mollusca; class Bivalvia; order Venerida; family Mactridae; genus Mactra; species Mactra quadrangularis. The sequence continues at coordinate 25,525,222 of CM046306.1, read as the reverse complement.
TGAAAAAGCAAAATGAACAGAGTTGTCATATTTCAAATGATTTTTTACATGAAAATGAACACCATTTGGTCATTATGAATGTAAAGTGGAACAACAGACAAAGAGTGATCACATTTAAACTCATCATGAGTATGTTGTAACCAGAAGAGCAAAATGTAGAATGTGTTTGTAATTTTTTTATAAATAAGTAAAAAATAAGGCAATTGTAAAAATGGTAGTCAGCAATGTACACAATATAAATCAAACAATTAGTATTTACAATATCTTGTATCAAGAATTTCACAAATACCCCATAAGAAAGCTTAAATTACCGATCATTATTTTCACAGTAGTAAAGTTAAAATAATATCTAAAATCTCATGTAGATATAACGAAATAAGATGTTTTCTTCACAACATTACAGAAAAATTCAAGGTGGCTATTAGTTGGTCCATTGAAATACATAAAAAAATAAATACATATAAAAATTTCATCAACAAGAATTTGTCAGCACAATTTTATCAAAATGAGGTGAGAAAAAAAGATGTTTGCTGTACAAGATATTAGAAAATTCAACATGGCTGCCAGTCAGCCATTTTGAATTCCACTTAAGAAAATGCCAAGCACATTAACTTAAACAATTGCTAACTTTCTCAAAGTCTGTACAAAAATTATCAAATCATTTGCTTTTTGAAAAGAAAAACTCAGAATGGCTGCCAATCAGCCATTATGAATTTGATAAAATATCAATACATCACAAAAAGTTCAACAATAAGAATTTGATAAAAATAGCAGTACATAATAGACTTCAGCAAGTCAAAATGGCAAACAATGTGGAATAATGCTATATTTAATAAGTTACATGACATAAAGCCATAAACCCTTGATTCATCTTCGTCAATAATTTTTGCTAATCAATGAGATAAATAGTTACTACAAGATGTAGAATTGGTCATACTATATTAACACATTCATACCTTCTCAAAAGAAAGAAAGCACCTAAATGTATACCATGTGACGAGCATTTCAATGTCAAATACGTTCTCCTTGACTGCCAGAATCTTAAATACATCCGTGACAAACATTTTAAAGTTAACTCACTTAAAGAACTTTTTGAGTCTGTACCATCATATGCGATACTTAACTTTTTGAAGGAAATAAATGTATATAATAAGATATAGAGCTTTACATCTTTAATATCGTTTTAATAAATAGTATCATTGATTGCTTTCGACGCGATAAGACCTTTCTGTGTTGGTGCGCCATAAAACCAAAACAAAACCAAACAATACTTGAAGGAAATAAATGTTTATCATAAAATATAGGACGTAAAATCTTCATTATCTATTGAAGAAATAGTATCATCAATTGTTTTCGGCGTAATATGACCTTTTTGCATTAAAAAGCCGAAAATCCAATTAATCAATCAATAAATCAATCAGACTTCAGCAAGAAGAAATTGGTAATGAAATAAGCTTACTATACAGTTATTTAAACAAAGTCAAAATGGTGCCAGTCTGCCATAACGAATTTGTATCCAGAGTAAATTCATGTACAAGTCAACTACATCAATAAAGACTTTGGAGCGAAATTTGGCTAAAATTGAGTAAAAAAACACATACATGTACTATACAGTAATTTAAATAAAAATTCAAGATGGCTGCCAGTCAGCCATATTGAATATAAATTGATGAAGAATAGTCATCCTGATCAACTGTATTAGTGAGACCTTGTATGCAATTTCTTTTCAAAATATGTATGGTAATAAGTCAATATAAGACTGTATTAATTTTGAAAAAAGGATGACAGCCAGTCCGCCATTTTGAATTGGAATTGAGTTAAAGTGTATGTACACATCAACTGTGAACGCCTGTGCAAAATTCTATCTAAATTAGTGAAGAAAAAAATCTGTTGAGAAATAAGCATACAGTAATTAAACTAAATTAAAAAGAATTCAAGATGGCCGCAAATCGGCCATTTTGAATTTGGAATTGATATAAAGTGTATGTACACATCAACTGTAAACGCCTGTGCAAAATTCTATAAAATAAAAAAATAAAAAATCTGTTGAGAAATAAGCATGCAGTTATTAAATTATATTAAAAAAATCAAGATGGCCACAAGTCGGCCATTTTGAATTGGAATTGATATAACATGCATATAAACATCAACTGTAAACGCCTGTGCAAATTCTATAAAATAAGATAAGAAAAAAAAATCTATTGAGAAAAAAGCATACTATACAATTATCAAATTAGATTTAAAATATATAACACAATTAAATAATTTAAACAATTGAGATATGTTTCCGTAGTTACATGAGTTTTGTATACACCATTAAATCATGGTATATAACAGCATCTATTCAAATACATTAAGAAATAAACATACTACAAATGTATTAATTTTTTGGGACAGACCACATAACCAACCAACCAACCAACCAACCAACCAACCAACCAACCAACCAACCAACCAACCAACCAACCAACCAACCAACCAACCAACCAACCAACCAACCAACCAACCAACCAACCAACCAACCAACCAACCAACCAACCAACCAACCAACCAACCAACCAACCAACCAACCAACCAACCAACCAACCAACCAACCAACCAACCAACCAACCAACCAACCAACCAACCAACCAACCAACCAACCAACCAACCAACCAACCAACCAACCAACCAACCAACCAACCAACCAACCAACCAACCAACCAACCAACCAACCAACCAACCAACCAACCAACCAACCAACCAACCAACCAACCAACCAACCAACCAACCAACCAACCAACCAACCAACCAACCAACCAACCAACCAACCAACCAACCAACCAACCAACCAACCAACCAACCAACCAACCAACCAACCAACCAACCAACCAACCAACCAACCAACCAACCAACCAACCAACCAACCAACCAACCAACCAACCAACCAACCAACCAACCAACCAACCAACCAACCAACCAACCAACCAACCAACCAACCAACCAACCAACCAACCAACCAACCAACCAACCAACCAACCAACCAACCAACCAACCAACCAACCAACCAACCAACCAACCAACCAACCAACCAACCAACCAACCAACCAACCAACCAACCAACCAACCAACCAACCAACCAACCAACCAACCAACCAACCAACCAACCAACCAACCAACCAACCAACCAACCAACCAACCAACCAACCAACCAACCAACCAACCAACCAACCAACCAACCAACCAACCAACCAACCAACCAACCAACCAACCAACCAACCAACCAACCAACCAACCAACCAACCAACCAACCAACCAACCAACCAACCAACCAGGGTGATTCCAGTATACCCCCGAAAACTTCGTTTGCGGGGGTATAATAAGAATTGAATTGAAAATGCCTCTTCTGAATCGTGCGTAAAAAATCGTGATTCTTTGTGAACCGCGATTAATCGTTTCACCTCTACTATTAAGCAAGTATAGTTTGTGCCAATGGACCTGAGAGATAGATTATAAATTTGATATCATTTTTTTCAACAGTTATCTAGCGTTTTAAACAAGAAATTCTTACTATTGAGTCAAGCCTATGGTTTTATTTGAGAAAAGGGCAAACTTCCTACTGCAGTTACTCACACATTAAAACTTTAACCACTGCCATATCATAAATCACATGACACTAATAGTACCAAATGAATATTGTTAACATTAAAACATGCAAAGAGGTAGCCAAAAGAATGTTAAGTGTAATGTAGCAAAAATAAAAAATGTAGTTCTGAAATGACAGTAGTACATGTACACCACTTGTACAAGAGTAAATCAAAATTGATGGGCCAGCACAAAACTAGTTTCAATACAAGAAAATATACAAGATGCAGACTAGTTTTTATTTGTTCCGGACTTCAGTCCTGAACAAATATATTTACTGTATTTCAGACCTTCCCACTTTGAAAATTTACCGAATCCAGAAGTAGTCCCTCAGTATATATGTATAGAGCAATTCGAAAAGATCGTCTGCTATGACAGGCGCATTAATACACTAGTAATTCGAACTATATCTCAAGCGTAGGAATATTTGATGCTATGATGTGCATCTCAGTAGGGATGATTACGTCATCATATGTAATAGGATGGTATCAACGCTTCAGTCACGACCCGTCATTTGTGCCAGTTGTCAGTAGAGATGTTACATCGTCTTATGTAATAGAATGGTTCGAGGAAAAGTTTAACGATCATAGTTGATGACTTTGAATGATTTCTGAATAATAGACTTTATCTATTTTACATACAGATGGAGTAGAATAAATGTGCAAGAATGACAACTTTTAGGTGACAGTTATTGAATTGTTTTAAGAATGACCTCTTTGACTTGTGTTGATTGTGTGATAAAAAATCAAAAGTGTGTTGTCAGACCGGTTTACCTTTTGTATTTATAATTCCATTTTGTGAAGTGTTATGAATCGAAACAGTGCTGTTCTACCTGTCAAACTAACATCACTGAACTGTTCTTTGTGTAAAAAACGTTGTTGGAGTCGGAAATCAAGTTTCACTTTTCAAACCGGAACAAATTCAGTGCCTTCAGCGCTTTGATTGTACTAGCTCTCTTAGTTGTGATAGAACAAATCAAGCTTGTAGTTACAACTCACCTCAATTCCATTAGCTTTCAATCTTTTATCATCAATATAAACAAATGTTTGACATGGATTAGTTGGAACCATTGACAGCAATGTCTTATAGAGCTCTGTATTACCTATACAACTGTTACCATGGCAACCATGAAATATACACAAAATATAGTAAAATATATCATCATTCGAAACTCCTCGGCCATTCGCTACGAATAACCTCGGACATATTTAGACGCCATTTTGGAAAAACCAGTGTTGAAGTAAATAAATACACAATCGTTTAGGCTATGATTGAAGTTTCGTTTTAGTCCATAAATTTGAAATTACACATTCAATGATACCGATGAACAATATTTGGTTCAATTTGAAACAAGTAAATATATGGGTAGACAAAAATCTGTGTGTATACAACAAGAACTATTTTGTGTAACCGTTATGTGCTTCGCCTCGCATAGGTAGTAAAATCACAAAAATCCAGGGAAGACCCCCCACAAATCCTTCCGAGATTATTCATTCATGAAAGGTCGAGGTGTTCCGAATGATATATCATAACACATACTAACATGAAAACTGAAAATGATAAGAGAGAATTTCATGGAACATATAAAAACAAAATACATTGCACAAACAAATTTGTTTTCAATACACGCAATAATATGCTAACAGTATAATATTTAAGGCCAGATAATATGTTCCTACATAAAAATATTCTGAACCAATTCCAAACAGTTTAGAAAGTTGTCAGTCAATAATTAAAACCAAATTGACTTTTATCTATAATAGATAAATGTTGCATGACTAGCTCATTTGGTAGTGCACAAGTCTACTGAGAAAGAGATCCTATGTTTGATTCCTGGTTGGGACATACTTTCATAGACTTTGGTCATAAAATAATTTCTAAGGCCCTTGTCCCTCCTACCACTGATTCTAAATCATGTATGACAGCTGTCAGTCACTGACTAAAGTATGTGGCTAGAATCTGGTAAACAGCTAAAATTAAAAATTCAGCTTTTTCAGGAAAGATGAGTAGGTTGACTGACCACCTTGAGATGACCTATAAAATGTGTTGCTACGGCATTAAATCCAACTTAACTAAAAAGATCAATACCCTACCACTATGACCAAACTGACCTTTCATTAATGCCAATCGTATTACCATGTGTTACCATGGCAACCATGAAATATACCCAAAAATATAGCTATATATATATCATAACACAAACTAATAGAGAATTTTTCTAATAGGACAAACAAATATACGCAAGAATATACCTACAGTGTATTTAGGCCACATAATATGATCCTATCTAAATTTATTTAGAATATCCCGAACTAATTACAATTAGTTTGGAAATTTGTCTGACAAAAATTGAAACCATCTCAATTTCAATTATAATAGATAAATGCCACAAAGCTAGCTCAGTTAGTGATGAACAGGTCTACTGAGGTAGAGATCGTATGTTTGATTCCTGGATGGGACATACTTTCATAGACTTAGGTCATAAAACAATTTCTATGGCCCTTCTTCCTCTTCTCCCTTATTCTAAATCATGTCAAACATTAGTCAGTCACTGACAAAAGTAAGTGCCTAGTAATTGGTTAACAGCTAAATCCAGAAATTTAGCCTTTCCACGAATGATGAGAAAGTTGACCGACAGTTTTGAGATGACCTATACAATGTGTTTCTATAGATTAAACCCAATCAAAGAAGAAAAAGATCAAAGCCGTACCACTATGAACAAACTCACCTTTCATTAATGCCGATAGTATTTTCTAATTTAGCAGCAGGTATAATATGATTCTCCATCAATTCTTCATACAACAATGTCTCTTCTACACGATGAGGGTTTACTACCTTAATCTGGTTACCATGGCAACATATCCAACCATTATAAAACTTTAATGGACCAATCAACTGTAGACTGGATGGTTTCTGTGTCTGACTAAGTATTAGAAAATCAATATGACAGTATGGTAATTTCCAAAATATATCCGTCCATGAGTGCATTTTTATAACTGTGAACCAATTATAAGTAGCATTTTTTTAAGTTTGCTTCACTTACCCAAGAGTCTTACATAGGTCTTGTAGTTTTTATTTTAATATGCTATGTTATTCTGCAAAAACAAAGTATGTTGTGGTTCCAAAGTAATAACCCCCTCTAGAATTACTCAGATTTTATCCTTACTTTTCAATGTCAATTTGCCAATATTAATCTTAAATAATTTTCTTGTAAATCATTAAATTTGTTTGAAATTCAAGCTAAATATTTTAAGGGTAAAGAACTATTTAAATTTCACCACTTCTGTTAATATTTCCAATAACAAGAAGGATATTAGATGAAATATTTTGTTATCCTTACATAGGACTTCAATGATAAAATCCGAGGATTCAAACTGATAGGACCTACTTACCAATTGGACTGCTTCAGATTCTATCAGGGAAAGATAACTGACTAAAGTCCTTAATTGATTTTCATGAGTCCATGGCTACAAGCTGATTGGTTGAGGCAATGACTGTACAAAAGTAGATGTACCTTAGCTTATTAAATCAATAGAGTTAAGAATACTTATAATACTTTAATTACCTCTGTCTTAATCCAAGACTATAAAGTTGTTTTAATGACTTCATACAAAATGAGGCTTTCACTGACTTGATAGGTTTTTTATTTGACACATCTAACTTTTTACGACTAGCAATTAACTGATCTTTAATTGAAGGTAGCCCTTGAACCTGAAATTGTCATACAAAAGAGCGGTTCTAAATATATTCTTTGTCTTTTTAAGTTGGATTTGATGGGGTAGCAACAAATTGTTTAGGCCATATGTCACAGGGTAGGAAAAATATGCAGCCTGACCGGGACTCGAACCCAGGACCTCTCGCTTACAGGGCGCATGCTCTCCCGACTGAGCTATCCGGCCGCTTACATATCCTACCTCCCATAATGTGAACAAGTAAGTGCCGTGACATTCTCCCCCACGAACAGGAAATTCATCTCGAATATCAGAATTCCAGGCCGTTTAAGGAGCATTTATTTTTTTACAAGCGTTTCTGAACTGACCAAGTAACTGTCACGGTCCCACGTTGGGCGCCAAATGTCACAGGGTAGAAAAAATATGCGGCCTGAACGGGACTCAAACCCAGGACCTCTCGCTTACAGGGCAAGTGCTTTCCCGACTGAGCTATCCGGCCGCTTACATATCCTTCCTCCCATAATGTGAACAGGTAAGTGCCGTGACACATATCACAGCCATTAGTCAACCTACACATTATTCCTGAAAAGACTAAATCTCAAGATGTAGCTGTAAACCAGCTACTAGGTTCATACCTTATTAGTGACGGACAACTGCCCCACATGGTTTAAAATCAGTAGTAGGAGAGAAAATATCAGTGGAAATTATGTCATGATCAAATGCTAAAAATGGAAGACAATGGACCTTTCCATGACCTTAGCATATTTAACAAAGGTTTACAGTTATATTTTGTTCCACAAACAAGGTGTTAACTAAAGAGCACATGCTTATATTTGTGGGTAAATGTATTGTTATTCAAATAAAAAGGTTGCACTCATAGTGGTCAATATACAAGTTCGAAATGAGTAAAATATTCCTAATATAGAATCTTATAAATCCATAAGACTTCTTAAACAAAGCTGAAAGGTGAATATAAACAAGAGCTGTCAGAGGAGACAGCATGCTCAATTAAGTAAGTATTTGTAACAGGAGATGTGGTTGATAATAAGGAACATACATATTTTAAAATTGGGAAGATGACCTTAAAAAATTTAAAGTAAAAAATATTTCTTTAAAATTTTAAGTTCATGGGAGACAATTTTGAAAAAAAATGTATTTGGAGTTATGAACCTTGTCACATAAGATGTGGTTGATAATAAGGAATATATACTTAAAGTTTGAAGTCAATACCTAAAGAAATAAAACAGTTGCAGTAAAAACAACCCTTCTTTTAGAAAACTCTTAAGTTCAAGAGGGGATAATTCTGAAAAAAATGTTTATGGAGTTACGAACCTTGTCACATGAGATGAGGTTGATAATAAGGAATATATACTTAAAGTTTGAAGTTGATACCTTAAGAAATAAAAAAGTTATAGTAAAAAAAATTTTACTGCACAAAAACTGTAATCAGAAATGTGGACGCCTACGCTAGGGCGAGTAGGAGAGCTCTCCATTTACTTCGTAAAGTTGAGCTAATAAAAATGCAAATAGACCGAAAGTACATGAATACTTACAGTGTTTAATCTATTATCTGATTTTATCATAGATTTCTCATTTTTTCTCTCAGCAGCATTCTTCTTCAATGAAGCTATGTGTTTTCTACCAGCTTCATCATAGTCTTCCTTCTCTTTATCAGATAATTCCTCCCATTGTTTTCTTACAATCTTTGTGATAGCTTCAGCATTGGCATTAGGATTCTCTTCTACAACTGAAATAAAAGGAACTCTTGGAGTAAGTCAAGTTTACAGCTACTACTATGAGTGATTCTTTACCCTCGCCCATATGCCATAATGGCTTTGTGCGAGCAAAGACAAGTTTACACTGGGTTTAAGATGTATAGACCCCAGTTAACCAGGACTTAACATTAATTGCAAAGTAGGTTGACAACTAGCTATTAGCTATACTTGCCAAAACAAGTGTTTACAAGCAGAAACAAGTTGTCCGCACCAAGTAATACCATGACCTTTAAGTAGTTGTCCTGGTTAACTAGAGTTAATGAGCTGAAGAAACATTTCTAAATAAACATTCTGATTCAAAAAATGTATTTGCAACATTTTTAAATTGAAAAACATATGTACATTATTTCAGATAAGCAGAACAATATAAGTTTACAGGTCAATCCTAAGCTTTTATGTGCCTCGACCCCCTTCATTACGGCCACCACAGGACTTAAATTTAGTGTCTTTACTGGCTTTAGTGAATTTCACTTATAAGTAAAATTGCCTAAAAATTGCATCCACTAGCAAAATTTGCCCCCACTGTCACTGGGGTTTGAAGGGGATCCATGTCCAGACCAGTAAAGGGTTAATCATTGGAACAGACATTCTCTAATTTGAACTTGGTTAAATCATAGATAACACATTTAATGATAGGCTGTTGATTTGATACTTGTCTATTTCACAAAGGATAATATTAAATGCATAATGCTTAATGTTAAAGCCTCTCTACCACAATTATAAACTTCATTTTTACAGCAGCTATGAAGACCATAGAATCATAAAATATGACAAGCATAAGAAACACAATGAACATGACAGACCATTTTGATTTCCAAATTTTAGTAAAATAAACAATAGTCAATTAAGAGAGACCATATCAGGTGTATCAGTTCTTTTGGTCACTTACCCAGTGGTCTAGTTTCTTTAGAGAAAGCAAGAAAACCAACAGATATTTTATCAGCTGGACTTTTACCAACCATATCATACAACTTAGGTTGATTTACCTATAAATGAAATATACAGAATAATTAGTAAGTTTTAGCTGCATGGTACCTTTCACCAAACTACCTTTTTTTCAAACCATTACTCTAGTTTGTTTGTTTGTTGGGTTTAACGCCGTAGCAACACAATTATAGGTCATATAACGGCGGTCAGGCAACCTACTCATTCCTCCTGGAAAGGCTAAATCTCTGGATTTAGCTGTTAACCAACTTCTAAGCACATACTTCCATCAGTGACTGATAACTGCCCTACATAATTAAAAATCATAGGTAGGAGGGAGAATGGCCAAAGAAATAATTTCATGACCAAGTTCCACGAAAGTATGCCCCGCCTGGTAATCGAACCCACGACCCCTCAATCAGTAGACTTGCGTGCTACCAACTGAGCTAGCCTGGCGGCTACAACCATCACTCTAATCACAGGAACTTTTTAGCACTTATCAACAGGATTATGTCAATATTTAGTGTTAAATCCTTATATACGACTATTGCATTATTATCATAAGATTTTTTATTTTGTACTGCCTAGCATACTAACTAATAACTACTGTATCAGAGTCTTAGCTAAAAAACAAAGACAAAACATTCACATACCTGAACATCAGTTGACCTCCTTTTTAATGACGGAGTTCCTATCAGGTCATCTATGGGTGAAGATGGTCTTTTCTTAGAAGAGCTACTAGTATTTCTGGAACAAGTGTTAGCAGTCAATAATTTCACAGGTTGTATTTCACTTCCATTACAATTTTCAAAAACACCTTTACTCCAATCCATAGAAGATTCACTATGTTTTGATGCAATGGAAACAAGATCACTATCATTAGCCTCCGACATTTTGTTTGCACATTTTTCACTCTCTGTTTTCTCATTCCTCTCTACCACACAACTCCCCATCTTGTTTTCAATGTTAGTGTCACTCTGATCTATATCAAGTTTATCATTACCAACACTATCAACTAAATTAGCCAATAAATCATCTGTGGTGTTAGCTATCTCATTTATGTTACCAAATCCTACACTAAAATCATTTGTATCATCAAAAAGGTCATCCAGGTTACTATCAACTATATTAAACTGACCTTTATCAAGTTGAGTATTCATCTCCGGTCTATTTTCACCAACTACTAGCCCCCTTTCCATACCATTTTGTTTTATTCCTACATCTTTTTGTTCAAAACCTACATCTTTTTGCTTTATTTCAACATCTTTTGGTTCTTTTTCATCTTTTCTATCTAGCTCACTTGAGTCATTTATTTTTCTAGAACAATCTGTCAAGTCTACATCAGAATCAGAGTTTTTATAGAAACCAGAAACTACCAATTTTGTGCTTGGTTCATTCATATCAACAATTTTAGCTTCCTTAGCAGCCATTTTAGGCTCCTTAGCAACAGAAGAGCACCTTGACTTACCATAGTCAAAAATGTCTTCCCTGTTGTTACCTGCCCTATTTAAGTTCAGAGAATCATTAAAACTGACATCTGACCCAGAGTCAGACAGTACAGCAGACGTATCCATTGATGTATCAATACTTGTTAGTACAGCAGAAGATGGTTCCTTTAAAGGTCCATATAAATCTTCAAGAATTGAACACAGGTGTTGAATAATACATGTCTGAAAATATCACAAAAATCAGTCATTTTGAAGGAAATTGTCTTAAAATGAGACTAGAATGACAAAACTAATGTACACTGTGATGTGAAACAGAGTTAAGAAGCAAACTCACCAGTTGAAGAAAAAAATATAATAATCTACCTAATAACATTAAAATTCTTGATCTAAGATGTCAATTTTTAATCACAAGAAAAATAAGATGTCAATTTTCATACAATAATATGTTATGTTTATAAATCTCCCTGCTGACTTAAATATTCACAACAGTACTTCTGTACTAACAATCTATAAAATTTAAATCAGCAGAGTTCATATATCGCTAGGTATCGCTACGAAGCAAAATCATAGGAAACGACTTGCTACAAGATATCGCTTCATTTCGCTACGTAGCTGTAACTTCCTGTTTGACGACAATTTGATTTTTATGTTTGACTGACTAAAGATGAATTGAAATCAATAAATATTTGTGATTGTTTATTTAAACATGTTTTTGCAATGATTTTATAATTTTTAAAGACTAATTTAGTTGGAAAATCGCCCCGATAACATGCAATTGCAATGAGCTCAAAAGTGTTTATTGGCACAGGCCGCCATCTTGGTTTGTGTCGTAAATAGCAAGCCGTTTCCTAAGAAGAAGCGCTACAAGAAAGCGCTTTTTCATAGCGATACGTAGTGAAATCATTAGGCAATGCACCCAATATATGTGTCACTGAAAGTGGAATAAAATTGAACTATACACACATTTTGATGAAATAAGACTTTAGTTTTGTTAGGATCTACATTGACATCAAGATCACTAGGTGATAATATTATATGTATAAAACATACAGGATATCTATTCTCACATTTGTTACCATGGCAATAATACTGCTTGATAACCTGAAATAAATATAACATGTGAAAATTGATATAATTTATATTTAATATTACTGTATTGTCTTTTTATCTCCATTGTCAAAGTTCTAATAATTTCACAGAGACTGAATAATCTCTCTTATATACAAGAAATACTAGTGAAGTTGGGTAAAAACGTAGAAATGGAGAGTTTCTTAAGCATATAGCTAGCGAGCCCTTTGCCCCCTGGTACCCTTAATTTGATACCACATATGTATTCCTTTCGGTGTAAGAAGGGTACCAGGGCAGAAAAGGCTAGCTTGTGTCAGGCTAGCGATGTGCTAAAGAAGCTCACCTAGATAAAGATTGTCCCACATTTTATTGGATAACCTGTGAAAAAAGCAAGGATTATGTTGATTCAGCAAGCAGGCATTAAATGGCTCAATCTGATTAAAACCCTATCTAAAATGTTCTGCTCGCCTACTTGCTTATTTAGATCTGGCCTTTTTCAAACGAGGGTCACGTTCAGGTGACCTTTTCTCATCATAATATTAATGACTAAATTGTTATGATACGTAATTTGTTTCATCACGCAATTTGAAACGAGCCGTCCAATCGCAGACTGTGAATAATAACGCTGTTAAATTGGCTTACAAACCTTGGTCTAAGAATAGAAATTACGAAATCAAAATGTTATTAATAGTGTTTCGTCTAGATTAAAGCTACGCATTGATTAGTCGACATAAAGGTCATCTTGACGTGACCCTCAATTGAGATAGTTGAGATCCTGTATGACAATGCTCTACAGGATACCTGTTACAGAGATTGTAAATGGCTAAGCTGTTCATCGGTTTCACTTAATCTTCAAACACACAATTGGAATATCACAATAATTACTGTTAGACAATGAACATTTTAACATTCCTGAATAATTTGTCTGTTATCAGTACTTGCTTATTCTTCGACATAGAACCAATATCTCATCATAACACAATAGAAAGTGAACATAAATTGTCTAAATTTCACAAAAACGAAATGGCTGATGGCGATTAGAAAATTAATTCAGATCAAAAGGTTTGCTATCAAGCTTGCAACCACTACACCCTAATTTGGGTTCCAACATATTTCTATATAATAAAATGTAAAAATTTACGAGCAATAAAAAAATTAAAGAATAACATACAGATCTGTACTTACTTTTTCAATTTCCTTCAATTGAACAGGTCTTTTATTCACAGCAACAAAACATCTGTCATTCGTTGATTTGCTTGTTAAAGGGACATCACAATTTTTATTTGGTAAAAATGTATGTAGAGTTACCTTTAAAATAAAATTTGAAATGAACTTTATTTTGTAACATATAGCAGTGTATGAATATAAACTATAGTCCTTTTTTTCTCAACTGTCAAAGCTTGAATAATTTCACAGTGACTGAATGCATTGTTTTTGTACTAGCGGTCTAATTGTTATTAAAAATATCTTGACTAAAACATATCATACAGCATAAGCAGTTTTACTTAATCATAATACACACTTTCGGCAACTCATGGATGTAATACGACAATAATTTGAACAAACGCATTCACCGTAAAATTATTCATGTTTTGACAGTTGAGAAAAAACGAACTATACCAACACATAAAAAAATATTGTTTATTCAAAACTCAAAAATGTTTTGCCAAACAAATTGGCTTTTTCAGAAGAATGCATGATATGATAACTACGAGGAGTTAGAGACAATGGGTGCGTTGCCTAACAATTTCGCTACATATCGCTATGAAAAAGCGCTTTTTTGAAGCTCTTCATCATAGGAAACGGCTTGCAATTTACGTCACAAACCAAGATTGCAGCCTGTGCCGATAAACACTTTTGCACTAATTGCAATTGCATGTTTTCGGGGCAATTTCCAACTAAATAAGTCTTTAACAAGTATAAAATCATTGCAAAAATATATGTTTATGCGAACAATTACAAATATTTATTAATTTCAATTCATATACATGTATAGTCAGTCAAACATAAAAACCAAATTGTTGGCAAACAGGAAGTCAAATTACTACGGAGGCAGCCATTTTGATTCGTTAAAGTGCTCTCGGGTAGCGAAGATTTTTTTTGCTACACAGCGAAATGAAGCAATATCTTGTAGCGAGTATTTTCCTAGGATTTTGCTACGAAGCGATACCTAGCGAAATGCTTAGGCAACGCGCCCAGGGTTATGGGACTTTCAACTTATCGCTCTCATCAGTGATATGGCTCTGTGCAAAAAAAATTTTAGTTTTTAGGTATCAATGGGTTTAAAAATTGTGCCTGATGATCTGTTTAAATTGCTATTTAGGCCACCACAACTTGATGATGTGTTCAATGAATTTGCTCGCACAAAAAAAAATTTATTTCCTCACTCGGTCATAAGAATTTGTTCAATCCACTATATAAAGCAATTGAATTAAGATTTTTTTTTCTTCGCTTGCTCGCACCGATATTTTCAAGAAAAATCTGTAGAACATCTGATAAATTTGTTGTGGCCTTATATATTGCCAAAAACTATAAAAATTTTGCAGATTCTGTACCATGGGGTTCATAGCCCCTGAAGTAACAGTTATGAACTTATTTGTTTGAGCTGATAGTCCCAAAAAAATAAAAACAAAGAAAATGAATACAATAAAGTATTACCTTAGAATCCTCAAACTTTGACATTTTCTCAATTATTTTACTCATTGTTTTATAACCAAATATATTGTTTAAAACTGATTTAGTGTCAGCCATCTTTGTTTTCTGCCATATAATGTCTTTATTATTCTTCAATATAAATCTAACATCAGGTCTCACTACACCATAGATCATCAATAAATCTTCTACTTTCTTCAGCTCATCTTTCTTCTTTTTCACATTGTTATAAAACTGTCTTCTTACTGGAACGTTTTTAAACAAGTTGGAAGCAGAAATAGTAGTACCTGTAAATAATTGGGTCAAGTTTGGTTATAATCCCTTTTTTAATTAGTCGCTCATACCTGGCTAAAGTTCATCTTATGTTTTTATTCCTAAGATTCATCAGCGCTTGACATCCAAGCAGTGTCTACATTCACAATAAGGGACCTTAGTCAGTTCTTTCCCCTTGTATACTCTTCAAATAGGTAGGTCCAATTAGTTGGATTACTCGGATATTACCCTTACTTTTCAATGTCAATTTGCCAAAATTAATCTTAAATAACTTTTTTGTAAATCATTTAATTTGTTTGAAATTCAAGCTAAGTATTTTTAGGAACTAACTTAAACTTATGGAACTATCTAAATTTCTATCACATTTGTAAATATATTTATAAACAAGAAAGATATTAGATAAAATATTTTGTTAACCTTATACACGAATTCAATGATAAAATCCGAGGATTCCAACTGTAAGGACCTACTTACCAATTGGATTGCTTCAGATTTTACCAGGGAAAGATAACTGACTAAAGTCCCTTATTAAACATTTGTGGTCCAAGTTATACTCAAACCTTCAACCATCTATCAAAAAAAATTATTTCAAAAGAGATTTTTAAGGTCAATCAGTAAACAATGATGAGAGATATGACTTAATTTATTTCTTAACCTTGAAAATGACCTTAGCCCTGGTGACCTTAGAAATCAGAATTAGGTCAAGGTCAAAGTAAAGTAGGATTTTGAAGTTGAGAGTATACATGAAATTATCTTATATAACAGCTGCATAAATAAATTTAAGCATGCAAATGTAGTAGTGTTAGATAATTAAGCCTGGCAAACGTAAACTTTTAGGAAATCTGGTTGCCATGAACCAACAAACAAACAAGACAATTACTAAATGTCTTAGTATCTACTGATGTTAGGGAAAAAATAACCACTAACCTTGTCCAAGATGTGAAGGTTTCTCAGATATTACATTACCATTACTATCAAAACTGTAAGTTTGACTGACTTTATCTTCACTTGTTTTAGTTGTAATTAATAATGTGGACATTGAGCACAGTGAACCTTGAAAACAAAAACTAAAATAAATATAGTAATGCTATGGTAGAAGAAAATCAACCCCCATATATATTTCATGTATTTTTTAGTAATTCTGAGCAGTCATGGCTATAAACCACAAGCCATAAGACCAGAGCAAGTGAAAATTGATTGGGGCTTGTAAAAATTACTTATTTCATATACATGTACATAGGCGGATCCAGGATTTCTGGTTGGGGGGGGCGGAAAATTCTAGTTAGAGGGGGTGTAAAATGAATAAGCAGAATGGGGTTCCAAGGGACTATAAGGGCCTCGAATGGTCCAGGGCAAAACACTGACCAGAGGACCAGTTGACCGGAGGCCCCGGAAATTCCTTAGTTTTGGTTATTTCTAAGGGATTCAGGCACATTTTCAGAGCCTCAACTATCCTTTTCCAGAGTATAAAATATAAAGCATCTAGATAATAATTTCATGTAATTTTCTAAAAGCCGCTGAATCATGTTAGCTGTAAAAACTTTACAATAATGAAAGGAATTGTTTTATGATGTATGCTATGTTGCACGCATAGCGTGCGAAATTTTTTTGACATGTATATATATATTTCTTATAAATATCATATTTCATGATAGAAAAAAAACTTTGCTTCGGCAATTTTAGGGGGGCGTACGCCGGGTCTGCCCCCGCCTGGATCCGCCTATGATGTAGTTGAACTAGTTGATAATACAGCCCTTTACTATATGATTGGATAATAAGTCCAGTGCTCAAGAGTTTGATTATAAGTGTCCTATGCAAGACAAGAAACCACAACCCAGTCACCGCGAAACACGGCGGACCGACGGACATGTCCTGTAAAAAATTAGAAGGTCCGTCTTGATCTGCAGCTTTACAGGACCGACTGTCCGGCAAAAAATCAATTTTTGAAATATTTGTTTAAGACTTAAAAAAAAAGTTTTGTTATGAATCAACATATGAATGGTCAAATTTGAAATGAAAAGCTTAAGATAAAACTCATTCACATATTTAAATAGGTGAATATGCTAAATTTTCAATTCATCAAATATGTTAAATGACTCCGGTCCTGTAAGACTTGGTTTGGTCCTGTAAAATTTTGATCTTCACAGGACCTACTGTCCAGTAATAAACTTTAGAGTTTCGTTGTGACTGCCACAACCTACTACTTGCAATTCAAATGTTTTATCAATTTACTAAGCCAAATGGGCTAATGAGCATATCACACAAATAATCTTTACATATATTTAAGATACATGCAGCAATGCTCAAGTTAAAATATTATTATCTATAGGATATATGAAGGTTAAAAGTCTATGTCTACCAGTAAAACACAAAAACTTAAATTAATTTTAGCAAATAAATCTCACCAACTGCTTCGCCTCTAAATCCATAAGTACACAAGGCAACTAAATCAGCAAAAGATGAAATCTTGGACGTATGATGTCGCTTGGCAACCACTTGTATTGCTGATTTTGATATTCCAAAGCCATTATCTCTTACTTCAATACCATCAAGTCCGTAATTATCCTAAAATTTTGACATTACAGTACAACCTCTCTTGAACAACACCCACTGGGAGGGACTAAAGTGTGTTGCTGTTCAGAGAATGTTGCTATACAGAGATTAAATTCAATGAGAATTAGGCCTAAGGGAAATATCAAAAGCTGTTGTTGTGCAGAGGATTTGTTCTGCAGAGGACCGCTCTGCAGAGGTCATACTGTACAAATTTGTTTAAATTTCAATAACCATGATTCATATCAGTCATACATGAACTACAATTTACATGAACAGTGAGTTATTGACAAATTATTTGGAATAAAGAGTGTAATGTGCACATTGTTAAAAGTAATCCTTGAGGTCACTCATCCAAGTATTAACCTTGCAGTCTGTTGATTAACTATGATATGTGTCTAAAGGGCCGGTCACATAGGCCAAAACGCATAATTCACGCAAAAATCACGCACAAAACTAGAGTCTTACGTGAAACATTTGTGATATTCGCGTTTCATCAGCTTTTCTGACGTGGAGCATTCGGATGTGAGTGGAACTGTGCCGTATCAGCGTTATGCACGATTCCAGGTTTTGAACAGTTCAAAATTTATCTTCGCGTAAGAGTTAACGCAGTTTTGCGTTGTTTTACGTATTCTTTGCACAGTATGCATAGTTTTTACGCGGATTATACACGAATCATGCGTGGAACATCAGGGATCGTGCGTGAAAATGTCCTGAAGCCCGCGTCCATTTATATACGGCGTCGAAAGGACGCGACTCAGACGCACATTATGCGTAGTTCATGCACGAATCATGTGCCAATCATACGCAGTTTATCAGTGATAATGCACAGAATATGCGTGGTTTTCCGCGAAGCTTTCATTGGGCACATTCAATTCTGTGCCCCTTTTTGGGCTTATGCATGGTTTATAAGTCACGTAAAGTGCTTTGTCAGTGATTTTTGCGTGATTGATACGTAATTCTTGCGCAATGTATTGGTGATTTTTCATCTCGTAAATCGTAGAAAATGTTCAAATCCTCGACAGAAAAGCACGCACAACCAAAATTTATGCGTGATTCATGCGTTCACGTGCTAGTTGGGACTGTGTGACCGGCCCTTAACCACAGGGGCTTGACATTCAATAGATCTTGATGAAATTTATAATTCATCTGCTTCAACATGATATGGATTTAAGAATCTTCAACTGTTACAGAAACATATATGTATCATTTATGTAATGGCATCAATCTCTGATTTTCTAAGAAGACAATGGCATATTTTATGCAATAAAATTATACTCAAGATACCATCTATTTCCTTATGAGTATTTGCTTTTAATTTGACCTTTATATTATCTAACTGTATAACTGAAAGCTCAATTAATCTAAGAGTGTAACACTTTGAAGACAACAGCACTTTAACACCATATATATGTATTAAATATCAGGTTATTTTATAATCAATAAACAAAATGGTGTGTTTAATGACAGTTAATTAAGTCACAATGGTAAATGTCTTCCTTTTCAATATAAATAACACATTTTATGGGATTTTTAATGTAAAGTTATAACATATACATATTATAAAACGCTTGTCTCTGGCCTCGTCTTGTAGAGTTGCCTAAATTTACGGCACTTCTGTAACTCTAGAATAAGAGACTTGTGTTAAGGTACCGTAACTCCAGTGACTGCCTTAAGAAAAATTATGAAATACAGTAAAGTACCACTATTAAGGCCAGCTTGCGGACTGACATAATTTGGCCCTAATAGCGAGTCGGCCTTAATAGTGAAACATGGGTTGTGACCGGTTGATCAGCATGTTATTCAAAGTAGGTGAAGTACTGTTTAAACAATGTACATGTATTTAGCTCCTTATGTTGATATCCTATATAAGCATTATATGTAAGCCAACTCAATGGCACTCTAGCAAGCTCGATTCCTTCTATAAACTCATTTTGAAAGTCAAGATTATTTCTATCATTACATATAGGCCAATTCAGTGGCACTCCAGCAGGTTCGATTCCTTCTATTAGCTCAATTTTGATGTCTAGATCATTCCTTTCATTACATATAGGCCAACTCAGTGGCACTCCAGCAAGTTCGATTCCTTCTATTAGCTCAATTTTGATGTCTAGATCATTCCTATCATTACATATAGGCCAACTCAGTGGCACTTCAGCAAGTTCGATTCCTTCTATTAGCTCATTTTGGAAGTCAATATCATTTCTACAAGTATGATTACATATAAGCCAACTCAATGGCACTCTCATCTTCAAAAGTAAAATAATTGAAAGAAAAATGAAAGAAAGACAGACTTTGTTTAAGTTTTAACAAATTTAATACATTGTTATCATGCAACTTTTATTAAATCATGTTCAAAATCATTCATCTCAATAAACACAAAATATACATGTACATATCACAACATAAATGCATTCGAACTCTTTATCTATCTCATTTGATCTTTTACAAATCCTTTTTCTTTGACTTCCAACATCTAATTCATAACTGTCTAAAATCTCAACTTTTCTCTTCAAAATGTTTTGAACCTGAAACGATAAAAGAATCATTTGATTAGAGCATGAAAATAATTTTTTCAACAATATACAATGCATGACTCATATTGCTTAATATTTGACACATATGTCCCAACTTTGTTGTGAGTAATCTAACAGGTAGAATCAATTAAGTTTCATCATTGATATTAAGTACAAGGACTCTATCCTGAAATAGGCCACATACACAAATGCTCAAGAGTCTTTTTACCTGAGTTCTTCCAACTTTAAACTGTTCTGCCAGTTGTCTGGAACTTTTTCCACCACTTAAATTAATCAATTCAACTTTCTCTTTTAGAGACAATTCTTTGCGTTTACGTTTTTCCATCATACAACTCAAGACTTATAAGCAAATAGCAAATTAATAAACTTGTTGTAATGAAAGCATGATAAAGAATGAGCTAACAAATTGTAGGTACGATTGGAAGACAACAATTAAAAACAAAACAAAACAAAATAATTGCCCAAAATTACTTACTGTCCGAAATCATGCAACAAACACACAACAAATAGTTTGGCAAACATTCTTTCATCATTACAAAGCAAACTGTCGGTGTCCCTTTAGATAATCCATTATCTATAATTGACTCCAATTAACAACACATCCTGTGTGGCTTAAAGTGGCATCAAAAGCATGTTAGTTGATATTTTTCACACCTACGAAGCGAGGGGCCATTTTGCTTTTCGGGTTAAGTTTAAAAACTAATCTATCCGTACCTGGCCGTAGTCCGGAACATAAAAGCGTTGTACTTTCGATTTTGGGACCCGAAAAAATGACCGTTATTCGTAGTAGCGGTACGACCGCATTATCGAGACATACGGCCATTGAATTAGTGCACACAAAAAACGGGACCTGGAAAAACTGGCCGTATTATGTAAACGACCGCATTTTCGAGTTGGCCGCAGAGTGGTACTTTACTGTAGAAACTAATAAAGTCAAGCTCCAGTGCAGTGCCAGTGGTTAAACGTTCAAACGATAAAAGCTGCACTAGCTTCCACAGTCATGCTGCAGATGTTAAATATAAACACAGAATAATGTGATTATTCAATTTAAGAATTAATACTAAGGTACATAACTCGTTCAGCATGTCAACCAAATATTTAACTAAATTACTTATGTAAGGTCCGAATAACTAAGGTACGAATATTCTAGGACTCAAATTTTCACTTACAAGTTTTACTTCAATACTAGAAGACTCGGCATCTAAGGAATTTTCAACAAGTTCTTTGACGACACTGAAAACCGATGTAATTACTTGAGAGCCACTTATCAGGCGGACAGTGTCCGATGGAAGCTGCTTTAAATCGCGATTAGACATTCCTTTTTTCCGCGTAATTTCTACTTCTCTTAAACTTTTTATCTTCATAATGAAGAGCTCCTAATACACGAACGGTAACTCAGTATAGCATTTTTTGTGTTATTTCACGCGATTGGCTTGAGCTTCACACCAAGAACCAATCAGCGATGACGTTACTAAAGTACTTTGATCTTTACGGAAGTGGAGCTACACCTTGCAAAAGCAGACTATTTATTGCGAATTAAAATGGAATTATTGAATGACAGTCAATTATAATGAGTTGATAAGACAGTGAAGATGGCATCTTTGTTATCTGATTCGACCAAACCTGTCTTGCATGTTGTTGTCATTGGTTTTCATCACAAAAAAGGCTGTCAGGTCAGTCCATTGAAAATTCCTCAAGAGTCTTGCCTTGACACTTGACACTGGTGACAGTCATGAATGTTGTACATGTTAGTAATGAAGAACTGTATCAATGTCCTAATGCATTTGCTAATCTACTCTTTGATTTCATATTTGAATATTGTATTGATTGCTCCTATAGCTGATAAATAATTTTCCAATTCTATCCTAATGAGTCATTGACTTTCAATAGCCTACAAGTTAAGGCTCTCTGCATTTCGCAATCAACTTTTTAATTGAGAATGTATTAATCTTGATATGTGCTTGTATCGGTTGTCATTGGTTTTATGATATATTCGTCAGAGTGTAGCCAATAATTATAGTTCTGGCTACCAAAACTTGATCAGCTGCTTTTTTAACATTTTGACTTTCAGCAGATGCGGCATTAAAGTTTTGGATCAGGCCCGTTATGGAACCTCACCAGAATAACACCCATTCATTTAAGCTTGTTTTTCTTACCAAATACCCATTTGGTAATTAGATCGTGTGCATTATTCAATAAAACAATCATTTAAACAATGGTCATTGAGATATCAAAACATTAAATAAAATTGCCTGTTTCGCTAGGAAACATTCAATCTCATCGTCTTACAGACAATTGAAGACCTTAAGCTAATAACAATATAGTCATGGAAGTCATTTACGCTTCCATTCTTTTTGGTCCTATCTTCTTTCTACATATTCTGAAACCTGTTAATCTGTCGATCATCAGGCAGTAGATAACTGAATCTAGGAAGTGTTAAAAAGTGGTGAATAGATTTGCTTCATTTCACTGGCTAAGAAGATACTGCATAATCGCAGTCTTTTCTTCCTGCAAAAAATGTGCAATTGCAGTATATTTCCTTCATGCTTACCCTATAATTGTATTTTTAAAAATGTTTGGTTGTTTTACTACTTTCTAACATCAGAAATACCAAGCACCTTTCCTTTCAATAAGGTTGCCAAGAGAAGTTCTTTTAAAGATTAGTAGCATTATGTTTACGGGAATCTTTAAAGTCAGTTTAATTCTGAATGCAATTATGCATTTATCTCCCTTAGCTTATTGCCCATGTGCCTTTTATATGACCCCAATAAGAATAAGACGTATGTATGTATATAAGTAGCGCTTTGTCAAGCTCTCTTTGAGGCTTTGCCTTGTCATGTTACATGTAATGATGTATATTTTTTAGATTGAATATGCTTACCCACCATTAATAGAAGGTGGAGAAGTGAACAGTCATGAAGCCCCTGTAGAATGGAAAAATCTTCCTTCATTAGCTGTACCTGATGGAGCTCATAATTATGTCAAAGGTAAGTTTTAAAATTGCAGTCTTTGACTTAACTCTGTAAGCCTGAAGCCAGGTTTTTATGAAAATTATTTATTTCACATAATCGGGATCAATGAGAATTTGCCTCCTTTCTACCAAACATACTAAATCAGGTTAGTGCTTGTGAATATTTAAGGTTCAAAAGCAGTGAGTTAGAACATTTTAATGATGGCAATGTCATTGACCAAACTTCAGTATCCTTTTTTCCAATCTTCCAATTTCAGTGCCTCCTTTAATAAATGCTTTAAGATAATTAAAATAAAGTCTGTATGTTTATTGCAGTGATGTTTTGTCCAGAATAACATTCATATTTTTCATTCATTTTCATACCTAATTAAAATACCAGCAGGGACCAAGTGGTTAAAATATTTGACTGATCTAGTCATTAGAGATTGTATGCATAGAAACTGACTGTACAGACTAAGTGTCATTATTTCTAAAGGTGAGGCCTGTCTGTCTTGTCTGGGGAGGCCTCACCCTTGCCAAAGGATTAATCAATGACCTGTATAAACTAAAAGAGATGATGATGAGAAACTTAAGCCTTGGTAATTACTTAATATTGAGGGACCAGGATGTGTATCCACTGGTGATGAATACAAATAAATATCCAACCAATCTCCGTAAAGACATATCCTGTAGACCGATGTCGTACAGGATCTGTACTTTCTCTGTGAGAGGTCATGTCAAGATGAACTTTGTGTCGACCAATCAATGCGTAGCTTTCATCGAGACGAAAACACTATTAATCACATTTTGATTTCGTAATTTCTATTTTTAGACCAAGTTTTGCTTGCTAATTTAACCGCGGCAATATTCACAGTCTGCGATTGGGCGGCTCATTTCAAATTGTGTGACGCAGACGATATAAACAAGTTACGTATCATAACAATTTCGTCATAAATATTATGATGAGAAAAGGTCACCTGAATGTGACCCTCGTTTGAAAAAGGCCAGATCTAAATTAGTGAGTAGGTGAGCGGAAAATTTTAGATCGGGTTTTAATCAGATTGTATCCACTGGTGATGAATACAAGTTAATATCCAGCTGCCCCCTCTGTATTGTATAATCTAGACAATTACTTGTTGCTTATATTTGCAAGTTAAATACTAACCCTAAGTTTTACGTTTTTCAGATACTATATATTTCCACTTACCAGCTAGAGAGGGTACACATAGAACAGTGTATGGTGTGGCTTGCTACAGACAGATCAATGCAGCTGTATGTATGTTTTTGTACTATTGAATGTGATAGTGCTTTGTTTAGTGTCAAGCTTATATTATCTAAAATATATTTTCTTATTACCTTTACAAATGTCTGTTGGTACAATAAACTGCCATGGCTTGTAAATGTAGTGTTTCACTTTTATGCAGATCCAAGGGAATGCTGAACACTTGTTATGGCAACTTTTGAATATTTTTTTTGAAGTATTTTAAAATTTGTTTGTGTTAATTTTTACAAAAACGGATTTTTTTCTTCCATATTTAAAGTAGCCTAGCAGTTTCCAACTGTTAATATCATAATCCTACTTCTGAATCATGCTGCCAAGCTTGGTCTGCAGTTAACAGAGAAGGTTTAGGAATATTGTATACATGTCTATAATATTGGTTGTTTCTAATCTTATACAGGAATTAAAGATAAAGACTGATGATATTACAAGAAGTACTGTACAGAAAAGTGTCTGTGTATTAAGTAATTTGGTAGGTTTTCCTTTTACTTCCTGTTATAAGAATTGATTTATACTACAGTTTGCTAGGGTCATTTTCAGGTTGGGACAGCTCATGCCTCCCCAAGAAATAAGTCAGCCAGAGGGACGTTCTCCAAAATAAAGAAGTACATTGTATGAGAAATTGAATAAATGGTCAACATATCATAATCATCGGCTTCCGTCCGTCCTTGTAGACAATGGATTGCGCACCGTGGTTGTTGAACTTGAGCAACATCTGCGGTGGCTGAATAGACCAATCCTCAAGTGACAGTCTCTAGTGCAGACATCCCAGATAAATGGTCAACATAATATATTCAATAAATAACAATATTCATATAACTATTATGTATATTTTGAGAAATGAAAGTTCTGTTCTGTTCAGTTGACTATTACAAGAGATTCTGTCAACGAAGGTTTCTTTGTATTTTCACATTTATTTTTTCAGCCATTGTATGGTCTAATCCAAGCTAAATTAGAGCTGATCACTCATGCATACTTTAAAGAGTTAGATTTTAGTCGTGTCTCATTATTAGAAGAAACATATAATAATCTGAATTCATCACTTACTGAGAGTTTACTAGATGGAGGTTCACAGGTAAGTTGTTGTTTAATCTGTTAGGTCTTGAGTGGTCATTTCTGTAAAAAGCTTTTGGTCTCAGGGCTTCTTTTCCTTCGAAGTTGTATAACAGGGGCCGTTTACAGGCCCCTTCCCTTCTAAAATTTCTTTAAAATTATACAGCTATCCCTAAAACCTGGAGGTTGCATTGAGTTTGTTTTCAATAAAATTGCTATAAAATTTCCCATAAGTTCTATCTTTAGTGAGGCCCCCTGGCTCTTTCCACAAATACTGAAAAAAGCCCTCAAATAGAAAGCCTAGGTGATTCACTATCCGATAACCAAATCAACTCACTATTTATTGTACTTATTATTTTGTGTTCATGCATATACTACATTGTATGTGTCTTACCATTTAACCTGTTCACATTCTCTTTGCTAAACCTTTTAACTAGTTGCATCCCTTATATGCTTTATTGCTTTTTTTAAAATCAACATTTATGGATCTATAAGTTTACAATAAGGATTTTTTGTCATAAGAAATTAAAGATATGTTTAACAGAGGGCCTTTTGCGTATGTTGTTAAAACGTGTGACCCAGCCCTATTGCTAATATTATCTGTAGTATGTAATTTTTGATATTTATACTCTAACTTTAATGAGGGACTTCAGTCAGTTATTTCCCCTTGTATACTCTTCAAAATAGGTAGGTCTAATTAGTTGGATTACTCGGATTTTATCCTTACTTTTCAATGTTAATTTGCCAAATTTAATCTTAAATAACTTTTTTGTATATCATTTAATTTGTTTGAAATTCAATCTAATTATTTTTAAGTTAAAGAACTATCTAAATTCCATCACTTCTGTTAATATCTTCATTAACCAGAAAGATATTAGATGAAATATATTGTTACCCTTACATAAGAATTCAATGATAAAATCCGAGGATTCCAACTGTAAGGACCTACTTACCAATTGGATTGCTTCAGATTTTATCAGGGAAAGATTACTGACTAAAGTCCCTAATTGTACCTATTCTATTTCCTGCAGGTATATCTAGGAATGAACATCAAGGACCTTGTTATATCGTTTAGACATAAAATTGTCTTACTGTTTAAATTATTACTGTTGGAACGTAGAGTAAGTACTTGTTTATAAGTCATATTGTTTGTATCAGTATTTAAATACTATTTGCTATAAGGAATGTACTCTCCAATACATCGGTTCGAAAGATTCACTCGTTCACTTTCTACCTCTGCTAAAATACTACGTTCAAGCTGATATTTCTATTTTTAGACAGAGTCACATAAACATTTAAATCGCATGACTGTCACGTGGTTTTTAAAAATAGATGCAAAAAATTATCACGCCTGTAATTTCAAAATGTCGAAATGCAAAGATGTTTGACAGTTTTGCATTAGTTAGATAATGAAAAATTAACAAAAATGAGAGTAAACATTGATCTTTTTAAATGTGTATCTCTGATCTTTTAACTGTAAACATAGAGCAACTTATTGAACTTAAATACAAAGTGTAGCCACGCTATATATGATGTCACACAAGGTTGCATTCGTCACTAGTATGATCATACCATATAAGGTGTTGTTTACTCGTTCAACCAATGAAAATGCGTATAAAGTTTTTCAGCTAAATTGATATTTGGTAAACTTTCATTGGACGTTCAAAGGTTCATAGTAAAGGTCAATATCATAAAGCAACTAGTTTTAAGGCAGCGGGTGAATGTAATGTATTCACTGAGCTGCGAAGGGAGCGTATAAGGAATGATATTGCTGCAAAAAAGCTTCAGTAAACTACAATGCCCTAGGATGTTGATTCCTTGCCATTTTAAAAAGAGCTATTTTGTGTAATCTCTGTATTATGCAATGGGTTTGCTTAGATTCAAAGTCGAGTTTTACAACAGTTAAATAAGGCCACAACAAATTGATCGTATGTTCTATGGATTTTCTGAAAAAAAATGGGGCGAGCGAGCAAAAAAAAAAGAAAAAAAAGTCTTTATTCACTTGTTTTATATAGGGGTTTGACCAAATTTTTATGAGGGAGCTTGGAAATAAAAAATTTTTTTTGTAAAAGCCGTCAAAATTAAGGTGCGAGCGAATCCATAGAACATATGATCAATTTGTTGTGGCCTAAGGAAATGTTAAAAAATCTTCTCTGATGTCTATTTTGCATGTGACATCACTTTAAGGTCCTTTACAGGAATATAATTAAGGATATCAATGTAATAACTGTCTTGATTGTTAATGTATATTTTCAGGTATTATTTGCTGGTTCTCCTGTAGAAACACTTGGAAATGCCATGTTGTCTATACTATCATTGTATCCAGGTAAATTTTTATTATCTTCTATCGTTAGATTTAAAAAAAAAACTGTCAGTGGTGTATACATTAACTCTGCTGAATTCAGTACTTTATTATTGATGAGTTAATACAAAAATATTGTAGCAAGTAGAATTTTAGATAAAATTAGTTCAGTAAATGAAAATAATATACACAGCTCAAGAATGTTTGAAACAGTAAAAAGATAGAGAATAAATACTGTTAAGTATTGGACTTTTATTGTACTAGGACATATTTCACCTATTACCTATTAACAATAGCTCAAAAAAGGGAAATGTGAATTAGAATTTTTAAATAAGTAATACATACATACATTTTTATAAGGCCAAAATGGAATTACCAGTACAATATTAATGGTAAAGACCTAACATTCATGACAAACATTACTTACAAATACAATAACATATATTTCAAAACAGGTAAAAGCAATAGATATTATGAAACAATAACTGAATAGAAGAAACATGCAAAAAATGTATAAAAAAGAATTCCTAACGGATAATGATTCTTTTTATTATTATGAGTTTGACAATATTTATGAGGTTTTTATCAGTCTTAGATTTCATAGAATAAATGAATTTATCAACAGATGGCCATGATCAGTTATGAGTTTTTGAATCTTATGTGATAATATCTATAATAATTATATTAATAACTTTATTTAATAAGGCAACTCAGTCTATAGTCTACTTCAACAGAAAAAAATGGTATCCAGACTAGACAATATTGATACTGAAATAAATGTTTTCTATATACTATATAGGTATGATAGAGTATGGACTGGTAGAAAGTACTACATATGGTATACATAAACAAATCTCTCCGACTATAACCTCTACAAATATTGGTGATAATACTGAAGACTTCCTTGAAATCAGGTAAATTCTTACAATCTTCTGTTAGTTATAAAGATTACTTATGATAAGCCCCCTCTCTATATAAAGAATTGAGAATGGTATTTACATTAAGGCTGTCACGATATACCAGTATATTGCAAAACGCAGCTGCGGCAATATGTACCGCGATATGAATTTAATGTACCGGTATTTGGCGATATTTTTTATTTCAATGGAAAATATTTCCCATCGCAAAATGAAAATAGCCAAACATCATTTTTACCATTGTTCATTCAATTTAAGCTTATGTTACAAGAATTTAACGGATGGGGCGAGTTGGATCGGTTGTGCAAAACATGTTCTTAAATCAAATACTTCGAGACAGGAAGTTGTGAAATCAGGGTGGCATCCAGAAGCTTGATTGCTAGGACATTCTGTACCTAAAGGGGTGATTGTTTCTTTCATCTTAAGCATTTTTATGCAAAAAGTATCACAGTCCTAAATGATTGTATAGACCTCAATAGGCAAGATTCTATCAGTAGCTGCAGGTAAGTTATCCAATGTTTCTGTTAAATACAGCAGAGGCACAACGAATCTAAAAACCCACAATATATTGTGGTACGTATCGCGGTACGATGCTAGTGTATTGCAATATATTGTGATACGCTTCTGGCATATTGTGACAGCCCTAATTTACATATTTACAAAAACCTTGAAAATCCACATCCCTGTGTCTGAAGATAAAAATAGTTTGTTTTGTTTATGGTAAAACTCCTATGAAAAAAGGTAGAGTATTGAGTAAAATTTGTAGGACTATAAAGGGAATGATAATAAATTTGAATTCATTGTCTCAGGTCTATGTGAACAAGCTATAAATAAAGACAATAGTGTCTCGGGTCAATGTGAGCAACATATACAGTACCCACCAAAAGTTTGGAGACATATTCACTCTGTAAGCTTACTACATAAGGATTATCAAAAATGTGATTACCATTTATTTTGAAATGCTTCTTAATGTTGCTTATTTTTGTTTGTTTCCGTACTATTTGTAGTTGAGGCTACCAAAGTAGCTTGAAAGCTATGTTTTAAGAAAAGAATTACATTGGATTTGGTGTTGAAGGCTTTTGAATATCAGATGCTGAATCTTATGTATTTGATGCATGAATTCAAGAAATTTGTTTTCAATTATCATCACCCATATACAGCTGTAAATTATATTAAAAATAATGGTTCTAAAGAAAACTATCAATCAAATTTCTTTTTAAATAAATTTCCTTTGTCTCCAAACTTTTGGTGGGTACTGTACATAATGACAATGTTGCACCAATTGTCTCAGGTCAATAGGAATAGGTTGTATATGATTGTACAAGTATCAATATTGGTACCATAACCTGTTCCACTTATATAACTATGTACTGTAGATTTGTCATTTTTATTACAGATATTCTGAGGATTCCAGACCTGAGGTAGATCAATATTTTAGTAATGAACCTGAGTCCCCAACCATGGATAGAGGAGAAAGGTTATTTAATGTTACAAACTCAACCATGACTCCAAGTTCTAGTCAAGATGCTAATGATAGCTCCAAACCTCATGTAGGTTTGCCGTCAAATAAAGATTCACCGCCAATAGACACTTTAGTGAAGCATGCCAAGGATAGTGTAAACGGGAAATGTGCAAATATTGATAATAATGACGTAGACTCTAATCTTGAATATGTTGATGATCACTATGCAAAAGAACATAAAGTTAATACTCAGACTAGTGACATTGATAACAAATCCAGCAGTGTTGATAGTAAAAGTGGTAGTAAACGTCAGCTAGTTCTAGCTGAGGATAGTGATATGTTAGTTGGAGTTACACAATATCAAGCTGTTCAAGTAAGTACAATACTGTATAGCTGGTAATTTTCACAGGGGTTTAATTTTCGTTATATTTAGGGTCTGACACAAAGATTGCAAGATTCTGGACCACAGGTATTTAAAACCCATAGTATATTAATTATTACATTATATATTGTATAGATATTAATTATAATTATTATATATCTTATAAATCTAACCAATCGACAATCTGCATTTGTATCACGTGACCGTCCAATATATTCCAGTATTGGATCCAAAAGGTATATATTATTTTCGTATTGGACAGTTGGGTACATGTGCACTAAACGATGCTATTCTGGTTTCCGATTTTAATCTTTAACGATCAAATGATGATGAGTATCTCAAAGAAAACAAAAGATATATAATGAAAAGGTTATTATACATTTTACTATACAATACGGTATATTTGGACTCGAACACAGCTTGAAAAGTCATATTGGACTCGCCTATCGGCTCGTCCAATATGGCTTTCCAAGCTGTGTACTCGTCCAAATATATTTCCGTATTGTACAGTAAAATGTACAATAACCTATAAATATTTGCCATAAACATGTTCAAAGCAATAAAGGTTGTATGTGAAAAAAATTATTAGCAAAATTTAGGCACCACCAAATTAAAGCGCTATCCAGTTTATTGATTGGTCTGTGTATGACTTGTCTGACTACATATAAACTAATAAGGATATTGAGTTGTTTTATGTGTATCCATCAAAATATTTAATTAAAATTTTACTACTTAAACACTTGACTGCATTTTTTCATACCAGGGTTCCACACTTACTGTTTTTACCTGGGTACAGTGGGAAACCAAAGGAATATGTTGTCAGTTATTTAAATGTTCCTCCTCAACATTAGGGGTTTCTTCAGTTATACAGTACCCACCAAAAGTTTGGAGACAAAGGAAATTTACTACAGTTCTTGAATTTTGATGATTATTTTTGTAGAAACATTATTTTTATGTATTTTAGTATGTTTTGTTATAAAATCACAACAAGTTTCATGAATGCAACACTTTGTAAGATTCAGTATCCGACATAAAGCCTCCAAAACCATGATTATTGTAATAATTTTCCATAACAAAGTTTTTACGCTATTTTTGTTGTCTCTGTTATAATAATAATGATCACCAAAAAATAATGCAAAACTGCAAAGCATTTCAAAATAAACAGTCATCAAATGTTAGCTAAAAGCTATTCAATAGGCCTACAATCTGGAAATGTCTCCAAACTTTTGGTGGGTACTGTAGACAAGAAAGTTAGATGAATATTTGAAATCATGGGAACTCAATAACATATAAGATCAGGAAAAAAAAGTTGGATCCTGAAGGAAACTCTAGCTAAGCATCACTGGGACATCACATATTGGCATTTTCTTTTGTCATAGAATTTTATAATCATTAGCATGAATCATTTGGTAAGTGCCAATATGTTACTGCAAGTATTTTGGTAGGTGCTGTTTTGAAAATCTGAATGCAAAGAAAACAATTCTTGTAATTTTGATTTGACACTGAAGAATTGGGAACTCATATCCAATAATTTAACATGCCTGAAGGAAACAGTACTCTACTTTATTGACCTAATGAAAACAATTGCAATAATCTCTTGCATTTCTGCTAACTTGCTCTCACATAACATTTCTAATTGTAGGCTGGTAAAATTATACCAAAGAATGGTTCTGTGATAAACATTGAAGAGTGTTCACTTGACATTCATGATGATTATTTTTTGAGTACCAGTCCTCCGGAAGGGTCTAAAACAATACCGGTAACAGAGTCGTCATCATCATCTACTACAAAAGAAGGACAAAATAAACCATTGAAGAAAAAGAAGAGCTCAGAAGACAATGTAGAGGAGCTTGATTCCCCAGAAAGTATTAGTCAGATTGATCAAGAAGATTGCTTCTCTTGGGAAGACGATAAACTTTCTCTAGCTATTGATACTGATAAAAATGAGCTTAAACTAGATGATACAGCTGGTCTAGTTTCATCGTTTAAGGAGATATCCATGCTAGAAAGATTACAAGTTAGTAATCTAGATGATAACACTCAGTCTGAGACTCTAGATGATGGTATTGGTAACCATGGCAACCATACTGAAAATAATACCAACAGTAGTATGGATACTGATACTAATACACCTGCCAGTCCAGGTATGTGATTTATTGAATTTTAAATGGGGATAAGATTGAAAAATGTCATATCTTCTTCATATAATAATTTTAAAGTTATAAAATGGTAAAGTGAGGTTTAAAGTCTGCTTCCATATACATGTTGGGCTTACTTTACAATTTTGTATGATAACTTCAGATTATTGAAATGGCCCTCGGGGAGATGACCCCCTCACAGTAACCATATACACCTGTAGCATGTTCAATTACACAAAACGTTACATAACGATACATTCGGAACTCCTCGGCCATTTGCTGCGAATAATCTAATCTAATACACAAATATGCGGTCATTAAGGCAATGAGTGATGTTTCAAAATTTACGGACTAAAAACGAAACATTACTCAATGCCTAAACGACCATATATTTGTTTACTTCGACACCGGTAGTTTCAAAATAGCGTCTAAATATGTCCGAGATTATTTGCAGCAAATGGCCGAGGAGTTCCGAATGTATCGTTACGTAACATTCTGTAATGTTCGCGGTAACTGAACTCACTACTGGGTGAAGCTGAACAACTGTTCAAGGAAATTATCAATGCCCTTAGAGGGGTTTGAACCTGGGACTTCTAGATTCCTATGAAATAAATTATTTTTATCACCAGTCCAAGGCTTCTAGCCATTTAGTTTAGGAATTTATTTAAATATTCACTGCAGTACTTCCGTACTCATGATTGGGTGCGTTCAGAGTTATACCACTGGTAACTGATGGTAGCATTGGTAACCATCGGTAAAAATTGGTAACAATTGGTATACCGAAGGCAAGGTAATTGGTAACCAATACTCCTGCGACCCTATAAGTGAGGTAGCTTTGGTAGCCTCGTTTTGATTCAAGTCATGATGGCGGCAACACTAAGAATTTCATTTATTTATATACCAAGGTACCGTTGGTTACCATTGGCAGCAATATGCTACCATATACTACTATTATTACCAATATTACCTAAGTTCGTTCAGAATTAATTGGCAACCAATTGTATGTTTGGTAGCATTCAGTTACTTACGGTAACCCTTGGTAATTATACTTGGTACCAGCTGGGAGAACCTTGAACGTACCCATTGATAAAATAAATTAAAATCAAAGGGAGTTAATGCTGGCAGTCAAATAAAATTGAATAATAAATCTATCATGTATTTATGGTTTTTTTTTATTTCTTATCTCAATCTAGGAGTTAAAGCTGCTTCTATAAGAAACAAGTTAAGTAGTGCATTTAGTGGTATATCATTGAAAGGCAAGCTTAGAAACAAAACATTATCAAGGGAGGCAAGTCAGACATCAACTACTGGTTCCCTGGATGAATCAAGTCAACATTCTAATACTGGTTCCCGGGAAAGTAGTGCACCATCAACACCAGTGAAAACAGATTGTTCCTCTTTACTACCTGTTCTACATCAAGACGATTATGGGTTTCCTTTACCAATATTTACCAAGGTAGTTTTCCCAGGGTTGAGGAACTCTTATGTCCCTCTTGTCCAGCTCATACATTCAGGTCTGCAGACAAATTAACATTTCAACCCTACTTGTCCGTAGAATACTTGTAGCTGTAATTATGTTAACATAGCAACACTTGATATTTTAAATGTCTCATTGTTACAATTTCATGTTCAACAGTTTACTGTGAACTAATATCAATTATTAATTATTACTTATAGTATGCCATTCGGAACAACCTTGGCTATCACCTACGAAAATATACCTCGGAAATCAGATGTAGTAGGAATACAACCAGGTTATAAGGTCCGGCCATTGTCATTTTCATGTCAACATTTATTAATGACATTGTTACACGCTTTATCAAACCATTTCATCAGTACAATGTCTCGCATGTCGTTCTTCTGTGTAGTTCAGACTATATTACCACAGAAACCAAATTCCTAGATCTACTTTTTTTACCTTATGATATCCGAGGTTTATCTGCAGAGAAGACCTCCAAAGTAGTTCCGAATGATAATATGCATTCTATATCATAGTTCTTAATATATCATTTTGAGTATTTAACTTGGGAACAAGTACATTTTGATCTTGAACAAGTTGAGTTTTGCAGATTGCACTTGTCCATGAATGCTTTCCTAGCCTCTATAGTGCTTGACTTTAAATGTGATTCAAACCAGCACAAAGTTAATGTTTTTCTGTATTATAACAAATATACTATTTATATTTTTCAGGGTTGTGTATGTTTTCCCTACCTATCCTTACAGTACTTTGATATGTTAAATGATGTAAATATACGTAGTTTTATGATAGGTGCAACAAATATGTTATTTAGACATAAGCGACATCTAACAGATGTTCTTGTAGATGTGAGTATAGTTATATATAAATAAACAATAACATGTGAAATAATCTCGAGAGTCATAATGTTGACAGTACTGTAATTAGTTGTAAATATTTTTCATCAATTATCTAAAGTTTTACTTAGAGGTAATTGCCTTGTAGTACATTTTCAAAATACTACAAGACAGTTATCTCTAAGTGAAAATTTAGAAAATTGATAAAAAGTTCATAAATTTTCAATTTTTCAAAAATTTAACTGTAGTAATGTTTTAGCCAGGTTGTTAATAGAGCATCAATTCATAAACATATTTGGTTGTAAATCAAATATTTTTGAGGATGTTGTATTTTTGCACATGTGTATGCAATGTAACTAAGTAACAAAACACCATTTTTAAATTGTGAACACCTTTGATAATTTGAAACCTGTTGGGTTAATAAAATTGTAAAGTCCTATTTGGATGATGTTTTTTTTTAATTTTTATATTTAACAATGTGTTACTCTGACTTCTTGCCTTAAAAAGCTACTTTCTGTAAAATGTGATCTCTCCTGTATAAGAATGTTTCATGTTTTTTTTATTCAGCTTGATGAAAGTAAAATAGAAATCCATGATAAAGAATTACAGAAGTTACTTGTACTTACTACCGCAGATCTGAGGTTTGCAGATATATTAGTGAAAGCTGTTACTGGTGTGACTGATGATGGCTACTTTGATGACACTGGTTTGTTGTTTTTATTACTGTTCTCATTTTAACTGTTGTAATAGAAATAGTAAAGATTCAGAGGAAGTTTGGTTTATTTTTGGCTAGGTTAAAGCATTAGCAACACATTTTAATGGTCATATCATGCCGTCAGTCAACCTACTGACCATTTCTGGAAAGGCTAAATTTATGGATTTAGCTATTAACCAGTTAATAGGCCCATACTTCCATCAGTGACTGACTACTTTCCTACATGACTACAAGAATCAGTGTTTTTATGAAGAATGTCGAGTTTTTTGCTATAAAAGCAAGAAGAAATTTTAAAGTATGAATGACATGTTAGATGGTAAGGACATGTGATGGGTTCATCAGCTTGCATCAACTCTATCACCAACATGAGGATACCATGCTCTGGAAAACATGGTTGTCCTAGGACTAAAAAATTGTACAGTCTATACATGTAGCTGGTTGGTGTATTCTTCCAATTAGGAACCAATACTACTTGAACCCATTGCCAATCACTAGTATTACATTGTATATTGTACTTATATTTTTCACTGAGACTTTTAAATTTTACTAATCATTTGAACTATAATGTATTGCATATCAATATTTATATTTCAGAATGGGAAGGTAATGATGAATGGTTGAGAGCTCAATTTAGAGTTTATCTTGAAGGATTATTAGCAGCCATGATTTCTGAAGGTATTTATCATTTGTATTGTGTATAGTGCATAAATATTGACCCCGACCTGACCTTTCACATTTGCATCTTATAATTATCTACACATATTCTGACGAAAGTCAGTACCATGCCTATTCTTCACCTCGGCAGCGATGTAAAATTATAGAAGTATGTTTGTGTGTTAAGTTTTAACTCATAATCCTCACGGTCACTGTGTAATCGAGCATTAATACTACACTCATATTCAATGTAATAATAAAGGTCAGGTCGGGGTCAATATTTACCCACAATATTTACAAGTCATTGAAGTCTTGCAAACCTAAATGAAAATGTAATATATATACAGATGATATTTGTCAATATTGATGTAAGATAGATATTTATTTTATCACGTGAGATCAGAAAAATATTTTTTCAAGAATGGTGTAGCCACCAGTGAAAATATCATTGCTTGAGCAATAATAATAATAATAATAATAATAATAATAATAATAATAATAATAATAATTATTATTATTATTATTATTTGGCTTAGTGTACACATAGCATAATTACAATAACATATATCACAGCATGTTACAAGTAATAAGCTATGGCAGACACACCAACACCAGGGATAGCACAAAAAAGGGCAAGCCCTTATTTCCATTGTGGTCCCTATCAAGTTGCAATAAAGAGATCTCACTCCAAAATTGATAACTATTCTATTTCGTTCATGCTGTGTTCTGTAAGAGATACTGTTAAGAACATTTAACACATGTATGAAGTCATTTATCTTCTAATATAACATTATATATCTTCTAAAGAGACATTATTGTGAATTTATATACAAATGTACTATATTGACTACAATGAAAATACAAGATTTGACTTCTTTTCATCTATGTAAAAAACAGTTAAAATCATTAAATTCAGGCTTTTTTAGAATTTAGAACTTTCACCAATGACATTATGATGTAACTACCTGTATTTTCAGATCCAAAGTTATCTGAGGACTACGGCAATGCATTTGTTCAATGTTGGAAGACTACACATAATTATAGAGTATGGTCTAGTAGCACACATCCTGGTTTCCAGAATGTACAAGCTGGTCATCCATGTCAAGGTCATCTAAGTATGACCGATATTAAAGTTAGATTATCACAGTAAGTATACTGGGGTCCAAAAGTTTCTTTACGTATGTATTTTTTCTTAATTGTCTTATGTTTATTGAAAAATTTTGACACATTTTGTTTAGTATTTTTATCTTATATTTATGATACATACAGAACAAAATTGATGGTTCATGTGAAACTAATTACTTAATGTTGTACATGTATATATCAATTGAAAGTATACTTCAAAACATAAAATTGTGGCCCTTGAATAGTGTAAGTGGTGTATTGTTTTTGACGATTTGATGCATATACTTAACCAATTTTAATTTATTACACAATTTTATTTTTAGTACTATGCACAATACAGAAGGTGGAAAGAAGATAAATGCTGCTGTATCATCTACTGGTAAATATGTTGTACAGACAGGAAAAGCTGTTGGTTAGTATTGTGTCATTTCTCTTTGGACCATTTCTACAGTGCCAACCATAATTACCTTTACACTTAGAAAACAGCTGGTGTTTCACTAACACCATTAAAAACTTATTTTAGGCCACAACAAATTGATCATATGTTCTATGGATTCGCTCGCACCTTAATTTTGACGGTTTTTACAAAAAAAAATATTTTTATTTCCTCGCTCGGTCATTAAAATTTGGCCAAACCGCTATATAAAGCAACTGAATTAAGATTTTTTTTTTTCTTCGCTCGCTCACCCCATTTTTTTCTAGAAAAATCCGTAGAACATATCATCAACTTGTTGTGGCCTTAGATGTATTTATGCATAGATAAAGTTATAATAGATCGTAACATTCGAAAGAAGAGTAATGATACTTTATACAACTATAATTGTTATACATGTACATGTATCTGTGTATATGTTTTTAATCTATCGAGTATTGGTTAAAATTTATACATTTACAAATGTGTAAAGGTAATTATGGATGGCACTGTATATCAAATTCCCTTAAGGACTTTGGTACAACTTTGTAGATAATGAAATATGGCAGCTAAAAACTATACATGCCATCATGAGACTAGACTCGTAAGTTAGAAGGTGCTGACTTCAAGACACTAATCAATTGTTTTTAAATGTGTTGAAAACCCTATAAAACTCATTTTTTGGAAAATTTTAACATTGCGGGCTGAGTGCAAACTGCTCTTTATTCAATTAAAATTTCTAAAGAGTGAGTTATGACCATTTTGACCTAAGCCTGTGATATGCATGTTTTAAATAGAGGTTATATGCAGCGGTCCAGTGGTAGGATGAGCGCTTAGGGATCGAGAGGTCCTGGGTTCGAATCCCACCAGGGGCACTGCTAATTTCCTTGAGCAAGAAATTTGCCTGCGATTGCTTCACTCTACCCAGGTGTAAATGGGTACCTGCCAGGGTGGTATAATTCCGCTGCGCCAATTTGTCGGCTGCACTAATAAGCGGAGTAAAAAGACTCCCCAGGGAGATTGATAGATAGATACTAGTAGCCCAGTGACCAGGGGTAATTGCTGTAAAGTCGGTGAACATGCATAAGCATGAAACTTAGACTATAAAATGTAATTACATTTTTTTATATGAGGTCCTACATCACATTTTCTTGTATATGACATTGAGAGGCTCCCATCAGCCTTGTAATAAACTCTAACTATAATATTTTCTTGTATATTACAGGTGGAGCTATAACCCAAGCTAAATCATCACTATCATCCTGGTTCTCTACATTAACTAATGATTGGAAATCAACCAATGAGAAACAATGATTCAACAACATTTTATACTGTTATATTCTTATGGGTATTATTCAAAGAATGACAATATACAGTACCCACCAAAAGTTTGGAGACATTGATTGTTTTCGGTGGAACCAATATTTTTGTTATATATTTAATATGGTTGGTGATCAAATAAAAACGAATTTATTGAATGCATCACATTTATAAGATTCAGCATCTGACATGCCAAAGCCTCCAAAACCAAATTCAATGTTATTTTCTATAACATAAATTGTAAGGTACATCGGTAGTCTCAGCTACAAATAGCACCATAACAAGAAAAATAAGCAAAACTAAAGGGCAATTCAAAATAAATAGTCAACAATTTTTTATAAAACCTCTGATACAGGCTAACAATGTGAAAATGTCTCCGAACTTTTGGTGGGTACTGTATGTTTGTTCTATCTAAATTTATTGAATGAATACTAAGATACAAGTGAACTCTATGAATGTACCATATAAACTGTTCAAACTGATAAGCCACACTGGTTATTGCCTGTGAAATCATGCATCTAGAGTAGGAGGGGCTATCGCATTACAACTGTGAACATGCATTTTCTTTTGTAGTGAAAATAGCTTATAGGTTCACTGCAGTGAAAATATGAAATCTATAATCTTGTAATATGCTGCAGTGAAAATACACAACACAATGATAATATATATATAATTTCAATGCAATTACTATATTTACATTTACGGTTGACCTGATATGAAAATGTTAATTGTTGAAATTTAACTACGTACAGTGAAAATGTAAACTTAAAATGAATAAAAAACTAAATTTAAATGTTAATTTATATTTTGTGCATTATACAATAGCAACAAGAACAAATATTTAAAAAAAAAATTTACAAATAATTTAGATTAAAATAAAATAATTTTTGTTCTGTAGTGATAATTCAAGTTTTTAATAGATTAGTTTTAAGCACAATCACTATGTATAATATCAGTGACCTTCCAAAGGCATTATTTCAATATATTGACTACTAGAATGTTTGTAGCCACACTTACAAGTACCGGTATAAGATTATTGATTGTTGTTGCATTATACATGTAGTTGATATTTTCTTGTTTTTTCATGTCAGAGTGATGTCTCTTTGTTTTTGTCATACGTTTGAAATCCAACATTTCTTGCTTATATTTGTTATGGTGTATTTGTTATGTTGTATGTTTATGTATTGTGTTACCACAGTTTTTAGTCTTATATGGGAGTGGGTAAGTTTTGTATAGGAGTGGCTAAATGTCATGTGGGTGTGACTTAGTTTTACACGGGAGTGGCTAAGTCTCATACTGAAGTGGCTAAGTCTGATATGGCAGTGGCTAAGTAATGTATAGAGTGGCTAAGTCTCGTATGTGAGTAGCTAAGCTCCATGTGGGAGTGGCTATGTTTTGTATTAGAGTGGCTAATTTTCATGTGGGAGTGGCCAAATTTTATATGGGAACGGATTAGTTTCATGTGGGAATGGCTAAGTCTCGTATAGGAGTGGCTAAGTCTCGTATAGTAGTGGCCAAGTCTCATGTGGATGTGGCTTAGTATACTGTATGCGAGTTGCCAAGTCTCATATGGGAGTGGCTAAGTTTTGTATAGGAGTGGCATAGTCTTTTATGGGAGTTGTTAAGTCATATAGGAGTGGCTAAGTCTCATATAAGAGTGGCTAAGTCTCATGTGGATGTGGCTAAGTTTTATATAGGAGTGGCTAAGTCTCATATGGGAGTGGCTAAGTTTTGTATAGGAGTGGCATAGTCTCTTATGGGAGTTGTTAAGTCATATAGGAGTGGCTAAGTCTCATATAAGAGTGGCTAAGTCTCATGTGGATGTGGCTAAGTTTTATATAGGAGTGGCTAAGTCTCATATTGGAGTGGCTAAGTTTTGTATAGGAGTGGCTAAGTCTCATTTGGGAGTGGCTAAATCTCATGGGAGTGGCTAAGTCTCATATGGGAGGGGTCAAGTCTCATATGGGAGTGGCTTAGTCTCATGGGAGTGGAACTTTGAATTTTTTTTTATTAGGGGCTTAGTATCATGTTAAATTTGACAATAAATTCTTCCATTAAATAAATAAATAAATTTTAGCCTTACCTTACAGTAACCACATGAGACTAAACATTGTGATTGTATTGTTCTATTTAAATACTCAATGTTAGATGTAGAATGGTCATAGATTTTTGTGATATAAAATTTTTGCTTGATTCAATGCAATTTTTGCATACACTTAGTGTATAGTTTTATACAATGTAATTTGTCAAACATTTGTCGTATTTTTATCATAAGTTGCATGTCAAACAAACTCTGTTAAATCTCCACCAATCTCTGACAAAAAATCAATCATCACCTTTATGTTCAGATATTACCTATGTTGTTTGAAAAGCAAGTCATTATTTTAAGCTAAATGATAATTTTATTCTTTACTATAGCTAAACTTACAAGATTGGGCTTGTGCTGGGAAATATTTAAG
The DNA here is from genome assembly GCA_025267735.1 of Mactra quadrangularis. Classification (NCBI taxonomy): domain Eukaryota; kingdom Metazoa; phylum Mollusca; class Bivalvia; order Venerida; family Mactridae; genus Mactra; species Mactra quadrangularis. Next base: position 25,483,219 of record CM046306.1, on the reverse strand, counting down.
GCAATGACTGCCTGTGCAATATATGCACTGGGGTTGCTGGGATGTGAATTATTTATGCCCATCTCATTCTGTTGCTGACATTTTCATGTTACTAGTATTTTAAGGACAAAAATGAAACAATATATAATTGCAGAGGGTCAAAGGTCAGAATCATTTGAATTATAAAACAGAACAATAAGTATGTATGAAAATTTTACAATGTATCCTTTGCTTCTAGGTTTTGCTGAATCTTTCCTTGTAAGTTTCCCATGAGTTATGTTGCCTAATGGTCAATGGCCCAGTACATCATGTGTATAAATATCCCTGTCCAGCAGAGCTTTTGTTGTTGATAAAAATCAAGTCTATTTATCATTTGTTAAAATTACGGCATTATTTAATACTACTTTTGATTATATTTATATTAATTTTCTTGTACATATAGTGGGTAGGTTAATCTACATTATTTAATATAATTAATATATCAATGAATATATTCATGTATTGTATAATATATACATGTATTGTTCAAGTTTATTCTACTGTCAGTGGTGCATACATCAACCTGGCTGATTTAAATACTCATTACAGTACTTCTGTACTCTATTGATAAAAATACAATGTAGTTTTCCTTATCATTGTACGGGGATTATCAAACAAATATTGAGTATTAAAAACAGCGAGGTTATTTTAGGCCATGCCATATCGGAATTTTGTTAAGCATCCGCATGCGCATAGGTTTTAGAGTCCTCAATCAAAATAAAAAACAAATTTGTAGGTATTTTTTTTAGATAATTCCAATGTTCCGGGATTCGATACAATTTAATTTAGAGAAAATTGTGTTCAGCAACGACGTTATTCATCGTAAGCAATTTATTATATCCGTGTCATTAATACAATATATATTTTACGTAAAAAAACACTATTCATTTTATATTAAATTCAGACCATTGTTTCATATTATGAGGATTTCATTCCATTGAAAAGATATATATATAATGCATTGTTTTTTGCCAAAAAAATATTTGTGTTTATTTTTTCGGTTTGTGTTTTTGTGAATAGGTACCTAGGTTTGTCAAATTTGAGTTGACGCTTAACAGAATTCCAATTTGGCATGGCCTTATGCACCGTGCAATTGAATAAAATTTAACAAGTGAATCAAACTGAGACAGAATATTAAATATTATGATCTCAGTAAGAATTCAGCTTGCTTCATTTTCATGATGTAATGGAATGGTTGTTATGTTTTGATATTTGCACATAATTAAAGCAAGTAAAAAATGCTTCTGTTGTTTTTTATTATTTTAGTAAAAATATTCAGCAGCAAGTTTCTCTAGTTGTGATATTTTTGGTTTTTTTTCTACTAGATTTAACGCAGTGTCAACACAATTTAAGGTCTTCTTACGGCATCAAGCGCACCTAACCTAGCTTTTCTGGACCATTGTCTATAACCAGTACTCACCTACCCTTCCACAAGGCCGGAAACTTCTCCATATTATCTAATCAATGGAAAAAAACGACATTATTGTCATATTTTCATGGACGAGTATAACCTCCCCGGGTGGGATTAGAACCTGCTCCCCCTCAGACACGTGATTCCAAATCCCGGCACGCTGCCAACTGCGCTATCAAACAGTGTTAGAGTTGTGATATAAATAAAGATCTATACAAAAGCTTAGATAACTGTTAAGCTTAACAGAAGAGAAGTATATCATACGGCAGTAAAGACAATAGATTTGATCCATAAGTTGATGGGTCTTGCTGTCAGAAAAAAGTTTCTGAGTGACAGTCATGGTACTTGGTAGGAAGATTGGTCATACTCAGTAGATGACCTATAAATTTTGAGAGCACAAGGTCAAAAGTCAAGGTCACAGTAGCATTTAATGCAAAAACCGTGTCTGATCAATACCTGAAAATCTTGTCAGGACAATAACTCAACAACGACTGTACCTAAGTTCACCAAATTTTATTTGTGGATAGCCCTTGGGTCAAGGATATGCCCTATTGATTTTGAGACCCTAATGTCAAGGTCACTGGGACTTAATATATGGAAAAACCTTTGTCCGTATGATGACTCTACACTGGATTCACTTAAGTTCACCAAATTTTATGTGTGGATAGCCCCTTGGTAGAGGTTGTGCCTTATTGATTTTGAGATCGCAGGATCAAAGATCAAGGTCTCTTGGACTTTAAATATGAAAACTTTGTCCAGACAATAACTCAACAAAGACTGTACCTAAGTTCACCAAATTTTATTGGTGATAGCTCTTGGGTCAAGGATGTGCTCTATTGATTTTAAGACTCCAAGGCCAAAGGCAAGGTCACTGGGACTATAAATATAAAAACATTTTCTGGATGATAACTCAACAACGACTGTACCTACGTTTGCAAAATTTTATGTGTGGATAGCTCTATGGTAGAGGGTGAGCCCTAATGATTTTGAGACCCGAGGGTCAAAGGTCAAGGTCACTTGGACTTTAAATATGAAGATCTTTTTGGGACGATAACTCAACAACTGTACCTAAGTTCACCAAATTTTATGTGTGGAAAGCCCTTGGGTAGAGGGTGTGCCCTATTGACTATGAGACCCCAAGGTCAAAGGTCAAGGTCATTGGGACCCAAAATATGAAAACTTTGTCTGAACGATAACTCAACAAAGATTGTACCTAGGTATACCAAATATTAACTGTGGATAGCCCTTTGTTCCAGGATGTGCTCTATTGATTTTGAGTCCCCAAGGTCAAAAGTCAAGGTCACTGGGACTATAAATATGAAAACATTTTCTGGATGATAACTCAACAACGACTGTACCTATGTTTGTGTGTGAATAGCCCTTTGGTAGAGGGTGAGCCCTAATGATTTTGAGACCCCAGGGTCAAAGGTCAAGGTCACTGGGACGATATGAAAACTTTGTCTGGGTAATATCTCAACAACCACTTTACCTAGGTTTACCAAATGTCTGTGTAGACAGCCTTTGTGTAATGTGTCCTTCTGGTTCGGGGGTCAAAGGTCAAGGTCACTGGGATTCATGTTAGAAAAAACTTCTCTGACAATAACTTGACAACAGATTCACTTAGGTTCACCAAATATTATGTGTGGATGGCCTTTGTGTAAAGGGTGTGCCCTTTTGGTTCTGAGGTTCTGCGGTCAAAGGTCATTGTGGCTTAGACTTTATATGAAAAAACATTGTCTAGACGATAACTCAACAACTGATGTACTTAGGTTTACCAAACTTTAAATGTGTAGCCCTTGTGTCAAGTATGTGCTCTATTGAATCTGTGGCCCAGGGGTCAAAGGTTAAGGTCACTGGGACACAAAATAGAAAACTTTTTGGTTGATAACTCAACAACAGCTTCACCAAGGTTCACCAAATTTTATGGATAGCTCTTGGGTCAGGAATGTGCCTTATTGGTTCTGAGACCCTGGTGTCAAAGGCCAAGATCATTGGAAGTTCATGTTGGAAACTTTATGCTGGTGATAACTTGCCAATGGCTGTACCTTGGTTCATGAAATATTTGCTTTCAATAGACCTCCAGTCAAGGATGTGACCAAATTACTTGGAGTTCCCAGGGTCATAGGTCAAGGTCACCGATACTTCTGGCGTATAATGCCCCGCTAAGCTCTTGTTCAACATGGGTAAGTACAATATCCTCTGAACATACTGAGTATTGCATGCTTTACAGCAATGATAAAAAGAAATATCTTTAAAAAAGATATTCGGCGCTCTGCTGGGTTCAGTTTCAACAGTTTGAAGTATAAATGTTGGTCATTCACAGCATACATGTATTAACTATAGGTCAAATGTAGTTTGTCGGAAATTGCAATTCAGCCTCAACTGACAATTTTTGTCCGAATATATTGCCACTTTGCTGATTTTTCAATTTGGAAAATCTGTCCAATTCTAAAATTAAAAACATCTTTAATAACAATGCCATGGATTTTTGATTAAAAATCACTTCTTTCCGGAATGACCAAACTATTTATGCTACTTTTCTGGCGAACATAAAACAATTTGATAGAAATGCTCAATGGCGGCCTACATAATTATGACAAAATGAAAACCCATTCCGAGCGTGCGCCGAGTCATATTCGCAGTTTTGTTATACCGCAAGGGGCGCACCATGACGAATGTTAGATCAATTAGCATAGTGAGTGACTCATTATACACAGGGTAAATAGTCAGCAACTACTGTACGTGCTACGCACCTGTTTATCACAAAAAGCCAATAAAGTCATGCGTTTTATCCATTTCTTTATACCGTAAAGGATTTTCATTGGACAAACAGCTATGGTAGAGCAAATAGTATTGGTTCAAATATAGGTCAAAATTTGGCTTAGAGAGCTGTGCCGAAAAAATATGTAAAACAACTTTCTACAGGGATGCATCCGGTACAAACAAACCTTATTTGGTTGGAAAAATCATAAATCTGAGTTCCAAAAATAAACTATTTATCTTTAAGTATGCAACTTTGGTCGCATTGGTAAGCGTTATGCTTTGCTCATGCATGTATATCTATAGCCAACTAATACAGATACAAGTTGGCAGGAGTCATAGAAATGTATTGTTGATACTCCATCATCTGTGATTGTAGTTTCACTTTGTATGGCTTTTCAAACATGCAAAAAAGTTCAGAAGGAATACATTTATAAGCATATCTGTGGCATATTTGTTCATACCCACCTGACCCGATGCTACCGTCAAAGAACCTGTGACTTGAACAATAGAATAACTTGTCAATGAAGATGGTTGATAGGTAATAGATTTAATTAATAAAGATCTTTTTTGTTGGATAAGCACTGTAGCAACACAAAGTTCAACTTCAGTTCTTTTTGTGTCTAAAGTTTGACCCCGATCTGACCTATCTGACCTTTATGCAAGAATAATCATTACGTTGAACACAAATGTAGTATTAATGCTTGATACCAATATCAGAGTATATCGTCAAAGCTTCAATGTAATTATAAGTTATTTGTAATGTAATAATAATGCATAATAATGTACTTATTAGTCAGGAAATAAGTTTTAAACATATTAAAGCCTAAGATGAGTGTATATTCAATCACAGTAAATTGATAGCTCATTTTGAATACGTTACTTGCTTAAGTGTAGAATAGGTGTGGTACTGATTTTCATCGGTATATATATAGATAATTATTAGATGCAAATGTGAAAGGTCAAATTGCAGTTAAACTTTAGGCACACTACCAAGGCAGACATTCCTTGAAAGACTAAATCTCAGAATTTAGTTAACCAGTATCCAGGTGCATTCTTTTCATCAGTGACTGACTACTTCCCTATACTACATTGTAGCATACTTTATAAATAGCTTAATTTCAGTTGACCAATGTTATGTTTTTATGTCGAAATCGACTGCAACTGAGTTGTGAGGTTTATCACTCATGATCAGTACATACCATAAATAAAGAGTAAAATAAACAAATAACAACTATATGTACAAATTGATAAGATATATTTAAATAGCAATCACAACATAATGAACGCACAAATCTTTTAAGGTATCACAATAACACAATACATGATAAATTATATATATTGTTGACAAAAAACAAATGTAATGTATACTACATAACACAAGGGTAACTAAGAACACAGCTGTTAGAATAAGTAAATGATGCTCTGAAAATGTAAGCCAAATTGGTGTGGGTACTTCCCCTGTTTGTGAAAAAATAAATTTTTGGAGCATGGAAAAAAGATTAACTGTAAAGGATTTATCATTAATTTATAGGATTTATCACTTTTTAAATCTGTAAAAGAACTAACCATCTTTCCTGGACAAATTTCTGTACCAGTAACTGGCTTACCTTTTTACAAAAAGGCAAACAACTTCTCCATCTATTAGTGTTGTACGGTGTACCGATGATCTGGAATAATCGATTAATCACTAGTTGGAAGCTTCCGATTCTGATAATCGATTAAACTTTATCATAATCGATCATCAGCATGAAAAGAGGATAAGCTATCTAAGGACAATAACATGTTTTCAGGTTTCTGAACAGTTATGAATAATGCTTTAATACATGTCAATTGTGTCTGACTTGCATTGGACACTGATTAATTTTGTTGAAGTGCCAAATTTACAGCTACTACACTAGTCAAGAGAACTAGTCAACTGATCATTTATTTTTGGAGGTATCTTTGATTTTCTGTTTTAGACACATTTGACTAAAGAAAAATTATTTTCTAGTCCATAATACATGAATTTATAAGGATTCACAGTAAAACATACATGCAAAAGCAAACATATCAGGAACCGATTATAATCGGAAGAATCGCATCAACAACAGAAACCGATTCCAACTGATGATCGATTACGATTTTCAGCCGATGTCCCACCACTACCATCTATGAATAAACACTGGTATCAAATTTTCATGAACAATGTACATCAACCTGCTTGAGGCAAGGAATATTTTTAGTATGATATTTACGCCAGTAAAAAATCCGGCTTACTTTAAAAAAAAATTAGTGTAAAGAAAAGCTGGAAGAAGATAACTACACAGAGTAAATAGAATATAACTAAAAAAACCTGGAGCCTGTCGTAAGCATATCACTATGTAGTGCTTTGTGCCCTGGTGCCCTTCTCACATTAAAAAGAATAAGTAAGGGATATCAAATCAACGGAACCAGGGGGGCAAAGCGATATGTAATGCTCAGGCAACCAGGCCCCTGGTAAATATGTATAAATAATTTCATATTTTTAATAAATATACATCAAAATGGAAAGTAAAAATCACATATACTAACAATCTTAACTAGTAACATCTTAACAAAGCACAATAAAACATAACAATCAAATAATTATGTAAAAAGTACATGTGCTAAGAAAATCATTTCTTCCAGACATAGCACTCATTGGATGAAATAGGTGAAAATGACATTAATCATGTATTCAAAAGCATGACTGAGCAGCATTTCACAGGTTTAGCGCACAACAGATGTAACTCACTCTTTTCTTACATTACATTATGACAGTTTCGCACTAAACCCATGATTTGTGAGTAAAATTATTTCATGCATTCCATCCACTTATGATTCTTATCCTGACTCCAGATTCTAAGAAACTATTAACACAGAAACAAACCATGATTTGATTTCAGCTATTAAAAAAATAAACTGGCATATTAAAATAAAGCACCATCGCCCCATAGATAGAAAAACAATTCAATGCAAAAGCATTAAGCACTATATTGTGATTTCAATGTCAAAGATGTGGGGAAAATAAAGTCATGCAGTACATGATTATATTAGCGTTGAATGAAAATGTTGACAATAAGGAATCCAGTCAAATATCAAGACATGGTGATTTCACCTCTCAGGCAATTAATGATATAAAACAATAAGAAATAACTGATGCTGAAAACAGTGAGTGGTACCCAACACCCAAAAAATTTCTCTCTTTGTAACTATTTTAAACAGCACTAGTTAATGCTAATGCAGGGCCAGAATTTAAAGAAAAATTGGACTAGCACAGTTTTGCGAGTAGATTTTATTTCAACTCGCAAAATTAAAAATCACCAGCACATTTTTCTCAAAATTTTAGCAGCATACATTTAGTTACTTTTCATATATGCAATATAAAAACAAAATAACACTATATACGTATTCAGTTTTGGATATAACAATTGTGTTATTGTGGAATAGACCAAGAATATCAAACATTCTTTTACGTTTAATCTGATATTGATACCATCTATATATCTGGTCGTTTCAATGCTGATTTGAGCCTTATTACTTTAGACAGTAATATTTTTGCATCGATTTCAACTCGCGAAAATTTGCCAGTAAACGTTACTCGCAATATTCAAAATTCACTCTCATTTTGTGAGTATGCACGCTTAAATTCAAGCCCTTGCTTATGTATACAATGTTTTTGCTTCAACCCACCAAATCCAAGACAAATTGAACATGTATCTGTATTTCAATGTACAATGTTTTAAACTGTCCTAAAGAATGAACCTTTACAGAATAGAGGCACCTGTTCTGAATTGCCTTGGTGTAATGAATGTAATTTAGAAAGAAGAAAAATATTTGTTAACAAGTTATTCAAACCAAGCTATTGTATAACAAAGGCCTACCAAGGGATATTTAAGGTACTCATTCACAGATTTCAACTTAAATATTAACTTTTTCTAAACATATCTAAATTATATGGAAACATTTCTTGAAGCAGAAAATTAGTGTGTTGATATTGACAATTTTAGTGCAATTGGACATACAACTACAAATGATGGTGTTTCAAGTAGAAAAATCTACCCCTTATGTCACGGTATAAGCAATTTGAGTGCTTTTTTCTGAATTTTATTGTACATTTCTTGCAATCTATAGGTCAATTTGTCGTAAAATATTAAGAACTATTTTTTTTACACAACTTCAGACACCAATTGATATTTTGAAAATATAGAAAAATCTTAACCAAATCTGTGAACTAGTACCTTTAAGCATCAGGTTCCAAGGCCAAAATTACAGATCAATACAATAGATAACCAATGAATGTGCAAACAAGTATTACTTATATCATGTTACACATAACTTTGATACATAAATGAATCAGTCAAGAACAATAATTATAGATACCTAAACTGTTTTCCTTTGACATAAATACTGTGTAATTAAATAGCAAAGACTTAACGAAAAACTGTTGTAACTCACTTTTTCAAAGAACATTACAAAGATGGGATCATACTTTTCTTTCATTAGTTATACCAATTACATGGACACATCAAATAATTTCAAAATATTCTAGAAAAACGGTCGTTACTCAAGTTAAAAAAGAGTGAGTTACGACTGTTTTGGGCTAAGCATGTGATATGTTCTCAAAAAAGAGAGTACTTGCTAAACACTCAAATTGTCTTTCTCTAAAACAGATGTGGTAATTGGAATTACAAGTTTTTCTTCAAGTCTGTGATACAATGTATGTGAGTAAACATGAACACTCATATAATTATTGTATTCTTAATCTAATATCATATACACTTAGTAAGTAACGAGGTACAATTAACAAGAGGGTCCTGAGGACCCTGGGCCGCTCACCTGAGAACTTGATGCTTAGGGCATCTGACAAAAGATTGTTTAAAAGTTTCAGTCAATAAAAAGTGATCCCTGGGCCTGGACTAATTTTGAACCCAGAAGCATAATTTGAACAATCTTTGTGGAAGACCTCAAAATAATACCCCATCAAATATGAAAGCTCTATGCCGTGTCGTTTTTGAGAAGGTCATTTTTTGTGTAAAAATAACTCTATGTAAATCTTGTGACCCCTGGGGCAGGGCCAATTTTGACCAATCTTTGTAAAGCACTTTCTAGTGATGCTACATACCAAATTTGATAACTGCAGACTTTATGGTTTTTGACAAGATGATTTAAGAAATTGTTGATGACGGACGCATGCACACACGCACATTAGTCAGACCCCCCCCCCCCCCCCCCAATAGCTAACCTTGAGCAGTTTGTGCTCAGGTGAGCTAAAAACAAGTCTTCAAAATACATATAAAACATATCAGAAGGAGTAAAAGGGAAACAATTTAAATTATGAGTACAAAAAGAAAATATATAAATATTGAGAAATAATCGGTACATTAAGTATGCGTCTATGAAAATAAACAAAAATTGGTAAAAATTATATTAATAAATATAAATCTTTTACTCAAACCTATTTATGACTCCTTGATGATTTTTCTTAACAAATTGACCTTATGGGACAGATCAAATTAAAATAGAATACAGTTACCTGTTTAGATGACCGAGTACTGACCACTTGAATAAATGTTGATTTGGAAGAAAATCTTAGTTTTAAAATAGATATACAGTTTACATTCAATTCCAGAAAAATATAAATAGACAAAATATTCCTTATTAAACACATATATGTCAAGTTACTTAGTTATTCAAATATAATTTATGTACTAAATGTGAAAATAGAGACACTTGCAAAAGGAAGTATCAGTATAGCATTTAAAAATATATTTTTTCAGTAGGTCCAATTCTATGCAACAATCTTGCTACAAGCTAGCAAAACCAAGATTTCAGCCTCTGCAAATTGCAAAAATGTTATGAATGTATTCATCTAGCAAGAAAAAAGTAAGCTAACTACCAACTCAATTTGCTACATGCTGGAAAACTCTTTATAGGTAATTGCCATGCGGTACTAAATAAAATTATCCACACACAACCAGCTCATAGTGTTATGAGTAACAGCTTTAATTTGTACAAAACACAAATTAAGAACTGTTCTGGTTTACACAAAGGGACCACAATGTGCTGATAACATCCGCATGGGTGGAAGTTGAAAGTTATGAAAATAATGAAAACCAACATTCAAAATATTGAACTAGACAGATCTTGCATTAATTACAAAGAGTAATTTATTCCAAAATACTGAAATCAGTATTAATACTGAAAACTTTCACTTATGTATCTGTATTCTTGTTTGGAAAACAAGAAAGTGAGAAGGGACAGACTGACCTAGATTCACCAACTCTCTTTAAAGGACACAATGACGATACATTTATATACTAAAAGTATTGAAGCACAAAGACTGTCTCAAACCATCTACCATAAACTTAGATTCAATATAATCCCATAGTTACAGTTATCACAACGTCTGAAAGGACCCAAGATTCCACAACGTCTGAAAGCACTAGCAGCCAAGATTCTATGACCTTCAAAGTCCATTGAATTGACCAATCAAAACATTGGTTTTGAAGGTACATTTTGTTTAACAATAAACCAATCAAAACATTATTTTCAACCAATCAAAACAACTTCGATGATTCATTATTTTTAACCAATCAAAACAGCGTTGATGGGTCATTTCATTAATCAAATTTAATGCCCATGGAAACGAGATTGCCAAGTGGCAGGCATTTAAAGCACTTTTTGTGAACTAAAATAAAATTCTTTCAATAATACAATTACTGTGTCAAGTAATAAGACCTTTTAGTTAAATATTAACTGCCTTCAGTAGACCTGATAACTCCTAAGGTGGCAGTGCCTAGAACTAACACACATTTCCAACATTTACTATGAACTCAATACAGTACTCAGCACTTTTCTAAAAAGGGTTAAAATACAAGGCTGTAAACACAAAGTTTTGATAATAGCCAATATGATTAAACTTCTTTTAAAAATCTGGTCAATTTTGATCTCTTATAGGCTTATTGATTGAATAAGCTAACTTTCAAATCTGATGGCTCTAAACACTGTATTTAACATTCTAATCTCAATAAAGTAAATAAAATATACTAGACTATGTTAAAAGAAGGCTTAAATCTACAACACTCAGCTGATCCACACAGGATAGTCCTAACAACAACAATGCTGAACTTAGCACTGACCTAGCACTAATTTTAATTTGGTAATTTTCAATAATAATGATAATTAAGCTAGACATAAAGTCAAAGGCAGTAGGGCACAGTTCTCATCCAAGATAGACACTATATATAAGTTCACTTAACAACTTTTCTAAGTATACACATTTCCCCTGCAAATAATTTCAACAGTAATTAAGATAAGTAAACGAAATTTTGTGAGTCAACTATGGCATACTATATCTTTCATGTGACACTATAAACGTTAATATCCACCGTGTAGTAACCGACTTCCAATATGCATGTGCATTTCATGCTTTTTACCAATATGAGCCAAAAGGTTTACATTTTTCTCGTTTATTTTGTACATGTCGATATCTATAGCGATTTACACCTAGAAAGAACATCTAAACTTTCACACGTGGTAAGTGTGAAACGAATTAGCTTGAAATGAAGAGGCCAGGCTATCGAAACGATAATGTGGCTCATTTGTACGAGAGGTAAATTGAATTAAATTGCTAACTCATGTCATCATATTCATCACTGAGACATTCTAAGCATAGCTGCAATGCAGAAATCTTCAACAATCGTGACAAAGTGAACCCAACTTTCAGCTTGCCCATACTTTCAAGCGTAACCCTTTGACTGTGATGAATCTTTTAAGAAAGTTTTAGCAAACCGGAAGTGTTAAAGACCTGCCAAGCCAGAGAAGACGACCAGACGGCAAGAATGGGCTATGATACCCCCGGTATATCATTCAGAACTACATAATCTCATTGCGAGCAAGGTGTCTTGCAGTTATACGAGCTAAAGGTGGCCATACTCGTTATTGATGTGAATTTGTACTTTGTTGGTGCCAATATTGTTACAGCTCATAGGAAGTCAGTTATTTTTCAATTTATTTTTTTGTTTTGCTAATAAATGAAATACTATTTGATGGACATTTTCCACAAAATTTATATCAATAGCTTACGTATCAACCCAGTTATGACAAAATATATAGGTGTATACTTAAAAAAGTTGTTAAGTGTTTATATACACATAAGGCAAACTAAGCCAACAATGGAAGATTTTTTACCAATTTTTATTTGTGGCCAGTTGTTTTTGCTAAATAATTATAGTTCACCAGTTTATACAAGTAAACATAGCCAACTTCTGAGTTTTTACTTGTATTATTATATATAGTGTCTTTCGTCGATGGGGACTGGGTCAACCACAAGTGCATAAAGCCACATTGAAATAATCGCATCACATCTTGGAATCACTTCCAGTTTCGTATTCTTCCAAGAAATCAAACTCATCTTCAATATTTAAACTAGAATTGTCTTCAGAGATTTTTCTACCACGAGGTCCGTCACCAAAACTATGATCAGAAGCTATTGCAATGTCATCGGAATCACTATTCGGACTTATACATCTGTCTTGAGCTGGGGCAACACTTGGATTAGACATAGCTGCCAAGTTTTGAAATGTACCCAAAACGGTTTTCTGAATTGCTGAACTGACTGCATCAGTCAGAGCTGCTCTCATAATGTCTTGCCCAAATTGTTCAATGGGTGGTTGTTGTTGTTGTTGATGTGGTTGCCGTGATGACTGACTCCTTGATGATCGTTGTCGCTCCATTCTGGGTAAATCATGCACTACCGTGTCCTCATCGGACTCCTCAAAATGTGATGGTATAAATTTCATACTTTCAGAAGAACTTTCACGGCTGTCTCTCTTTGGATCAGGTAAATCTAGCAGTTCATCGTCTGTTAGATCTAATGTATCTTCAAAAGAAGGCATCTGATCTATACTTAAAGCAAAATCATTGTCCTCTGGGTCCTCAAAATGATTATTAGTATCTGCAATGTAGAAAATATAATTATTGGTATCTGCAATGTAAACAAAATAAACAAGTGAATCCAGAAAGTTTTTGGCTGTTCACCCAAGTCCTTGGGTGTCAAGACCATTTGACACCAATCTCCATAAACAGATATCCTGTACAGCATTGTCGTACAGTCGACTAATCAATGTGTAGCTATCATCTAGACGAAACACTATTAATAACATTTTGATTTCATAATTTCTATTTTTAGACCAATGTTTGCAAGCTAATTTAACATCGGTATTATTAACAATCTGTGATTGGACGGCTCATTTCAAATTGCGTGACCTAGACGATGTAAACAAGTTACGTATCACAACAATTTCGTCATTAATATTATGATGAGAAACGGTCACCTGAACATGACCCCCTTAAAAAAGGTCTGATCTTAATTAGCGAGTAGGCGAGCGGAAAATTTCAGATCGGGTTTTAATCAGATTGATTTGACACCAGATAATTATGTGGTCTATTTAAATCTAATGGGCACAATTTATACATTTTTTGTAATGTAAGACACTAGATACAGTAGCTCTAGGGTTCATTGTTTCAAAGAAGATGAATTTAATTATATTCCTCATTGAGAGACTTTAGACAACTGGACTGGGTGAGTTTTAAACAGGTCACATTATTTTTGCATGCTTCACAATAAAATCTGTTAAACCATTTTTTGCTGAAGGATATTAAATACAATGTTTAAGTAATGTAGCCCTCGGGATAATGGTTCCAGAGAATTTTTAGAATTTACGCATGTTACTTCAAGCATGAAAAATGGACCATAGTTTGAATAAACTTTGAACACAACCTTACTTCAGAAAATGAAAGCAATACATGTATGTTCATGTTTTTTTTTACTTTAAGTTTTAATAATAGGCCCCTGACAACTATATTTTCAGGGAATTGTGATTTCAAGTTTTTAACTACAGACCCCTGAGAGAGATATTTTTGGACTTTTTTCTCTGAAATGCCCAAGATATCAGCTTTGTATTGTACACTTACTTGGGGTGTAACAACACCGTAAAACCCGTATTGCAATATATTGCAATTTTCAAAACCCGCATTATCAGTTTTTTAGTAGACATGCAAAGCATGAATTAATTCACATGCATTGCATTCGTTACACACATATGTGTAGTTTCATATCCAAATATTTGAATGACTTGGGTAAAATATGTTAGAAAATGCACATTTTGAAGCTGACTTTTGGAGATAATAAAATTATTCTCTCATTTGACCAAATTTTAAAGCACAATAAGAATATTTCAAGTTTTCAACACATTTTAACATTTATTCAAATATTTAAATTTCAGATTCTGATAAAAACCATCATATGCACATAACGACAAAAACCGGTTCAGGACAAAACGAACCGGTAAAAAACCGTCATAATCCATGTTGCAATATGAACCAGTATATCGGTTAACTGTTACACCCCTAACACTTACCATCTTCACTATTTGCTACAGAAGGTTCCTTAGATAATCTAGGTGTCAGTGACACAGACGGAGTCCCTCCTTCATCCTCACTATCAGTGATAGCACGAGCTAGGGCAGCAGTTAGTGCAGGGTCTTGTGGGTAGAAATCTTCTAGATCACTCTCATTATCAGCACATACTGACGTAGTTAATAGACCTTCATCATCAGTGTTCTCATTGGTTGTTACTGCAGCGCGATCTGTAATATAATATTTTTTATAAAAGATAGCAAACTATGTTTTCAATATTTCGGCCAAAGCCTTCATCAAGAAATTATTTCATGAATCACATTACATTTTTCAAAATGATTATTAGATTATTAGAAAAATGTAATGTGATTCATGAAATAATTTCTTGATAAAGGCTTTGGCCGAAATATTGAAAACAGAGTTTGCTATCTTTTATAAAAAATACTTCTATATTCCCTTTGGAATTACATTGGACAAAATGTAATATAATATAATTAGGAAATACAGAGCCCTCAAAAAGTCCATTGACTAAATCCTGCTCTTAAAGATAAATCTAATCAAATGTACCCATAAATTTCAGCAAATGCAACAACAAGGAGACATCTGAGCAAATTTCTAAAATTACCATGATTAATAATTTATCAATATATAATTTAAACTAACTTGCACGAAGAAGCTTTGATTATAGTAAAATTACTTGCAGTGCGAATTTACATAACAAATGTGAGAACAAGAAATGTAAAGTGAATACCACATTAAAGCCGGATTTAAAACTTTAACCCAAAAATTACAAAGGGAAATAATTCATAATAAAAGAATTTAGAGTTGTAGTTACTGTCTAATTCTGTTCATGGCATGGTATGTTATCATTGTATGAAGTTTCATAAAGATCTGACAATAAAAGGCTGAAATAAATGGTAAAGAAAAACTTTAACGCAATTGTTAACGACACCGGATGCCTGACCGCCCGCCTGGGTTTCACCAAACAATAAGCCGTATTTTATTCTTTGAAAAATCCAGTAAAAACTAATAACTATACTATAGTACAGGGTTAAAAACTTAAAACATTTAATGTCTTGCTTTCCATGACTTCAGCAGTTTTGACAAAGGAAAAGAACACTCCTTCCAGATTTGAAAGTTTTTAACTGAAGGACCAGTCCAGAAAACTTAAGCCAATGATAGTAAGTTGTCATTACTTACCACCCTCATATCTCCATTTATTCTTTACTTTCATAGAATAATCAAGCTTCATAAACACTGGCTCAAATTTCATATATATTTTCTTCAATAAATTATGATATTGTAAACATGGCCACATGAGTATACTCATAACTGAAACAAAGTAGATTTCATTTCATCTGTATTCATAAATTAAATATTTATTTAATTTCACAAGGTTAGGACAGCAAAAATAGGTGGTGTGCCCCATTCTGAGACAAAAACATAAACATGCTGTATCTGTGTGGAATTTCTTAATGAAATACTTTCTTCAACTCAGACATTCCCCAAAGTTTCGATGCAGCGGAAGGAGGGAGACTGTATCAAAAAAAGCCACAGGTAAGCCACTTACAAAGGTATGAGCTTAGGTTCTGGTTAAACCAAAGATCTAAAGATGTAGATTTCTCAAATTTTTCATTTTACAAAGATCTAAAGATGTAAATTTCTCAAAACTTTCATTTTACACAGATCTAAAGATGTAAATTTCTCAAAACTTTCCTTTTACAAAGATCTTAAAGTGTTAATTTCTCAAAACTTTCATTTTACAATCATATTCTAACATGGAAATAAGATTGCAGAGATGGGTTAATACAAAAATTCAACACCTTGTAATCATTACAATCATTAAAATGGACAGCACAAAATAAGTCTAACTACATATAAATAAAGAAGGGTATAGAATAGTTTGGGGCTAACTTATTGACATGTACTTACTTATAATGTATGATAACATGACATCTGATATGTAATGTCCAAATATAGCTAGACAAGTAAAAATAAAACTTGTCTCAATACAAAACTGTAAAATATAAGAAACAAATCATATTAGTTTATTAGTTTACCATTTACAATTTTTAAAAGTGAAAAAAATGTGCTATTTAAAGTCTGCTTCTGTTTGCATGTTCAGCCAGCTTTACAATTTAGTATGATAACCCAAAATTACTTTAACTTTCAGGCAGGTGACCCCGAAACCTGAGTTATGTAAAACAATTGAAGGTAAATTTCTTGCTCAAAGAAATTAGCAGAGCTCTTAGTAGGGCAACAACACAGGACCCTCTCAATCCCTAGGGGGTCCTGGGGGTTCTGCCACTGGACCACTGCTCCTACAATTATACAGTTTCAAGAAATTCTTTGTTGTTAAGAAGTTCCTTCCATTTATCTATTCTTCATAAAGGTTAGTTTCATATTCTAAGTTCCAAAACTTCAGGGCTATTCATACCAAGGGCTATAACTTGAGTATTCCCTACAGTGGCACTAGGGAATAACTGGAACTTTAACTCCCGCAAACCCTTGGTAAAAATCAAGCCTGTAGGTTTCAATAGTAAAATCTGAGGTAAATATCCCAGGGTAGTATCCCTCTAGCCAATGCAATACTCTCCACAATTTGGCACAAAAACCATTACCTTACATTGGCCTAGCAGTGCCAGGCAAGCTTTTCAAAAGCAGGGGCACAGGGCATGTAGTTTATCAATATCTGATGTATAATGGCACAATTATGAAATATTAGAATTTTCATTATTACAAATTATTTTCATACCTTAAATGGTCTTTCTTGTCTTAATGTAGTCCACCAATTAACACAGTGAAGAATGAAGAACCATGTAGCAGCTAAATGTTTACATAATTCTGGTACACTTAATAATCTAGGATGTACAGGGGTCCATCTGTAATGTTACAATTTGTATTAATCTTATAAGTCAATTTATTTCAGGTCTTCTAACAAAAAATTGTATATCAAGCTTTTATTAATGGTAAATAAAAGGGTCATATAAATAAAGTGATTTTTTAAACAAAAAAGACTAAATAGTCTTTCTGCATGTATTTCAATATCTAATTAAACAAGAGCAGTCCACAGACAGCGCGCTTGACTATTCGGGGTATTTGTGTAAACAACAGCAACAACCAATCAAAACTCATGCTAGAGTTATGCAACTTGGTATTTGACATCAATAAGTAACCCTGTTGACATGTGTGAAGTTTCAAGTAAATCCCTTCAGTAGTTGCAAAGAAAAAATGTTGCACCTAAAAACTTAACCAAGAAATTTCTAAGTATATAAATTATACGGGCCATTATTCAGTCCAAATTCATCCTAGAGTTATGTAACTTGGTATTTGACCTCCAATGGTAAACTCGTAAACAAAAATAAAGTTTTAAGTGAATCCCTCAAGTACTTGCAAAGATATAAAAGCTACAAAAATGTTGCACCTAAAAACTTAACCAAGAAGTGTTACGCCGACACCAACGCACAACTGAGTAGGATTCTTCGAATAGTCGAGCTAAAAACAATTCCATGCAAGGTAGACATTTGAAGCCAACACCATAATATGTTCAATTATTTATGTCTAAAGAATACAGCAGAACTTCAGTGTGAAGATAGATTTCCTCTTAACAAGCATTTTCAACTCTTTGTAATACCAAAGGGATGTAAGTCAATTTCTGGCAAATATCTATGTGGAACCATTTTTGTACGGAATAAAATTTATTCTTAGAATATGTAAGTCATGTTTATCTATTAATAGTGACTGTCTGAAAAACTGTCTTATGAAAATGATTCATATGTGAATCTAGAATTATGACACCTACTTTGCTTAAGGCCACAACAAATTGATCATATGTTCTATGGATTCGCTCACACCTTAATTGTGACGTTTTTTACACACAAAAAAATTTATTTCCTCGCTCGCCCATAAAAATTTGGTCAAACCACTATATAAAGCAAGTAAATAAAGACTTTTTAAAAAATTTTTCTTCGCTCGCTCGCCCAATTTTTTTCAGAAAAATCTGTAGAACAAATGATCAACTTGTTGTGGCCTTACATATATTTAATGTTGAAAAACTAGGCATAGACACAATTTATATTAGTAGTTAATCCTGAATAACTATGTATCAAACTTTCATCAGCTTTCATGTAGAAATATAAGTAATAATAACTCTTGCTCAAGTCAATTGGTGAAAACTTTCACCCTTAAATTTTTGTCAGAGGTAAATTAATGTATACTTACTCATCTGTGTCAGGACTCTTCGGAGGAACTGAAATAAATAAACACTTTGGCTTTCAATAAAGAACATTAAGTGACAGAAACATGATAATTTTGTAATACACATCAGATCTATATAAAGTAATGTCAATCATCAAAACAATTAATTTCAACAGTAGTTATACTAAAATTAGTATATAATTATATAGTCTGACAATATTTGTACGCTGTTTTCTTGTCTGGTTCCCAGTTGTACTTTGACAGGTAAAAGTATGTCAGGCAAACCATGATCATGGCCGCGCCTGATGTAATGAATTAAGTATTGGATAATTATGTTTTCAAATGATCATTTTTCACTAAACAGGCTTAAATCAAAGGATTATTGTACAAGAATTACAGTGGATACTTTTTTTAGTTGTTCAGTTACATTTATGCTAAATAAAGTATCCAAAATTCTACTGAGACTAATCCACATCCGAATTGTGTTCACTTGAAACATGTTCTTGTTAATCCTTCGCTAAATATACGTGTAATCAGAAAAATTGTAATCAAATTCATGACCTATATAGTACTGAACTCCTACTAAAGTCACTATCGTCAGCAAATGATCATGCAAGATTAAGAAAACGTAATAGAACATAGCAGCTGAAATAATAACTGAGGAGGCCGCCATGATTATGGCTTGCCTGACCTGATAACGATAGTGGTAAGGGGCAGGTAATCCAGACTAGCTGTTTTCAACCTACCTCTTATTTCTGGCCAAATTTTCTTCTTCCATGTACGCAAGAAAAACAATGCCATGATCACACAACTAAGAACAGAATAGAATCTGCAACCACTGTACATGAAAAACCTGAAATTATATTAATCAAGTAATAATGAAGAGTAATTTAACAGTAAATGCAGTTTAAGAAGTCTATATTCCAAAATCAGACAATTATGACCACTGGTCATTGAATCATCCACTCTATATGGATGCAAAGATATTCATGATATAGTCCTATCAATTATGAATTAAGGTTTAACTTTGACTAGTGGTTGGCAAATAGGTCCAGATAGTTGTTTTTCGCTATATTCTCTTTGTAATACGGCATTTTGGTAGCGGAAACAGAAGTTTTGGCTTTTCATACTCCTAAGTGGAGATTCAAAAAACTGCTAACTTCATAATTACTTCAATAGGATTTTTGTGCATGCTCCGCAGCTCTCGCACAAGTAAAAGTAGCACTACTGACAGACAAAGCTTGCCAGCTGTCAATGTCTTAACCCAACAAATTAAGACTAGAAAAATTTACTTTAGCCAGTGAATATTAATATTTTTGTATACTTTAGCCAGTGAATATCAATATTTTTTGTATAATCTGAAAAATAGGCAAAAAAACAACCCTAAGGAGTAATGCAGTTGTTTGCATTACAAGTAAATACTTGGGTTCTGACACCCATATTTCCGGCAATATATATGGACCCAATCATTACCTAACTGCACATAGATGCAAGCCTGGATTTGTTTTCCTTCTGTTTTTTTCCAGGAGCAACAAAGCTGAGCTCTAGAAAATTTATCCATAGTAACTTTTTCCTTCCAATCAATGTACAGAAGCTAGGCTTGTCATCAGTGGACAAGTTTGATTACCTCATATTTAAACACAATATACTTACCAAAATATACAATGTACTGCAGCCAGCATCACAGTACTTTTCATTGGTTTCTCCCAAACAAGAAGACTTTGTATCTTCATGATAGTTGGTTCAAGAGGGTTCAATGCTGCCTTCAATTTGTCCTCGATATATGCCAGTCTCTCTTCGACCTCTCGGTCACTCCCTTCTTTGGATGGGTCCATTTTTCAGACTTAACTCAAAATGTTTTTGAGTTATGTCAGTCAGTTAGAAAAAGGCATAAACTATTAAATTATTCTTCTCTTGCTTTAAGATTTCAATCACGTTTGTTTTGTTTTCTTATCTGTCGATTAGCAAGCTGCAATGTCAATGTTTACACACAAAAAATGATCACTTTGGTTCGGACTAAAATCAGTCTGTGTCACCCACTGTGAGCATTTCTCACATTATTCAGAGAGTACTTGAGTTATTAAAATAAGCGGGATGGAATAACAATTCAAGAAAAGTACGAAAACCTGAATTAAACACGAAACTTCAATGCATTTTATTTGTTGATTTTTGACATTTGCGCAGCAAAATAAAAGTATTCCGAATATACAGGGAATTTTGCGCAATGGGTATAAAAATACGAAATGGTATTATATCGAACCTTAAATCGGATTTGTTGAATAGCGGATTGTATAACTGCCTTACAAAAGCATCATGCAGTATTGTAGCAACACAGATGCACACATAGGTTGTCCCGTGTCGTTGATATTAATTGAATAACATAATAATTATGCAATGTAGTGTAAAAATGAAATTTGTCCAGGAGAAGACCAATATAGTTAAACCAAAATCGTGCACTTTCTTTAAATTTTAAGTCCTAAATGCAATATTCACTGAATACAATAAAGCTTATGAAGACTGTCATTTATTTTTTGACGATTTAAGCCCCTTATTTTATTGTCCTTTATAACAGGGACATTTATTGTACTTTTAACAAGCAATTTATGGTGGCATATTTTTGGCAACACATAACCACATAACTAACACGTGATTTAAATGTTTTACTGATTACCGTACCAGTCATTGTAACTAATTAACCTCTTAATTAACCAGTTAATTTAGTGGTTAGCTAGTTATCGTTACTAGTTAACATCTTAATTAACTAGATAAATAAGTGGTTTACTAGTTTCCGTGACTCTTAAGTAAATATTGTTAAATGGTTAACTAGTTACCATAACTAGTTCACCACTTTAATGACGTGTTAGTTATGTGCTTAATTGACGTCCTTTATGCGTGGTGATTTAGGAATCGAGTGTCATTGTCCGTTTTTTTCTCAACTGTCAAAGCTTGAATTATTTCGCTGTGACTGAATGAATTGTTTTTGTACTGGCGGCCTAATTGTTATTAAAAATATACTGACTAAAACATTTCATACGGAATAAGAAGCTTTACTCAATAATAATACACACTTTCGGAAACTCACGGGTGTATTACAACAATAATTTTTACAAACGCATTCACCGTGAAATTATTCATGTTTTGACAGTTGAAAAAAACGAACAATAATGAAGAAGCAATAAAAAGAAGTAATAAAAAAGTGAAAAATTACTGAATAATCATTGTGCGACAATATTAAACTGAGCTTAAACTACCTAATTATGATAATTACATACATATACAGTTATGCACGCGTTCATAACTTATACGACTATGAATCAATTTGTGAAAGTGGCACGCTGCTGTACTTAAATCTTGGACACATTAGTCTTTTTTTTGGGGGGGGGGGTTATATTGTGACACTGTTCCAAAGCATTTGTTTATTTATGAAATCAAAATTAATCGTAAAACACCTGTATTTTGCCGAACGCTTCCGATTTACTAATGAAGACAAAAATAGACCCAGTACCGAGTTTAATAAATTCTTGCATTAAGGTCAAGCTCAGGTTAGTATTGTCGGTCTACACCATATGGAATGCCATGTACTTCAAACATTTCTATTACCAGACGTTTAATAGGCATTTTGTTGTTTGCTGTTCGTAACCATAAAAAGTTCGGGATGAAAGTTCTTGGAACGAATCTTTGAATACATAACGATCTTTAACTTTTCGTAACCAGGAAGTTGAAGACGAAATTTCTGGGGACGAATCTTGCATACTATTGATTCGTGCTCAACTTTTTGTTACCAGTACATGTTGGGTACGAAATGTCTGGAGATGAATTGATTTATAAATCGGTTCATCCCCAAATTTTTCATAACAAGAAAAGTTGGTTACGAAATTTCTAGAAACTAATCCGATTTTAATTCGACTCGTCCCTTAACTTATCCTAACCAGAAATAAGATAGGTACGAAATTTCTAAGGACGAATTTCGACGTTTCCAAACTTTTTGAAAGATGAAGAGTTAGAGGACAAATTTTAACATTCTGTTTCGTCCCAATACTTTTCATAACAAAAAGTTGAGAAAGTCAATTTCGGGACAAATCTGTTTACATTTCGATTCGTCCCCATTTTTTCGAAACTTTGAAAAGGTAAAGTACGAAAGTCCATGGGACAAATCTTATATTTCGATTCATCCCCAATTTTTCGAAACAATTAAAAGTTGGGAATGAAAGTTCTGGGTACGAACCTTGCATACATTTCAATTCGCCCCCAAACTTTGAAACAAAAAGTTGAATACGAAATTTCTGGAAACGAATAAATTGTGTTTTACGGCGTATTAACCCTAAGGTTATATCACGCCAAAAACAGTAGACAATTTCTTGGGCACTTAAGTCTAACCATTTTAATTTGTCCCTTAACTTTTCGTAACCAGAAAAGTTCTGGTACGAACCTTAAAATTTTAATTCCGATTTGTCCCCCAACTTTTCGTAAAATGAAAAGCTTGGAGACTTGTTCGCCAAAAACTTCGTAACAATATATACGACCTATTTACATTCCGGTCCACAGACTTCAAAACCAGAGAATAGGTAAATAAAGTTCTGGGGACTTTTTTGTAACCATTTCGATTCGTCAGTCAACTTATCGTACCAGAAAGTCATGTACGAAAGTTCCGAGGGCGAATCTTAAGTTTACATTATCAAGATTCGCCCCCTTTTAACTTTCGTACTCACTTGTCATGGACCGAAAATATTGAGGGATGTATGCTTACATTTGGATTAGTTTCCAGGAATTTCAGTACACATTTCTAGGTACGAAAATATTAGGGAACGAGATAGTTTAAATTTGGATTCGTCCAAGGAAACTTCATACTAATCTTTATGTACGAAAATATTTGGGGACGAACATAAGTTAACATTCCATTCGGAACTACCTCGGCGATTTTTCACGCAAATAAACCTCGGATATCACGAGGAGCGAAAGTTTCATCATGGAATCTAGCCTCGTTCCCGACGTTTGGAACGCTGGCACACATTCTGTACACAAACGGTCTGACTGACCTCTGTACGGAGACGCCGCGCATCACGGGTAAAACTGTTTATTTACCTGAAAACACGTGGCAATGTTTACATTCTATAAATTTCCCCCTTCAAGTATACTGAACAAAAATAGAATGAATTTTGTGTCTACTCAATAAAATTTGACTATCCAACCAACTAACCTCATTAAATTAAACTTTTATACCGGTTGTTAAACCTTCGTCATAACGTGTTTACATCTGTCATTCTTTACACAGTAATTTGAATTTGAAACTAGGTTACACGGTTTAACTATGCACCTATACCTACAGAGGTTTAAAAGTACTTTGTATTGATAGATTTATGATCCTGTAGCAATGAGTGATCATTTATTTTACATTTCAACAATGAGTCTGTCAAAAAACGAAAAAATGCAACGATTTTGTCTTCATCCGCCGCACTTTATTCTGTTGCGTACCAAACGCCGAATTTTGAGACGGTTGCGCGTCTTAGTATAGAGGTCATAGACATAATAATAGATGTATTCTATGTCTATGATAGAGGTGATATCTTCACCGTCTATTTATAGAATGCGCTGGCACACACCAAAAGTGACGGACGATTATGGGCAGTTACAGCTCTTCAATGCCTGTAACTGATATTCACTTAAATCAAAGTTGATCCTCGAACATTTTGTGTACTCGATACTTTCTGCAAAATGATCTGCCATATGTCGATTGTTTACATCGGCACTTAATCGCCTGACCTCACAACTTAGTTGTATTTCTACTACGATTAATATCCGAGGTGCATCTTTGTAGTTGATCGCCGAGCTAGTTCCAAATGTTAACATTCGTATTCGTTCCCCGAGAAATTTTAGTAAACTATTTTAGGGACGAAAACCTCATTAGACGAATAATCAACATTTTGTCGCCTCACTCTAACAATGCTCGAACTACCATATTTTTATTTCCAGGAAATCGAGTTCAAAAGTTCATATCTTAATTGTTTCATTATGTATAGACATTAGACTTGGCAGGCACATTAACAATGCATAGAGGCAAGAAAATCTTTTTAGAACAATGTCATACTAGTAGCTTTGGATGTATCTCATTTGTTTTTCATGAATGGAGATAGAACATTGTTAGAGAGCCGACGATTTGGATTCGTCTACAATTTTGTATTGTTCGTTTTTTCTAATCTGTCAAAGTTTGAATAATTTCACGGAGAATGATTACACACTATCAAAAAGCACGAACTCTGTAAAATTATTCATGTTTTGACAGTTCAGAAAAAACGAACAATACTTACTATTAGGTATGAAGGTATCAAGGGACCATCCATCCCGAATAGTGTAACCAACTATTAAACCATTATAAATGATAAAACAACACAAGTTAATCAATTTACTTGGACAACAAGGATCTCAAGGACAAAGAGTCCGAGTTCACTTGTTAAATATCAGCAGGCCAAATTAAATCAAGTACAGGACATTGGGCAACAAACATCTCAAGGACAAAACGTCCGAGATGACTTGTTGGAAAAGAAGGACCAATTGTACATGAAATTCATTGGGTTGATTCTTCTACAGCAGCGGTTACTTGTTTCACATTCACCAGTTAGATGTGCTACATCAGTACTTCTGCTCATTACGATCTGAAATAAAACAAACAAGTTACTTTATTTTAAATAAAGTGCAATATTTGACCGACTAAAGTAGACCTACAGTGTCTAACAAAACATTAAACACATTTACTGCTCAATCATCATTGATTTGTTCAGTCCAATTAAAAACTCGTAATTATGAAAATTTACAAAGTAGACAGCTCGATCAGGGCTAGTTCCAAAATTTCAAATAAATAAGGGACTTAAGTCATTATTTCCCCACATGTGTATACACTTATTATGGGTCCTAATAGTTGGAATACTTGAATTTTACCCTTACTCTTTAATGTCAATTTGCCAAAATTATTATAACTTTTTTGTGAAATGTTTATTTTGTTTGATATTTAAGCTAAGTATTTGTTGGGTAAAGAACTATCTAAAGATCATCACTTCTGATAATATCTCAATTAACAAGAAATATATTAGATGAAATATTTTGTTATCCTTACATAAAACTTCAATGATAAAATCCGAGGATTCCAACTGTAAGGACCTACTTACCAATTGGATAGCTTCAGATTTTATCAAGATAACTGACTAAAGTCCCTAATTAAGTAGCCGCCTGTCTAGCACAGTTGGTAGCATGCAAGTTTACTGATTGAGGGGTTGTGGACTTTATTCCTGGAAAGCGCATACTTTCGTGGAGCTTAATCATGAAACTTTCCTACTGCCATTCTCCCTCCTACCAATGATTCTTAATGATGTAGGGAAGTTATCAGTCACTAACAAAAGTGTTCGACTAGTGGTTGGTTTAGCCTTTCCAGGAACAGCGAGTCTAGGAGGACTGACCACCTAAATATGACCTATACTATATGTTACTATGGTGTTAAACTTAACATAAAAATAAAATAAATTGAGAATACAATAAAAGCACTCATATTCAATAAATTAACCAAAGAATTGTTTCAACTAACTACCCCTTGTAAATTAATTATAGCAAGTTTATTCAAAGCGCAATGTAAAACCATCCTTCAAACACTGTTGAGTATGGTAACAAGCAACAACATTTTACTTTAGATTATCATGTTTTGATTTATTGTTTTCATTTGTAATATTACACCGCCCTCCAAAAGTTTTGGACAAATAAAATTTTGAGAAAAAATGATCATGCATAACACAAATTAACTATGATTAGGCTTTATTGATGTAATATTGTTTTAATCATATGTTCATAAAGTAATCAATGCTGACTTAAGAATTTGCTCAGATGACTCTTTCTTCCTTATATTCATGAATAAAGATTAATCAGTTTATCTTAAATCCAAGATTTTGTTCAAGAATTTTTGGAGGGCGCTGTATTTTAAATCGGCATCACAAATCCTCAGTGAACATTCAACTACAAATGTACTTTTCTAAGGAATAATAAATTCAGCATGGATAGTGGAATTCAAACTAGGACAATGACTTTATTCACCAATTTAGACAACTTTTGCAAATTCAAATGACAAAGTCATAATCTTTATGCCCCTATGCTTGAGTAACTAGGTTTAATCTTTAAAATTTGAATAATTTCATGTTTTATAAATACTATTAGAAATGCTAACTTATCTTGATAAAATTCTCAGCCATAGCAACATATTGTAATGGTCATATAATGGCGGCCAGTCAACCTACTCACTGTTCCTGGAAAGGTTATATCGACGGATTTAGCTGTTAACAAACTACTAATCACATACTTTTATCAAAGACTGACATCTGCCCTACATAATTAAGAATCATTGGTAGGAGGGAGAATGGCTGTACCAAGCTCCATGAAAGTATGCCCCACCTAGGAATCAAATCTGACATTGTCATGACAGATTGTCATATAATAACATATTTAATAGTTCAACTTGACTATCTATATCCCTATCATAACTATTTTCATTTTTACTGAAAGTTGGAATAATACAACCACCATCTTCATAAGTTTACTGCTGAGCTACTAAACTTTCTAGCAGTAAAGTTACAGTTGTACTGCTGTATTGCTGACTTGGCACATTCAAATCTTCCAATATTTAACTTAGTAACACGGGTATATTTATTTATACTAAAGAAACTAGCCACTAATTGCATTTGGGTATAAAACAACCTTCAATTGATTAATATACTTTTTGTGTACAGGACCAATCAAAATTTAAGAGACAAGAAAATAAACAGCTAAATTCTTTAACTTCAATAATTGTTTTGTAGAAACATTATTTTAAGTACATTTTGCATGGTTGGTGATAAATAAAAACTTAATAAATGCATCACTTTTATAAGAATCAGCATCTGACATAGAAAAAGCCTCAAAACCATGATCAATGTAATGCTTTTGTTGACTTATCTATAACTACAACTACAAGTAACAATAATGATTTTCAAAAGTTCAATGAAAGCTATTTAGAAGACCTACAAAGTTAAATTGTCACAAAACATTTGGTTGCCACTGAGAATTCACTGTTTTCACTGCATATCAATCATGTCACAATTGGACAAAAGTGGATCAGGACAACTCAGTTTGAAAACAACTCAACTCAAGACAGCTTATGCTGTGGGTAGGGACCACTCAACACGTAGACAACTCAGACCCTAAACAACTTCCGTTAGGCATATTATCTGGATGGCGATATGTGAAAGGGAACTAACCCTCAAAAACCTTGTTAAGAGAAAATCACATTTTAGTCTTTTCTACGTGCCCCCAAAAATGATTTATTTTTCACTACATGTTATCTGAGTTTTAAATTCAAACAGTTTAAAGCATTAATAAACAGTTTGGTTTTAACTTATACTATCTACTGCTTTTTAAAAAACAAACGTTTTGTGGGATAACTTATTAAGGGAAAAATGTGGATTAGTACATAATAACAATAACTTAGGTTGTAGGCATGCTATACACGCCTCAACTAGACAGAATTGATGCTGAGAGTTTGGAGATCTTTATGGGACAGATAACTTGTTTTTTTTCCAAAATGAGGGTTAGTTCACTTTAACAAATCACCATTCATCTATTTAATGGAAAATAATGATAAAACAATGATTTTAAATTAAAATTAATTTTATATTTATATGTATGATACAGAATGAGTTGTCCACAGGTTGAGTTGTCTCATCCTAGGGGTTAAGTTGTCCCTACTTAGGGTTGAGCTGATCATCCTTGGAGTTGTAACTGACCCTGACATATCTCATTCTATATGATATAGATAAAGGAATAAAAGTACCTGCTTAGTTCTGGTAATGGGGGTCTGAAGAGTAGAGATTCATGGTTTTATTGTTACCATATCCATTTATAACCTCACAAAAAACATTCTAGTTCTGAAATAACAAAGGGAGATAACCATTTATAGCATCACTAATTACATTCTAGTTCTGAAATAACAAAGGGAGATAACCATTAATAACTTCACTAAATACATTCTAGTACTGAAATAACAAAGGGAGATAACCATTTATAACTTCACTAAATACTGTCTAGATCTGAAATAAGAAAGGAGGTAACTATCAATGTAATGAAAAACAAAAGTGGGCATTTTTCAAAGTACATGTAATGCTCAATTTGTCGGTAGCGCATACATTAACTTCCCTTATTTAAATCTATCAATCAAGAGTACTGTAGTACTTTAGTGAATATTCAAATCAAAGGGGCTAATTTACGGCCACTAAAAACTGAATAAAATTGAACAAGAGTTTCTAATTCTATGTTTTTACAGTTTGATCCGAAATCTGTCGAAGCATGAATAATTTCACAATGACTAAATCGGATAATTTTATATATTTGCTCTTGTTTATTTATTTATTGGATTTAACGCCGTGTCAACACAATTTAGGTTATTATACGACGTCCAGCACACCTAACCTAGCTTTCCTGGACCATTGTCTATAACCAGTACTCACCTACCCTTCCACAAGGCTAGAAACTTCTCCATATTTCTAATCAATGGAGAAAAATCGACATTATTGTCAAATTTTCATGGAAGGGTATAACCTCCATGGGTGGGATTCGAACCCGCACCCCCTTGGGCACGAGATTCCAAATCCTGGTGCACTACCAACTGCGCTATCAACCTGGGTTTATTTGCCCATGGCCTAACTGAAATATCATAGCAAAAAGCTTATTCTACAACACAAAAATTTCAATCACAATATGAAACACACCATTGATAAATCACAAATGTAAGGAGACGACAATAATTTAACATACATGAAGTCACCATAAAATTATTGATGTTTTGAATAACCCATAATGCTATTTTACAGTTATGAATATTTTTTCAAAATCATGATAAATTATTACAAAACATAATATTTTTCATTCATTACATCATGATAATAAAAAAGCATGAATTAGATTCATCAAACAAAATTCTGTAGAAAAGTTATTGATAAAAACTTTAATCCAAGTGAAAAATTATCTCCCTTTGATATGAAAATTGTGTTATTTTAAAATTCCAAATACTACAGTTTCGACAAGAAAAAGTAAAGAATTTGCCTCGATTTAAAGAGCTGTTAATATTCTAATTTAGTCAAATTTCAATGATACCTATGCAAGACTAAGTAGTAGAAATTGCGTACTATTTGCTTGTCTAGTTTCCAGACGTACTTTGACAGGTAAAAGTATGTCAGGCAAACCATGATCATGGCCGTGCCATATGATATGTAATGAATTAGGTATTGGATAATTATGTTTTCAAATGACCAAACAGAACGCTGCGCACGCATATTTATATTTACTTCCGGGATCCGCTAAACTAGATGTGTCCCTATATGTTTTACAAATGTTTTATTTTAATGTTTATCATGCTTGCTATATCTAGTACATAAATATTTTGTGAAGCTCACAGGGAAGATTGGGCTTTGCCTAGCAGTGTTGCCTCTATAAATAAAGTCTTTATTATTATTATCATTAAATTAATATTCATTGTTTTCATTTCATTAATACTTTCACAACATGATAAAGCTTACACTTTTAAAATCAAATGAGAGCTAAAAGGTGGTTTTTTAAACTAAAAAATAACTATTTTTTTTTAATTAGATTTAACGCTGTTTCAACACATTTCAGGTCATTTTACAGAGTCCAGCGCACCTAACCTAACTTTCCTGGACCATTGTCTATAACCGGTACTCACCTACCCTTTCACAAAGCTGTAAACTTCTCAATATTATCTGATCAATGGAGGAAAATTGACATTATTGTCAAATTTTCATGGAAGGGTATAACCTCCCGCAGTAGGATTCGAACCCGTACCCCCTTCAGGACACGAGATTCCATATCCCGGCAAGCTACCAACTGCGCTATTGACCCGGGTTTGCACCTAACCAAGCTTTCCTGGACCCTTGTCTATAACCAGAACTTACCTACCCTTCCACAAGGCCAGAAACTTCTCCATATTATCTTATCAATGGAGGAAAATTGACATTATAGTCTAATTTTCATGGAAGGGTATACCCCCCCCCCTTTCGGGACACGAGATTCCGAATCCCAATGCGCTTTCAACTGCACTATAGACCGGGGTTTAAAAAATTTCTAATAAAACATAACAGTGATCTTTAAAATGTTAATTAGAACTCATTTTTCATTGAATTCTAACAGCAGCCCAACAATAGAGAAGTTCAAATAGCACATAAAATGAATTACATTTTTATGTCCAAAAATGCTAATGTTGGCCTGTGAATAGTAATTATTAACTTCAAGTTGGTTGCATAAGTTTTGAATTTTGCAAATAACGTAGTTTATTGTCTGTTCGATGTCGTACTAACGATTTTTAACTGGCTATCAATATCTATGAGATTAACTGGGGAATTCGGAGGAAATATTGTCTAGAAGGAGAAATCGGTGAAAAACATGATTTTTTATGAGTTTACATCTATATCTTTTTCTAGTTCGAATGAGAAATTACTAATATATTTTATGTGTATCATGTTTAAAATCAATTGTAACAATGGTTATGAGAAACGTCCTTTATTGTCTGATTCTAAAATAAAAAATACTCTGTTTTCGTACAGATGTATTCGTAAGCATTTTAAAAATAAACAATGTCGAACAAGCAACAAGCACATATATTGATGGCATAGGTCGGTTACATAACAAAACAGAACATTTTTATGACAGAACAATTATTTGTCTCAGTTTACACAAAAAACATGAGAACAAATGAATAACAAACACAACAAGACCGTAAATTATCAATTTCGTGCCAGCTACTTAAATGACAAGTTAACACGCTATTCAATTAAGCATAAGGGATTTATCTTTAAATTCCCCTAGTTATTGCTGTAGATTGCATGACTACAGACCCTGTATACTAAGGGTTGAGTTGTTCACATGAAGAATTGTCCCTACTTACACATTCAGCAGTATCTAGTTTGGGTTGAGTTGTCCATGAATTGACTCAAACCAGAACAGCAGAGAAATCTAACATTTCATGATCTATCAGTTAAAACAACTACATGTATAATAACCAAAATATACCTTTACGTGTCTTTCTATTTTGTCACATGACACATGCATGATCCTGGATGTTTTTGTTTACAGTTTCACTATAGTCTAAGCTCAGTGATACACTATATGCAGTGGACCTTCCAGGGTGATTCTGTAAAAAAAAGACAAACAAAAAGGTAAAGAACTCAGTGATTCACTTTCTTTTTTAAACATGGACACTTTAGTTAAATTTTATTCAACTGTGAGTGGTGAATACATTAACCCTGCCCAAGGGTTAGATAAAATGTTGCACAAAAAAACTTAACCAAGAAATTTTATAAGTATAAAAGGGCCATAATCCAGTCAAGAGTAAATCAAGAGTTATGCAGCTTGGTAGTTGACCTTCAATAGTTTCAAAGATAAAATGTTGCACCAAAAAACCAACAAATTTATAAGTATAAAAGGGCCATGATTCAGTCCAAATTCATCCTAGAGTTATGTAACTTGGTATCTGAACATCAATGGTACCACGTAGACATGTGTGAAGTTTAAAGTGAATCCCTTCAGTAGTTGCAAAGATAAAATGTTACACCTAAAAACTTAACCAAGAAATTTCTAAGTATATAAGGCCATAATTCAGTCCAAATTCATCCAAGAGTTAGGTAACTTGGTATTTGAACTTACAGGATAACCCCGTGAACACAAATAAAGTTTTAAGTGAATCCCTCCAGTACTTGCAAAGATATAAAAGAAACAAAAATGTTGCACCTAAAAACTTAACCAAGAAGTGTTAAGCTGAAGCCGACGCCTCCGCCCACCTGAGTAGGATAGCCCACTATTCGAAAAAACTACCAAATTTTTTTGAAATGTTATCATGGGATAAGCATAAAATACATTTTTGCAGGCCACAAGGATGCAGTATATTTTTTTAGCTAATGAAATGTTGCCAATAACTTTACCGCATTTTATCCAATTCTGTATCTTTCGGATACACAGAAAAGTTTAACAACAGTTACCTCAATTGTGGCCCTTGAAACATGACACCATTATAAGTTGGAGTTGTAGCAATAGATCTTAGATCTGAAAACTCTATGACTGAATGTAAGCATACTTATTACCAGCTACATCTTCACCACTCATTATGACAAACTTTATCTAACTACTTCATCCAATAAATGTCATAATCTGCTCTCCAGTAACCTACAATATGAGATAAATATTAAACTTATTTCATTCATAGTGTGTGCCATAAGATAGTACAATAACTATTGTCTATTTGGCCCATAAAAAAGGATATAGATAGTTTGCATTTATCCTGGAACTCCCAAAACATGTAATGATCTATATGACTACAACATATATTTAGCTAAGATTTTGCACACAGTCTTTTTCCAACTTTCCTTCTTGAATTAAGATTTTTTTGAAAATTTAACAAATAAAAAAAAAATCCATATGGTGAAATGCAAAATATTTGCATTTTTATCAAAAATTCAGAGAGGATAAACAACTGTTCAGATTATTAACATTGTCATACCTTCATTGTTTTTATACAAAAGCTCTTTTAAAACTCACAGTGGATTTGATGCCAAAATAAACAGTTGACAGTCTGCTTAAGCCTAGGGCTGTCTTTTTTATTATACTTGTAATAAAACATGCATTAAATTTTAAATTAATGTACAGTTTAAATTAATTGGATGTCAATCAATTTAGTGTCGGGACCTCATATTTAGCTATAACTTAACATCTCTTGTTATATGGCTGTTCTGATTATGGCACATACCCCTTAAACAAAATTCTGGTATTTTGGATTCGAGAAGGAAAACGCTAGTTATGATCACATATAAATATCAGTTAATTCCATCTGATAGTCATTGAGATATTTTATGTTTCAAGTGTCCCAGTTTAACACTAACTACCTATACATCACCCATGTGACAATGTTATTCTGTGTCAGAACTTTGTGTTTATTACACCCATATTGAACATTGTTTCATGAACGTTTTATTCCTTCAGTGTTTATTGCTGCCTATAACATATTTGTAAACTATATAAGACAAGATATGGTTCACTTCTAAAAAAAACATGGTAAAAAAACAATGATGATAATGATATTTCAAAAAGATTCCAGGGTTTGACTCTAACAGTGTCCCGGGATTTAAAGGATCCCAAAAACTTGGGGAGTCCTAGTAATCCTTAGCTTGGGATTCTAGATCAAGATCCCTGAAAATAGCCATGAATTGGTTACTGCAATTAGTGACTGCAAATCTGTACCAAAATTTGGGGTTTTTTATTAGAGGAATCCTAAACATTAAGGAGGAATCCCTGAATTACTGAATTGGGGTTCCTTTGGGATTTCTGATAAAAACATTTATAGAGTCAAACCTTGGAATAATTCTAATCATAGTAGAGCTTGTTGTCAAGAGATGACTTACCCAGTGCAACATACCCTCAGTCACAGCACCTCATTTTCTATGTCAAAGAGGAGTCCTAAACTGATAGGCATTCAGTTGATGATAATAACTGATGATCATAGGTTCTTAATCAAATGACAAAACCATCTAACAATGACTTATAGATCTTGCTTTAGTTGTTCCAGAATAAGTTTCCTGCCAGTACACATTGTGTCAACAGAGCCTGAAGAGAACAGTATATTTTTCATCAATAAGATATAAAGGTTTTTTTTAACTGAACCCAGTCACTGCAAAACTCAACAGTTAATTACTGTACAGTAAGGTCCTGTGAAGATCAAAATTTTACAAGGAATTAACCAAGTCTTACAGGACTGGAAACATTTTAAATGTTTTGATGCATTAAAGCTATGCAGATGAGGTCAATTATCCCCTGGAAAATGGGTCCTGTTAATCTGAAGATCTACATGGACCTTTTAATCTTTTACAAGATTTGTCCATCGGTGGTCATGTTTTGCAGACGGTGACTAACTGAACCAGTGCAATAGTTGTCCCATTTGTATATTTTTCAACTTTAGCTTAAATACCATAAGTAAAATATATAAGGTGCAAATTTGAACCTAAACAATTTTTGCATAATAGAACAATTTCTGACATTCATGCACTTTAGAGATAAAACTAAGCCTTGCTCTCACTTAAACTAGTCTTATCCATTGGGTCATTTGCCTGACATAACAGCTGAAATCAAAACCCAATGACTTTTCAATTACAGTCTACATTATTAGGATATGAAAATGGTTGTCCAAACATATTGTTTTAGTAGAGAGCTATATATCTCGTTTGTTGATTTTTGATTGCCCAAGAGAAAGTTTTGGTTGTCCCAGCAACCAGACACCCACTAATCATAGACTACAATTTTACAATATATTTGCCTTAAACACATGGACCATCTAAAAAACAACTAAAACTCAAGAATTTTATGTCAGAAACATTTACATAAGAAAAAGGACCCATACATATTCAGTCCCCAAAATCCTGATTTCATGACCCATCTTGAAAAATAAACTTGTAACCCAAGTAATCAGAAGATAAGAAAAGTAATATACTTACTACTCCATCTAGATTACTGACATATAGTGAATGTCTAGTCTCTTCAATCTTAGTATATATACAGGTGTCAATTTTGGATCATTAGTGAAAATCACTTGACTACCTCCTACACTTTGTAACTGAAATACATGTACAAGTATTTTTACAATAAAATGATATTTGATATGGTTGGCACACAGGTGCCAGACACAATTTTCCTTCTTATTGTATATAAAGAGACTCACTAGATGCACAATTAGTAGGAAAATTGTAACCGGCACCTGCGAGATGGCATTTAAAATTTAACAAGAAATGTAATGTTGAATCCACATTAAAGCCGTATTTAAAAACTTTATCGCAAAAATTACGAAGGGCAATAATCCATAATAAAGCTAGGTAGAGTTGTGGTTACTGTCTTATTCTGTTGATCCCATGGTATGTTATAGTGTTAAGTTTCATAAAGATCTGAAATAAATGGCAGAGATATATGCTAAATTGAAAACTTTAACTTAATTGTTAATTACACTGGACATCCGCCAACCCCCCAACCGCCCACCCCACCCGTGTTTTGCCAAACTATTAGTCAAAATCCTGCTAAAAATCCAGGAGAACAAGATTTTAGCATACTTTACATAGCAAAATTAAATTTCTAAGGTTAAAAATTATGTGACCTTGGTACCAGCACTAAAAACTGAACCCTTGAATTGAAGTTAAACGAAAGATATTTTTAAACTTTGGTGAACTATTGATTTCCCTCAAATGAGAATGCTCAGAAACTATAATTCTTTTTAAGTGACTTCAATATTAACAAGTTTGAGCAGGCCGGTAATGCAAGCAGTAAGATGAAAACTACAGCCTACAGCAATAAGTTTTATTTATTTATTTATTGGAGTTAACGCCGTATCAACACAATTTAGGTCATTTCACGGCGTCCAGCGCACCTAACCTAGCTTTCCTGGACCATTGTCTATAACCAGTACTCGCCTACCCTTCCACAAGGCCGGAAACTTCTCCATATTGTCTAATCAATGGAGGAAAATCGACATTATTGTCAAATTTTCATGGAAGGGTATAACCTCCACGGGTGGGATTCAAACCCGCACCCCCTCGGGCACGAGTATCCAAATCCTGGCGCGCTACCAACTGCGCTATCAACCCGTACAGCAATAAGACCCATCTTACTGTTATTGAGTTTTTGTCCTAATACTGTTGACTGTTTTTTTCAAATTATCTTGTTTCTTCCAAATAGACATTGGTACCTCATAAGCGATGATTTCAACCTGAAATAAATATAAAAAAACAGAGAAAAGAAACCCAAAAGAAGTTACGAGTATGTACATCATGTGTAGATTTTGTTTGTTATAGTGGCATGTTTGTGTACAAGTAAAATGATTTTGTTGAGCCTACAACTGTTCTATAGTGTTGTTAAAGTGAATACATATGTGTCTTTGCTGTGTGAGTCAAACACTTGCTTGTAAAAAGCTAACTAAGATAGTGTGCTGGTCAAAACAGCTTCTCTTGACATAGGGCAAGGTAGGGCATGGCTTGGTTCAAGTAGTGTATGTAAGCAAAGAAGCTATTAATGGCTGAAAGAAAAACTGAAGTTGTATTATATTCAGAATAAACCATTTGTACACCAGTCACATGTGTGTAAGAAAAGATGTAATATAATATAATTCCATTTAAAGATATCTGTATCACTAAGGATAAGAGTAAGTATAAATCACAATGAATTATTTCTGACATATATTCCATAGACAAAGAAACAGTGACATGTATTGGGTATGTTCATTAATGTATAGTACACTAGATGTTACAAAAAGGAGGTGGGGCATGGCTTACAATCAGAACTATTATCAAGATAAAAATATATTTCCACCAAAATGAACATTTTGTGGGGCAAATGATCTGATTTGATGCTGGCTTTGTTGCTTGCAATGACGTAATGCCATAGTAGAACATTTGACAAGAGTGCCAAGATGGTTTGATATTGGTCACCAAGTTAAAACAATAATTTAGGTAACTGGTGTTAAAACAAAAAAGATGCTGACCAAGCCTTTTGAAGGGATAAGTATAATAGAAAATGGACATACTTTAAGCCAAATGGTTATTAACCATGAAACCTTTGAATTTCTTATTGATATACACTCAAAAATAAAATTTAATTTAATTAAGCATAAAAACTTCTAACTTAATATAAAAAAATAGAATGCATGTACATGCTTATCAGAAACAACGTTCCTAGAAATTTTGCCAACGAACTTAAGGATACAAGAAATAAGAAGTGGATGTGCCAATTACTTAGTCTAAATAAATCGCACATTAATGTAAATCTATTGACAAATTATGATGACAAATTAAACTTTACATCTTTAGAGTTCAAAACAAAAACAAAATGTAAGTGCTTGACAAGAGATGTCAACCTACTGTGCAGTATCTAAATGCACTGTACAGTAACCAGTACCGTCTTAGGCATTGCCTAGCCATGATGTGTCAACATGTCCGTGCAATGTATATCACTTACAAAACCTTCCACTAAAAATCAAGAAAGAATTCGTTACTAAGATATCAAATTGCGTCATAAAGAAACAGTTAATACACTTAAATGTACCAATATATCAATTATACTAGTAAAATGCAATCAAATAAGCCTAAAAGTCTATGTTATATAACTTGGCTCTAATTTAAATCTATTGAGAGAAATTTTAATAGATTAAATATTAACCTATGTTTTTTAGGTCTCAAAACAGAAACAAAATGACTTTGTAAGTGATTGACAAGACAAGTTAACGAGTACTGTCTTAGCCATTGCTGACAGGCAAAAAATATACCTCCACATTACCGAAATGAGCAACAAGAAGGCATAAGACCTACTGACCACTCCTAAAAAATGAGTGACCAGAACAATGACAGGTGCTTTCCTCGCCCGTAATTTGTCATGTGCAATGTCTTTCACATACAAAACCTTACACTTAAAAACAATTAAATACTAAGTTAGATACTATTATCATAAAAAATTGCTACTTTAAGTGAAACAATTCATTCTTGAAAAAAAACTCTTGCTTAAAAAATATACTAAAAAAAGTTAAGAAACATACAAACATCAATACTTTATCGTACAAAAAAACCTTACATCAGTTGTAAAAAATAACTTACCAGCGAAATTTTAAAAGATTAAATATTAACCTATGTATCTTTAGTGCTCAAAACAAAAATAAAATGACTTTGTAAGTGATTGACAAGACAAGTTAACGAGTACTGTCTTAGCCATTGCTGACCGGCAAACAATATACCTCCACATTACCCAAATGAGCAACAAGAAGGCATAAGACCTACTGACCACTCCTAAAAAAATGAGTGACCAGAACAATGACAGGTGCTTTCCTCGCCCGTAATTTGTCATGTGCAATGTCTTTCACATACAAAACCTTACACTTAAAACAATTAAATACTAAGTTAGATACTAACTTAAATCATAAAAATAATTACTACTTTAAGTGTAACAATTTATTCTTGAAAAAAAAACTTGCTTAAAAAAATACTCAAAAAAGTTAAGAAACATACAGACATCAATACTTTATTGTACAAAAAAATACCTTCCATCAGTTGTAAGAAATAACTTACCAGCGAAATTTTAATAGATTAA
Source organism: Mactra quadrangularis (assembly GCA_025267735.1). NCBI lineage: Eukaryota > Metazoa > Mollusca > Bivalvia > Venerida > Mactridae > Mactra > Mactra quadrangularis. The sequence continues at coordinate 25,444,230 of CM046306.1, read as the reverse complement.
ATATTAACCTATGTATCTTTAGTGCTCAAAACAAAAATAAAATGACTTTGTAAGTGATTGACAAGACAAGTTAACGAGTACTGTCTTAGCCATTGCTGACCGGCAAACAATATACCTCCACATTACCCAAATGAGCAACAAGAAGGCATAAGACCTACTGACCACTCCTAAAAAAATGAGTGACCAGAACAATGACAGGTGCTTTCCTCGCCCGTAATTTGTCATGTGCAATGTCTTTCACATACAAAACCTTACACTTAAAACAATTAAATACTAAGTTAGATACTAACTTAAATCATAAAAATAATTACTACTTTAAGTGTAACAATTTATTCTTGAAAAAAAAACTTGCTTAAAAAAATACTCAAAAAAGTTAAGAAACATACAGACATCAATACTTTATTGTACAAAAAAATACCTTCCATCAGTTGTAAGAAATAACTTACCAGCGAAATTTTAATAGATTAAATATTAACCTATGTATCTTTAGTGCTCAAAACAAATATAAAATGACTTTGTAAGTGATTGACAAGACAAGTTAACGAGTACTGTCTTAGCCATTGCTGACCGGCAAACAATATACCTCCACATTACCCAAATGAGCAACAAGAAGGCATAAGACCTACTGACCACTCCTAAAAAAATGAGTGACCAGAACAATGACAGGTGCTTTCCTCGCCCGTAATTTGTCATGTGCAATGTCTTTCACATACAAAACCTTACACTTAAAACAATTAAATACTAAGTTAGATACTAACTTTAATCATAAAAATAATTACTACTTTAAGTGTAACAATTTATTCTTGAAAAAAAACTTGCTTAAAAAATATACTAAAAAAATCTAAGAAACATACAGACATCAATACTTTATCGTACAAAAAAAACCTTACATCAGTTGTAAGAAATAACTTACCAGCGAAATTTTAATAAATTAACCTATGTATCTTTAGTGCTCAAAACAAAAACAAAATGACTTTGTAAGTGATTGACAAGACAAGTTAACGAGTACTGTCTTAGCCATTGCTGACCGGCAAACAATATACCTCCACATTACCCAAATGAGCAACAAGAAGGCATAAGACCTACTGACCACTCCTAAAAAAATGAGTGACCAGAACAATGACAGGTGCTTTCCTCGCCCGTAATTTGTCATGTGCAATGTCTTTCACATACAAAACCTAACACTTATAAAAAAAATTAAATACTAAGTTAGATACTAACTTTTATCATAAAAATAATTGCTACTTTAAGTGAAACAATTTATTCTTGAAAAAAACTCTTGCTTAAAAAATATACTAAAAAAATTAAGAAACATAAAGACATCAATACTTAATCGTACAAAAATACCTTACATCAGTTGTAAGAAATAACTTACCAGCAAAAATCTTAAGATAAAAAAATAACCTACAAGCAAAATTTGAAGTTAAAAATGAAAAAGTCAAAATTTTAACTTTATATAGAAAATAAACATGCAAATACATCACAGACTCCATATATTTCAATCAATTTTCATTTGAACAAAGCCTACTGTCCATCGCATGAAAAAAAAACTTTCGTAAAACATTTTAAATAAATAACCAAAATCAAATGCAAAAAGCTAACCTACGAGCAAAATTCTAAGATTGATAAAATAAACTACCAGAAAAAAATTGTTTAATAGGGAATAAAAGTAAAATAAAGAAAAAACATGCGAACACATCATGAACTCCATAAATATTAATTGGAGAGGTAAGACTCAGTGACCAAGTGATATCGACCATCTCCATTTGTGAAATTGTGATAATTAAAGTCTTCTATCGTTAGACTAACACCCCAGGTAAAATATTTGCTGAAACCATATGAAATGCAAATTGCTTTCCATGCATTGAATGTTTACAGTAGACTTACCAATGACAAGATAGAAAAATAGGAAAATATACAAAGAAAAAAGTAAGAATGGGTATGTGTATTTGAAAGATTTAATGTGTAGTGCACACTACAACATGCATTTCTATATTAATAATAGGTTTGTGTATACTAAAGCATGAAAAGATAGAAAAAGATTCAAAGAAACAGAAAGAGATGGTACATTTTAAGACAGATTGAATGTGCATAACACCACATGAACTGCATATCACCACGATGCAATATTACAATATACATGTACGTCCAAGGTTTGTCAAGACTTGAGTATTGTTTTTGTTACATTTAGGGTATAATGTGTCATACAGCAACAAATATAGAAGTGATTTTACCATGTGTTATTTTCAGTTATATAAGTTATATAAGGCACACACAATCAGAATGATTTTATCATGATTTATTTTCATGTATAAAATGCATACACAATGGAAATATGTCATACAGTGACAAAGAAAGAAGCAATTTTATCATGTATTATTTCCAGTTTCCTGGTATATAATTCATACACAATGAAAATGTGTCATACAGCAACAAAGAAAGAAGCAATTTTATCATGTGTTATTTTCAGTTATATCATGCATACACAATGGAAATGTGTCATACAGCGACAAAGAATGAAGCAATTTTATCATGAGTTATTTTCAGTTATTTAATGCATACATAATGAATATGTGTCATACAGCGACAAAGAAAGAAGCAATTTTATCATGTGTTATTTTCAGTTATATAATGCATACACAATGGAAATGTGTCATACAGCTACAAAGAAAGAATCAATTTTATCATGTGTTATTTACAGTTATATAATGCATACACAATGAAAATGTGTCATACAGCGACAAAGAAAGAATCAATTTTATCATGTGCTATTTTCAGTTATATAATGCATACACAATGAAAATGTGTCATACAGCGACAAAAAAGGAGCAATTTTATCATGTGTTATTTTCAGTTATATAATGTATACACAATGAAAATGTGGCATACAGAGACAAAGAAAGAAGCAATTTTCCATGCATCATACAATGCACACACAATATAAATAGGCCATACAGCAACAAAGAAAGAAGTGATTCTACCTTGTGTTTTTTATTTCAGTTGTAAAATGCATGCACAATAAAAATGTGTCATACAGCGACAAAGAAAGAAGTGATTTTATCATGTGTTTTTTTTTCAGTTATATAATGCATGCACAATAAAATGTGTCATACAGCGACAAAGAAAGAAGCAATTTTTCCATACATTATTTTTCAGTTATAAAATGCATACACAATAAAAATGTGTCATACAGCGACAAAGAAAGAAATAATTCTACCATGTGTTATTTTCAGTTGTATAATACAAGCACAATAAAAAATGTGTCATACAGCGACAAAGAAAGAAGTAATTCTACCATGTATTGTTTTCAGTTATGAAATGCATACACAATAAAAATGTGTCATACAGCGACAAAGAAAGAAGCGATTTTCCATACATTATTTTTCAGTTATAGCACAATAAAAATGTGTCATACAGCGACAAAGAAAGAAGACATTTTCCATACATTATTTTTCAGTTATATAATGCATACACAATAAAAATATGTCATACAGCGACAAAGAAAGAAGCGATTTTCCATACATTATTTTTCAGTTATATAATGCATACACAATATAAATGTGTCATATGGTGACAAAGAAAGAAGTGATTTTACCAAGTGTTTTTTTTTTTCAGTTGTAAAATGCTTACACAACAAGAGTACCGCTAGGCGGAGCATTACATGCCTGATAGTTTTTTTTTGGTTAAGATGATGCATTTGTAAGACATGAGAATATTCATATATACTGTGGGCCAAATGGAACTTAAGTTATGCTCTGAAAACTGTTTTCAGTTTTAAGGTAATAGTGACCTTGACCTTTGACCTTGAAACCCCAAAATCAATAGGGGTCTTTTACCGGATACAGGGGCGGCGAAATCAAACGTCCATAAGTTGGTTAAGATGAAGCATTTGTAAGACATGAGAATATTTGATATGAATATCATCTTATGATAATTGTTGAAAACTAAGTAGAGAAAAAAGATACCATGGACAATTCTCCCTTGAAAATTGAATACTGTGGGCCAAATGAAACGTAAATTTGTATTATAGAATGCTAACACAGATATTATGCGTCGGATAGTGACAGTGACTTTGACCTTGTGACCCCAAAATCAGCAGGGGTCTTCTACCCGAGATGGACAATCATCCTATGAAGTTTGAATATTGTGGGTCAAATGGAACTTCAGTTATGCTCCAGAAACCAAATTGCTAACGGACGGACGGACGCCAGGGGGTATAACACAATATGTCCAAAAATCTTTCGGGCATATAATTATGAAAATGAAGCTTAAAATAAAACACTTACTCACTCTGTTTTACAATCAAGCTTCAAAAGAGTTATAAAATAATTATTTGAAAAAATAATAAAATAACTGCACTTATCTTTTTTTTCTGATGACCATAAATTTCTTGTTCATAATCATCTAAAACAATCATCCACACAGTTATATTGTATATCTGAAATGATAAATCAAACTTGAAAGAACAGACTGGGTAATGATAATGAAATTGTAAAAGGCTGATCATGGCCCAACTCTTTTTTAACAAAAAACAACACAAAAACACATAAGAGCAGTCAAAGGACAATGCAGTCAACTTTGTGAGTGTTTTGTACGTGGCAAGGCCTATCTTTAAGCTTAAGTGCTTTCAGGACTAAGTTTTTCAAAGGCAATAAATCAGTCAAAAAGTTATCAAATTCATATTTGTAAAATAAGAAAGGGGTAAAACTTCAAAAACAAACATTATAGTAACAAATACTACATTGAGATGTGATATGAATGAATAAGCAAACTAACTTCTGCGATATTAACTTCAAATAAAACAAGTTTATACATTAAATATTACAGCATAAAAGGTAGGGCTGCGTACCTTGAGCCAAGTCGCGGTACGGTACGTACCTAGGTACGGCAGTTAAGGTTCACAATACGTACCTAGGTTCAATATGGTAATATTATTTATAATAAAGATTCTTTTGTATAATTGTGTTTAATAAATCAACTAGTAACCATAACAGTATTTTAATTTGCTAACAAGTTTATACAAACATCTTGTCTGTTCTTTGCCTATTTGAAATACTCATTAAACAACAAACTGAACATTTTCATAAAGTCATGCATACTAGCAGGTGTAGTTATCTTAACTGTTTGTCAATGATTACCACAATAATACAATAGTTTTGATAAATACAGTGTAGCTATGATAGCATCATAAGAATTTTTAATTGAATTCATAAATTACACGAATATGCAATATGCATATAATTTTACCATTACAATTGTCAATATCGACAAAAAACGTCAGTTGTTAGAAGATTTTTTTTAACTTCGTGTGCCCGAAAACAGTGACTTTTGTTTGAATTTGTTGGTTCCTGAAGCATTTTTGTTGTATTAGGAAGAACAATTAATAAGCTTTTTACATTACTTATGTAAATTTTAAAATGTTTCAGTTTAATATGCGATAGCGTGGGTCGCGAAAATATATTACATTTAGACTATATCCATATGACCATAGGGATTCGTTTTTACGAAAAATATTACTAATTAAGACATAATTAGGTTGTAAAATGACGACAATGAAGTTTGTTTAGACAATTACTTTTGTTGAGTGTCAAAGTTCTGTTTATGATTTAATAAGATTCACGTGTTGGGAGTTTTGGGCGTATGTGCCGAAAATTAGCGCGATTTTAAATTGTAAGCGTTAATCGTACAATTGCACGTCTTAACAAGAAAGATAATGTGGGAGCCACATTAAAGCCGGATTTTTCTGCATATGGGAACATTGAGAACAAGTTTACTTTGTTACAAAAGAAAGTCATTTGATATATTGCTTATTAGAAGGAATACAAAGGGCAATAATTAATCTTAAAGGAATAAAGAGTTTCATTAACTATATATATGTCCGATTGTCTCTTTTCTGAGTATTTTGTTGGTATTTGACTAAGATGGCATAAGACATGAAAACTATGGATGAAAATAATGCAAAGCTAATGATATGAAATTGGCGAGAGAATTTTGTTTAAAAAAAACCTTGTATGGCAAATGGTGAAATTGTTGAAACAAAATGGCAGGAAAATATGACTGGAAAATGCCAGAATACTTGCTATTGGAGAGATCCAACATACTGAAACCTTTATCATAAAAATTACAAAGGGAAAAAATCCATATTTAAGCCAGGTAGAGTTGCCATTACTGTCGAATTCTTTCAACAGATCATATGTAATCATTGTACGAAATTTCATAAACATCTAACCATAAATGGCAGAGATATCCAACATTTTGAAAACTTTAACACAAAAAAACCAAAGGGAAATAATCCATTATTAGGCCAGGTAGAGTTGCGGTTACTGTCTAATTCTTTTCAACAGATGGTATCTAATAATTGTATGAAATTTCGTAAACATCAAATCATAAATAGCAGAGATATCCAACAATTTGAAAACTTTAACGCCAAAAAACAAAGGGAAATAATCTATTATTATGCCAGGTGGAGTTACTGTTACAGTCTCATTCTTTGCAACAGATGGTATGTAATCATTGTATGAAATTTCACAAACATCTAACCATAAACAGCAGAGATATCCAACAATTTAAAAACTTCAACGCAAAAATAACAAAGGGAAATAATCCATTATTAAGCCAGGTAGAGTTGCCGTTAATGTCTAATTCTTTTCAAAAGATGGTATGTAATCATTGTATGATATTTCATAAACATCTAACCAGAAATAGCAGAGATATCTAACATTTTGAAAACTTTAACGCAAAATTAACCAAGGGAAATAATCCATTTTTAAGCCAGGAAGAGTTGTGGTTACTGTCTAATTCTTTGCAACAGATGGTAATTAATCATTTTATGAAATTTTATAAACATCTAACCATAAATGGCAGAGATATCCAACATTTTGAAAACTTTAACGCAAAAAAAACAAAGGGAAATAATCCATTATTTAGCCAGGTAGAGTTGTGGTTACTGTCTTAATCTGTTCATCACATGGTATGTTATCATTGCATGAAGTTTCATAAAAATCTAACAATAAATGGCAGAAATATATGCTAAATTAAAAACTTTAACGCAATTGTTAACGACACCAGACATCCGAAATTACAAAGGGCAATAATCCATAATTAAGCAAGGTAGAGTTGCGGTTACTGTCTAATTCTGTTCATCACATGGTATGTTATTATTGCATAAAGTTTCATAGAGATCTGACTTTAAATGGCAGAAATACATGGTACATTAAAAACTTTAACGCAATTGTTAACGACACGGACGCTTTTATTTCTTTCACGATTAGCAAACGACATTTTGATTACACTTGCATCGGTAAAATACGAAAATTCGTTGAAAAATAGTTTGTTTGGGTTTTTTTTTCCAGAAAAATACGAACGGAAAAAAATAATACGAACGGAAAAAAGTAATGTTTGAATTTTCTAAAAATAAAATGATAAAATAACGGGAGTCGTAGTTAATTTTACGTTAGTCTAAAAAATCTATTTCCTGCGATCGTCGATTGTGTATCTTTTCAAAACGTGCCTATAATTTAGCGTATAGAGTCAACAATTAAAAAACTAGGTCACACTTGTTTTAAAAATTATTTAAAGTAACAATTAAATTATAGAAGCGTCTATGATTACACGATGAGACATAGCAATTATGACATTGTATTATTAGGCTATCAAATATCGACAAACTGTGAAAAATGCCGACACATATATTAAATTGTTTACATCAGTTTCAATTCAAAATTACAAACACATGTTCGTCATCAAACAAAAGATTAATGTACCCGGTGTACATGGCAGTTTGTTTGTTAATAATTTAGGATTACTACAGAAAATTAATATGATTTACACACATATACGAATGACTTAAAGTAAATGATTATCACGACTATTTTATTTAATTTGTGTTAATTTGATTAACTTGTGTTTGTCGTCGTCTTGACATGAGATTTTGATTTAAAATTCGTTCTTAATGACCAATAGGAATATATGTTAGACAATATTTAAAAAGACCGCGGTTCACTCGGATTTTTAGGTCACGGTACGGTACACTCGTACCGGCCACCTTCGGTTCGGGTTTCACGGTAGTTCGGTGAACCGTTGCAGCCCTAATAAAAGGGCATAACTCAAAAAATAATCCATGAAGAGTTCTATCCCTTAAAATTTGTGTGGATGTGGTACCAATGAATAAGTGTACCACCATACAGTTACGTACCTTGATTAGCACAAAAAATATTTCAGTTTAAACATTTTAACTTTAATTAGTTAGAAGTTAAAAAAGAGGCACAACTGCAAAAATAATTCTTCCACAGTTACATCCTTTGTATGCCGCATAGATATAGTACTGACAATATACAGTTATTTCATATGTGATTTGGGAACAGTTAAACTGTTGGCCCGAGGTGGAGGGAATAGTGTTTTGATCTGTTTCCCGAGGCCGTAGGCCGAGGGAAACAGTTTAAAGCACTATTCCTGACATTGAGGGACAACCGTTTGACTGTTCCCATATCACATATAAAATAACTGTGTTATTACCTGATCAATTACTATTTTAACAGTACTTGACATATTTAAAGCCTCTGGTAAAGTCTAAAATCCCATAGCAGTTACTTCCCTTTATACAAGTACAGTAACAGTTCGTGACGTAAGAGCACGCGCAGGAAACAGTCAAAACTATTGACCGGTCAACAGTTCACTCAGAAAACAGTTAAAAATATTGAATTACACTTGTATAAGCATTCAGGTAATAATAAGTTTATGCCCTTTCACAGTATGGTTGATATAGTCCATTGAATAAGTATACTAACTTCCAATAAAATATCTACAATAGTGTTGAAGATATAAAGCTTTAAAAAAGGTCTCATTTTCTTCAAATAGTCAAACTAAAAATTTTTTATCTATTTTATTTTTATTGGATTTAATGCCGTGTCAACACAATTTAGGTCATTTTACGTCATCCAGCGCACCTAACCTAGCTTTCCTGGACCCTTGTCAATAACCAGTACTCAACTACGCTTCCACAAGGCCGGAAACTTCCCCATATTATTATATAATTAGTGGAGGAAAATTTACATTACTGTCAAATTTTCTTGTAAGGGTATAACCTCCCCAGGTGGGATTCAAACCTGCACCCCCTTTGAGGCACAAGAATCGGAATCCCGGCGTGCTACCAACTGCACTATCGATCTGGGTTAAACTAAAAGGGTTTTGGGTTTTTATAGGATAGTGTGGTTTTTACAGGTTTGTTCTGTAAATCGTGCTTCTCTAATTGCCAATTGATGATAATTTTATTGTTTTCTACAGCCTACTTTTAAAACGTAATTAAACTGAGGAAGCCAGGCCCCTTCCCCATATACTGAAAACTGTCCTGATGTAGAACTTTTCAACAATTAGATTTTAACACTAGTTATAGTAAGCATCTATCACAGACAAATGGATGGCCCTACGCTACAGTGAACTAAGCCACAAATGTATGATTTTGAGAAAATGGCATTTAAAGAGTTTGCATGTTCCCAAGAGTTAATTCAAATTTCAATATAACGAAATTGTATACATAGTCTAGAACACATTTAAAGCAATGAAAACAAATAGAGTTAATGAAGAATTCAATTTTAACTTTTTTTAAAACTCAGCTTTTGTGGGGTAGTTCACTATTGCGTGGCTTTGTTTTGTATGTAGAGAGAAATCATGTTAAAGTGAACTATCCCCACTGATGATTGTTTTTAAAAGAATGAAGCACAATTAATGCTAAAAATCATTTCAAAACACACTTTTATTTTAAACTTGATGTTTATGTACATTTACATGGTCTCAATGTCTTACTCATTTTAATTTTGTACAAACATTAAAATGTGTTATGAAATGCTTAAAAAGTGTTTATATATGTTACAGGCAATTTGTAAATTTAGGCAATTTGTAAAATGCCTGAATTTTTTGGCATTTTCTAAATAGCCTGGCATCTTTAAGTATTTTGTAAAATGTCTAAAATTCTTTGGCATTTTACAAAATGCCTATAAAATTAGCTCAATATTTTACAAATTGCCAAAATAGTAAATATAGTGTATGGTCTGAAATTTTTGGATTCCAATCCTTGTTTGATTAAGGTGATTTGTTCCTTTGTTTACATAAAAATGTCTTTTGGACTCTGGACCACTTTCAGCAGCAAATGACATAGTAACCCAAAGGCAAAGAAACCTTCAAATAAGAAGGTTAACAAACAAAATGATGTACTTTTGCTGTCACATTTTCAGTTCATTTTGACTCCATCAGCTACAAAATTTTAGACTTGACAAAATGTATGGTCATTTCGTAGCAATTTGACTCTGTGTATTGCATCTGATATAAATCACAGAAATAATTCATACCAAATGTATACGATTCATTATACAAAGAGCCAATGTCTGCATTTTTGGTCAAATGACGACAGATTCAAATGCTAAATAAGTGATAAAGTTTCATAAAGAAGTACGGGTAATGACAAATTCATTTTGTGCATCAACAGTGCACAATACATTATATGAGCTCTATGGAATGCCAAAATGTTGTTGTTGTTGTATGTGGCAAGTTGTACAAATTGTATCTGTTCTTCAACTAATTCTCAACATACAAATGTATTAAATATGACACAGTTTGCCATGATCAATGTCATTTATACATGTAAGACATCAACAGACCTGTTAAATTATCAGTTTTTGATAGCAATACAGTATGTGTGGTTTTCTCCAATTATCATGTATGACTTGATTGACATTATTTTCCATACTAGGAATTATAATTTCAATCTAAAAATGTTTTGCAATCATTATTTACAAAGCTTTACATTTAAACTAATGTATTTTTTACCCGAAATTTCAGGCAATTTGTAAAAAACGTTCTTAAATTTCAGACATTTTGTGAAATGGCTAGATTTTTTAGGCATTTTATAAATTGCCTGACACGTTCAGGCCATTTATAAAATGCCTAAATTTTTAGGCATTTTAAAAATTGCCTAAATTTACAAATTGCCTATAACATATACATTACATCAATATGTGTCAAATCAAACTTCCCACACCAAAATAACTGATTCTGATAATTGAACAAAATAACGCCTAAAAAATGTTAGTCACTGTCTAACGAGACAGAGTCATAATAACATCCAATATGGCATTTTGTTACACATATCTGTTTGATGGCTGCAAATGAAACCATCATATATTTTTATAAGGAACATAAAATCGTCACCAAAATTAATATTTTTTAACTCGTCAAAGAATTCAAACCGTGCAGACTACCACTGGGTGAAAACTTGAAAACACAAAGACAAGTACTGCTTAATAAACATGATAAAAGTTCCTCACATTCCATTGGGCTCAAGTAAACAGTCCTTTCAATATTCAGCTCCAAAAGCCCTTGTAAAAACTGTGGTAGAAGTATATAGGATTTTTGTTGTGGATCCTCAGATAGGGGACAAATTTAATAATTAAAATGTTTAATCTGGCATGTCCCTGTAGACTTTCTCAGGGCATTTTTTCCTTCTATAACAGGGGCCGATGTTCGGCCCCTTCACAATTCAAAATTGCACTTTTTTTTCACAATGCAGCGGAAAAAATTCACAATTTCAAAGAGATTTCACAAATTATCAGGATTTGCAGGGCTTGAATTAGACCCGAGACCTCGGGTTTTGACGCACGGAAATTCGAAAATACCCCTTTTTGACCCTCAATCAAAATCGTCCGTGCGTCAATTTGATCCGCGTATATTTTGCCTTCAAGAGTCATAGTTTAATTAAGATCTCGGACCGACAACAAGTGAAGCGTATGTTACGTCCGCCTATTTGATACAATCGACCAATCAGCGATCCGCGCTACGCGGGGTTGCAGTTAGTATACACGCTTGAAAAGCCGATAAAAAGTAACTCCATTGTTTATCAATCAACCCTGTGTAAAAAATCCATAGTGCTACATGTCGGCCCGATAAGATTGATTACGTAATCAAACTGTTGCAATTAACAAACAAGCGACAAACTGTGATAATGCATTGATTCAAGTAGATAAGCTTTTGTATGCAAGCCGTTAAACTGATAATTGTATTTAATCATGAGCATGTTGTGACGCAGTTTGAATATATCTATGTATAATTGCCAGTTTGCAAATGCGTTTTTTAAAGACAATTAAAGTTGACCACAATAATAAACTCTGATTAAATGATAATAATAATAGTTAAATTCCACGTCAAAATAATCGTAAATACGAATCATTTTACAACGAATAAAGTTTTTTATTTCGTACTGTCATACATTTTCGCGACCGACGCTATCGCCAATAAAGGGAAAGATCGTTCAAATTACATTGTAATTAAATAATTTTTTATCATTTTGATTTTCTTAATTTAGCAATAAGTAAGGGTAAATTCCCTAATTTTTTCGATTTCAAGAATAAACATCGATTGAATATGTGAAATTTTTAAAATATTCGTCACATAATCTATCTATTAGACTAAAAAACATTAAACAACATCTATTGCTGCATGAAAAGTATGATTTAACAAAAGGTATGTTGTTAGGTATGATGTTAATAGCAGATTGTAGTTTTAAAGAAAATATTTAAACAAAGAAAGGTCAAAATTTAGGACATTTATGATATATTTTTAAAATGGCCCATAATGATTTTTACCTCTGTTAATGTACATATTCCAACAAGCAAACATGCTAAACCAGAAGATCTGATCAATTGAAATGAAAAATAAATATTTTTAGTTTACTACTTGATATAAAATCACTATATTCTGTGAATTTTACTAACTTTAAGTTACAACAAAGCCATTGTAAGACCACTTGAGAAACCTTGTCTTGAACAAAATAGAAGTCAATTCAAGTCTGAAAGAAGCTTTATTGTTCTCATTTTTTACAGTTTTTTTTCACAATTTCATGACGCATCGTGATTTTTTTCACAAAATGAACAGGCCCAGGCCCCTTCACAATTTTGACAAAAAATGCCCTGCTTTCTAATTCCTTGAAGTCAAGAAAGCCACACCCACTTATGTTTAATACCTTCAGATTATTTAGATTCTTAACAAAGTACAATGAACACTGTCTCTAACAAAATATTGTTTTGAAGATTCAATTTTGTAAGATTTTGACATTTTGAAATGTTATTGTTAAATTGAGTAAGTTCGCATTTATCAAATGTACCTGGGTGATTTCTATACACCAATTTCTTTAAACCATTGCTGTGTCTTGTAAGGACCATATCAGAGAACTTGTCGAGGCTCTGGCAATATTTGTTTCTAAGAAAATTTCCTTAAAATTTCATATTTTAATCATGACAACAATGTGAGATCATTCTTCATATGAAATAACTAAACGCATTGACTTCGATAAAAATAAATTTGTTCGAAGTTTTACAGGCGCTTTTCCTTCCGTTTTTCTTTAGAAACTACAGGCGAAACTGACGTTATGACGCTGCTTTATAACATGCACATATACACTGCCCTCCAAAAGTTTCTTCACAAATTCATAATTTATATTGTACCAAATAGAATTTCAAAATGTTGTAAAAACTTTACTGTTACGTGATTTTCAATTGAGCTTTTTCTAATCAGAAAATTTGTCTTATGGATATCTCAAACTTGATAACGGTTCACTGAGATACATTGACCATAGTTTTGGAGGCTGATAGATAACTTAGGCTGCAACTCAAAAAATAGAATGTATCAATAGAAATTCCATTTCCATAGCATGAATAATGGATGAAACCAACAATGATATGATAATACTTCAAACTAGAACTGAAAAATTGTAGCAATTTAATTAATTGTACTGTGAAGAAACTTTTGGAGGGAAGTGTATAAAAATATGTATTGGTTATATAACATGGAAAACAGACAATGTCTTTGAACTTGAATTACATGTACATGTAATTAAAATACCAAATGTATAGAACTAATTGGAAATTTGATAGATTTTATAGATATTTAACTGAAATGCTATAAATACCGAACAACAATAATGCATTTAATTGTTAAAACTAAGATCTTTGGGGTTAGTTCACTTTTGCATAATCACTGGAATGTACTAACCAGCTTAGTTCACTATAGCGTGAAATAGGCTATATTAAATATAGGTGTGGGTTAGTACACCCTATAAATAACTTTTGAGAACAGGCTCAATGTACCAAGTTTATTACTTTAACCGAATACAAGTAATGATCCAGAATTAACCAGACTGGTAACCTCGAGTCAACAATTTTTACCAAATATAAATAATTTATGCGTCAAAAGAAAGAGCAATCATTTTCAATTTAATACTCAAAATACAAAACAGAAATTTTTGTGCCGAGGATTCGAAGCAAATGATCAATGATTTATAGTGAATCAATTCAGAATGGGACAAAGAAGGTAGAGGTTATCTAATGTGCTTCATGGTGTCAATCTAGTATTTATCTAGAAAGAGAAATTGATGAGAAGCAAGGTCTGGTTACCTTATATGTGACTGCTATAGATTACATTAGTCCCAAAGGGGTACTGGTTCGAATTCCACCTGGGGAGGTTATACCCTTCCATAAAAATTTGCCAATATTAAATATCAATTTTCTTTCATTAACAATATGGTATATGGAGAAGTTTCCGGGCTTGTTGAAGGGTACTGGTTACAGCAAAGGGTCATAGAAAGCTAGGTTATGTGCCCTGGACACTGTAAAATAACCTAAAACATGTGAAAAAAGGGCTGCTGCGAGTATCCAAGTACTTAGGTATTTGCAATCCCGACCAGAAAATTGAGTACAAAAATATTTGTCACATCGGAAATCGTCTGATCGCGATCTATTTTTGGAAATGGTGAAAGAACATTTTCAGCTTAATTACCACTGAAAACGAGCCGCACTACTTATGAAAATTAATTTTATTTAGTTAATTTAATTCAAAATTTTAATAGATACACATTTAAGCAAAAATGTTTTCACTGAAAATGCCTGGTGATAGAAATGTTAGGGAGTTTATGGTTTTCGATACAGTAAAAGTTTAGAACTGTAATTCTTAACTTTTTTCATCATATGAGTTCCTGTATATGCTTCTCTATTAACAGGTGATTCATGGTTCGATTGGTGAATCGATCAGATCGGAACGGATCGCCACTATCTCAATGATCCACAGTCCTAGTTATACATTTAAATAAAGTATGTAAGTAAACAGTTAACGTACCATGCAAGCCATGTCTATCACTTCTCTATCATCATTTAGATGATCTATCAGTTGTGTCACAATGTCACAAAACTCACATTATCACTAGTGTTGCCATGGAAACAAATCTATGATTCTACTCAGGATGAAACACAATCTGCAATGACACAATATTTTGTGGTCATTTATCTGAAATACTCTTGTTGTGAACTTTTCAAACAAATACAATTATATAATTCATAGAGGCACAGGGCCATTTCAAGAGGGGTTGTTAGTAGGGGCCCAGGTTGGGTTGAGTGGATCAAACTGCTTGAGTGTTAATCTAGCTGTAGACAACAATACAGCAATAAGATCAATTTAATTGCTGTTTCTGCTGTTACTGTTGTCACTGTTACCTATACATTCATTATTATAGTACAACCAAGGTCGGTAGCACAGTAGGTAGCATGCCTGGCCTGGATTTTGAATCTAGTGTCCGAAGAGGGTACCGGTTCAAATCACACCCCGGGATGTTAAACCCTTCCATGAAAATTTGACAATTATGTCAATTTTCTCCATTGATAAGGTATATGGAGAAGATTCCAGCCTAGTGGAAGGGTAGGTGATTGCAAGTTTTAGACAAGGGTCCAGGAAAGCTAGGTTAGGTGTGCTGGGAGCAGTAAAATGATCTAAAAAATTGTGTTGACACAGCGTTAAATGGGTGCAAGACATTTCGACCCCAAGACATTTCAACCCGAGCCTTTTATGGAGACATTTCCACCCCACGACGTTTCGACCCCAGAGTTGAGACGTTTCGACCCCAGTCTATAGATAATATTATAAATGATAAATAAGGTTATATACGAAATAAACAAGTAAATCTGTGAGCTAATGCTCACTAGTGATACCCCCGCCAAAATCTAAAAATATGCGACAAACAGGAAGTAGATGAGCGAGGAGCATGAAATCGCTTTACACCACATGGGACTATAGGATGAAGCAATATGCAAAGTTTCAGGCTGCTGCATGGTATAGTTGCTGAGAAAACTGTGACGGAAATTTTGTAACGGACGGACGGACGGACGGACGCACACACGCACGCACGCACGCACGGACAAGGGTAAAACAGTATACCCCCCTCTTCTTCGAAGCGGGGGTATAATTATGAATCGTTATATTATTGAAATTATGGCATTACATCATTTTATTTTATTTTGCAGGGTTTGTGATCGACATGCAGCATGATGTTGTAGATGTATTTCAATCCAAGAGCATAAATATGTATTTAAGTGTAAACTTATAAACACTTAAAAGTTTGAAAATCAATAAAATTGAATTTATACATCTAGATCTAGAACTTTATATTATCATTATTTTACATAAATGATAAATTATTGAAGTTGATGAATCAATATGTTGCTTGTTGATATGTTAAATATAAATAGTATGTACTCTCATGAGTATTTAAACATATATGCCTCTTTCTCATCACTCCGTGCCTTCTCATTCTATTCGTGCCATAGCAAAAACGGAATAGAAACACGCACGAACATCGCACGTGTCCGAATTCTATGCAAGTTTGTAGCGTTGGAACTGCTGAATCATTTCACAGAAAAATATGCGGAACAAACAGGTATTATATCTCAATAATCAATAATAAATATGATTCTTAACATTCTCTTACCGAAAATCGTTATAAAATTATCATACTTTGCTCATTTTATGCTAAATCCAGCCTGAAATACTTGAACATAAGCGTCTGCTGCTCATAGCGGCCATTGTTGTTATGTTAGTAAGTACGGCGCGTTTCATTGGTTGACATAATTTAATATAGCTTGGGGGTTCAGAGCGGGGTATTGATTTGCACTCGATATTCAATTAGCGCGTAACGTTGGCGTTAATTGAATCTAATTTATTGAAATCGGCAGTGCTCAATAGATAACCAAACAGTTTTTTTTGGGGGGGGGGGGTATTAAAGTCCATTATTGATTGTTAACCGTATTTAGCCTTCTCAATACACTGTAGTTGTAGAATTTAAAATCTACATTTTATTTAAAATAATAGCTGAATTTGTACCGTAGATTTCATTATCTTTGGACAATTAAAATGTGTATAAAATAAATAGTTCACACTAAGATGAATTAAGATGAAGAATTTATTATAAAATTGTATAATACTCGCTCAATTTCAGACAAATCCCCGTAAAATGAGCAAGACTTACCGTAATTACAGTCCAGAGTTATTAGACAAAGCCTATTCTATGGTCAAAGAGAAACAAGTACCTGTAAAAAGAGCTGCTATGCTGTTCAACATACCTGTCCAAACGCTACGCGATAGAGTTAAAGGCAAGGTTGACCACTACAGTTTGCATGTCGGGTCTGAAAGTCTGTTCACTCCCATAGAAGAGGAAGGTATCGTAGAGCATCTTGAGACCATGGCACAGTTGGGGTATGGGTACACTAATGTACAAGTCCAACATCTTGCTGGAGATCTCGCCCTACACCTTGGAAAACGTAAAATGAACAAGCCATTTAGTAACAACTGGTTGTATGGCTTCCTGAGAAGGTGGAGTGACCGATTGTCATCAATGAAACCACGAGGTCTAGACAGTGGACGAGCTAGAAACACAACATCAGAGATTGTAGCCACATACTTCGACACTCTTGGTGACGTTATGTCTAAGTATGATCTTCATAACAACCCACAAAGCATATACAATGTTGATGAGACGGGCCTCCAGCCTGAACATCGGCCGCCAAATGTCATTGCTTCAAAAGGAAGTAAACCACCAGCCATTACATCCCCTAGGTCTACAACTGTCACAGTCATTGGGTGTGCCAGCGCAAGTGGCCATTCCATCCCACCTTTCTTCATATTTAAGGGTAAACGGCACAATGATGACCTATTGAAGGGAACAGCACCAGGTGCCAAGTACACCATGTCAGATAGTGGTTGGTCGAATACAGACATATTCCAGGAATACATAAAGGAGCAGTTTCTGCCAAACGTGTGTGGGAAACCAACCAGTCAAAATCCCATTCTACTGCTACTTGATGGACACACATCACATACGTCGCGGTCTATTATCGAGTGGGCACGTTCACAACACATCATCTTACAAGTCTTGCCTGCTCACACATCCCATATGCTTCAGCCACTAGATGTATCCGTGTTTGGGCCATTTAAAGCTTTTTACCACCAAGAATGTGCATATTATATGAAAAGAAACATGGGACAGACAGTTGATAAATACTGCATGGGACATATAGCTTCCAAGGCCTATCTGAAGGCTATGACACCTATGAACATTATAGCAGGATATCGCAAGACAGGATGCTATCCCTTCCATCCAGATGTCATCAGTCCAGAAAAACTGTTTCCTTGCGAGGTTTTCAGGAACCCAACACCAGTACAGAAGGTCATAAATATGAAGACTGGGAGGGGTGCCGTCGATGACTTTCTTCTGGAGATGGCAGAGACAAAAACCCCAACTTGCACGTGCACTTGCAACTGCAACAAATGCAACAAGCCATCGACTGCAGTAAGATTAAACAACCCTAGACCAAAGCCTAGCGGGCGGGCAATTACTGAAGATGGTTTTATCAGTGAGCTTAACAATTACGAACATGTAAGGCAGACCACAAGCACATCTAAGACATCAACTGTGTACCCGAATCCATCAACGAGTGGAATTAACCCCGTTACAAATGTAGAAACAATATCATCAGATGACGACAGCGAGTCTGAAGAAGATAAATGCTGTGTCTGCAATATGACATCGCCACCAGACCTCAACAAATATCAATTCATTAAAATCGTAAACTGGGCTAAGTGTGACTCATGCGGCCACTGGACGCACCTTTCTTTCTGTTCAAAAGTCAAGGCAATCAGACGCAATGACAGTTTCCTCTGTCCCCATTGTGACACTTAATCTCAAAAATTACAATATTAGAACAGTTATAATTTGTTATAATTTAAGTACTTTTCACAATTTGTTTCCAAATTCGTTATACTTAGTTACAATTATTCTTGTGAGTGTCTACATTTTGATTAAAATGAAATAACATTATTAAACTTTTTTCTAGTTATAATTTTTAAACATTAAATCTGCTCTAAATACTGTTTACAACGAAGTTATTTTTAAGTATACAATAGTTTCAACCCTAACCTATGTCAAGAGTAAAAGAATAATACATTCCCCATGCGGAGCCCCAATATATATAGACCAATGTCAAGGACACGGATCTATTGAGAAACAAGCAGCTGATTGACATGGACAATACACAGTATTGAAAAAGGTAAACAAAGTTAGTTTAACTAAAAGTTAATCTATTTTTTATTATTCATATAGTTGATTTAGATGTTGGTTCACAATTTATTTATATTTGTAACCTAATTTTCGTATCCATACACCGCGCATGCGCAAATATAAAGGTTAAGGGCACGAAATGGCGAGAACAGAGCATAATAAAATTATGAATTTACACAATATCAGGTTTGTTGTTTATTATTATTCAAGTTCTTAAAATATTAATCTGTGTGTTCTAATAAGTTATGTTTTTGGTGCAGCAGATCACTCTCTTCCGTTTTCATACGTCTGTTTTCTTCCTAATAAATTGTTATGTTTTTTTTTCATTTTAAAATCTTCTAAAATATTACATTCAAATTCTAAGATGTGATAAGCAAACTACCTTCTATCAAAATATACAAAATGTACATAAATACAATACAAATACGAACATTAACCTAAAATACCATCTGGGGTCGAAGCCTCGTGGGGTCGAAACGTCTTGGGGTCGAAAAGTCTCCGTCAAACCTAGGGTCGAAACGTCTTGGGGTTGAAACACCTGTAAGTCTGGAGAGCATGGTGGACTATGTGACAATGTGCTCCAACATTTTAATCAAAAATGCATATAAAATGGCAATGACAACCATAATGAAGTAATGCAAAATAAACAATGGAAACATGTGAACAATAACAAAACTTACGTACCTGCAAATATAAGCAAAATATGCAATCATTTAATAAAATGTAAGACACGACGAAAGAAATCATACTAATTCACGTGCTCCATTTTGTGCTTAAAGCGCATGCGTGTTGTAAGAGTAAAAAGAAAACGACTCAATGCAGCATCGTTGTCGTCACTTGACGGATGAAATGAAAAATTAATGAGATTTTACTTAAAAGGAGGCCGTGATAAATTAATGGATAATGATTAAAGATAAATCATTATAACCAAAGAAATAAATACCTTTCATACATGTACGTATAGCTAAGGCTCATTGGAATGACATCGCTTAAAGCGGAATTGACATTATAAAAGCAATGGTCAAAATTATGGAACATTATTCAACTAAAGAATAACGAGCTATTAAACATGGCAAGTCCATTTGTTGGGTCTAAGGCCTCAAGTCGGTATTATGTGTATTGAGTAAAAAATCGGCTGTCAGATGGGTCATGTTTCAGGTCTCGAATCTCGAGTTAAAGCGATTTAGCCGGAAACTGGTGTATACCACGCTAGAGGTCTGACCTTGAACTAGCTCGTGGGTATAGCGGCTACCATGGGAAAATTCCGTGGACTTGGGCCAGAGACCACAAAATGTCGGTACTTTACTTTTTGTGCATAAAATCACCACTAAGATGGGCCATGTTTCAGGGCTCTAATCTCGTGTTAAAACGATTTGGCCGGGTACTGGCGTATACCATGTTAGAGGTATGACCTAGGGCTATCACGTGAGCATAGTGGCAACCACAGGAAAATTAGGTGGGCTTGGGCCAAAGACCACTAAAGGTCGATACTTCACGTTTTGTGTATAAAATCAGCACTCAGATGGGCCATGTTTCAAGGCTCGAATCTCGAGTTAAAGCGATTTCGCCGGATACTGGCCATATCACGCTTGAGACATGACCTAGGGCTATCACCTGGGCATAGTACACCACTCAGATGGGCCATGTTTCAAGGCTCGAATCTTGTGTTTAAACGATTTGGTCGGGTACTGGCGTATACCACGTTAGAGGTGGGCCAGAGACCACAAAATGTCGGTACTTTACGTTTTGTGTAGAAAAGTCAGCATTCAGATGGGCCATGTTTTAGGGCTCGAATCAAGCGGCTACCCTGGGAAAATTCCGTGGCTTTGGGCCAAAGACCACTTAAGGTCGGTATTTTACGTTTTTTGTATAAAATCAGCACTCAGATGGGCCGATTTTATATACAAAACACATAATACCGACTAGTGGCCTTAGGCCGGACAAATGGACTTACCATGTTAAATAGCTTGTTAATGTATGCCGTTTTAGGGCTAAATTATAATTTCACGATTCGTTAAATAAAAAAAATGCTAGCAAAAGTAGCACTTTGTGGCCACTTTTGCTAGCAAAAAAATTTTGCTAACTTCAGCGTCATCTTAATTGTTGGCAGAAATATGCCACTATAACAATTAGATAGTTACACTTACAATGTACGTAAACGATATTTCGTTCAAGCAATTTGACTTGTATAGTATCGTCCGGATACTAACTGTCTAATTTGACATCGATATCAATCCTGCGATTGTCTATTTAAGTCACTCGATCTCGAACGTAACATAATAAAAACTCATTCTTTGGAACACGTCCTCGTATATGTTTACATTGTAATGTAAGTTATAGGCGTACACCTACCTTTTTTCTATGCTTACTGGTGTACATTTCATAAATTTATGCATTCAATGTTTATAAACTTTCGCTTTCTATCTAATAACATTGCAGTTTTATAATATTTTTGATTTTCTAGAAATTTAACTAAAATTATGGAAGCATAGAGTCAAAGACCTACTGTGATTGAATATGACGGATTTTGTAGTATTACGCGAGAATTCATTGCATTAGTTCTAATAATTACAATAGTGAGCATTGTGAAATGCTTAGGAAGTTGGGTTAACTTGAATAAATAATCGTTTAGCCAGTGCAGATAAATAATCTTCGACGGCCATTTTATATTAGTGTATTAAACTTGAGCTTATTTAAAATCGACCAGTTATTGCTAAGAATTAAAAAATGTTAGTGTTAGTGTTTGCGTAGAATTGATGCGGTGGAAGATTGAGCCGCATTAACATTAACTAGTCGAAAACATGGAAGCAAAGGGGTTTAGATTTTGTGCCCAATGTTTAGACGATATAACTGAGCCGATGAAAGCGTCAGCTTTTTGTAAGGTGTGTAAAGACTTCATATGTTCAGACCAATGTCTTAGGCAACATGCAAAATTCAAATTAACAAAGGCACATAGCTACCTCCTTGATGAAGAGTTGAAAATAGTAATTAAAGAGCTTGGTATTGACACTGATCCAGCCTCGTTCTCAAATAACTCGACAGATGGCATTGATAGGACACCGTACTTACAAGCAAACTTACGAACTGAAATCAATGTCAGAATCAAAGAGGACAAGGAAATATGCAGCATTCACGCTTCCATAGTTTTACAGAATGGATGTATAGTGGTAGCCGATTTGAAAAACGAGCGCTTGAAGTTGTTTGACACTGCGGAAAGAAATTGCAAAGCATTCCTTAAAGTTGACCATGGACCTCGGGATATTTGTTTAAGCAATAACAGCGAAAATGAAATGTACATCATTGCAAATGGTGTTAAAAAAATCCATGTTGTCAACACTGAAGATTTGACAGTAACTCGCGATATACCAACCAATGGTGAGTGCTTCGGCGTTTGTTGCTGGAAAGATGGAATCTGTGTTACTACGAAAATTTACAACAATTACCACGGACAGTACGCGATCCAACTTTTGAATTACAGAGGTCGGTTAATGAGAAATATGACCGCCAGTAATAATAAAGATTTGGAATTCAATCTACCATGGTACCTATGCTCTGACCAAGCTGGACAGGTTGTAATTATGTCAGATTTTGGTAACCATACTGTGACCGGAGTCGATGTCGACATAGGAGTTCTATTCGTTTACCGAGACACCGGTCTGGTACGGCCTGTATCCTTAACCATCAATGGAGCTGGGGACATTTTCGTCGTTGGTCAGAGATCACACAACGTACATCATCTGTCTGACAGAGGCGTGAAGAAGGGGATTATATATTCTGAATCATCTATGGAATTTCCGGGAGGGATTGCCTTTGATACAATAAACAATTTATTTTATGTACAGTGTATAGGTTGGTCCGATACTATCCAAGTGTTTGGTCTTGAACCCACTTTGCCATCATCAACTTGATAATGTGTACTTCATTGTCACTACCTCAATGGAGCCAAACTACAACAATGTTCCAATTATGAACATCAAAGTCAATGTTAATATGGACACTTATATCTCATACTTATCTCATAATCATGTTCTATATTTAAACTACATTTGTAGTTTCAGATTCAATCTATACTATTATTATTATGTATATTCATTATGTAATTCAGTATATCGTTAATAAAATAAAATGACTTGAATTTTTAAATTCATTTGTCTAGTTTTACAAAGCATATTAGAATCTACTATGTGTATACGAAACTTACCCATGTGACAATAGTCACGTGGTACCTTTATTAATAACAGTGAAAAAACGTTTAAAAGGGATATACATGTACGAGGGTGATTGATAAATTCGCGGAATTCCCTTCTAAAATATTGACTCTTGTCAAATCACATTTAAAATCAAATAAGTGTAAAACAATTCATTTGCGTTTTCGAAATCATATTGGTGAACAGATTATCAATATGTAGAATGAATAAATAGTATCCATAGCAATCTCTGTTTGGACACTTGAAGCACGCTATTTTTTCACCTATTTTGAAAACATTAAACATGGTATTACGCACTCAATTTTGGTACGAATTATACGCCAACATTAATTACACTAGTGTGACGTATTGGTATCTCACTTTTATCAACCAAAGTTGGAAGTAGGGGTGTAACAATACCAAAACAAACAGTACGACACATAACTGCAAAAACCGGTTCAAGGAAAAACGAACCCGTTAAAAAAACCGTTAGAACTCGTATTGTAATATTAACCGGTATATCGGTTGACTGTTACACCCAAAGTTGGAAGTCAAACCTCTGTGTGGTTCTCCAAATGTCCTGTGAACCTTCACACAAATTTCTACGATAAAATCATTGTAATGCCTCAGTCCTATAAAATCGTGACTTGTTGCGGACCCGTACGTGCACACAGTCGTAGGCCGAGGGAAGCCTTGCGTATTAAGGTGACGGTACACACATGGCACCAAACAACACACCCGTACGGAGCCGTAGCTGGAAGAATTGCAAGCTTAATCCATACTCGGCCACGACTTTGTTCACGATTTGACTTTTAAACTGATACGTGTATCCATGGCTCATCTCACGGACCCTGGTAAAAACGTAACAGTCCGTACGGGTACGCAAGAGTTCGCACGGGTCCTCGCGGAACTTGATCGCACGGCACCCGTACGGTGCCCTCACGGCTATTTTCATGTTTATGGGACTGTAGCATTAGTAAAAAAGTAGGAATCCTTCATCATTAGACCAGTTTTTATACTACCAATTCCAATTAGGTTTTGAACTATGTAGAACATTGTTCACCTTCTGAACGTCATATTATTATTTATTTTATTAATCTTCAGACTCTCTGCTACGAATCTATGAAATTGACTTACGATGAATTTTATCGTAAGGATTTGAATGGAAAGGTCAAGTGGTCGATATATAGTCTTCAGCTAGGTTACTAGAGTATCGTTTAAATTTATTTTATCCAGAATGTGTTCAGTTCGCAAGAATTCCATAAGAATAATAATCAAAATGAATTCCATTAAATTTTACCATACATATACACGTATAATTCATTTAGCAGGGCCTAAACGCATGAATGTTATTTCTGAGAAACTAACTTATACATAACTCTATTTACTTGGCCTAAACATAGTTTAAGTAAGTTACATATGTTATGGTTACCTCCGAATTTCTCTTAATTACTTCAGCATTAGATGAAAGTAAGTCGGAAAAATTTAGTAATTCTTACAAAATGTTCCTAGGCGTTCCATGAAGGTACGCGCTAATTAGAGAAGGCAAATGCTTAAAACAGAAATTGAGGCTGAATATCTTCTACCACCTTACGATTGCTCGTATGTCTAGCGTTTCTCTCTAGAAGCGAACTAACAGAGCAGGAATTCTGTACAACTAGAGGTAGAGAGATAGTTTAAATGTATTCAAACACACTAGTGCGCTTAGCTCTGACAGGTTGAAACTGTTTTTTTTTTCTGTTCTGATTACGCGAGGTTGTGTTTAATTAATTTTTTAATTAAGATAGACATGTATTCTATGGTTAGAAGATGGGCAGTGTTTGTTATTTTATGTGGAATGTGTATTTATACAACAGGGAAACATTTAACTACGAATGGTAAGTGACTTAATTGTGTGTAAATTCTGTTTTGATTTGGTTTAACGCCGTAGCAAAATTCCGCATTATAAATTGGTTGTAATTTGCTTTTTTCATAAGTATTGACTCTGTTTATGGCCAGAGATTTACATCAAAATATATCATGAATTTTGAACGCTGTAAGTATAATTTACTGCGTTGCTTTCTAAGTAATAGCTAAGTAGTGTCGTCCATTTTTGTCAGATTTAGTACATCGAATACCAGACTATGTAAGAGTCATAATGAAAAAAATACCAACTGGTCTAAAAGCATTACTGTAATCCATGTATGACCTTTTCACTTTTTAACATATTTTCTTACTGAATTGGAAGTTTGCCCAAATTTACGTCCAGGAATAAACTTTATGATAGTATGCTATCAACACTTAGCATACCCTGTATGTGTTTATTATATTTGTTTATTATTGTTAATAATACATGACTGTACAATGTACATACATGTGTCTTTAATGAAATGTAAAATCCTCGTATAGATTGCCCTTCAAACTTGATTCAACTGCCCAGGACCCGAGGACTCATACTCCACGATAAAAATATCCTTTCTCCCTTTTCTCGAACTATATTTTTTTATATCACACAACTTATTTGTATAATTTTTATGATAGCATTAAAAAGTTAATGCTTCGATTATAGGGTTTTTGTTTTGATCGCCCTTATATTCACATTGAAATACATTGAGATCGAGATTGAGTGTGTTCTCAAGTTTAGGAATCTCAAGTCCAGAGGAAATCAAAATTCCTCTATTATATAACAGATATTCTGTAGCTACGGTGTGTTATATGTATTAGAAGATTGTGTGAGGTCTTGATACAGTGTAATCTTATTTATCTAAACATCTTTGGAACCAAACAAATACAAAATTAATGTACTCCGGATTTACAGATTGTTGGGATCATATCCTGGTTTAATATTTTCATATTTGGGTTTCAAAATGATGCCGCGAAAATCCCATTCGGAACACCTCATCCATATTTGTAGTGAATGGCCGAGGAGTTCCGAAGACGCGAAAACACCACAAACTGTTCGGCATTCATCCTCGGTAACCCAGGGTATTACGTCAACGATATTCATAATGTATGAGTACCGTGGGTTTCCGACGATGTTCGGTATTATGAAATTGACAGATTTTTTTCTCGCACAAACACACACGTAGTATTCTCAAGATTATGCTCACAAGCAATCACGAAACACTTACTGCTTACTCCAACATGGGCTGTTTACATAAATGTACTTTCCTGGCAGGTTAAGATGTAATCACTTGAGAGGACAGAACCAGCCTTATCATAAACAAATCAAGATAATAGTTAACAGTAGACGTGTATCAAAGACCCTTATAAAACGGAAGGGTTAAAGAGTCTATTCACATAATTTACAAATTTGGCATTCTTACGCAATGGTTTGAAGTATTAATGACTTTGCGTACAGGAGAGACCATACTGTATGAGTTGTTGAAGTAAACACGACTTTTTGCGTACATTGTAACCTCTGACAATCCGAACTGTAAGAATTCCATTATTCTTTGAATTCCCTTCAAAAAATTTGTACAAAATTTGGACATCTGAATGCTGATACGATTTAGGAAAACTTGGAAAATCTATGAATTTCGATGATTTCAATCGATTACAAAGATGGACAGAGTTCTGAGGTTTTACTGTACGAATGAGAATGGTGAATGGTCCGTATTTAACATTTGATGTTTAGATTTGTTGGAGCACTGATCAAGTGGTAGGACGCCCACCAGTGGACGTTGAGCTTTCGAGTTAACAAAACCTGCGTTGATCGTTGCGTTTGAAATAACCTACGAGTTTATTATTCGGTTAAAATATATTGAGTCTCAGCTGTACGTGCATGTATATACGTGAAATTGTGTTATTCGTCATGGAAAACTGACCACCAAATAAACTTGGAAAATTACGGTTTTCGGAGTTATATACTGCAGCGTGTTCAGTTACCTTAATTGAACGTTCCAAAACGTTCCTTAACGGAAGTGTCGGAACAACTCAACCCATAGACAACTCAACCTGAGACAACTCAATCTCCTACTAACGGATTGAGTTGTCCCAACTTTGAGTTGAGTATTGCACAGGTTGATTTGTTTTCGGGTTGAGTTCTCCAGTACCCGTAACGTTAGCTAACAGTAGTTACTGAACGCGGGACTTAAGTTTATATTCCGTGTATATATGTACGATATAAGAACTATGTACTATGTACACATTTACTTAATTAAGCTCTGTCCTGTTCTGCACAAATATATTGCGCTGACTCGGAACCGTGCCTATGACTTCACACAGGTCCTTTTTTAAATGGATACCCGCGAGTGTGGTATCGTAGGACCATTTGTTGACTGTATAATAAGCACAGTAAAGACATTCTGCGGTAATACCAAATATACCGCGGGTTTAGCGCAAAACGGTCGTAACTCACTCTTTTCTTATATAGAGTTACGACTGTTTTACGCTAAACCCGCGATATATATTGCAGTAGCCTGATGACCAGAGCTAAAAGATGGAATACAGCCAGTGAGAATAATGTTGCATGAATATCAGTCTTTTCTCATGGTGATCTCGCGAGAGCACACATCCGTCCGTCCGTCCGTCTGTCTGTCCGTCCGTCCGTCCGTCCATCCGTCCGTCCGTCCGTCTGTCCGTCCGTCTGTCTGTCTGTCTGTCAGACTGACTGATAAAATATAAATAAAGTTAATGTTTGCGTTAAGTGATACATGTACCCACCAAACACTTTTGTATGGTCCAGAAACGTTAGTCCTAGCGAACAAAAGTAAATAATACTAAGTATGTAATCCAGACACGTATATAGTATCCACCAAAAATTTGGAGACAAAACAACTACAATCATTAAATTTTGATGATAATTTTTGCTGAATCATTATTTTTAATATTATAATTATGGTTTGTGATAAATTTAAAACAAATAAATTTCATGAATGCAGCACATCTATATAAGATTCAGAATCTGACATATTAAAGCCTTCAAAACCATGTTTATTGTCATTTGTTCCATAACATAGCTTTTATGCTATTTTTGTTGTCTCTATTATAATTATAACGATTACCAAATAATTATACAAAACTACGAAGCATTTTAAAATAAAAAGTAACCAAATTTTAGATAAAACCTACGTAGTATGCTTACAAAAGGAAAATGTCTCTTCACTTTTGGTGGGTACTGTAGAGTGACTGCTTTTCGTCTAATTGTGTATTTATAATTTTGTAAATGTAAGCATGTTTCTTACGTCATTTTGAATTTATTTGAAAATGTCTAAGACTACTGCATGCAACTCATCTTCTCTAATTTACTCTGACTTTACAAATTGTTTACAATTCTACCTGAAACTGATCTGAAAACTTAATATTTAATGTTTAAGACAGAGATAATAATGCCTCGGCATGATACAAATGTTTTAAATAGACAACATGATATTTTAGGTTTTTTTTGCATAAGCTGACGGCATGATAGGGTCCTTTCTGACTTTTTATTATATTATTAATACACATAATAGTTATAGTAAAGGTGTGTTACTCACCACCTCAGAAACCACTAAAATGATCAATATCATTCAACGGGTTCTGGATTTATCTGTTTATCAGTAACTAGGCGCATACTATCCTCCACTGTCCTACATCATAAGAAATCAGTGGTAGGAGGGAGAATGGCCGTAGAAATTATTTTATGACCGAACATCACACACTTACGTTTTAACAACATTTAGAATATTCCGAACTCTTATAACTTGATTTAAAGTATATAAAGCCATAACTGACAGATTATAAGTCTTAAGTTATTGTTTAAGTCTTACCTTTATTTTTTCAATGTTCAGTGGGAAGTTCAAACAATCAGAAGGAAATACAGGACCTCGCAAAAGTTCTTCGAGAAATGAAGTCATGCCCTTAAAGCAATCAGATTTTGCCAGACGGACGTCGGGAAAAACGTAGCAAAACCACGTCGATAAAATATTTTATTGTAAAACATAAATAAGCAAGGGATGATAAATTCTTCAATATAATACTGACGGTACATTTGTTCTGTCAAAAATTTTGTATCTAAGTATTTTTAGAACTTTTATATTCAACCGGGTTGTTCTTATCTAAACTTCTTACGTTTATTTATCTTTTTGAAATCTTAAACAACTTATGTGAGTATTAAGGAAGATCATGCCAACTGTAGAAACGTTCTACAGAAACGAGTGCAGTTTTAAACTAATGCTCTCAGCCCATTTATTTTAACCGTGTGTTTTCTATGTTAACTCGTGGTGCAAGGTGTGAAATTTAAATACATAATGACGTAAGTAGACAGGAAAAAAAACAAGAAGGCGAACTTTAGCTAATGATGTTATGTTCACTAAATCGTTTAACGTCGGCTGTTTCCGTATTCTTTCGTATCCATTCGTAAAGTTAAATACAGTGCGCTTATAAATGCGCGATCTTTGGCTGATAGACTTCGATTTGTTTGTATTGCATTTAATGCCATGTGAACACAATTTATATTCATAAAACGGCGACCAGCTCACCTAACCAATAACCAGTACTCACCTACCCTTACTCAAGACTGACAACTTCAACACACCATATTATTGCAGGAAAATCGACGTTATTGTCAACTTGCATGGAAGGGTAAAACTAGCCCCTTTGAGGTCAGGATTAGAGACCCATTTGGAACTATGCTAGATTACATGATACATTCTATATTCTAATACAATATGGTGCTTCTATCCTTATTCATTATCTTTTCACCAATATCAAACCAGGCTATTTTTATCACTAACTCGTTGAGACGAATTTTAAATAATCTTAACATTTACTCAACAGTGTTTACTGTTCTCATGTCCTGCTTAATTATCCATTTAAAAAATAGGAATTGCTGTAGCGAGTTTACAGACTGGTTCGTATCTGGTCAATATTTATAGTACCATATCCCTGTTCTATCTTTCTGAAATCAATCCATTGCTTGTTCTCAATATCCACAAACAAATCATGGTTTTTCTATCTAGTTTATTCATCCATTAGTATCGTTCCCTGTTCTCACGATTTTGCACTTACGATTTGCTATTTTTTTATTTTCACATTTGCTAACATTCTACCTGGAGTTTTTATCATCATTAAAATGCTACGTTTATTACTTTCATAGATATAACGGTTTCATCGACTGTCTTATTCTACGATAAATTTATTTGTTTAAAGTGGAAACCTTCTTGAAATGAAGAGCGTTATATTCATTGCAAAATAATATGTATAGTATAAAATTGAAAGCTTATTTCTAAATCGGAATTTCAAAGTAGCGGTTTCATTGTAACATGGTTAACCGCAATATTATCGACTTTTTGAAGAATTAAAATTCCATACATTAATGTTTTAGAGATAATAACACGTGTGCTGTAGCCTGTATACAGCTTGGGTTCAAAGTTCCTGTTTTGATACAGTGAAGTTTCTCTACTAGGACGGACCATTATACTCAATGATCTTAGTAGTGAATTTGTCTTAATATAAGGTCCTTTTCTTCTCAAATTATGCAATTGGCACTTAAAACTCGTCAATAATGGCATGATTTCATAGCCAGTGGAAGAACTTTGCCTTATTATGCGGTGTCTAGAGCTCGCTGTCATAGGAAGGTCGTTTAAATTGCTTTGAAAACACAGCGTGCCATATAAGCTTCAATACGTATATCCAGTATTGATCTCACATTCCAATGGTCACAGCATCAACAAATTAAGTAGAAATATGTCCCTCTGATATCAAATACACACAGATGATCATATCAAACATAACAGAACATGAAAGTTTACCATGTATATAATGACACAAATTATACTACAGGTCGTATTCTAGGTCATGCATGTTTTTGTACTTTATCCAATGGACTTGTCCACTAAATAGGTGAAAACGCTAATGCATGAACAGCATTTTAATGATTTAAACAGACCATTTTTATATGTAACATTTATTTTGAATAGTGTATGTGCACATTGTAAATTTTATATAATGATATGTTTATAAAATAAGTGTAAACTAATTAAACTATAAAATTGTAAAAATAATTCACCCCTAAATATTGGTGTGTAATGAAACTGGCTATGTTTATATACGCAATGTTTACGCGGACGACCTGTACATGTTTAAATGCTTGTCTGATTACATATTGTCGGTTTTACATTGTACATCATGTTTGTCTCGACTTTAGTCGTGTGAAATGATTCTTATCAAAATATGCATGAATAACTATTTTGTCAAATTATATATATCATCAGACACTGCTACAGTATAACCTCTCAACAACAGCCAGCAGCCGGCCATGACAAAGTGGCTGTTGTAGAGATGTGGCTGTTGTTGGGAGGTAGATTTCGCTGCTCGGATGATTGTCGTTGATTGTTGATTTCTAGGGCTGTCACGATATACCGGTATACTGGTATATTGCAATTCGCAGCTAGGGCAATACGTACCGCGGTACGATTTAAACGTACCGGTATTTGACGATATTTTTTATTTCATTGGAAAACTCTTCCCTTCGCGAAATAAAAATAGCGAAACGTCAGTTTTTCCATTGTTCAAGAATTTAACCGATTTGGGACAGTTCTAAATGACCGTTTATACTTAAATAGGCTAGATGCTATCAGTAGCTGCATGTAGGATTTGCAACGTTTCTGTTAAATACAGCGGATGCACAACGAATCTAAAAGCCCACGATATATCGTGGTACGTATCGCGATACGATGACAGATGACGTATTGCAGTATATCGCGATTCGCTTCTGGCGTATCGTGACAGCTCTATTGATTTCCATGGTGTATATATATAGCGGTATGTATTATATAATGAGCTATGTTTTAAAAACATATACTTTATACATTGACTACAGATCACATATTTTACTTATTATGAAAAACGATGATATGTTTCAAGGTTGCATTCTTGTAAATTATTTAGTGACTCAGGACTTGCTACAAAATGTTGTATGTTTGTGGAAACAGATGCTTTATTGTATTATCTAAACACAAGATAACATTTCTGTATGTTATCTTAAGATTTTCAGCGTTCTTTAAGATTACAATATTTCAAATTTTATCTTAAAATAAACTCCCAGCATGCGTCACAAGAAATCTCTAACATATCGTTATGTTAAATCTAGACTAAACGGTATTTAATAACTGTATACATTTACATAGTAAGGCAATGCGTCCAAAATCATTTGAGTTGAGCCTATTATTAAATGTGTTTGTTCCTCTTAGGCCTCAACAAGTTGATCATATGTTCTATGGATTCGCTCGCACCTTAATTTTGACGGTTTTTACAAAAAAAAAATATTTTTATTTCCTCGCTCGCTCATAAAAATTGGGTCAAACCGCTATATAAAGCAACTGAATTAAGATTTTACTTTTTTTCATCGCTCGCTCGCTCCATTTTCCCCCAGAAAATCCGTAGAACACATGATCAACTTGTAGTGGCCTTAACGCATCATTACTAAATAATATTATGCTTATGCTATGGTCACAACTCTACGGGTGATAATGCCGGACCGCTATCCGGATTCCTTGGCGACTTTCTGCGCAACTATACCTCGGGACATCAAAAGAAGAGAAAATAGTTTTAACATAGATTCTGTAGTAAATTTACATTTCACTGAATGTGGGTTTTGTTGAAATAATATAATTATGCAATGTATTACATTATGAAAGAAATAATGGCACAGATTGATTATATGATAGGTTTTATAAGTTGTTGTGTTTCATTCTTGTATGCAATGCAATGCAATACCAAGCCCAAATTTAGTGTTGAACACATCGTACTAAATACATGCATTGCGACCCAGTAGAACGATGAATGGCGAATTTTGAGTTGCCTAGAAGATGAAGTTGGCAACTGTTAAGTGTAAGACTAAAGTGTAAGAATCTTATGAATGAACGCCATACTTCTGTTCTATAAATACAAATTGTAACAATAACGTTCAGACAGATTCAGGTAAGCCGAATAATAAACATTGATTTTAATGCCATTTCTTCGAAAGAAGACAGTTTATGAACGCTTAGATTGTATTTTTATTTCAAATATATCTTTCATTCAGAAAATCCTATAAAAATCCAGACTGCTTTTGACTCGAGGAGTTGAAGATTCTAAGCATATACAAATCGTCCCCGCAGACATGACACGATGTACCGACGTTTAAACAATAGAAGATTTATTGCGCGGAATGTTTATACGGTTATACCTGTTTTTAGCCAGACTCCTTAGGAATTCTTAATATAACTGTTGGTTTTACAAATAGTATCATTATTTCGCTATGTTCTGACAAATTTGTTTACTCAAGTCATGGTTAAAAGTTTTAGACAGTTCAATAAATACCTACACTAAACTGTGTTTAGATTTGACATGCTTATACACATGTGAATAAACTGTTCAACTAGAGCTTCGCGAAACCATTGTGCTCGAATTTGTTCCTAACGGAAATGATCAAGAAAATGTTGAAAGTATTTTTTTCATGGCGGTTTTCAAATGAAGTATTCAAAATTAGATAAAAAGTATTCCTGTAATTTCATTTTATTCATACGAGTTCTACCCTTTAAAAGTACCGACACTCATACCTTTAAAATGAAGAAAAACACTCAGTCAAATGCAGAGAAAGGGCCTTCACCATACACCTTCAGGTTTACTTCATCTTATCGTTGCCCAATGCAAATAACTCTCTCTTCATCAATCACGTTTTATTACAAAAAAGTTGATCTACTATTGACTATACATGCAGTACATGCATATTGATTGTATTGTCTTCCTAAAATAAATGCTACCATAACTAAATCGACTTTCAACAACAGACATTTGTCAAACAGAGCAACCTGTCAAGAAAAGTCATCTGTCAACAACATTCTGTCATTAATAGCGAACTGTAGATATAGAAACTTTGTCACTCGCATCACAATGTCACATTACTGCAACTAATCAGTCACAACTACCTGTCAACGATCGTTACTCTGTCAACACCATTTTAAGCACAACAATTTGACAATCACAACAACCTGTTAACGACAGTTATCTGTCAACAACCTTCTGTCAACCGAATCAACCTGCGAACTATACCAACCTGTTAACAACAGTTATCTGTCAACGACATTACACTATCAATATAGCATTAACCTGTCAACAATATTAACCTGTCAACAATATTTACCTGTCATCGACATTTATCCGTCAACAACATTTACCTGTCAATAATATTGAACTATCAACATATGCAGATTTTATGTCGCTCCCTCTATGACTATTCCCATTTAAATGTAAAATGACTCTCATAATACAATCCATTTATTAATACATTGTGTATTAGACAATTTATCAATGTTCTACTACTGGCTGTTGTAGTGAGGTTACACTGTACCGAGAGTGTAGTAAATGTTATAAAGGTTTACGATGAATCCACCTGTGGTTTGAAACTATTTCTAATATATTTTACGTATTTCTATATAATATAAATGTATAATGTAGAAAGACTTGTAGTGTTTGTATCGGAGGGCGAATGATAAATTACTTGTGTTTATCCGTTTACCTCGAGTTTGAATCAAGTGCAATTAAAAGTTAAGTTAGCATATCTTGAAGCAAACATTTAAGTTCATGCAGACTGAATTTGACCGCCAGCTGGGCTTGCTTTTCGAACTCTTGGTCATCCATTCGAAATTTCCATAGGCGATTTGGCAAATCGCGGGCTGGGTGGGGAGAACCATTGAGAGAATCGAGTCCACGTCAGACCCGAGGCTCTGGCCTTTCGGACGTACATTATAGAACTTAAGCCACATTTTGCTAAAAACATTGTAATTGTTTTATGTATCGTATCGTATCGTATCGTATCGTATCGTATCGTATCGCATCGCATCGCATCGCATTGTATTGTATTGAAGAGAATCATGGTGAATGTCGCATTCCACGGGACTATCTGACCATCTGGGACAAGAAGTAGAATTTCGCCGACATTTTAAGGCATTGCATTTGTATTGTATCAATCAAATAAGCTTTTACATATTCTCCTAACGATGTTATGTTTTTGTAAGATTTTGTGTTAAAAGTCTACATGACTAAAACCTAATATTTATTATATTCTATCCTGATTTTCTACGGCAGGTGGGAACTTAAAGAAAGAATCATTGAACATTATCTATGTATATAGATATATTATAACTAAAGCAGTGTTTGTGAGAGAGTATTTCAATCCCGTGCCAAAATCTTTAACTAAATTACCGGTCTATACATTAGACTGTTCAAAGAACGCTACGAAAAGGTCTAGAATTCATAAAACACTGCACTAAGAATTACTGTTTTCAAACTTTTCATTGATTTGGTTAAGTTTTGTTAAGATCTATGAATTCTAAGCCTAATATTGTATTTAGAACGGATGATGCTTTAGGTTACATTTCAACATTGTTGTCAGT
The DNA here is from genome assembly GCA_025267735.1 of Mactra quadrangularis. Taxonomy (NCBI): domain Eukaryota; kingdom Metazoa; phylum Mollusca; class Bivalvia; order Venerida; family Mactridae; genus Mactra; species Mactra quadrangularis. Next base: position 25,408,282 of record CM046306.1, on the reverse strand, counting down.
CTTTGAGGCGGTCAGTCGTAAGTGATTCACTGGCCCTGGAAAGGCCTATAGCTGTTGACCCAAGATTCTAAAACTACGACCTAAGCACAACCCCTCGCCAGATGCTGAATCCGCCTTACTTGATACAAAAGTAGGATGGAAAAAAGGCCGTAGAAATTATGACACACTTTCTATAACAACCGCTTCTCAACAATAGCAGCTACAAAGCTACAATTGACATGCATTTTTAGATACCAATGACCCTTCCAAAACAACTATCTCTAAAAGAATCACCAACGACACGCTCATAATACTTAATGCATAAATCAGCCACCTCTCGAATAGAGCCCTACAAACTCTCCATTCTCATACAAAATGTAAAGCAAAAAATGCTCTTCATAAAACACCCACTTTTCGATAACAACAAATTAACTTAATCCTGAAACGATAGGCGGAAGGCACGGTCTAAAACATTGTATAAACAGTACGAAACACTGTTTTTGACTCGGAAACTGAGCCGGTCGTCTATGCCTGAAACTAAGTATTGCAGACAGTAGAAATCGAGATTGTAATGTATTTTCGAGTTCAATCAGAACGCTGCACCAATGAACATGTAACAAATGTTACGGTTATCTGTTTTGAAAAGGCCGACATTGAGCTTAAGTGCCAGATGAAATATGTAATACCTTTTACCTATTACCAGAGAAAATTTCTAACGCAGGAGTTTACCGGTAGCAATATTTTGAACGCTGTCCAATTTCGAACGCCAGATGGGTTGAGATTGCTGTGTTTACTAAAATGTTAAACAAACGTTCATGAAACCGCCAACTTATGTATTTGCGGCTATAAATTTATTACATATTGTTATGAGTTTCTTTTTTGAAATTTTTGCTTATCATCCATAATCAAGGGCTCTGGGAAGAATTGCATCGCCCAAAAGTCTAGGTTTGTAGCCGGGGTATAATTGTAGGTGACTATGAAAGAACATCTTAAATGAGAAAGAACTTTTTGATAAATGCAAGTATTGCTTAAATATTTTATGTTATTTATTGCTTTTCAAAGTGAAAGTAGATCTAAACCGAAAGTAGAATTTGGCTGGCATTGCTTTTTTATTACAGCTGTTAAAGCAGAATTCGTGCGTTTGAAAACAAACTTCTTCAAAATAACAAAATTCAGTCTTGAAACGATTTTGTCATAGTCAACATTAACAAAATGTTAATAATATAGTGCGCGCTTTTAAAAGGATCACCATTTTAGAAAATGGACACTCTGCCAAACAAAACAAAAATAAAAAGCAAAGTTGTTTGAAATGTTTATTGTGGCTATTATGCATCTAATATTTTGATAACTTTACGGTTACCGTGAATGAATATATTTCGTACCGTGTATACAAATAATTTATTATTAATGCCAATGCCATAAAATTTCTAAATTTGGACATTTGGCCGATGCAGCAATCAATTGTCTTGCTCTCTCTATCATAAACTGCCCTCCAAATGTTCATTCAAATTACAAATGATTAAATTGCTACAAATTCCAAGTTCAAGCTTGAAGAATTGTTATATTATTGTTTATTTTATTCATTGTATTGGTACATTTTTATTGAGTTGCTGCAACAGTTATCTATGAGTTTCCGAAACTATGGTCAATGTAACTCAATGAACTATTATCAAGTTTGAGATATTTTTGATTTTTCTCATTCCAAAGATGAAAGTACTGATTTCAAAAAGCAGCCTAAAACATTAAACAATGAACTGCTTTTACAAGCTATGGAAACTCTGTTTACAATGTAAGTTGTGAATGTGTATAGGAACTTTTAGAGGGCAGTGTAATAGTGAGTGATATATCATCAACAAATTACATAAATATATCCCTGGAATGCCAGGCCTAGTATTTGCACCGGAAACGTAAAATTGCATCTACAACATGAATTGAACATAATCATTGTATACAATTTACCAATCATGTTTTATGTTATAGAATCGCGCTAGATTATGTTGGATACATACAATACAGTGAATATTAAGAAGAACGGACGCCTTTGTGTTTGTGTTTTGTGTTTATGATCTTACAATGCAAGGTTTGTCAAAGCGAATAACAATTGTTATCGCTCAAATTGATTCCAAGTAAAAACAGTACTTTGTATACAACATCAAAATAAACGGCTTTCGTTCATCAAATATTTTACTACCAATACATTTACGAACAATTTTCAGGAGGACTGATAGTGACACCTAAGCTGAGAAAACAATTTGTCGAATAATTAGGCCACAACAAATTGATCATATGTTCTATGGATTCGCTCGCACCTTGATTTTGACGGTTTTTACAAAAATACATTTCCTCGCTCGCTCATAAAAATTTGGTCAAACCGCTTTTAAAGCAACTGAATTAAGTTTTTTTTTCTTCGCTCGCTCGCCCCATTTTTTTTCTAGAAAAATCCGTAGAACATATCATCAACTTGTTGTGGCCTTAGTATAAATTATCCATTCAAACCCCGTGGACGTAATTGTCGGTAAGGAATATCTTTTGCTGGAAATATGTGTAAAAAATTATTATTAATAGCGAGCTCAACAGAGCTTGCCTAAAATACATGTATGTGACTACATATATTTTACGTTGATTCTAATTTCGCTGTAAATCTGTATTTGAAAAACAAAAAACTTGCAGCACCACCTTTGAATTAAAAAACCTAGGGTTTTCTTGTCAGTAATTGTGTCATGGTCTTATAGACTTATAGTTATGATGAATACCATTATGACGTAGGGTTGTATGACTAAAAATATGGTATTGGGCTGTAAAGAGTTAAGCAACATTTGTAACAGAGTTCATGGAGTTGTACTCACTCCGTATACTTTAGCACAATACCATATACAGAATATCCTCTCTTGAACAACATCAACTGGGAGGGACTAAATTGCGTTGCAGTTCAAAGGTCGTTGCTATGCAGAGGTTAAATTTAAACAAAATTTAGTCTATGGAAAATATCAAAAGCTTTTGTTGTGCAGAGGATTTGCTTTGTTGAGGGTTGCTCTGCAGAGGTTATATTGTACATCACTCTCCGTAAACAGATATCCTGTAGAGCGTTGTCGTACAGGCTCTCTACTTTCTCCGTGGAAGGTCACGTCGATTATATGAACTTTGTGTCGACCAATCAATGCGTAGCTTTCATCTAGACGAAAACACTATTAAACACATTTTGACTTCGTAATTTCTATTTTTAGACCAAGGTTTGCATGCTATTTTAACAGCGCTATTATTCACAGTCTGCGATTGGGCGGCTCATTTCAAATTGCGTGACGTAGACGATGTAAACAAGTTACGTATCATAACAATTTCGTCATGAATATTATGATGAGAAAAGGTCACCTGAACGTGACCTTCGTTTGGAAAAGGCCAGATCTAAATTAGTGAGTATGCGAGTGTAAAATTTTAGATCGGGTTTTAATCAGATTGATTGTACATGTACATATATTTTATAGCATAACCCCATAAGTTTTCTAGTACATGTGCACCCATCAATAAACCCATTGATTAAGACCATCATTTGAACCTATATCTTCTGAGTAGTTAAATTTACTGAGAAATAAATCTCATTCTTTTAATCTAGGGTACATCAAAACAGATCTGGATATAAACCAGCTTTCTAACCGCAGAATGTAGGATCATTTATCGGATGAGTATTTAATGCCTACACCGTAAAATCAAAAGTGTTTTGGAATTTTACGAAATATGAATTATCGTTAACGCTAATTGGGGCCATAAAGTTCTAGTATAATGTTCGTGGAAATCTGTGCTTAATATATTTAAAGTTCATACGAATGAGAGCGATTAAATGAATTCATCTTGCAAAAAGGTGTGTACCACGTGCCTGTTTTGGAGAAGCAGGGATTTTATATAACAGGGATTTGTAACGAGAAGTAAATGTAATAGATTTTCATCAAATTTCACTGTCATGACTGTCGTCGCTATTATTTTGGCTAATACGGATAACAAGTATAACAAGTTTAAATAAAATTATTCACATGAAATTGTGTGCCAGTACCATTCAAATTGACATAAATGTTTGGAAAATGTGTTTCTAGATGATTTTGAGGTAAATTACGCTCTCAGACTGTTTCCCAAAGTAATGCATTTTCCCGCCGATCTGCAATTTTTAGCCCCATTTTACATACCTAAAGTCATAATAATTTTCGGTCATAATTGCAACAATTTTTTTGTCAAAAACTTCAGAAACATTCACAAGTTGCATGGAAGACATGTTAAACAACATAAATCAAGTTTTTAAACATTGGAATAGTTTGTACAGCCAGTTATAGACAGTGACGACCGAAAAAAAAATAAAAAAGCGCTTCGTTACAAATCCCTGTTATATATAATCCCTGGGTGAAGCTGCGGAAACTTTTAACAAGGAACATTATAAATATTTGTAATTGATTAATGGTCGGATAGCTTCGAACTTTACCCTACCTGTAAACACAGTATAAACAATAAAGTCTTTGAATATTCGTATATCAAAAATACGTTCTCGCGTGTTTTTCATATTTTTATTCAGAGCGCATGCGCACGGTTGTTATGGCGAGCAATATGAGGTAAATGTGGTCGCTAGGAGGCAGATTGCACCAATGGATCAATCATGCCTGGAGAAAAGTTAAACAAATTAACAAACACTCATTCAAAAAATTATAAATATGATTTTACATCTGGTTACAATTGGAGGGTAAAATAGTTTAGATCTCTAATCACTCCTCAATATTTCCCATAGATTTATAGATTTAACTTGGGAACATTTGTTAGTTTTATAGATCATTCTCAAGAAGGTATCATGAGGAAATGCTGAACTGTTATTAAATTAGTAAAGCGAAACAAAATGTTCGAGATGCTATATGTCACCGCCCATTAAGTTTAGACATTTAAAGACGCTGTTTTCTAAAATTAACAGAAAGTGACAAATATGCAATCTTTGATATGATACAGCAAGCGGAATTCCTATGCCCGACCTGTCCGACTCGTACATTTATGTCTGCGGACAAGTTAACATTTCTATCCCACTCGTTTTAGCTAAAATATAACTACATTATACATGCAACATTTATCATTACTTAAAGTGTGTATTTCAATTCACAGTTTACAATTCTCAGTATTGTGTATTGAACATCTGGAGAAGTACATTTTGATCTAGGACAAGTTGATTTTCACATTTTCTCGTCCGTGGAAAATGGGAGAACTTGAAATTCCACATCCCTGTTATTGTATTTTTTATTGTTTTCTTTTCAGTTATATGGGACAGTTGCGACGACTTGCCAATTTGTTACCCAAAGTACCTTACAATAACATGTGAAAGTGGTTCAAAAATTATGATTACTAACGTCGTTTCTGGTAATGGGAAAGAGTTCGAAGCGAGTGGATTCGCCAACCTTCGACGTATGTGTATGGGGATGAATACATGTAACGCAAATAGACAAGGTTTCTGTCTTCAATTCAAAGGAACCGATTTTAACGTCAGCTATATTTGTATTCCAGGTAACTAAGATATATTTAGAACAATACAGTATTGTATTTTATGTTTGTGAATGCGACTTTTAAATGTCTTATAAACAAAACATACTTAATACAATAAAACATATAGATATTGTCCGTTTTTCCTCAACTGTCAAAACTTGAATAATTTCACGGTGACTGAAAGCATTGTTTTTGTACTGGCGGCCTAAGTTTTATTAAAAATATCTTGACTAAAACTTATCATATGGCATAAGAAGCTTTACTCAATAATAATACACACTTTCGGAAACTCATTGGTATATTACGACAATAATTTTAACAAACGCATTCACCGTGAAATTATTCATGTTTTGACAGTTGAGAAAAAACGATCAATACAGTATTGTATTTAGGTCTGTGAAGTTAGCTATCTATTGTCTATTCTCTATTCAAAAGTCTATTCGCACAATAGACAGCTATGTATTGAGAAATCTATTCATTCAGAAATCTATTCGCATTTACTGTATACATAGATATAGGTAAGTTCAAATATCTGTACAAATATCTGTTCACAAAAAGCCGAAAAGACAGCTATCTATTCGGAAGTCTATTTAGAAGTCTATTCCAAAAAAAGTTAGTAATGCAATCAAACAGATTTAAAAGTCTTTTCGTGGAATACTTAAAGAGACAAATGTCCATTCAAAAGTCTTTTCAGAAGTTTATTCGCAAATACATAGTAATGCAATCTGAATGAGCAAGGTTTCTATTCCAAGAATGCAAGCGACAAATGTCCATTCAAAAGTCTTTTCGGATCTCTATTCGCAAAATCATATATATGCTTTAAGAATGTGTCTGTAGTCTATTATAAAGTTTTGAATGGAGAGCTGTCCATTCAAATGTCTATTCAGAAGTCTATTCGCAAAATCATGTATATGCATTCAGAATGAGTCAGAAGTCTTTTATAGAGTTTCGAATAGAGAGCTGTCCATTCAAAATTCTATTCAGAAATCTATTCGCAAAATCATATAAATGCATTAAGAATGGGTCAGAAGTCTTTTATAGAGTTTCGAATAGAGAGCTGTCCATTCAAAAGTCTATTCAGAAATCTATTTGCAAAATCATGTATATGCATTAAGAATGGGTCAAAGTCTACCATAAAGTTGCGAATAGACAGATGTCCATTCAAATGTCTATTCAGAAGTCTATTCGCAAAATCATGTATATGCATTCAAAATGTGTCAGAAGTCTCTTATAGAGTTTCAAATAGAGAGCTGCCCATTCAAATGTCTATTCAGAAGTCTATTCGCAAAATCATGTTTATGCATGCAGAATGAGTCAGAAGTCTTTTATAGAGTTTCGAATAGAGAGCTGTCCATTCAAAAGTCTATTCAGAAATCTATTCGCAAAATCATATATATGCATTAAGAATGAATCAAAGTCTACCATAAAGTTGCGAATAGACAGATGTCCATTCAAATGTCTATTCAGAAGTCTATTCGCAAAATCATGTATATGCATTCAAAATGTGTCAGAAGTCTCTTATAGAGTTTCAAATAGAGAGCTGCCCATTCAAATGTCTATTCAGAAGTCTATTCGCAAAATCATGTTTATGCATGCAGAATGAGTCAGAAGTCTTTTATAGAGTTTCGAATAGAGAGCTGTCCATTCAAAAGTCTATTCAGAAATCTATTCGCAAAATCACATATATGCATTAAGAATGGGTCAAAGTCTACCATAAAGTTGCGAATAGACAGATGTCCATTCAAATGTCTATTCAGAAGTCTATTCGCAAAATCATGTATATGCATTTAGAATGAGTTTGAAAAATTTATAGAAATCGAATAGAGAGCTATCCATTCAAAAGTCTATTCAGAAGTCTATTCGCAAAATCTGGTAAATGCGTTAAGAATGAGTTAGAAGTCTATAATACAGTAGCGCATACACAGCTGTCCATTCAAATGTCTATTCAGAAGTCTATTTGCAAAATCATATATATGTATTTAGAATGTGTCAGATGTTTATTATAAAGTTGCGAATAGAAAGATGTCCATTCAAATGTCTATTTAGAAGTCTATTCCAAAAAAAGTTAGTAATGCAATCAAACTGATTTAAAAGTCTTTTCGTGGAATATGTAAAGAGACAAATGTCCATTCAAAAGTCTTTTCAGAAGTTTATTTGCAAATACATAGTAATGCAATCTGAATGAGCAAGGTTTCTATTCCAAGAATGCAAGCGACAAATGTCCATTCAAAAGTCTTTTCGGATCTCTAATCGCAAAATCATATATATGCTTTAAGAATGTGTCTGTAGTCTATTATAAAGTTTTGAATAGAGAGCTGTCCATTCAAATGTCTATTCAGAAGTCTATTCGCAAAATCATGTATATGCATTCAGAATGAGTCAGAAGTCTTTTATAGAGTTTCGAATAGAGAGCTGTCCATTCAAAAGTCTATTCAGAAATCTATTCGCAAAATCATATAAATGCATTAAGAATGGGTCAGAAGTCTTTTATAGAGTTTCGAATAGAGAGCTGTCCATTCAAAAGTCTATTCAGAAATCTATTTGCAAAATCATATAATTATATGCATTAAGAATGGGTCAAAGTCTACCATAAAGTTGCGAATAGACAGATGTCCATTCAAATGTCTATTCAGAAGTCTATTCGCAAAATCATGTATATGCATTCAAAATGTGTCAGAAGTCTCTTATAGAGTTTCAAATAGAGAGCTGCCCATTCAAATGTCTATTCGGAAGTCTATTCGCAAAATCATGTTTATGCATTCAGAATGAGTCAGAAGTCCTTTATAGAGTTTCGAATAGAGAGCTGTCCATTCAAAAGTCTATTCAGAAATCTATTCGCAAAATCACATATATGCATTAAGAATGGGTCAAAGTCTACCATAAAGTTGCGAATAGACAGATGTCCATTCAAATGTCTATTCAGAAGTCTATTCGCAAAATCATGTATATGCATTCAGAATGAGTTTGAAAAATTTATAGAAATCGAATAGAGAGATATCCATTCAAAAGTCTATTCAGAAGTCTATTCGCAAAATCTGGTAAATGCGTTCAGAATGAGTTAGAAGTCTATAATACAGTAGCGCATACACAGCTGTCCATTCAAATGTCTATTCAGAAGTCTATTTGCAAAATCATATATATGTATTTAGAATGTGTCAGATGTTTATTATAAAGTTGCGAATAGAGAGATGTCCATTCAAATGTCTATTTAGAAGTCTATTCCAAAAAAGTCAGTAATGCAATCAAACAGATTTAAAAGTCTTTTCGTGGAATACGTAAAAAGACAAATGTCCATTTGAAGTCTATTCAGAAGTCTATTCGCAAAATCATATATATGCATTAAAATGTGTCTAAAGTGTACTATAAATTTGCTAATAGACAGATGTCCACTCAAATGCCTATACAGAAGTCTATTCGCAAAATCATGTATATGAATTCAGAGTAAGTCAGTAGTCTTTCATAGACTTTCGAATAGAGAGATGTCCATTCAAAAGTCTATTCAGAAGTCTATTGGCGAAATCTGGTAAATGCGTTCAGAATGAGTCAGAAGTCTATTATACAGTTGCGAATGCACAGCTGTCCATTCAATAGACAATTATTCTTGCAAATGTCTTTTCAGAAGTATATTCGCAAAATCATACATTTGCATTTAAAATGTGTCAAAAGTCTATTCAAAGAGTAGCGAATAGACAGCTGTCTATTCAAATGTCTATTCAGAAGTCTATTCGCAAAATCATGTATATGCATTCAGAATGTGTCAGAAGTGTTTTTCAATGTCGCAAATAGATTGTTGTCCATTTAAATGTCTATTCAGAAGTCTATTCGCAAAATCTTTTGTATACATATAGAATGTATCACAAGTCTATTATAGAGTTGTGAATAGACAGATGTCCATTCAAATGTTTAATCAGATTTTTATTCGCAAAATCATGTATATGCATTCACAATGAGTCAGAATTGTATTATAGACTTTCGAATAGACAGCTGTCCATTCAAAAGTCTTTTCAGAAGTTTATTCTCAAAACCTGGTAAATGCGTTCAGAATGAGTCAGAAGTCTATTATAAAGTTGCAAATAGACAGATGTCCATTCAAATGTCTATTCAGAAGTCCATTCGCAAAATCTGTATATATATATATATATATAATGTCATTCGGAACTACCTCGGCGATTTTCCACGCAAATACACTTCGGATATCACGCGGAGCTAAAGTAGTTCCAACATAGAATCTAGCCTCGTTCCCGACGTTTACTCAATAGAACACAGGCGCACACCATAAATGACGGACGATTATGAGCAGTTTAAAGCTCTTCAATGCCTGTAACTGATATCCACTCACATCGCACACAGATCTGCCATGTTGATTGTTTACATCGGCACTACTTAACCTGTGAGGTTAATCGCCTGATCTCATTACTTTGTTGATTTCTACCACGATTGATATCCGAGGTGTATCTTCGTAGATGATCGCCGAGGTCGTTCCGAATGATATAATGTTTTCATCTTGTAACCGAAATGAAAAGGGTAGACAAAAATCAATTAGAAGTATTAATCTCATGCAAATAGTTGTTTTTAAAAGTCCGTAAGACCTGATTACAAAAAAGAAGTAATTCAGCTGCCGAGAGAAGACTTACTACCAGGAGAAAAATAGAAATCTTGCTTTGAATAGAAAAAAGTAGACCTTCTTCAAAGAGCATGTCTATTCACAAACCCAGCAAATTATTCTGACACATTAAAATGCGTATGAATGATTTTGCAAAGGACTTCTAACAAATAATTTGAATATGTCTATTTATCACTTTTCAAAAAGAAACTTCTGCTACATTCTGAATGCGAACTACTGTTTGCAAATAGGACAGCAGTCTATTCCTAAACCTATAATTGACTAGTGACACATTCTTTATGCATATAAAGATTTTGCAAATGGACTTCGGAATAGACATTTGAACGGACGACAATCTATTCACAACTTTTTTATAAACTTCAGACTCATTCTGGCATATTCTAACTGCATATATATGATTTTGCTAATAAACTTCCGAATAGACATTTGTATGGACAGCTCTCTATTCGCAACTTTATAATAGACTTCAGACTCATTCTGAATGCATATACATGATTTTGCGAATAGACTTCTGAATAGACATTTGAATGGACATCTGTCTATTCACGCAACTTTATAATAAACTTCTGTCACATTCTTTATGCATATATATAATTTTGCGAATAGACTTCTGAATAGACATTTGAATGGATAGCTCTCTATTCGAAACTCTATTAAAGACTTCAGTCACATTCTTAATGCATATATATGATTTTGCGAATAGACTTCTGAATAGACATTTGAATGGACAGCTCTCTATTTGGAACTCTATAAGAGACTTCTGACTCATTTTGAATGCATATACATGATTTTGCGAATAGACTTCTGAATAGACATTTGAATGGACATCTGTCTATTCACGCACCTTTATAATAGACTTCAGTCACATTCTTTATGCATATATATGATTTTGCGAATAGACTTCTGAATAGACTTTTAAATTGACAGATCTCTATTCGCAACTATATAATAGACTTCAGACTCATTCTGAATGCATATACATGATTTTGCGAATAGACTTCTGAATAGACATTTGAATGGACATCTGTCTATTCGCAACTTTATAATAGACTTTAGTCACATTCTTAGTGCATATATATGATTTTGCAAATAGACTTCTGAATAGAATTTCGAATGGACAGCTCTCTATTGGCAACTTTATAATAGACTTTAGTCACATTCTTAATGCATGTTTATGATTTTGCGAATAGTCTTCTTAATAGACTTTTGAATGGACAGCTCTCTATTCGAAACTCTATCAAAGACTTCTGACTCATTCTGAACGCATTTACCAGGTTTTGCGAATAGACTTCTGAATAGACTTTTGAATGGACATCTGTCTATTCGAAACTCTATAATAGACTTCAGACACATTCTAAATGCATATATATGATTTTTCGAATAGACTTCTGAATAGACATTTGAAAGGACATCTATCTATTTGAAACTATATAAAAGGCTTTTGACTCATTTTGAATGCATATATATGATTTAGCGAATCGACTTCTGAATAGACATTTGAATGGACAGCTCTATATTCGCAACTTTATAATAGACTTCTGACTCATTTTGAATGCATATACATGATTTTGCGAATAGACTTCTGAATAGACATTTAAATGGACATCTGTCTATTCGCAACTTTATAATAGATTTAGTCACATCCTTAATGCATATATATAATTTTGCGAATAGACTTCTGAATAGACATTAGAATGGACAGCTCTCTATTCGCAACTTAATAATAGACTTCAGTCACATTCTTAATGCATGTATATGATTTTGCAAATAGACTTCTGAATAGACATTTGTATGGACAGCTCTCTTTTCGCAACTTAATAATAGACTTCAGTCACATTCTTAATGCATGTATATGATTTTGCGAATAGTTTTCTGAATAGACTTTCGAATGGACAGCTCTCTATTCGAAACACTATCAAAGAACTCTGACTCATTCTGAACGCATTTACCAGGTTTTGCGAATAGACTTCTGAATAGACTTTTGAATGGACAGCTTTCTATTCGCAACTTTATAATAGACTTCAGTCACATTCTGAATGCATATATATGATTTTGCAAATAGACTTCTGAATAGACATTTGAATGGACATCGGTCTATTTGCAACTTTATAATAGACTTCTGACTCATTTTGAATGCATATATATGATTTTGCGAATAGTCTTCTGAATAGACTTTTGAATGGACAGCTCTCTATTCGAAACTCTATAATAGGCTTAAGACTCATTCTGAAGGTATTTACATGATTTTGCGAATAGTCTACTGAATAGACATTTGAATAGACATCTGTCTATTCGCAACTTTATCATAGACTTCAGTCACATTCTTAATGCATATATATGATTTTGCGAATAGACTTCTGAATAGACATTTGAATGGACAGCTCTCTATTCGCAACTTTATAATAGACTTCAGTCACATGCTTAATGCATATATATAATTTTGCGAATAGACTTCCGAATAGACTTTTGAATGGACAGCTCTCTATTCGTAACGCTATAAAAGACTTCTGACTCATTCTGAACGCATTTACCAGGTTTTGCGAATAGACTTCTGAATAGACATTTGAATGGGCAGTTTTCTTTTCGAAACTCTATAAAAGACTTCTGACTCAATCTGAATGCATATACATAATTTTGCGAATAGACTTCTGAATGGACATTTAAATGGACATCTTTTTATTTGCAACATCATGATAGACTTCAGACACATTCTCAATGCAAATATATTATTTTTCGAATAGACTTCTGAATAGACATTTAAATGGACAGCTCTATATTCGAAACTCTATGAAAGACTTCTGACTAATTCTGAATGCATATACATGATTTTGCGAATAGACTTCTGAATAGACATTTGAATGGACATTTGTCTATTCGCAACTTTATAATACACTTCAGACACATTCTTAATAATTTTGCGAATAGACTTCTAAATAGACTTTTGAATGGACAGCTCTCTATTCGAAATTCTATAAACGATATCAGACTCATTCTGCAGGCATATACATGATTTTGCGAATAGACTTCTGAATAGACATTTGAATGGACATCTGTCTATTTGCAACTTTACAATAGACTACAGACACATTCTTAATGCATATATATGATTTTGCGAATAAACTTCTGAATAGACTTTTGAATGGACATCTCTCTATTCGAAACTCTATTATAGACTTCTGCCTCATATTAAACGCATTTTCGATTTTTTCGAATAGACTTCTGAATAGACTTTTGAATGGACATCTTTCTATTCGCTACTTTAAAATAGACGTCAGACACATTCTAAATGCGTATTTGCATATGATGTTGCGAATAGACTTCTGAATAGACATTTGAATGGACAGCTGTGTATTTGCTACTGTTTGTTAGTTCTGACTCATTCTGAACGCATTCACCAAATTTTGCGAATAGATTTCTGAACAGACTTTTGAATGGACAGCTCTCTATTCGAACTCTATAATAGTCTTCTGACCCATTCTGGACGCATTCACCAGATTTTGCGAATAGACTTCTGAATAGACATTTAAATGGACATCTGTCTATTTGCAACTTTAAAATAGACTACAGACAAATTCTTTATGCATATATATGATTTTGCGAATAGACTTCTGAATAGACTTTTGAATGGACAGCTGTCTATTTGAAAATCTATAATAGAATTCTGACTCATTCCGAATGCATTCACCAGATATTTTAAATAGTCTTTTGAATAGACATTTGAATGGATATCTATCAATTCCCAACTTAATAATAGACTTCAGACACAGTCTTAAGGCACATATATGATTTTGCGAATAGATATCCGAAAAGACATTTGAATGGACATTTGTCCCTGGATTTTTGGGAATAGACATCTTGATCATTAAGATTTCATTACTATGTTTTTGCGAATAAACTTCTGAATAGACTTTTGAAAGGACATTTGTCTCTTTGCGTATTCCACGAAAAGACTTTTAAATCTGTTTGATTGCATTACTGTTTTTTTTCGAATAGACTTCGGAATAGACTTTTGAATGGACATTTGTCTATTTATGTATTCTATGAAAAGACTTTTAAATATGTTTTATTGAACTAGTGCTTTTTTCGAATAGACTTCTGAATAGATTTCCGAATAGACAGCTGTCTTTTCGGCATTTTGTGTACAGATTTTTGTACAGATATTTGAACTTTCCTATATCAATGTATACAGTAAATGCGAATAGATTTCTGCATGAATAGATTTCTCAATACATAGCTGTCCATTGAGCGAATAGACTTTTGAATAGAGAATAGACAATAGATCGCTAACTTCACAGACCTATTGTATTTTATGTTTGTGAATGCGACTTTTAAATGTTTTAGTAACTAAACATATTTAATTCTATGAAACATATAGATATTAAAGAAAAAACAAATATATTGGTGAAATTTATTTAATTGTCGGCGACCCATAAAGTAACCCCAGTGATTTAAATATTCATTACGGTATTTCTGTACTCAATGACAATTATCCAGTATTGAAATCAGCGGGATTGATGCACAATGTATGTGACACTGACGGTTTAATAAAACTTGCCAATACATCTACGTGAAGTATGTCAATAATGACAGTAAAGTATACATGGCAAAGCATACCAAAGTCTTATTGTCCGTTTTTTCTCAACTGCCAAAGCTTGAATAATTTCACGGTGACTGAATGCATTGTTTTTGTACTGGCGGCCTAATTGTTAATAAATATATCTTGACTAAAACTTATCATACGTCCTAAGAAGCTTCACTCGATCATTACACACACTTTCGGAAAGTCATGAATGTATCATGACGATAAGTTTAACAAACGCATTCACCGTGAAATTATTCATGTTTTGACAGTTTAGAAAAAAAAACGAACAATACGCATTGATACAAGAACATAAATAGTGCAAAAACAAACGTTAAATTTGATAGTACATAGTTGCATAAGCACTAATAGAATTTTAAGACCACTGTATTCTTATTCGGAACTCCTCGGCTATTCACTACGATATTATTCATTCAATGAATGGCCGAGGCGTTCTGAATGCTGTATTCCCATAGCTTACCGATCATAATATATTAGGAGTTGTCGTTCCTGGCTTCGGACACACACGCCATTCCTTAAACGTTCTTTATTACTCCCTATTTACTATCTATACATATTTACATGTATCTGATTAATAATTAATGGATCGATGATTTCGGCATTATCTACTATAAAGGTGTTACTACTGTATTGGCTGCTCTTTGTTTCTTTAAAAATAGCCAAGTTTGAGTGTCTCTGCTGACTTTCACAAATAGATTCAGAAATAATGACTGGTATCCTCTGAATCCTCCACAAAGAATATTGGTGATAAACGTTCAAATTTTCACAATTTCACTTTGTTTACATGCACAGTTTTGAACTCCCATTCTCAAAGGTCAAATGGCCGCAGTGTACTAAATTCTAGATATTCCACCAGAAAAAGTAGTCCTAAATCATACACAAAATGGTCAGAATATTGCCCTAGAGAGATAGAAAAAACTGAAATAGGAGAAAAATATATGATTTTAACACATACAAACAGAGCCACAGCCTCCCAAATGCAGTCAAACCAAATTCTCAGAACTACTTTCGTAGTGTACAACAACCCGAAAGGCAATTTTCCACAAGAGCGACACCTAAACAAACATTGTGTGACTAACCAAGGAATCCTTAAAGATAGTGTTGTGTATTATCTCTCTTTGATATTAACGAATAGACATCTTTAAATAACCATTAAAGTCTGCAGTGGCGTAGCAAGGGCTTTTTAATGTGTACGCAAAATCCTAGGGGTCAGGGTAGATAATTTCAGGAGCATTTTGGCAACTATTCAAAAAGGGTCTGTATAATTCATTCTTGACACAAATATAGGAAGACAATATGCATACCAATTATCATTCAATTTCAATCAGCGTTTAAAGAATTATATAGACTGGAGTCAGAGACAAACGACGAATCTAACCGTAAATTCAACTCCCAAAAGGCACCGCAAGTCCCAGTGGGTGCGTTCAGAATTTTACCGCTGGTACTTGATGGTATCGTTGGTAACGATCGGTAACAATTGGTAACAATTGGTATACCGAAGGCAAGGTAATTGGTAACCAATTCTCCCGCGACCCTATAAGTGAGATAGCTTTGGTAGCCTCGTTTTGATTCAACTCATGATGGCGGCAACACTAAGAATTTCACTTATTTATATACCAAGGTACCACAACAACATAAGCATCTCCTTTCTGCATTCACAGACGAGCCTGTAGCTTGATTATAACTTAGAGATTTTTCAAATAACGGGAGTAGTGTCTGGAAGGAGCCCATAGTGAGCCTAAATAGACTCTTAAAGTCATCTAATTAATACAGTGGAATTATTTGGTCATAATAATGCTCAATTCTAGGAACAAAATCTCATTTCTGTCTGAAAAACAGTTCATCATTACTTGAGTACATAGTAGAGGCTATTTTAGATACAAGTGTTAGCCTTTAGTGTTGCAATACTGCAACAGTAGATATAGCACGTTTTTTTGTGTTCATCCACCATGTTAGATTTGTACCGTTGGTTACCATTGGCAGAAATATGCTACCATATACTACCATTTATTACCAATATTACCATTATTACCAAAGTTCGTTCAGAATTTATTGGTGACCAATGGTATGTTTGGTAACATTCGGTAACTTACGGTAACCCTTGGTAATTCTACTTGGTACCAGCTGGGAGAATCCTGAACGCACCCATTGAAACATTATTACATAACTTGACATAAGGTTAGTAAAATAACTATCGAGCAGTTTTGTTTCACACACCCCTACCCCCCAGGCTTAAAATTTTATTACATGTTTTGGCATTTGTATTTTACGATTTTCTGGACCAATGTGTACGCAGAGCTCTGCGTACTCTGCGTACTGGTAGCTACGCACCTGTCTGTGTGACGAAATTAATTAAGTTTATTAACATTTAGATATAACATGTTTTAAAATCAATGTACAAATATCCATCCAAATTCTAGCAATGTTTCAGTAGTCATACGATATATTTTTGTACCTTAATCAAATAATTTAGCTAAACATCTTTTTTAATTTTCGCGGGTTTATGACAATTATGTTTTCAGATACGATGATAAATAGCGAGTGTTTGTCCATTGGAAGAGTATTAACAGATAAAGCAGGCTTTATAACAAGTCCTAACTACCCTGCACAAACTACTTTTAGGTGAGTTTAATAATATACTCAACAACTTTTCTAACTCCACATTTTAAAATACCTGCCATTTCTTTACGTTAAGTCGTAATATATCTAAACACAGAAAACTTTCAAATTAATAATTTAAGCTACAAAGAAATTTTGTGTAAAATTGATTGTGAAGCACGTAGTTTGTTAGGTCCATGAAGCACGTGCATTTCACGTTTTCATGCCTAGAAACGAGTAGAATACCTACAAATCTATACATATCTTGTCTGTAAGTATAGATACGTTAAGATTCATTATTTTTTCCATACTCATAATTAAACTGAGAATGTATTAGAATGTTAAAGATTTCCATGTGGTTTTGGACAACTAACATTTTACCCCATAATGCTTAGCGTAGAATCATTTTATATGTATGTATTTATGTGAAAACTTAGCATTTGAAATTGCAATTTTATGAACTTGCTTTTTGAAAAAAAAATAAGAGTTTAATGCTACTACTTTGAAAATACGCCCCCCCCCTTATCATTCTTCTACATGTGTTTGCCCTCGGCTCTTTTCTTCGCACACAATTGCAGTTGGAGGCAACTTTTAATGAATCGATCATTGAGTGCTTTCAGTGCTTTGATTGTCAGCGTTTTGTTTATCTTTACAGAAAGTGTAAATGGAAAATCCGGGTACCAAAGGACCATTACGTTCATGTTTATTTACATGAAGTTCTATATAGTGTACAGGAACCAGAAGATTGTACCGATGGTTTAATATTTTCTGCTCTTAATACATGTGGTAAGTTTCTATCATTTGAAGCATTAGCCAATGAGAATGTACTAGAGAATAAATTGATGGCCATCTTTCTCAAACCGCGAGGCACCATTTACTGTCCAAGCACTCTTTGATGCACTTTTACGAAATTGTTGGAACAGTTTGTCAGGCTTTATTAAGAAGCGGTTATTAGTTAATACCACCAAATATCTGTATATCAAGGACAATAATTCTTGCTGTATTTCATAATCTATATATCAAGAGCAACCATTCTTGCACTATTTCATTATCTTTTTACCAAGTACAACAACTTCAATTATATTTTCTTTATTTATAAAGGTATGCAGTTCCCTACCTATCATGTATGCCAAGAAACTGATGTCACCTCTACTATTTCCGCTTGTACTGATTTAGAAATATTGTTACCATCAGGCAATCAAGAAATGAGATTTTGGGTTTCTTATTCTGGTAAGTCACGTTTTATCCATGTAATGGTAATTCACGTGGTATCTATGTAATGGTACGCCACATGGTTTGCATGTTATAGTACATTACGTGGTATCCATGATGGTTTGTCACGTGGTATCCATGACGGTAAGTCAAGTTGTTTCCATGTAATAGTAAGTCATATGGTATCCATGTAATGGTAAGTCATGTGGTATCTATGTAATGGTAAGTCACGCGGTATCTATGTAATGGTAAGTCACGTGGCATCTATGTAATAGTAAGTCATATGGTATCCATGTAATGGTAAGTCATGTGGTATCTATGTAGTGGTAAGTCATGTGGTATCTATGTAATGGTAAGTCATGTGGTATCTATGTAGTGGTAAGTCATGTGGTATCTATGTAATGGTAAGTAATGTGGTATCTATGTAATGGTAAGTAATGTGGTATCTATGTAATGGTAAGTCACGTGGTATCCATGCTAAGGTAAGTCACACGGTATCTATGTAATGATAAGTCATGTGGTATCTATGTAATGGCAAGTCACGTGGTATCCATGTTATAGTAAGACTTGTGGTATCCATGTTAAGGTAAGTCACATGGTATTCATGTAATGGCAAGTCACGTGGTATCCATGTTATAGTAAGACTTGTGGTATCCATGTTAAGGTAAGTCACATGGTATTCATGTAATGGTAAGTCACGAGGTATCCATGCTAAGGTAAGTCACACGGTATCCATATAATAGTAAGTCATATGGTATCCATGTTATAGTAAGTCAAGTTGTATCCATGTAAAAGTAAGTCAAATGGTATACATACTATGATTAGCCTCGTGGTATGCATGTTAATTCATACATTTGAAAAGCGACCAAATACCTTAAGCATACAATTTTGTGACACATTAACCTGACCGCTTAACACAGACCTGACTTTATCGTCATGAATGAGATTATAATACTGCACGTGAATCCCTTTCCTCTGATACAATACTTTCTCACGTGTGGCCTAAACGATGATAATAGAAGTAATACAATTACCCTTGAACCGGAAATACGCAGACACTGAATTTTCTTGGCAACAAATGAATAGATATCCTAGGTTCAAATTAATGTGTTAATTGTTTTTACAGGGAAGTGTTAAAGTAATTTCTCTTTTTCTAAGGGAAAATCAAATAGCTACAAATTGCATTGCTGCTCATCATTTTGTCTGTTCCTATTCATAACAGACAAAAAGCGAAAAGTTCGGATTCCATTAGGAACTCCTCGGCCATTTGCGGTATAACATTCATACAATGAATGGTCGAGGTATTCCGTATGGCGAATTTCCTAAAGTTTTATATGACATGGCCAAAATACTATGTATTGGCAGTAAACAAAATATTTGCGGTTCCTATTTAGACAAAAAGGTTGTTATTATTATTATTTTCATCATCGTCACCATCATCATTATTATTTTAATCATCATCATTATTATTTTAATCATCATTATTATTATTATTATTATTATTATTATCATTATCATTATTATTATTATTATTATTATCATCATTATTAGTATTTTCTATTAGGTTAAGGTTTTTAGCATATCCGTGTCAAATGTTATTGTTAATTATTGCATTTATCATTTACATGTACTATCGAAACAAATTGGGATAGGGAATGGTAATAATGTTAATGCCACAGTACGATATTTGTTTTTTTCCTGGCACTAGAAATCAATATTTATATTATATTCTGCATTTCAGTTGTGAAAGTTCGAAGTCTAGATCAAGTATCAATGTATAATACAACATTGACATGTCACTTAAAAGTTAAAGATGAATTTACCTACCTACCTCAACCCACCATTAGCGTTGTACAATCAGGTAATCATTCTAAAATCTAAATAAATCAAAATAATTATATTACAGTAAAACGTGAACATGTACTACGGTTTCTGCGATAGATGGTCAAGAAAGTTCGGTATAGTTTTATGTATTCTTTATTCTGAGTTGTCGTTTTTGAATTTCACTGACTTATAAGTAAATAAGTAATCTGTAGCCTGATTTGCCGGTTGCTAAATTTTACTTTCTGCAATCAGGAAACACCAGCTGGGACCAGCTTGGATAGCCGTTCAGATGGATTGTTGAGCCGTAGGATGTTACTGTTGGCTACTTTAAAATTACAAAATCACTGTGATGCTTTTCACAAAAAATCCTTACGATAAAAATCTTCGTAATGCCTCAGTCCCATAAAATCGTGGCTTGTTGCGGATCCGTACGTGCAGACAGTCGTAGGCCGTGGGAAGCCTTGCGTATTAAGCTACAGTCCCATAAAAATAAAAATAGCCGTGAGGGCACCGTACGGGCGCCGTGCGATCAAAGTCCGCAAGGACCCGTACAAACTCTTGCGTACCCGTACGGACTGTTACGTTTTTGCCAGAGTCCGTGAGATGAGTTTGGGATACACGTATCGGTTTTAAAATCAAATCGTGAACAAAGTCGTGACCGAGTATGAATTAAACTTGCATATCTTCCAGCTACGGCTTCGTGCGGGTACGTAGTTTAGTGCCATTTGCAAACCGTCACCTTAATATGCAAGCCTTCCCACGATCTACGGCTGTCTGCACGTACGGATCCGCAACAAGCCATGATTTTATGGGACTGAGGCATTAAGGTGACGGTTCGCACATGACATAAAACAACGCACCCGTACGGAGCCGGTGCTGGAAGATATGCAAGTTTAATCCATACTCGGCCATAATTGTGTTCACGATTTGACTTTTAAACTGATACGTGTATCCATGGCTTATCTCACGGACTCTGGTAAAAATGTTACAGTCCGTACGGGTACGCAAGAGTTCGTACAAGTCCTTGCGGAGCTTGATCGCTTCACGGCTATTTTTTTGTTTTTGGGACTGTAGCTTAAGCCAAAAGTAAGAAACATTAATAAGACGGTCATTTTTGGCTCATTAACTCCAAATATTAAAGAATTGTGTGGCATATTGTACATTGTATATCATATCACAGTTATGCTTATTATCCATCTGACTTTGAACTGTAAATTATATGAAATTGATTTACGATAACTTTTTTCGTAAGATTTTTATGTAAAAAGGAACACAGACTTTAGCGTTTAGCATTGGTTGGTGTCAAAATCATTTACATGTAATGACTAGTAATCAAACTGCTTCGTTCTCCTTGAACCTGACATGTGTGGAAAATTGACTATGCCACACTCATTTGACTATACCTTGAGTAACCATCGGCGATTACAGGGGCGGATCAAGGATTTTTTTCTAGGGGCGGGGGGTCCAACCTATTTCTAGGGGGGTCCAAACTTTCTAACCACAACCACATTATACACTGTTTGCAGAATAACGCAACACATTAATAATAAAGGTACATAATCCAGTAGCACATAAAGCACAGAGAAAAATTGCTTCATGATTCTTTAAAATGGCTTACAGTTAAAAAATACACTCATTGACGGGTACATTTTGGAAATTTTAGGGGGGGTCCGGACCCCTCTGACCCACAGCTAGATCCGCCTATGCATTTTCGTTCACTACTGGTAACTATTGGCGACTAGAACTATCTCTACAACCAACAGGCCTAATCGTTCAGTATTAATTTTGTATTATGAAAACTTTCATGACCATCGACTACAGACATCGTCAGATTTTCGAGCCAGTTTTTCCGTCCAATTAAAGACTGCTGACAGCAAAAAATAAACACTGAATAACAGAAAAACCCTATAAAATTCTAATTTTTGTTCGGTACGCAAGGGGTTTAGAGATGTTGATCCTTTCAGGATTTGGTTTGTCTCAGATTACCATGTACATGTTTTTTAATGTTGATATTTTCAGTGAACGTTACTTCTCCCTCTGTTAATCAAACTGTAGTGGCTGACCCTTCACAAGAGGAAGAAGATGACGGGATTGACTATGGTAAGATTATTTTATAATAGATATGTTTCATGTTAACCCTTTACTGTTTGGGGCATCGGCAAACATTTACCATTTTTGACATGGATTGCGTAAGCAATTCAGGTCTTAGTAAGCGACATATTTTGAAACGCATCGCAAAATGTCGCAGACGTAGACATTCGACGGACATGCGCAGTCAGACTCAATACAACGGTGTGTAGTTAGGTTAACCCAACAGGTGAATAAAAAGTCCACTTGTTAACAATATATGACAGTATCAAGCAGTCTTGTTGTCAACACACAATACATGAAAATATCATTGATAATTCCGTTTTAACATTTTCAATTAAGAACCGCCATTCATCTGCTAAAATATAGATAACAAGTTATGTAACTTCTGATCCGTTTCTGTTCTTTTCGTACATTCAACCGTGGATCCCAATGTGCTAAAATAGACACTGTCTAAGAATAGATCATATACCTGTGGTGTAGAAAATCATGATCGGTTAATTCGCATTTTTCTGGGGGCGGAATCAGCGTCATGATCCTTCGTTATACAGCTTGTTTGTGATTTTAGACCCCGCAAGTCCTCTTTCTAATGACACCACCAAATTTTGCCATGTTAAATCCATGTCCGGACAGCGCTATCGGCACATTGATTATTATAATGTGATGGGGCTATTTCAAGATATTTTACTTTCGTAACAAAAAGACGGACAGCGATGAAACAATTCCCTGCATGGTTGTCTTTCAAGAAAAATTAAATTGAAACTCGATCATTCAGCTACGGTAAAGCTTCAGTGTTTAGATACATCGAAATGGATACATGGTCTTCATGATGGAACGGTTTTTATATAATATAGGCATTTTTCTTCTAAATAAGGCAGTCGTCAAAATTAGTATGCTTATGAAAAAAGTTCAAACCCGGGTCGATAGCGCAGTTGGTAGCGCGCCGGGATTTGGATACTCGTGCCCTAGGGGGTGCGGGTTCGAATCCCACCCGGGGTGGTTATACCCTTCTATGAAAATTTGACAAAAATGTCGATTTTCCTCCATTGATTAGATAATATGGAGAAGTTTCCGGCCTTGTGGAAGGGTAGGTGAGTACTGGTTATAGACAATGGTCCAGGAAAGCTAGGTTAGGTGCGCTGGACGCCGTGAAATGACCTAAATTGTGTTGATACGGCGTTAACTCCAATAAATAAAATAAATAAAAAGAAAAAAGTTCAAGGAGGTCTTTACGGTAGAATTATACTTAAACTCTGTTAATTTGTTAATATAATAAACATGTACTTTATTGCAGTAATGATAATTGGTCTTGCCGTTGGTGTTATTGTTATTATAACAATACTTGTAATAGCTTTGATCTACTTAAGGTAAGTACTTGTAAACAGATATTACCTAAATCTAATATACAGAGTTCTTAGAAATGGGTGTGGTCGAGTGATTATGACGTAAGACTGTTTATCAGGATTGAGAGTGGTCGAGTGGTTGCGATGTTGGAAGGATAATAATTGGATAGCCAGTTCCGCATTCGTTCAAATCACATCCTAAACAGACATTTCGAAAGAAAAGTGTTTTGACATTACTGGACATTCGGTCCAGTCATCTTGGAAGAATCACTGGACCGAATCAGGTTTCACTGGACCAGAAGAAATCATCAAAATGACAGATTTTTACATCTTTATTAACAACAATTTTTATAACTAATTGGAATACTAAGGGGAAGGCAATATGTCATGAGGCTTTACTTTTTTCTAGTCGCTACATAGTTATTATTAGGTATGGCGAAATCTAAATAAAAAAATAATGGCATGTCCACGGACATGAATTTGGAAAAAAATATTTGTCCATAACAAATTTCAACTTATCCGTTGTCTAGTTATTTTGAATGAAATTTAACTGGACATTCGGACCAGCTATGACATACTTTTTACTAGACCGACTGGAATTTTACCTATCAGGTCCGTCGGACCGGCACTTTTCGGAATGTCTTTTAGGATTCCTAAACACATTTCGTTGTTTACTGGAGCAAGAAACTTTATCCTTCTATCTCTGTTCTAGGGGACCAGGAAGTAGACTTGTGGATTGTCAATCTAATTTGTAGGAACTTGTTCCACAACCGAGCTGAAGTAAATTAGTATCATGAAACTGACAAGCCTAACTTTGGTACCGTCTTTGACAGTTTCAATGTTTGGTTGTAACGGGTTTATCTCGTTTTTATACGCCCTTCTTGAACAGGCCTAATTTTATTTAGACAAACATGTCATTTGTAGCACGTACATACGGAACCTTAAGCTATGCTTCGTATCGAACCCACACTCCAGAGAGGGGTTGTATTTCTCCGATGCCAAATATTATGAGAGCTGATTACATTTTTGCTGCAGTTTTCAATGAATGCCTCTCAATAATTGATATTTGCCAAGGTCAACACTAAAAAAACATTTAAATGCAATGTATATTTATACAGCAAATAATCATCTTAAGTTACATCAGTATGTACACCTAGAAAGAAAACATTTTTAAATGTCTATATGAAAGGTCAGCAAGTTCATATGCCTACTTGTTTCTCATTTGAATGTTTATGCTACAATAAGATACTTGCTTTGCACTTGGAAACACCGCAGTTGTTTTAAACAAACACGTATATTTACAACATTGTTGGATATTTTCAAGAGTCATTTCCTATCAGGCCTACGTCACTTTTTAATGAGAGACTAGGTTTACTAAAGAAGCTTTCTGGAGAGTTTAAGTGAAATATCCTAGTATGTGCATTTAATAAATCTTCACAAAAGGAATCAAGTACTTTTACAGTATGTTTACATATATCACGCGCGTGGATGAGAACTACTATTTCATGAACAGTTAAACCTCGCTTAATGGATACTTTTCCAGTACAGTCACCTCTCAATGACTGTCTCCTCAAGTTCATCACCCTATCTTGTTTCCAAATTCAATGCACTTCCTTCAGCAATCAACAACAGGGGCGGTTTCATGATTTTTTTTCTAGGGGAGGTCCAAACTTTTTCTAGAGGGGGGGGGGGTGTTCCAAACTTTCGAACCACAACCATATAGTACACTGTTAGCTGAATAACGCAACATATTAACAAAAAGAACTACGTTACCACTTTATCTATGTTAAGCACAAAGGCGAGCACGACAAAATTGCTTACTTAAAAAATACACTCATGTACGGGTAAATTTAGGAAATTTCAGGGAGGGTCCGGACCCCCCTGACCCCCCGCTGGATCCGCCTATGAACAATACTTTATCTGCATGACCTACATCAACAACTATGTAAATCAAGACTTGTTTTGTCGATTTTCTCATCACACATAATTGTGATATCAAATGATATCAAATAGTGCATGAAAATCATTGCTACTTTTCTTTCGTGGACAATTCCCTATAGGTCCTGCTGAAGTTTGATCGTTACTTTTAGATCCATCTGACAAAAATTGAGTCGAACTGCATGAATTAGAGTAACAATAAAAATGGATGCTATTAAGTTGTGGGCATTTCTAATAAAAGTAATCGTTATTCTATGAATTATTAAGAGGTTTCTATTGTAAAGAATTTTTGGCGTGTGTAAGTCTGTAAGAAGTCGACAAAACTTAGAATACGTGCACAAATCCCTTAATCAGTTTAGCTTATATCTTTTTAATACGTATACGTACTTGCCATTATTATAAATTGTTGTTAGGTCAAGTGTTTGTTGACAATTATGAAAGGATGTAACTGTTTCATACAAGATATGTGGTGGAACTGGTTTTTGTTGATTGCCTTTGATCTTACTTACGACGTATTTACAATGTATTATAAACCGGTCATATTAGAAGACTGCGTGTAACATGGCATGGTCTTGCATAAAACAGAGCAAAATAAACACATTTTCTAGAGCAAGAATTCCTCCGAGTGTTTCAGTATCAGTAAACAGTCAAATATTTTGTTTTCAATTGTTAAACATACATTTAAACAATAAACCAACCAATCTGTAATCTAATTTCACCAACAAATACTTTTTGAATGTATGTTAAACACTTGTATGGAACGCCACAGTTATCTCACTTGCGTGGTACCTATTGTTAATGAAAAAAGTCATGACCGAGTTATGTTAGCTTCACCTAATGATGATAGTATCAAAACTTTTTTAACTACTTTCCAAATGCGTGTGCCAGTGTATGTCTGAAGACGAATCATTGCCGGTGCTTCACCATGTAAACAACTTCACTCCAAAACTCAAACTCGTCACAGTGCTTATGTCGATTTAATAAATAGGAAATAACCGCTGTAGGGAGTCAAACTCCCCGCAGCGGTTATTTCCCTTTATTAAATCAATAATAAAGCGTGACGTAAGCACTGTGAGCAGTTTGGTAGGGAGTTTGTCCAAAACTCCCCAGCAGTTATTTCCCCTTATAGAATGAATAGCTAACAATGCGTGACGTCACCACTGTGAGGAGTTCGCTTATTTCGCCACTGTATTTTCAAGACATAATTTATTGACATATTTTCTTTCACAGATGTAGATATCTTGTTATTCAACAAGAACGACGAGATTCGAGGATAGAAATAACAAAGTCCATGTCACAAGTCAATTGTAGTGAGATACAGAAAAGACCATTGCCAGAGACTCAGTCAGGTAATCACAACTTAAATAAAATGCACTGAATAGCTTGATGTAGAGTTTCCCAACTACAAAACTATGTTATGATCACAGTAAATTGCTCAGAAAAATACTATCTTATTTACACATAATTTTTATATTTTTTTCACTATGTCAGATATTAAAACTGTATTAACTATTTTTGTTTGTTACACAATTTTCATATCAATGGGTGATAACTTACTTTCGTTGAAATCTTTATTTATAATTTTGCAACGGAATTTAATTCTTTAAATCTAATTCATGCAAAGAGATAGAATGAATGAAAAATATGTTATATTATATAATCAATTATCACGATGTTCAAATGTATTATTTAAAGTTTGACTTTAAATTGTCATTGGATTTTAGA
Organism: Mactra quadrangularis; assembly: GCA_025267735.1. Lineage (NCBI taxonomy): Eukaryota > Metazoa > Mollusca > Bivalvia > Venerida > Mactridae > Mactra > Mactra quadrangularis. Next base: position 25,380,849 of record CM046306.1, on the reverse strand, counting down.
TTGGTAGAATATTTGAAAGATTCTAGTTACATTAATGTTTCTTAATTTGTTGTCTTTTCCATAGATGGACTGAACGATAATGGACAGCCAATACTGCAACAAAGTTACAGTGAAGTAAAGGACCATATACCTATTTCGGAAGCTCATCACGAACATGTAATATCTCCTACTTACGCTGAAATCGAGGAACTTGAACCGGCTAAGCCAAACCCTAAAGTTCCATTAGCTGCAAAGCGCTCTGTGGATAATTCCAAAAGAGAGCTGCCGGCAAAGCCCCCGGAAGCAGAGGCAGCACACAGTGCCACTTACTCTGAAATAGAAGTGGATGATGCTAAGGACACTGAATCAGAAAAAGATCTTAATGCTAAGAACAAGAAAAACAAAGAAAAAAAGGTTTTCCCTAATTATTTCTACAAGAAGAAATTATCGAATGCTAGTAATATATATGCTGAATGCGAGGATGTGAGTAAAGTGGATAAGGACAAAACTTACATGGATATGTCACATAAAAAGATCGAGGAGTCTGAATATGTACCTCACTCTAAAGTCAAAAAAGACAAAGTGAATCTATCTAAAAAGTGTAAAGTTGGTGAGGTCAGTGATAAATCTACTGAAGCTAATATTCCATATGCTGACTGCGATAGTAAAAAGAGAGGAACTACTGATAGTGGTAAAACCGGTGACAAAGTTAAAAAAGATTCAGTCAGTAGTGACTCGGATTCTGACGGTGATATTTGTATGGTAGAAAATGCCTTGTATGAACCATTCGAATCTGCTAAAGTTTGATGAATATTGGAATGTTTAGGGTGAATGATGAAATTAACTGTTTTAAATGATAAAAATGGCATTTTTATAGTTAGTGTTGTCTTTTGAAATATGAATTAATCTAAAAACTTGACATGTCGCGCTTGGTGTACATATTGCCATTCACGGTTTTAAGGATTAGAATCTTCCTAATTGTGTACAAATTGAAGTTTGTAATATTTTAAACTTTTTTGACATTATGTATTGTAGACAATAGTCATATTAATGGTTCATTATATTCAAGATGCCAAAAGAGCCTTCCCATTAGTTTTCACAACTTAGTTACGGGCATTATGGAAGCACGTCTACCAAAACGGTATATTTGCTTTGATATGTTGAACAAAACTGATCACAAAACGTCATGTGGCATATGCATAGTTATCCAATGCTAATTTTTAAAGATTTACTTTTGAATTCAAATTGTCTTATTGTTTGGCGTGTGGAACGTTGCAAAATTCAAAAAATAAATTTATATGCGATAATTTCATATTTATGTTCTATAATTAAACATTCATGTGGTAAAAAAAATTATGTGGTATAAAATCATTCATATTCTATAATTTCATTTATATTCAAAACGAATATATTTGTTTGGTATAAAATATATTTATGTTCAATAATCGTATGGCATTATTGGATACTGACAACATTAGTAACGAATGATTTCATTGGACGACGATACTTTAAACATGGCTGCTATCACCATGACCAGGTATACACGTTACTATTGATCCCATAATGCCTTACGATTATTGAACATAAATATTTTTTATATATAAATGAAAATATAGAATATGAATGATTTTATACCACATAATATTAATTTTTACAACATAAATAAAGAATAGAATATAAAATGTGAAATTATAGCAGATAATTATATTTTTCGAATATAAATAATTTTATACCATATAAATTTTATTTTTTACCACATGAATGTTATATAATGAACATAAATATGAAATTATCGCATACAAATTTATATTTTTTGAATTTTGCTGCGTTTCACACGCCATATAATTCTCAGATAGTTCATCTGTGTGTCTATCCAGTTTTTGATTTGATTGTTAACTAATCGTCAATGAAAAGAGCTTCCAAAACCTAAATATACCATTTTAAGTCGGACTAACATTATCTGATCCGTTTGCTAAGACGGTTTATGTAATTTGTCAATTAATGTTTACTCTTTATAGTGCAATACTTATGCAATGATATATGAATATGTAATTACCATGTTATATGCAATTGTAAAATTATTTGATGTATTAGATTTCGTATGTATGTATAAATATGTATATATAATTTGTATTATAATTTATGATAAAAATAAATTGATAGATTTCTACTGGTATATATATATATCAATCTCCCTGGGGAGCCTTTTGCTCTGCTTTTAAGTGCAGCCGCCAAAGTGGCGCAAGGAATTATACCACCCTCGCTGGTACTATTTACAACTAAGTGGAGTGAAGCAATCCCAGGTAATTTTCTCGCTTAAGGAAATGAGTAGTGCCCTTAGTGGGGTTCGAAACCGGGACTTCTCGATCCCTAAACGCTCGTCCTACGACTGGACCACAGCTCCTTCTATTGTGAGGAGCCAAGTTATTGAACTCCTAGATATATGCGGAACAGACCGCGAGTTTGGCAAAAAAAAACCGGTCGAATATAAGAAAAGAATGAGTTATGACCGTCTTGCACTAAACCCGCGAGATGATGTGCTTTATTCACAGGAGTATACTCTATACCTGGTTTAATACAACTAATAATGCAGCAATTTATGTAAATTGTTTATGTATCAAAATATATTTACTTTTTCACCTGCTCTCTGATCGTCATCTTGGTTGACTTCACCGTACAGTGTCGCACGAGAGTGTAAATACCTCCATTTGATTTAGTGATTAAATATTTCTAAGAACATTCTCCCACCTATTTCTGTCAACAGGTTTTCAGTTGGCTGTGAATGTCTCTGATATGTATGAAATACCGTGATGGTTTAACTCACAGAGATACCGCTAGTCGCTGATAAGACTCAGTAAATGGTAAGTGTCTCATGCAAAACAGATGCTTTTCACCAAATTTTGATTTCACAGAGCTGACTCTTTATTGCCAATTATTAAGTCTTCGAATATCTGGTGCCATCGGTATATGGAATATAAAATTCCTCGCATAGGTTACGTCGTGCATTTGTACTTTACTTTTTTGGCACCATTTTTTTATTTATGCAGGCAGTCTGATAAACTTCCGACTGTTCCGAACAATTTGGTGTATGACTCGTTTTGTGACTTTTTGTGGTCCTGCAACTTCTTAACGGAGCCACTTTTTAACACTTTGCTGCTCTACTATTTAGAGCGCCGGCTGCTTTATCCATTTAATAAAGGGAAATAACTACTACGGGGACTTCGATGGAATATATGCAACATTTAAAGAAAAATAGCATGGCATCCGTGCAAATCAGCACTAATGTTCTTATGATACTCAAAACATGAATACAAATGTACTATATACTACAATATGCAAGCATCAAGATAATTTGGTTAGCTGCATGTATAGATAGCAAGGGGCGTGACATTACGGACCATTACAATCAGTTTGGTAAGTGACTTTTGCTAAAACACTTTTTGGTACCATACAAATCGAAAACTATCGACGATAGTATGGGATACTGACAACATTTGTAACAAACGATTTTATTGGACACGAAAATAAAGTAGATAAATTAATAGTAACAGCAGCCATGTGTAAAGTATTAAGTTTAAAGTCGTCCAATGAAATCGTTCGTTACAAATGTTGTCAGTATCCCATAATGCCATACGATTATTGAACATAAATAAAAAAAATTACGACACAAATATATTCGTTTTGAATATAAATGAAATTATAGAATATTAATAAACCACATAGTATAAATGTGAAATTATAGCACATAAATGTATTTTTTCGAACATAAATAATTTTATACCATATAAATTTTATTTTTTACCACATGAATGTTAAATTATAGAACTTGAATATGAAATTATCGCATATATATTTTTTTAACTTTGCAACGTTCCACACGCCATAATTTTGCAACGTTCCACACGCCATATACAAGGCGATGAACGTTCTCCGGTGTATTAAAACAAGAAAAATGGCCGCCAAACGAAAAAAGGTAGGTTTTTCTTAAATATCTTCTTTAAATAGCTTCCTCTGATAAAAAAATTATGTACCAAAACACGCTACTCACTTTCTGAAACACGACGATACGTGGTTTATTGTATAAAATCTAATAGTTTTGAAATTATGCGGCACCTACCATATATACAAAACAAATATTTTTTTACAACCCTTCAATATTTTTATCCAACATATACATTTTTCATCCAACATATATATTTTTTATCCAACATATATATATATATATAGTATACGAAACAAATATTTTTTGTAACACATTATTTTTTCTATTTAGAATATTGCAACGTTTGTCATGCCATGTATCCCACTGGTATATGCGTTGTGCATACAACAATAGAGATATTGCACGATAAGATAGATAAGATAAGATAATTCTTTATTTTGAAAATTTGAATCGGCAAGTATACCTTAAACAATAAACATAAGCCCTTGCTGGGCTTTTGAACCGACTATACATATAACACATATTTTATAAACATACATTAAAACATTATAAAAACATTTTACAAAGAAAGACACTATGCACACATAATACGCGGAAAACCCGAGCGGGCCGAAGGCCCGCGAGGGCTTTGAGCGCTTTTAGACAACGTGTATGACGTACGTTAATTCTTTAAAATTGAAAAAAAACGATAAAATTAATGAAAATATATAGTCTTATGAGTTTGAAAAACGTCTCTAGTATATGGGGGCCGCCATTTTCATCAATTTTATTAGACGCTTAATCAAACATCTGCTAATCAAGATTAAAGACGCTCTAAAGAAAATTGCACGACAAGCGTTCAACGAAACGGATCAATGAGTGAAGCTACTGGCGGCTTTTCATTGGATAAAAATATTTGCAGCTTCCGCGTGACCGGTTACAAAATATTTTAAAAGGTGCATTTTTTACGATGTTTATTCCATGATAAAAGTTCAAAATATATTTGGTCGTTTAATTCGTTCATTTCCTCATTAAAATATTCATTTGTGACTTTTTACATCGGAAATCATTGAATATAGGGGCGCGTTGCCTAACGAAAATCGCTACGTTTCGCTTTGAAAAAGCGCTTTCTTGTAGCGATTCGTCTTAGGAAACGGCTTGCTATTTACCATTTGGAACAACTCGGCGATCATCGCCCAGGTGGTTCCGAATGTCTATTTACGTCACAAACCAAGATGGTGGCCTTTGCCGAGTAAAACTTTTGCGCTCATTGCTATCGCATGTTTTCGGGGCGATTTCAGACTCAACAAGGCTTTAACAAGTACAAAATCACTGCAAAAACTTATGTTTAAATGAACAATTACAAATATTTATTGATTTCAATTCATGATTAGTCAGTCACACGTAAAAACATAAATTGTCGGCAAACAGGAAGTTACATTTCGGCGGAGGCAGCCATTTTGATTTGTGAAAGCCGAGGTAGTTCCGAATGGGGTAGCGAAGAATTTTTTCGCTAGCTTTCGCTACGTAGCGAAATGAAGCGATATATTGTAGCAAGCCGTTTCCTAGGATTTCGCTACGAAGCGAAACGTAGCGATTTGCTTAAGCAACGCACCCTAGATCAATGTCGGAAATACTTACCAACGCACCGTTCGTGACGTCGCTAAGAGACGTTCATGATAAAACCGGCACGTTTCCGTAACGTAACGTTACTGGACATTGTTTAAAGAGGAAAACATTTCTATCCAAAAAATGAATGTTTTATCGAGGTTTTTTACCTTCATCTCTATTCATAAGACGAATAAATATGTACAATACATTTCTTTCAGAATTTAAATATGATTCTGACGTAAAAGAATAAGATGTTGTCAGATTTTTATGAATGCAATAAATTACGCAGTTATCTCCCCTCGCTTATCTAATTAATAGGCCCTCAAACAAAATAAATCCTTCACAGCACCGAATATCTTTAATTTTATTCTGCCAAAGTCACAATCATATTTTTTTTAATTTCATTTTTTTCGAGTAATACATATATATGTCTGTTTTCCGCGCCATAGGTTGCACCTAAGTTCATATTAAAAGCATTTTAGAATTAGACATACATACATATGAAGCACAACAACAAAAATTAAAGCAGCAAAGCATAAGACTGATGGATCATATAAAATATGATAACGCTCAGTAACAGTTAAATATTTTGATGTTTCTGCGATCGTAGTTTGATCCTCCATGTTTGCAAATGGTGTACTTTGGAAATGGTTTCACGAGCTTTTAATGTCGTCTGGCTACAAATTGAGTTTCTCATAAGTCGTGCACTTCAAATGCAAAGAACAGGTCACCGAACTTTCGTTTCATCAGTTAGAAACGCGTTACCGCAGTCATGAGTTTGCTTACACTGTGGTACGCGTTTTAGCCTGTGCCAACATGGAGGATCAACCCACGATTGCCGAAACATCAAAATATTTAACTGTTACTGAGCGTTATTTCACGCAAAAATATTATAAAAGTAGTTTTAATTTATTATCATTATTTTATTCAATCTTTAAAAGCTTCTTAACATATCTAGTACATTAAATTATATCGGGAATGATGAAAGATAATCAGATTTCGCGACCTTAATTGTCAAAGTTAATTTGTTTCGGATACAACATTTTGGATATAGATATACTATGAATGATAGTACATGCATATTAATACTGTGTAATCTCTTTTTTTTTAAGTAAAATTGTATTTCTTTTTTGGAATTGACTGCATTTAGTCTCAAACTGACAACATTTCGTATTTTTATGTCTGAATTATATTGTAGCATAAAGACCTTATTAGCTTAAATAAGTAAGTAAAGGCAGTGGCTAGAGTTACGGTACCGTAACTCTAGACCCAGGTTCTAGAGTTACAGAAGTTCCGTAACTGTTGACAACCTTTGTAAGGGTAGGCTAGAGTTACGGAATTCAAATAACATGCGAATGATTCAACTTTTAAACATCAGGGAAACTTGTTTATATTCATCATTACGCGAAATAAACAAATATTTACAGACGTGACTTATCCTTTTGTTATTACACGCGCCATTTTGGATATTACTAATAAATTTACCGATGTAAATATACGGCGATACTTCAAAGTGTCATATGTATACTAAGTTTACTTGAGCGATAAGTTATAGAGTTGGATTATAATTTTGACTGAATATATATCATATAACACATTTAAGTAACATGCAAGCATTTGTTCAGTTTATTTGAATAGATTAATGTTGTATTTTTTTTTAGTTTTGGGAAATGATCTTTTCCTTCGCATGAATAGACAATACTGTCACTATTGTCTTTGGTCAAGTGAAAAAAATCCAAAATTTCTTCTTTCCTGCAGGTAGTACACACTCCTGGTATCGTACATGTATGTAAATCTCTTTGAAAGAAGTTTATTTTGAAATTGTGTTCATTGTTAATACAATTGCTGAAATTGCAGGGATTATAAAAACAATGTTAACTGGTATGCTTTGGTTTTCTGAATGTGTGACTGGATTTAAACACTTTGTAAGTCTTGATGTAAAATCTATCAATTATAACTTTATACATTTTAACCTTTCATTTTAGATTTGAAATCAGAAGGTGAAGATGTATGTGTGTTAGTTCATTCTAATAAGTAAGTAGATAATTTACCAGTGATTATTAACCTGGGTCAGTAGCACGGTTGGTTGGGCGCCTAGATTTCAAATCTAGTGTCCCGAGGGGGTACAGGTTTGATACCCATCCTCCATTAATAAGGTATATGGAGAAATTTCTGGCCTTGTGACAGGGTAGGTGAGTACTGGTTATAGACAAGGGGCCAGGAAAGCTAGGTTAGGTGTGCTGGATGATGTAAAATAACCTAATATTTGTGTTGACACGGCATTAAATCCAGTATTTAAATAAATAAATACTAGTGATTATCCAAAAGTAGAATAGCAGGATGCTATGCCTTGGCATTTTCTCTCTTTCCTGCCCTTTTTTGCTTCTCCATATGTAGAAGTAGTTACTTTGAAACATCAATAATGTAATGTGTGCTGACCCTTTTTATTGCCATTCTGCCCTTGTCTAATACATTGATTGCTAGGTTTACCTTACATATCTTGTAAGGTTTTCTTTGAAGGTGGGTGTAGTGATGTATTGTGATGAGCAAATGGGTTAAATCACTGTTAATCTGTGGTAGATCAATTTTTACTTTTAAAAAATCCAGCCTTTCTAATTATGAAATTTATTAAATTTATTAAAAATTATTGATGGAAAGTCAAAATTTTAAAAAATGTAAATTTTTATTTCGATATTTTTTAAATCAATGTAGTTTTGAACTTTAAACTTTAAACTACTTATGTTTTTAACCCTGTCACAAGCACTAAACAGGCTGCAAAAAGTTGTTACAACCAAAATAATTTTGCTAATTGCGAATTTTTTTGTCTTTTTTTGTTTATTAATGAATTAAATTATGAAAATAATAATGATTATAGTGACAATTAAATTGGTCATTTCGTTCCATTCTGCAAAAATAAATTGTCATCATTCTTGGTTGTTACAAGTTGTTTGGATTACTATTTCACAGGAAAGACTCTGGCTGTTGTTAAATTTTATTGGAAATTATTCATTTTGTCATTGGAGTATACTACAAACTCCAGTTGATTTAAATTCTAGATATTTATTAGATCATTCTAAATTAGTGGGTGCCCGGTTGCCCTGGACAACCACTTTTTAGTTTGGGCAACCAACAATTTTTTTAGGGCAACCAAAATTCTGCAAATGAAATTATAGTGCTTGCTCTCTAATGATATGTTCCGACAACCGCTTTCATATCCTAATTTGAAAGACTTTAGATAGACCTTGTACATTAAAACATGTATCATTTATATCGTTTGTGAGTTCTGAAGTACTGTAGTGGGTATTTTGATCAGCAGGGTTAATGTATGTACCTCTGACAGTTGAATATAATTCAACAATAAACATAGTAAACGAAGTTGAGATACTCATTATTGTTTGGATCTTTTTTGTTTAATAAGGAGAGTAACTCTGATCTTCAAATTGCTTTATAACTTTTGATTATCTCCCTTTAACACAATATGATACTGGCTGTATAAATCTGAGATCTTTAGCATGTCAGATAAATAGATTAGAGTTAAGCAGTTAGATATTCTAGTATTGATTAGAATTGATTGTTGTGCCATTAATATTTCATGAATGCATGTTTTACTCCTAGATGAATTAAAGTTCCATTAACTCTACAGTGATGGATCCAGAAACTATGCTGGGAAAATGCCTGAATAATTTTGTCTAAGGGGATACAGGCAACAGTTTAATCATTAAATTCTGACTCTGATCATGCTCAGGAAATGAAGTAATGACCATATTGTGCAGTTCAGCAGTCTACGAAATTTGTTGGTGTTCGGTTACCCGGGACAACCAATTTCTAGTTCAGGCAACCAAAAATTTCTTTTGGGCAACCAAATTTCTACAAACAAGATATAGTGCCAGTTGCTAAAATGACCTGTTCAGGCAACCACTTTCATATCTTTATTTTGTAGATTGGTTCAGTATTTTGAAGTAAGGATATATTAGGGCTGCCCCCTAAAACAGACCTATCGGATAATCATATCATAACTGGCTTTTAATCTGGCAAATGAACATTACAAATTACATGTAGTGGAACAGTTGATGATTTTGTCCCTTATTACTCATTTATAATGTAATTAATCTAGTTAATGCTTGAGAAAATGTAAGGCAATCACTTGCAGTGTAATGGTTAACCGATATATCATTTAATATTGCAGCTCAAATTCAGACTAGTTTTAACTGATTAATTTCATATGAACTGGTTTTTGGTTGCTATCTACCATAATGATTGTTTAATCTATATCTGTTATTTCAAGGTTTAAAGAAATGTTGAAAAATGTTGGAAACATCTCTAAAAATTTTTATGTGTATTCAATATAGTGTTGAGTGATTCATTTTTAGCTCGACTTTACAAAGTAAATGGAGAGCTTTCCTACTCGCCCTAGCGTCTGCGTCAGTGTCCGCATCCACATTTCTGATTAAAGTTTTTGTGCAGTAAATTTTTTTTTACTATAATTTTTTTCTTTCTTGTTATTGACTTTAAACTTTAAATATATGTTCCTTATGATCAACCACATCTCATGTGACAAAGTTCATACTCCAAATACATTTTTTTCAGAAATATCCCCCTTGATCTTAGCGTTTTCTTTAAAAAATGTTTGTTTTTACTGCAACTTTTAGGTATTGACTTCAAACTTTAAATATATGTTCCTTATTATCAACAACATCTCATGTGACGAGGTTCATAACTCCAAATACATTTTTTTTTCAAAATTGTCTGCGGTGAACTAAAAATTTTCTTTAAAAAATTTTTTTTTTACTTTAAATTTGTTAAGGTATCATTTTAAAATTTTAAAATATGTATGTTCCTATCATCAACCATATTTCATGTGACAAGACAATGTATAGAGTATACATATTTGATTCCTACTTTCAAACGTTGATCTTGGTCTGTTTTTAAAAGGTTTTACCACCCAATTTACAACATTAAAGAAGATAAAAATAATGTACAGTAACAATTTTATAATCAGCCTGACTAAATTTGTCCTCTAAATGTACACCTGGACAATGTACTCCTTACTTTGTTGCACTTAAGTCTACATACTAATAAGTTCTTCTTTTCTAAATTGTTGGGTGTATATGTCATATTAATTTGACACCGTTTTTTATTTTTGTAACTTCATTCACTGATTTAAAAGAATAGTTATGAGCTGATTTCGTAAAATTTAATTGGAATTTTCTTCATACTTTTGTAGAGCTTGGTCATGAAATGATTTCTACGGCCGATTTCACTTTTATCACTGATTCTAAATCTTGTAGAGCAGTAGTCTGTCACTTATGAAAGTATGCACCTAGTAGTTTGTTAACAGCTAAATCCAGAGATTTAGCCTTTCCAGGAAGAGTGAGTAGGTGGACTGACCACCGTTATATAACCTTTACAATGTGTCGCTACAGCGTTATAGTATTAAGTTATATCCAACAAAACAAAAAAACAATATATATTCATTCATTAAACTTTGACTGCTTGTAAAAACTTTAATTAAAAGTGAGTATGTTTTGCCTTTCCCATTTAACACTGCTATTGTTGTGTTTAGAGAACAAAACAACATTTACATGAATTTTCGCAGAATGGTTATGGATGATGCTATATATTGTCTGGTTCTAGATAAATATTCTATCTACTAATTAAACAGCTCCAACTAAACGTGTTAATACAAAATAGCACCTTTCCTAGAAAAAGACAACTTGATGAATAATAATACGTAATTGTCTCGAAAATATTGTTTGCTTTGAATATCAAAAAACAATTAAGTTCTTTTATCTTTTGTGTCATGATAATGAAAGGGGAAAAAGTGACATGTTTAGCTTCATATCATCTCATATGCCATTTATATATCACCTTTCTATTCATTGTTTGAAAACTATGAAATGAATCTTTTTAAATTGGTTTTGGCCTGTGTTGTTAGGCGTCAGTGTAAACTTAAACTTTAACTTTTTCATTTGATTAAACGCCTATTTCTATATTACATATTCAGTGTCCTGAACAGTGTAACATAACGCCACTGTTTACCAGGCATTTCCCTAAAGGTGTTGAAACATTACCTTTGTAAGGTCATCTATTGCAAGGATTGTCGATGTTATCCTTTATTTTATCATGCATTTTTTTCATATGACTGATTTCTATAAATGCCTCAGTGCCAACGAATCCAAAAATCCAACATGGCGTCCAAGATGAATTTTCCAAGAAACTTTAGTGGCCATTATGGACACAATCTTGCATTTCCTTATCCACACCACATGTGTATAATAACTTAATACTTAAGAATTTGACAAACATTTTGACATATAAGAAACTTGGTTTTAAATTAAAGGCAGATATCTGAAAAATATTATGATATAAGAACTGTAGTAATTTCAATGTGATGCCATGAAGCACACTTTATTGTGTATATATTAGGCTATAGCACATTTGTCTCCATCAGTACATCTGCTTTCAAAATGCAGCTAGGTAGAACTACTACAAACAACAAACGAGATGTAATTTAAATGCTGTGCTTAAGATAAATTCAACATTTTCAGACATTGCAGCAGTCAATAGACTTTCTCACAGTGTCTGTAGAAGCTCAAAATTCCTAAACCTAAACTTATAAGAATTTCTATGCTTGCAACCTACAGTGACAACTGCTCTTCTTGATACCAAGTTCGACAAGAGAAAAAAGTTTATACTAACAATTTTTAAGAACCAAACTTCTGAAGGTTTTGAGGTAGCACTCTGGAATTGAACCCATGACTGTATATTTATAGTTTCAACTGAGCTACATTTTCATGAACTAACTATAGGGTAGTTAGAAAACAACTGCATAATTTTATTTTATGCAATTCCATGAATGCATACAAACGTCAAGTAGTTAAATGGCTGTTAAAATACATTGTCTTAAAATAAGGCCAATTTAAAAATTTAGATGATTCATCCTATTGTTTTGCATAGTCAGCAATTTTAAATAAAACAGATTTCAACATAATATATTGTAGTACTTGCTGGCAACAAGTGTATTTTGTTGATTTGTGTAATAGGTATGAATACAAGCAGTATTCTTTTTCTGTCATCATATTAAACATCTGTTTAGTTTACCAGTGTTTAAAGGTCTCTGTTTGTTTGGATTTTATGGCGCACCAACACAAAAAGGTCATATCGCGGTCTCTATATAGATAAATATGGTTTCGATTGAGTAGGAGCTAGATAAAATTTAATGTATTAAGCATCTTAACGAACCTGTTTGTATAGTTACAGACTTGACACAATGGAAGCAAACGCAAAGATTATCATCCCACTTTTTATTAACATTTTTATTTAGCACAGACTAAAACTTTTTTGAAAACCTTAACATTATTGATTGTCTTAAATCATAGGGCAGAAGTATTTGGATACTTGGATGCTTCTAAAAGGAAAATACATTAACATTTTTGTGAACTTTTTTGAAAACATCAGATATATAATTATCATTACATTACTAAGGACAAAATGTTTCATTATACTTAACTTTATTATTAATGAATTATTATTAATTTTATATGTAAGGACATATCTCTATATTAATCTTGTATATGTATATGTGTATGTTTTGTTGTGATTGATGTCTTAACTCCATACACATATATATTATCGCATTCACATCTCTTGAATACGCTTATATTTAGATATATTATGGTACGCTTGTTTTGGGATATATTATGGCACTGTACGAGTATATGATTGCATATCTAACGATCTGGCACATGTTTACGCTCTTGGTTCATTGACATTATGAAATAGGAAAAGTATGTGTGATAAAAAAATAGTCATGTACGAAGGCCTATGACCTACTGACCTATGAATATATAATTTATGTTTTAATTATTTCAGGATATGTGTTGTGTGCTTGGCAGAGAATCATCCCATCTGTAAAGACAATAAAAAAGTATTAAGTGTTGATTATCAATTTGATAATGTTAACAGACTTTGTAACAGAGTATCTGGAAAGGGAAAAAAGGTAAGATAAATAACTATGAAAACAATAAAGATATTGAACTTTTATTATTTTTATTTGGCTGGAACTCCATAAACAGACATTGCAAAAAGGCAAATATAAGTACCATATGATTAGCTTTTTGCATTTTATCCCGGGAGCACTGAGCCTTAAGGTTAGCTATAATGTTGAGTTTAGTTTCACATTCAATTAATGAAATTAATATTCAATGGAAAGTTTAATAAAAAAAATCTTGGATATAATATTTGAATGCATAAGAGGTCAGATTCTTGCTCCTGTTTGTATCAGACATAGTCAGAAGCCAGAAATCGATGGGTAAAAAAGGTTGAAACTAACTTAACCGGTAAAATCATGATGGAAAAAGCATATGTACACTGTTCAGGTTTCATTTATTTTCTTACTGTTATCAAACATGGCAGAAAGCTATGATGTGACAAAATGTTTTTTTAAATGTGATAGACCGTCAAAAGGGCATCTTGGCTTTTGTATCTGAATTTAAATTGACACTCATTTGTATTGAAGGAACTCGAGTTAACACACTGCCATTCCAACCTAATGATCTTGATTTTAATGGCTAAGGTCGAAAGACCAAAGTCACAAAGAGTAGGACGTCTTTAACTTAAGTGATTTGGATAAGCAAAACCTGGGTAATCGAATAGAATCATACATGTGCCAAACACCTGTGAAGGGACACACAGTATTTTGGTTGCAAACATACAAACACTTCCCTGTTTCCTATTCTGTGTTTCAATGTACATGTACTATACGTATATATGTCCTGTATCAATGTTGTGATAATTTCTTTTATAAAGATATGCCTCATCTGTGAATGCACAATTTACTGATTGTTGTTACTTAATACAGGATTAATGATCTTTTCTGTATCTGTTTTCCAATATATAGGTGAGTGACCCTCTTCTTGATTTACCATTTCATGGAATAGTGTTTCTGTTACATAAGAGTTCTTCTAAAGCATATTTTGTATCATTGTTCTCAAATCAAAATGTAAAACAGACTTTTGTAATTGACTTAATTCAATCTATCCAATTGTGTTTTAATCATTATTTTCAACAAGATTTTATCATGCCAAGGCATCTGGTTTTCTATTACCCTAGATATTGGAGCTTTCTCTATAGCATGACCTGAATAATTGATTTCCTTAAATTTTATTGAATTTGACTTGATATAAATAATTCAATTGATTGAGTCACTGTAAGGTCATCTAAAACTATGTGGTGTGCAGGATATGCTGAGGCCAATGAGTTTATAATTGTGGTTTATACAGATGCATCAAAATTTGGTTATGAAACAATTTTGCATACCAAGGTAAATCCTCCTTATGTTGACTTGTGGCCCCTCGATGTTGTAAACAAAAGCATGAATTCGAAAATAATTAAATTTCTATAAAATTGTTGTGTATGAGCTAGAAATCGAAAATAATCGTCACTTGGTTTTCTTTGGTATGCAATTTAGTTTGATTTGTTCTGCTTTGCGTTATTCTATTTGATACTACCATAAGTGTGCGCAAATGTGGATGTTTATTTATGTTTTAGTATTTTGAATTCATGCATTTTATTCTCTGTAAAAATGACGATTACAAGCTATTGAAAGGAAAACTTGAAAGGCTTGAATTTGTTCGTTGCATGTGTTGTCTAGGGTATTGATATGCCTAGAAGTTATCTGGTGTTATAAAACACAATTTTAAAAGCATAGAGTCTCATAACAAATGTATCAATTACTAGGGCCTTTTTGTCTTTCTACTGTTAAATTAATTCACCAATCTACCTTGCAGAATGGGAATATGTTTTCATTAAAATTTATCTGATTAGCTACTCTTTCTTCGATTGATTCATGTGCAGGAATTGAATATAGATTTGTTGCTTTTATACAGACATGTATGTTAAAGCTAATTGAAGTGAGTTCTGTCAATTTTGATATTAGCCAGATTAACCTTTTCTTATTTGAAGTTACAAAAGGGAGGAAGGCTAAAACCTGTAAAATCAAATCCTTCTATTATTCTTTTCTGTGCTTTTGGAGTTCTAAATTCCACAACCTAGTGTTGTTTTTGTTTGAAGCCTATTATGCTTTGTATAAACAAATTACGCCTATAAAATTGTTTAGTGAAAGATAGTAGGATGTTGTGAAGTCAACTAATAAAGCTTATTAATTTGTAAATTGGCTTGATTTTGAAAATGTACATAACAACACTCTCTGCAATAAACCTATCAAATATGATTTAGCTAATTCCTTTACGTTTTTATAAGATGATAGTCTTTGATAGAAGAAGTAGACGATAACTTATTTAAACCCATGACCTACATGTAATAGAGATGGCCACTTATTAAGCTGATTTGTCTGATATAAAACTTTATTTCAATGATGCTTTTCTCTGCATAGATAATTGTCTTCTAGCTGAAGTGTAGGTAATATCTGTTATAACAAAAACCACAAAAGCTTGTAAGATGTGCTTTCAGCTTGATGCAAAATTTATTAAAGAAATTGCTTAAAATGAAACAGGCGAAATGAAATTATGCAACCTTCCTCTGTTCCTTATCACAGATGAAGTAAAATGCAAGTGCGGTTAGTGGAAATTCCCTGATATTTTTACTTGTTTTTTATATAATGATTATCATGAAATTGCGAAATAACAGATATGTTATAAAACCATGCTTGACAACTTCTTGTTCTCTGATTGGTCGCCAATTAATCACACATGTTTGTTCTAGAATTTGGCTTCTTCATACTTTATTTTGGCATGAAATCCCTATTTTCATTATTTGCTATCTTGAAACCTTCTCAAATGAACTCTAATTCACATGTTCACGGTAACATGTGTCTGAAATCAGTGTAAATAATAAAAAGGTGAGGGCAGCTGTTCAACGTCAAACATTACATGTGATCATGTTGTAGCAGTTCTTATCCTTATCTCTACTTCGCCAGATATAATGCAGATACAAAATGTGATAATAACTGGCAAGGAATAGTTTAATTATCATTTCAATTTGATAGTTTTAATTATTTTGGTTCTAAAATAAATATAAATCTTATTTCACTCACCTCTTTTAGGTGCCAATAACTGGTTGGTATTTGCAATGACCCATTGCTTTCAACGTTTCTGTACAAAATGAAGCGCGATTTGTGTTTATTTTCGTAGATATCTATTCTATATTTGATACTTTTAGGAATGGATTGTTTGAGGAATGTTTCATTCGTATTTTCCAAAGTAATTTAAATCCCATTGTGTTTTTAATATGTTTTTTGTTTATATTTAGTCCATTTTATCATTTTACTGCTTTACAATTGTGCTAGGTCACAGAAACGGAAATATATTCAGACTCGTACTATTATGCCATTCTAAACAATTCTGAAACATCTTCACATAAGTAGGAATTATTGACCGAAATGTTAAAGGTTGATAAATCTTATACACATTAACGAAGCAGGTTCAAAATATTGAACACGATTCGTTATTTATTTATTTTTGTTTCAGGGTGGACAGAATCTGTCGGCAGACTCCTCATTATGCAGGATAACATGTGAAGATGGGAGTCAATTTTTAATACCATGTGGTTTAAAATGTCAACTCTTAGAAACAAATGATAATTTGAAAAATACACCTACTGTGTTGAATTCTAAGGTTAGATTTAAGTGGGAAGGGCCATTACATCAAATGTTTTCTAAATGTCATTGATAATTTATTCTAAACCTATTTGAGGGGCCCATTCATTTCTAAGACCTTTAAATTCCCCATTGATCAATGGCTAAATAGATAAGGACTCGTTAGATTAAAAGGAATCAACAAAACAAACACATACCTCTCACAAAGCTAAGATGGAATACTACTTTCGACGTCAAAATTTAAACACTAGGGTAGAATCTATTCCACTATCCTTATACATGAAAGCGAAATGCACATGGAATCTGTATATGTTATACATGTTAATGTTATACAGGTTAATCAATTTATCATATTTTATTATGTAATCTGACAAGATATAGTTTCGATGAAATAAACTGATTATTTTAAGGGTGTATCAGGATTTGAAATTGAAAAAAATCTATGAAGTGGGTGTGGTTACTA
Source organism: Mactra quadrangularis (assembly GCA_025267735.1). Lineage (NCBI taxonomy): Eukaryota > Metazoa > Mollusca > Bivalvia > Venerida > Mactridae > Mactra > Mactra quadrangularis. Next base: position 25,363,260 of record CM046306.1, on the reverse strand, counting down.
AACATATTAAAATATCCATAAATTCCAAAATTATTTTGATATATTTTGTAAATGATGCATTAAGTGTATAGATGTGACAGTGAAAATATAAAAAAATCAACAAATAAGACATTAAAAAAAAGAAATGAAAACATTTAACCTAACATTGAAATAGCCTTCCGAACGTCAGTCCAAACGCATAATTAAAGTTCTTTTTTTCATATCTATATGTCACATCTATACACTTAATGCATCACTTACAAAATATATCAAAATTATTTTGGAATTAATGGATATAATTAGTTACCCCACCCACTTGATAGATTTTTTCGATTACAACAAATGATAAATCCTTAATCACTGTTTTAATATAACGGATTGGTAATTAGCTTGTTATCATTATTGAAAGTCAGTCGGTAGAGTCTTGGATTTCATCTGTCGTTTGAATAGAAACTTGCAACATACGTATATACAATTGATAAAAAGTTGTTAAAGTCTACCAAAAAAAGTTGTATATCAGGCCAACTCAGTCCGACACAATTAAAAACTGCGCCGCCGCATTGAACATGTCATTTTGGGCCACATTTTGTCTGAAGAAATATCTCTCTTCCGTTGTTTTTTTCGGTTGCTGTTTCTAATATGTTGGCTCACACATTTTTTTGAATAACCATGCAGAGATTTTTTTTATTTTACAGCCTCTAAGTGATGGATACATAGCTATTGTCTTACCCAAGTTAAAAGATTACAAAAAAGAAATGGAAGCATTGCTGACGAAAGAAGCTTTCTTTGAAGACAAAACATAGAAGACTTTTTCAATCATATAATGTACTCGATGTGGGAACATAGTCAGGAAAGCAAGAGTTGAAGATAGCGGTTAAGTTTAGGAACACGAGAAGCGAGGATTAACAACTGACTAATGTTTGATTCTCAGCTGCTAATTATTATATGTTTTGTTGAATTGGAAAGATATGTATTAACAAGTGTAGTTGATACAAGAAATGGTACATAGGACAATGAATGTATAAAAGTGTAATAAATATATGAGGCCTACATCTTCAACTCCTATTAAAATGTTGGCTGTTATTATTTTGTATACTCATTTATAAGTACTACATTTTTGAAACCATGAAGGACCATAACTGGAGTTATTGTCTTGAATTTTGTCAATTTTAAATCACTGGCGTTTAAAGTTTAAATTATAAAACAAATTGTAGTAAATTATTTCAATGTTTTTCAAGGTAATGAATAAAAATTAATATAAGTCAAACATAAAACACGTTGTTGCTTTCTGTCCCCTGATATTATGAAAGACAATTACTCTGGGTGTGAAATTTAAGTAAAATGTCCCTTATGCTCTTAAAAATTGTAAAACATTATGATTGACAAATTGTTTTTGAAATAGTTAATAAAATTGATGATATCCACTCAAACTGTGTACGGACCATCACTCTTGGTGCAATACATTTTTAAATAGTTTACCACATATACTTATGCAATTACAAGGTTGATTGCTTAGGAACGTTCAGAAAACGCAATGTTACGCGATGTTCCGTCTGTAGTTCACTTGATATAAATTTCTTTTTACGTGGGATTTCCCTATGTTAAGTAGCGGACTGTAGCAAATCTTCATCAAAATCTGCCACAGACAATTACAGACTGCACAGGCGCAATTAAAGGAATACTTATTGATAAGTAGTCTGCATTACGTGTTAACAAACAGTCGATATGCTATTTGTGCATATGAAGTACAGGTATATCTAATTTGATTTATGTATGGTAAAGGTCCCTTGCATCGCTTCTGTTTGTTGTGTAAGCCCTCCATCAAAACCCCATGTCCGACAGCGCTATCTGCGCTTTGATTTGTATTAGTTGGCGAGGGAATCTGACATCATTAACAATTAATGTGAATAAAACACCCTACGCACTTACAGAATGTTTTTTATGTGTGACAAGCTTCTTGTATGACGTCATGAGTCTTTGTCTATATCGTAGTTTATTAATCACAGTTTATTTGTTATGAATGTCAAATTAATTACCAAGTATTTGAAGGTTTCTGAAAGCTTACATGTTTCTAACTACGTCACAGTTGTATTGTTAACAATACGAGTAGTATAAATTAAGGTATACAGTCCCTAACAACACTAACAACCTAACAAAAATAATTCTGTGAAATTATAATGAAGGCTCACTAAACATAATATTTTTCATTCATTACAGTATGTTAATCACTTCATGGATTAGATTTATTACATTACTTGCAATTTTAAAAATATTTGACAAAAAATTAAGGCACTAAGTAATTACGTATATTGCATATAAAAATAGAATATTTTAAATATGTCTATAAAAAGTCTATGTTGACATTATAAAAATATCTTGCATGGTGAAAGTATAGATATTAAATGTACAAACAAATTAAACATTTTCTTGAATTATTCAGCTGCCTTCAAACATAGTTTTAGTTAGGGATTGTTAGGGATTGTATACCTTAAATGACAAACCTGTAGCCAGTTCAATTACCCCTAACGTTTCAAAACGTTCTGTAACGTTACATTTGGAACTCTTCGGCCATTCGCTGCGAATAATCCCGGACATATTTAGACGCTATTTTGAAACTATCGGTGTTGAAGTAAACAAATATACGATCGTTCAGCAATGAGTGATGTTTCGTTTTTAGTCCATAAATTTTGAAACATTACTCATTGCCTTAACGATCGTGTATCTGTTTATTAGATAAGATAATTCGCAGCGAATGGCCAAGGAGTTCCGAATGTAACGTTACGGAACGTTTAGGGTAATTGAACAGGCTACTGTTTGACCTTTACAATGGTTTTGTTTTCTTTCACACCATATTTCAATAGAAGTAAAAAATTATCAGGTTTCTTTTGCGCAGTACAATTTTCTCTTACAGTTTTGTTGCTACGTTTATCTCGTGACGTTATTCATTTGTACAACTCATAATGACAGGTTTGTGCATTATTGATTTTAATGAATCATGTTTTATTTCTGTTGGCAATTAACAATGATTCCAGAATATCCGGGTGATTCTGGAAGAATGTATAATTTTTCTACCGATTGATGTGCTGTATTCATTATAGGATTACAAAATGTATTTTTAATCGATATATTTTATTTATTTATATGAAATTGACTTGATTTAATTATAATGTCGTCATTTTTTAAAGGTCATGTGCTTGATAAATAATATGAATTAAATAACAGTATGTAGCTATTTTTTAATGCTTTGATAGCAACTCTAGTTTTTGCGAAATAATATTGTGCAAATCAAGGTGCCACTGATTCAATGAAGTCAATACTGCAGTACTATTTACATGTTTTAATAAGTAGCCATCGGTGATGAACGATACAGCAATGTTGTAACTGTTGGTAGCAAGAGTTTCAACAATCATTTTTAGCACTTCATTTGCTTAACGTACTTTTATTCGGGACTCAACCGTATTTCACAAAAATTGATTCTACTAATGTTAGCTTTAGATGTAACGTCCCATTAGATACACTGTATGCTGATGGAAGCAGAGCATCAAACACGTGATTCGTATTTTGTTATTCCTATGTATGCTTTTTCATATCACTTATTGATTTGATATGAGCCTTGATATCAATATTAAGTGACACTTTTCGTCAATTATATTTACTTGATGAGCCTTGATATAGTCCGTTTTTTCTCAATTGTCAAAGCTTGAATAATTTCACGGTGACTGAATGCTTTGTTTTTATTCTGGCGGCCTAATTGTTATTAAAACTATCTTGACTAAAACATATCATACGGCATAAGAAGCTTTACTCAATCATAATACACACTTTCGGAAACTCATGAGTGTATTAGGACAATAATTTTAACATACGCATTCACCGTAAAATTATTCATGTTTTGACTGTTGAGAAAAAACGAACAATATCAATATTAAGTGACACTTTTCGTCAATTATATTTACTTTACTCCCATTGTTGGAGTACGACATTGACTTACGAGAAATTATGACTCGTCTTCTATCACAACATTGGCTTAGAAATAAAGTGAGCCGGTTACCATAAAATAGGCACACAAATGTGATATGTGGCGTACATGTAAAATCAAGATAAAATGCTACATTATACCAGCATGTATTTGATGGTCATTTTAGGCGACGGCATGGTCATATTAATGAAATTTCGCACATGATGACCTTGGGTGTACATTAGTCTGAAGTGTACAAGGACATTTCGGACCCTATTTACACGTATTTAGGTCAGATATATATTATGCTAGGGGTTAAAATACAATTCAAGGTGACCAACAGATGATTATAATTGTATTACTGTAGTCAGATAAAAGTCAAGGACATGTCATTGAAATTGACTTTAATTAAGAAAAAAACACATCAAATTTCCATCTGAAAATGTAATGGATTTTGATAAATACATTGGAGCACGTGTCAGTACATTAATTGGTTGAAGAAATGTTATCAGATTTGAACATCTACATTTTTGTTGGGTTTTCTTTAGAAAGAATTGTAATTTAATATATCATGACCGTCAACTTTTAACCCTTTTTGACAGGTATAAAATCTCTGTATCCCTTAATGAGGACCCTTATCTTTGAATGTTCATCAAAGCGCTTGGCATACTGACCTACTCCCTGTTCCAAATATAGATTTTTATCCAATATATCTCGTATATCTTCATTTGCTTTTAGACGGAAATAAGAAATGTATGTTTTGATATGTTTAAAGATTAGACCTGATATTAAATTAGTTATGATACAGCAAAATATTAGACGTTTTGTACGCATAACAAATCATAGACGACATGGACCCGAACGAAGAAAGAGACAAAGCATCCAGTCTATTTGCTATTTCGGGACAACGCTCATATTTTGATATGGTCGCATGCATCAACTACAATATGTTGTTAGTCATAATTGTGGAAGAATTGCGAATTATATACATCGTGTGAAAGCCACTGTATGAAGATTATATTATATGCATTTGCAGGCATGAACACTGTCTTACAATCATAAAGTTATCAAATTGTAACATGCGTTAGGGACACAATAAACAGTTCAAACCATTTGGCTTTCTAAATTTAAGTTCGACAAAATGTCCAGTTCTTTAAAAAGGGTATCTTTTTTATCAGAGAACACTATAGTCGTTGTTTTGTTAACGTTCACTAGTATAAGATCTAAATGTTTTTGGAGCGAAAGTATGTTATTAGAATTTTTTTGTCTATCTCAATAATTAAACATACTGTGATCAAAAACTATTAGTATTGGCAACAGAAATTCTACTTTAGGTATCGGTCCATGGATAGTGTTACTTTTGAAATGAGGTTTGAAGGACTTTGATATCGGCGATATCCACGATAATCGCTTTAATGTTCCAAGCGACCTTTGATCGAACCCTTTTCCAAGTATGATGGTGTAAATTATTTTGTTTGACCTAGATGCGAGCCGACTTTGAGGTCAGAGTTCATATCTGCATTGTTACATTAGTTAACATATTCAAGTGTTAATGGTCCGTACCAGGGTCAAATTTAAACATTTTTTAATAAATCACGCTTTATTTAAATGCATTAATTTTATCCAAGGTCGTTTAATATTAGTTTACATTAATACTGACAAATAAGATTCGTACCATAACATTTCAGTTCTAAATGTAAGGTCAAGTGCATTTCAGCCATCATGTTGACCATACATGGAGACTCTCGACCGTGGCCAACTTCGTCAATAGCCGATGTAGTTTGTGATGGTTGAATAAGAGATGAGTAATAAGTTGTATGAACATTCATCATAAACTAGCATTGTGAAGTTATCTTTACCAGCAATAAAGAATCGAGGCACGCCATCTTGTTTTGCAACCTGTATCCCAAAATAGTCCTTGTATGGCGGCTATCTGTGTTCACAGGTTACATGGTTCAACAGAACTGAGGTATAGATTGATCTTGGCTGTAACCAACAATACCTGACCCTCCGTCAAAGTGGAATGATAACTTACCTTGAATATATAAAATTGGATAACACGACTTCTTCGGTTGAAGAAGCCGAGTGTAGACGATGTTAGACTGCTCAGGAGAACGTATGGTAGCCAACTCTCAATATGTTCGGATTCCAATCCAAAATCCATCTCACTTTCTCTTTTATCATGAAAACATATCCTGCATATAGTACTTGGAAACCAGGAAGCAGATTAGAGAGTGAGGTCGTGCTAAGCTGAATAGGATAAATCAAACAAAGTACAAGAAACAAACAACTTTAGATTTATCTTGCTTTATTTTGTGAAAGACGCTGAAACGTTAATGCTCGAAAGCACAGAGCATACAAAAATGTCGGAATGCACTTATTATAAAATGATATTCATTCATAAAGTTTTCAACAACAAAACAAAACATCGATTTAGCACTTATATAAGTATTATATCCCCACATACAAAAGGCACATTATAAGGTTATTATAAACTTAATGTAAAAATTTTGTTAGATCCAACCTGGCTGTAGCATAAAGGACACCATACAAATGTTAATACAGTCATGTCAGGTATGAAATAGCACTCATGTTCTCATTATAAGATTTATAAGATCATACGTTTAGTTATGATTATTATAAAATCGTCCAAACCAGTCAAATTAGTTAATATTATGTTAAAAGGTGCGTCGACAGCTTGAGTTATTTAGCAAACATGTGAGGGCTGGTCATATGCCAGTCACGGGCTTCTAAGAAAATTTATTAAATTATTTAAAATATCCCGATCAAAGGAATTACCACGTGATAATTACTTTTAAAGGGTGTTTTATTTACATTTTTGCTAGAAATGTATGTGAACAACAATTTTAAAGATTCGTTATATTCCAACATAAACCTTGCCTTTCTTGAATAAAGATACTCAACTATGTATTCTGTTTATACACGTTGAACAGGGTAAGGGTTAATGGTATTATCCAAGCATCTTAAGTTAAACCTTATACTATCCGTAAAAATGCATTAAGTTACATTTGATTATAAATAAATTGATTAAAATAGTTATTCACATCTTGATATGAATTATCTTAATACGTTTAGTCAATACAAACACCAAGTGGTCGAACTTAACGCCATTAACGGTATGAAAATATAACATATTTTATATTATTTTGTTCAATGGTAATTCTTATTGGCCAACGTTTTATTAGTATGCCACAAACAACTGTGTGCATCAAAATCAGATATATAGACATATTTTTACAAAAAAATCTTTATGTTGCAATAATTCTTATTGTAACACCAAAATATCTTAAAATATTGTAAAATTTGAAATTTATATCGTATAATGCATTTCAAAAATTCAATTTATATACAAGTGTCGTCCAAAATTACCTTTACACATGTAAAGAAACTGGGTTTTCATTGATATCATTAGACTTTATATAAGATGTTTCACATAGTAGGATGTTAAAAATAGATTGTGACATTTGAAGGAGGAGTGATGATACTTCATAAAATTGAAATTGTTATACAAGTAATTGTATCTAAAGTTACAATATTATTTCTCAAGAATTGGTAAAAATCAAATAACAAATTCAAACATTCATGAAAGTGTAAAGGTAATTATGGATGGTACTGTATATATTTTCTGTTGTGTTCTGGGTAAGTCTAACTTCAGATTTTTCCCGAATACTATACTTAACGCCTTGGATTCACAAAATGCTTTAAACTGAGTATTCACTCATAATCAATTAACACCACTTAAATATTTGAGCGAAAACTAACAGTAATGATTGAATATTTTCTTACTTTATGTTTTTAAATGGTTATTGAGAAAAATACTTCGAGAAAAAGTGCTTCGAGAAAAAAAGACTTGACTGAACGCCTAATTAAGTATTTTTATGTGAATAATATGAAATTAGGTGCTACCTATGGCGCGGAAAAAAACACTTATTTGTATTACTTAAAATAAGTTAAAAAATTTAAAAAAAAAATAAGATTGTGACTTTGGCAAAATAAAATTAAAGATATTCGGCGCTGTGAAGGATTTATTTTGTTTGAGGGCCTATTAATTAGATAAGCTAGGGGAGATAACTGCGTAATTTTTTGCATTCAGAAAAATTTGACAACATGTCATTCTTTTACGTCAGAATCATACCTAAATTCTAAAAGAAATGTATTGTACATATTTATTTATCTTATAAATAGAGATGAAGGTAAAATAGCCTCGATAAATCATTCATTTTTTAGAATGGAAATGTTTTCCTCTTTAAACAATGCCCGGTAACGTTACGTTACGGTAACGTGCCGGTTTTATCATGAATGTCTCTAAGCGACGTCACGAACGGTGCGTTGGTAAGTATTTCCGAGGTAAAAAGTCATAAATAAATATTTTAATGAGGAAATGAACCAATAAAACGACCAAATATATTTTGAACTGTTATCATGGAAAAAACATCGTAAATAAGCACGTTTGAAAATATTTTGTAAGCGGTCACGAGGAAGCTGCAAATATTTTTATCCAATGAAAAGCCTCCAATAGCTTCATTCATTGATCCGTATCGCTGAACGCTTGTAGTGCAATTTTCTTTAGAGCGTCTTCGATCTTGATTCACAGATGTTTGATTAAGCGTCTGATAAAATTGATGAAAATGGCTGCGCCCATGGTCTGGAGATGTTTTTCAAACTCATAGGTATATCATTTTTTCATTGATTTTATCAGTTTTTTCAATTTTAAAGAATTAACGTACGTCATTCACGTTATCTAAAAGCGCTCAAACCCGCTCGGGTTTTCCGCGTATTATTTGAGTGGAAACTCAAGTTATTTGAATGGAAAGTCAAATTGAGTTCATTCCCAATCAAGAATTTTTGTGAATCCGGGGCCAGGGCTAGCCGAAATTAATTGGACAAAAAGGTTACAAAATTCAAAAAAGTGCTAAAACACAAAACTTATCACAAATTCTCACATTCAATATTTGGAAGAAATAAGATAGTTAGATGTATAATAGTCTTCATGCCGTGCCGTGTAGTCACGAGGCATTTTACTAGTATTTTTCTCGAAGGCAGGAAACAGAACATTTATACACAGTCAATCGATTTTAAATCATAATTAAATGTATTTTTGAATACTTTTTTTCAATATACACAGAGAATAGTTTTGTCTAATGATTTACTATTTGGAGAAAGAAACCAGTTCAATAACTTATAAAACCGTCCATTACAGAAACTAATCTGAAGATTTAATTAGACAAAATCGCGGTCGCTCGACTTTTACATTTAAATCCAACTTCGAACAAACGAGAAAAAATCTTAAGTTTTGCCTTTTTCCGATAAGTTTTAGTCTAATGGTAAATAAATTGCTTAGCTCATATTTTACTCAAGGTATATTATTTTAATTATCATGTCAAAAAAAGGAGGCTAAATTATTTCGATTTTAACTCTCGTATACTCGCGTTTTAAATATATACATTTCGATAAAGTTTTTAGAATGAAAAAAAAAATAAAGTGATATAACACTCGTGTACTCTTAAAGAATACCTAAAATAGTTGAAATCTGACGAGTTATTAAAAAACGGAAGTCTGTTAACACTCACATTATACATGCATATTTTAAAATTACAAAATTTTCTCATTATCAAAAAGCACACAGTTTTCAAATATACAAGCTAAAAGCAAATAAAACATAAAACGTGAATATATATGAGACATTCTATAGTTCATTTCAATATAAAATAACATTATCATACATTTTAGAGCGAAGTTTATAAATTATTCCGTAGGTAGTTTCAATGCTTTGATTTTTGATAAAATTTTATTATTTGCCGATTCTCTTTCAACTTGATATGAAAGCTCTTGGATATTTTATTGTAGCCATTAGTATCTACATGTATACAAAAATAAAAGTCACCTTTTTAGTGAAATGGTAGGAACTACTTTGAAAATATTTATTACTACACAAACTGAATATGACTGCACCGTATCACATACGGCGTTCATAGTTATATTTGTTCATAAAAAGTACGAAAGTAGTCCGATTCATAAAAGTTAAAATCTATTGACTCTTAAAGGGAACACCTGATTTGGTGACAAAAACAATTTAAGCTTATATATTAAGACATCAAAATCCCGAAATACTGCGGTAAATATCGATTTGAATTTGATACTTGGTGAGAGCTGTCGAAGATAAAGTTCTTATACTTCTAATGCCATCACAATGGCGACATGGGAAGCGTTTAGCTAACCTCTGTCAAATTAAACATACTTTTTTATTTGAAAGGCATTTTTCTCCTGAAAGATAAGACATGACTGAAAAACATGAGCACGTCCTTCTTATTAAAATTCATGATCCAAAGTTTTTGTATTAGATATATTATGATACTACTTCTGAATTTAAAAAAATGGCATGGTCTTCGTGTGCTGCTTTATTTAAGCTTAAACTGCTTTTGTCAATTCCTTAGTTTTACAAAATAAAAGCACTAGTCGGTGAATTAGAGGGATTAAAGATCAACATAAAAATCGTAAGGAAAATAGTCACGCAACAAAAATACTACATCGATTGCACGGTACTTCCAAAAATAGTACTAATGCGTTTTAAATGCGTAGTAATTTTCTAAAAAATAGTGCACAAATAAACACTGATTATAAACAAATTCATATGTACATTGCGGCAGCAAAAACACAGTAATACTTCATTATAAGTAACAAATTCAAACATATACACTTGATTTCTCTCTATAAATGTATGCTTCACATGTTCATGTATAAATATCACTCGTTCAAGTTTAGTGGCAATCAGGATTGCCTTCTTTAATCCTTAACAGTCGTACATTTTAGTGGATTTGATCCACATTGTTAGTTCAAACAAAACTCCTTCAAGATGAAATCAGGGGCCATTTAAAACGCCCAGAAAATTATGCACCATATACACAATAACGCGTTTAACGATAAGCAAGTCATTTACAAGAGGGCTTAACAGAATCCTCCTGCTCTCAAAGTTTTTTTTCTACGAATTCTAGTTCAGGGCCCATTCTCCAATGTATTTCGGCCTTTTCGTCGTAATGCATGACTGCAAGCTACGGGTTTAGCTTCTTTGGGGAAATGCCATGGATGTTAAGAATATATGATGTCGACAGATAAGCCTAACAAGCCATGATCATCAAAGCTTTAATATCACAATTGCAAAAATGTCTATAGAACTTTGCATGTGTTCTCTTCAGTGAAACACTTGGTGTAAAAACTGAAAGTTCGGCCATTTTATCAGTTTTGGTTCGTTTTCGTATCGGCGATCCTCATGCACAACCACATCGTTCAACGATCATCTTTTGCATATAGGTGTAAAGAATTGTGTCGGAATGATCGAAATAAAGCATTGCAAGAGGATAATACTTGGAGGGCGTACAACAAGGACCGACGCCGTCTGGTGCCTGCTGAAGAATATAAGCTGATGGGTTGTTCTCAAGATGACGATATCGGCACTTTCCAGAACAATAATTTGCGGTATATCCGGTCGGAGCTATAACCCAGTCCCATCCGAACTGCACAAAACTCACTCGAAGAGGATATCTACAGCATCCTTCAATTTTCTCGTTTTCTGTACATGTATTACTTGGGTATGAACGCTTCTTCCTGTTGTGAGCATAATCTCTTACTCGCATTTCTAACATAGGGAACTGAAAAGATAAATAAAATACTTTTAACATACAATTGTTGATAATACTTCCCATTGGCCTAATCTGAGCGGTTGCTCGCCTGGTCGAGTTGAAATAGTTTTCAGGTATCCAGGCGGCGAGTGCTAGCAGAAAATTAAGTTGCCCCAACCTAAAAAAATCATTTATTAGGGGTTATATCGATTTGAATTTAACTACCTTAATTACCCAAATGGTCCTGAACTTGAAGGTGTATATGTTGTGAATAAATTCCAAAGGGCACCTCACTTTAAAGATAGACCTAGAAATCCCACATTCTAGTGACCCCATTGAAACCTGGCTGAGAATCACTGGCACCAGAGTCCATATCTTATGATTATAATGTGTACGTCACTATATATAGTTCTCTGTACATACATATATAATAAACATGGTATTGAACGTTTTCTACAGTGCATACGGCCCAAGCCGTTTTTCTTCAATTCGACTTGTATCTGAAAGAAAATGTCGGTCTCAATTTAAAGATTAAACATTACTCTAACATCATGCAAAGTTACAAGTTTGTATCTGATACCGTTTTCATGAAATTTATATTAATTTCAGAAACACTAGTTTGCAGCGATTCAACGTCACTACTGACTTCCGGTTTAACTTAACCTGGTTCCCTGGATATTAATGATTACGTACACAGACGCAGCATATATCATTGATTACGTGTATATTCTATTTATAGAACTTGGGACACGTAAATGTTTACCTAGACAGTGCGCTCCGATTGGGTTTAAATTTGGCGCGCTTCATTGACAAGGTACGGGAAAAGTCTCGAGGAGTTTATCAACCAATCAGTTTACGCCGGTAAACGCGTCATGATTAAACCGGAAGTGAACAGTGACTCTCAATCGCTGCAAAATGATAGTATTGAAATTACGATTAATTTCATAATAACCGTTTAAGATATAAAGTTTTTGAATAGTCAGTTTTGTAAGGAAATGTTTAATCTACAAAACCAGACCGATATTTGCATCCAAATATATTGGTAAAGGTAAAATAAATCTGTCAGACCGTACCTACTGTCAAAATGGTTCAATACCATGTGAATATTATAATGATAGTCAGAACTATATATAGTGACGTACGCATTATAATCATAAGATATGGACTCTGGTGCCAGTGCTGAGAATATGGCCAAAGTGTATTCTTATGAATAGTCACCATTCAAAACAATCATTTGAGAAGCAAAATATTTACATGTAAGGAAAAGTTCATCAAGAAGGTCGATGTACAAATTAGTCTTAATATTTGGACCTGTTTGTTTTAAAGCTAAGTACATATATTGTGGACTTAGACATTATTAGAATACGCATTATTTTTCAATCACTATGGTGGTCTATTTAGGGGAACTTTACTGTTAAATACTTATTAATAAATATCCAAATACAGTATCAAGATGGATACTGGTCGAGTATTAATAAATAGTTAAGACTTAATAACTAATTAACAAAAAGTACTGGGTGCCTTATGGTATTTACCGCTATAGGGGATGTATTTATCGCAGACACACTGGCTAACATACTTTATTGAATATTAAACAGCGCTGACATTTAATATTAACGTTTGTACCTACAGTGCTATCCATAATTACCTTTACACTTTCATGAATGTTTGAATTTGTTATTTACTTTTTACCAATTCTTGTTAAATAATATTGTAACTTTAGATACAATTACTTGTATAACAATTTCAATTTTATAAAGTATCATTACTCCTCTTTCAAATGTCACAATCTATTTTAAGCATCCTACTAAGTAAGTAACGTTTTTATTAAAGGGACATGTGTAAGATACAATACATAAATATAAAGAACAAAGTAATATAAGTACAAAATACACCCAGCCCTATGGACCTATAAGTCACTGTATTAAACAAAATGTATATACACTATAAACAAATACATAGAATCATCTACTATGTAAAACATCTTATATAAAGTCTAATGATATCAATGAAAACCCAGTTTCTTTACAAGTGTAAAGGTATTTTTGGATGGCACTGTATAACAAACCCACCGTATAACAGTTCTATAGAATACAATTCAATGAATTGCAAAGCAAACTGGTAATTAACAAAAGTCATTGATAAAAATGATGAATTTATGCCTTTAATTGTTTGTTATAGTTATTATATTTCGTCATCTCAGATAACACTTTGTAAAAGAGCTGAGAGTCATTAAAGTAACTTCTGAAACGCTTGCTAAATATCATTGTGCTCATTAAAATTGGTACTTGAATAAGAAGTTAGACAATCCTATCACAATGACATTTATCCTAACATCGTTATATTGTAACACTTTTCTACTTGGGTTTACGTCATAAATCAACCTGTTCACATTAGACTTCGTACAGTAACTAGGTCATCTCTGCCAGCATTTCAGAACTATTACGGGTACGGGAGAACTCAACCCGAAGACAACTCAACTCGTGCAATACTTAACTCAAAGTTGGGACAACTCAATCCGTTAGTAGGAGATTGAGTTGTCTAGGGTTGAGTTGTCTATGGGTTGAGTTGTTCCGGCACTTCCGTTACGGAACGTTTTGGAACGTTCCAGATAACTGAACACGCTGTTGAGCTTAAAACTGGTACATTTATACATTGATAAACGTGGTCTCCTGTCCTCGTCGAATTTATGTACATTACAGGAAGTAAAATTGTGTTGTTATTGCAATGACTTATAAACTCATACAAATCTCCTAACTGGATAAAAGCTCATTATTTGCATCGATTTTTTAACTAAGTATTTTGATACACCCAGGGTTACAAGTGGAAAATAAGATTTATAACACAAAGCCTAACATGTAGCGTTAATTAATTAGTTTATCAAAAACTGCGTTAATTAAAGTCCTAATTAATACCCACCTACTGTTAATTAAGTATTAATCACATGAGTTTTTGCATAATCAGGCTGTATAGTACTAGTTATCATAAAATCGACTGTGATACCTACGCGTACCTACACATAAACGCCTTTGACAAAAGAAATGAGAATACATGTAGGAAGTTTTTTTCATTGAAGGAAAAAATACCCCAATGCCAATCACAGTTAAATTTGATAATTAAGTATTATGATATTCATTACGCCATGTTACACATATAATCATTTTGAATGGGTACGATAGCGTAGCAATTTTATCTTGTGAAAAACTTTACTAATTACCCCCCTTTGATCACAGGCTGCCGGCATGAAACAGTTCCATCAAAAATATTGTATACACATACACATATATATATTTATGTATGTATACAATATTTCTGATGGGACTGTTTCATGACGACAGCCTGTGCCTTTGATGTTAAAAAGTGCAATTTTCAGTTAGGTCCAAAAAGATGCGTTGACGTGATGTTAAAATTGTTAAAAGTTTATGAATGTAAGAATGTAATGGTATTTCTAGTCTGAGTTTCATACTTATGCACTTTCACTGACTTTACCACTACATTGTATTACCCCTGGTCATGGATTCTTTATGTTGGCAACATATCATTATTTTTTATGAGAGGGATTAAGACTTCATAACTGAGGATATATTTTGGGTATAATTGGGACTACTATTTTAAAGAAGATATTCTTCAACTTCGGTGTTAGATGGATATTCACTTAACCACCTCTTTTGAACTTGGAGGAACTGAAGTGTGGTGCTGTTCAGAGAATGTCGCTTTACATGGATTAAATTTTAATTTAAATTACGCGTAAGGGAAATATCGAAAACTGTTGTTGTGCAGAAGATTTGTTCTGAAGAGGGCTGCTCTGCAGAGGTTATACTTTATAGTCAATAATGGTTAAACTGTTGAAGAACTGTATGACTCGAATACGTTTATATAGAAATGAGTGACAAATTGTGTGCAATTTGTCCTTCATTTTATACGTTTTGAAGCTTATTTGAAGTTCATATAGTATCATATTGACGGCTTTTATTTGTTAAAAACTCATATATGAGTGGTCCATAATGCACCCTAAATGTTATAGATAACAAAGCTTAAGAAAAATACCCTGAACCTCGCACTCCTAGAAAACTGCATCTCTACCAATTCAGCCTTGGTAAAAACTTGGATATGTATATAATTTACCATAGCTCTGTTGTCGACTGACAAGATAGGTGTGAGGCGCTTAGACTACGCACGTAATGTGGAGTCAAATGTTCCCACGAGGTTGCTGGTTCGAGAATGAGACGGGCTGGTTATACCCTTCTATGAACATTCAACAGAAATGTCGATTTTTCTTCATTAATAAGGTCTACAGTGATGTTGTCGGCCAAGTGGAAGGGTAGGTGAGTACGGGTTCTAAACAAAGGTTCTTGAAAGCAAGGCAAGATGAATTGACCGTTAAATGGCCATTATTTGTTTTAACACAGCGTTAACCCCAATAAAAAAGTTATGGCCTGTTGTAGGATGGTTTCACCGAATCTTAAAAACATGAGATAAAAATATGTAGAACTGATATACTTACAAAGTCCTCATTTTCTGTATCGTCAGGCGTGTACACTAAATTTTCACCGTTTTCTCCCAAAGCTTGAATAACCACGCCCTTATTCGCATTTGGTTGTCGGATCCAATGATTCACTTTGTGGGATAATTTAAACTCCAACCATCCGGATGTCTTGGCTTTTTTATACCGGAAAGGACCTTTAAGGATATGTTCCGGTTTTGCTTTCTCGGGTATTTCATAAATATAAATTTCTAATGGCTTTACAAGTTTGTATGGTGTCTTTTTTATATAAATCCACAATGACGCGTCCTGTATTTTTCGTGACGTCACAGATTCTGCTAAGTCAAAATAACATCCACCAGGCACATTGATGTTGAAGGACTCTGGTGCTGAAAGAAAGAAAAAACGGCATCTTAGAAATTTCGTAAATATGAACATGTTGAGCCTTCAGTCATAAGTATATTAAATGGGAATGTGCGTGGCCGAGTGGATACGAAGTTGGAATGGTAATCATTGAATAGCCAGCTACACGTTGGTTTTTTAAATCCCATCCAAAATCTATCCCGTTGTTTTGTTTAGCAAGAGACTTTATCCTACTAGGTCTGTACTTGCTGAAGGACCATGACCAGGAAGCGGACTTGAAAGTGCTAAATCTAATTCGTAAGCATCGGTTTCACATTCGAAATAAAACGTATAAGTATATTAAACTACATCAAATCCACATGGATGTGCTAGAACACGAAAGCTGAATATACTCTGTGAAAATCAGCAACGATATCCTCATGTACAGATATTGACACATCTTGTTTTAGTGAGACATTTTCATGGGTTTTTTATACAACACAATGAGCGATAAAACAGTGACATTAACTGCTTAATTAAATACATTATGTCATTTTAGATTGGCAGTCGATGATTGACGTGATTAGATCTAACTCTGTGAAGGGTTATAAATAATACATGCGTTATCATGACATTTTAACGTGATAGTAATTGATAACTAATCAATATGCGCGATTCAAAATTGCCAAATCATCCTTTCTAACAGTTCATGCACAAATTTGCTGTTTACTTAGAACACGAACAGTTTTTGGACAATCTCTCTTTTGAAAGTGTGTAAACAGTTTAGGACTGACGTTTCATAAATAGAAAATAGACTGATTTGTACAAACGCCGATATTTGTACAAACGCCGATTTAATAGAATTTTAATTTACATTTTTCTATAAAAGCCTTTTTACATCCATGACCTTTCTGGCAATTCTAGCTAGCCCAGCTACCAGAATCCGACGGTTTCCCATTCTAGCGAGAAAAAAATAAACATAACTATTTGTGAGTAAAACATGCCATGGCCGGGTATTTCCAAATTCGAAATCTGATGCTCTACGACAACGCAACGACCGAGTATGAAGAATTGTATTGGGTGTTTAAACCGATCTATCAAAACATCAGAGATATAATTAAGCTACAGTCCCATAAACATAAAAATAGCCGTGAGGGCACCGTACGGGCGCCGTGCGATCAAGCTCCGCAAGGACCCGTACGAACTCTTTCGTACCCGTGCAGGCTGTTATGTTTTTACCAGGCTCCGTGAGATGAGCCCTGGATACACGTATCAGTTTCAGATTCAAACCGTGAACAAAATCGTGGCCGAGTATGGATTAAACATCCATATCTTCCAGCTACGGCTCCGTACGGGTGTGTTCGCTGTTTAGTACTATGTGCGTACTGTCAACTTAACACGCAAGGCTTCCCACGGCCTACAGCTCTCTGCACGTACGGGTCCGCAATAAGCGACGATTTTATGGGACTGAGGCATTATGTACATGGAACGAAACAAATGAATTATGTTCCAGCTTTTAATACCATCATTATTATCACGTAACATAAAATCCCTTATTCAGCAAGAAAACTATAAATATACTCGTCGACAGCTGTAAAGGTTTTTTTACAAAGAACCTGTTCAACTATTTGACTTAAAGCCTGTTGAAATCCTTGGTGAAAAATTGATAGAGTGTGAAGTTGGTTTAAATAAATAATCTAGTCTTAGCAGTAACAGGTGTTTAGATCTTGACATACTCGAGATGAAGTAGCAATCTGGAGAAATCAGGAATTCAAATATTTGTGTAGGTGGCTTACAGTTTATTTAAGCGACACATTTATTAATATCCAAATCCCATTGAAGCCTGATAATTCTATAAATATTATAAATGAAGGAGGACTCCGTTTAACCCTTTATGACATATTAACCAAAAACTAGCTCTATGTTTTATGTACTTAATGTACGACAAAATAAACTTAGATAAAATTGGGTCAGAAGAAAATGGAATAAATTTTGTATCAAGTAATTTATTATCAGACATCGCTTTGTACATTTTATCACTAGAATACCTTAATTGGAGTCTTTGATTCCTTTGTGATGTTGAAACCTCTTTAAAAACATATTGATATTAAGAATGGTTACATTTTAGGTACCCTACAAAACGCTTGGTAGCGCGCCGGGATTTGGATACTTGTGCCCGATGGATGCGGGTTCGTATCCCACCCGGGGAGGTTATACCCTTCCATGAAAATTTGACAATAATGTCGATTTTCCTCCATTGATTAGATAATACGGAGAAGTTTCCGGCCTTGTGGAAGGGTAGGTGACTACTGGTTATAGACAATGGTCCAGGAAAGCTAGGTTAGGTGCGCTGGACGCCGTAAAATGACATAAATTGTGTTGACACGGCGTTAACTCCAATAAATAAATATAAATAAATAAATACAAAACGTTTCTTTATTTTTATGTATTTTTATACAAGCATTCATATGTTTAAGTCTACGTCATTATTTTTATATCACTAATGGGTTAATAAATTGGTTACTAAAAGTAATTATAATTTCTTAATACACCATTCCTTCTACAACGAAGTACAATAGATATTGCTAAATGAATAATTTCGTTTGACATTTTGTAACAATGCTAACATCTGGTTTTAAATGTAATTAATTTAATAAATAACTGAGCTAGAAAATGTAAATACAATTTTTATGGCTTAAAATAGAAATTACAGCTATTCATTATTTGTTAGGTAAAGAATTATATTCTAATGAATCTGAGGTTGTATTCACATATAAAGATAGGATGGTTGTTAGCAAATGTTCTAGATAAGTTTAGTTTACTGCTTAATGTTCTAAGGACACCTTCACTTACAAAACACTTTAAGCTTAAATGATAATCTTTGCTTTAAAAACCAAAACCTGCACAAAAATGAACAAACTTAACGAATGTATTTAAGGAAGGCCTGACAATTCAAGTTCAGAGCGTTTTTCAGTACTTGGAGAAGGGGCCTGGGGCCTTTTTATATGTAGAACATTTGGGGGAAATTGTATCGCAATTTCATGGAAAGGGGAACAAAATATCCAAGGTAAACTCCAAATTTGGGGAAAACTGCATGATTTTAAAGAAATTTCAAGAGCGGATGGCGCCTGTTAACGGCCCCTGTTATATAAGGAAAAAAGGCCTGATTCAACCTTGAATGAGCCATGCATTCTCAGTCAGAAGCTCTGCTACATTCTGAGCTAACTTTCGCGCTTGTTTTTTAACAGTTGCGATGCTGCAACATGCAATGAAGACACGGTACGGGTAAAAGCGATTATAGCTGAAGATATCCAACTGCTTGTCTTTTTATAAGGAATAGAACCGAAACGTAACCGACACTAGAACTGTGATAAGAGCGACGGCCATTTTTCATATGATAAATTTGAACGATAAATCTTTTAAAAGTTCCTCAGTGAACGGTATGATATCATCACACTGTAAGATTTAGCATCACGTGGTTGCCATAATGTCATGCACGTGACACTATATCATTTTATCAGAAAATTGGGACATAAACGTAAAACTCTTTGTTCCTGGTTTTTGTGACACTAAAATTTATATATAATAAATTTAATGAAAAATTAATGCTGGAGATATACGCAATGTGTTCGTAAATCGCGGAGAAGTGTTAACAGATTTTTAAAATTTGTTTTAACAATTATACAGCTGGGCTTTGAAGAGACGAGAAGTGTTGTACCCATGCAGAGATCTTTGAAATAATGAGTGCTTCAAACCGATCGTAAATGTTATATATTTGACAAAAAGATCGAGTATTTTTTCAAGCATGTTTGTTTACTATGCCCTTTAACATTATAACATGTGAATAAATCACCGTATTAAATACCCCATGCCGACATTATGCTACAATACCCCCAATACTTGTTACTTGTTCAAATATTAGACTATGTCATATATATTCAGGATTCGATGACCCCCCCTCTCCGGTTCGCATTGATTCTATACGTTTATTACATACATGTACTAAAACCTGAGTGAGTGGTATTTGTAAAAAATAAAACCATTTGCCAGTTTCCTTAACATATCGCTTTATCGCTGACCAGTGCTTCGATCCCTGGTTCAGTTGATTTAATAGCGCTTTGCTCCATGGTACCGTCGATTTGAAAGCGCTTCGCTCCCTGGTACCGTCGATATGATAGCGCTTTGCTCCCTGGTCACCGTCGATTTAAAAGCGCTTTGCTACCTGGTACCGTAGATTTTGTAGCGCTTTGCTCCCTGGTACCGTCTTTTTGATTATCACATATTTTATACTTAAGATGAGTGTCAGAGGACAAAGCGCTTGGTAGCGATATTCTAAGGAAACTGGTCACATGACTTTATAAACACCAGTCTATAGCAGACCCCTGACATTAACAACAAGCGGTGAACTCGCTTTGAAATGATTCCTTTACCGTGCTTTGACTGTATTTATTTGATATAAGTACACATAATGTACTTTTACTTAATTTACTGTTTTAAGAGTAAAGTAGGTCAGATTGACGTATGTAGGTGTCTAAACAAGGTGACGATACAATAGCTGGAAATTCGTAGCATTCGGTCTACCCAGGGTTATGACATTTCAAGTTTCAAATCACTGAGTAACATAAAATGTTTAACAAATGTGAATATTACGATTAACGTCGTTTAAAATGAAATTGTCTGAAATCTGGGCCAAAGTGAAGGCAAACTATGTTTTATGTCAGCAGCTCTCATTGACAAAGACTAATTGCGCAATTCATAAATGTTATGAAAATAGTTAGTAATAAACATACTAAAAATTAATTATCATTGCAGTTTAGAGTATCAAATTTCGTTGTAATCATCTATTTGTGGCGTTAGTAGGGAGAAATCACACACTCAGCGTTAAAATACAGTTATATCCATAAAATATATACCGTTTTCATACTATGAAACCTTTGAATTCCAAGTAATTTTTTGGTCTTATATCAGATTCCCGTATTGTCTTACCCACAAGGAATACGAAAGCAAGTTTATTATACATGTATGATTCAGCGTACATACAATCGGGAAGCACCATTTGTTGCAAATGTGTTCGAATTACACTGTTTGCTCTAGTAAGCTCTCTTGTCTTAACATTTGTTCAATTTTATTTATGTGTGGCAGGTGTTTACGGCTATACACTTATTAAATTTTAATGGAAATTGTCAATTTATATTTATTTCTTGTGGAAGTGTTATAACATTCAATTTATGTTCAAATATCATTTGTAATAGACATATAGAACGTTAACAAACGATTTCATGTTCTAATGTGGTTAGACTTTAGTCTTTATAAGCTCGGAACGTTTCTAGAAAATATAATCAGTTTAGGGATAATAAGCTTTAAGGGGCGGATTAGGGACCAGGCAATTTCCAGATTCCCCAGCCCTTTTGGAAAATAAGTTGCTCGAACTTAAAAAAAATCTTTCTTGGTGATAATTAATCAAGCTACATGTAATAATTACAATACTTAAATTATCAATAACGGCGATCTTTAATTGCGTCCACTCGGCAGTTTTTTTTTTGTCTTCACATGAGAGAACACATTTAGCTAACATAGTTAGTGTTTGTTGCGTAATTGAGTGTTGATTGATAGAATCTACGAGTAGTCTACTAATTAAATGTCAACTATAGACTAGTTATTTGTGGAAGGATCACATCTAGACACATTGTCTTCGACTAAATATAGCATCATTACACTTAAGGTCAATCAACTTTGATCCTATACCAAGGTCTTATGTTGATTTATTTATAGATTTCATACAGAATGTAACATAGCTAACTTGAAGGTTATTATTGAAGTCATACGTGATACATATACCATGGTTGAATCATTTTAGCGGACACAATAAGCGTTGGACTTTATCAGCCCCGTGTTCAGTAACTACTGTTAGCTAACGTTACGGGTACGATAGAACTCAACCCGAAGACAACTCAACCCGTGCAATACTCAACTCAAAGTTGGGACAACTCAATTTGTTAGGAGTTAGGAGTTGTTCCGGCACTACCGTTACGGAACGTTTTGAAACGTTTAATGTAACTGAACACGCTGCAGGTGTAATCAGACAGAGATCTAAATTGACACTCGCCGTCTAATCACCAATGGTTTCAAACATATTCTATCATTAGACTAATGATTCTGAAATGCTAGTTTAACTTGAGAACTAAATAAAAAATTGGGACTGTACAGTGGTCTTTTCACAAAAATCTTACGATAAAAACCATCGTAAGTTAGAGGCAGGAAACATTCAAAATACCTTCATTCTTTGTCCAATCAATAAAAAATATTCTTTATTCTTATGAAATATAGTGAATACTTTCTGAAAGTGATATCATTATATGATATCATATATTTTTGGCATTGATTTCTTTTAAATGAACTTACGATAATATTTTTCGTAAGATTTTGTGAAAATGGCCACAGATATATATGCCTACATAATACATGTATCTATATTGATGCTTGTTTGATAGTTTATAAGTCTGATACTTTTATCACATATTTATGTTTGGTATTAGTTAATAAATGCACAATAGAAAAATGTTTATAAATGAATCTTAGCATAACATTTTGTAGGTACTAATAGCATCGCGATGTACATTGAAAGCAAACCGATCCGCAAAAGGTTCCGAGTAATGAATGCACAAGTGTTATATCCGTATACTTGAGCTTTCACGATTCATTGATTGACATCTTCTACTGTAATACAAGAATAAAACACCTACGACTGAAATAACGTGATGTTAGCGTGATAATATGCGATGAAAATTTCATTGACTGAATTTTGTACTATCCTTAAAAATTAAATATAGTCACGATTGGAACTTTTCATGACATGTTTCATTACAATAACTCACAGACATGTACATGAATAAAATCATTAAAACACTAAAATTATCAATGAATAAATGTAAACGTGGGTTACTAGTAAGAAAGGAGTGTTAGACGACGAGACAGAAGAAAGGTTTTTCTTTCTTTGTTATATTGTCAGAAAATGAGTTTTATTTTTATGAAATTTTGTATCAAATGACTGAGGACGTAAGTATGAACTACGTTCATAGTTGATACAATTTAGAAGTCTATATTTAACTCATATAAAGTTCATGAACTAGTCACAATTAAGAAGTCTATATTTAACTCATATAAAGTTTATGAACTAGTCACAATTAAGAAGTCTATATTTAACTCATAAAAAGTTCATGAACTAGTCTCAGGTATATACAAGTACATGTATTGAATTTCTTGTTCTTAAGTTGAAAAGGTCATTACTGTCTAGCTAGTAGCTACTATATCTTCAAAGGCTAACAATGTTCTTACAATGATTTTAAACATGAACAGCATTTACGTGTGTCTTAATACATTTGTACTTAGTATGCTATATGGATATAACATACCACGGTTATAACATACATTTTTTCTATGGCCCAGCGAGTATGTTATAACCGAGTTTTACTGTAGTTTTAAGAGGTTTGAGTAAAGTGGCATTTTGTTTGTAATTATATCGTTTCATGAAAAGTGCAAATCGACTTTAGAAATATTAAATAAAAATCATAGTTCCTAAAAGAGATTAAAAAATGTGCGATGTGTCTTTAGATAGATGCGTGTAACGTGCGACTGAAGTTCAAATATATTCAAACAAAGTGCATTACTTCCTTAAAGAGAATTAAAAGTGCGACATGTCTTCAGATAGGTGCATGTGAAGTGTGAAATTCTTTTAAATGGCTTATGTAAAGCGCAATTTGTCATTTAAAGCTTAAGGGTCGTATCTCTTTATCAAAAATAATTTATTTGAGTGTTGGCGATATTAGGGTAATTTATAGTTCACATACAAGGACGAGTTACCTAGATATTGGACAGATAAATTTAAAAGTACAAAATCGGATATTTTGGCGGCCATCTTGGACGCCATCTTGGATTACACAAAGCCTTGCCAGGACACGACAATTTTAATGCCTTGTTCCGAAAGCTACATTAAAAGAGAAGAACAACATATATCAGAACAAAAAAATGACATGAAATTACAATAAACTGCCTCAGCTCTTACATTTTTTGTTTTGATTACGTAATTCATATACCATGAAAATCGTGCGTAGGACAATGACTTAACCATGATAAATAATCAAACATCATGGGTTTCGCAATTTATATTTCCTTTGCAATTTCCCTTATTCATTATTCTGTACAATAAATGTTCAACTTTATGTACTCAGTCTTGAAATAAATTAATCTACATTTACGTTAGATAGAAATGCATGTTTTAGATTAATTCCTACAATAAAATCATGTTTCTCCCATTATTCTAAAGCCAAGATCGTAATGAAAAAAAAATACATAAAAGCAGCAATAAAAAATGTCTAGTGACAGCGAAACAACAACAAATATATTGTTTATCGATTTTTGTTGTGCGTGCAAACATCGCTTTCGTGATCATTTAATGCAAATTAAGCATGAAAAATATTCCCATTCGAAATTGATTGAAGGTAATTATATTTTATCGCAATCAGATATGATTGCTGCGGAGAGATGTTTCCTCGTATATAACAGATACTGTTTTCTATCATGATATCAAAACAACGATTAATCTAAAACTGCCAGTTTTCTGGCACCAAGAGCATTGTACAAATCATTTCAGTAGGTTAGTATGCCAACTGCTAATTGATTGGAATACATTCTATGTCATGGCCGAATCATAGCATCAATATTTCATCGCGAACGGATTTTCTCTCTCTATTTTCCATATTCTCTCTCTAACTAGAATTTTCTTGCTCTCAGATTTTACAGGTTTATTTCCTAGATTGGCCCAATGCCTCATAATGTGCGCGTTGAGTTTTTTTTGTCGGTATCTAAGAAGAACAAATGTTTAACATATGTTTTGATTTATTTCTCATGATATGTTTAATATGTATTTAAAACACCATATGGTGGAACTTAATGCGATAATAATCTTCATCAGATGCATGCGGTGTACTTTAATAAAAAACATTTTCTCACTCAAATGAATTTACAAGTGCTGGTGTATTCACATATTTTAACATTTTACGTTGTAATAATTTCCCTTGATAATTTTGTAGCAATGTAGTTTTGGGGGCCTAGCAGACTTTTGAGACGCTCAAGATTGTTGGACTTCATAATGCGTTGCTAAGCTGTTTTAAAAACATGGAAATACATCTACTCTTAAATATTTAGAAAGGTTTTTGTCTCTCGTAAAAAACGGAAATACTATTGATAATTGCATATCTGTCATAGCGTATAAAGCGACAATCAACCGGCGAGGTCATACTCATTTCAAAATTCATAACAACACTTACCTCGTCTTAATTTAACTTTGAATACAAATATTAAGCCGCCCGGCTGGCTCAGTTGGTAGCATGCAAGTCTACCGATCGAGGGGTCGTAGGTTCTATTTCCGGGTGGGGCATACTTTCGCTTAGAAGTTGGTTAACAGCTAAATCCAGAGCTAACTTAGCCTTTCCAGGAGGAGTGAGTAGGTTGACTGACCGCCGTTATAATGACCTACACAATGTGTTGCTACGGCGTTAAACCCAACAAAACAAACAAACAAATAATACATATATTAGAATATTTAGATATAAGAGATTTAATAGTTTCAATATTTATCTTTTTCTTCAGTTTAATTCACATGATTGACGATGACATAAGAATTGAAACCATGGTCAAAGGAAATTTACTACCATTTTCTCTTCAGTTTAATTCACATGATTGACGATGACATAAGAATTGAAACCATGGTCAAAGGGAATTTACTACCATTTTCTCTTCAGTTTAATTCACATGATTGACGATGACATAAGAATTGAAACCATGGTCAAAGGGAATTTACTACCATTTTCTCTTCAGTTTAATTCACATGATTGACGATGACATAAGAATTGAAACCATGGTCAAAGGAAATTTACTACCATTTTCTCTTCAGTTTAATTCACATGATTGACGATGACATAAGAATTGAAATAATGGTCAAAGGAAATTTACTACCATTTTCTCTTCAGTTTAATTCACATGATTGACGATGACATAAGAATTGAAACCATGGTCAAAGGAAATTTACTACCATTTTCTCTTCAGTTTAATTCACATGATTGACGATGACATAAGAATTGAAACCATGGTCAAAGGAAATTTACTACCATTTTCTCTTCAGTTTAATTCACATGATTGACGATGACATAAGAATTGAAACCATGGTCAAAGGAAATTTACTACCATTTTCTCTTCAGTTTAATTCACATGATTGACGATGACATAAGAATTGAAACCATGGTCAAAGGAAATTTACTACCATTTTCTCTTCAGTTTAATTCACATGATTGACGATGACATAAGAATTGAAACCATGGTCAAAGGAAATTTACTACCATTTTCTCTTCAGTTTAATTCACATGATTGACGATGACATAAGAATTGAAACAATGGTCAAAGGAAATTTACTACCATTTTCGATCGTGTACTATTGGCAGTCTTTGAAAGGATTTTTATCATAATATCATTATACATGTACATATTATGTACCGTATCGGATATGTAATACGGAAAATAACTGGGTGAAATCTGACCTTAATAGTGTGAAAGTACACATAGGTGTTATGGTTGCTAATATCTGGGATAGAGCATGAACGTTTATATGACATTTTACATTACAAACACGTCGGTATTGCGATCAATGCTATGTTCACTGAGAGCATATGAGTGATTGGTCTAAGGCAAGTGAATATTAGACTGCAGACTGCAAGTTATTGTATCGAACATTGAAAAAAGCAGCTAATAAAACTATAATTGAACACTGAATACATGTAAAAAGTGGTATTCATCAAATTTGAGCAAAATATTATGGAACGCAAGTTCCTTCCGATTTTAAATTAAAGAAAATTCTGTCTGGACTTATTTTGAGACATCTTCTAAGCGGATCCGCTAATAAAGTGTACTTAGTTTCATGCCGACACCCCACAAAAGTATAATATCGATATATTCATTTAAAATCAACATCAGCGCCATCTTAATTAGCCATCCGAAGTTAAACTTGGTACCTGCTTGCATGGCGTCGATGGTTGTACATCACACAAATATTTGTTTTTATTAAAGTAACTTCTACATAAATAAAACCTCTAACAACTAATTTCCGATCGGAGAGATTATTAATTCATAATTGATAAAAATATGTGTCCTTCAAACTTAAGCAAATAATGAGACAGTGAGACAATTGTTCAACTTTAAAGAAGTAAAACATTATAAAATTGTAGATAAGTAATTTTATTACAATCACTAATGTCAATACAATCACAGGTTCTGCAGAAATGGTTATGTTAGTTGCGAACAGGTGAATGCTGGTTTCGGAAAGCTGTTGCGGACAACTAAATGGCAGTTAGTGACAGTAGAGCGCTTGTCAATCTCCGTAAACAGATATCCTGTAGAGCATTGTCGTACAGGATCTCTACTATCTCAATGGAGGGCCACGTCGTGTCTTTCATCTAGACGAAACACTATTAATAACATTTTTATTTCGTAATTTCTATTTTTCGACCAAGGTTTGCATGCTAATTTAACAGCGGTATTATTCACAGTCTGCGATTGGGCGGCTAAAATAGCGAGTAGGCGAGTGGAAAATTTTAGATCGGGTTTTAATCAGATTGAGCGCTTGTTGACAGTTGAATGCTGGTTGTTTATCTTGCTCAATAAAGTTTGAAATAGTGCAATATTAAGAAGTGTCATAAAGTCATCAGGCATTTAAAAAATTAAAGCCCCTTATAAAGGACAGTGACTCATATCCCTCTTCTGATTAAACAGAGCATCGAATAAGAGACCTTAGTCAGTTATTTCCCCTTGTTTACTCCTCAAATAGGTAGGTCCAATTAGTTGGATCATTCGGATTTTACCCTTACTTTTCAATGTCAGTTTACTAAAATTAATCTTAAATATTTTTTTGTAAATCATTTAATTTGTTTGAAAGTCAAGCTAAGTATTTTTATGGTAAAAAAACTATCTAAATTTAATCACTTCTGTAAATATCTTCATTAACAAGCAAGATATTAGATGAAATATTTTGTTATCCTTACATAAGACTTCAAAGATAAAATCTGAGGATTCCAACTGTAAGGACCTACTTACCAATTGGATTGCTTCAGATTTTTTCAAGGAAAGATAACTGACTAAAGTCCCTAATTGACAGAACTTGTGATCTGAATAAAGCTAAATAATGTATTGAAAGTATGCCTACTGGGTGACAAGAACTATTGCATAAATAATAATTAATTTTCAAGTGGCCTGTAGTTGTCGAAGTACGATCGTTAAAGAGTCAAAACAAGCTTTTTTAATCAAAAACTCTGCACACTAATTATTTAGCCAGTTGGAAATAAACGATTATAGACATGACAATGAAAAATTAACTGTTATACTCGTATTTAGAAACAAAAAAGACAGCATGAAGCATAAAAATAGAGTTGTTTTTTAATGTAATAAACAACCTAATTTTAGTTAATGTAGAATGTTTATTTAAACATCATTTTTTGAGTTTAAAAAATGGTTGAACATCGTCTTGCGGGAAAAAAATGAATAGAACTCTTGAAATTTATTAAACCCTGGTAAAAAATCGTAGTTT
The DNA here is from genome assembly GCA_025267735.1 of Mactra quadrangularis. Lineage (NCBI taxonomy): Eukaryota > Metazoa > Mollusca > Bivalvia > Venerida > Mactridae > Mactra > Mactra quadrangularis. The sequence continues at coordinate 25,334,230 of CM046306.1, read as the reverse complement.
GTACTTTAAAGTTTATACATGAGAACAAATGGCCAATTACACTCGGTTTTATTTTAAACTTTCTTTGTTACCATGGGAAATTCGAAATCAACCTAAGAGCTATGGCTGTGGATCGTTGAGCAAGTGGCGATCCGATCCAAACCACGATTCATGTGTATCGATTCACGAATCGAACCTAGATTCACTTGTTAATGGTGAAGCATACAGGAATTCATATAATAACAAATATTAGTGAAGACCTGCAGAAAAGTTTTTAAAATTACCATATGAAAAGCTATGTAATCCTTACATTCAAATTACCAGACATTTTATGGGCATTTTCTTCGATAACTGTTAGTATCAATGTGTATCAACTTGAAATTAAAGTACGTAAATTAAAGTTTTCATTCGTAGTGTGGCTCGTTTTCAGTAGTTATTATGCTGAAAATTTCTTTCATTTTTTCTAAAAATAGATTGCGATCCGACGATTCGGGACGTGACGAATATTCGTATTTCTGGTCGGGATCGTGAATATCCGAGTACTAGGAGACTCGCAACAGCCCTACTAAGAGCAAATGAAAATATTCAATACGTTTCAAATCAATTCCAGAATACAGCAGTAAGCATGCTTACGAAATTGATTTTGTGACATTTTGGACAAGATTAATATAACTAGCCTAAATTCATGTGATCATGGCCTTTCTAAATCACATCTAAAATACCCCGAAACACCTTAATAGAAATAAGGGGTTTGCTTTTTCATGCGTCAGTATCTAAATTCAACCGACTGTGGTTCCAATTAATTATGTAGTTAGTGACAGTTTGTTTGTTGCTGTTTTGCTATCATATCCGACTATATGTTTTTATTATGAATTCATATTAACGATGATTTTTCTTTGTAGATGTTTTGCGAAAATAGCTTTCGAATATATAATTAATAAAGAGATTTTGAATTTTCATTTTTGAGACATCTCAATGGAGAAAATACTAAAAATTAAATCCGGAAATCAGTTAAAAATGACTTGTTCGGCCATTCACATATGTTCGGATAACTGATGTTAAACTGTTAAAAGTTATTGACATCTTTGACAAACTACAAAGATACAAGTGTTTAAAAATTACAAAACAAGCAAAACATTTGACATAACGTGTCAAAACTACATCCCCTGTCATCGTAGACTTCATTTTTATCTTTGTGTCAAAATAACATATATTTTTAAAACGAAAAACACATGTATACTTTGTGCATCTTCATTAGAAAAAAAAATTAAATCAACTATACGGCAATATTTATCTTTCATAAAAATGAGATTAATGAATTTCTGTCTATTTTGAATTGATATACATTTTTAATTTTAAATATGGAAATGTGATCCTTTACCGCTTTTCATAAAGGCCACTTTTTTACACGGCCATGTCGCAATCGTAGAGTAAAGGGTTTCAAGTCCCTGACACGGCATGCTCTTCAATGTAGTATCATGATTTGATATAAAACCTCCTCTTAAGAAGTCTCGTTTTAGCTTCTAGTGAATTTGTTAACAAAAAATAATGAAAAAGACAAATATCTGGAAAAGCTGGTTTGGTCAGTTCGTCGCCGCACACAAATTTATAGAATTAGTTGATAAACGTATAAAATCAAATTTAAAAATGTAAGGCAGTCATTTTTACATTGTTAACTGATATTCTATTTCAGTTTTTATATAGATTTCTTGGTAATATCGATCAATTAAATTATTCCTTAAGACTCGCTCATTATTCGGTTCCATTCAAGTATTAGTGATTTTAAAACACGATTAGCCAATTAATATTACTAGGATTTACCATCTTACATAAACTTCTGCAAGCAGAATAATGCGAATGTGAATGTCATTTTTATATCAATAGAATATACATCAGGTTAATTTTCAGATGTTCAAATCCTATGAATTATTGTCTGTCAAGTCAGAACATTCAGTGAATTGTTCTTCATGTATTTTGTTTGCCATTTGCTACTTTTTCTAAAGTTTTCTTGATATAACTGCGCACTAAACGCATTTACGCAGTCAGTTATGTTGTTGATTCAAATCCCCTTTTCAAACTATAACAAATTCAAGTCACTTCTGATTAGTAGGAATGGAATCGGTGTGAATTCCTTTTCTATTTTGTATTAAATAAATGTATTCTTTTATTTCAGCTAGACCGAGACCACTCTCGAATCAGCTTTCAGTTGTCAAAGCAATCGGGAACTTTTTTACTTTGCTAAAGAAAAATTCAAATTGGCTTTGAGATTGTACTAGAATGAACGCGTAGTCAGAATTCGAAAATTAGATACTTATGAACAATTATTTAAAAATAATGTAATGTTAACAAAGGACACGAGATTGGAAAAAATGTATGACTTACGTTTTTGTGCTATGGTATAAGCTCTTTTTACTTGTCCATAAACGTCGTCGTCCTCATCGTAGTAAGTTTTCTCATAAGGCGCATCAGATTGCATTTCGTGATATTCAAGTAAATGCTGAATTGATGGTATTTTAGGTATTGTTTTACCAGTCATATTTGGCAAGTTATTGCTCGTAAATCCTACCTTTTTAAGAATCGTATTTTTTATAGATTCGAGTCTACGCTGTTTATTCAATTCTTTGAGAACACAAACTGGGCACGTTTCGTTGGCCTCTGAATAGGTTTCATTAGAATCTTTAAGACTATCGTAGTCAATGTAGTCAGCACTGTCTGGTGACCCAACATCCTCGTACATGTAGTCGTGGTTGTCAATTAGTAAGCCTTTTTCACGTAATCTATCTTCGTGTTCCTTTAGCGGATCTTCTTTTACGTTTAATTGTTCTTTTAATAGATCTAAATAATCTTCTGGAATTTCGTCCTTAGATTTAAATGTTCCAGGAGGATAATGTCTCCTGACTGGTTCCTTTTCTTTTTCCTTACTTTGAACTTCTTGTGATTTTTCCTTATCTAATTTGTCCATTGAGCAAACAGTAAAACAAATGTAAATGCATATTATAGATAAATTATATTTCATTATGTCGATATTCATTCTCATTTTTCTAAAATAAATATTACTACAGCACCAAATTGTCGACGGAAATTTTGTTCCGCGATGAATACCACTCTACAGCACTTTTCCAAAAATTCTAAATTTCCAATTATTCTATTTTCAAAATTTCAAGTTTCCTATAATTATATTTTTTCCACTTCCTATGTTATTTCAGTTATTAAAATTTAATTTCGTTGTTCAAATGTTTCCGATGATTATTTCAAAGATAGCTTGTTAACTTATCAAATAAAATCGCTGTATAAAATTCTCCTATTCGTTTTAGATCGATCAACTTCGTCGATGTATTAACGGAAACTGTTCAACGTGAAACCACTGTAAAGAAAATAAATTTTGCAATGCACTGGTTCTGTAGTAATGTCGTATCAGTGTTCAATAGAGTAGGTAGATTCTCACAGAGTCGCGTTGTAATGTAACGCTTCACTCGGAGTGAGGGTATCGTTTATATATAGTGTAGCGGTCACTTCTAACGGGTAACATGTATTGCCTGAGAAACATTCACGAATCGACAGGTTAATTGTACCGGTGATATATCCCAAGGCGGGTTTTGCAGTTGAAATATTACGAGGTGATTTATTACCTACCGTCAGTTTTTCTAAGTCTTCATAAAAAATAAAGAAAAAAAGTATAGAAAACTTGAAGTTTTCCAAGTCAGTTTTTATTTTCTATTTTCCGAAACCGTAAATTAATCACTTGAATTCTTCAGATGTTTTCCTTCGACAAGCATCAAACACAAATTCCGTTAACTTTGTTAAATTTCAAGCATAACACGTTTTAAATCACTTGAGCGGTCTTATTAGACAAATAAGTTATGCGGACGATCTATAAAGTATACTACCAGGAGATTTATGACCCCTCAGTGGTTTAGTCAATTTGACAGTTGCTATTTGTTTAACAGAAGCAAGGTGCTAAATACTTTGTAATCAAAGCATGTAATCTATTTATCTTTTACGGGTCTTTTAATCCACTTTGATGGTCCTAAATAGGTACTATCACGTATCATATTTCATATTCTTTTATATACGATGGTTCGCTGGTGCCCATTTGAAGAGACAAACTGCCAAGCTATGTATATAATCTCACACAATCTGATCTTAACTCGTTTGATGTTGTGGCACTGTTGACTGTTAAATAAAACTGTTATCTTCAAGATCTGTAAAAAGTATATTTATAAATTAGACAATACAGTAAAACTCCATATACACGAGCACCTTCTGGACCGACCGTATTATTATGATTTTAGAGGCTTTTAGGGTTTTGGGGATATGAAACTTGACAAGCTGAGATGCATGAATTGGACACTGTTAAAGGTACTAGTTCACAGATTTGGTTTAATTTCTCTTTATTTTCAAAATACCATTCAGTGTCTGTAATTGTTTTAAAGTATTAATTCATAATATTTTAAGAAAAACTGACCAATAGGTTGCAAGAAATATACAATAAAGTTAAAAAAATGCACTAAAATGTCTTTAACGTGACATACGGGGTAGATTTTTACTACATGAAACACCATCTTTTGTAGCTATATATGAATTTGCACTAAACTTGTCATTATCAGAACACTACTTTCCTGCTTCGGAAAAAGTTTCCATACTTTTTTGATAGTTTTTGAAAAAAAATGATATTTAAGTTAAAATCTGTGAATGAGTACCTTTAAAGCCACTTGCTCACATGCTTATATCTATTTTGAAATTATTTGTCAATGTATATAATTATGTTTAGAAAATGAGTTCTAAACATTTTAAGGCATAGTGACCTATATCTTTTATGAAATAGAAGTCGCAATATTGCACTTACAACACATATTCCATAACTAACGAGGTAAGTTTGTTCTAAAATCCTCACTATCAGAACATCGTTCCAAAACGTTTCGGTACAATTTTAAGAAAAGTTGATATTTTAATCTGATAGCTGTTAATGAGCAGTTTTAAATGTGTGATTACAGTTGACATTTCGAACATAAGTAATGTGCATTGTGTCCTAGCTGTTAATACAATATAGATGCTTATTTGTCGTTGTCACTATAACACTCCTCTGAAGACCAATGCTGATTTAACGACGCCGTTAATGTTGCATGAACAATGTAACACCAGAGTACATGCGATGTCGCTTGATCTGGAATCTTCGCAGGACACTCTTTAATTTGATGGGATTTGCACTGGTTGAAATTCATATTTATTAAAATTGCAATTTATTTGAATAACACAACACTTCCGATAATAATCTGTCAAAATCATGGAATTATATTTTACCATAAGAATATCAAGATATTTTTGACCGAGTACATCATTCGTAATATTTTTAAGAATTTCGACGTCTCGTAGTTCGGATGTCTATGGTATCACTGTAGCAAATTAGCTATTAGGTTAGGTACTAAAAGGACATCAAGTTTGTAAGTGGAAGAGGTATGGCCAACAGTAACATATGCCCCCTTAATTTATCAATCTATTTTACAGATTTAATGTTTTATCAAGCGATAACAGATATGTAATAGTGGATTTATTTGATGTGTAAACTAATTAAGTGGAACAGATCAAGAAATATCAGAGAAGAAATTATAAACAAACACTACTAGGATGTAAATTGTCCGACAAGGACACGTTTTATTTATCACGTGATAAGATTATAATATTAAGATTTTTCACCCGTAACGCACCAATAGCAAGAAAGTGCATAATCATTTAGTTGGCATGTTTTTTTTATCATTAAATGAAACTACGTTGTAAATTCTCGTTTCATGACAGTTTTTCTATTATCTTCTTCCGGTCAATATCCCATAATGCTCTTCCTTGCACGTGACATTACGTCACTCCTATGATACATTTCTCATCTCGTCCCGGGAGTTTTTACGTAAAAACCAATAAGGAAATTTGTTTGAATTATTACAAGAAAGCGTGCATCACAATCTAAATTTGTGGCGATGTATTGTTTCTCGCGTCTATAAAAGGGTGACATTTAGTTGTTTTTGTAATCTAACTCTAAAGGAAGCAGGAAAGCAATTCTTAAAAAGTACATAAAGCGTCAGTAGGTTCACCATAGTAATAGGAAGAGGGTGGTTATTTATAGTTTTAATTTGAACGGCCGATATTCTCAGAGATTTTTGTTCAATTATGGCTGCTGAACAAAAAATAGGACTCAAGTATAAATTCGGTGAGACGCGTATGACAACAAGAGTATTAATGCATATGTATATAAATATGAATTATTATAAAGATAAGCATGATTGCGCAATTCTCTTTTTGACGTTCCGCCCGAAGGCTTTTTAAATTTGACCCAAATAAAAATGACAATTTAAAATAAAACCGTTAATTCTTGTGTAATGCACCGTAATATGCCTCAAACACAATGCGACCTTGTCAAGCATCATTCTTTTTATCTATCAAATTAGGCCAAACATTTAAATTTTGACAGTTACACGTATATAACAGTAATATTACGTAACTACAAATTTCCCACTGTTTTGGGTGTTTTATTTTTAAAATTTGACCGTAATTAGAATAAATTCAGTGTAAAAACTTAATCACTTGTTACATATCTGTTTTTTATTTTTATTTTTATATTATATTTTTTATTCAGGCAACAAAATTTTCTATTCCAAATGCGTTTTTTTTTAATTTCGAATTAAAAAAAAAACGTACTTTCGGCTAGTAACAAAAAGCGAGCACGTATCACGTGTCAATTTATTTATTTAATGACTCTGAAACCGTAAATTGAATATAAAACCGCAGTGTCATGGGTGGACGTCTGTCGCATTTTAAGTGAAATATGAAATTAAAGCAAATACACTTGTTTAAATTTTATTTACATTTACTGTAAAGTGTCTGCAGTTTATTATTATATATACATTGATTTAAAAGTTTAAGGAGATATGTCTTTCTTGAGTGATGTGATGTCATCACATGGCATTCGTAAGTGTTTTAGCACGTTCATTACTAAAATCACGTGACCATATTCAAATAATTATTGCGTCTTACGCAAAAACGCCTTAACCACAAGAAGTACATATACATGTATCTTAAGTACCTTTATTCTCTTAAACGGTTAAATACGTATTGATGGAAGTTTGACACATGCACGCTTGACGTTGTTAAGAGCATTATTTAGTGCATGGATTACTTTTTGTGATCGTTTGAAACTATCGATACTTTTTTGCTTTTTGACTTCAAATGACACGTGTTTCCAAATGGTGTGGATACTTATTTTCAGTTAGAGTATCTTTTTATACGAAACTGTGGAATATCCCGTTTTTCTATCAAATTTTTATCAAAGGTTACGTCATGCGGCGTTACTTACAATAAAGGGAAGTAACCACTGCAAGAAAATTGTGTTTTAATCTAAGTGTTAGCCAGTGCGCATCCGTAAAGCGCTTTGCGTATCCATAAGTTTTTTTCTCATCGTGAATATATTACAAATAGATATGTTTGTATTAAGGTATACATATCCATAATGTACATGTAACGCTCTTTTGTGAGTACAGATTAGCACAGTAGCCTGTTCAATTACCCTAATCGTTCCAAAACGTTCTGTAACGATACATTCGGAACTCCTCGGCCATTCGCTGCGAATAATCTCGGACATATTTAGACGCTATTTTGAAACTACCGATGTTGGAGTGATATTTCGTTTTTAGTCCGTAAATTTTGAAACATCACTCATTGCCTTAACGATCGTACATTTGTTTATTAGATTAGATTATTCGCAGCAAATAGCAGAGGAGTTCCGAATGTATCGTTATGGAACGTTTTGAAACGTTTAGGGTAATTGAACAGGCTACAGGACCCACACTAAAGAGAAACCGTTAGCGCTTGCAAATATTAGCAAACAATGGTCGAATTATTGGCATGTTCATTTGTCTAAATCTCAGTTTATAAAAGATACCAACAATATAATTCATAAGCAATTATTCTGCGGATATGCATATTAATAGAACAATTAACGAACATCGATAAACATACCCAATTCCATGTCATTTTGTAAGGAATAAAAAAAAACCGAAGCGTAACCAAGTGTAGAAATCTTAAAAGGAATATCTTAAAAAATACATGGAAAAAAAAACAATCCGTTCTGACATGTTCAGAACCGATACGGACAAATTGACGTTGCTGTAAACGATCTAAACTAAACATTTGATGACTCAGGAAGTACAGTTGACGGTACATTTTATGCTTTTTCTCAATATTTCAGTTATTTACCCGGCTTACTTCCTAAACAAGCTCTATGTTTGCTTTATACACAAGAACTAGCGAAGTTTTCCATCCAGAATCGACAACAGTTCCCGACACGGAAGAAATTCAACATTATTCAACATATATGTCGAATTATCAAGGAGTGGGTACACGTGCTTCTTGTGGCGACTAGGACTTGTACCAAAGTCTTCGATTTTGACATTTAGCGTAATAAACATTGGACCATTGCTTCTCTAAATGATTATACTTCGTAAAATGCTGAAAAGTTAATCAACTTAAAGCAACTAACCTACCTTTTCCTGAAAGATCCGTAGTATAAATACATGCGCGATTTGTCAAATTTACGATGCTTTGATTTCACCCAGAATATCACACCAAAATCGAAACACTCTTAATCCATTTTGAGGTTAAAGAACACAAATACTTTTTTATCAAGATGAGGAAACGTTTTGCAATTCGTATAGCATAATATTAATAAATGGGTGCAATTTTTGACAACAATATGCAATGCATAATTTTTGCCAAAAAACGCGTACCTAATATACACTACTTAAGCACATCACCTTCAATGAGCGTCTGTTTAATAAATGTCGCGCGAGCGCTCATTAAGAAATGTCTATTTATCAAACTAAGTAATTATGCGGTAATTAATTATATCTAATTAATTGTGTGCGTAAGAAAGCATATCAGAGAACTGCTACAGCTCAGTCATATGATGTCATAGTTGATTGACAATGCTAGTTAAATTAGCAATAAAGACACTAATCTGGCCAGGACAATTAATACTGGGATACTTTTTTGTCACGTGCATCATATTTCATAGTAATTGTCCTATAATTTTGTTCATCACAATAAAGTCATTTTTTATGTATAAGTCAACCGATCTGTATCCGTGTTCTTTTTACAGCCAACTCTCGCCTTTCTCTTTTTTAACGAAGATCTCTTCGTACTATTACGAAGTATTTTATGTCTTATTTGGGGGTGTGCGTCCGATAAGCCTCGCTGCCAGTTTACACAAATACTCAATTAGAGCTACACTTCTTACAAGTAAAACTGTTTATAATTTTGTATTCCATGATTAATCACTTCTAAATAAAACTGATTTTAGTTATTCGACTAAATGCTTAATATAAGCAGAAAAATGTCTTTGCATGAAGACAATGGTCATGCTCGATTGGACTGTCGGAAATGTGTCAGATTCAAGTTCCGACTCTTCCACAGAATCTGCCAAACAAGTGAAATTGGATGTCGGAACTGAATCAAAAGGCAATATCCGTAGCAAATATACTCGATTCTTACTTAATTTACAGAAAATAGTTGTTATCATAAACAATCGGACAAAAGTATAATTTTCACAACGTTCGCTTTCACAGGTTTGCAGTGAAGTCGCCGCCATCTTGGTTATGAATAAACCGAGACCGACAGTTGGAATGATGTATATACATGTAATATTATACAACATTTAAAATATTCAAATTTCATAATTATAGTGCCTTGCACTTTTACACGTTTTTACTGTATCATAATATTATCATATGTTTAATTAAGCACAAAAATATTCATTTCTACAGTGTCATGATTTATTGTCCAAATTACTTTTGTAAATAAAGATTTTAAAATACTTAACCCTCGAGATACGGTGACCCAGTGACAAAATTGAAAGGCTATTGTTACAATGCAGTTAGGTCAAGTTGTGGCCTCTTATACTGGGGGTAATCAAATACTGAATAAATATACAAATATAAATACATGTACTTATTTTTAGCAAACTCAGCTGTTTTCAAGACGCATGTATATATTTGTTCAAGCAATGTCAATACCTTGGTCCGCCTTGACCCATATATTCGTAAGACATAATTTATTTACATTTTTATTATAGGCTTGTTGATATGTAAATAGTTATTTTATTTATTTCGGACAATTAATTTCACTTACGATATTTCGGTCAGTAAATGGGGTGTTCAAAATATCTCTGTGGTATGTCCATTACGTGAAATATTTAAGTGCTTTATTTTGAGGACTTTTTGATAAATTACTTAATAATTACTTCTCGCTAAAATAGTGTTTAATAGCAAGTTTCTAACGTTCAAACTAGGGGTGTAACAATACGGTAAAAAACGCATTGCAATATATTGCAATACACGAAACCCGTATTGCAATATATTGCAATACATTACACATTGTTCTTTGCGCATACATGCATAGCATGAATTAATGCACGTGCATTGTGTTAATTTGATCAACTCATACATAGATATTTGTATTTCCGAATGATCTACACGTATTACGCAAATGTTGGAATAAATTAAAAAAAGTTTTGAATGGACTTTTAAAGATTATTATTCTCTCACTTTACGAAAAATATTTTAAGTTTCCCAACACATTTTAACCTTTATTTAAATATGTAAATTTCAGACTGTTATAAAACAATAAGTATGGAACATAACTAGAAAAACCGGTTTAGAGAAAAACGAACCGGTTAAAAACCGTATTGCAATATTAACCGGTATATCGGTTAACCGTTACACCCCTAGTTCAAACTCACCGATATTAGTCGGTAATGGTTGAAATAGCAGTTGCAAGGCGATGTGTGAGAATAGTAAAATTAACACTTATATTTTTCCATGTTATGCAATTGGTTGAGGACCATACCGGTCCCTTTGATTCAGAACATGATATAGCTATTGGTAACCAATTGTTATTTATCGGCATTAAGTCTTTAAAAACCCGGGTCGGTAGCGCAGTTGGTAGCGCGCCGGGATATGGAATCTCGTGTCCATAAGTGGATTCGAGTTCGAATCCCACCCGTGGAGGATATACCCTTCCATGAAAATTTGACAATAATGTCAATTTTCCTCCATTGATAAGATATATGAAGAAGTTTCCGGCCTTGTGGAAGGGTATGTGAGTACTGGTTATAGACAAAGGTCATGGAAAGCTAGGTTAGGTGTGCTAGACGCCGTAAAATGACCTAAATTGTGTTGACGTGGCGTTGAATCCAATAAAATAAAAAAAAAGTCTTTAAACGACCTTCATTATACTTTTTTGGTTGGGGTTAACACCGTAGTAACACATTGTATAGGTCATATCACGGCGGTCAGTTAACCTACCCACTGTTCCTGGAGAGGTTTAATCGCTGGATTCAGCTGTTAACCAGTTACTAGGCACATGCTTCCGTCAGTGACTGACGACTACTTTACATGATCTAGAATCACTGGTAGAAGGGAGAATGACCTTAGGAATTAATGCTACGCAATAGAATCTGAGAAGTTCCATTGAACTAGTTCTATACTGAACGTTCAAGAACATTTCTTTTTTCAAATTACGTAAAATTTGAAACTATTTTGCGCATCTCAATGTCTAAAGCTACTCGTTCACAGATTTAAACTTAGATATCCACTATATCGAAAAATCTCTCAAAATTGTTATACATATACAATTTTTGGAAGCAGTAAATCAGTTTTCTGATAATGATAGTTTGGAGGCCAAATGTCAAACATTTATAAAATACAGTGCTTTAATTTATAAAACACACCCGTCGGTTACGGCATAGGCGGATCCAAGGGAGGGGGGTGGACCCGGCGTAGCCCCCCATAAATTTGCCCAAGCAAAGATTTTTTCTATCATAAAATATGTTATTTATAGGAAAATATATAAATGTTAAAAATTTTGCACGCTACGCGTGCAATTAGTAACAAGACTGGAACTACACTAATACAATGACATAACGTAAAAGGACAAGTATTGTAAGTATTTTTAAGATTTTAACATGATCCATCGGCTGTAAAAAATTGTTTGATATATATCTAGATGCTTTTATCGTTTACCTATGCAAAGGATAGTTAAAGTTCTGTAAATGTGCCTGCATTCCTAAGAAATGAGCTTAAGGGATCGAAGCATCCCTGAACCACCTTTGTTCAGGACCCATAGGAGGTCCTTAAATACGGCCCTTAGACCCCAGTCTACTTGCTCATTTTCTGCCCCCGTTAATTTTTTAGCCCCCTCCCCCGTAACTGGAAATCCTGGATCCGCTTATGAACGGTATAGTTGGTTTCTGTTTGTTTGGTTTTTATTGTGGTTTATATATTTCTGTCAATATACATGTATTGGTCAGTCTGTAATAAAACATTAAGAATTAATTTACCAAAACACAAAACAGATTGAGCAGGTGTTACCCCCCCCCCCCCCCCCCCCCTAGAATTATGAAATGGAAAATACTTGTCCATCAGTGTATTTCTTGACTGTAAGACATTTTTAAGTATCATGAAGCAATTTTCTCGGTGATTAATATAGATTTAAAGGTTGTGTAGTTTTTGTTATTAATATAAATTTGCATTTTTTCTACAAAATGTGTATTATGTGGTTGTGGTTCGAAAGTTCGGACCCCCCCCCTAGAAAAGTTTGGATCCCCCCCTAGAAAAGTTTGGACCCCCCCTAGAAAAGTTCGGACCCCCCCCCCCTAGAAAAAAATCTTGGACCCGCCCCTGTATTACAGATACTGTTCAATGTTGTTGTTTTCTTAAATATAAAATTTGACCAATTTAATGAGCTGGGAGCTTTAACCAGAAGAAATTCTGGCCACAGAAAAACATCAATTAAATCTTGACAAACACAAATTCTTGAAAAAACAAATTAGGAAAACATGTCGCTTAGAGCATGCCAAAACTATCGGCTCGTGTCAAACAAATTAGACAGGTTTAGGAGAGAGAAAAATCTGTGTGCAAGTGAAAACCAAGGGGAAATGATAACCAGTAATTACAGCTAGTTAACCTAACGTTATCAGTCCCCAAAAACGTGAAAATAATGCGAAAGAATGTGGAAAAAATGTAATAAATCATGAAGGTTCATTTTTTACAGAAAGTGAGTTGTTTAAAACGTTGAAGCCGTTAACAAAAACGCGTCAAAATGTCATTAGAAGTAATGAACACTTGACTATAACAAATTTATTACATGAATTCCTTCTTATGAATTTGCTGGAACAGAATGCCGTGGAATGCCATCAGTACAAATGTCCCTTATTTTCACATAATTCATGTTGTATTTAGTTCTTCTCTTTATTAAAAACAGAACGAGTTCTTGGATACATACGTGACGGAATAACGGTAACCAATGCCTAGCATGACACAATTCTAATGATAAATGCATTTGTAACTGGCATTTTGTTTTGTTTGGAAGATGTGCCACTAGGTTATGTTATTCCAACTATTAATTTTCCATTTGAACTTTTGTACGAAACGTTAAAGCATATATACCATAACGTGCTCTTAAAACATTTCTAGCATCATATTGGTACTAATCTAGGGTTCGTGGGCTCGATTCCCGGGCTGGGCATACTTTCGAGGAGTTTGGTTATGAAATGATGTATACGATCACTGACTCTTACCACTGACTGCCTAGCAGTTGGTTTACAGCTTTATTTTAACATTTAGACTTTCCAGGAATGATGCAAAGGTTGACTTACCATCATGAAATGACACGTACATTAATTATAATGTTGTTTTGTTTTTTTATTGGGTTTAACACCGTTGAAACACATAGTATAGGTCATAAACCGGCGTCCAGCGCATCAAACCTAGCTTCCCTGGACCCTTGTCTATAACTAGTACCCACCTACCATTCCACAAGGCCGGAAACTTCTCCATATATTTTATTAATGGAGGAAAGTTGACATAATTGTCAAATTTTCATGGAAGGGTATAACCTCCCGAGTGGGATTCGAACCCCTTCGGGACACGAGATTCCAAATCCCGGCGCGCTACAAACTGCGCTATCGACCCGGGTTAAATTATGATGCAATACGGCGTTAAACACACTAGAAGAACACTTAACTTAAAGCAATCTATATCATGTGCCATTGTGTCCAAATAAATAAACCTTCAAATACAAATTGCCAGTAGTTTCCATCTCTTTTGAGATTGAGACGAACACTAGTCAAAAATGAGAAAGCCATGCCATTGCCATGAAGTTATGCAAATGACAAAGCATAGAAAGGGTAAATTTGCGAACAGAGTTGACCAACATTTTCCGACTTAAGACCATTATACCGAACACATGTTTCTGCGCATGCGTATTTTATAATTATAAAGTGGCACTGCTTTGAGCAACGATTTGGTGCGTACTTAATAACATTTTGACACTACTAAGCTCAATCTAGCTCAAACACTAAAAGGGGTCGCATTTGCACAGCATGTAGTATTATCATGACGACTGAAATCTTACGCAAGGTTGAAATCGCAAAATAATTTCCACCAAATCATTGCTAAATGTGCGTTTTCTTCTAGAATTTCCATAGAGGATGGTGCATAAAGTACACGTAATATACAGTCACATCTAAATTAATAACTATCCACAGAATATTCTAGATGCGTAGATAGCTTAATGCTTTAGAACTTTTGAACCAATTCTAAGATGAAAATCAGCTGAGTGCCAAATGTTTCGTTCCTTTGCCAATTCCTATCAGCTGACTATGGGTCAACATGTCCACCTTGACCGCATAACTTACTTAATTAAATCTCCCCAAATAGCAAAAGTAAACAAGCCAATATCGTTGTTTAAATTCTTTTCAAGGTATCTTTGGCAAGTATCGAAGGCATGTGGGCATCTGTTCAGTGTGATTCCGATGAAACAATTGCTGTTTTATATTTTGTATTTATTTGTGGGAGTGATTAGATATTCTATATACGTGTTCATTATCTGTAAGAGCAGAAAACGCGCTGTAAACTTATATAGATCATTGTTCTATCATTTCAGAGTTTCTCCGGTGATCAACAATCAGTATAAAAATTAGTTTCTTGTCATTTTGCGGAGGAATTTCATAACGATTTCTGTTATGTGAGATATTCTGCTTCATACTTTAGAATTGTTTATTGGTTGTACTTTGTTCTAGTAACTTTTGTGAAATCAATATTGTATGTACAGTGTACTGTAAAGGCCACTAAGTCTGAAGTGCCGAGAGGATGGCACAGTATGCTGAAGAAATAAGACATTGCGCCTAAGAAATAACCAACACGGCTGAAGAAATAGCACGCTGCGCCGCTGCGGCATTATTACGATGGGTTAGAACAATAACGCCCTAGGTCGATAAAACGATGTAGTGCGGTGAAGAGCGACACCGTGCCATTAACAATGGCATGATATTTCAAAGCAATGACATAGAGCGTCTCATCCATACATTTCACATGTTTTGCTTAAGCAATCGCACGCATTGTCGAGAGGGTGAGATGGTTCGCTGAAGGGATAACGCAGTGCGCAGAAGGGATGAAACTATGTACCGAAACGAAAACACTCTAAAGCGATACTACAGTACACCAAAGCAATGAGAAGATACGGCGAAGTGGTGGAACAATACGACGAAGTGGTGGACAATACGGTGAAGTGATGGAACGATACGGCGAAATGATGACGATACGGCGAAGTGATTGAACGATACGGCAAAGTGATAACACGATACGGCGAAATGATGGAACGATACGGCGAAGTGATGGAACGATACGGCGAAGTGATGGAACGATACGACGAAGTGATGGAACGATACGGCGAGTGATGGAACGATACGGCGAAGTGATGGAACGATACGACGAAGTGATGGAACGATACGGCGAAGTGATAAAACGATACGGCGAAGTGATGGAACGATACGGCGAAGTGATTAAACAAACCATCGAAGAGAAAATATGATGGCCATGAATGGGCACCGTTATATATCTTGGAACTTGAGGATGAATCTACGAACGCCAACACAAAATGCCAGATTCGATTTTTATTAATGCATTATATCTCCTTTTTCAGTATTATTTTGGTTTGGTATTATTTACGACCTTTAATAATGAGAATAGCGCAAAACATAATAGCATTGTAAAGGTTTTGTACTTCTCTAAAATTCTGGTTTATTTGAGTCAGAATAGTATAACCTTTGGTTATATCATGCCAAGTAGGACTTCATAACATGTCCCTTGCTTCTGAATCTTGTCTTCCTCACTGCCTTTCAATTTTTAAGCTATACAATGTACTTGTTTTCAACGCTGCTCGTCCACAGATTTTTAATTGAATATCAACTTTTCTCAAGCTTTCAAGGTCGTATAGAAACGTTTTGGATGCAGTAATTAAGCCGTGTTCTGTTAATGACACTTTTAGTGCAAATTTACACACAACCGTAAAAGAGGGTGATTTTATGAATAAAACCAACCAATTAATTACAAATTGGAAGACAGAGAAAATTGACGAAAATGTTTTATAATTATAATTAAAGCTCATTTCTAAGGGATTCAGGCACATTTACAGAACCGAACCTAAACTATCCTTTCCATAGGTATACGATAAAAGCATCTAGATATATATCAAATATGTCCTTACAGCCGATGAATCATGTTAAAATCTTACAAATACTTAGAAGGAATTGTCCTTAAATTATTGTACGTTATGTCATCGTATTAGATTAGTTCCAGCCTTGTTATTTATTGAAAATTTGTGACAATAAAGATCATATTTTATGATAGAAAAAATGATTTGTGCAATCAAGGGGGGGGGGTCGTACGCCGGGTCTGTCCCCGACCCCTTGAATCTGCGTATGCTGTGGTACACAAGTTCGCGAAAACACATGTATATATCATCACATCAGGTCCGTGATTCATTTAGTCGTTTCATAAGTATAAAAATGTTTTGTCACGTTCGCGAGATTTCATGTATTCTCATTGGTCTTGACATTGACAAGTAATGAAGGTTAAAAATAAGTTCTATTGTGTATTGACCTGAACTTGGTTTGATTATCGCGCAAACAGTGGTTTATTCAGACACTAGAAATTTATAATAGATTGAATAGTTTTTGTATTCTAACACGATAATTGCTAGAGCATGAAATGGATTTAAATTAAAATTACTTTTTGTTCTTAGTAGCTGTATGTAAAACGTGATATACATTGTATTATATAACGTCAAGGCTTTTCTTGTAATTTATTATTGCAAACACTTATTTTTATATACTAATTAAATTGCCGATAGTTCCATAATTTTCGTGTCTTTTATATAAAACACTTTCATAAAAAAAATCTTAAGCCTTTCTTAATAATCGGGTCATTATAGACATTGTACGCTTAATAAATCACGCGGACCTTCTAGAATTTATTATATAAAGAATAGATCTATAGATCTTTATGTGGTTTATACACGTGACTTAAATGCCGGTATTATGACATCATATTGACAAACGCGAAGATACTTTCAAAGCTATAGCAAATACATGTACATGTACTGGCCAGTCACTTCAGTCGGTAGCGCGTCTGATTAGGAAAATATCTTCTTTTTTTGAGATGAACGTGATCGAGTGGTGACAACGTTTGACTGGAAATCATTGGATAGTCAACTCTGCGTTGGTTTAAATCACATCCAAAACCTACCCCGTTTTTTTTTCGTTTGCGCAAGAAACTCTATCCTACTAACTTAGCACTGGGGAACCAGGAAGCAGAGTCGCTAGTGATTAATCTAAGTTGTAAGAACTTATTTCACAATCGAAATAAAATAAAGAAGCATGATATGTTTGTATATTTTATTGACCTCCAGTTTAAGACAGTTTTCATTCCTGATGTGAATCAATATGTTATGGTGCATTGCCCATAATCAATTACAAGTGGGGAACATTTGTCAGGCATTTTATTATTTATTTTGAAGAAACAAAACAAACAAGTTAATTAAGCAATGCACATAGAAATTAAGCTTCCGGCCATGCACATGCGACTGCTATAAAACCATGCTGTAAACAAACACACGGAGAAATACTGTCTTTGTTATATACAAAGTATGTTTATTTTCTGTTAATAAAAATATTACAGAAAACAACAACAAATGCATAGTTTCAAAGCTGAAACAAACAAAAACATGTTCTCTGAATTTCATTGCATACACTTAGTGTAATTAACGTATCATTTCACATGCAAGAAAATATAACAACTGTACGATTTCTATTATTGGATAAAATTTTAAACTATTATCTGCAAGCTATACTCTTACAATATTTTTAGTTTGGTTCTTTGAAACCAGTGTCCATTTTCGCTAACAATCTTACGAACAATATTATCGTAAGTCAAATTCAAAACAAAATAAAGTTCATAGCCTAAAATATATGATATTATTATATGATACCAGTTACACCTATGAGCCAGTATGTACCACCACCTCCAGCCCACCAAACACAAGTACAAACCCCTATCTACCAACCCCAGGGACCACCTACGTGGGCGACTGAAATTCTTGATGAAATACGCTCACTCAAAACAGTTGTACCAAAACTCGAAAAAATCGAAACTTCTGTCAACATGATTACAGTCAAATTGAATGACTTAGATAACAAAATAACGCACATCGAAACTCGTGTAACAGAGGTTGAGAATTCATGCTCATTTATAAATGACCAATATGAAAAAAGCTCTGACAACTTGAAACGAGCGCAAGCCGAGGTTGAAACGCTACAAAATTCGTGCAAAAATCTAGAAGATTCCATGAAATCGCTACAAAGTGAAAAAAATCAAATGAAATTAAAACTTACTGATCTAGAATCCCGATCTATGCGGGAAAATCTAATGTTTTATGGAATTCCTGAAGATCCCATAGAAAATTGTGAAAATCTTGTCAAACAATTCTGCTGTGAAAAGCTTAATATTTCGGATGCAAGTACCATGATTTTCGATCGTGTTCATAGAGTAGGTGGGAACTCTGCTAGAAAACCTCGTCCTATCGAAGCTAAATTCCACTACTACCACGATCGAGAAACAGTGCGAAAACGAGGATTCGAGCAAAGTGCCACATTGAAAACCAACAACCAAGGAGTCGGAATTCAACGTCCAAAGTCAGTTCGAGATGCTAGGAAGAACCTTTACTCAGTCATGAAAAGAGAACAAAGTCTTGGAAAAGAAGCCAAATTTATCGGTGATAAGCTATTCATTAATGGTAGAGAGTATGTATGTGATAATGATATAAACCTATAAGATAGTCAGGAGAAGCATATTTCTCTACTATCCTGGAATATACATGGATTAGTACATAAACTTTCAGATACAGATTTTATAAATAGTGTTATATGTAATGATATTCTGATATTCACAGAGACCTGGCTCTCGCCAGCTACAGAATATAATTTAGACATTAATGGATATGAATGTTATCATCTCCATGGAAACAAATCTCATAATACCCGAAAGGGACGTTATAGTGGAGGAATTTCAATTTATTACAAACATGACTTATGTAATAAAATATCAATTGTTGAAACACAACAAATAGGAATAATATGGTTAAAACTATGTAAAACTTTATTCTCTTTTGATGAAGATGTATATATATGTTGTGTTTATAATGTACCATGCAATTCACCTATTATAGACAGAAATCATATAGACTTCTTTGAATATGTAGAAAATGGGATTGAAAAATATAAATTACATGGTAAAATATTAATAACAGGTGACTTTAATAGTAGGACATCTACCGAACCTGATTTTATATCACATAATGTATATATTGATAATATAGATATGTTTAACAATGATATTATTATACCACCTAGAAAAAATAGTGATAAAATCCTAGATAATTACGGTAAAAAATTATTACAACTATGTAAATCTACCGAATTGTTAATAGCAAACGGACGAATCAACAATGGTGATTATACTTTTCACAACGTTAATGGCTCTAGCACAGTCGATTATTTAATACTTAACTATAACGATTTCAAATATATAAAAGAGTTCATCATATTACATGAAAACGAATTCTCTGATCATGCGCCGTTATATTTCTGTATTCATGGTAAAAACAGCTCAAATGAGTCACGTGACAATAATCGTGAAAATACTACTGATAACTCCTTTAAATGGGACCAGTCTTTGGCTGATGTTTTTACTAACAGATTATTCAATGATCAAAACGTAATCCATGATATTATGTCAAATATTGATCAAAATGATATTGTAAACTCTGTTGATAAAATAACCCAATTTTTACAATCACACGCATTAAGCACATTTGGTAAACATACTTCCAAAAGGCTCACGAATAGTACAAACACTACAATTAAAAACAAATGGTTCACTTCAGAATGTTTTGAAGCCAGGAAAATATTCAATAAAGCAAGAAATCGTTTTAATCGTGAACGTACTGAACAAAATAAACAGTCGTTTCTAATACAAAAACGTAATTATAATGAAATCAAGCGAAAAGCAAAAATTGCGTTCAAAAAATCTGAAGGAGTTCGTTTAACAAATTTAGCGAAAAATAAACCTAGAGAGTTTTGGAAAAATATCAAACAACAATATAATCGCAAATCTCCATCATCGAAAACATTAACGGTACAGGACATTTATCAGTACTTTAATGAGCTGTACGGTATAAATATCGAAAACGATAGACCGGAACCGGAAATACCCGACCGTTCCGATGACGATTTAGATAAAGAATTCACTGAGAGAGAATTACGACATGCAATATTTTCACAAAATAACAATAAATCTCCTGGATCCGACTCGCTTAATGCCGAAATTTTCAAAGCTTCGTATGACATTATACACCCAGTACTATTAAAAATATATAACAAGATATTTTCTACCGGCATATACCCGCAATCATGGGGCGAAGGAATTATCACCCCAATATTCAAGGGTGGGAATGTTGACGATTGCAAACAGTATCGTGGAATCACGCTAACGAACATTATAGCCAAAATATACTCGCAACTCTTGTTAAATAGATTAACTAAATGGAGTCAACAACATGAAAGTCTTATTGATAACCAATATGGCTTTCAAAAAGGTAAATCAACCACTGACTGCATTTTTATATTACATTCACTCATTTATAAAACACTAAAAAACAACAAAAAATTATATGTAGCCTTCCTTGATTGGGAAAAAATGTTCGATCGCATTGATCGATGCTACTTATGGCAAAAACTTATTAATTCAAACATAAGTTCTAAAATGATACATGCACTAAAATCAATGTATAATTCCGTAAAATCGTCTGTAAGATATAAGGGACAAAAGTCTGATTTTATCAATTCAAAAATAGGAGTAAAACAAGGAGATCCAACTAGTAGTCTATTGTGTTTATTTTTTCTAAATGATATACTCAATAATATAAACTCGAATATAAATGACATTATGACGTTAAATGATATTCAAATCTTCCTGATATTATTTGCCGATGATGCGGTTCTATTTGCACAAGACCCAAAATCATTACAGTCAATGCTGGATGATATAGTTACTTACTGTAACACATGGGGATTAAAGCTTAACGCTGATAAAACAAAATGCATGATATTCGAATCGGGAAGGCCAACAATTTATAATTTCTACATTAATAATATTCACATTGAACTAGTAGATTCCTTTAAATATTTAGGAGTACACATATTTAGAAATAATCGCTGGAATAGAACACAGCAAAAACTTGCCTCTCGTTCATCCGTAGCCCTCCACAACCTGTTTATCACTTTTAATCAGTTAGACCTTAGTACGATACAAAAGATCAATCTTTTTGACAGTCTTGTCTCACCAATTTTAAATTATGCTGCTCCCGTTTGGGGTTATCATAGTTCTAAAGATATTGAACTAATCCACAATAAATTCTGTAGAAAAATTCTTTATGTTAAAAAATCTACTTGTCTTCATGCCATGTATGGTGAATTGGGTAGAGTACCTATGTTTATTCATCGAAAAATTCTTCTTATAAAATACTGGCTCAAAATAATATCAAATAATGAAAACTCCATATTATATAAAACGTATAAAATGTTAAAAGACGAAGTCGATACTGGGTGTACCAATACCAATAATTGGGCATATCAGATTAAATACATATTAGATCACATTGGCATGTCATATATTTGGATATTACAAGAAAACACACCGGGTATCATAAGAATAATAAAAAACAGAATACTTGATAATTATTATCAAACTTGGTATGCCAACATTAATAACACCACAAAGCTAGAAACTTATTGTATTTTCAAACATAATTTTATCCTTGAACCTTATCTTAACAACATAAAAAACAAGAAATTTCGAATAGCATATACTAAATTCCGTATATCGTCACATAATTTAAAAATTGAAGAAGGTCGATATAATAACACCCCGAGAAACCAGCGTATTTGTCTAAATTGTAACACGAATCTCCCTGAATGTGAATACCATTTTTTACTAGTATGTCCTAAATATAGAGAACTCAGAAAAACATATTTCAAACCATATTTTTGTCATTGGCCTAACATAAACAAATTTCAACAACTTTTAAATTCAAAAAATCACAAAACACAAGAAAATATTTCAAAATTTATCTACTACTCATTTAAATTAAGAAATTAATCATACACTGCTACACTGCTTCTCTGATAACTTTTGTATATTTCATGTCTTTGTATAATGTAATTGTATTTATATTATATTATTTTCAATTGATTGTATTGCTATAAATGTTTTTTTCATTTTATGCAATCAAGTTATGTTATATAATGTTATGAAATTCAGAAAAAATCAGTATTCAACACAAAGAATACGTGAGCTATAAATTGATTGGACGAAGAATGAAGGTATAATGGATGTTTCCCTGTTATAACTTACGATAAGTTTTATCATTAAATTTCTTGTGAAAATGACTAACGTATTCCTACTGAACAAGGTTATAGTTATAAGTCGGTAATTTGAAGTTACAATAATATCACCATTTTTGTGTACGCACAATGCTTGATTTTTGCGTCATTTTGGATTTGTTTTGAGGGGAAGGGACCAGTTTTTACTGGATTATTGTGTGATATTTCACCTCAGCTAGCTCATTTTACTAGTTTTTTAAGTGATAGTGTCACATCATCATTGTACGTCATGTATAACAGATATATGAGCATAATGACCAAGCGTAATGTTGTGTAATACATGATGTAGCTGATCAATTGAATCAATAGAGAACAATAAACCTCTCATTTAGCAATAATATTTGCATAATTACTTATGACATAAATACGAACCACGCCTACTATAACGAGAAGTTGAAGATCAATGACGGCTTATTTAACAAATGGTTTCTTAGCAACCTCATCGAAAAACGTATGTGAACAATATTTAAATCATGAAATTTGAAAATAATCTGGTTGGCTATTTTTGCTTTTATCAAGAAAATGGAAGTACAGTATAACCTCTACAGAGCAACCCACTACAGAACAAATCCATTGCACAACAACAGCTAATATTTAACCTCTGTAGAGCAACAACCTCTGAATAGCAACACAATTTAGTCCCTCCCAGTAGGTGTTGTTCAAGAGAGATTGAACTGTATTATTTGTATTGGTACGGTAAAGTTCCGCTATTAAGACCACTTTAGTTATTTCAAAATCATGCGATTTTTAACAATTATCAAGACCAAAATGCTTAATTTGTGAACAAAAAGGTCTCTATAATAAGACCGTTTCGCTATTAAGACCATCGATTTTGCTGGTCTTAATAGCGGAACTTTACTGTAATTATATATTGAAGTTTAGCTTGCTACAAAGACTGTCTTGCTTATTGCAAATTTATGCGTTTTTCGACAGTATTTAAGTCTCAAATGCTAAGTTTGAGAAGAGAAATGTCCAAATGTGATGAATTTTCCGCTATAACATATATGACTATAGTTTTTAATGGTCCTAACAGTAGATCAATCTTAATGAAGACTTTAGTTGGGTTGACCAGAGTATACGGGGGAATTTGACCCAAAGTGTTGATATATGTACAAAAACACCAAACTATTTCATCTAGCCTTACAAGAAACACATGCCATGGTAATTCATTTTGTATAATGTCGCAATACGTGACATTTTTTCAATCAAATAACAATGATAATGTCTTATGTGCAATAAGCATAATTCTGATGTTAAATGAATTTGAATGTCTTTTTTTTTGCTGACTGGTCACCATGGTCTGGTCACGAAGCAGTGGCTAGCACGCTCGACTTAAAATCCTTCGAACCAAATAGTAGACAAAATTTATGATTATAAAAACGCCTCAAACACATATGATTTAATTTCATTTAAAAAGACATATGAGCATAAAAAAAACGCCATTGTGACACCGTACTTGCACTTTTCAAGCAAGTATCGCATAGTTCTGTAATACTAATATCACGTTCAAAACTTGTAGTGATTTTCACGTCCAGTCAGATGCGCAATGAATACTAATATTTATCTTCCATTAGTTGGTTCTGCACATCTTTTAGTACCGGTCAGCCGCGTGATTTTTTGCAAACGCAAGCTTGTGAACAACTAACTGAGTCACAATGTTCTCAACAACTCACGGCAATCTGTTGTCATTACCCTTAGCAAACCATGATTTTTAACCATAAGATAAAAAAAGGTGGCGTTATAGACCATAAAAATCTTTACTAAAAACTGAGACCCTAAAATTTCTCAACGATAAGCATGTAATGATATTAATCGCAAATGCGTATTTACAGAAGAGTTGAAACTCTAACCGGCAATTGGTTACTAAGCTGTTTTGGCATCAACGCCAATGACGTCATAAATACGACTTTACAATTATAGCGATCAGCTGTTTCTTGAATTTTGTTAACTTCCATAAATCACAACCACCTGCCGAACTATTTGGCAACTTTCAATACAAGCTGTTTATTACATAAACATTTAGCACAGCCGGTTAACAGCATCATTTAGCAATCGTTTAGCATGAATTAAAATTACATAAAAACACATGTACGGAAATACGATTTTCGCTTCAGATGTTTTAAATACCCATTTTAGTCGTAAAACATCAATTAAAATATTATTAACTGAAGTAATTTAGAAGGATTCATCGTCAGAATCTTATTTAAAGAAATCTCCACTCAACACTCGTAAAGTGTTTTGTAATAATCAAGTCAAAAGGCGGTTTGGCATCATTGTCATAACTCACCAGTATAATGAAGTACGCACTTTAAAAGTCATTTATAAACTGTAGAAAATAGACATCAGTCAATTGTAAGTACGCTATAAAAGTCATAATGAACACTGATTACAGTATATGCTAGATTTAGGAAACCCGTATTTCATATTAATCGTGCGAACGTTCTATTCGTATGTACTCGTTACGACAGAAACACAAACACTGCATGTTCGCGATTTCACTCCGCCGCATAGGCAATTACTCATTTATTGATTAGCACAGCGGCAGTCGTACGTCAACAATTTTTTACATAAGGCGTTTGGAAAGATGAGAGTGATGATTCATTGGTATCTCTTGAAGTTCGCACGACTTCAGGTCAGTATATAATCTAACATTGCTAGATTATTGCACTTAACCGGGGAGTCGAACTCGGGGAGACTTTATTTGAAACCTTGCGCTAAAGCCGAGACGTATTATCAGCAATCGAGTTTGTCGGCTTAAAGCCCCTATATTAAGACTTAGACAGTCCATGGACTTTAAGAAAATATTCATGCATTTAATATAATTTCAAACACCTATAATGAAAAAAACTATATAATATAATGAACTTCTAGATTGAGTGTGGGATATATAATGTATGTTATTTATTGCACATCAAAGCGAAAGTAAATCGTAACCGAAAGTAAAATTTGGTTATCAATACGTCAAGCAATAGTTTCTATCGCAATATGTAAATGGCGAAGTCTTTTGAAAAAAAACTTCATCCGAATCGCATAACGAAGCTCTAAAAATGAGTTTGGACAAAACATATTCAACGTTAACAAAAATTAATACAGTGTGCTCCCATTGAAGGACCCTGTCCCTTTAAAGAAGTGGGCCCAATGTCAAAATTAAACTTAGGTAGCAAAATGGATTGACATGCATATATTGTGTCTCTAATAGATATTGTATTTTATAGACTTCATGGTATTGAGATAGTTTTTTACGTCTGTTGTTTAACCGCCCGGCTAGCTCAGTTGGTAGCACGCAAGTCTACTGATCTAGGGGTCGTGGGTTCGATTCCCGGGCGGGGCATACTTTCGTGGAGTTCGGTCATGAAATTATTTCTACGGTCATTCTCCCTCATACCAACAATTTTTAATTATGTAGAGCAGTTGTCAGTCACTGACTAAAGTATGTGCTTAGTAGTTGGTTAACAGCTAAATCCAGAGATTTAGCCTTTCCAGGAGGAGTGAGTAGGTTGACTTACCGCCGTTATATGACCTAAAAAATGTGTTGCTACGGCGTTAAACCCAACAAAACAAACAAACGTCTGTTGTTGTTAATGAATGTACAGTGTGATTCGTAATACCTGATACAGTTTCTAATGTTAATAGAATGTTGTTCTGTAATAATTCAATTATGAAGATTATATCGTTTGAAAGAGATGAGTGATAAAGTTTTTATTTTTGACAAAAGTACGAGAAAAATATTGACGTCATGCCGTCATTGATGATTTCATAACAGGTGCTTGTTTTAAGATGGCTCTCACAAAGCAAAAGGCTACTGAAGTTGTACAGCTTTATTTCGAATGCTATTCACCAATTACAACAATCATAACAAAGCAAAAACATTATGCAGGTGATAAGGTCTACACAAGAGTTTAAATCATCAACTTGTAAAGAAATAATAAAAAAAATGTAAGTCCAGAGATGTGTGCATCCACAATAGAAAACTTTGAGAATCAACTTGACGTCATTATCATCCAAATAGGCGTCATTCTACGGTAGATATACGGACAATATTGCTAACTTAAGTATGGTATGTTATATATCAAACAAAACTTTAAAGTCTCTAGATTATTACTCTGTGACAATTGTGTGTCTATGGTTGATCATATACATGCTAATAAATGTTAAAACTGAATCAGATATTATTAATCACCCCGTATCTTCATATAGATGCTTTAACAATACGCGTAAACTATCAGCAAGTAAAGGGATAAAGAAATATATACAAATGGACAAATATAGTAACGTGTTATCACAGGGTTTAGAAAAAGGAAACAACGTTCACAATAGTTGATTGTTCCTTGATAATAATAATGTCAATTAAAGGATATGAACCCTGAGGACAATATATGTTTGCAAGCCGTATATAGCCTCGTACAATAATGGAACAATTTGCAACATTTAAAACTCACAATGCTATGGTGACAGGTTATACCTTATGGGTAATGAGAGAATTTGTAACTGTCATAATTTCCAATCGGTCAATTATCATTTTGACAGAATGTAGCAAATGAGTGTGTCACACATTATACTATTAATATGGTTCACTTACGTATAAAAAGTTTAACTATATACTTTGTTTGTAAGTATATCAATAAGAATAAACATTGACAATTAAATGTCAGCGTTGAATGAAAATTACCGAGTACAGGGTTTTGACAACTACGGAAGTAAAGAAGGGACATAAGGGAATGAAGGGTTTAACCATTTAGGATAGAATTTCCCAGGTTACTCTGTAATGATCGGTCAGTATTTAGTTCAATTGTCGGATCAGCTGGATGCGAACTGGATATTGATCTGCGTGCTTAGATAGAATATATTTAGAATCGCTTTGTCATGAAAAAAAAAACAAATCAAATATGCCCCGCTGCGCACTGGAAAAAAACACCGTTTATATAATGAAATGTGCTATTAAAATGCTGTATATAGACTTCCACGTACAATGTCGGCGACTTCAAATAGAACATTTCCATTAGCAAAACATATCCTGATAATATGACGATTATAAATCTTTTGATAAGAATAAAAAGATTATGTTTCCTTCTAATATTATCTTGTAATTACTGTCATTAAAGGCATCGAGACATAATGTTAACCTCATTAGGATGATGTTCGACCGTACGTTTTCGATCCAAGGCATAGGCGGATCCAGCATAGGCGGTCAGGGGGGTCCGGAACCACCCAAAAATTTGGAAAATGTACTTCTCCATTAGTGTATTTCTTAAATGTAAGTCATTTTTAAGTATCATGAAGCAATTTTTCTCGGTGATTAATATAGATTTAAAGGTTGTGTAGTTTTTATTATTAATATATTGCATTTTTTTCTGCAAAATGTGTATTATGTGGTTGTGGTTAGAAAGTTCGGACCCCCCCCCCCCCTAGAAAACTTCGGATCCCCCCCCCTAGAAAAAAATCCTGGAACCCCGCCCCTGCGAGGCCTATAAATATAGAACTTCCTTCATACAAAACAATAGTTTATGGGCGCTAAAAATTCTAAAATATTTTCTGCATTCCGGTTATGTAATATATTCATTAACTTCCGCTCAACAGATAGTTTGTTAGGTCTGACGTGTTTTTAATCTTGAAAATGGACTTCTTCACTTAATAGGTTTAATAAACTGATGTTCGTACATTTCTTTTACTGAAACAAACAGACCACTTTGGCATTCAATATTTATTTAAATAGTGCACATGAATATTGTAAATTGAATATGGTCATATGTCTTCCAGTAAACAAAAGTATCTTCAAACATAGAAGAACAGAACAATGCAGAACAGAATAATTATTTTCGAAAAATACATAGCATACATTTAAAAAGAATGAGACCATTTCGTTGTATCTAGATATCGAGTAGAGAAACAAAAGATAAGATTGAAGACCGAAACAATAGCTGATAAAACTCATTCGCTGAAACTTCATTCATAAGCAGTCACGAAAATTAGTTAAAATCGATGACATATTGAACAAAATTCATTTGAGGAGTTACCTCTTAACTGCTGGGGATGGTCTTTTTCTTGTAGGTGAGTATTACGTTTTGGCTCTGAACTAGGGCTTAGGATCGTTGAGCTAGTGGCGATCAGATCCGAACCACGATTCATGTGTAGCGATTCGCGAATCGAACCACGAATCACCTGTTAATGGATAAGCATACAGGATTTCATGTCATAACAAAAATAAAGAATTACGGAAGGTTTTACTGTACGGAAACATTCCTATTACCAGACGTTTTATGGGCATTTTCACTGATTACATCTTTGTTTAAATGTTTATCAATCAATATTTTGACTCAAGATAATTCGGTTCCTACTTGATCAATCGATTAATATATTAACAACAAGCAAAATACGAAGTTTTGTGCTTCTAAATCGGGTCTAAAGTAAGCTAAAAATGTACTATTAATATTTTTTTCCTAAAAATAGATCGCGATCCGACGATTTCGAACGTGACGAATATTCGTACTCGATTTTCTAGTCGGGATCGCGATTATCCGAGTACTCGGATACTCGCAGCAGGCCAGCAGCCCTACTCAGAACAATATATATTTTAATCTTCCTGTCATAATTGTTGACATTGAAACGAAACACTTTGATCACGTTGAAGAGAAGTGTTGTCGCAAATCCTTATAAAAACTTGCCTCGAATGAACTCGCCATAACACTTACACTTGATAATGTTGACGTTTTCGTCAATCGTTATGATAAAGCGACGGATGAACATAAATATAGTACGATAGTCCTAGTGTTTAGGTAACATACCAATAAATCGTGATTGTTCAATGTGTTACAGTAGCAATACTTAGTGTCCTACTTCCAGTACCTTGTTCAACATGTTTCATGTTTCTTCAAATGTTCTAGCAATCTCCGTAAACAGATATCCTGTAGAGCATTGTCGTACAGGCTAAATTAGCGAGTAGGCGAGCGGAAAATTTTAGATCGGGTTTTAATCAGATTGATGTTCTAGAAAGCCATAAAAAATGTGGGAGCGATGTAGAAAGAGATCCTAGCACACACACACGCGCGCCACCCCCCCTCCCACACACTCGCTGCCCTCCCCCCGCACGCAGAGACACACACACACGGACAGACAGATTGAATAACTACCCTTAAGCAATTCTGTCTCAAACTACTGGAGTTATTTACTATTAATGATATGGACTAGTTTATATAAAAGGTTAAGTATGCTTTGTAATACAAACGATTATTTCGTCTGTATTGAAAAAGATACAACTTTAACATGTTAATCATTAAAGTTCCATGCAGTGACATTGAGAAAAAGTTATCTATTACGAAAGAAGAAGACTTGAATCGTAATTACTGACTATGGTTTGTGAAACATTAATACTTGAATTTAATCAGGCTTCTAAAATCGTGTTATAAAGTCAAGTTCGAAGCTACATTGTACTATTTTTAAAACATATTTAGAAACCAGATCCGAAATTATGGTAAATTACATGTATTAAGTTATGTACGATTGACATGTTTTTGACATAGCAAGTTAACTAATTGATTAAACATTTCGACTTTTTCTGAAAATATATTTAATTAAATAATCCCCGTTCGTCCATTGAGAAATTCGTCGCAGAAAATTCGTAGATTAAAAACGGCAATTGTGAAAAGACATTTAAATTAATGTAATTTTCTGCGTATATTAAGCCAATTTTAAAAACATTCGAGGAACTAATGAACATTTACGAAGATTTTCTCATTTTAACTTACGGTGATTTATTTCGCAGAAATAATTTTAGTATAAATATTCTGGTAGTTTGTAAAGTTCAAAAAGCAATAACAAATGAACCTTATCCTCGTTGTTGACATAGTATATCTTACAAAATATCTTACTGTTTATTGATGTAAGGCTTTCACTTGGTAATAGCTCTGCGTTGTTGGAATTCCATTCCCCCAGCTGACTGCTGGAATGCAGGTCTTGTAAAAAGAGATTTTGGCACTTGAAATAAATTACTCCTTACCCATATTATCGCCAAGTTGAAGCGTCATCACTGACATGTTTTACAACGTATTTATTTACAATATCAAGTGGCAGAACAGCATAAATAGCGCAGAAAGATAACACTTCAAAAATAATGAAAGATCTGATTTATTTATTGTTGCCAGTTCTAACTGAATAACGACGCATTTGTTAACAATTTTTGTTATGTCGGTTAGTCAGTAATTCGTTATGACATATGAAGCTTCAAGAGTGATATTTTGAAGAACTTTCTTTATTTTCATTTTTTTTCGATTTCTACGAAAAATCTTTTCGCTTTTACGAAATATTATGAGGTTTATACAAAAATATATCGTAATTACGAAATAATGAAATTTCGAACTAATTATTTGTGAAAAACGATATATCAAAATCTTGTTTCATTTATATAAAATCATATTTTTTAAACGAAATAGTCAAGCAAAAACGGAATAAAACTTTGTTTAATCAAAAGAATTTTTCATAAAAACAAAATAATATTTCGTAAAATCGAAATAATATTTCGATTAAGGGTAACTATCGTGAAAATAAACTTTTTTCAAAATGTCACTTAAGGGGTTCCGTAATGACATCTAAAACACGTTGAGGGTTTTGTTACATCGGTATGGCATCCATCATGAAATAAATCATGAAAATAGGAACTAGTTAATTCAAATACTAAAGAAAATTTACAAGTGTTTTATTGTTATCTATAATATTTATGTTTACGCAAACAACCATGTTCAGAACGAGACAATCCTTTGAACTAACCGGATCATTGAATAATGATCTATAAACAACAAAACAACACTTTTGTACTCGTATAACGTGTATTTTAGCACTTGGGCAAAAGGCTTTACTGTTAACATACATATACAAACAAATGTACGTTCGTATGACAAACTATATAACGTAAGCTAACAATTCCATGGCAATACGTATTCAATAAGTGTATTTAGTATTCATACATATTAACTTACAATTATAAGACCTATGGTAAACCGTTCAAATAAACTATTAACTCTTAAAGATGTTTCTTAACAAAATTTGATACATATTGTTTTTAAATAAAAAGCCGCCCAAAGCTGAATGTCCTTTCAATAACATCAAAATCGCACGATAACTTGTGCGATGAAACACACTGTTTCATTGGTTGAACATCTTCATAACAACTTTGAATTGAGCAATCAAAGATCTTAACATATCAAAGGAAAATATTTTCCACTAAATGCACTTCGCTTATCCGACAGAAGATATATTTTCATAAAGGTTTTAAAGCAGGCGCGTGAACTCAAACAGTTATGCAAACAGAAATGACCTCAACTGAACTTTCGCAGTGGGTGCAGTAATTTACCCCATAATTGCAATACGCAAAAGCTCAAGTGACTGAAGTTGTTTGTTTTTGACGTGAAACCCAAAAGAACTTTTGATAAACAGAAAAACCAATGACTTTAATCTAAACGTATGAATACAAACATAGGCGTTAATCGGCCGGCATGGTCCAAATTCACTGAAGGTATCTTAGATCTTAGTTGGAGCGGGAATGTCGTTCACTATTTTATATACAAAACATTTGCTCGAATCTGCTGGAAAATTGTATGCAATCTTCAGATTGGGTATGATAAATTGGTGTACAGTGCACGTACGTAATTGTATCACCATTATCAAATCCAGTGGTATAATTGTGATATTCGGTCCGCAAATTAAATATTTGATGATCATTTTTTCCTGAGAAGTTTTCGGTCCCTTGTGGGCGGGTATTCTAGGTATGGTAAAGGAACATAGCTCGCTAATGCCAGTAACTTAGTTAGATGTATGTATCAATAGTTCAGGATGGAGAATCAAAACCAGTTCGTATCGTACAAAACGTAAACAAACGGACGCCATTTTGAAAAAAAACCAGGTATTTTTCACATTTCGTCCATTGATAGCCAAAAGGGCTTATCAGCACTCTAAATATATATGATTGTTGATAAGCCCTTTTGGCTATCAATGGACGATTTTCTCTTTGATTCGCCCACGAATAAATAAACGAAAATTACCATAACACGCTTCACATTTTTACCCTTCTAATAATGTATATATCATACAGATCCAATTTGAATTTCATCAAGTTATCCCGGACATTGGAATCGAAGCTGGTTTTGATTCTCCACCCTGAGTTTAATCCACTTCAAAACTGCAATTGTCTAGAAGTTTAAGCTATTATAGGATCTGACTTGACTCCAAAAAAGATACATGCAATGTCAACGACAAACAGGCCTCGGAACATTTGCCATACAAGACAATTAAATCCCTAAAGGATTTAGACTTAACTTTAGGGGGAAATGCAACAAACAATAATACTATAACTGTGTGTGAGGCATAAAGTTTATTTGGACATTATTCGTTTAAGCATTAAAACAAATCAACTACAGGCGTAGTGCAAACGGCAAATACATATTTGCCTAAGTATAGGAAAGTCCCGGGTTTTAAACCTACCGCAGATGACAGTATTGTTCTTTTTTAAAAACGTTAAGACGAATACTTACATGGTTCAACAGTAAAATGGAACGAAAACTAAAATATATAGCTTCACTATAAACAGTCAAAATTGCACCTGTAATTACGTACGGCGAATGTCATCTGCTTAAAGTCTTTTTTCGATGCACAGAGCCGGGGGTTATCGTGAATTTCTTTAAATTCGGCTTTTAAATGTCTAAGAATATTGCTTGTAAATTGCCAGTAAAGTCCCTGATGAATTACTTCTCAATTGCTGTGTAAAGAAAAACGTTGTATTCAGATTGGCAATACATAATTTAAAGGTCGAAAACCGTCGAATCCATTCAAACAAGATGGTTAAGATTATCTCCCTTTTACGTTTATACCCTCCATCATACTAATAGCTGAAGTTTGAAAGTAAGCAACCATCTACTCCAGCAAAAGGTTACAATTATTTTAAGTCAGTGGCCAATCTTATTAAAACCTGATCTAAAATTTTCCGCGCGCCTACTCGCTAAATTAGATCTGGCCTTTTCCAAACGAAGGTCACGTTCAGGTGACCTTTTCTCATCATAATATTCATGACGAAATTGTTATGATAAGTAACTTGTTTACATCGTCTACGTCACGCAATTTGAAATGAGCCGCACAATCGCAGACTGTGAATATTGCCGCGGTTAAATTAGCAAGCAAAACTTGGTCTAAAAATAGAAATTACGAAATCAAAATGTGATTAATAGTGTTTTCGTCTAGATGAAAGCTACGCATGGATTGGTCGACACAAAGTTCATCTCGACGTGACCTTGCATTGACTAAGTAGAAATCCAGTACGACAACGCGAGTAGAACAGGATCTCTGTTTACGGAGATTGGTCAGTGGCCAGTATCGCTTTTCATCAGAGATGGGGACTTTAATGTTTTGAATACATCGTAAAAATAGTCCTATTTGATACACGTCAAGATCTCTTAGTCAAGGAAGAAGGCAAAGTCAATGATCACTGCAACACTAACAAATCGAGGTTTGCCCGCAAGACTCAAGTAAGTGCATTGCATTAAAGAGCGAGTTACTACAATCTTGCGGACAACCCTCGAAATGGACGCTACCATTTAAACTCAGAATACTAGTATAACAAAATCTTCATCGTTTAAATGACATTTAATAAAGATAATTGCAATCCAGCGAACTCAACATTCGATAATCAGTTGATAAAGTTTATCTGAAATTTCATTTTCGTGTTGCTGTAGATCAATATATGATGTTTGTATAACATGGTTTGCATCGGTGGCCAGTTGTTTGTCATGTGGGTTTGACAATAAATGTAAACTTCCCGTAAAAGCGTCATGACCCATATCAACAACTATCACATCCGTGCTAAATTGTCCCAGTTGCTGCAATTCACTGGATGACATTTGTAGGTTATTTGTCGTCATGGGGTTTCCAATTATGATCAGAACATTAGAGTAACTCGAGCGATCTCCGGACAATGCAGTATGTCCCAATAGCTGATGTAGAGCCATTGAGACGTTATGATGACTTGAATGGGTCTTATTAAACAAGCCAATAGAACTGATATGGCTTGTCACAGACATTTTATCTGTGTAACGGGTAAGACTAAACTGTGTGTGCAGACTGTTGTCAAATAGATAATATGCAACAAGGTTGTCTGTATAACCAATATCAAGTCGTCCAATTACATCAGTGATCATGTCTTTTATAAGATGTTCAGAACGTCGTAGAAAAAATGCTCTTGCAATATCAACCATGATCATTATATCCTTTGGACAACCTGCGCAAATATAGATAAAAGTAAATATTCACCTGTTTTGGACAAAACCATTTTGGAACATTATAACAGTTCAACTAGATTTTCACGTTGAGTCATAGTTTTATACATTTTATGTGTACAAATGCACAATTTTGGTTACAAAACTTTGACAAAAGCTTCTTGATTTAAATAAGTAAACTGTACATTGTCGAACAAATTACTAACTGTCAGTAAAATTCAATATTGCTAAACCTTATCAATGACTTGAAAGCTAAATGACATAAAGACAAAGATATGTTGAAATTTAATAAAGCCAGTCATTTCGAAATTCTTACGGCTTGGGATAAAGATATATTTCAAAAGACTTGCCAAGTGTTATCTAGAAATTGCAGACCAATATGGAGAGTTATTAAGTTTGTTCTTTAAAATTAAAAGTGAATAAAAATCGTACTCCATCAAGACTTCAAATGAAAACAATTCTACAGACACTGGTAAATAAATGCCATGCATTTTGGTTAAAATAATACACATTTACCATTTTTAATTGTTGTTGTTGTTGTGGAGGTGTTAGTTGTTGTGGTTGCTGTGGTTGTTGTTGTTGTAGATGTTGTTGTTGTTACTTCCGGATAATTACATAGGTCGTCGATGCAACACTTAATTGAAATATCACGTGCATTAACATGACGTTTACCAAATGGTATGGTAAGATCACTACCACCATCACATATCTGTAATAAATTACATAGTTTGACATTAGCCTTTAAATTTTATGAATGAAAATTGTAAATAATTGAGAAAACTGGAGAACTTTAATTTTGTCAAGTGATATATTTTAGTTCTGAATTAACAATTGTCTATCAATTGATTTAGCACTCATTAATGCATATGTATTATCGACATTAGAACTGTGTACAATTCAAATATCAAATCGGTGGTTGCACTACTTTTACATGATTTATTTGTGCAATGATACACAGCTTTATCTTCAGGGGTTGTGCAGCTTAATCCTCATGTTCCTTTACAAAAAGGTATTGCAATATACATGTATTAGACGCATATTAAAGTTGATTTTGTGTAGAAAATATTTTATACACACGACAGTGTCATTACCATTGTCATCAGCAAGAACTCGAAAACTGAGAAAGCATCTAATCGTACATGTCAGTATCTTTTTATACCAATTGATATAGTCATACAAAAATTACATAATTACAACGCTACATGCGTGCATAATATTACTTTTAAGTATGTACAGAATGAGAGATAAAAAAAATTAAGTAATTCAAGAGTAATTGTATTTATTTCTTCTAGTGTTTGTGACTTTCTTCCTCGACAAACAGCTTACCGCTTTGTCTTGACAAGTTAGCTCATATTCATGATGTCCATCTCTGAACGATATCAATTCTTTCTTCATGCAAACCTGCAGTAAAAGGAGAAAACGTGCAAGTGTATTATGGTGCGATTTTTTTATCAAGGTTACAATTTTGATCGAACGCCTGTCGTCTGAACGTTTTCTTCATAAAATTATTTGACCATTTATGCGATGCGTAATTAAGTCAAGTCTACGTAACTATATAAAAACAATCCAATCCCTGACCATCTTGTTAGCTTAAACTATGTTTCACATAAATACGGAGGTCAAACCTGAACTAAAATGGAACTACTATTGCACAATTGTAAAATTCAAGGATCAATTACTGATTAAATCACAACAAAAATCCTAACTCCGTTGCATAACCGATATACATGTTTATAAAGCAAAATGTTCATCAAGTTTTAATTTTTTACTAACTCTTGAAAAAGCTTTATTTAATTTTGACATGAATGACAACAATATCTTTATTGGTGGTCGATGAACACGTAGTCAAATCACCGAATCTATCCTTAAAGGTCTTTAACAAATGCTCTAAACATTTCCAATGATGTATTTTATAAATAAAGGTTATATAAGGATAAGCCACCTCTGTGAAAAATTTTAATTAATTTCCTCTTAATGAAAGAAGGTGAATTGTAAGAATATGCAATATACTTTTAAGAAAACATCTGACTTCATACATGTATCATATGCAGTCATGACTGAATGCATGAACAATACAATTAATTCACATTTTATTGCACTTACATAAATTTATCTTGACATGTATGCATGCTATCTCACATTTGGTGATGCAACAATAAATGTCAAATAATCTGAACGTCTTGTACTTAACAATTTAAAAGAAAATCCAGTAATTCAAACAAGACAGCCGAAACATTACACTTGGAATAGAAGCAATACGAAGTTAAAACAATGTCAATATAATTTTTAAAAGACAATGTGTCCAAAACTATTTAATACATTTGATAAAGTTACATAGGGAAGTGGTGCAAGCAACTTTATGATTTATAATATACATATTGCTATGTAGATAAAATTACCTCTCCGTCTTGACAAAGAATTGTTGTATTACATTTATGATAATCTGTAAATGTTGTGTCACAGTGATAACATTTTACAGCTGAAAATGTATAACATAAGATTGAGTAAATATATCGTTAAGGTTTTTTGCCAGTAAATATTGAATTCAATTTGATTATACACATTTGTACATGCAAGGTTGATAGTACATATGTTGAATATGCCGTGTTGTTACA
The DNA here is from genome assembly GCA_025267735.1 of Mactra quadrangularis. Lineage (NCBI taxonomy): Eukaryota > Metazoa > Mollusca > Bivalvia > Venerida > Mactridae > Mactra > Mactra quadrangularis. Next base: position 25,296,503 of record CM046306.1, on the reverse strand, counting down.
AATGCATAAATATTGTAACTTATGTAATTTTAGTATCTTACACTCATGTATTAAGTATAGACATGGGAAGAAAGTTCTTCAAGTTTCAAAATCATGAACCTATTGATTAAAATAGCTTTTGCATTTAGATGGAGTAGTTGTACAGATATTAAAATCATACACTTTAAGATCAGTTCTGAAAAACGATCTCACATTTGATGAGTAAAGTTATAATTAAAAGCGCTCTACACAGCTCCTTTTATCTCACAGTCTCTAAATGTTGTACATGTTTTTGTTGCTTGTGTATTAGACATACCCGTATTGTTATCAATTAACATGTTAATTGTATGTAAGTACATCTTACAGATGAGAAATGTTTATAATGAACTTATTTGCTATCATGCTGTCATATAGTTGTTCAATTAAGTGAAAGTTAAATGAAAGTAGGTATTATTTAAACCAGAGACATATATAACATAGGTATCTATGTCTCTGTGTAAACTAAATTCATTCTAAGCATTTTATATGTTCACATTCACTTTAAGGTTAACTCTATTTTTTCCTTATTTTTTTTTCAAAAAAAAAAACAGCACGCGACTGTATATTTTTATAGAATGTTTATTTTTAATTGGATTAAATTCAAATATTTTCTATTTGACAAAATATAGATTTAATGGCTTCAAATATAGTAATAAAGTATGATGGAAAAGTCAGACTATCGCGCAATATATGGTTTAATCGTTGCCTGTCAATGAGCATACTGTCGCTTATCTATTGTTGTTTATTGTTAGATATTAAACTGGAAACGAAAAGGAAAATGATGAGTTACAAGCAGTTTTTAGTTCTAAGGCCACAACAAATTGATCATATGTTCTATGGATTCGCTCGCACCTTAATTTTGACGGTTTTTACAAAAAAAAAATTTATTTCCTCGCTCGCTCATAAAAGTTTGGTCAAACTGCTATATAAAACAAGAAAATAAAGACTTTTTTTATTTTTTGTCTTCGCTCGCTCGCCCCATTTTTTTCCAGAAAAATCCGTAGAACATATGATCAACTTGTTGTGGCCTAATAGCAGAATAACTATATCTATTTGACTGTTCATTACTAAATAATGGAAGAAAGTACTTACGGCACATCTTACAAAAACGTTTACAAATGGATCTGGCCACAATATCATGGGAACAGAAGTCAGGCTGTCGAATCTGTAGAAGCTCACATGCATGATGGTCCAAGTCATCACATTGTGGAGCAGTTGTAGTTGCTTCGATGATTGTGAAAGCGACGCCTTTAAAAAGAGATCAAGAACACTTAAGATATTCTAATGGACAAGACCAACGTTCACATTTGTTTATAAAAGAATTGACACGAATTCAATTTGGTATGCACATCTCTAGAGATGAAAGGACAGTTAGTGTTTTTGTCGTTAAAAAATACTATATTTGGAGATATAACAAATTGTGTTGACTAAACTTTTCAAAAATGTTATTGAAGAGTGAATCTTTTTAGTTCGATCGTGATAACAGAGTGTTCAATTTTGCTTCCTAAACCTTATCTTCTGAGCAATTTAGAGAAAATTGTTGCACATTATAAAAGGCTTCTTAAAGTTTGGAACAAATGCAAATGTGGTTATCTAAATTTAACCAGTTCAGCGAGGTCACTTATCCCCTTTAAGGGTTTTCCAACTATTTACACGTTATTTGTAAATATTGATATTTGGTTATGTTTGTCTGTGGTGAACTTATAAGGTTGACCACATTCTACAACTTTTTGTACCGACCTTACCTGCTTATATCCTTCCATAAAAATTCTAAAATATTGTCATACTCCTTAATTAATAATCGACCTTGTTGAATTGTATAGTGCGACAATATTAACCTGAGCTTGAACTACCTTATTATAATAATTACACACTTCACTTACATTAAATCGTGAGTCTCCGTATGTGAGTATACGGTTATACCGTGTTTATAGCAACCGATGTGCCAATAAATCAATTTTGTAAACATGGTATGTTATAGTGCGTACAAAAAAACAAAACGTGTTTTGGTAAACATTAAAAATGAGACAATTCCTTTCAGGGGTAGGCAGTAATGAAAATTAAAATTTGTGTAATTCCCTTCAACAAAATTAGCATGGTTGATAAACCACCACCACTTGGTATAGTCGAACAGAATTAACCTGAGCATGAACAATCTAATTATAATAAATTACACACTTCACTTACATTAAATCATGAGTTCCCGAATGCGTGTATACGGTTATACGCGTGTTTATAACAACCGATGTGACTATAAATCAATTAATTAAAAGTGGCATGTTATTGTTCTTTTAATTTTGGAGACATCAGATTTTAGGAAACAAGTAAGTCAGCAATATTATAGCACAGTTTCAAAGTATTTATTCTTATGAAAACAACATTAATTGTTTTCAATAATTCAGTACGTTGATTTTGCCGAAAGATTCCGATAAAGCGCGATTTACAAACGAAGACAAAAATAGACTGTAAATATTGAGTTTAATATATTCTTGCATAAAGGTCAAGCTCAGGTTAATTCTGTTGGACTATAAATCATGCTTGTTATGGTAGAACGCTTTCCATTACACCAACAACTAAGACACAAGTCAAACATATCACAATTGTTTACCTTAAAGTCATCCTGGGCATCCCTCGTCATGGGTTAGTTCATTGTATTGTTATTATAAACAGTGGGTTTTTTTGTACGCACTTTATTGTACTTTTAAATTTGGAAGCTTTCCTTTATTACTGTGTTTAATATAATCTTGCATAAAGGTCAAGCTCAGGTTAATATTGTCGGACTATATATGACCATAATTTCCGTGATACGGTATTCAACCGTATCACAAACAGTAAGATAAATATAAATTTGCACTCACCGATTATAAAAATAAATGTATCGAGTACCATATTTATAATGGTGATAGTCCACTACAATTAGAATTGATGTAGTTGATTACTAGTTGATAAGGCTTGATTTAGATAATTTAGTTCACGTCCGTGTTGAAAAAATGTCTAGAGAAGGTCATAGGTTAAATATTATCTTATTTTAAACAACATTCCATTCATTTATTAATAGTAAAACAATTAAAACTACGTGTATACTGCAAACAACAATGTTAAGATGGTCCTTTTGTCGCTCGACTGATTTCTGTTGTTTTTGGCACTTTGCCTTTGAAGGAAAACTGATATACGCTTGTAGTCATAAATCTTAAGAATATCATTAAAAAGCTAAATGCTGGTATAATCTCTGTTTTAAGTCATTTCATCTCAATCCTTTCTTTTTATTATTATGACAATCGATGTAATACGCCATAAAAGCATTTCATGTTTAAAACAGCCAGGTAGAATCTATACATCAAGATTGTCAATTTATTAAGTATGAAACAAAGAATAAAACAAGAATTTTGTGTTAACTGTGCATCCGACCAGTACTCAACGGCACTATGCACTTGGATATAGTAAAGCGATCACTTGTCTATTCCTTAATAATGAAAATCAGTGTCCCTTATTGATTCCCAACCCTGACATATCGATTCCCAAACACACCTTATTGCACTAGACAATTGTTTCTTTTCTTTGTCAAATCGAGATGATGCATTTATACACGTCACAACTTATATGTATATATATATATATATATATATATATATATTAGTCGCTAAACAACAGAATGCCAATTAAGATTACGTGTACTAAGTTTATGTGAGTAGAATTGTCCTCCAACTAGTTGAGAATAATATAGTTCTCACATAGGTCTCATATCTCGTCCATAACAAACATGACTTACAAGTACAAACATTGTACTAAATAAACTGTAGCCATTTTAGGGCGTTAAAGCTTATCACGTAACCATTGAATATAATACGATATACATGTAAGTCACTATGCCATATCTATGTTTGGAAGATTAATTCTCTCTGCTTTTGCGAGGCATCCATTTTAATTTAAACATAATTCGGAATCCAGATTTCTAATGCTTGTATTAATATATTAGGTTAGGTTGCAAGCCCAGTTTCATTGTATTGCATATTGTTGTATATGTGTATATCGAAAAATTACTCTACGCCTAGGCTATTTTAATCCTTTTTCATTTGTTCAATGGTGTTACTAATATCTTTGAGCATCTTCATTTGTTTGCACCAACAACTTCTACAAAAGCTAAAGCTTTGGCACATTATATTGCAATACATTTAGGTTCGATCTGGATACTCAATATCATGAGTTAGCCCAACAGATTAATTATGCTTGACTTTCTACTACTTTATCAATGTAATTGATTATGTAATATTTATGTACACATTTGTATTTGTATACTATTTATACAAAAACATCAGTCGGTTGCCTTTAAAGCCTTTTAAAGGAAGCAGTGAACTCACATACGTGTGGTAAATGTCTTCAGAATAGTAAACATATTTTATGCAAAATGCATTTCAACATTTTTGAAAAAGTCAATGACAACAATATCAATGAACCAGGAAAAATATGAATGAGTAAATATGTATGTAGTTTATACATAGTTTATTGAATTTAATTGTTCGAAGTACATCAAATTAACACTGAGTGATCAATTGGTAAAGTTGGTCTTTAATTTGATTTACATGAAGATTAAAATCTAAGATAGAAGTATTTATAATATTATTTGCATTAGAGGCTAATCTATCATCATTTGAAGTTTCTCCCCATCGATGTAGATCTATACTATCAGAATGAAAGTCGACAACAATCACGTTTTGACTAAGTTGACGCAGTGCTTGCAAATCACTGGAGCTCATTTGTAGTTTATGCGTTGTAAAATAGGTTCCGATGATGACCACAACGTCTGGGTATTCAAGACGATCACTTAAATTATAATGACCTCTTTCAGCATATGACAAAAGCGTTTCAATCGCCAAGGCAACGTTATGGTGACTGGTCGTGCTGCTATTGAACATGGGATACGAGTTAATCTGTGAAATCAATGAACTTTTATCTGTGTAGCGAGTGAGAGAAAATTTGGTATGAAGAGTGTTGTCAAATAAATGATACGAAACAAGATTGTTAGTCAAACCAATGTCAAGCCGGCTAATCACTGAAGTAATCAAGTCTTTGAATGGAACATCCAGTCGTCCTTCTCCATAACTTGTCCTTGCAACATCAACCATAATTATGATATCCTTTGGACAACCTACTCAAATATAGACACAATAAAGAATTAGTTTGGGTTTTGTTTAGAAATCGTTCTTAACACAGGAATATAAGATGGACATTACCTAATTTACAGTCGAGCATGTATAACTGTGTTTGAATTCATGTCTCTGTATCAGTGGCTTGAAGTCAACGATATAAGCAAAAAAAACTTCTGATCAAGAGAGATTTTCCACACGAACTTACTTTGTTCCTATAAAGATGTGTGCCAGTATTAATATTAACAAGAAATATCTTTAAAAAAGATATTCGGCGCTCTGCTGGGTTCATTTTCAACGGTTTGAAGTATAAATGTTGGTCATGCACGGCGTACATGTATAAACTATAGGTCAAATGTAGTTTGTCCGAAATTGCAATACAGCCTCAACTGACAATTTTTGTCCGAATACATTGCCACTTCGCTGATTTGTCAATTTGGAAAATCTGTCCGATTCTAAAATTAAGAACACCTTTAATAACAATGCCATGGATTTTCGATTAAAAATCACTTCTTTCCAGAATGATCAAACGATTTATGTTACTTTTCTGGCGAACATAAAACACTTTGATAGAAATGCTAAATGGTGGCCTACATATGACAAAATGAAAACCCATTCCGAGCGTGCGCTGAGCCATATTCGCAGTTTAGTTATACCGCAAGGGGCGTACCACGACGAATGTGTGATCAATTAGCATAGTGAGTCACTCATTATACCCAGAGTAAATAGTCAGCAGCTACTGTACGTGCTACGCACCAGTTTATCACGAATAGCAAATGGTGTCATGTGTTTTATCCCTTTCTTTATACCGTAAAGGATTTTCATTGGACAAACAGCTATGGTAGAGCAAATTGTGTTGGTTGAAATATAGGTCAAAAGTTGGCTTAGACAGATGCGCCGAAAAAGGGTGATTAAAATCTATCGAACGTTTTCTTGATTTTTGTGTCTTTTAGCTGTGTTAGGCAATTATATTTGAATTATTAAAAGTGTATATTATTAACATAGCATTTGATATTTGCTCTTTAAAAAAATATTATTTCATGATGTTCTTCACTAAGAAGAGTAAAGAATCGTCCTTTTTATCCTTGTTAAGAATAGTTATAATAGAAAGTTTTATGTACTGTGAGTACTATGAACGAGGCCATATTGGTAAACCAAACAATACTCATATTAAATGCTTTTAAAATATGTATATAGATTCACTTCAAGACAGTACAGGAGTTTTATGAAGTGGTGTTTAAGACGAAGAATTATTTTCGAATTTCATTGGTCGCTGATTAGTAAAAGCATTTAATCTATTATTTACATATATCAACTGTATATAATCAAAAACTATTATCAAAAACAAGTAATATCCAAGTCTAACTGTATCCACTGTATTGTTCATAGATTTAACCTATCAAAAAAAATATTAAGAGACCTATCTGTTGATTGTCATCATCATTATAAGTCAAACTTTGTTTTACCTGACAATGCATTATTTGGTATAGGTGATGTACAATTTACGATAGACAACAGAAGTACCCTGATGAAAGAAAAGTCATGCAATCAGGGAAGAAATAACGCTATACTTAAAACTTTGTTTGATAAATATGGTGGCTGATTTATGCCATGTCGTATCGTTGTCCCGCGAGGCGCCACACGAAAACACAATCATACGACAAATGTCTGTTTGTCGTATCATCGTCCCGCGGTTTGTGAGACGAAAACACAAAGATGCGACAAAATTAAGGCAAAAACACGACACGGAAATGTGTCGTACCTTTGTAAAAATTTTGTCGTAAAAATACATTGTTGTATTGTGCTTCCTCGGGCGAAAACACGAGAAATGATTAAAATGTCGTATGATTGTGTTTTTGCATGGCGCCTCGCGGGACGATGATACGACAAAAAGACCATTTTGTCGTATTTTCGTGTTTTCGTGTGGCGCCCCGCGGGACAACAATGCGACATGGCATAAATCAGCCACCATAGATAAATGCATAAATATACAGTATTATACAAAGAAGATTGCACTCGTATGTAACAAAATATGTCATTTTACATTTTAATGACTATGATTCGTCGTCGACTTCGGTTTTTGGGTTTTTTTTAAATATTGCTGAAATGATAACAGTACAAATTATGCCTTGTAATTCATTTGTTTATGAAACTAGTTAACACTCTATTATTAATTGGTAAAGTGGGTCGACGACAATGTCTATTTGATTTTCCAGTTCCCTGAAATTCGTCAGTAAGACGTGATTGCTATCTGATGCCAATACTCCATCTTGTGGATGAAAATTTTGCGCTATTGGTCTGTTTGTATCGTTGCCTCCTATGTGTACAACAATAACATCTCTGCTAAGTTGCTGAAGTCGTTGTAGCTCGGAGGAGCTTATGTGTAAATCATCAGTTGTCCTTATATTTCCTATAATGACAACTACGTCTGGGTATCTGGTTCGGTCACCAAAATGATAGGTTGTGTGCTGAAACATTTCGTGGATTGCGTTAGTGGTATTTGGAGAGCGATGGTGATAGTCAAAATCAATATTATCGATGTTAGAAAGTAGATCATGCTTGTCATTTATGTCCCTGAATTCAATTTGTGCTTCTAAGTTGGTATCAAAATGGTAGTAGGCAACAAGATTGTCAGTTGGTCCTATATCAAGACGTCTTATCACTGATGATATCAAGTCTTTAACTATTTGCTCGTGGAGAAAACGATTCCTTGAAACATCTACCATGAAAACGATATCTTTTGCACAACCTAATAGAGCAAGAAATGAAGATTACATTTTATGGTCCATCAATTCAAATGCTCTTGAGCCAACATGTGTATTTTGTGATTATACATTACAACGACATCTTAGGCTCAATAGAATGTATGATTAGATTTTTACCGCTTGTTACGTAATTATAGGCAATGCATTTAGATACTTAACACTACTCAGATAATATAAACAAAATTGCAGTAGAGACGGGTGCAATTAAATTCATTATGACGTAATGCAGTGTACAGACAATAATTGTAATGATTCTCATTGAGGTGTCAGAAGAAAACTGATCAATAAGTATATATTTTCTTGAAAATAAATTTACAACTTACAAAGTGTATTTCTGATAATTAAGCAACATATATTCGCGTAAATCTAAACAATCCACCGTAACAGCGATATTCTTTAACCTTTAACAAATGAAGAATGCCAAGCAAGTTTATTAAAACACAAATCACTTCTTTAAGAGATACTTGAAAACCAACATCATATTATAACAATAACTTCATTGGTGGTTATTCACATGTTCGTGAGGTGAAATGCAAAGTTGTGCATGACGCGTACCGATGGTTATTAGTGTTCCAATGAGATGAAAAGCAACATTGGTTGTGCAGGGCAACTATTAGCCTATGGTCATTTGTGTTTATATAAGCTAAAAGCAGTATTGGTGGTGCAGGGCTTGATGGAAAAGCTTCGTTTCCGATGTAAGCGGTAATAAGCAACACTGGTTATGTAAGAAATGATGTAACCACTACTTAATTGATGTTTATTTATGTATTTACCTAGGTCCAATAACTTAGCAAAACATTCGACGTTCGATATTCGATATTCAATATCGAATATCGAACCAGTTCGACGTTCGACATTTGCATAATGTGCCAATATCGAACAGAAGTTGAATATCGAACCAGCTCGACGTTCGACATTCATTAATAATAGTCCAAATGTAGTTCTGAGGTCGAATATCGAACCAGCTCGACGTTCGACATTCATTAATAATACTTATGCGAATGTAGTTCTGAGGTTGAATATCGAACCAGTTCGACGTTCGACATTCATTAATAAAAGTCCGAATGTAGTTTTGAGGTTGAATATCGAACCAGTTCGACATTCGACATTCATTAATAATAGTCCGAATGTAGTTCTAAGGTTGAATATCGAACCAGTTCGACGTTCGACATTCATTAATAATAGTCCGAATGTAGTTCTAAGGTTGAATATCGAACCAGTTCGACGTTCGACATTCATTAATGATAACGATGCGAATGTATTTCTGAGATTGAATATCGAACCAGCTCGACGTTCGACATTCATAAAAGATAGTCCGTATATAGTTCTGAGGTTGAATATCGAACCAGTTCGACGTTCGACATTCATTAATAATAGTCTGAATGTAGTTCTGAGGTTGAATATCGAACCAGCTCGACGTTCGACATTCATTAATAAAAGTCTGAATGTAGTTCTGAAGTTGAATATCGAACCAGCTCGACGTTCGACATTCATTAATAATAGTCCGAATGTAGATCTGATGTTGAATATCGAACCAGCTCGACGTTCGACATTCATTAATAATACTAATGCGAATGTAGTTTCGAGGTTGAATATCGAACCAGCTCGACGTTCGACATTCATTAATAATAGTCCGAATGTAGTTCTAAGGTTGAATATCGAACCAGTGCGAGGTTCGACATTCATTAATGATAATGATGCGAATGTAGTTCTAAGATTGAATATCGAACCAGCTCGACGTTCGACATTCATTAATAATAGTCCGAATGTAGTTCTGAGGTTGAATATCGAACTAGCTCGACGTTCGACATTCATTAATAATACTCCGAATGTAGTTCTGAAGTTGAATATCGAACCAGCTCGACGTTCGACATTCAATAATAAAAGTCTGAATGTAGTTTTGAAGTTGAATATCGAACCAGCTCGACGTTCGACATTCATTGATAATAGTCCGAATGTAGTTCTGAGGTTGAATATCAAACTAGCTCGACATTCGACTTTCATAATAATAATGATGCGAATGTAGTTCTGAAGTTGAATATCGAACCAGCTCGACGTTCGACATTCATTAATAATAATGATGCGAATGTAGTTCTGAGGTTGAATATCGAACCCGTGTTCGACATTCATTAATAATAGTCCGAATGTAGTTCTGAGGTTGAATATCGAACCAGCTCGATGTTCGACATTCATAAGTAATAGTCCGAATGTAGCTGTGAGGTTGAATATCGAACCAGTTCGACGTTCGACATTCATTAATAATAGTCCGAATGTAGTTCTGAGGTTGAATATCGAACCAGCTCTAAGTTCGACATTCATTAGCAATAATGATGCGAATGTAGTTCTAAAATTGAATATCGAACTAGTTCGACGTTCGACATTCATTAAAAATAGTCTGAATGTAGTTTTGAGGTTTAATATCGAACCAGCTCGACGTTCGGAGGACTTGTTTCAGCGGGGATACCTCGATTGGGCCCTTGGCCGCGCTTTAATCAGTGGAGCACGGCCTGTTTCTGCGGGGAAAACCTCGGCTTGGCCCTGGGCGGCGCTGGAATCAGCGGCATGCGGCTTGGATCAGCGGGGGAACCTCGGCTGGGCACTCGGACGGGGCTTCAGCTGGCTCGGTGGGCTCTGTGGGCCTTCTATCGGGGTCTACGTGGCCTGCCGCTAATACCTGCCTGGTTGGCTTGATTTTAGCGGAGGCAAGCAAGGGACACCGAGGTTTACCTCGGCTGCAAGCCAGGCGCGCTTGTATCAGCGGCGGACGGCTTGATTCGGCGGGGAAACATCGGCTGGGCCCTTTGTCGCACTTGAATCAGCGGAGCACGGCTTGTTTCAGTGGGGAAAGCCCGTCTAGACCTTCGGCCGCGCTTGAATCAGCGGCGGACGGCTTGTTTCAGCGGGGAAACCTCGGCTGGACCCTTGGCCGCGCTTGAATCAGCGGAGCACGGCTTGGATCAGCGGGGAACCTCGGCTGGGCTCTGCTCGACGTTGATGCGAATGTAGTTCTGAAGTTGAATATCGAACCAGCTCGACGTTCGACATTCATTAATAATAGTCCGAATGTAGTTCTGAGGTTGAATATCGAACCAGCTCGACGTTCGACATTCATTAATAATACTAATGCGAATGTAGTTCTGAAGTTGAATATCGAACCAGATCGACGTTCGACATTCATTAATAATAGTCCGAATGTAGTTCTGATGTTGAATATCGAACCAGCTCGACGTTCGACATTCATTAATAATACTAATGCGAATGTAGTTCTGAGGTTGAATATCGAACCAGTTCGACGTTCGACATTCAATAATAATAGTCCGAATGTAGCTTTGAGGTTGAATATCGAACCAGCTCGACGTTCGACATTCATTAATAATAGTCCGAATGTAGTTCTAAGGTTGAATATCGAACCAGTTCGACGTTCGACATTCATTAATGATAATGATGCGAATGTAGTTCTGAGATTGAATATCGAACCAGCTCGACGTTCGACATTCATTAATAATAGTCCGAATGTAGTTCTGAGGTTGAATATCGAACCAGCTCGACGTTCGGACGACTTGTTTCAGCGGGGATACCTCGATTGGGCCCTTGGCCGCGCTTGAATCAGTGGAGCACGGCCTGTTTCTGCGGGGAAAACCTCGGCTTGGCCCTGGGCGGCCCTGGAATCAGCGGCATGCGGCTCGGATCAGCGGGGGAACCTCGGCTGGGCACTCGGACGGGGCTTCAGCTGGCTCTGTGGGCTCTGTGGGCCTTCTACCGGGGTCTACGCGGCCTGCCGCTAATACCTGCTTGGTTGGCTTGATTTTAGCGGAGGCAAGCAAGGGACACCGGGGTTTACCTCGGCTGCAAGCCAGGCGCGCTTGTATCAGCGGCGGACGGCTTGATTCGGCGGGGAAACATCGGCTGGGCCCTTGGTCGCACTTGAATGAGCAGAGCACGGCTTGTTTCAGCGGGGAAAGCCCGGCTAGACCTTCGGCCGCGCTTGAATCAGCGGCGGACGGCTTGTTTCAGCGGGGAAACCTAGGCTGGACCCTTGGCCGCGCTTGAATCAGCGGAGCACGGCCTGTTTCAGCGGGGAACCTCGGCTGGGCCCTGGGCGTCGCTGGAATCAGCGGCAGGCGGCTTGGATCAGCGGGGAACCTCGGCTGGGCTCTGCTCGACGTTGATGCGAATGTAGTTCTGAAGTTGAATATCGAACTAGTTCGACGTTCGACATTCATAAAAGATAGTCCGAATGTAGTTCTGAAGATGAATATCGAACCAGCTCGACGTTCGACATTCATTAATAATAGTCCGAATATGGTTCTGAGGTTGAATATCGAACCAGCTCGACGTTCGACATTCATTCATTATAGTCCGAATGTAGTTCTGAAGTTCAATATCGAACCAGCTCGACGTTCGACATTCATTAATAATAGTCCGAATCTAGTTTTGAGGTTGAATATCGAACCAGCTCGACGTTCGACATTCATTAATAATAGTCCGAATGTAGTTCTGAAGTTGAATATCGAACCAGCTCGACGTTCGACATTCATTAATAATAATCCGAATGTAGTTCTGAGATTGAAAATCGAACAAGCTCGACGTTCGACATTCATTAATAATAGTCCGAATTTAGTTCTGAAGTTGAATATCGAACCAGCTCGACGTTCGACATTCATTAATAATAGTCCGAATGTAGTTCTGAAGTTGAATATCGAACCAGCTCGACGTTTGACATTCATTAATAATAATAATGAGAATGTAGTTCTGAGGTTGAATATCGAACCAGTTCGACGTTCGACATTCATTCATGATAGTCCGAATGTAGTTCTAAGGTTCAATATCGAACCAGCTCGATATTTGACATTCGTTAATAATATTAGACGTATGTATTTTTTTCAATATTTAGCATATTGGTTGTTGACTTAATTTCTTTGGAACGAAGTACTTTTATTCATGCAATATTTGTTTTTAATATTTTTGTTGACACAATATTAAGACATCTAGCTAACAAATTATATAGTCACTCACATGAATAGACTATATCCGGAATTCAAATTTTTGGGGTTGTACCTGTGGTACAAACAAACTTTTGTGTTAGTTGCGTGTTTGTTTTGTTGGATTAAACGCCGCAGCAACACATTGTATAGGTCATATCATGGCAGTCAGTCAACCTACTCACCGTTCCTGGAAAGCCTAAATCTCTGGATTTAGCTGTTAACCAGTTACTAGGCGCTACTTCCGTCAGTGACTGACAACTGCCGTACATGATTTTGAATCAGTGGTAGAAGGGAGAATGACAATAGAAATTATTTCATGACCAAGCTTAACGACAGTATGCCCCGCCCATGAATCGAACTCACGACACCTCGATCAGAAGACTTGTTCGCTGCCGACTGAGCTAGCCGGGCGGGCGAACTAACTTTTATCGTTACAATGAAAGTATGTACAGAGAACAATAGGATTTATTCCGATTTTGTACCGCCTGTGCACGAAACCCATAATTTGGAGTTCCGAAAAAGCCTATTTATATGAAGCGTCGCTGTGCTGCACGAGAGCGATCATCAATCGTGCATCAATGGTGTAAATAAAAGAACAATGAATAATTAACTGCACTATTTTAGTCGCCGAAACGGGTTGCGACCAACAGACGAGGTATATTCGGTGTCCCGTGCTTAACCTCGCTTAAATCAAGCGAGCCAGGCCGATATCAGCGACAATCCGCGTAGACCCCAGTAACAGACCCGCAAAGCCCGATGAAGCCCCGGCCGAGTACCCAGCCGATGTTCCCCCGCTGAAACAAGCCGTCTGATGCTGATTCAAGCGCCCCTGGCTTGCAGCCGAGGTAAACCCTGGTGTCCCGTCCTTGCCTCCGCTGAAATCAAGCGCGCCAGACCGATATCGGTGGCAGGCCGCATAGACCCTCGTTAAAGGCCCGCGGAGCCCGATAAAGCCCCGGCAGAGTGCCCAGCCGAGGTTTCCCCGGTGATCGAAGCCGCCTGCCTTTGATTTAAGCACGGCCAAGGGCCCATCCGTGGTTTCCCCGCTGGAATAAGCCGTCCGCCGCGGATTCAAGAGCGCCTGGCGCTGATTCAAGCGCGGCCAAGGGCCCAGCCGAGGTTTCCCCGCTGATCCAAGCCGTCCGCCGCTGATTCAAGCGCTGCCAAGGGCCAAGCTGGGCTTTCCCCGCTGAAACAAGCCGTGCTCCGCTGATTCAAGCGCGGCCAAGGATCCAGCCGAGGTATCCCCGCTGAAACAAGCCGTCCGCCGCTGATTCAAGCGCGGCCGAAGGCCCAGCCGGGCTTTCCCCGCTGAAACAAGCCGTGCTCCGCTGATTCAAGCGCGACCAAGGCCCCAGCCGATGTTTCCCCGCCGAATCAAGCCGTCCGCCGCTGATTCAAGCGCGCCTGGCTTGCAGACGAGGTAAACCTCGGTGTCCCTTGCTTGCCTCTGCTGAAATCAAGCCAGACAGGCGGGTATCATCGGCAGGCCGCGTAGACCCCGGTAGAAGTCCCCAGAGCCCGCTGAAGCCCCGATCGGGTGCCCAGCCGAGGTTCCCCCGCTTATCCAAGCCGCTTGCCGCTGATTCTAGCGCCGCCCAGGGCACAGCCGAGGTTTCCCCGCTGATACAAGCCGTGCTCCGCTGATTCAAGCGCGGCCTAGTGCCCAGTATATGCTTCGCATCATTATTGTTAATGAATGTCGAACGTCGAACTGGTTCGATATTCAACCTCAAAACTATATTCGGACTATAATTAATGAATGTCGAACATCAAGCTGGTTCGATATTGAACTTCAGAACTACTTTCTGACTATTATTAATGAATGTCGAACGTCGAGCTGGTTCGATATTCAACCGCAGAACAAAATTCGGATTATTATCAATGAATATCGAACGTCGAGCTGGTTCGATATTCAACATCAGAACTACATTCGGACTATTATTAATGAATGTCGAACGTCGAACTGGTTCGATATTCAACCTCAGAACTACATTCGCATTATTATCATGAATGAATGTCGAACGTCGAACTGGTTCGATATTCAACCTCAGAACTACATTCGGACTATTATCAATGAATGTCGAACGTCGAGCTGGTTCGATATTCAACTTCAGAACTACATTCGGACTATTATTAATGAATGTCGAACGTCGAGCTGGTTCGATATTCAACCTCAGAACTACATTCGGACTATTATTAATGAATGTCGAACGTCGAGCTGGTTCGATATTCAACTTCAGAACTACATTCGGACTATTATTAATGAATGTCGAACGTCGAGCTGGTTCGATATTCAACCTCAGAACTACATTCGGACTATTATTAATAAATGTCGAACGTCGAACTGGTTCGATATTCAACCTCAGAACTACATTCGGACTATTATTAATGAATGTCGAACGTCGAACTGGTTCGATATTCAACCTCAGAACTACATTCGCATTAGTATTATTAATGAATGTCGAACGTCCAGCTGGTTCGATATTCAACCTCAGAACTACATTCGGACTATTATTAATGAATGTCGAACGTCGAGCTGGTTCGATATTCAACTTCAGAACTACATTCAGACTTTTATTAATGAATGTCGAACGTCGAGCTGGTTCGATATTCAACATCAGAACTACATTCGGACTATTATCAATGAATGTCGAACGTCGAGCTGGTTCGATATTCAACTTCAAAACTACATTCAGACTTTTATTAATGAATGTCGAACGTCGAGCTGGTTCGATATTCAACTTCAGAGCTACATTCGGACTAATATTAATGAATGTCGAACGTCGAGCTGGCTCGATATTCAACCTCAGAACTACATTCGGACTATTATTAATGAATGTCGAACGTCGAGCTGGTTCGATATTCAACCTCAGAACTACATTCGGACTATTAATAATGAATGTCGAACGTCGAGCTGGTTCGATATTCAACCTCAAAGCTACATTCGGACTATTATTAATGAATGTCGAACGTCGAACTGGTTCGATATTCAACCTCAGAACTACATTCGCATTAGTATTATTAATGAATGTCGAACGTCGAACTGGTTCGATATTCAACCTCAGAACTACATTCGGACTATTATTAATGAATGTCGAACGTCGAGCTGGTTCGATATTCAACTTCAGAACTACATTCAGACTTTTATTAATGAATGTCGAACGTCGAGCTGGTTCGATATTCAACCTCAGAACTACATTCGGACTATTATTAATGAATGTCGAACGTCGAACTGGTTCGATATTCAACCTCAGAACTACATTCGCATCATTATCATTAATGAATGTCGAACGTCGAGCTGGTTCGATATTCAATCTCAGAACTACATTCGCATCATTATCATTAATGATTGTCGAACGTCGAACTGGTTCGATATTCAACCTTAGAACTACATTCGGACTTTTATTAATGAATGTCGAACGTCGAACTGGTTCGATATTCAACCTCAAAACTACATTCGGACTATTATTAATGAATGTCGAACGTCGAACTGGTTCGATATTCAACCTCAGAACTACATTCGCATTAGTATTATTAATGAATGTCGAACGTCGAGCTGGTTCGATATTCAACCCCAGAACTACATTCGGACTATTATTAATGAATGTCGAACGTCGAGATGGTTCGATATTCAACTTCTGTTCGATATTGGCACATTATGCAAAAGTCGAACGTCGAACTGGTTCGATATTCGATATTGAATATCGAATATCGAACGTCGAATGTTGTGCTAAGTTATTGGAGCTATTTACCTGCGGTGAAAGGCAACATTGGTTGTGCAGGACATGACGCTGCAACTAGTTAATCGAAGGTCATTTGTGTGAGGTGATAGCCACATTGGTTGAGCAAGACATCATGTAACCACTACTTTATCGATGATAATTTATGCATTTAACTGCGGTGAAAGGCAACATTGATTGTGCAGGACATGATGTTACCACCACTTTATCGATGCTTTTTTATGTATTTTACTGAGGTGAAAGGCAACATTGATTGTGCAGGACATGATGTTACCACCACTTTATCGATGCTTTTTATGTATTTTACTGAGGTGAAAGGCAACATCGGTTGTGCAGGACATGATGTTACCACCACTTTATCGATGTTTATTTATGTATTTTACTGAGGTGAAAGGCAACATTGGTTGTGCAGGACATGATGTTACCACTACTTTATCGATGTTTATTTATGTATTTTACTGAGGTGAAAGGCAACATTGGTTGTGCAGGACATGATGTTACCACTACTTTATCGATGCTTTTTATGTATTTTACTGAGGTGAAAGACAACATTGGTTCTGCAGGACATGATGTTACCACTACTTTATCGATGCTTTTTATGTATTTTACTGAGGTGAAAGGCAACATCGGTTGTGCAGGACATGATGTGATACAATGGTTGCAAAGAAGACATGTATTTAAATTATGCGTTTTATAACTTTTGTATATAATAACCGTATTGAAATTAATTCGAAATTTACAAGCCATTATTTTGTAAAGCTATTTTCTAACTATTTATCATAAACCTCGAACTTACGGTTTCTGCATAAAGGTTCTAAAGTGACTTGAGTAAAAATGTTCACTCAACATCGATAACCACTAAGCAAAACAATATCAAATGTAAACATTTTCTGACTTGTTTCTACAGTTAAATACTAATAATGCTGATATTGTTCCGTGATATAGTAGTGAGACAAAACAGCTGTAATATTGTAGAAACAAGTTCAGTGAGTATATTGCAGGCAGTACAAAAGTAACCTGTTGCATGACATTGACTTCAGAAACAAATAACAAACACTGGCAAATCATTTAAAACCAATTTTTATTCAATATAATATACGCGTATGTACCTGTAATCAAAACCCTAAAGTCTATTTACTTAATTTTCTATTTATGTTTGCTATCATAGTAACTTATACCATAAGGAAAAAACACAATTTACGGGCTACTAGGTTTTCCTCTTACATCTATATTAAGATACAAGCTTTAGTTGTGTTTGCGATTTCTCAAGAGCCAGATTTAATCACCTTTGTAATAAATCCATTACCAAAGTAGCAACCATTTAAAGCAATGAATAAAGGACAATAACACACATAAGCATCACATAGCTTACTATCGAGAAAATGAGGATATATACGTATGACAATTCAAGAAAACCTTAACTAACAAAATAGATACTTACCTGGTTTCTTTGTCGTTGTGGTTGTTGTACTGGTTGTTGTTGTAGATGTTGTTGTTGTTACTTCCGGATAATTACAGAGGTCATCGACACAACACTTAATTGAAATATCACGTGCATTAACATGACGTTTACCAAATGGTATGGTAAGATCACTACCACCATCGCATATCTGTAACAAAATAGAGTTTATATTAATCCTATAATGTTTATACTTCTTTATCAATTATACATCAGTTTATTTACAATCAAATAATAAAAAGTATGAATATAAATAAAACATATATTCAAAAGAAAAATTGAATAAAAAACATAACGCAAACACAAGGCAAAGAAACTTAAAGACATTTGTCTTACGAGAACATAGAATAATACAAAACAAACACATATAACAAGATATAAATGTGAGTAAATAAAACATATACTGAGTGAATGGGAGAAAAACTGCTATTATTTTAATAGAGTTAAAAATTGAAGTTATTGTTAAATCAGTTTTATACCAATTACAATCGAAATTATATTTCAACATCATGATAAAATACCATGGTAACAGCTAAACAACTTACTTTTCTGTCTTGACATGTAAGTTCATACTCATGATGTCCATCCATAAATGAAATCAATTCCTTCCTCATGCAAACCTTTAGTAAAAGAACATACATGTATTAGCAAACAATGAAACAGTATATAGAACTATCTTAATTATGAAAAACATGTCCAGCTACCTCAGTCGGTAGCACGCAAGTCTACTGATCGAGGGGTCGTGGGTTCGATTCCCGGGTGGGGCATAATTTCGTGGAGCTTGGTCATGAAATTATTTCTACGGCCATTCTCCCTCCTACCAATGATTTTTAATTATGTAGGGTAGTTGTCAGCCACTGACGAAAGTATGCTCTTATCAGTTTGTTAACAGCTAAATCCAGAGATTAAGCTATTCCAGAAGGAGTGAGTAGGTTGACAGACCGCCGTTATATGACCTATATAATGTTTTGCTACGGCGTTAAACCCAACAAACAAACAAGAAAAAACATGTTTAAATTTTCGTGTCTTATATGTTCGTGTTTTGTGTTTATATGTTAGTTCCCAAAATTAAATCGAATAATAATTTGCAGAGGTTTTCCGTTATTCAGTCTGAAAAATAGTTACAAAAAACAAGGTTATGAATATTTTTCAATATCTCATCTGAGATAAAGGTTATGATTATATTTAATGTATGGTTCATTCAATGCAGGATATTACCTCTCCGTCTTGACAAAGAATTGTTGTATTACATTTATGATAATCTGTAAATGTTGTGTCACAGTGATAACATTCTACAGCTGAAATATGGAGAATATTAGGGGTAGTTACAAAATGTCTGTATATGTTATTATATTTACTGTCAAATTTTAATGCACCATGAACAATATGTTATCTTTTTTTACAACCACTATACAATACCCTCCACAAGGTTTTAGATGAATGAAATTTGTAGATAAACGTAGCATCGAAACTGAAAGCTTATTACTATAATAGCTTAACCATGATAAATAGTTTAAATTATATGTTAATAAACTAATAACAACTAATTTAGTATTTACACAGATGATTTTATGGTTGTTGGTGGTTTTTTTTTCAACTATCATACTAAAGATTACTTATTGACAATGTTCAAAACTATTAGTGGGCATTTACTAAAACTGATAATGAATCTTTGATTTTAAATGCAAATTGTGCCATCTTTAGTTCAAGGTACGATTATGAAATAGAAATAAAATCACAATGTTCTATAGACAATTTAAAAGTATAGCTAAGTGAAATATAAAGGATTAAACTAATTCATACTAAATGAATAAATAGATAATAGAAATTGTTTTGAAGAGTACAAACACTTTTCTCAATATTAATTTACATTATTATAAAATTAATTTATTTGTTTAGAACAAAAACAAAATATAAATGATAGTAGTGTTCCAGACATTTGTCTGTCAATGTAACAAATTAGTAGGAATCATAGTTATTCTTTGGATTCAAAACTAGAATTTGATGGTTTAATAAGTTCGATAATATTACTTACGACACATCTTGCAGAATCTTGGGCAAATTGATCTTGCCACAACATCATTGTTACAAAAATCAGCTCTTTGTGCTTGAAGAAGTACACACGCTGCAGTGTCCACATCATCACACTTTGGAGCACTTGTTGTTGCCCCAACTATTGAGTGACCGAAAACTGTGAAATTGTGATATTCGGTTAATTTGTTTATGAGCAAATAATGGTCAACTGATAAGTAATTAAAGCCTATTTCACATCACGCTTGCGGCAGCCGTACGACAACATTTTCTGAAAAATCGCAGAACTTCGTACGAACGCCGCAAGACAGTCGTGCGTTTTTTCAGGTGATCGCATCGTCGTAGACGTCGCAAGTCAAATTTTCAACATGTCTATTTTTCTTGCGATCTCTATGCGATTTTGGACCCCGCAAGACAGTCGTGTGGCTGCCGTACGACAGCCGTACCTCATTCTTGAGACAGTCGCACGTCAGTTATAGAATCTTTTTCGTACGTTTGTCTTGCTAAGATCGTGCGACAGCCGTACGGGCTTCTTGCGACTGTCTTGCGACGCCCTCATTTCGGTCAAGGTTTGTCGTGAGTCGGCTGCGAAACGTACGAAGAACGTAAGAACAACGTACGGCAGTCTCACGGCTGCCTTGCGAAAAGTAAGAACCAACCCTGTCGAGTCTATAAATAGCATTCGTATTGTTCGCGCCAAAAACGTCATTCAGTCTTTTGATTACGAAGAGGAAGGTATTAATTCATTAGGCCACCAAAAAGAAAGGGAAAGGGAAGGTTACTACCGTTGTTACACCTCCGGTTCAACATCAGAAAGAACGTGTAACTGAGGTTACAGATCCGCGTCCCATACCCGATTCTGACGATGAAGGACGATCAATCTACATAAACGACAGACGTCTGTGGATCAGAAGAATTACAATTTCGTCTTCCTGATCTTCAGCGGTAAGTGCTGCACTGTGCAATTTACTTGCCAAGTTAGCCATGACTCAGTCAAGACCTACTGTGAAATGAAACATTTCCCCTGAAGACCAAGTATTTATACCAAAATTAAACAAAAGAGGATAACCCATTCTTTCGATCGCATGAACATCGTACGACAGTCGTACAAGTTTGCGTTTGTGGTGCGATTGACGTACGGGTGACGTACGAAACTTTTCGAAATCTTACGACTGTCTTACGACTGACGTGAGTGTTGTACGGCAGCCTTGCGATCATCGCACGGCAGTCGTACGAAAACTAGGGCGTGTGTTGTCGTGCGATGAACGAGCGAACAACGTACGGTTCGTGAGAACGTCGTACGACCGCCGTACGACGATTTCACGGAAAGTTTGAAGTATCTACGGCGGCTGCGATTCGTCTGCGATTTCGTTCGCAGGAAAATTCGTACAACAAAAAAATCGTACGGCTGATGTGAACTAGGCTTTAATGTTAAAATAACAACTGTAATACAATTGAAAAATATTATTTCATTCTTGCAAAGTTCTTAAGCGCATACCCGGGTCGATAGCGCAGTTGATAGCGCGCCGGGATTTGGATACTCGTGCCCGAGGGGGTGCGGGTTCGAATCCCACCCGGGGAGTTTTATACCCTTCCATGAAAATTTGACAATAATGTCGATTTTCCTACATTGATTAGATAATATGGAGAAGTTTCCGGCCTTGTGGAAGGGTAGGTGAGTACTGTTTATAGACAATGGTCCAGGAAAGCTAGGTTAGGTGCGCTGGACGCCGTGAAATGACCTAAATTGTGTTGATACGGCGTTAACTCCAATAAATAAATGAATCTTAAGTGCATAATTGTTTAACTTAGCGGAATGGCGTTTATTATCACACAGATTGAAAATTTAGTAAGAAGAAATTTAAGCATGAATGTAAAGGATATTAACTGAGTGCGAGGGTTTTCTGAGTTAGAACAACCTGGCCGCGGACTTCTAGTGAAAATCCGAAAACGCGAAGCGTTTGAGGATTTTGAGAAGTCCTAGGCCATGTTGTTTTAACACAGAAAATCCGTAGCACGAGGTTAATATCCGACTTACACAACGATTCGAGTGATTAGTTACACAGGTACATTGATTGGGCATGTACCACATTTTTACAAACGAATTTGAATTGAGGGCATCTTTTCTCTCACGAGGGTTTAGCGGATCTGAAAAAATCTATTAACAAAAAGCGTAATTTGATTACATGTTTTAGGATCCGTGACGGTAAATATTATTTTACTAGTTAATAAACAATTAATGCATGAATAAGTTTCTGTATTCATTGTACTGTTTAACTTTTATTCAAGCTGATTTTTTGTTCTTATTCAATGACATCTTCTCAATTTCGGTAAATTACCCTATTTTCGCCTTACATGTTGGATATAGTTATGAACAGTATTATCTTACATACTGATCATATTTAGTTTGGTTGTAATATCGTAAGTCAATGAGTTTGAATTTGAAATGTTTAGGTGGTTAACGTCGCTACTAAATTATTACATGAATAAATACAACATATTAATTTTCATTTCTTTTGAAGACATCTTGAGTTCTGTACATATTTTGAAAATGATTAAAGTTTTGTAGTAAACATTTCATGGAAATACAATAAGTTTTTTTAAGTAAAAACAATAATTCAAAATTAAACGGTTCGTGTTTATTTTAAATTCTAAATTAAAACGAAGACTGCGTTCGATTGAATACACGAATTAAAATTTCACGAGGGCAGGTTTTTCTTTTTCACGTGGCCGGGTTGATATCTAAATATCAACTCGCTCACGTGAAAAAGAACAACTCGCTCATGTGAAATCTTTTGTTTTACTAGGTGTTTCCGAAATATATAAACCCATGGTAAACAAAGGAAGCGGTGTGTAAAGTTAAGGTATACATCCGTTGTCGACCAGTACATTAAAAAAAAGGTGACTCCTTATTTAAAAAATAGACAATTGATTTGTTTTTAAATCTACTTAAGCAACCAAGTAAAAAATGTTGATAAGTTCATAAAACAGACAGATTAATAGCAAATACAATACATAACCACCATACCACCATATCAATATAAACTAAAATACCTTTTCATATACATGTTGTTTTCTAAGCCATGCATGTTTTTGTACTTCAAACAATTGACTTGCCCTCTAAATAGGTGAATAAGCTAATGCATACACAGCATTTTACAGATTTAAACATACCATTTTATATGTAACATTTATTTTAAACAGTGTGTTTGCACTTTGTAAATTTTTATAATGGTATGTTTATAAATTAAGTGTAAACTAATTAAACTATAAAAACTATAAAAATATTTCACTTCTAAATATTGGTGTGTGTAATGAAATTGACCATGTTTATCTACGCAATATTTACGTGGACGTTTATATATATTTTACTGTACATGTTTTACTTGAACTATGGAAACTATAAAATATTGTTTACCAGTAATCCAAACAGCATAAAATGTGTACGCAGTTCATAACATAATATTAAATACTTGCAAAATGACCTAATTAAGGCTGTTCATACAACTAGAGAGACAAGCACTCAATATCGTAAGAAAATTGTATAAATATGAATTGTCTTGATTTAATTTTCAAAGTTGACATGCTTGCCATTAAAAAGACAACACTTATACGCTCCTTATGTTATTGACCCTGGGAAAATAACTAAATATTGAACAATGAAATAATACAATTAAATTCCTAAAACAAAGGGGTTTCAGGATTTAAAAGAGCTTACTTTAGCTACACTGGTATTTGTTCATGTCTTTTACTGGTATTGGTCACAGTTTGTAACTTTTGTATCTTTAAATTGCAACAAACCACTAATGTGTAAAATACTGTTGGCTTCACCATTCAATATTATCTTATAAACATACTTACAGAAAAGAAACATCCAAAAACATAATAACATTTTGTTTCTTCTGGTGGTTCGAGATCGACTGAACTAAAGATAAGACAAAACAGGTGTATAACATATTTGTCCCAAATATACTTAAGTGTACCTATTTAACTATTTATCTCATGGAATATACACTACTCTTTTCGACAATGACATTAGATTATTTTGCCTCTTTTCGACAATGACATTAGATTATTTTAAATACAAACTATCGACTAAAAGTCTTGTTTCACGACCAAACATAGAATAAAGACAAGTTTCCTAAATAGCGCTGTCATATTTCCCATGTTGCCCAAATAGTGACAACTCGCTAACATGATCCGAGGATATGGAAATGCGATAAAAGGACGCAACTCTCCATGCAAAAACAGGATACAAGACCTAACGCCACGGCAAGAGGACGAACCAAACACGTTTAAAAGCTTATTTTATCTTTGCAATGTCATGAAAAAAACTTGAAGAATAAAAGAAATTAGGCTCATTGCAGGCATTACTACCACTCATTCGACATCATGAGAGAGATATTGTATATTCTCCAAAACATATAATATGCGTTATAGATTGCATAGCATAATAGGCTTATAATGATCGTATAGAACTTATACAATTCAAATTCTATCATCTAAATACATGTATATTTTGAATTACATGACTATAAAATAAAGAAAGCAAGAAAGAATGGAAAGAGGAAGGTCACAATGATATACATATACATGCAGTCTTTTAAAACAAATGGGTCGAATAGAAACAGTCTGCTACGTAACAAGAGCGTATACCAAGTTTTATAAGAGGTATAAAAAACAAGAAAACTGTTAGCTTGCATAAGGGAACAAAGAGGAACTACAACAGCCTCAAACGACCAAATAAGACATTTCTCTTTGCGTGAGAAGATTAACAAACATCGGTTCAACGTATTGACTTCTTTTCATCGGATGGAAAAAAACTACACATAATTCAAAGAAAATATTCAAAACGTTACTTTTCTGTGGCATTTATAAGCACAGTTTGTGCATGTAGCTGTTCAATACAGTCATTTTTTGACATTCATGTTATGACAATGTGGTTGTATAAACAAGACAAATATCATGTTTGAAATTGATTCTATATTTCAAATAGAAACATTAACATTTGATTATCAATTGGTAAAGTTGGTCAGCGATCTGGGTACTATGATTTTCAATTTCATTATTAGACGGGTTAATAATATGGTTGTTATCCGTTGCTAATTGACCATCTTTAGGGTGCAGAAGTCTGGCTAGAAATCCAGTTGAAGTGTCTCCAATATCCACAACAATAACATCTCGGCTGAGGTTCTGAAGTTTCTGCAAATCTGTTGAACTCATGTGCAGATTACTTGTTGTCCAAGGGCCTCCAATAATGATCACTACATCTGGGTATCCATTTCGATCACCAAAATGACCATGAAGAGAGTGTGATAAAAGGGAGTGCATAGCGATTGAGACATTTGACTTTATACTCGACCCATCATATAATTTCTCTGAATTGATCCGTGACAATATAGTAGATTTGATCATCATAGAGCTAAGTTCAAATTTGGTATTTAGGTGTTCGTCAAAATGATAGTAGGCAACTAGATTGTCAGTTGGTCCAATATCAAGACGTCTTATGACTGATGATATCATGTCCTTGATTGGTTGTTCGTGATGTTGAGCAGAAAAACGATTATTTGATGTGTCTACCATGATGATTATATCTTTATCACAGCCTAAAATATTTCAAATACTATTTACATATTTACTTTTTGATAATGTTGAAAGTGTTTAAAATCGTCTATCTGAAGCTGCATTCATATTTAAAATTCCAAGCAGCAAAATTGTAAAAAAAAATCCTATTACCATATTTTCTTGTTATGAGTGCTAGTCAATGCATGTGGTCAGAATATATTAAGTTAAAATGTCAATTTTTTTATTAATCGAACAGTTTAAAAGAAACTTGTATATTGAAAAGGGTTTTTCAATCTAAGATTAAAAAGTGTAAACGATAATTTTTTTCACGTTTAGAAAGCTATACTGTAGTGGTTGACAAAGCATTAAAAATAAATAAATAAAGACTGTTCATACAATTTTCAAAGA
Organism: Mactra quadrangularis; assembly: GCA_025267735.1. Lineage (NCBI taxonomy): Eukaryota > Metazoa > Mollusca > Bivalvia > Venerida > Mactridae > Mactra > Mactra quadrangularis. The sequence goes on along the minus strand of CM046306.1, from coordinate 25,270,385 downwards.
GAGATAATCACTAAACGTCGGAGGTAAGATGTACATAAATTTCAATTGTTGAAGGTAGAAATGAATTAATCAATCAACAATAATCTGCGAACACCTTTCGAATCAATGAAAAGAAAACAAATAAACAGTTCCGTTAATTTGATGTTAATTTTGATGTCTAGATGGTAAGTTTTAACAAAGCCATTTAGACATTCTTATCCGACAATGTTTGTGAAAACACAAGAATATTTATCACTTACCTGGTTTCTTTGTTGTTGTTGTTGTGGTTGTACTGGTTGTTGTTGTTGTTGTAGATGTTGTTGTTGTTACTTCCGGATAATTACAGAGGTCATCGATGCAACACTTAATTGAAATATCACGTGCATTAACATGACGTTTACCAAATGGTATGGTAAGATCATTGCCACCATTGCAAATCTGTAACAAAATAGAGTTTATATGTCGTTGGTTCGATTCCCGGGCAGGGCATAATTTCGTGGAGCTTGGTCATGAAATTAGTGCTACGGTCATTCTCCCTCCTACCAATTATTTTAATTATGTAGGCAGTTGTCAGCCACTGACGAAAGTATGCGCTTATCAGTTTGTTAACAGCAAAATCCAGAGATTAATCTATTCCAGGAGGAGTGAGTAGGTCCAGAGATTTAGCATTTCCAGGAGAAGTGAGTAGGTTGACTGACCGCCGTTATATGACCTATACAATGTGTTGCTACGGCATTAAACCCAACAAACAAACAAGAAAAACGTATTCGCATTTTCGTGTCTTATATGTTCGTGTTTCGTGTCTATATGCTAGTTCCCAAAATTTAATCGAATAATAGTTTGAAGAGGTTTTCCGTTATTCAGTCTGAAAAATAGTTACAAAAAACAAGGATATAAACATTTGTTTATTCAATATCTCATCTTAGATAAAGGTTATGCTTATATTTAATGTATGGTTTATTCAATGCAGGATATTACCTCTCCGTCATGACAAAGAATTGATGTATTACATTTATGATAATCTCTAAATGTTGTGTCACAGTAATAACATTTTACAGCTGAAATATGGAGAATATTAGGGTTACTTACATAATGTCTGTACATGTTATTATATTTACTGGCAAACTTTAATGCACCATAAGCAATATGTAATCTTATTTTATGGTTGTTGGGTTTTTTTCAACTATCATACTAAAGATTAAATTGACAATGTTCAAAACTATTAGTGGGCATTTACTAAAACTGATAATGAATCTTTGACTTTAAATGCAAATTGTGCCATCTTTAGTTCAAGGTACGATTATGAAATAGAAATAAAATCACAATGTTCTATAGACAATTTAAAAGTATAAATAAGTGAAATATAAAGGATTCAACTAATTCATACTAAATGAATAAATAGATAATAGAAATTGTTTTGAAGAGTACAAACACTTCTCTCAATATAAATACATTATTATAGTATTACAGTATAACCTCCCTTAACAGCCACCTCTCAACAACAGCCACCTCCTCACAACAGCCACTTTAAGTTCCCCCCCGTGCATTTTTCAACTGTAATGAACCTCCCAATAACGGTCACCTCCTTACTCCGGTCAACAGCCAGTCTATGATATCCCAATGATAGGTATAAACGTCCTGAACAGCCAGTGAAATTTTGTATACCCAATGTACATTCATAAAGTGTCATCACCAATCATTGTTAAACAATATGTTGTATATCCTGTTATCAATGATTCTAGGACATTTGCCCCCGGACATTTGCCCCCCGGACATTTGCCCCCTTTTTCGACAGGGCGGACATTTGCCCCCCCCCCCCTGAGTTTTTTGAAGGGCGGACATTTGCCCCCTCATGGTTTTTTGACAGGGCGGACATTTGCCCCCCCCCTATGTTTTTTGGAGGGCGGACATTTTCCCCCCTTACATTGAGAACAGGTTTTCTACTCGAAGTATAATGCTTTTGAAATAATTCGAAAGCAGAACAATTTGTATTAAAATATCTCAAATTACAAATTTTGAATATTCTCATTAAAAAACGACCTTTTCTATTTCAAACCAAAATAAAAAGTGTTAATTAAAATCATATATTACGAACCCTGTTTGCAGTTAGGATGATTGTTTAACACGAACACATTAGGTCATGGCTATGACCCCCAATTATCTGTCCATAATTAGAAAATAATTTGACGATGAAAGTACCGCTGTTCACAGCTTACAAATTTAAGTGTTGTATAACACATGTTAATTAATTTAGACATCTAAAAATAGATAATAAGCTGTGTTAATAGGCTGTACCTTTCTGCACAGTTTGCACATTGATTGTGAAGTGACGCCGTAGTCGGCGCTCTTTGTCTCGGAACACAGTTAATTATTTCTAGACCGAACTTATCTTGACTATATTTTAGAATGCTTGTGTGAACTAACTTTTATTATAGGAATATCTAACAAGTGTGTATAGTTCGTTGTGCAAAGCATATAAAATCTATGTGTTTGACGAAATAATCTAAATTTGATGATATCCAAGTTCTACCTAAAATGTTCCTTATGATTTCTAAATTCTTATTAGAATATATGTCTATTCTGTTTAATGTTCAGTATAAATGATTATTAAGTCTCAAGTAAAACATTATTCCAGTTAGATTTGTCGTATGCACCTATAATTTTACCAAAGATCAACTTATCCCGTATGGCACAACTTACCCCGTAGGGTGGATCAACTTACCCCACATGTGGGGTAAGTTGAGCCATTTGACTTACGTTTTTAAACGTTAATGGTGACTAACTGTGAGGTGATAATGTAACAAAATGTTCTATTATAGGTAGCCAAAAGATCAAATTTTATGTTCAGATAAAAGTTTAGCCAAAAGTAGCTACCATTGCGAGTCCACTAGACAAAAAATCAAAATTTGGCTCAACTTACCCCGCCTTCCCCTACGTAACTTGTTTACATCGTCTACGTCACGCAATTTGAAATGAGCCGCCCTATTGCAGACTGTGAATAATACCGCTGTTAAATTAGCATGCATAACTTGGTCTAAACATAGAAATTACGAAATCAAAATGTGATTAATAGTGTTTTCGTCTAGATGAAAGCTACGCATTGCTTGGTCGAAACAAGTTCATCTAGACGTGACCTTACACGGAGAAAGTAGAGATCCTGTACGACAACGCTCTGCAGGATATCTGTTTACGGAGATTGGCCTCAACTGTACACAACATAGACATTGCTCTACTTATAAGCATTGTTTGTTAAAAATTTGGTTTAACGGGAGTGTAATCACATGAATATATTGCATTTTTTAAACCTTAGAAACATTACTTAATATGAATTGTAATCCAAAAAAGACAAACTTACGACCGTGTCATGATCAACCGTCTTCACACACGCTGTTATGGAGTAGTGTTTAGCCAGTTTATGAAATGCACAATTTTTCTGAAATTAAAATTGGAACTTAAGGCCACAACAACTAGATGGTGTTCTATGGATTCACAAGCACCTTATTATTGTCGGATTTTACACACAAACATATTTTTATTTCCTCGTTCGCTCACAAGATTTTGTTCAAATCAATATAAAAAGCAACTGAATAAAGTTTTTTTTCATTTGTATCGCTTGCCCCATTATTTTCTTGAAAAGTCCGTACAACACGTGATCAATTTGTTATCAAGAATATCAAGAATCCCATGAATTTGCTATAATCTAGGTATTTTCTGCGGAACTTGTCAGTTGTTTTCATATGGCTCTTACCACATGAAGTGTCCGCATGATTAGCTATTCATAACTTATGATGTACCCTACTTTATTTCAGGACAGCAAAACTAGGAATCGAGTCCGAATGTAAACAATTGTTCGTCCCCAAAACATTTCGTAACAAACTTTTTTTCTGGTAGGTTCTCAAACTTTTCGTTCCAGAAAATGTAGGTCACGAAAAGTTTATGGAGGAATCCTAATGTAAATAAAGATTCGTCCTCGAACAAATCGTAACTAGAAAAAATTGTGTACGAAAATTTTCGGGACGAATCTGTAAATATTTGGATTCGTCCCCCAACTTTTCGTACTAACAAGCTGGGTACGAAAAGTTGGGGACGAATCCTTGTATATATTTGGATTGTCTCTAAACTGTTCCCTTTTTTCAAGTAACAAAACGTTAGGGGACGAATCGAAAAGTTTACACATGATTCGTCCCGAAATTTTATTTACATTTGGATTCCGCCATAAACTTTTCGTGAACTACATTTCATGGAGCGAAAAGTTTGAGAACGAATTATTTATATATTTGGATTCATCAAATAAACAAATATTCGTCCCCAAACTATTTCGTACCTTGAAAAAGTTTCGTTCGGAATTGCTGGGGGACGAATCATAACGTTAACAAGGATTCGTCCCCAAATATTTTCGTAACTGGAAAAAAGGGGTTCGAAAAAGCTTTGGGGCGAATCATATTGTAAACAAAGATTCGTCCCAAAATATTTTCGAAACCGGTAATGTTGGGTTCGAAATTGCCTTGGTACGAATAATATTGTAAACAAAGATTCGTCCCCAAATATTTTCATAACAGGTAAAATTTGGTTCGAAATCGCTATTGGACGAATCATAATGTGAACAAAGATTCGTCCCCAAGTAGTTGCGTAACTGGGAAAATGTTGTGTTCGAATTGCTCGGGGACGAATCATAATGAAACAAAGATTCGTTCCCCAATATTTTTGTACCAAAAAAATCTTGGGTCGAAATGCTTTGGGGACGAATTTGAAGATTCGTCCCCTTATATTTTCGCTCCCAAAAAAAACCTGGGTCGAAATAGTTTGGGGACGAATGAAGATGTATGAATGAAGATGTAAACTCAGATGAAACAAAGATTCGTTCTCTAATATTTTTGTACCAAAAAAAACTTGGGTCGAAATGGTTTGGGGACGAATCCGAAGATTCGTCCCCTAATATTTTCGTACCCAAAAAACTCAGATGAAACAAAGATTCGTTCTCTAATATTTTCGTACCAAAAAAAACTTGGGTCGAAATGGTTTGGGGACGAATCTTTGGATTCGTCCCCTAATATTTTTGTACCCATAAAACTTGTGTCTAAATGGTTTGGGGACGAATCCGAAGATTCGTCCCCTAACTTTTTCGTACCCCAAAAAAACTTATGTCGAAATAGTTTCGGGACAAATGGAGATAACAGAGTTCGTCCCCTAATACTTTCGTACCAAAGAAAAACTTGGGTCGAAAAGGTTTGGTGACGAATCCAAAGATTCGTCCCCTAACATTTACGTCCCCTAACATTTTCGTACCAAAAAAACCTGGGTCGAATGGAGATGTAAACAGAGTTCGTCTCCTGATACTTTCATACCAAAGAAAAACTTAGGTCGAAATGGTTTGGGGACGAATTAGGATGTAAACAAAGATTCGTCCCCTAATATTTTCGTACCCAAAAAAACATGGATCGAAATAGTTTGGGGATGAATGAAGATGTAAACAAAGATTCGTACCCTAATATTTTCGTACCCTAAAAAAACTTGGGTCGAAGTGGTTTGGGGACGAATTCGAAGATTCGTCTCCAAATATTTTCGTAGCCCCCAAAAAAACTAGGGTCAAAATGGTTTGGGGACGGATCCGAAGATTCGTCCCCTAATATATTCGTACCAAAAAAACCTGGGTCGAAATAGTTTGGGGACAAACGAAGATGTAAACAATGATTCGTCCCCTAATATTTTAATACCAAAAAAAACTTGGGTCTAAATGATTTGGGGACGAATCCGAAGATTCGTACCCTAATTTTTTACGTACCCAGATAAAACTTGGGTCCAAATAGTTTGGGGACGAATGATGTACACAAAGATTCATCCCCTAATACTTTCGTACCCAAAATAAACTTGGGTCGAAATGGTTTGGGACGAATGAAGATGTAAACGAAGATTCGTACACCAATATTTTCGTACCCAAAAACCTGGGTAGAAATAGTTTGGGGACGAATGATGTAAACAAAGATTCGTCCCCTTATACTTTCGTACCCAAAAAACTTGGGTCGAAATGGTTTGGGGACGAATCCGAAGATTCATACCCTAATTTTTTCGTACCCAGAAAAACCTTGGTCGAAATAGTTTTGGGACAAATGGAGATGTAAACAAAGATTCGTCCCCTTATACTTTCGTACCCAAAAAAACTTGGGTCGAAATGGTTTAGGGACGAATCCGAAGATTCGTGTCCAAATATTTTCGTACTTGGGTCCAAATAGTTTGGGACGAATGAAGATGTTAACAAAGATTCGTCCCCTAATATTTTCGTACCCTAAAAAACTTGGGTCGAAATGGTTTGGGGACGAATCCGAAGAGTCGTTCCCCAATATTTTCGTACCCAATAAAACTTGGGTCGAAATAGTTTCGGGACGAATGATGTACACAAAGATTAGTCCCCTAATACTTTCGTACCCAAAAAAACTTGGGTCGAAATGGTTTGGGACGAATTAAGATGTAAACAGATTCGTCCCCTAATATTTTCGTACCCTAAAAATTTTGGGTCGAAATGGTTTGGGGACGAAACCGAAGATTCGTTCCCTAATATTTTCGTACACAAAAAACTTGGGTCGAAATAGTTTGGGGACGAATGATGTACACAAATATTAGTCCCCTTTACTTTCGTACACAAAATAAACTTGGGTCGAAATGGTTTGGGGACGAATCCGAAGATTCGTCCCCTAATATATTCGTATCCAAAAAACCTGGGTCGAAATAGTTTGAGGACAAATGAAGATGTAAACAAAGATTCGCCCCGTTATACTTTCGTACCCATGAAAAATTGGGTCGAAATAGTTTGGGGACAAATGAAGACGTAAAACATGATTCGTCCCTTAATATTTTCATACCCAAAAAAACGTGGGTCGAAATGGTTTGGGGACGAATGATGTTAACAAAGATTCGTCCTCTAATACTTTCGTACCCATAAAAACCTTGGGTCAAAATAGTTTTGGGACGATTGAAGATGTAAACAAAGATTGGTACCCTAACATTTTCGTACCCCAAAAAAATTGGTTCGAAATGGTTTGGGACGTATCAGAAGATTCGTACCCTAATAATTTCGTACCCAAAAAACCTGGGTCGAAAGTTTGGGGACGAATCAAATAGTACACAATTATGTCCCTAATTTTTCGTAACACGTAAATTAATATGTACGAAATAGCTCGGGGACGAATCCTTTTTAATTAATAAAACAAAAACACATTTTTTTTAATTTACTTGGGCAACAAACATCTCAAGGACAAACAGTCCGAGGCGACTTGTTCAATATCAACAGACCAAATCTTATCAAGTACATGAAACAGGACAGCAAGCATCTCAAGGGCAAACAGTCCGAGACGACTTGTTTAATTTCAACAGGACACGCGTAAATGGACAACAAACATCTCAAGGACAAAAAGTCCGAGACGACTTGTTTAATTTCAGCAGGGCAAGCTTATATGGACAACATTCTTCTACTGCAGTGATCAATAGTTTTACATTCACCAGCTTGATATGCCTTCTGTACTTCTGGTCATAACAATCTGAAATAAAACAAACAAGATTTAACTGAAGTGTGATCATTTGAAAGATTAAACTATATTTTTTAAGCACGGATTTCAGTATCAAAACTTTAAACACACTTTCTCTCAACCTGATTTAATGATTAAAACCCGATCTAAAATTTTCCGCTGGCATACTCGTTAATTTTGATCTGGCCTTTTCCAAACGAAAGTCACGTTCAGGCGACCTTTTCTCATCATAATATTCAAGACCAAATTGTTATGAAACGTAACTTGTTTACATCGTCTACGTCATGCAATTTGAAATGAGCCGCCCAATCGCAGACTGTGAATAATACCGCTGTTAAATTAGCATGCAAAATTTGGTCTAACAATAGAAATTACGAAATCAAAATGTGATTAATAGTGTTTTCGTCTAGATGAAAGCTACCCATTGATTGGTCGAAACAAAGTTCATCTCGACGTGACCTTCCACGGAGAAAGTAGAGATCCTGTACGACAACGCTCGACAGGATATCTGAAATTACTAAGTCAACAAAAGGGCTAGTCTCAAAATTTCAAATAAGTTAAGTACAGTATTAGAATTGAAACTTATCATTACAATTTTTTATTGAATGTATGCAAAATCAGCTGTAACATCAGCAGTACAACAGTAAATCTTTACTGCTAAAATACCATGCATCTTATTTCTTCTAATATTCCCTCAGTTAAATGTAGATATGTTCTTCATTTTTTATGTATAACATTGAAGACAGGTGATGTTGACAGTAAAATTCAGAACAGTACCTAAAATTTACATTCTGATAACATTGTTTCTAAGAATTTGATTGATATGATAATATGTATTTAATATTTCAACTTGACTATCATCATCACCGTCATAACCATTACCATTATGACTGAAAGTTGGAGCAATACAACCACCTTTTTTTAGACTTTTACTGCTGTACTGCTGAAACTTTTAGCAAAAACTTTTTTACTGCTGAACTACAAACTTTCTGGCAGTGAACTTACTGAAGTTACTGCTATACTGCTGACTTCACATACTCTTCTACTATTCACCTTGATTACACATGAATAGTTCATTATAGTGAAGAAACTAGCCACTTGGGTATAAAACTAGTAATAAACTTTGTGAGTACAGTGCCAACCAAAAGTTAGGAGACATGGAAATTTAATGTAAAAAATCTTCAACTTCATTTATTGATTTTGTAGAAACATTATTTTAAGTGCATTTTGTAAGGTTGGTGATAAAATGAAAACAATTTTAATAAATGCATCACATTTATAAGAATCAGCATCTGAAATAACAAAGTATCCCAAACTATGATCAATATAATGCTTTTTTATAAACTAAGTTGTTGGTTTTTTTTTACTTTTGTAGACTTAACTATAAGTAGAGCCATAATTAAAGACATTCATAAATACAGTTTATTTTCACACTTTCATTAAAATCTTCTAGAAGGCCTACAAAGTGAAAATATCTATAAACATTTGGTTGCCACTGTTTTATAATTATATACTGTCTTTGACTTCAAACCATTCAGTTCGGAATTAGGGACTTTAGTCAATTATTTCTCCTTGTATACTCTTCAAATAGGTAGGTCCAATTAGTTGGATTACTTTGATTTTATCCTTACTTTTCAATGTCAATTTTCCAAAATTAATATAAGGACACAACAAGTTGGTCATATGTTCTACGGATTTTTCTGGAAAAAAAATGGGGCGAGCGAGCGAAGACAAAAAAATAAAAATAAATTTATTCACTTGCTTTATATAGAGGTTTGACCAAATTTTTATGAGCGAGCAAGATAAAAATTTTTTTGTAAAATCTGTCATAATTAAGGTGCTAGCGAATCCATAGAACATATGATCAATTTGTTGTGGCCTAAAATAACTTTTTTGTAAATCGTTGTATTTGTTTGAAATTCAAGCCAAGTATTTATAAGATAAAGAACCTTCATAATTTCACCACTTCTGTTAATATCTTCATTAACAAGAAAGATGATGAAATATTTTGTTATCCTTACATAGGACTTCAATGATAAAATCCGATAATTCCAACTGTAAGGACCTACTTACCAATTGGATTGCTTCAGATTTTATCAGGGGAAGATAACTGACTAAAGTCCCTAAGTGTACAATACTTGATCAGGATAACTTATGCCCCCAGTTGGGACAACTCAACCGATAGACAACACAACCCCAGAACAACTCAATCTGTATCATATATTATCAGTAATTTGATTGAAAAAATGATAAGTTCAAATTAAAATTGATTTTTAATGTTATTCTAACTTTTTAAAGAACTAAAAATTTCAAATCATCATTCCGCAATATCTTCCATTCTCAATGAACTTATAATTATGAATAATACAGGATAAGAGTTGTCCACAGATTGAGTTGTCTCACAGGGTTGAATTGTCCCAACTTCAGGTTGAGTTGTCCATGAGTGGAGTTGTACTGGACCCTGACAAAACACAGCTAGTCCTTTCAATATAAATCAAAGAATAAAGTACATGTTCCTTACAGCTGAAATTTCTTATGATGAAGGTCTAAAGAATAGAGATTCATTGTTTTATTGTCACCATAACCATCCATAACTTCACTAAAAACATTCTAGTTCTGTAATAAAGAAGGGAGATAACTATCAATATAATAATAAACACAAGTGAGCAATATTTCATACCATCTGATTAAAACCAGATCTAAAATTTTCCGCTAGCATACTTGCTATTCAGGTGACCTTTTCTCATCATAATATTCATGACAAAATTGTTATGATATGTAACTTGTTTACATCATCTATGTCACGCAATTTGAAATGAGCCACCCAATCGCAGACTGTGCATTGAGAAAGTAGAGATCCTGTACGACAACGCTCTACAGAATCTCTGTTTACGGAGATTGTATATAATAGTACATGTCGCGAGTTTAGGGCAAGTTGATCCTAACTCACTCTATTCTTAAATTGAGTTACAGCCATTTTGTGCTAAAACCTGTAACATAATGTTCAATTTTATTTGTCTGTCAGAGGCGTATACATTAACTCCACAGATTTAATTTTTAAATATAATTTTAACAATCAAAAGTACAGAAGTACTGTAGTGAATATTCAAACCAAAGGGGTTAATTTATGCACCACTGAAAAGTGAATAAAATTGAACAATAGTTTCCAATTCTAAGAATTTACAGTTCAATTTTCAAAATTGTATTATAATATAAATAAACATAATATAAAAATTAACTTTTGATGAGAAATTATCTCCCTTTGATATGGAAATTGTGTAAGTTTTTATTTAAAAACTATAATTTATAACATTTAAGTAAATGACAAGGAGAAAATACTAAAAAATAAAATTAGATACAAGTTTTGTGAGAAATTTACTGTAGTTAGAACAATAGTGTTGTATTAGGGAAACTCTACCTGAAATATCACATTTTATTCCAAGTAATCTTTGAAGTTTCTCAATTGTTTCAATAAAGAAGATGGTTTTTAATAAACAAAATCTTGGAGTTTTAAATCAACTATATAACTCCATAAACCTTATTGTTGAATGTTGACCTACTCATTATAAATACATAGTACAATGTTATCTAAAATTATATTCTAACATATAATTTCTAGTTTTTCTAATTAATGAATTTCCAAAAGAGTAAAATTAAATACAGTCAAACCTGCCTTAGCGACCATCTGTATAATGTGACTATCTGTCAATTGTGACCTTATTTGGTGTCTCCCGTGACATTTTCCTACATATTAAACCTGTATATTACAATCCTCTGTCTAATGTGACAAGCGACCAATGAGATCGAGGCTGAAAATGCATCCGACTCTGTGTATTAGGACCGTGTCAAGGGAGAGGAGAGCCAAATTCCAGTTCCAACAACATCGGAAGCAATAGACTTAGCATCCAAACTTAAATTATATTCCCAACATACAGGAATTGTTAAACTAGTGGATTTAGCTGCCAATATTAGTGACAAATTAGTAGGACTTTCGTTAGTGAAGCACAAACAGACTTTAAACATTTTTAACATTAACCTTTGTGTTGGATACATTGTACTTCTGAATAGCTTGTTATATAAATAGTGTACACTAAACTTGAGTTGTATTTGTACCCTGCGTATTGTGACCCTCTGACTAATGTGACTTTTTTGGCTAACTCCGAGTGAAGGTCACAATACACAGGTTTGACTGTGTAACTATTAAGGTAATATGACAAAATCAAAATGGCTGCCTCTTGAGATTGAAGGCGTGTCATGAAACAGGTTGTTAAGTTAAAAGTAGCAAAAGTTGGTTAATGCTGGTATTCCTATGTCGTTGTATGCATGCTAATGTATCAAATAATACAAAAACCAACTTTCTAAAAGAAAACAGAAAAAAAATACACCAACTTGAATATACCCAATTTTTGTGTACATTTCCTAAAAAATGTATATATATTCCACAAAAAATATTATTTTTTACAATATACATAGTCCAATGCAGATGCTCGAACCAAAAACTAGCGTAAAACATTTTCTGAGTAGAAGAAAAATGAATTTCACTGAAGGTCATTTATCAAAAGTAAGTCATTTTTATTGTAAACTAGCTGTCAAATTAAAGAAGTTCAATAAACAAGTATGGTGTCAATGAATTGCCTTCATGAATGAAATAAACAGTGATCTCCCCTTTTGAACATATTTGTAACATTAGTTTTAAAATTATATACATACTGATGTTGCTAAAAATAGCTGATCCTTACAAGAAATGGGATGTAAATTAACATTGAGCTAGACCTGAATAATTGGATTATGTTTCCATGCGGATAAGCTGTTTCAATTCAGGAAGTTTTTTTCTTCCATAGAAATATATTTCTATTGCATTTGAAAGTTGAAAATGTGAAAGACTAAGTATAAATGTAACAGGAACAGTGCTTATTGAACTTAATACTATTTTGTAATATTTTAGCTTGATTGTGAAAACAATGGTCAGATTTATTAGTGAAAATGTAGTGATGAATGCCTTCCTCTTTCTACGGAAACAAATTAATCATTACAAATTTTATTATAAAATGTTAAAGAATCTTCTTTACATTTTTATTACACACTCTCTTCATTTTATTATCAGTCCATGGTTACATCTAGTTCTCGCTTCCAAAACTTTATACGCCTCTTTATTAACAGTTTACATCCCCTCAACGTTGTTTCTGAACAGTGTCAATACATGTGCACCATGCTTTGGTTTTCACATTAAGTGACATCACAAACATGCGGGGCGTATAAACAAAGTACATTTCGTGGAGACTTTACACATTGTTAACACAGTGACTGTCAGTGTCCTGGTTTGTTTACAATTACAAATGAATGAAATGTCAAAAAAATCAAATGTTGATACTGGACGATCGCCACATCTCATAACAATAATAATTGCATTTTATTGTGTAAAATCAAAATTTAAAACAAAATAAACAAGTCATCTTTTCTATTAACGAGTTGATAATACCTCAATTTACATTAAATCTTGAACACCTTTCACGTGTTTTTCATTGACAGCCATATTTGTTTTGCTGCTGCCCGACGTGCGTCAAACAAATTTAACGTAAAGCCAGGAACCAGATTGAAAACCAAAATTGTGAACACGGTATGAATTTTGTAAAGAAAATAGTACCCTGATATTTGTAAATGTGAACTAATGGACGAACAGAAATACTTGATAATAAAAATTATTGATAATTAAAAGTAAAATAACACATTGTGGCAAGTTTTATTCCAATTGTCCGTATTTGAATGTTTGCGCATTAATTTGGTGCTTGGCTCAAAATTCGACCGGAAACCAACCATCATGTGTGCCAGATGAAAATGTAAACAACTTCAGCAACTGAACATTTTAAGTGATCTCGGCAAATTTAACGGACACTAGCTTTCAGAGTGAATTGGACTTAGATAGATAAGACGTAAGTCATAAGAAAACGATATTTATGAGATTGATTTCACTTTCGATCTCCCATGTGTGACCGGTAAATATTACTTTCATTTTAGAAATTTTTGAGAGATTTTCAACATGGCGGCAATTTTTTATCTGTCAGTATGTGCTATCCACCAATGGTTTTTAGTTATTCGGACGTGTTTGCTAAAGGTCTACATCGAGCATCTCGTCATTACACCTGTAATTATTGTTCAGTATTTCCTTTTCATGTGGATTATTTTAGTTTTTCATAAAATGTACACAAAAATTGACACTTTTTGGCACATTTCTTTTTCATTAAACTTTTTTATTCAAATTCTTTATGTCACATTATTTTAATGCTTACATATATTCAAACATGTGTTTTCATTACAAAGTGTTCACTTTTTAAGAAATTGTCAGTTATATGTGAAATTGGCCTACTTTCACTTTGGTCTGTTTTATAGCCAAGGGAGCTAATGTTTCTGTAATATTACCTTAAATAAACAATTATCATAAAATAGTTATTTAGATTTATCTAAATATTAAACTATACATTTTAATCTGCAAAAAACAACTTTCAAAATCAATTGAGAACTAAAAGATGATTTTAATAACTCAAAAAACAACTAAAATATTCTAACAGGGTCAAATCTAGTTTTGTTTTATAAGGGAGATAATTCAGACTGTTTAAGTTAGTTTTTAATCATTCGGAACACCTCGACCTTTCATGAATGAATAGTCTCGAAAGGATTCGTGGGGGGGGTCTTCACTGGATTTTGGTGATTTTACTACCTACGCGAGGCGAAGCACGTAACGGTTACACAAAATAGTTCTTGTAGTACACACATGGATCTTTGTTTAAACATATTTATTTGTTTTAAATTGAACCAAATATTGTTCATCGGTATCATTGAAATGTGCAATTTCAAATTTATGGACTAAAACGAAACTTCAGTCATCGCCTTAACGATCATGTATTTGTTTACTTCAACACTGTTTTTTCCAAAATGGCGTCTAAATATGTCCGAGGTTATTCGTAGGGAATGGCCGAGGAGTTTCGAATGAGTTCTTAATAATACTACAGTGGTCTCCCTTGTTATAAATTATTTTATTAATAGAGTTAATGGGTTTCATTGAATTTGTTGAACTGTATAGGTATTTTGACTCTAGCAAGTTTTTCTTGTCATTTTAATCTTTGTCTTTATAAGCAACAGCTGAAATTTTCACTCCCTTACCACCAGTGTATATAGTCATGTGATGTTCAAAATAAAAACTAACTCAATTTTCATTAAATTTTTGCAGCAGTCAAACAATAGAGCCGATTCAAATAAGGCATAAAATTACTATTAGATTTCCAATTCAAAAATGCCCATATTAACCTATGAATTTTAATTTTTAACTTAAGTTAGTTGCAAAAAATTATTTTTTGCAAATAACCTAGTTTACTCTCTGTTCAATTTTTGTGCTAAGGATTTTTAGCTAATGATCTATATTCACAAGATCAACTGGGAATTCATAAGGAAAAACATACCCTTGTTAACCTTATACATTATTGCTGTAGATTACATGACTATAGACCCTGTATACTATTAGGGTTGATATGCTCATCATTCTCGTACCCAGAGTCTAGTAGGATTCTCAATACTTAGATTAAGAATGTTAATAACCTGGGGGTACGAGAATGTATGTTCACATGTTGAGTTGTCTTTACTAACAGATCCAGTTATCATAACTCAGAGTCCAGTTGTCATTGGGTCTGTTGCCTAAGCCTATCGCTATGTATCCCTTTGTGCCCTGGTACTCTCTATTTGATATCACATACTTTTTCCTTTTGGTGTAATAAAGGTAACATGGCACAAAGCCCTACTTGGCAATATGGTTATAAAACTGGCCCCATGTGTTGAGTTGTAGCAGAACAGCAGAGAATCTAACGTTTCATGATATATCTGTTACAGGGCTCGAATTTAGCAAAAACTTCAACTCACAAAATGAACAAATCCATCTCATTTTATCTCCAAATTTTAAAAGCATACATAGTTACATTTTAGTATACACAATATGATAGCAACTTACTACTATACTTAACGACAGATAGAACAAGTGCTTTACTGTAGTATGAGCAAAAAATATTTAATATGTCTTTATTAAACCATCTATCTATCTGACCGTTTCAATGCTGATTACAGCCACATTAGGTAAGACAGTAATATTTTGGCAGTGTTTTCAACTTGAAAAAAATTGCGAGTTAAAATAAAAGTTACTCGCAATTTTTAAACTCCACTCGCATTGTGTGAGTACGCGAGCTAAACTTCGAACCCTGATCAGTTAAAACAACTACAATAAGCAAAATATACCTATACATGTCTTTCTATCTTGTCACCAAAGGACAAACATTTGATCTACAATGTTTCTGTCTCAAGTTTGATCATAGTCAAAGTGATATGCTATACATGCAGCAGACCTCAAAGGATGATCCTGTAAAAATAAGACAAGAGAAATGGTAAAATACTTCGGCAATTCACTCTCTTGTTTTATGTATTTTATGTAACTCCAGTAAAATTTCATTCAACGGTTGGTAAAGTATACATTAATTCTGCTAATTTACATAGATATGGATAACTATTTTATCTATCATGAGTACAGAAGTACTGTAGTATGTATTTAAATACAAGGGGTTAATGTATATGCCAGTGAAATAAAAATTTAGCTATACTCAGTTTGTACAAGTACTTAATTCAAATCAGATTTCCCTTTTATCTCTTCAAACAGATTTGCCGGAACAAAATTTGAAATCTAAAATGACAGATATCACCACTTTTTCTTGGACAAAACAACAGAGGTCTTTAGTCATTGTCACATACAATTACAACTAAAAACATAAAAAATAAAATTGTTTTTTTCCCAGCCAATTTCTCTTTCCAGACAGAAAATTTAATGACAATCAAATAGTGCCTAAAACATGATACTTTTCTCTCCCTAAACAATTCAAATTGATCTTGTGAGTTTACCATTAGCTCTAAATCCTAAGTGCATAAATTAAGTCAAAAAGAAAACTGAGTCATGAGAAAAATAACTTGTACAGAAGATTCAGTGTAAACAGTAACATCTCACAGGCTCATTTTCAGACAAGAAATGTGATGGTTAATTTATGTGCTACTTGATTCTCTCATTTTCTTATTTAATTAGCTGTTGGTCAAAACACCCTGAAAGCAAGCATTGATAAATATTCTTGTGGAATATAAACTTTGTCAATTAGAAAATATATCCGTAAGCAATATATCACAAAAGCAACTGCTCCCTGACTTAGCGCTAAATATACAGCAACTTTGCCCGATTTAGCCTCAATATTTATGTACAGTGGAGTAAAACGGCGATTTCTCGAAAAGTATACAGTTTCAAGGGTTGCAAATTGGTATTATAGTAGAAAAGGGACAGTTCTACAAGACAAACACAAAAGTTACACATCTCGTTGCAAAAATGTAGGTAAAAATGACCTTAAACTTAAAAAAACGGGTTTTGGATGGTTCCTGTGTCTTTAACTCGTGTTTTCTTTCTTAATTTTTCATTTTTAGAAAATATAATGTGATGTGCTGAATCGCATAGCCCAGCCCGACAGATTGGTGCCACTATTATAACATAAAAGTAAATATATAAAGAATAATTAACGAAAATCTTACACCGATTGTGATAAAAAATGTATCGTATTGGATATTGCCCGAATTAGCCTCGCGCTCCTGATTTTGCGGGTTACCTGGTGTGGTATTGCAGTTAATTGCAATGCACTGCAACCATGATTATTTTTATTTATTATACTGCTTTGCATACCAATGACAAGTCTGCATAATACTTCTGTCATAACTTATTCAACAGTTCAGTATTAAAGTATGTTATAGAATTTTGTAGGAATAGTGCTTATAGCAGACTGGAAAAACTGGACATTTTTAGAGTTATGGAAACATTCTGAATGCGTCCAGATTGATAAATTCTTTAAACTTGAGCTTTAATCTAATGAACCATGGAAAACTGATGTTTAGCTACATAAGGCAAAAGGAAGAATTTTTCAATGAAATTAAAAATATTGCTAAATACTGTTTATTAAATTCGTACAGCAGTAGGGCTCTATATCGGTCAGGATGACCGATACGATATTCGTATCGATACAAAATGATCGATATGCGATATATCATATGATATTTCAATAATAAATAGAACATTGATAAGACAGCAAAACGGTGCCGTTTTATTCAATTATTTTAATTGTTGTAGCACCATACTACTAAATGCACTGGCTTATTAATATTTCAAATGTAAAGTCTTTTAGTTTGGTTTATAAAATAAATTCATGACTTATGTATATCATTGCATCCAGTGAGTCTGGGTCTAGACATGAGCTTTCTGCTGACAGGATATCTTCTGAGGTGGAACATATTCGTTCAGAAACTACAGAAATGGCATGAAACCAATTTTTTTAGATGTACGGTTTCAGTTTTATTTCTAATCAATCGTATTTGCACTACACTAAACTAAGATCGGCAAAAAAAAAAAACAGTCTTATTTAGAACTTTAGCTTTTCACATGACATATCGCTTATGTACAATCAAGTTATCTTTACATTGCGGATTTGCCCGAACAAATCCGAGTGACAATTGAAAACAAAAGTGCATAATTATAAACTGCATTCTAACGGCAACACTTACTTCCGTTAGATTGAAAGAATATAACATGACATAATGCGCGTAAGACGTCCACAAATTAGTCCACACCGAATCGAATGCAGTAGAATGTTGATTTGGCGATACAAAAAATCAGCTGACTTGCAGGCCATTAAATTTATATGTATAACCGCCATTGATCGATATTTTGTTCGATACAGAAACGTTTGATCCGATATATCTATCGAACCTACAATACCGGTATTCGATATATATCGTATACCAATGTAGAGCCCTATACAGCAGTATGTATTGTCGCAGCTGCATATTGCAATATACCTGAGTATATTGTGACAGCCCTAACATTCATTGAGCTTAAATAGTTTATCAGATGAACTAAAAGTGTTAATTCCTTATTCACGGCGTCTCAACGCCGTGATATTGTGATGGGTATATTTTGATAGCAATGGGCAAAAGTCACATGACATAAATCCTTTCGATTTCTATTGCCGACAAATTTATTGCTTTTTTAATGCAGTTATAGTACAGCGCATTCCCGTTAAAAGTTACATAGAAAAAGCATTTTTGGTGGAAACCATTAACAATATTTCTATCAACAGTGCAACAAACGAAAAATCAGCGTTTAACATCAACACATTTCCGCAAATCCTTTCGACTCACATGAAAAGGGGTAGGTATAATTTGCGGACCAACCGGACCAGCGGACCAGTTTAGTATACGGATACAGTATAACAAATATGCGTATCATAATGTGTGTATAGTCGATATATATTTGAGATTTGCCAATATTTTATTTGAAAAGATAAGATTGATAGAGTTTTGGGAAATTACAATTAATATTTATTCAAATGTAAATATATAAATACTAATATCGAAATTATTTTTTTAAGAAATAAGTTTGCAGATTTCAACTATAAAAAGAATCGTCGATTGATTCATTACATATTGTTGTAAATATTATATATTTCAACTATCAGAGACATGACCATTTGAAAACAATTTTGATAGGATTCAAATGTAATATTTTAATGATATACCTTTTTTGTCCTTTTTAGCGGACTGTATAAATAAAGAAGCCTAATCGTGTAACATTGACTTTTAATTCTTACTTTAATTGAGATAAATTGACGATCTTTTCAAACTATGATTAATTAAGTGTAGCGGACCAGTTAATTTCAAGAGCGTAAGAGTGACGGACCAGGTTATAGATTGAGCAGTTGTAAAGATAAAATATTTTGTATAGCAAATCTACATCCTACTGCTTCTGGACAGTTCGGTATGGGCTAATCTGTGGACAAACTTTCTAATGATAATTATGACGCACCTTTACGTCTGAAACCGGTTACGTCATGTTTTGTTCTTGGGAAGTAGCTGTTGCGGTTAAAAGGCCTCTTTTTATGTACTTTGATTTTCATTTTGCCCTGAGACCAACGATCGTCCCTTATTATACAGATCACTTTTGGGAACCAATAGTCACACGGATTGGTAAGGACAGATCTGCAATGTAAGGAGTACTTGACTGAACAGAAGCGATAAGTCATGTAAATAGCTTCTGTTCTGAAAGACAATGTTTTCCCTTTTGCCGATCTTTTTAAGCGCCATGCAAATATGAATTACTGGAAATAAATCCAACTGAAATCAAACATCCTGTCGGCATAAAGATGGTGTCTAGATCCAGACCATTCTCGTACCCCAAGGTTATCAAGATTCTCAATCTAACTAGTATCGAAAATCTTACTAGGCTCTTGGAACGAAAATAATACATATGAACAGGAAAACGTTTTATAACAAGTTACCTTTTTATTACTGAAAAACCTTAACATAACAATTCAATATAATGCTTTTTGAGTTACCTTTAGATTATACTTTATAATTCTTTTTTTTGTTTGCCGTGACAATCAATTTGCTGCATTTAGCAGCAATTTTTTACTTGTAACTTTTATAGACAAGTTAAAAGGCCGGTATCGAAACCAAAATTGCAGTTCCAGAATCAAAATCAAAGTGGGGTCATTTCGATCAAATTTTTGATGTATTGAATCAAATTGATACGGCTCTACTACAGTCAAGTGATCTTAACAGTTAATAATAAAGTAAACAAGCGCTCCGCTGGGTGGGGCATTATACGCCCATATGCTGTCCAGACAGACAGACGAACTGCCAAACAGACAACATCATAACATAATATGTCCCGTTTTTCAAACAGGCATATAAAAAGCACATGATTTTCACCGATTTCTCTCACTACTCAAATAATTAAATGACATTATGTAATGCATAGAAACTACCATCTTTCTTTCCCCTAAAACTCTGAATTGGTCCCTTCAATATTGATAGCTTATATCAATTCCTTTGCACTAAGATTGAATGTTAAGGTAATCTAGAAGATCGGAAAAAAATACTTGTGCAGAGGATTCAAATAAATTTTGTTTGGTTTGGTTTCTTTTAGGTCGCATTAAACACATATATAGGTCATATAAACGACAGCCAGCTCTTCCTTCTATAGGTTTCCTGGACACTTTTTCCAGTACTAACTTACCTTACCACGAGGCCGACAACTCATGTATATAGGTAATGACCTGCCGCGATAGGGATTCAAACCCGCAATCTCCAGATTTGAAGTCAGACACTTTAACCACTATGCCACGGCCGTGGCTAGGATTCAAATAAACAATTACAATTTAAAGTTTAACAAGGAGATTTTCAGGCATTGAAATGTGTAAGTTATTTTACACACTATTTGATCAGTTCAATGTTTTGGCTATTGCAAGATAGGGATAAAACGATGATCGATTGTAATTGATAATCGATCATTTCATTAGAAGTGGGAGACAATCAATTATGAAGTTTAATAATCGATTATAGCAAATGTCGGTTATTCATTATATTAATTGAAATAAGACATTCTAGTTTTAATTAATACCAATCTATACTGCATGGGTACAGAAAATGACTGAAAATTTATTTTTATTATTAAACATAAACAGCAACTAAACTACTAATTATAGGTTTACTATGATTTAATATTCTATTACATGAAACAAAATCACTTAATTAAACCATTGCAATGTATTGTCATATCATATATTTTCGGAAATCCCCAATTAAAACTTTGAGTAAATGTTTCGCTTATATAATCGATGATTGATCGAAAAGGGTTGTCTAATTATTTCCGATGATGAAACCCTACTGCAAGACTTCGGTGAAAAACAACAATCATATAGATTCTGAAGATCACATGACTATATTTTTTACTCGACGTCTCAATCTTACAAAAGAAGAGTTTAACTGTCAAACACAGAGAAATAATAATGAACATGTTCAGAAGTTTTCCTTTTGTCATAGTTTTATTTAAAAAACAAGCAAACAAGCATAGATTATTTTCTTAATAGCAATGAATTATACAAAACCAATTTATGATCATAAGAATTAAATTCTATGAAACAGTTACAAAATATTTTGAACTTTTCTGTTTCCCCCCATAAAAAGGATGAGTCCAAAATTA
Organism: Mactra quadrangularis; assembly: GCA_025267735.1. NCBI lineage: Eukaryota > Metazoa > Mollusca > Bivalvia > Venerida > Mactridae > Mactra > Mactra quadrangularis. The sequence continues at coordinate 25,248,788 of CM046306.1, read as the reverse complement.
AAAGTACAATAACGTGCCATGTTCACATAATTAATTTACACCTAGTATAAGTCACATTATCAGCAAAATTTAATCAATTGTTCGTTTTTCTAAAAAAATTCTTACAAAAGCCAAAAAAAGGAGATTCAAAAAGTGTCAATATAACCATTATACATTTCTTTGTCAGAAAATGCCTACATTAGCTTGTGAGTGGTAAAATTTGTTTTGTCTGAATAAAATATTTTTGCACATGACCTACTTTACACCTTGATTCAGTTTTTGTGGGGAGGATTTTAATCAAACAATCAACACTCACAGGATCAATTGGGATTTAAGGATAAAGAAAGTTAGTTGATGTCATTTAATTATATGGGTGAAAAAAAAACAGACTAGTGCTTGAGAAAACTTAAAACAATGACTAAAATAGACCTTATATATTCAGACCTCAAATTGGTGGGTTTTTCATTCATGTGTAAGCAGTACAAACAAAGTTATTACACATTATTGCTGAAAAGCACAGAAAACAGAATAATTCCTTTTGTACACATATTTTCATCGGGAAGGTGAAAGTTTGTTTGTACCTCACAAGAAAACACTAATATTTGAATTCCAGATATAGTCTATTGAGAGACTTCAATAAAATAAATAACAACATACCATGATATATCTGTGTTACAGTACTGTCTACAAGTCATTCACCATCATCATATCATATTATACATATAATCTTCACCAACAACCATTATAATCAATATACTGAATGAATATCCTGAAAAGTTTAAATAAAACATAGTAGTAAATGACAAGATGCTTTACTATCTCCTTAAACAGATATGCTACAGGGACCCATATTATCAAAGGTCTTACAACCAATTCTAGTCCTAAATCCTTCTATTAAGTATCAGTAAGTTATCTGACCTATGTGCTGACCAATAAACAAATGTTATAATATAGCAAAGGCCAGCTAATCTAGACCTAGACTGAGTGCTTGTCAGATTAAAAAAATGAGTATGCAAGCAGAAAGTTTTAGCTAATGTTTTAAACAGATTAGATTCAGAATGAAGTCAAAGAGCAGGCTAGTTTCATTTCACATAGAGAGCTCATAAAACATATTTTCACAAATAGCATACTGTGGTTTGCCGAGTTTACAAGTTGAAATAATAAAATCTTTGCCAAAGTTCCTGAATCTAGTGTTTCTTTTGTACTTAGTTCTGGGCATTGTTAGAGGTATTTTAGAGGAATTATAACCAAATGTCATTTCTTCTCCAAGATGACGCCATTTATTTTTCAAGATGATGTCATTGAAGATGAAAATATATTATTATACATCTTTGTATTGTCACTACAATGAAAATTTAAAATTTATATTTTCATCAAATAACATCACGTTTCACCATAAATCATGAAAGAAAAATGTTCTTCGCCCTGCGTTTTAGCCAATTCTTTTGCCATATAGATCTATGGTGGATAGTCACCTTATTCAGAGTTCCTAGAAAGGTTTGGATTTCTAGATTCAAGCATTTAATGACCAGTACTGTATTTACAACATTCAGTGCCATTCATAATTTCAGTTACACTTTTTGTAAAATTAATGTATTAATTGTCCATTTTTACAAATACTTCAGAAATTAAAACATATCTTTAGATACATGTACTTAAAATGTTTGATTTTGTTTAACACCCTAGCAACACATCATATTCATAGGTTTAATCACGGCGGTCAGCCCAACTACTCACTGTCCCTGGTAAGGCTTAATCTCTGGATTAAGCTGTAAACCAACTACTGAGCGTATACTTTCCTCAGTGACTGACTACTGCCCTACATAATTTTGCTCTGGACCATTTGCTACCAACTGCGCTACTGTCCTGGGTTACTTGTTTAGTATAATACAGTACAACCTCTCTCCTACAACACCCGATAGGAGAGACTAATGCTACTGTTCAGAAGTTGTTGCTTAGGGCTCTACACCAATATACGATATATATCGAATACCGGTATTGTAGGTTCGATAGATATATCGGAAAGAACGTTTCTGTATCGAACAAAATATCAACCAATGACGGTCATCCAAATAAAATCCAAAACCTGCAAATCAATTGATAGTTTTAATTGCCAAAATCTACTGCTTCCAGTTCGATATTGACTAATCTGTGAATGAACAATTTCATAATATCACATTCATTCAAACGCAAACGTGTCACACGGTCATGTCATGTTTTGTTCTTTTCAATTAAGGGGAAGAAATGGTTGCAGTTAGAATGTCCTTAATATGTATGTATGTTTTTAATTAGTCCGAGAAATAACAAACAGTATTTAGAATGTAGATCAATTCTATGAACCAGTAGTCACTCGAATTTACTACATGTAAAGAGAACTTGATTGTACATAGGTGATATAATAATGTCATATAAATAGTTGAAGTTCTGAAAGAATATGTTTCCTTTTGCTGAATCTTAACCAGACTTATTGGATGCAATGCTATTTTTTTAAAAAGTAAACGTCAAAGACTTCAACATTTAAGATATAATAAGAAAGTGTATTTAATAGTATGGTGCTACTACAATTAAAACAAATGAGTAAACAACACTGTTTTGCTGTTTTATAAAAAAAATGCTATTTATTATAAAATATCGAATATGAAATATCGAATATCGATCATTTCGTATCGATACAAATATCGTATCGATCATTCTGACCGATATAGAGCCCTATTGTTGCTAAGCTGGTTTAAGTGTGAAGCTGATACCTAAAGAAATAAAATAGATGCAGTAAAAAAAAATATTTCTTAAAGAAAATTCTATGTTCAAGGGGAGATAATTCTGAAAAATTTATAGTGGTTAATAATAAGGACCATATTTAAAGTTTGAAGTAGATACCTAAAGAAATAAAAAAAAAGTTACAATAAAAAATATTTTTCATGCACAAAAACCTTAATTAGAAATATGCACGCAGACACTGACACTGGGGTGAGTAGGAGAGCTCACCATTTACTTTGTAAAGTCGAGCTACAAAACTAATTACCTTGTATGAATCTTCAACTGAAGAATAGTACCACATAAATTTCAAAATGTATAATCTTGAGTGTTCTCCGTCTCTATGCTTCATGTTTTAAATGTTTCTAAAATAAAGTAAAAGTACATGGTCTTCATTAAATTGTGCTTGTCTCAATTTTAACGTTTTAAAAATGATTCTTATTAATATTGTCAAAAAATATACACTGGGATCCAAAAGTGTCTTAACACATGTTAGATTATGATGTTTTTTAATAATATACTACCGGGATAGTATATTTTTAATGCCCGCCCCCTTAGCTTGGTAGGTAGCACACAAGTCTAATGATTGAGGTGACATAGGTTCGATTCCTAGGGGGCATACTTTCGTGGAGTTTGGTCATAAAATAATTTCTTCAGCCATTCTCCCTCCAACCACTGATTCTAAATCATGTAGGACAGTAGTCAGTCACTGACTAAAGTATTCGCCAAGTAGTTAATCAACAGCTAAATCCAAAGATCTAACCTTTCCATGAACAAAAAACAAAACAAAGAAAACATTTAATAATTATATTTTAGAGCATTTTTACTATGAAATTGAGGTTTTTACTTGTTTAATAATGAACACATTATTATGCTAACTTGAAAAAACAACCAGAAAAAATGGCGTATCTTTGTTACACAGTTTCTAAAAAAAGGTGTCACACCCATAAGCCCCAGTCTCATTCCATGTCACATATGTGGTTATTAGTTTCACAACTAACATACAGTCTAAAATAAACTTCAAATTATGTTTATAAAATATGAAACTAAATGTGTCAGCCATATTTTTTCAATAACTAATAGAAGAAAATATGAAATAAAATAAATGTGTTAAGAAACTTTTAGACCCCAATGTATGTGTATTACCAGAAAAACAAACATTATACATCATAAGTGTGGGATCAGGACACCTCAACCACATGAAAAATCAACCCAGGGCAACTCAACAGTTAGGAGAACTTGACTCGCAAGTGAAGACAACTCAACCCATGGACAAATCAACCTGGCCGAAAAAACAACTCGACATGTATCCTATATATTACATTCATTATTCAAGTAAAAATTATTTTTAAAAAGTAAAATTGATTTTGAAAGTAAGTTTATGACGCATGGAAGAATTTTATTTAATATAATATATAGTTTTTTTTAAGAAACCGGAATATTCTTTAAAATGATGATTGCGTAAAAATAGTGCAATTATTTATAATTTTATGCATTCAAATATTTTTTTCAAAGTAGTTCAATTTTACTTTTTATTGCCGAAGTGTAAAGAAAGTTATATTTGGCGCGATATGACCTTTCTATGTTGGTGCACTGTAAAACCAAAACAAACAAACATAAAGAAAGTAATAAGTGAATTATAAATTGTAAATAAACTTACTATTTTAACACACTTTAATTAAGGCTACTTTAAATTTCATTCAAACAAGCAACAGTTTTCAAACAAATAGCTATATATATATATACAATAAGTTCATCTTATTGACAGTTGTCAAGATATAATTACAAGAAACCTAGCTCTAAATAGTTTTTTTACTGTCTATTATGCACTAAACTTAAAATAATATTAATAATGTATATTGTTCGTTTTTTCTAAACTGTCAAAGTTTGAATAATTACACGGTGAATGATAACACACTATCTCAATATCTCGAGTGTAAGACAAAGAGCACGAAGTCACCGTGAAATTATTCATGTTTTGACAGTTGAGAAAAAACGAACAATATATTATATGGAATACATATAACACAATTGACAACATTTTATGCCATCTTCATTTTCAGAGCTAATCTCATTTAAAAAATACCACTAAGTAAATGTATTTCATTCACAAATATGTTTCATACACAATAAAGTTACATATACATGTACATATACAGTTTAATCTCAATTATCCGAAATCAGATCTAACGAATGTCATGGTTTATTGGATGTAGGTGTTTGGTACCAAACATTTGGCAATATAAAGTATCGTATCATATATAATCATATTGTCTCCTTTTGTACATTATGTATTGATATGTATCCTGTCATGTGATGGCCATATCGTCTCATCCCTAGTTAAAGTATACAATGTTACAATAGACCCTGAAGACAAGATGTAGCATTTTCTTGAAGACATAACAATTAGAGATTATTAAATTTTTGGGGTTTATTGCCATAGTAACAAATTGTATAGGTCATATCACCATAGTCAGTCATTCTAATCAGTAATCACCATTTCTGGAAAGGCTAAATCTCTGTATAGAGCAGTAGTTACTAACCACATACTTCAAACAGTGACTGACAACTGCCCCACATGATTAAGAATCAATGGTAAGAGGAGAATGACCGTAGATATAATTGCATGACCTAACTCAACAAAAAGTATGCCCCATTTGGGAATAGAACCCACAACCCCTCAACTAGTAGACTTATGTGCTACCAGCTGAGTTAGCAGATCAGCTTAGAGAATTTTTTAATGTGATCAATGGACAAAGAACATAAACTAATTCAACTTACCAAGGTATGGATGACAATAAGAGCCATTAGTTTTATGTTTGATAGACAACATACAGTACAAATCAATCAAGAAGTCAATAGTTCTACGTTTGGTAGACATCGTACCATATAATGAAGTCTGTGAGATATGAAATAAATAAAAAACTAAATGGTTACAATAATTGATCTGTTTTAAAGAGTAAGGTTTGTTGACACAAAATAAGGTTATTTTACAGCATCCAGCGCACTACCCCTCTTCATGACCGGCAAATTCTCCATACACCTAATAATGGAGGAAAATTGACATTATTGTCATGGAAGGGTTTAACCTGCCCAGGTGGGATTGCCTACAAATACTACAGACAGGGTAATTTCTATTTCAAACTCAAAGAATTTAAAGCATTTCTTAAAATCATTGTTGCAGTATGTCTGAATATTAGGTTAAGAGCACAACACACATAAGATTTTACAATCTTATTTCGTTCTTTACCTTTTATAAATTTTGTAAACTGAACCATGTTTTACATATTTCTTATCATTGTTTATCAATTAGTACTACCTATACAAAATATTATTTTATGCTTAATTAACTATGTACTATGTATGATTATGTATTTTGTCTGATCAATGTTAATTTACAATTATTGTAAAGTACTTTTGAACGTATGAATTTATGAAAAGAGTGCTAAATGAATATGATAGATATTATAATAATAATAAAGATAAAATAGATACTTTGTCAATTAAACATTAAAACAAATAGGCACAGTAGTATCGTTGTTATTATGTGATTTTACAACAAAGACAAAAACAGACAGTAACATCGATGGGTAAAATAATCATGCATTAAGTGCTCGGGTTAATATCATTGGACAATATACTACAATTCCTCCTTTTATATAATTGAGTGTATGACCTAGCATAAGCGAGAAACTTAATTTACATTCTTTTAAGGTAGAATTCCCATAGTGCAATATTTTCAATCATTAATATTTTTTAAAATCATGATAAGTTTTTACAAAACATAATATTTTTCATTAATTACATTATATCAATAATTTTGCATGGATTTGATTAGAAAACAAAATTCTGTTGCAAAATAATTAAAAATTATTTTAAGGTATGACCATCCTAATAGTGACCTTCTATGATTCTTGTTTAACCAATACAGGATGTTAGTGTACTGTATGATACATATAAAAATGCAATAAAAAAAAATTTTACCGTTTCGTTTTCAAAATAATTCACTTTTAGTGACCCCACCCAATTTTCTGAAATTTCCAATATGGCCGCCAACGCACGAAACTGTAAAGTGGGTTTTTTTCCAATAAAAGATAATAAAACTACAGCTTTTTACATTTTTCTTATTACTCACATAATAGTTATCATAAATCAGTAACAAACAAATATATCACAGAAGGTGTACATGAATAAAAAGCATCTAATTAATGACCACTAGCAGAAAAACCTCGACAATTTCGAAATGACCACTATTTGCATGTTTCACAAAAATTGCTCTAATGACCTCATTTTTTAATTGCCAGCCATAAAAGCTACATCAAAATTTTCCATAATGCATTCTGCATCAGAATCAATGAGAAAAAATGACTTTACCGTCACATTTGAGAAATATTTCAGTCAAAAAACATAAGCCCCTGAAATTTCAAAAGACCTGATTTCAGTGATAGTATATTGTGGAGGTCCCTAGTTGCAAGACTTCTTTATTTTTACAATAATTTCTGGTAATATTACAACAAACAAATGTAATAAATACTTATAAAAGGTAAAGCTTACAGTATTTTTAAAAAATATGCTGAAATTGTAACATAATTTGCAAAATGAGATGGGTCACAGGTTATATAAACTACAAACACAAGTGCAGCGCGAGATGAAAACACATAAAAAAATTTAGAAGTCATATTTCATGTGATTCATATAATTGTGTACATAGCTGCTTATGCCTCATGGCTGACATGACAATACTTGTAATTTATCCATCTACAATAAGCTTGTAAAAGTCTTAACCGTCCACCATGTGGCACTTGGTAGACCAAGTCATTTGACAAACACATTATTTTGCCCCATGTTCTTTGTCACATGGAATTCAAACAAATATTTGGCTCACAAAAAATTCCTAATGTAGAGTAATCATTCTTTCTTCTCAAAACATAGCTCAACAATACATTGCAACCTACTTTTTAAATGTAAAATTAAAAATTAAATCTACTGATCAAGGGGTCATGGCTTCGATTCCTGAGTGGGGCATACATTCGTGGAAATATATCATGAAATAATTTCTATGACCATTTCCCTCCTACCACTGATTCTCAATCATGAAGGAAAGAGTCAAGTCACTGACTTAAGTATGCACCTAGTTGTTGGTTAACAGCTAAATCCAGAGTTTTAGCCTTTCCAGGAACAGTGAGTAAGAAGGCTGACCACCTTGATATAACCTATACATCGAGTTGCTGAAGCACTAAACCCAACGAAACAAACAAACAAAAATTTAGAATACAATCTGAATATTATTCATGCACTTTTATACTGAAGATTAGCACTTTGAAACAATTTTTTACTTTTGAAGGTATTTTTCAAGGTTACAAATGAAAAAAAGTATTAATAATCATTCATTGGCATTTTCAAGGCAGATATTAAAATTCAAGCACAGAACCAATATATAAATGTATAAAACTTGGTTCACAAGTACCCAAATTAATTTTGTGTATAGTAATTCAGGTTATTTTTTAAGGTTATCAAAATGAGTAACAAGTTTAGGAATCACAGATTCCAAAGTTTTTTTTGCATTAGTAACTCTTGGTTGCCCAGAACTATTTTTCATTTGAAAAACATTGTAGAGACCATCCTCACCATTACGACAATATATAGTTTGTAAGTGGTTATAATTTAAACCCGAAGAAGCAATATTTTCGGCAGTACACATTTTGACAACACCACTACTAATTAAATTGAGTAAGCTAGGTAAGTTTTTTCTTTTTTTCTTTCGAACTTTGCATTGTCAGAAAAATATCATATGGAAGAAAGCTTTTCTGTAAAAAACACTTATCATTCAAACCATTTACATATTTAAATAATGCAGTAAGACATGAGACGTCATCTTCTGCGTTATGACAATTATAAGTAAGTTTTAATAAACTGCGAGCAAGATCTTCTTGTTTATAACTGCCCTGATTTTTTACCTCACTTCTAAAAACTGGTAAAGTATCAACCAGACCACTAACAATAGAAACATAACGATCAATAAGATCACAGTTGCATAATGCAGAACAAAGCACTACAAAATCAAATCTACGACCGTTGTGTGCCAAAAGTAAAGCATTGTCATAGGAACTAAGCCAGTTCAAAAATAAAGTCAGTGCTTGATGAATATCATAACTTTCAACAACAACACCATTGACCATCATTTCAGTATCATTCTTCTTACAGATCTTGGTCACTCTCTCTGCAGATGGTGAAATAGGTAACTTTGGAATTACATAGGAGTTAAACTTGGCACCTGACAGTACTTCTTGAGCTGATATTTGAGTGATATGGGGTACTTGATCTCCTCTTACTGAAATTATATAGATATAATGCTTTGAAATATAAAAATACTTAGGTCTCAACTTCAAACAAATATACTTTGACTATCATACTAATCTCTTGCTTTTATTCTGTCTACAAAACCAAAAAAACATCAATCCATTGAACTAATAGTGCAGCAACACATATAAAATTCAACACAACACATGCCTATATAGTGGTATTAAAAGTCTACAGAACACAAAAAAAAATAAAAATTAACATTTAGCCTAGCATCAAATTAGTGTTTAGGTATAACCAGGACTCAAACCTGTACCTTTTTGCAATTTTGTTTTTTTTTGTTGGGATTAATGCTGCTGCATCACATGGTCATGGGTGCAAGTTCAAAATTTCGTAAAACCTGAAAATCAAGAATTTAGCATAATTTAATTGGTTATAATCAGTAAAAGAGTGTTTTTATGAGTATAAGAACCTGAACTTCAGACAAAGTCTGAAAACTTGTACCTATGCATGGTAAAGGTCATATTACAGGGGTCAGTCTACCTGCTCACTCCTCCTGGAAAGCTAAATCACTGAATTTGTTTGTTAACCAACTACTAAGCACATACTTGTGACAGTGAATGAACTGTCCTACATAATTAAACAAGAGCTCCGCTGGGCGGGGCATTAAACGCCCGTGTGCAGTCCATGCTGTGTTCTATCTCATATGAAGTCCCTGTGACCTTGACCAATGATCCCGGAATAGGTCCTTAACTGGAGGGCTATCCAAAGCAAAGATTTTGAGAACCTAGGTACAGCCATGGTTGAGTAATCACCGGCACAAAGTTTTCCCATATAAACTTCCAGTGACCAATTAAGTCCCAGTGACATTGACTTTTGACCCTGGGATCTCCAAATCAAAAAGGAACATCCTCTACAAAAGAGCTATCAGCACATTACTCCTTGACAAATGGGCTGATCCACATAAACCTAGGTACAATCCTTGTTAAGTTATTGTCCGGACAAGGTTTTTCCATATGACGGCCCCTGTGACCTTCACCTTTGACCCAGGGGCCTCAACACCAACAGGGAACATCCTTGACACATGGGCTACCTTCATATAAAATTTGGTGAACTAAGTTCATGTTACTTATTAAATATAGCATTATTTCCATTGTTTGCCATTTTGACTTTATTAACATATTGATTGAACATTTGAAGTCACTGCTTGGTAATTTGATACCTTCTGGTTGAAGGTTAAAACTTGACCTAAGGGGCCCCTAAACCAATAGAGAACATCCTTGACACATGGGCTACTCTCACATGAAATTTGGTGAACCTAGGTACAGTCCTTGTTAAGTTATTGTCCGGACAAGGTTTTTCAATATGATGCCCCTGTGACCTTGACCTTTGACCCAGGAGCCCAAAAACCAAAAGGGCATATCCTTGACACAAGGGCTACTTTCACATAAAATTTGGTGAACCTAGATAAATTGGTAGTTCAGTTATTGTCCGGACAAGTTTTTCATTGCTTGCCATTTTGACTTTATTAACATATTAATTGAACATTTGAAGTCACTGCTTGGTATTTGATATCTTCTGTTTGAAGGTTTAAACTTAACCCTGTTTCCCCAAAACTGATAAGTCACATCCTTGACACATGGGCTACTCTCACATGAAATTTGGTGAACCTAGGTACAGTCATTATTGAGTTATTGACTGGACAAGGTTTTTCAATATGATGCCCCTGTGACCTTGAACTTTGACCCAGGGGTCCCAAAACCTTTAGAGCATATCCTTGACACATGGGGTACTCTCACATAAAATTTGGTGAACCTAGGTACATTGGTGGTTTAGTTATTGTCTGAACAAAGTTTTTCCATATGATGCCTCTGTGACCTTGACCTTTGAACCTGGGGCCCCAAAACCTATAAGGCGCATCCTTGACACATGGGCTACCTTCACATAAAATTTTGTGAACCTAGGTGCAGTTGTTGTTGAGTTATTGTCCGGACAAGGTTTTTCAATATGATGCCCCTGTGACCTTGACCTTTGACCCAGGAGCCCAAAAACCAATAGGGCATACCCTTGACCCAAGGGCTACACTCACATAAAATTTGGTGAATCTAGGTACATTGGTGGTTCAGTTATTGTCCGGACAAGTTTTTTATTGCTTGCCATTTTGACTTTATTAACATATTGATTGAACATTTAAAGTCACTGCTTGGTAATTTGATATCTTCTGGTTAAAGGTTTAAACTTAACCCTGTTTCCCCAAAACTAATAAGGCACATCCTTGACACATGGGCTACTCTCACATGAAATTTGGTGAACCTAGGTGCAGTCATTGTTGAGTTATTACCCAGACAATGTTTTTCGATATGATGCCCCTGTGACCTTGACCTTTGACCAAGGGGCCTCAAAACTAATAGAGCATATCCTTGACACATGGGCTACTCTCACATAAAATTTGGTGAACCTAGGTACATTGGTGGTTCAGTTATTGTCCGGACAAAGTTTTTTCATATGATGCCTCTGTGACCTTGACCTTTGAACCTGGGGCCCCATAAACCTGTAGGGCACATCCTTGACATGTGGGCTACCTTCACATAAAATTTTGTGAACCTAGGTACAGTGGTAGTAGAGTTATTGTCCGGACAAGGTTTTTCAATATGATGCCCTTGTGACCTTGACCTTTGACCCAGGGGCCCCAAAACCACTAGGAAACATCCTTGACACAAGGGCTACTCTCACCTAAAATTGGGTGAATCTAGGTAGATTGGTTGTTCAGTTATTGTCAGGACAAGTTTTTTTCCCATGTGAGGCCCGTGTGACCTTGACCTTAAACCCAGGGGCCCCAAAACCAATAGGGAACATCTTTGACACATGAGCTACTCTTACATTAAATTTTGTGAACCTAGGTACAGTCGTTGTTGAGTTATTGCCCGGACAAGTTTTACCTATTTTAAGTCCCAGTGACCTTGACCTTTGACCCTGGGGTCTCAAAATCAATAGGGAACCTCCTCCACCCAAGGGCTATCCACACATAAAATTTGAGGAACCTAGGTACATCCTTTCTTGAGTTATCATCCGGACAAGCAATTGTCCACGGACAGACTGACAGATGGACAGACGGACAACATCATAACATAATACGTCCGTTTTTTCAAAACGGGCGTATAAAAAATCATTAGTAGGAGGGAGAATGACGGCAGAAATAAAGTCATGACAAAGCTCCAGGAAAGTATGACCCACCCGGTAATTAAACCCATGACCCCTTGATCAGTAGACTAGCATGCTATCAACTGAGCTAGCTTGACAGATTATTTTACAATTTCAGGTTAAGCTAAAATGCTAGACCTATAGAACATGAGCACTTGTTATTAAGATTTACTTACTTAAATCTGTAGTTTCTAAATCAATAACCACATATGTTGGAGTACCATCTAACGTCACTGGTTTGAACACACCCCGTGGTACAGGATCTGGAATTGTTTCTATATCTGCATCACTGTCATGACAATTCCTAAATAAAGATATTGAGGATAAATAAATAAAGATTGACTAGTATTGTAGGCAAGACATGTGTCTATAAAAAGTATCAAACATTTCAATAATTGTGTTTTTATCCACAAAACAGAAATATATTTTACATTGCACGATATTAATATATTTACATGTATATTATTTTGAAAAAAAATCAATCACATATTGTGATCAGACATATGTGAATTCTATATTTTCTATAGGGGATAAAATGTTACCTCATTTTCAATGATAAAAAATTAATCGATATGGACTAAACTCACTTGTTGTCAAGATAGTCAGATGCCTATGCAGCATGTTTAAGCTATTGAACATCGATTGTTATTTTTATGACATTGTGGGAATTATGCTCAAGGTGATGTGCAATAAATTCTACGGGCCTTTAAAATTGAAATAAACTTACATATTATTTGTATCATGATATAATGGTATTTCAATGTTTCTCACCTGACTGATAAGTGGTGCCTTCTAAGGATTCTTGAGCAATTTGATTAACCGAGCATTCTTGCTTAAGAGCAAGTCTTCTTCGTTTTGTGACAGGCAAAACAGAACTTTCTTGTGCATGACGTCTCTTATATGCACACTTTTCAGCATATTCCATTGTGTACTTGCCAGGAGAAAGACCAGCAGCAGAATTCACCTAAGAGAAAGAAATTTGATATTGATAAGAGGAAATGTTAATTACAAAGATAAAATCCATATGAATATAATTTAAGGTAACTAAATTAAATGCTAAAATACTTAAATGCAAACTGATAAACAAATGGAAAATAATATGAATGTAAATTCAACACTTAACTACTTCCTCTATTGAAAATATCAATCTGACAGTGAAGCTTTCCTGGTTCTATATATTAATGCTTGTCTCCAGCTGTCTTTATGCACCTTTTTCAAAACAGGATACTTGGTCCTGTTATATGGCTTAATTAACCCTTATCATGCTATATATCTTACTACTGATAAGCCTTCCCACTGCTGAATTAATTTAGCTGATATTGATCAGCGGATGCCGTCGTGATAGGTGTTGTGTTTATTTGCTTTAAATTGGGTCTTTAGCAAATTTATCATACCACAACCTATACTTTTTGAAAAGTACATAGAATACAGAAATTGAATATACACTTTTTATTGATTTTTGTCATCTAAGCATCTGTTTAAAGTCTTCCATAAGACAGGAAAGAAAAACATAAATGACAATTTTTCAAAGATTTCGATATTCATGCGGTAAAAAACATGGCATGCGCTTTATTTCTTTAATTAAAATGGGGAATGATTAGTATTATAACACCATGCAAATTAGTAATATTAATTGGGTAACTAGAATAACAAACTAACATATTCGTTGACCGATGCTCGGCATTATTTCTGTATGTATTGAATGATCACAGTATTCCAATATTATTTACACTCCAAAGAATTGAATTATAAACACTGATAAACACTATATACAACACACATACACGCATCTTCACACGCAATACTTATTATAAATGATTATAAAACTTGATGTCAGTGAAAACATAACATAACAATTAAAAAAAATTAGGACAATAATTATAATACAAGTGAACTCCAACAGACATTTTTAGTCCTCATCCGCTTCAGGTTGAAGCCTATAATCCTTCAAAGAAATTTCACGTATAACTACATCATTTTCAAAAAATTGCTGCACATCTTGTTTGATAGTACCGTCCGTGAAATTAATATCACAATCGCTGTCACCACTAAAATCACTATCTTCAAATAATTCTTCTGAAACATTGTCTAACGAAATCGTTTTCTTGCGTAAGCCGCCATTGTTGGTATTATGAAAACTCAGCGAGAAATGAAGTTTGTTTTTCGCGCCTGAAGCTAGATTAAACTTCTATTGGACAATAATTTAATCAATATCAATATCGTCATCAACAAGATATCGACCTACGATAAAATAAATTTTGTACAGATGTCGATCTATTTTAAGCATAATAAGAGGAAAATAAGAGGGTGCAACTTAGAAACATATGCATCGCGACTGTAGGTCGCGCTCAGCAGTGGGAAAACGATAAGATCATCGCGACCTGTGGTCGCGTATAGCATGATAAGGGTTAACAAGACTGAGCAAATGTACACAAGCATAACTACAACAGGCATAGGCACTGCTATTTTTGTCTTCTGTCATAATATAATACAGGGACCTTATGGATTTTGATATTTTTTTGATAAAAGCAACTCCTGGTGCATTGACCCTATTTCAAGGCTGGTCTAAAGCATACTCATTGTTCAGATATCACAACACACAATCTGAGTTTATGTACACATAAAAACCAAAAAATAAACCTTCAAGGACAGATTAAGTGAAAAAAAGCTTTTATAAATGTAAATATATTTTCCTTATGTTTTACGACAGCTTTAAAGCAATTCCACAAAAATAGTCCATTAACACAACAAGGTCCGTAAGTGAAACGAGTAACTAAAAGCAACATTATACCTCATCTATCTGGAAACACAGTCGCTGCAACCATTCGGCAATAAACAGAAAACTGTAAAAGAATAAACAATGAACAAGTAACAGAAATAACAAAACATTGTAACAGTAACAGCGTATGATAACAGCAAACATAATCAGTGATTTAGTAAATGAAAATTGATAACAGCATAAATTACTATAAAACATACTTAGTATTCAAATGATATGAATTAAACTTACTTATAAACTGACAAGAGACTAAGATTTTTAATCTATTTTGATTTATGAGCAAAAGTTTATTTGATTAAACAAAAATAAATAAGCCATAAAAACTACAAGAAATGTTTTTCTGACTGATTACATGCATTCTGAACATCATATAAAAAAGAATCCAACTATTTTGTCATAACTATTTAAGAGAAAGGAAAAACAGATTTTTAGAATCATTGAATATTCTTCTAAGCAAATCATGGTAAAAACTAAAATAAATAAACAAACTTGTAAAACAACTGTATCATAAAGCAAAATGAAAAGATACAAACTAACAAATCAACTAAATTACCTTTGCTGTGTAATGGCGACCTTCATTAATAAACGCTGATGTAGCCTGTATACGAAAGTCTAAGGCCTCTGTACCACCATAATAAATGTTCTTAGGAGCTCTTAGTGTAGCTTCACGGTTAGCATGTTCACACTGTTGACTGCTACCGAAATCAACTAATTGATTTACTTTGGAAATAATTGGTGTCATGACCTCTTCAAGTCTAGTTCTCAACTTTTCCCCACATAGACTATGTTTGTAGGGAAGGGAGCGATGAATGTATTGTACATCAGGTGATCTCAGCTGTCCACAAAATCTGGGCTTACATAGATGGTGCTCACCAAAATTGTGAGGAATTATTGCTTGAAGATTTTCTTTAAGTCCAATTTCGTCACCACTATTTTTAGACAGAGCATAGGAAATACACTTCTGTAAGTGAGATAAACTGATCTTACTTAATTTGACACCTTTTTCACTTTGTAAAGAATACAAGCTTTTTCCGATATTTTTCATTACATGGTTTTTGTCAAATCTCTTTTTCAAAGTTATACCCTGGTTGGTCTTTAGTCTTGATAAGAGTGTTGTGTCTCCATCACCTTCACAGTATTCAACTGGAGTACCTTCTTTTTCTAATTGTAATATACCTTTCTCCCCGCTTGTAGCTTCCATTAATGTGAGCTTCCTGAATGATTCAAAACACATCTGTGCTCTCTCACTTGTTGGTCAGGTCTGTGTCTATGCCACCAATTACATGTGGAACACTGCTTGTGACTCACAAGACTCTTCACAACTTTCTTACCATATTTAGACATGAAGAAAGTGTGAGCTATGAAAAACAAATGTAAATATAACTCTTTAGTGTCATTGATAAGAAAGACAGGATAGAGTTAGTGCTATTGATTAGCAAGACAGGATGTCTTACTTGTGTATGCACATTCAATTATCTTAATAGCTTAGCAACCACTGTTCAAACACAAGGTCAGTCAAGGTCAAAGTTTCACCTAGTCGGTTACACTTACATGCATAACCCTTAAAGGTTTAAAAGTTTAACAAGAGCTCCGCTGGGCAGGGCATTATACGCCCGTGTGCAGTCCATGCTGTGTTCTATCTCATATGAAGTCCCTGTGACCTTGATAAATGACCCCTGGATATCAGAATAGGTCCCATCCTTAACTGGAGGGCTATCCAAAGCAAAGATTTTGAGAACCTAGGTACAGCCATGGTTGAGTTATCACCGGCACAAAGTTTTCCCATACAAACTTCCAGTGACCTTGACCCTGGGGCCTCAGAACCAAAAATTCTCACCCTTGACCCAAAGAGTATTGATACATAAAATTTGGTGATCTTAGATAAAGTTGGTTGTTGGACAAGGTTTTTCCTCATGATTTCCTTGTAACTTTGACCTTTGACCCAGGGGCCTAAAACCAAAGGGGCATGTGCTAGACATTCTAAGGCTACCCTTAAAAAAAAGTCGGTGAACCTAGGTACAATCATTATTGAGTTATTGTCCAGAAAATGTTTCAATATAAATTAAGTCCCAGTGACTTTGACTTTAGACCCTAGGGTCTCCAAATCAAAAGAGAACATCCTCTACCAAAGAGCTATCAACACATTACTCCTTGAAAAATGGACTGATCCACATAAAATTTGGTTAACCTAGGTACAAGCATTGTTTATTTATTGTCCAGACAAGGTTTTTCCATATGATGCCCCTGTGACCTTGACCTTTGACCCAGGGGCCTCAAAACCAATAGGGAACATCCTTGACACATGGGCTACCCTCACATAAAATTTGGTGAACTTATTTCATGTTACTTATTAAATATAGCATTATTTCCATTGTTTGCCATTTTGACTTTATTAACATATTGATTGAACATTTGAAGTCACTGCTTGGTAATTTGATATCTTCTGGTTGATGGTTTAAACTTGACCCAGGGGCCCCAAAACCAATAGGGAACATCCTTGACACATGGGCAACTCTCACATGACATTTGGTGAACCTAGGTGCAGTCATTGTTGAGTTATTACCCGGACAATGTTTTTCAATATGATGCCCCAGTGACCTTGACCTGTGACCTAGGGCCCCAAATCCAATAGGGCAAATCCTTGACACATGGGCTACTTTCACATAAAGTTTGGTGAACCTAAGTACATTGGTGGTTCAGTTATTGTCTGGACAAAATTTTTCCATATGATGCCTCTGTGACCTTGACCTTTGAACCTGGGGCCCAAAAACCTATAGGGCACATCCTTGACACAAGGGCTACCTTCACATAAAATTTTGTGAACCTAGGTACAGTCGTTGTTGAGTTATTGTCCGGACAAGGTTTTTCAATATGATGCCCCTGTGACCTTGACCTTTGACCCAGGGGCCCCAAAACCAATAAGGCATACCCTTGACACATGGGCTACTCGCACATAAAATTTGGTGAATCTAGGTACATTGGTGGTTCAGTTATTGTCTGGACAAAGATTTTCCATATGATGCCTCTGTGACCTTGACCTTTGAACCTGGGGCCCAAAAACCTAAAGGGAACATCCTTGACACAAAGGCTACCTTCACATAAAATTTTGTGAACCTAGGTACAGTCGTTGAGGAGTTATTGTCCGGACAAGGTTTTTCAATATGATGCCCCTGTGACCTTGACCTTTGACCCAGGAGCCCCAAAACCAATAGGGCATATCCTTGACACAAGGGCTACCCTCACATAAAATTTGGTGAACCTAGGTACATTGGTGGTTCAGTTATTGTCCGGACAAGTTTTTCATTGCTTGCCATTTTGACTTTATTAACATATTGCTTAAACAGATATATGAAAGGGGAAGTAATTCAAAGTCGAATGAAAAAAATTGAATTATCTCCACTTTACGCACAACTAGGCATCAATGTTCATCATCGGAGGGAGTTTGAAGAAAATTGGCCAAGAAATGAGGGAGGAGTTGTCCACACAAGGAAGACGGACGGACGGACGGACGGACGGACGGACGGACGGACGGACGGACGGACGGACGGACGGACGGACAAGCGACGCCATAACATAATACGACCCTTCGGGCGTATAAAAAACACATGTATATTTCAAAATATGTACAACATAACATAATGTACCTAAGTTCCCTTTACTTAATATATTATAATGTACATCAGAAACATACGGACCAGGATAAAATGTATCTAGTACAAAGAATAATTTCTTGTCACACTCTGAAGTGATTATAACTGACAAAGGGGCTTATCAGATAAAGCATGAATTACAAAGTGAATATGTTGAATAATATAAATTAAGGAATAGAAAGCTTGGATGATAGTTTCAAAAATTGAACTAGTTATTACCTGTAAGACTATTGAATCCTCTCTTTTGCCATGCTGTATCTATCGCACAACTCATACCATAACGTGTCTTGCATGGGACTTTATGGAGAAGATTTCTTTTAGCGGAGGGTGTGTTCTTCATTATCCTCTTTGTTCTTAACAGCTTACTCTTCCTGGAATGTGTTCGAATCGGGGTATCTCCAGATGGCGACTCAACACCCTGACCAAATGATTTAAGGTTATTTCTGAAAAATATAATTATTCTAACTTTAAGAGCTATAATTTCAAATTAAAATAAATACCACAATAGATTAATTATGCAATGAACTTATTTTAGTTCCATTTTTCAACAATCTTAATGTGATGTAAGTATAATACTTTTGAAATGTCTTTAAAATTCCTTACATACTTTGAGTATCTGTCACTGTTTATTGAATAATATAATAAAAATATGAACATCCAGTAGTAAAAATCTTAAACATACTGGTCAGTAGATAATGAAAGATACATGCCTTTTAAATAAATCACTAATAGTAACGATAGCAGTAGATATCCAAATTACACATAACTCATGAGTGCACTGTCCATATAAGTCTTCATAGATTTCAAAATACCTTTTTAAATAAAACAACTAATGTTCTGTGCCACTTAAAAGACTATTTTTTCAGCTTGACATAATAATCATGTTTACTAATGTATAAAAGCAAATCAAATATAATTACACAGTAGCTGGTGATGAATCTGACATACAGGCTACACCAAGATCTTCTATGATTCCAGACATAGAGCTGGCAGCAACTTTGGATTCTTCAAAAGATATATCTCTGAAATTGAGTGAATATTCAAATAAATTAAATACGTAGGACTGTCACAGAATGAATTAGGCCACTAACAAACTTGTGGAATGAATATTTAATAACCCATAACTAAGCATGTAAGTATTTAATACTAGTAATCAATCTGACTATTAAAGTTCTTAAAAAATGTTTAAGTGATGCAATTTACCAAATCAAATCAAATAATATGCATACAGTGTACATGTATTAGTATAAATGTAATTTACTTATTTAAATAAAATAATGACATATTTATACAGGGTTTTAAACTTATTTTTAACTAAGATGTCCCAATGGTGCCTTTAATTTCATCTAGCTTTTAACTAGCCCAAACCATATCTAAATAGTAATTGGTTGCTTGACTCCAAATGCAGATTGTCAAGGGAAATGGAAAACTTATCATGTCGGCCCACATTTATAAAAAACAAGTAAATCTGTGAGCTAATGCTCACTAGTGATACCCCCGCCAAAATCTAAAAATATGCGACAAACAGGAAGTAGATGAGCAAGGAGCATGAAATCGCTTTACACCACATGGGACTATAGGATGAAGCAATATGCAAAGTTTCAGGCTGCTGCATGGTATAGTTGCTGAGAAAACTGTGACGGAAATTTTGTAACGGACGGACGGACGCACGCACGCACGCACACACGCACGGACAAGGGTAAAACAGTATACCCCCCTCTTCTTCAAAGCGGGGATATAATTATTCACAGTTTCAAATCAAACATTAAAATACTAATTTTCCAACACAACTGAGTAATAAGTGGAACACTCACTGCATTTCTTTTTTTAATCCTTCTTGTGCAGCATTTGACATAGATTCGTCAGCAATAGATTCCACAAAGTGGCCTGCCCTTCTTTCCATCTTCTGTAGGTTGGCTTTGGGAATGGGTTTTATATTCAAAGTAGAAAGGATGTTGTATACTTTACCAGACCCACCGATACTGTCAATCATTGCTGGAATATAAAGGTAATGATGGTTATAAATAAATGATAACTAAGTTCCGGTTTTTACTGGAAAGAATAATAATACAATTTATGGCCAGTGATTTATAGTTTTTTACAGTGAACTTGTTCTTAAGAGACAATCAAATATTTACCCTTAAATACATAATATTTCATTGAAAATATCTTTTTCACGTTTTTGGACAGCATGGAGGATGATGACATGCTATTGATTCAACCATTTATAAATATCATCATTGATCATGTAAGACTCCTGTACTTTACGGTTGGTAGAGATATAAAAAAAGTTTGCATGAAAAATTTAATCAAGTCGGCCAAGTATGTTTTATATCATTTATAAAATTATCAATACATGTATGCATCAGTATATTGTTCTCTGTATGGATCTATCACCCGTAGTGCAATTCCTCAGTCACATATGACTGGTTTAAGTCACACTTAATTGCTTTTCTGCCAAGAAATGGAGGTAATAAGAGCATGGGTCTATTAAAATCAAATTTATAGAAGGATCAACATGTTATGTACTCTTAGCAAGATTAGAGGCCAAGCCCTGCTTGCAAGGCAAGTTTTCTGCCAATTGAGCTAAAATAGAACTGATGTAGTTATTAATCAAACTGATCGGAAGACTCGAGAAAAGATCAGTCATACGGACATAACTCTTTATATACACAAAAAGGCAAACAATGTTACTTACCTACACCAAGCTTAGTGTTGGCAACAAACCAGTCCATGTAACGAATTTTACCGAAGCGCTTAACAAACGGAAAGCGGGAAATACCGAGATTAGGCGATAAATGTCGAGATCACGGAGCTGAATTAGGATGGTCATACCTTAATGGCATTCGGAACTACCTCGGCGATTTTCCACGCAAATACACCTCGGATATCACGAGGAGCGAAAGTAGTTCCAACATTCCCGACGGACGATGATGGGCAGTTAAAGCTCTTTAATGCCTGTAACTAATATTCACTTAAATCAAAGTTGATCCTGAAACATTTTTTGTGTACTCGATACTTTCTTCAAAATGATCTGCCATGTTGGTTGTTTACATCGGCACTACTTAACCTAGAGTAAATCACCTGACCTCACAACTTTGTTGTATTTCTACTACGATTGATATCCGAGGTGTATCTTCGTAGATGATTGCCGAGGTCGTTCCGAATGACCTTAATGGAAGTGAGTAATTATCTCCCTTTGATATGAAAATGGTGTAATTTTTAATTGGTCTACATAGTTTGTTTCATCTCAACAGTCAAAGTTTGAATAATTTCATTGTGATTGAATACAAACTAATGCAATATCACGAGTGTTAGAAAAGAACACAAAGTCACCGTGAAATTATTCATGTTTTGACAGTTGACAATAAACAAACTATACTAAATAATTTTTAATAAAATTTAAAAATCTGACATGGTAAAAACATTAGAAATATAATGTATAATAAGATATCAGTTTTATCAGAAAATTTCTGTAGTTGAAAACAAAGTTTCTGTGTTCATAAACACAGTATTGTATTAGGACACCAAAGGGGACAACTATTGTGAAGTAATATCATTCAGAACTCCTCGGCTATTAACTACAAATAACTTTAGACATATTTAGATGCTGTTTTAAAACTACAGTCAAACCTGTCTATAGCGGTCAGCTAAGGGACTGACTGAAAGTGACCACTATAGACAGGTGACCACTATATACAGGGTCTCTCGAAACAAACAAATATATTCAGGAAATGTTTTTATATATGTTGTTTCATCACAATAATTTTACTTTAGTCGTATATATACATTATATTTCATTTTAAATATAAGATAATGTTAAGACATAATATTCTTTTGACAATGAATTGTATTGGAAATGAAATTATAACTCATGCTAGTTTAGTATTTAGGTAAAATATTAAGCTGTATTATCAAGCCGCATATCCACAGATGTTCTGATTGCGATGGAAATATTCAATAACTTGTCATTTCCCCTTGAAAATCATATTCATATACAGGTATTGCTAGTCATGTCGACGAAAAATCATTACTTATTGCACAACAAATAATTTCGAAACGAAAATATCTCCGATGTTGAGATAAATAATTTTAATGCAATCGTGCATAAACATTAAAATTTTCTTATTAGATACATAACTTTCACTCAATCTTGTTTGTTAGAACACACAAAACTCTCTTTAATTAACAGATTAAATAACAGTAATTGCCATTATCTATTGTAGTATAATATACTAATATGTTTTTCACGCCTTTAGCGGGATTAAATGTTTACATTCTGTCAACTGTTGACGGTGATCGTTATTTTTACACATCCGTGAAAATTACTTGTTCCGGTCAATTGACCGTTATACTGACCGCTATTCCGGTCAATTGACCGTTATACTGGCCGCTATACGACGCAAATCGGTCCGAAACTAGTGACCGCTGACCGCGTTGAAGAGGGTCACGCTATATAAAGGGTCAAAATAGAACAAAACTGTTCGGGAGGACCCTGAAGTGACCGTTATGAACAGGGTCACGCTATATAAAGGTGACCGTTAATACAGGTTCCACTGTACCTTTGTGTCAAATGTCTAATCAGGATATAAAGTGTTGAAGTAAACAATTCCACAATCATTTACACAATAAATAGTGTCTTGTTTTCTTAAATTAATGTTAGCTACTGTAATGTATTTGACTGAATCAGATTTATTTGCACAAGTATAATTCATTGGTTTAGATCTCCATGCAAGATAATTATGAATTTACAAAATACTTCTGCCCTCAGTACAGTAGCAAGTGGCCAAGCAATTAGGCCAGTTCGGAAGTAACCTTTGGAAAGTTAGCTCAGTGAATATGAGCGACTAATCACTTTGACGTCTGCTAAACTAGTAAGAGTTGTTTCCCTTTAATCATAAATCAGTTAAAAAACTTATTCTATTATTTCCTTCTAAATAGTTTACAATACAGAGATAAAATGTTGAATTACCTTAAAATGTTGACAGAACACAACCAATGGTGTTAAAGAATGGTGACATTCTGTAAATATTTGAATCTCATCTCTAGCACCATACTGGAAAAATAAGAACATAGGGTCAAAACATTTTGTTATCAAAATAAACATTGAATAAACATTTGTTTATATCAAGGGCACTATTGGCCATGGTAACCAATTTTAGAATTAACTATTTTCCCGTTCTCACATATCCACCATGGGAAGCCCATGTGATTTCATCCTGGCATCTTTTGAAAGTTAAACAAGAGCTCCGCTGGGCGGGGCATTATACGCCCGTGTGCAGTCCATGCTGTGTTCTATCTCATATGAAGTCCCTGTGACCTTGACCAATGACCCTGGGATTTCAGAATAGGTCCCATCCTTAACTGGAGGGCTATCCAAAGCAAAGATTTTGAGAACCTAGGTACAGCCATTGTTGAGTTATCACCGACACAAAGTTTTCCCATACAAACTTCCAGTGATCTTGACCCTGGGGCCTCAGAACCAAAAGTTCTGGCCCTTGACCCAAAGAGTATTGATACATAAAATTTGGTGATCTTAGGTAAAGTTGGTTGTTGGACAAGGTTATTCCTCATGATTTTTCTTGTGACTTTGACCTTTAACCCAGGAACTTGAAACCAAAGGGGCATATGCTAGACATTAAGGCTCCCCTTAAATAAAATTTGGAAAACCTACAATGTAGGTACAATCATTATTGAGTTACTGTCCCGAAAATGTTTCAATATGAATTAAGTCCCTGTGACCTTGACTTTTGACCCTGGGGTCTCCAAATCAAAAGAGAACATCCAATACCAAAGAGCTATCAACACATTACATATTAAGTTATTGTCTGGACAAGGATTGTCCACATGATGCCCCTGTGACCTCAATCTTTGACCCAGTTTTGACCCAAAACCAATTGGGAACATCCTTGACACATGGGCTACCCTCACATAAAATTTGGTGAACGAAATTCATGTTACATGTACTTATTAAATATAGCATTATTTCCATGGTTTGCCATTTTGACTTTGTTAACATATTGATTGAACATTTGAAGTCACTGCTTGGTAATTTGATATCTTCTGGATGATGGTTTAAACTTGACCTAGGGGCCCCAAAACCAATAGGGAACATTCTTGACACATGGGCTACTCTCACATGAAATTTGGTGAACTTAGGTGCAGTCATTGTTGATTTACTACACGGACAATGTTTTTCAATATGATGCCCCTGTGACCTTGACCTTTGACCCAGGGGCCCCAAAACCAATAGGACATAACCATGACACATGGGCTACTCTCACATAAAATTTAGTGAACCTAGGTACATTGGTTGTTCAGTTATTGTCTGGACAAAAGTTTCATTGTTTGCCATTTTGACTTTATTAACATATTGATAGAACATTTGAAGTCACTGCTTGGTAATTTGATATCTTCTGGTTGAAGGTTTAAACTTGACCCTGTTTCCCAAAAACTGATAAGGCACATCCTTGACACATGGGCTACTCTCACATGAAATTTGGTGAACCTAGGTACAGTCATTGTTGAGTAATTACCCGGACAATGTTTTTCAATATGATGCCCCTGTGACCTTGACCTTTGACCCAGGGGCCCCAAAACCAATAGAGCATAACCTTGACACTTCCGCTACTCTCACGTAAAATTTAGTGAACCTAGGTACATTGGTTGTTCAGTTATTGTCTGGACAAGGTTTTTCCATATGATGCCTCTGTGACCTTGACCTTTGGGTCTGGGGCCCCAAAACCTATTGGAAACATCCTTGACACAAGGGCTACATTCACATAAAATTTTGTGAACCTAGGTACAGTCGTTGATGAGTAATTGTCCAAACAAGGTTTTTCAATATGATGCCCCTGTGACCTTGACCTTTGACCCAGGAGCCCCAAAACCAATAGGGCATATCCTTGACACAAGGGCTACCCTGACATAGAATTTGATGAACCTAGGTACATTGGTGGTTCAGTAATTGTCTGGACAAGTGTTTCATTGTTTGCCATTTTGACTTTATTAACATATTGATAGAACATTTGAAGTCACTGCTTGGTAATTTGATATCTTCTGGTTGAAGGTTTAAACTTGACCCTGTTTCCCAAAAACTGATAAGACACATCCTTGACACATGGGCTACTCTCACATGAAATTTGGTGAACTCAGGTGCAGTCATTGTTGATTTACTACACGGACAATGTTTTTCAATATGATGCCCCTGTGACCTTGACCTTTGACCCAGGGGCCCCAAAACCAATAGGGCATAACTTTGACACATGGGCTACTCTCACATAAAATTTAGTTAACCTAGGTACATTGGTGGTTCAGTTATTGTCTGGACAAGGTTTTTCCATATGATGTCTTTGTGACCTTGACCTTTGACCCAGGGGCCCAGAAACCTATTGGGAACATCCTTGACACAAGGGCTACATTCACATAAAATTTTGTGAACTTAGGTACAGTCGTTGATGAGTTATTGTCCAAACAAGGTTTTTCAATATGATGCCCCTGTGACCTTGACCTTTGACCCAGGAGCCCCAAAACCAATAGGGCATAACCTTTACCCAAGGGCTACCCTCACATAAAATTTGGAGAACCTAGGTACATTGGTGGTTCAGTTATTGTCTGGACAAGTGTTTCATTGTTTGCCATTTTGACTTAATAAACATATTGATAGAACATTTGAAGTCACAGCTTGGTAATTTGATATCTTCTGGTTTAAGATTTAAATTTAACCCTGTTTTCCCAAAACTGATAAGGTACATCCTTGACACATGGGCTACTCTCACATGAAATTTGGTGAACCTAGGTACAGTCATTAGTGAGTTATTACCCGGACAATGTTTTTCAATATGATGCCACTGTGACCTTGACCTTTGACCCAGGGGCCCCAAAATCAATAGTGCATATCCTTGACACATGGGCTACTCTCACATGAAATTTGGTGAACCTAGGTACATTGGTGTTTCATTTATTGTCCGGACAAAGTTTTTCCATATAATGCCCCTGTGACCTTGACCTTTGAACCTGGGGCCCCATAAACCTATAGGGCGCATCTTTGACACATGGGCTACTCTTACATAAAATTTGGTGAACCTAGGTACAGGCGTTGTTGAGTTATGGTCCGGACAAGGTTTTTCAATTTGATGTCCCTGTGACCTTGACCTTTGACCCAGGGGCCCCAAAACCGATTGGGAACATCCTTGACACATGGGCTTCTCTCACATAAAATTTGGTGATCCTAGGTAGATTGGTTGTTAAGTTATTGTCAGGACAAGTTTTTTTCCCATATGATGCCACTGTGACCTTGACCTTTGACGCAGGGGCCCCAAAACCGATAGGGAACATCTTCGACACATGGGCTACTCTTACATTAAATTTGGTGAACTTAGGTACATTGGTGGTTGAGATATTGTCCGGACAAGTTTTACCTATTTTAAGTCCCAGTGACCTTGACCTTTAACCCTGGGGTCTCAAAATCAATAGGGAACCTCCTCCACCCAAGGGCTATCAACACATAAAATTTGAGGAACCTAGGTTCATCCTTTCTTGAGTTATCATCCGGACAAGCAATTGTCCACGGACGGACAGACGGACAGACGGACAACAGCATAACATAATACGACCGTTTTTTCAAAACAGGCGTATAAAAAACTGTGTTTTAAAGTCTGCTTCCATATACATGTTAAGCCAACTTTATAATCTTGTACGATAACTCCTGATCACTGAAATCACCCTCAGGCAGGCGATCGCTCACAGTACACATTAACACCTGGGTGGTGTGGAACAATTGTAGGTTAATTTCTTGCTCAAGGAAATTAGCAGTGCCCCTAGTGGGATCAAACCTGGGAGCTCTTGATTCCTTAGCATGTGTCCTACCACTGGACCACTGCTCCACTTACTATATAATAGAAAGTAGGTTGCTTGACTAAGGTTGTTTTTCGCTTAATTTTGAATTTATCATAGGCATAATTTTCTATGAATAAATTCATAAAAGCCCATTGGCATTATTTTCCAGGTTCATAGGAAACATTTACAACTCACGGCTAATTTAGACAAACAATAAAGACTTGAGATTAACTTAAAGTTGCTTATTCTGCCAAGTCATCCTAAAACACGAAATTCATAGAACACCCTTTACACCACTAGGACAGTTATCATAAACAGATGCTTGTATGATACTTACTTTATTTTTTCTTTTCAATATTTCAACAGTTTTAGTGATAGCTTTTCCACTACTGTACCTTACCAACAGATCTGTCTTGTTCCTGTAAATAATATTGTCACATGAAATACAGACTGACAAAAAACTGACAAGATGCAGGCAAGCTTCAGTAAATTTGATGAATTTGGGAGAATCCCTAAAGTCACTCAAACATACATGAAAGCACATTCTTGTACCCAGAGTTTAGTAGGATTCTCGATACCTTGGGGTACAAGAATGATGAAAGCAAAGAATGTTATAAAAACAGAGGTGACCGTCAGTGTTGCATTATTACATTTCTTTGACTTGAAGTGAGCCTACAAGTAGTAACGATGTCACAGGCTCACCTTCAGACAAAGAAATGTTATTGTTACGTCATGTGCTACTTGAATCCTTTCTATTTTTCAGAACTTGTCATTAATTTTTAAAGAAGGTGTATGATATAACCTTTTTTGGTTGATGCGCCATTAAACCCAAACAAAACCAAATGTAGGTTACCTGTTTTGAATATCAGCCATATATTTATCTTGCCCAAACAAAATGTTAAATTGCAGTAATAAGTTGCCCAAACCCAAATACAAGTTGTCAGGTGCAATCAGACGACCTATAATAATAGACTTAATTCGGAACTCAACTGTAGTTGTAGAACTGTAGGTACAAACAAAGATTTTAACACATTATTGATGAAACACACGAAATACGGGTTAAATCTCATTGTTCTTTGTACACATGTTTCCATTGTGAGAGTAAAAGTTTGTTTGTACCTACATAGAAAACCCAAATATTTGAATTCTCAATAGAGTCTATTATGTCAAGCCCCGTTCTTTTACTGTTGCATGAACTTGACAAAAAAAACAGCATTTTGTTTACTAACTACATGTATATACCCTTAGAAAAATTATGTTCAAGCTCCACTGATATTTGATGTATGGAAACCATATTAGTATCGTGAAAAGGCAAGCATGTAGATGAACATGTAAACCAATCTGAGTAAAACCTGATCAAAATGTTTTGACTTCTTTAGATCTGGCTGTTTCATTATGAGGGTCATGTTCAGGTAAACAAAGTTTCTCCATCATAAGTAATTCTATTTCACAGGTTTATACATGCACACATAGATATGACTTTGCTCTTTTGAATGAAATTTAAATGATTTTGCAAAAAATAATAAAAACCTACCTGGGCTGGATAACAAGACTGTCTATATACCACATGATCTAAATGCACCGGGATTACTGACCATTCCAGTAATCTACATTCACTTTTATCTAACTCATTATATCTCTTTAAAATGGACTTATCTGTCAACAACAAAACAAACAATCATCAAATAAGATATTTTATACAATATAAAATTAAAAAGCTTGAAACAAAGTTTTTGAAGTCTACTTTTAGTAACATTATTGAGTCGACTCATGACATTAACTTCATACTTTTGTATATGGCCTGTAGTCAATGAAAGCTCGGCCCGTAGTCAAGTATATATTGACTATTTATGATGTAATATTTGCATTTACTGCAGACAGACCATCCAGTGTTATTTTAATTGACATATTTACAATAAGTGCACAGGATTGTGTACAAAAGCATTACCATTAAGTATGACAGCCTATAAAACTACCTATTCCAAATTTAGAACCACAAACCGTAACATTGTAAACTTCTGCAGGATTATAGTAAAAATGACAGCAAAAAAATGGATGAAAGGATTTAATGTCTGTATAAAACTAGAACTGCCACCAGTGGCGAAAATACCCCCGCAACAGCAACATTTCAAGATAAAAGCAGTCAACATTGTGGAAGTCCAAAAGGGTAAATGTTGTAAGAAGCATAAAAACCATAGAAAGAATAGCATGCAAATATCAAATTGGAAATAAACAGCAAATTACAGTGTAATTCACTATATATTTATGAAAAAGCAAAATGAACAGAGTTGTCATATGTCAAATGATTTTTTACATGAAAATGAACACCATTTGGTCATTATGAATGTAAAGTGGAACAACAGACAAAGAGTGATCACATTTAAACTCATCATGAGTATGTTGTAACCAGAAGAGCAAAATGTAGAATGTGTTTGTAATTTTTTTATAAATAAGTAAAAAATAAGGCAATTGTAAAAATAGTAGTCAGCAATGTACACAATATAAATCAAACAATTAGTATTAACAATATCTTGTATCAAGAATTTCACAAATACCCCATAAGAAAGCTTAAATTACTGATCATTATTTTCACAGTAGTAAAGTTAAAATAATATCTAAAATCTCATGTCGCTATAACGAAATAAGATGTTTCCTTCACAACATTACAGAAAAGTTCAAGGTGGCTATTAGTTGGTCCATTGAAATACATAAAAAATAAATACATATAAAAATTTCATCAACAAGAATTTGTCAGCACAATTTTATCAAAATGAGGTGAGAAAAAAGATGTTTGCTGTACAAGATATTAGAAAATTCAACATGGCTGCCAGTCAGCCATTTTGAATTCCACTTAAGAAAATGCCAAGCACATTAACTTAAACAATTGCTAACTTTCTCAAAGTCTGTACAAAAATTATCAAATCATTTGCTTTTTGAAAAGAAAAACTCAGAATGGCTGCCAATCAGCCATTATGAATTTGATAAAATATCAATACATCAAAAAAAAGTTCAACAATAAGAATTTGATAAATATAGCAGTACATAATAGACTTCAGCAAGTCAAAATGGCAAACAATGTGGAATAATGCTATATCTAATAAGTTACATGACATAAAGCCATAAACCCTTGATTCGTCTTCGTCAATAATTTTTGCTAATCAATGAGATAAATAGTTACTACGAGATGTAGAATTGGTCATACTATATTAACACATTCATACCTCCTCAAAAGAAAGAAAGAACATTTTAAAGTTAACTCACAGAACTTTTTGAGTCAGTACCATCATATTTTCTAATCGCCGAGATCAAATAGTGATTTCTCGATGTAGAATTGGTCATACCAGTTTAACACATTCATACCTTCTCAAAAGAGAGGAAGCACCTAAATATATACCCTGTGATGAGCATTTCTATGTCAAACACGTTCTCCTTGACTGTCAGGATCTTAAAGACATCCGTGACAAACATTTTAAAGTTAACTCACTTAAAGAACTTTTTGAGTCTGTACCATCATATGCGATACTTAACTTTTTGAAGGAAATAAATGTATATAATAAGATATAGAGCTTTACATCATTAATATCGTTTTAATAAATAGTATCATTGAATGCTTTCGAAGCGATATGACCTTTTTGTGTTGGTGCGCCGTAAAACCAAAACAAAACCAAACAATACTTGAAGGAAATAAATGTTTATCATAAAATATAGGACGTTAAATCTTCATTATTTATTGCAGTAATAGTATCATCAATTGTTTTGGCGTAATATGACCTTTTTGCATTAAAAAGCCGAAAAATCCAATTAATCAAACTATAAATCAATCAGACTTCAGCAAGAAGAAATTGGTAATGAAATAAGCTTACTATACAGTTATTTAAACAAAGTCAAAATGGCTGCCAGTCTGCCATAATGAATTTGTATCCAGAGTAAATCCATGTACAAGTCAACTACATCAATAAAGACTTTGAAGCGAAATTTGGCTAAAATTGAGTAAAAAAAACACATACATGTACTATACAGTAATTTAAATAAAAATTCAAGATGGCTGCAAGTCAGCCATATTGAATATAAATTGATGAAGAATAGTCATCCTGATCAACTGTATTAGTGAGACCTTGTATGCAATTTCTTTTCAAAATATGTATGGTAATAAGTCAATATAAGACTGTATTAAATTTGAAAAAAGGATGACAGCCAGTTCGCCATTTTGAATTGGAATTGAGTTAAAGTGTATGTACACATCAACTGTGAACCCCTGTGCAAAATTCTATCTAAATTAGTGAAGAAAAAAATCTGTTGAGAAATAAGCATACAGTAATTAAACTTAATCAAAAAGAATTCAAGATGGCCGCAAATCGGCCATTTTGAATTTGGAATTGATATAAAGTGTATATACACATCAACTGTAAACGCCTGTGCAAAATTCTATAAAATAAAAAAATAAAAAATCTGTTGAGAAATAAGCATGCAGTTATTAAATTAAATTTAAAAAAATCAAGATGGCCGCAAGTCGGCCATTTTGAATTGGAATTGATATAACATGCATATAAACATCAACTGTAAACGCCTGTGCAAATTCTATAAAATAAGATAAGAAAAAAAATTTTTTGAGAAAAAAGCATACTATACAGTTATCAAATTAGATTTAAAATATATAACGCAATTAAATATTTTAAACAAGTGAGATATGTTTCCATAGTTACATGAGTTTTGTATACACCATTAAATCATGGTATATAACAGCATCTATTCAAATACATTAAGAAATAAACATACTACAGTTGTATTAGTTTTTTGGGACAGACCACATATCCAACCAACCAACCAACCAACCAACCAACAAACCAACCAACCAACCAACCACCAGGGTGATTCCAGTATACCCCCGAAAACTTCGTTTGCGGGGGTATAATAAAACATTACCTTGATGGGCCATAAGCAAGTTTACGGACTGGTTGGTCAGACCTCAAAGCTATATGGCCCTCGGCTGGGTTTCGGGCCTAATACTTTCCTCAGTGTGATCAACCAGTCTGTAAACTTACATATTGCCCTCAAGGCTATTTATTCATTTTTTGTTAAATACATGGTCATAAACAGTGCTCTCTAAAATTTTAGACTCAACCACAAATTTTCCTATCTATTTCTATTGTAACACTTTCCAAATTCAATCACCAAATTATGATCATTTAGGACTTTCTTATGAAAGTTCAATTTATTTATTATTTATTGGAGTAAACGCCATGTCAACAATTTGGGTCATTTTAGGGCGTCCAACGCACCTTACCTAGCTTTCCTGGACCATTGTCTATAACCAGTACTCACCTACCCTTCCACAAGGCCAGAAACTTCTCCATATTATCTTAGCAATGGAGGAAAATCGACACTTTTATCAAATTTTCATGGAAGGGTATAATCTCCCAGGGTGGGATTTGAACCCGCACCCCCTCAGGCACAAGATTCCAAATCCCGACGCGCTACCAACTGCGCTATTAGATGTTTCTATCAGTCATTCAAATAGAGCAAGAATATTATTACCTGTATTATTGCTAGAATTTCCTAGAAATTTATTCATAGCTAGTTCATGGTAAAATTAGATCTTCTAATTTCTGTTTGAAACTCTAGTGACTTTTCAGATGTCTTTCGTTTCATGTTGTCCATCATTTAAAACTGTAACTACAATTATCAAATTAACATTTTGGAATTTAACATTTTGGCATGTTGAGAGGATCCTGAATGAAATCAATGACAGTTACCAATAAAGTATTTGTAGAAACTAATTGCATAGGTCATATAACAGTGTCAAGCTCTTCTAACCTAGCTTTCCTGGACCCTTGTCTATAACCAGTACTAACCTACCCTTCCACAAGGCTTGAAACCTTATTAACAGAGACCTTATTAATGGAGGAAAATTATCAAATGTACATGGTATTCCAACCCATACCCCCTTTATGACATGAGATTCCAAATCCTGGCACGCTACCAACTGTGCTATCAACCCAGGTTAAAATTGATGCTTAACTATAAAAGTGTAGTTTATTCCAAATATACATCAATACATTCATTGAAATTTAATTTGTTTCTAAAATGTATATGCTACATATAAAAATTTGGATTAAAGTTTCCAAAACAGTTTTCTGAAAATCATGATGGATACTTTAGAGAAATGTAACAATGTGTATAACAGTCAACACACACTGAAGAACAAGAACAGCTTATAAAACATATAAAAAGGTTCATAAAATGCTCAAAAGGTTAACCTGCTTTGAATATTCTGCACATTCATGTTCAAGTAAACATCACTTGATCCAATAAACTGTTTCATACTATTATGACCAATTCAACAATTAATACATGTCTGAGTTACATTTGAAGCACATCCTGAAAAACAAAAACAACATATTTAAACCATGCTTAGTCTGTATGATACTATGCAAAAAATCATGGTTAAAGTCTTCTGATTGAGGGATTGTCCGTTTGATTACCAGGCGGGGCATACTTCTGTGGAGCTTTATCATGTAATTTAGCACTATTTTTCTTAACAAAGTTTTGTTGCCAATTTTTCCAACAGTCATCCGACTGTCTACCAAGCTTTACAAAAAACAATTATGGCAATGTACGTGTCTTTTTTAAGCATTAATCACTTGCAAATGTCTATAAAGCCAAGAAGACGCCTTGCTAGCTCAGTTGGCAGCAAAGATCAAGGGATCGCGGGTTCGATTCCAAAGCATAGCTTACTTTTATGGAGCTTGGTCCCTTAATTGAAGATGGCCAGATCTAAATTAGCGAGTAGGGGAGCGGAAAATTTTAGATCAGGTTTTAATCAGATTGAACTACAGTTATCAACCAACACTGTAACAGTTTATCCTTGAGATTCTGTATTACAAACTATTATGGGAGAAATTATTCAAGGATTCATTTATTCATCATCTGAAGCTATTGACCAAGTTTTATGAAACAAAATCAACTAGTTTAAATAACTTTTATTTGAAACATAACTAGAAAAACCGATTCAAAGGAAAACGAACCAGTTAAAAACCATCATAAGTCGTATTGCAATATTAACCGGTATATTGGTTAACCGTTACACCCCTATCATACAGCGACAAATAAAGAAATATACTCAACAGTTATGTTTGTATTGCTGAATCAAATGCATTGCTTTTGGTGTATGTGTCATACAGCGACAAAGAAAGAAATATACTGAACAGTTAGGTCTGTAGTTAGGGCTAAATGTTCATTATTTTGCTATTAGTGTCATACTTTGATAAAGAAAGAAATACTCTCAACAGGTATGTCATTTAAGCTGGCCAAAAGATTTCTTTTTTGGTAATGGTTGCTTTAAGTGAAAAAGGGAAATCATTTAAATCATAATATTATCATGTTGTGTTGATGTACTGAAAACATTATACAAATGGGTATTTCATTTTTTTACTGTAGAATAAAAAAGTTGGAAATATGTAATGATTTTATTCTAAATATCAAAAATATTACAAATAAAAAATTCTGGTGTAAAAGTCTAAATAAAACAACAATCTAATTAAAAAATCTATAAAAATCTTAACGCTTTAGCATTTGAAGAAAATGAGAAGAAACAAAATTAATCAATACAACCTCAAAAGAGTTGAAAAAGTTCTTAATTAGTTGAATTTGTAAGAGATTGACAAGACAAGTCAACCAGTACTGTCTTAGCCATCGTATGACCGGCAAAATATATGCCCCCTATTGCCATTAGAGGCAACACGGAGGCATAAGACCTACTAACCACCCGTAAAAATTGAGTGTTCAGAACAATGACAGGTGCTTTCCTGGGCCAAGGTGTGATGACAAGTCCGTGCAATGTCGTTCACTTACAAACCTTCAACAAAAATAATCAAAAATGTTTAAATTCAATATTATGATTACATCATATTCCAATTACACTAAAGTTTATAAAAATTGTACAAATATTCATCAATTGGGTAAGCATAATAAGAACTTTCAAGAAGAAATAGAGAAAAATTTCCTATTTGGTGTATGTATTTGGGTCATACAGAAACAAAAAAGGTATTAACATATCAAACATTGATGTTCAAATTGATTAATGACAAACATTTGCGGTAATAGATAAATAGATAAAGATAAATATAAACTTAAAAGAAATAGTTGTTTTGATTGATCAAATACTTACCTTTTAGTGCATAAGCCATGTAGCAACAAAGAAAGAAATGAACAGTTATGTTTGTATTGCTGAATCAAATGCATTTCTGTTGGTTTTATGTGTCATACAGCGACAAAGACAGAAATATACTCAACAGTCATATTTGTATTGCTGGATCAAATGCATTGCTTTTGGTGTTATGAGTCATACAGCAACAAAAAAAGATATATACTCAACAGTTATGTTTGTATTGCTGGATCAAAATCATTGCTTTTGGTGAATGTGTCATACAGCGACAAAGAAAGAAACTTAACAATTAGGTCTGTAATTAAGTTCATATGTTCATTATTTTGCTATTAGAGTGATACATTGAAATAGAAAGAAATACTCTCAACAGGTATCAGACCGAAAGATATTTCTTCAGGCAATTGTTTCTATAAATGAAATGGGGAAATTTTTTCAATCATAATTATAAGAGTGTCTTGATGGACTGAATACATTACAAATGGCTTTATCATTTTTTTACAGTAAAAAACATTGGAAAAGTGTCATGATTCAATAATTAATATCAACAATATTACAAATAAAAATTTATGGTGTCAAAGTCTTAAAAAACAATTTAATTTAAAAAATCTATGAAAATATTAAAAGCTATAGCTATCAACAAACAAAAATGAAACAAAATAATAAAAGTAACCTCTTAAGTGTCAAAAAAATACTTAACAGGTTGAATTTGTAAGAGATTGACATGACAAGTCAACCAGTACTGTCTTAGCCATCGTATGACCGGTGAAAAATATACCCCTGATTGCCATTAGAGGCAACAAGGAGGCATAAAACCTACTGACCACCCGTAAAAATTGAGTGTTCAGAACAATGACAGGTGCTTTCCTGGACCAAATACATAGACAAGTCTGAGCAATGTCATTCACTTACAATATATTTATCAAAAATAATAGAAAAATATGTTTCAATTCTATAACAATGCATAATATTTCAATTACTCTAAAGTTTGTTAACATTGCACAAATATTCATTAATTGGATGAGCATAACAAGAACTTACAAGAAGAAAGAGAGAAAACTGTCCTATTGGATGTTTGTATTTGTGTCATACAGAAACAAAAAAGATATTAACATTCCAAACATTGATGTTTGGATTGATTGAAGACAAACATTTAAAGTATGTGTGTCATACAGCAACAAAGGTCGAAATAAAGTTAACAGAAATAGTTGTTCAAATTGAGCAAATACTTACCTTTTAGTGCATGTGTTATATAGCAAGAAAGAAAGAAATATTCTCAACAGTTATGTTCGTATTGCTGGATCAAAAGCATTGCTTTTGGTGAATGTGTCATACAGCGACAAAGAAAGAAATAAACTCAACAGTTATGTTTGTATTGCTGGATCAAAAGCATTGCTTTTGGTGAATGTGTCATACAGCGACAAAGAAAGAAATAAACTCAACAGTTATGTTCGTATTGCTGGATCAAAAGCATTGCTTTTGGTGAATGTGTCATACAGCGACAAAGAAAGAAACTTAACAATTAGGTCTGTAGTTAAGTTCATATGTTCATTATTTTGCTATTTGAGTGATACATTGAAATAGAAAGAAATACTCAGGTATGTCCGTTTATCTGGCCGAAAGATATTTCTTCAGGCAATTGTTTCTATAAATGAAATGGGGAAATTTTTTCAATCATAA
Organism: Mactra quadrangularis; assembly: GCA_025267735.1. Classification (NCBI taxonomy): domain Eukaryota; kingdom Metazoa; phylum Mollusca; class Bivalvia; order Venerida; family Mactridae; genus Mactra; species Mactra quadrangularis. The sequence goes on along the minus strand of CM046306.1, from coordinate 25,211,446 downwards.
TTATAATAGTGTCTTGATGGACTGAATACATTACAAATGGCTTTATCATTTTTTTACAGTAAAAAACGTTGGAAAAGTGTCTTATTCTATATTTAATATCAACAATATTACAAAAAAAAATTTATGGTGTCAAAGTCTTAAAAAACAATTTAATTTAAAAAATCTATATAAATATTAAAAGATATAGCTATCAACAAATAGTAATGAACAAAATTAATAAAAGTGACCTCTTAAGTGTCAAAAAAGTTCTTAACAGGTTGAATTTGTAAGAGATTGACAAAACAAGTCAACCAGTACTGTCTTAGCCATCGTATGACCGGCGAAAAATATACCCCTGATTGCCATTAGAGGCAACAAGGAGGCATAAAACCTACTGACCACCCGTAAAAATTGAGTGTTCAGAACAATGACAGGTGCTTTCCTGGACCAAATACATAGACAAGTCTGAGCAATGTCATTCACTTACAATGTACTTATCAAAAATAATAGAAAAATATGTTTCAATTCTATAACAATGCATAATATTTCAATTACTCTAAAGTTTGTTAAAATTGCACAAATATTCATTAATTGGATGAGCATAACAAGAACTTACAAGAAGAAAGAGAGAAAACTGTCCTATTGGATGTTTGTATTTGTGTCATACAGAAACAAAAAAGATATAAATATTTCAAACATTGATGTTTGGATTGATTAAAGACAAACATTTAAAGTATGTATGTCATACAGCAACAAAGGTCGAAATAAAGTTAACAGAAATAGTTGTTCAAATTGAACAAATATTTACCTTTTAGAGCATGTGCCACATAGCAAGAAAGAAAGAAAAATTCTCAACAGTAATGTTTGTATTGCTGAATCAAATGCATAACTTTTAGTATATGTGTCATACAGTGACAAAGAAAGAAATAAACTCAACAGTTATGTTTGTATTGCTGGATCAAAAGCATTGCTTTTGGTGAATGTGTCATACAGCGACAAAGAAAGAAATAAACTCAACAGTTATGTTCGTATTGCTGGATCAAAAGCATTGCTTTTGGTGAATGTGTCATACAGCGACAAAGAAAGAAATAAACTCAACAGTTATGTTCGTATTGCTGGATCAAAAGCATTGCTTTTGGTGAATGTGTCATACAGCGACAAAGAAAGAAACTTAACAATTAGGTCTGTAATTAAGTTCATATGTTCATTATTTTGCTATTTGAGTGATACATTGAAATAGAAAGAAATACTCAGGTATGTCCGTTTATCTGGGCGAAAGATTTTTCTTTAGGCAATTGTTTCTATAAATGAAAAGGGGAAATTCTTTCAATCATAATTATAATAGTATCTTGATGGACTGCATACTTTACAAATGGCTTTATCATTTTTTTACAGTAAAAAACGTTGGAAAAGTCTAATGATTCTATATTTAATATCAACAATATTACAAATAAAAATTTATGGTGTCAAAGTCTTAAAAAACAATTTAATTTAAAAAATCTATGAAAATATTAAAAGCTATAGCTATCAACAAACAATAATAAAACAAAATAATAAAAGTAACCTCTTAAGTGTCAAAAAAATACTTAACAGGTTGAATTTGTAAGAGATTGACATGACAAGTCAACCAGTACTGTCTTAGCCATCGTATGACCGGCGAAAAATATACCCCTGATTGCCATTAGAGGCAACAAGGAGGCATAAAACCTACTGACCACCCGTAAAAATTGAGTGTTCAGAACAATGACAGGTGCTTTCCTGGACCAAATACATAGACAAGTCTGAGCAATGTCATTCACTTACAATATATTTATCAAAAATAATAGAAAAATATGTTTCAATTCTATAACAATGCATAATATTTCAATTACTCTAAAGTTTGTTAACATTGCACAAATATTCATTAATTGGATGAGCATAACAAGAACTTACAAGAAGAAAGAGAGAAAACTGTCCTATTGGATGTTTGTATTTGTGTCATACAGAAACAAAAAAGATATTAACATTCCAAACATTGATGTTTGGATTGATTGAAGACAAACATTTAAAGTATGTGTGTCATACAGCAACAAAGGTCGAAATAAAGTTAACAGAAATAGTTGTTCAAATTGAGCAAATACTTACCTTTTAGAGCATGTGCCATATAGCAAGAAAGAAAGAAATATTCTCAACAGTTATGTTCGTATTGCTGGATCAAAAGCATTGCTTTTGGTGAATGTGTCATACAGCGACAAAGAAAGAAATAAACTCAACAGTTATGTTTGTATTGCTGGATCAAAAGCATTGCTTTTGGTGAATGTGTCATACAGCGACAAAGAAAGAAATAAACTCAACAGTTATGTTTGTATTGCTGGATAAAAAGCATTGCTTTTGGTGAATGTGTCATACAGCGACAAAGAAAGAAAGAAACTTAACAATTAGGTCTGTAATTAAGTTCATATGTTCATTATTTTGCTATTTGAGTGATACATTGAAATAGAAAGAAATACTCACAACAGGTATCTGGCTGAAAGATATTTCTTCAGGCAATTGTTTCTATAAATGAAATGGGGAAATTCTTTCAATCATAATTATAATAGTGTCTTGATGGACTGAATACATTACAAATGACTTTATCATTTTTTTACAGTAAAAAACGTTGGAAAAGTGTCATGATTCTATAATTAATATCAAAAATATTACAAATAAAAATTTATGGTGTCAAAGTCCTAAAAAACAATTTAATTTAAAAAATCTATGAAAATATTAAAAGCTATAGCTATCAACAAACAATAATGAAACAAAATTAATAAAAGAAACCTCGTAAGTGTCAAAAAAGTACTTAACAGGTTGAATTTGTAAGAGATTGACATGACAAGTCAACCAGTACTGTCTTAGCCATCGTATGACCGGCGAAAAATATACCCCTGATTGCCATTAGAGGCAACAAGGAGGCATAAAACCTACTGACCACCCGTAAAAATTGAGTGTTCAGAACAATGACAGGTGCTTTCCTGGACCAAATACATAGACAAGTCTGAGCAATGTCATTCACTTACGATGTATTTATCAAAAATAATAGAAAAATATGTTTTAATTCTATAACAATGCATAATATTTCAATTACTCTAAAGTTTGTTAAAATTGCACAAATATTCATTAATTGGATGAGCATAACAAGAACTTACAAGAAGAAAGAGAGAAAACTGTCCTCTTGGATGTTTGTATTTGTGTCATACAGAAACAAAAAAGATATAAATATTTCAAACATTGATGTTTGGATTGATTAAAGACAAACATTTAAAGTATGTATGTCATACAGCAACAAAGGTCGAAATAAAGTTAACAGAAATAGTTGTTCAAATTGAACAAATATTTACCTTTTAGAGCATGTGCCATATAGCAAGAAAGAAAGAAAAATTCTCAACAGTAATGTTTGTATTGCTGAATCAAATGCATAACTTTTGGTATATGTGTCATACAATGACAAAGAAACAAATAAACTCAACAGTTATGTTTGTATTGCTGGATCAAAAGCATTGCTTTTGGTGAATGTGTCATACAGCGACAAAGAAAGAAATAAACTCAACAGTTATGTTCGTATTGCTGGATCAAAAGCATTGCTTTTGGTGAATGTGTCATACAGCGACAAAGAAAAAAATAAACTCAACAGTTATGTTCGTATTGCTGGATCAAAAGCATTGCTTTTGGTGAATGTGTCATACAGCGACAAAGAAAGAAACTTAACAATTAGGTCTGTTGTTAAGTTCATATGTTCATTATTTTGCTATTTGAGTGATACATTGAAATAGAAAGAAATACTCAGGTATGTCCGTTTATCTGGCCGAAAGATTTTTCTTTAGGCAATTGTTTCTATAAATGAAAAGGGGAAATTCTTTCAATCATAATTATAATAGTATATTGATGGACTGAATACTTAACAAATGGCTATTTCATTTTTTTACAGTAAAAAACGTTGGAAAAGTGTCATGATTCTATATTTAATATCAACAATATTACAAATAAAAATTTATGGTGTCAAAGTCTTAAAAAACAATTTAATTTAAAAAATCTATGTAAATATTAAAAGCTATAGCTATCAACAAACAATAATGAAACAAAATAATAAAAGTAACCTCTTAAGTGTCAAAAAAATACTTAACAGGTTGAATTTGTAAGAGATTGACATGACAAGTCAACCAGTACTGTCTTAGCCATCGTATGACCGGCGAAAAATATACCCCTGATTGCCATTAGAGGCAACAAGGAGGCATAAAACCTACTGACCACCCGTAAAAATTGAGTGTTCAGAACAATGACAGGTGCTTTCCTGGACCAAATACATAGACAAGTCTGAGCAATGTCATTCACTTACAATATATTTATCAAAAATAATAGAAACATATGTTTCAATTCTATAACAATGCATAATATTTCAATTACTCTAAAGTTTGTTAACATTGCACAAATATTCATTAATTGGATGAGCATAACAAGAACTTACAAGAAGAAAGAGAGAAAACTGTCCTATTGGATGTTTGTATTTGTGTCATACAGAAACAAAAAAGATATTAACATTCCAAACATTGATGTTTGGATTGATTGAAGACAAACATTTAAAGTATGTGTGTCATACAGCAACAAAGGTCGAAATAAAGTTAACAGAAATAGTTGTTCAAATTGAGCAAATACTTACCTTTTAGAGCATGTGCCATATAGCAAGAAAGAAAGAAATATTCTCAACAGTTATGTTCGTATTGCTGGATCAAAAGCATTGCTTTTGGTGAATGTGTCATACAGCGACAAAGAAAGAAATAAACTCAACAGTCATGTTTGTATTGCTGGATCAAAAGCATTGCTTTTGGTGAATGTGTCATACAGCGACAAAGAAAGAAATAAACTCAACAGTTATGTTTGTATTGCTGGATAAAAAGCATTGCTTTTGGTGAATGTGTCATACAGCGACAAAGAAAGAAAGAAACTTAACAATTAGGTCTGTAATTAAGTTCATATGTTCATTATTTTGCTATTTGAGTGATACATTGAAATAGAAAGAAATACTCAGGTATGTCCGTTTATCTGGCCGAAAGATTTTTCTTTAGGCAATTGTTTCTATAAATGAAAAGGGGAAATTATTTCAATCATAATTATAATAGTATCTTGATGGACTGAATACTTTACAAATGGCTATTTCATTTTTTTACAGTAAAAAACGTTGGAAAAGTGTCATGATTCTATATTTAATATCAACAATATTACAAATAAAAATTTATGGTGTCAAAGTCTTAAAAAACAATTTAATTTAAAAAATCTATGAAAATATTAAAAGATATAGCTATCAACAAACAATAATGAAACAAAATTAATAAAAGTAACCTCTTAAGTGTCAAAAAAGTTCTTAACAGGTTGAATTTGTAAGAGATTGACATGACAAGTCAACCAGTACTGTCTTAGCCATCATATGACCGGCGAAAAATATACCCCTGATTGCCATTAGAGGCAACAAGGAGGCATAAAACCTACTGACCACCCGTAAAAATTGAGTGTTCAGAACAATGACAGGTGCTTTCCTGGACCAAATACATAGACAAGTCTGAGCAATGTCATTCACTTACAATATATTTATCAAAAATAATAGAAAAATATGTTTCAATTCTATAACAATGCATAATATTTCAATTACTCTAAAGTTTGTTAACATTGCACAAATATTCATTAATTGGATGAGCATAACAAGAACTTACAAGAAGAAAGAGAGAAAACTGTCCTATTGGATGTTTGTATTTGTGTCATACAGAAACAAAAAAGATATAAATATTTCAAACATTGATGTTTGGATTGATTGAAGACAAACATTTAAAGTATGTATGTCATACAGCAACAAAGGTCGAAATAAAGTTAACAGAAATAGTTGTTCAAATTGAACAAATATTTACCTTTTAGGGCATGTGCCATATAGCAAGAAAGAAAGAAATATTCTCAACAGTAATGTTTGTATTGCCGAATCAAATGCATAACTTTTGGTATATGTGACATACAGTGACAAAGAAAGAAATAAACTCAACAGTTATGTTTGTATTGCTGGATCAAAAGCATTGCTTTTGGTGAATGTGTCATACAGCGACAAAGAAAGAAATAAACTCAACAGTTATGTTCGTATTGCTGGATCAAAAGCATAGCTTTTGGTGAATGTGTCATACAGGGACAAAGAAAGAAACTTAACAATTAGGTCTGTTGTTAAGTTCATATGTTCATTATTTTGCTATTTGAGTGATACATTGAAATAGAAAGAAATACTCAGGTATGTCCGTTTATCTGGCCGAAAGATATTTCTTCAGGCAATTGTTTCTATAAATGAAATGGGGAAATTTTTTCAATCATAATTATAATAGTCTTGATGGACTGAATACATTACAAATGGCTTTATCATATTTTTACAGTAAAAAACGTTGGAAAAGTGTCTTATTCTATATTTAATATCAACAATATTACAAATAAAAATTTATGGTGTCAAAGTCTTAAAAAACAATTTAATTTAAAAAATCTATATAAATATTAAAAGATATAGCTATCAACAAACAGTAATGAACAAAATTAATAAAAGTGACCTCTTAAGTGTCAAAAAAGTTCTTAACAGGTTGAATTTGTAAGAGATTGACAAAACAAGTCAACCAGTACTGTCTTAGCCATCGTATGACCGGCGAAAAATATACCCCTGATTGCCATTAGAGGCAACAAGGAGGCATAAAACCTACTGACCACCCGTAAAAATTGAGTGTTCAGAACAATGACAGGTGCTTTCCTGGACCAAATACATAGACAAGTCTGAGCAATGTCATTCACTTACAATGTATTTATCAAAAATAATAGAAAAATATGTTTCAATTCTATAACAATGCATAATATTTCAATTACTCTAAAGTTTGTTAAAATTGCACAAATATTCATTAATTGGATGAGCATAACAAGAACTTTCAAGAAGAAAGAGAGAAAACTGTCCTATTGGATGTTTGTATTTGTGTCATACAGAAACAAAAAAGATATAAATATTTCAAACATTGATGTTTGGATTGATTAAAGACAAACATTTAAAGTATGTATGTCATACAGCAACAAAGGTCGAAATAAAGTTAACAGAAATAGTTGTTCAAATTGAACAAATATTTACCTTTTAGAGCATGTGCCATATAGCAAGAAAGAAAGAAATATTCTCAACAGTAATGTTTGTATTGCTGAATCAAATGCATAACTTTTGGTATATGTGTCATACAGTGACAAAGAAAGAAATAAACTCAACAGTTATGTTTGTATTGCTGGATCAAAAGCATTGCTTTTGGTGAATGTGTCATACAGCGACAAAGAAAGAAATAAACTCAACAGTTATGTTCGTATTGCTGGATCAAAAGCATTGCTTTTGGTGAATGTGTCATACAGCGACAAAGAAAGAAACTTAACAATTAGGTCTGTAGTTAAGTTCATATGTTAATTATTTTGCTATTTGAGTGATACATTGAAATAGAAAGAAATACTCAGGTATGTCCGTTTATCTGGCCGAAAGATTTTTCTTTAAGCAATTGTTTCTATAAATGAAAAGGGGAAATTATTTCAATCATAATTATAATAGTATCTTGATGGACTGAATACTTTACAAATGGCTATTTCATTTTTTACAGTAAAAAACGTTGGAAAAGTCTAATGATTCTATATTTAATATCAACAATATTACAAATAAAAATTTATGGTGTAAATGTCTAAAAAAACAATTTAATTAAAAACTTCTATAAAAATATTAAAAGCTATAGCTATCAACAAACAGTAATGAAACAAAATTAATAAATGTAACCTCTTAAGTGTCAAAAAAGTTCTTAATTAGTTGAATTTGTAAGAGATTGACAAGACAAGTCAACCAGTACTGTCTTAGCCATTGTATGACCGGCGAAAAATATACCCCCTATTGCCATTAGAGGCAACAGGGAGGCATAAGACCTACTGACCACCCGTAAAAATTGAGTGTTCAGAACAATGACAGGTGCTTTCCTGGACCAATGGGTGACGACAAGTCTGTGCAATGTCATTCACTTACAAAAGCTTCAACAAAAATAATAGAAAAGTATGTTCAGTTATATTACAATACATAATATTTCAATTACTCCAGAGTTTGTTAAAGTTGCACAATTAATTCATCAATTGTGTGAGCCTAAGAGAACATCATAAGAATAAAGAATACAGCGTCAAACAAGAGCACTGCTGGGTGGAGCATTATATACCCGAAAGTGTTGTTTTTTAGTTAAGAAGAAGCATTTGTAAGATGTGAGAATACTTCAGATGAATATTATATTATGAATAATTGTGGAAAACTAATTAGACAGAAAGTTTTAAGGTTATAGTGACCTCGACCTTATGACCCCAAAATCAATAGGGGTCTTCTACCCAATAAGGACATAAGTTATGCTCCGGAAACCATATTGCTAACAGACGGATGGACAGACGCCACGAGGTATCACTTTATAAGTCTGAAATCCTTTGGGCATATATAAAAAAATTAATTGCAAATTAAAGACAAAAGATTGAGGTATCTGTGTCACACAGCCATAAAGGTAGACATAAACTTAACAGAAATAGTTGTTAAGTTTGATTAAATAGGCCTACTTTTTGTTTAGCACATGTGTCATACAGCGACAAAGACAGAAATAAACTTAACAAATATGTTTCAATAGCTGGACCAAATGAGTACCCTATAGTATTGTTTGTTTTTAGCAGTTCAATGTGGTTTATTGATGTGTCATACAGCGTTCAAAATAGAAATAAAGTTAATGGAAATGATTGTTGGGGTTGGTCAAAATCTGACTTTTGAGTATATGTGTCATACAGCAACAAAGAATAAAAAACATGTGTACCCAAGAGTATTTGTTTTTAGCAGTTCAATGTGGTTTATTGCAGTGTCATACAGCGTTCAAAATAGAACTAAAGTAAATGGAAATTGCTGTTTGGATAGGTCAAATACTTGACTTTTGAGTATATGTGTCATACAAGGACAAAGATGGAAGTAAACAGAGAGGAAAAAACTTTCCTATGGGATATGTTTGCGTAATAAATGCATCAGAAATGGATGCTTGACTTGATAAAATAATTTACTTTTGAGTAAATTTGTTGTACAGAGACTAAGAATGAAGTAAAAAGAGAATTAAGAAGACTTTCCTATGGGATATGTTTATGTAATAAGCGACAACCACAGAAATGAACATATCAGATATGGATGCTTGACTTGATCAAGTAATTCATTTTCTTTTAATACATGTGTCATACAGCAACACAGATAGAAGAAAAACAAAGAATATTGAAAACTTTCTTTCGGAATATTTTTGTGTCATAAAGCGACAAATACAGAAATGAACAAATCAGAAATCAATGCTTGGATTGGTCAAATACTTACCTTTTAAGTATATAAGTGTCATACAGCGACAAAGAAAGAAGTAAATATATGTGTCATACAGTGACAAAGAAAGAAGTCACACGTGCCCAACGGTAATGTTGTTTTTAGCAGATCAAATTTATTGATGCGTCATATTGTGGCAAAGTTAGAAATAAAGTGAATGGAAATTGTTGTTTGGATTGGTGAAATACTTGACTTTTTGGAAAATGTGTCATACAGCAACTTTCTTATTGGAAAGTTTTGTATCATAAAGCAAAAAGACGGAAATGAACAAATCAAATATAAAATAAATGCTTGGATTGATCAAATACTTACCTTTTAAGTATATAAGTGTCATACAGCGACAAAGAAAGAAGTAAACTCAACATTTGTTTTGTTTGGGAGAATCTATTAATAGCCTTACTAGCAACAAAGATATAAATAATCACAACCAATATTTGAATTATAGTTGATCAAATTCATTCCTACTGGGTATGTTTTTGTATGTACATGTACTTGAGAAATAATTAAAGTAGTATTTTCCTTAGCTCATGAGTATATGTATCAAACATTATAAAGTTTGTTTGTTTGTTTTTGAAGGTTTAATGCCAAAGCAACACATTAAATAGGTCATATATAACACCATATCATGATATCGAACCAACAACCCCTAGATCAGTATACTCGCATGCAACCAACTGAGCTAGCCTGGCTACTGAAGGAAGATGAACAGAAATGGGGCTAGTAAATATGTTAACTAGATAGTACTTGTTGTTATTTTATGCAGGTTTTGTGAGTCAAAGAGAATAACAAACATGGATAAAGCTATGATATTATTTTGTAACATGTATGATATTTAGAAGTTAGTTAATGCAAAATATCTCAAAACCTTTGATGGGTTAACTGTATATGGCTTTAAAAATGCTAAGTACATGTACAAGCACCAGACACTATCAATTATTCGGATACATTAATAGAATTTATTATATTTAAATTATACTAATAAAGAGAAAAAATAGCAAATCAAAGTTTTAAGTTTAAGATAGCTTTCTGTTGAACCCTGTTTAGTGTTACAAAAAATAATCTTTTAACCAGCCCAAATGAGTGCATTTACCTTCATCATTATACATACCCATGTAAACAAGATTCTAAAATACTAAGTTGGCAAGAAAAAGATAACCAAAAATGTTTTATGTTCAACTAATCACATTAACTCCTCAACCTGTAACTATATACTAAATCTTTTCTTTTGTTAGTTTGTTTTTGTTGGGTTTAATGCCAAAGCAACACATTGTACAGGTCATATAACAGCAGTCAGTCAACCTACTCACTGTTCCTAGAAAGGCTAAATCAATGGATTTAGCTGTTGACAAACTTACTACTAAGTGAATGCTTTCGTCAGTGACTGACAACTGCCCCACATAATTGAGAATCATTGGTAGGAGGGAGAATGGCCGTAGAAATAATTTCATGTCCGAGCTCCATGACAGTATGCCCCGACTGGGAATGGAACCCACAACCCCTCAATCAGTAGACTTGCATGCTACCAACTGAGCTAGCTGGGTGGCTTAAAAAATACTGTATGGTATGCTTTTATTTTGAACTAGTCACAACAACTGCTCAAATCTTCTTCCATTTTTTAGCTTTTTTTCATTTGAAGTCTGAACAAATTCAACAAAGCATATCAATTCATTGACTTCCTTGTTTTGTTTGACCCCGATCTGATCTTTATGCAGGAATATTCATAACAATGAATATGAATGTAGTATTAATGCTCGACGAAACCGATCAGTGTATTTAGTCAAAGCCTGAATGTAGTTTTTACACATGGATATCGAAGTGTACAATGAGTGTCTATTTCACAGAGGCCATACAGGTGACCAAGAGGATTATACAATGTAAATTGATTGTTTATGTTGAATATCCTACATGCCAAAGGGTAGAATAGGTGTGGTATTGCTTTTTGTTGGGATATGTCGGGTAGCTAATTATTAGATGCAAATGTGAAAGGTCAGATCTATCCAGGTCAAACTTTACACACAATATATGTATGCATAAGATCAGGTAATGAATTTAAGTCGTTAACTATCGAGATAGACTTTATATATGAAAAGATTTAACAAACAATTTGTATTTGTAATTTTAACAAAAGGGGTCAACGTTATTATGTCATGTAAAGACAGAACAGTGCCATCCATAATAACCTTTTTGTAAATGTGTGGTTTGTTTCTAAATTTTTACAAATACATGAAACTCAAAACCATACCTTTAGACACATGTGCATGTATAATAAATACAATAAGGGACTTTAGTCAGTTATCTTTCCCTGATAAAATCTAAAGCAATCCAATTGGTAAGTAGGTCCTACTAGTTGGAATCCTTGGATTTTATCATAGAGGTCCTATGTAAGGGTAATAAAATATTTCATCTAGTATCTTTCTTGTTAATGAAGATATTAACAGAAGGGATGAAATTTAGATAGTTCTTTATTTTCAAAATACTTAGCTTGAATTTCAAACAAATTAAATGATTTGAAAAAAAAAGGTTATTAAAGATTAATTTTGGCAAATTTACATTGAAAAAAGGGTAAAATCAGAGTAATCCAACTAATTAAACCTACCTATTTGAAGAGTATACAAGGGGAAACAAGTAAATCTGTGAGCTAATGCTCACTAGTGATACCCCCGCCAAAATCTAAAAATATGCGACAAACAGGAAGTAGATGAGCAAGGAGCATGAAATCGCTTTACACCATATGGGACTATAGGATGAAGCAATATGCAAAGTTTCAGGCTGCTGCATTGTATAGTTGCTGAGAAAACTGTGACGGAAATTTTGTAACGGACGGACGGACGGACGCACACACGCACGCACGGACGGACAAGGGTAAAACAGTATACCCCCCTCTTCTTCGAAGCGGGGGTATAATAACTGACTAAAGTCCCTTATTGTATAAAGTATTATAGGCTATAGAACTCATTTCAAATGTTATAATCTATTATAGCTACCGTAATGTGGAAATATATCTGAATTAAAATGTAATGACATAAATGAACAAATCAGCTCTTTTAAAAGTGTAAAGGTTATTTTAAATGGCACTGTATTGACTTAGCAATATAAACTATAAGTAAGTATAAAGATCTTAGCGTATTTTCTTCTCTGTAACTATGCTGGTCCAAGCAAACTGGTCCAAGCAAACTGGTCTTCCAATTTCTTCCCCCTAATCATCCAGTGAGTACCATTCCTTCAAAAAGTTGAACACTGCTTGATAAGACATCATATTGTATATATCCTGAAAACAAACAATTGATAAAAATAAAAAATACAAGAAATGTAATGTGGAAAACACATCAAAGCCAGATTTAAAAAGTTTAACGCAAAATTTCATGAGTTTAACGCAAAAATTTCAAAGGGAAATAATCCATAATTCAGCAAGTATGAGTTGCGGTAACTGTCTTATATTCTATTATATGATTTTATATGTAATCTTTGTTTTAAAGTTCATAAATATTTAACCATAAGTGGCTAAGATTTATAACAATTTAAAAACTTTAAACAAAAATTTCAAAGGGAAATCATCCATTATTTAACCAGGTAGAGTTGCGGTTACTGTCTTATTCTTTTCAACAAATGGTATGTAATCATTGAATGAAATTTCATAATTATCTAACCATACATGGCACAGATATCCAACAATATGAAAACTTACTCGCAAAAATTTCGATAGGAAATAATCCATAATTAAGCTAGGTAGAACTGAAGTAACAGTCTTATTCTTTCTAACAGATAGTATGTAATCATTGTTTTAAATTTCAAAAATATTTAACCATAAATGGCAGAGATATATAACAATTTGAAAACTTTAATGAAAGAAATCAAAGGGAAATAATCCATAATAAAGCCAGGCGCAGTTACTAGGGATGTGCGATAATACCGGTATACCGGTATATTGCAATACGTTTTAAACACAATACGTACCAGTATGGTCCCACAATTTTGTGGCAGAATTTGACCGGAAACTATTTCATTTTTGGTTTTCCATTAATCTATTTTTAGCATAAATGTCTAGTATAAAGTATTGACGTATCTATCTGTGACAACTTTAACATTAAGTAGGGGGTTGGAACTGATGAATATTTTTCCTGACTTGGCATTGATTTAGATACAAATAGAATATATGTTTTAGTAAAATTTAGTTGGCATCATTAATATTTTATTTCAATCTTAACTTTTTCTTATTTTGTACGCGTCCTCATTTTTTGCTCTCATCCTTTGTTGACCGCTTTTTCCCTCTATATCTATATCTAGACAAAAGTGTAGTTTTAAATGTTTGCAATTGCTTAAATAAAGCTTTTACAATGTATTACTGTGTTGAATCCTTATATTGTCAGTAAAATACAAGCATGAGTGCTGAAAAAGTTTATGTTCTAAACTCCCAATATATCGCAATACGTATTACAATACGCTGTTGTGTATATCGCAATATATCGCAATACGTAATTTCCAGCAATACCCATCCCTAGCAGTTACCATCTAAATCTTTTCAACAGATGGTATGTAATCATTGTGTGAAATTTTGTAAGCATCTAGAACAATAAATGGCAAAGTATTCCAACAGTATGAAAATTTTAACGCAATAATTTCAAAGGGAAATAATCCATTATAATTAAGTCAGGTAGAGTCACAGTTACGGTCTAACTCTTTTCAACAGACGGTATGTAATCATTGTATGAAATTTCATAAACATCTAACCATAAATGGCACATATATCCAACAATTTGATAACTTAAACTAGAAAATTTCAAAGGAAAACACTCCATAATTAAGGTAGAATACCCATAATACACATATCAAGGAATAAGACTTTTGCTACTTTCTTTATAATCAGGATCACAACCTAGATTCACTGGCAAAATATTTTAAATTTTTACCGTCAAATAAATTTTTTATAACATTTTTTTGAAAATTGAGTTATAAGTAAGAATCACACTATAAATTTGAAGGGGTATATGTCTTTAAAATGTAAAATTGAATTAAATAATCAAATTATTTTCATAAATTTTGTTTGATAAAATTCACAATACTTTAATAAATGCAAATACATCAACTTTAATAACTTTACCTTGGTATTTTTACACACATACCAAGTTAATAATAGGGAGACCCAACAGAAAATGTGACGATTTTCACCAGCTATAAAAACTACAAGTCCGTATCCTTATTTTTTGACTATGAAAACAGTTTCTGCACTCCTAGTTACACATTTAATAATTTACCTTAAACCATATGGCAATGAATAAAACAAAGAACAAAAACTTTTACCACAGATAACTAAACAAAATGCCATTTTAATACATCAACCCCCTTTTTGAAAAAATGTCAAAACTCTAGTGACCATCATACTATGAAGTAAACACATATTTACAGTATATATTTTACTTTTAAATGCCATTATTGACAATTTAAAGATAAAATAATGGTATTTTACGGTCTAATTGCATTAATCATCAACAACTTATTGATTACGAATTTGTTCGGGGACGAATCTGTTAGGGGACGAATCTTTTCGTCCATTATTTGAATTGGATTTTTAAACTTCCGGTTTAAACTTTTTACACGAATTCTACCTATTTTCTCAAATAATTGAGAGAATTAATATTCTTGTGAGGTAATACTATAAAAATAATAATAATAATTGAAAAAATGAGGCATTTACACAATAAAAAAGTTCATCCGATCTTTATCGATTGATAACGACACCGACGAAAACCGCTTACGTAATTTGTCGACATGACCCGACATCGCCCGAAGTTTGACAGCAGCTATTATGGGAATTCTGCCTTAAGCCAGGTAGAGTTTGGGTTACTGTATAAATTCTTTTCAGCAGATGTTATGTAATCATGGCATGAAGTTTCATAAAGATCTATCAATAAGCAGGCCTTTTTTTCCTTATATAACAGGGGCCATTTACAGGCGCCTTCCCCTCATGAAATTTCTATAAAATCATGCAGTTTTTCCCAAATTTGGAGTTTAACTTGGATTTTTTGTTCCCCTCCCTAATGAATTGTGATAAAAATTTCCCCAAATGTTCTATATAAAAATGGGCCCCAGGCCCCTTCCCCAAGCATTGAAAAAAAGCCCTGTAATAAGTGGCAGAAATATTCTATGCTAAATTAAAAACTTTAACACAATTGTTAAAGACACTGGACGCTTGACTGCACATACCAGTCTTAGCACATAAGACCAATTTTTTTCAATGAAAAACCTGGCTAAAAACTACATAACCATTAGATCTGTGTTAAGCATTAAGGTCAGGTTAGAGAACCCTACTTTAAGGTCATGAACCGGTATATTTTGGAATTCTCTAAGGGGTTCCTGCCCCCCTGAGCCCCCGCTGGATTCGCCTATGAATTATATTGAATACATTTGCAGTATGTCAGAGGTTATACAGTTTCAGATCTGAAAAAAACAACATAATTTCTATAATTCATATCAACTATTTGTTCATACAATGTAGTTTAGTCAAAGGAGGATGGGGGGTAAGGGGGATCAGGACACCCCATAAATATTCCAAAATTTACCTGTTCATTAGTGTATTTCTTATAATGTGGTTGTGTTCTATAGAGACCTCGAAATGTCTAAAAACTACTATCAAACGATAAAAGCACTGCAAAACGTTTCACAAGTTTATTTTTGACATCTTGACCCTTTTAGAAAAACAATCTGAGTCGCGCCAAAATTATGTGCTTGATTTATGTCAATAATCAGTTCTGATATTTAATCAAGCGACAGGACTATAATATTACGACCACGATTACCTCCCCTGAATTATCTCCCGAACAGGTTGTGTTCGAAAGTAAGAAAAAGTTCGGACCCCCCCCCCCCCCCCCTAGAAAACTCCTGGATCTACCCCTGTTCGTGGTGATTGTAGGTGATTATATACACATTTCCAACAGCCTTGCTGTTTGATTAACAATTTAGCAAGGCAGTAGAGTGTCTCACCACCATGAAGAGCCAGGTTCGATTCCAAAATCAAAGTGATGACAGCCTGATTTGGGATTTAGACCCTAATAAACTATCACAGTTTCTATATGCAGTTCAATCTTGAAGTTTATTCCTTAAACCATCTTGAAGTTGAAGAGCTACAAGACTCTAATCTAAGCCTCAGAGTAAGGTCTATTGACCTAGAAAACCAGTCTCAGGGGTAAATTAAAAAAATCACATGTAAAGAATTATGGACATGGTTCAATTTACAACTAAGTTTGAACAACATCACAGATTCCGTCATAAATAAAAGAGAATTGCACGTTAGATACACAGCTTATGAAGCTCTTAGACAACATGGTAAACAACCACATGGGAATGACCCCCAACCTCTCTCTCCATTCAATTGCATGGCAATGACACGAGGTCGAGGAGCAGGACCAAGGAAGTCGCGTGGACGCAACTTTGACGTCCAAAATTAGCAGTTTACCGGTCTCTTTCTCTCTAAACGGTTAAATATCGGATAAAACAAATACAAAGACTTACCTAAATCCACATATTATTCCAAAAAAACATTGATATGAGAAAATAAATTAACTGCGCAAAGGTAATCTAAATATTCCACACATTCTCCATTGAAGAAAACCTCGGGCTGTGTGTATAGAGCGACAAAATTTCAGCCAATCAGATTCAATCATTTACTCCATGTGATTACTCAAATAAGCGCAAAACCGGTTTTGGATTTGTCCGTTTTTGGGGGTTACACATAAGTCCACGCGGTTGTGTAGCAGCATTTGGAAAACCGCTCGGGTGATTCCGTAAACTGACGATCAGCCGAGCGGTTTTCCGAGGTAGTTCCGGATATAGCTCGTTTAGGATAACTTGAGACAAAATACAACGATACCATTTTTATACACAGGTGGATTTAAGTTTAGTACACGTAATTATCGACTATTATCAGTGTGGTTTTCATGTATTAAATTTAGTACGAGTACACACGTTCCACGCATTAAGACATGTTTAATACTTTCATTACACAAAATCAGCTGACCTCCCTGTTTTATGAAATACCTGAGTCCCAAATATGTAAACACACTGAGTCGTTTGTCTCAAGTTATCTTAAACGAGCTATATCTCAATTGTTTTATTCAGAAAATATAATTAGACAACGGTGACCCCCTCTCAGCCAATCAAATTGCTTAAAAAGTGTTTGATAAATCCCATAACACACGGTAAAGTGTTTGATATTATCAGATCGTTTTGTCCGTGCGTTAAACTAGAGAAAACAATGACCGAAAGTATGGGGTAGATCCAGACTTTTTTAAGTGGGGTGCACACTAAGAACAAAATGAAATGTTATAGTTCGTATACAAGCGGCCACGAACATTGGAAAAGTCCAATAATGATCTCATTTGTTCATACGCGTAAGTCATTAAATAATACAACCCCTTGTTAAAAGTCTAGATCCGCCCCATAATCAGTTATAATTAACTGAAATGCTTCAATAAGCTTATCTGTATTTAGTCTGGATTACCTGCCCCTTACCGCTATCGTTATCAGGTCAGTCAAAGCACGATCATGGCTGCACTCCCAATTTTTATTCAGATAACAAAATTATCGTACACGTTTTCTTTATCTGCATGATCATTTGCTGACAATAGTAACTTTAGTAAGAATTCGGTGCTATATAAGAAATTCAAAGTCGATTTACTGATTGCTCGTATACTTAGCGACCAATTAAGCAAAAACCATGTCTCGAAGTGAACACAATTCAGACGTGAAATAGTCTCGTTAGAATTTCGGAAACTTTTTTTTATCATAAATGTAACCGAACTACTAAAAAATGTATCCACTGTAATTCTTGTACAATGATCTCTAGTTTTAAGCCCGTGTAGTGAGAAATGTTCATATGAAAACCTTATTATCCAATACCTAATTCATTAATAGGGCGCGGCCATTATCATGCTTTGCCTGACGTTCTTTTACCTGTCAAAGTACGACTGGAACCGGACAAATCTATTTTAAAGCTAATCGAAGTTTTGAGAAATCAACTGTCCTTATTGCTTATTACCGGGAGACAAGCGCATTTTTTATAAGTCTAAAACTACTGCAAACGAATGATTCCATTGAATTCATCCGATCAAGTTAATGCAACATTATTTTAAAGAAAACCAAGATCTATATTTAAGACAAAAAGCTTTTCGATCAATTGTATTTTGGATATTTCATACTTTCAACAAAACGAATGTTTAGGCGTCATCGTGCACAAATGTTTAGAAGACATAATGTATTTAACAATGTAATTGAGATTTTCTACCATTTTTGTTCACGACAATCGTCTTGATGGTTTTAAGCAGGTGAAAAAATATTGGTAGGGAATGATTCAAGGGTCTACTTGTTCCTACATAATAGAACGACCAGTATTATGTAACACAATGCAATTCACATCTATCCACTCCCTTGATTACATATTAAACCGACTATATATGAGAAATATTGTCTAAATTGAATATTCGCATGTTAATTAGGTATAACAATGCATGAAAAATGATGAAATTCGTAAAACAATAATATGTACTTACAGCCTAATAACACTCTGGGTTAGCCAAAACATTCTTTAGTTCTGCGATAAAGAATTATTCCTAAGACGACTCACCACTGTGATTATTTATAAAAAATGATTTTTTACTCATTCAATGTTTAGGGCCCCGTTACACCAAACTAGTCCCCAGAACGTTCGACCCCGTCCTTAAAATATCGCGAAACTGGTTGTGAACGAGCTAGAACGTGCCGTTTAAGTCGGAAAATGTCAGCTTTACGATTATAGTTCGTTCAGAACCAGTTCCCAATACGTGCATTTCGTTTTTATCCCGTCTGTAGTCCGTTTGTATCGGGATCAGATCGGGTAAAATTGCTCGTTCTCTTCACGTGACACCGTCTCCAACTAGTCCGAACCGTTTGTAGTCCGTTTTAACCCGTTCATAACTAGTTCTTCTAAGCTCCTTTACTATTGGCCATCCCGTTTAAGACAATTCAACTCGTTCTAAGAACGTTCCTATCTCGTTCTAAGAGCATTCTAAGAGCGTTCTTAGAGTGTTCTGAACGTAATGACATCATGTTCTGATCCGATTGCTATGAATATCCAAGACGTTTCTTTCCGTTGGCATTCTCGTTCCACGGTATAAGCTGTGAGGACACAATTTGTCAAGCATCACTCTGACCACACCATGCTTCCAAAAAAGAGCAGAGCCAGACAGGCGGCGCATGTTAAGGGTTGTAGATGGGTCTTGAGCGGGTCCAAAGAGGGGGATATCTTGACCTAACCTACGCCGATAGCCTGTGGATAAATTGAGATGAAAATGAATCATAAGAGGTAATATGATGACACATTAAAGCTTCTTAGTCTATATCTTTCGTGCGAATTATAAAATATTTTATTTATTTATTTATTTTATTTATTGGAGTTAACGCCGTATCAACACAATTTAGGTCATTTCACGGCGTCCAGCGCACCTAACCTAGCTTTCCTGGACCATTGTCTATAACCAGTACTCACCTACCCTTCCACAAGGCCGGAAACTTCTCCATATTATAAAATCAATGGAGGAAAATCGACATTTATTGTCAAATTTTCATGGAAGGGTATAACCTCCCCGGGTGGGATTCGAACCCGCACCCCCTCGGGCACGAGTATCCAAATCCCGGCGCTCTACCAACTGCGCTATCGACCCGGGTTGAATTATAAAATATGGCAATAACTTTGGTAGAGGGGTCGTGCGTTCGATTCCTGGACAAAGCATACATTCGTGGAGTTTGGTCATGAAATGATTTCTACGGCCATTCCCCCTCCTACCAATGATTCTAAATTGGACCTTTTCTTGTTAACATAATATTTTGGATGTTTTGTTGTTGTCAAAAGTATTGTAAGGGACATTAGTCAGTTATTATCTCTTGTATACTCTTCAAATAGGTAGGTCCACTCATTTGGATTTACCCTTACTTTTCTATGCCAATTAGCCACAATTAATCTTAAATCACTTTTTTGTTAATTATTTGTTTGAAAATCAAGCTAATGTTTTTAGGGTAAAGAGCTATCTAAATTTAATCACTCCAGTTAATATGTTTATTAACAAGGAAGATATTAGATGAAATACATTATTATCCTTAGGACATCTATGATAAAATCCAAGGATTCCACTGGTAGAATCTACTTACGAATTGAATTGCTTCAGATTGTATCAGGGAAAGAAAGATACTTGTAGTACTAGTAGTAAAATGCCTATTTCTCATTGTTTTTTATTTCTATAAAAAATTATTATAAATGTCAAATTAAATTAGTTAGCTTATGGTTTATGAGTAGAGAAAAATACCTAACTGTTGACAGTAGGGAATACTTCCCGTTCGGGAAACAAGGGGATTCCCCTTCAGTGCTTCCCGATCGGGCAGCAAATGTCAAAATACTTCCCGATCGGGAAGGATTTTGGCCTTTTTTGACGTACCTTACTAAAAGTGACCGCTGCATAAAAGTATTTAACCTACAAAAATATGAAAAACACCATTTGATACAGGAAAGATGTATCTAAAATCCTACCGAGTCGTTTTCTTTTAAAATGCCTACATTTAAAATAATCCGAAATTGAAATTCAGAAAAAAAACAAGAGTTCAAAGAAAAAAATTGTTTCCCGTTCTGGAAACATTGCTTCCCGATCAGGAAACAAGTTATACTATTTTTAATATAATAACTTGTATGTATTGCAAAACTAATTTCAGCAAGACACCTGTCCATTTATTTGTAAAGAATTTAAGGCTATATCACCCAGTCAGAATAGTAACAAATAGTCTAACACATACACTTTAAATAAACATTCTGATTTTCTACCAGAATAATCTGATCAAAACAAAATTAACTGTCCAATTAAACTTTTATTTATGTACGTAGTTGTAATTATGTTTAGTAATATGAACTCTCACATTGAAATATCATGATATTTGATTAATTTCCTAAATCTGTAATTTTATGATAATTTTATCAGAAAATTAAAATGAGCCAAGGCTGGAAAGTCGGGTATTCTTGGTTGTCAAATGTAGGTGCTTAAGTCAATTGTAGATGGCTGGACTTACTATGTTTTTTTCATTACTCTACATATGTACATAACTCTAACCAGACGAGCTATCAAAACAAAAAGCAATGTAATAATTTTAAAATAAAGCTTACACTATATTTGAAAACAAAATAACATAGAATTAATTATTTTGTAATACATATGAGCCATTCCCTGTCAGGTACATGCTTTGTATGCTATTTGGGGAGATTTTTAAGATTGAAGAATAAAATTTCAGCAATATGTTGAATGAAGAAAATATTTCTTTACTATTAGGTATGAGATGGTTCTCGACGAATCCATAATTTCTTAAGCATCATTAAACTAAATTTCTATTTTCTAAATTTGACCAAACTCAAAAATAATGCATGATAATTCTATAGCATGATTTGAAATTTAATTTTACAAAGTATCGAGATTCTCATTTATGTTTAAACAGAAAAAAATAATAATGAATATTTTGTTCAATATTATTTGCTAGTTTTGAAAAATACATAGTTAACAAAAACAAGTGTTTGCATGAATGTTTTTTAAAAGAATATGTAAATAAAATCAACGAGCATTTATTAATTGAAAAAAAAATGCTTTAAATGGGATTACATACTTTAAATGGTTATTGGACACACCTCTTAGTCTATTTCTTGTGAAATAATGATAGAAATTATGATATGACTGTGCTTTAAACATTCACATGATTTCCCTTGAACATTGAAAACATTACATATATCCTTAGCTATGTTAGTCATTTGGCTTATGTCCATTTTAACATAGCAAGCAGGATGGAAATTTTATATCCCTTCCTTCACTTAGTTAACTTGTAAAAATAGTTTTACAATACTGTTCAAACTTAATTTTTATAGCAAAATATATACTTATGGCCGCCAGGTGTCATTGCTTACTCCCTAATAGTCTATTTTTACTGGAAATGCAATAATTCAAGTTAATGTATAATAATAGGAAACTATAACAAATGAATTGAACCACATTTAAATTTTATGTTAGTGTTTATTATTAGGTTTTTATCAGTTCCTATTATTTTGTATAAATCGTTAAGTATACCGTTGGCCTAGATTAGTTGTTAGGATGGTCGCATACTAATCATCTGATTTAGGGTTCCAGGAGCTTGGTTGTGAAATATTTTCTATGACTATTCTCCCTCTCACCACTTATTTTAAAATATGTAAAGCAATTTCAGTAGCTGACCAAGTATGCCCATAATAACTAGTGATCTGCTAAATTCAGAGATTACCCTATCCTAAAACAGTGAGTATGTAGACGAACAGTTGTAATATGAAACATGACATAAACAATGTGCTGCTACAGTGTTAATCTGAGACAATGATACTTTACATTTATACACATGTCAAACCTTTAAATTGATAATATTAAGTAGACTTATCGGAATATCTTTTTGGATGTTATAATTATTCATATAAACATTGAAAAACGAGATTAATTTCAATACTTGTAATTCCCTTTAAGGGACAGCTAAATTGCTATAAATGGTACTTGTAAAAGTTGTTTCTAACATATGCATTGGAATCAATGCAATATTTCCATTAATACAAAAATATGTCTATAGCTTAAGTTTAATTTGGATTACTTACAAATTATATTAAAAAAGTATAACTTGCTTCCTGATCGGGAAGCAATGTTTCCAGAACAGGAAACAACTGATGTCATATTATTTTCTGAATTTCAATTTCTGATTATTTTAAATGTAGGCATTTTAAAAGAAAACGACTCGGTAGGATTTTAGATACATCTTTCCTGTATCAAATGGTGTTTTTCATATTTTTGTAGGTTAAATACTTTTATGCAGCGGTCACTTTTAGTAAGGTACGTCAAAAAAGGCCAAAATCCTTCCCGATCGGGAAGTATTTTGACATTTGCTGCCCGATCGGGAAGCACTGAAGGGGAATCCCCTTGTTTCCCGAACGGGAAGTATTCCCTACTGGTTGAAGAAATTTATTTTTATCATATACTTTTTAAAAAGGTACCCTTAATACGTTAGGGACCTGTGTAATCTTTTTTACTTAAAATGATCGAGGGTTGAGGGTTTAATTCCCATGCAGGGCATACTTTCTTAGAGCTAGGTCATGAAATATTTTATATGACCATTCTCACTCCTAACAATGATTTTAATTATGTACGGTAGTTGTCAGTCACTGACGAAAGTATGCGCTTGGTGGTTGGTTAACAGCTTAATCCAACGATAAAACCTTTCCAGGAGGAGTGAGTAGGTTGACTGACCGCCGTTGTATGACCTATACAATGTGTTGCAATGGCGTTAAATTCAACAAAACAAAAAAAAACAAAAAATATTTTCAAGTAAGATTTTCAACTTTTGAATGTGTAACACATTTTTGAAACACATAGTAGTTAATTATCAAATACTTAAAAAAAATTATACTTGAGAATTGCTGATACTTTTTAGATATACAAGTTCTAACTTGAAAAATGAATAAAAGAAAAAATATCCAAAAAACAAGAGCATTTAATAAGTATTGATTTGTAATCGCTTTGCATTCATGAATAAAGACTAAAATAGCCACATTATGTAATACTTTGACTTCCTTATATTCTATGACAAAATAAGTGAATAACACTAAAATTTTGTTTACTATTGAATTAAGTTTGGTGACTTCAGATGTTTTTTATATACTAATATTAGATAAACAATTGAAAGTGGCTGATTCTTTATGTTATGTATTTTTATTTACCCTATTATTTGATTAGAATTTGTATAGAGCTATCACTCTATATTTGTAATCAGATACATGTGTCTGGTTTTGCTTCTGAAGTATCAGTATTTACTATTCAATATAGGGCACATTCCGCAAGGTGATTGCCAGCGAGCGATTTTTGTGGCATAAAAGGTCTACAATCCATACAGTTTGCTTCAAGTTAGCAAATCAAATATGTCGACTTTCTCAAACAAAAAGTTCAGAATTGTAACAAATATTCAAATCAATTAGCACCATGATTTTTCTATTTAACCCCTTTGATGAAATATAAGCATTAAATGAAATATATATCTGTATTTTTGAAAAAGAAACACGTTCCAACTGGGGGCAGCCATTTTGAAAAAGGCAAAAACGTTTGAAATTATACAGCTAGCAAGAAAAAAATTGTTACATACTGCTAGCTAGGGATTCAGCTCGCTCTATTGTCCCTAATTTATAAAGACTCTTCAAACTAATACCATTTAGTTTACATCTTCATTTCAATAGCTCATAGCTTGGAGTCTGTATGGAAAGATGTACAGTATATAGTAGTTACAGTCTAATCTGGAGGTAACCAGATACAGCAGGTTACACTCTTCCATTAAAATAAATGGGAGTAGTTGTCTGCACGTCTGGTGAAAGTGTAAGTCCTGGGCTAAAGAGTCCAGGAAAGCAATTAAGCCTATTCAGCATAACCCAATGATACAAAGCTACTAACCAGATAATTATTTATGATATCTTTTGCTTGGACATACATGTATGATCTAAAACAAGTACTGATTTGAATCTATTTGTAAAAATAATAAATTTGATAAAACAATTTGGCTTTTATTATTATCAGATTTTATTCAACTGTCAGTGGCACATACATTAACTGCACTGATGTTAATATTCACTTAGTACAGTACTGCTGTACTTGCACTCGATTAAAAATATATTTTAATCAGTGGAGTTAAAAGTATGTGCCACTAACATACCATATTTTATGGCCTAGCGAGTATGTTATATTTGAGTTATGTTGTATTTTAATTTCAACCAATAAACAATGAATGAAAAATATAAATTCAAAAAATTGCAACTTAAAAATGTTAAGCCTGGGTCCAAATCATGCTTGGGTAAGAAAATGAGAAATTAAAAACAATTACAACCATCGGCTATAGTGTAAAGAAGAAAGTGTGCCTGTTGTATCATGAAAAACTGAGGAATCATGAAATATTGGGAAAATCAGGAAACTCTGGTAATCAAAATCTGTATGAATCCTGTATTAAGAATTATGACTTGTGTTACAATTTTGTGGTTAAAATTGTAAGTTATTGTTGCAAGTTATTGAAAAATAAAGTACTAGGTTATATTTCTTATTAATTTATGTAGTAACTGAAGTTTCAAAAAGAAAAAATCATTTACAGTACATAATTTTTAATGTTAATACAAATCGCTGAAAGAGAGCATATTTAATTTCTATATCAGCTACATAACTATAGTTTGGTATGATGACGAATATAATAAAATTTCGATTGAGTACATAGTCTTTCTTGTACTATTATATTTAGTTAGAGTTCTTGTTCCATACACTTTCTAGTACAAATAAATGTCCCTTGTATAGCGCAAAAATATTCTATTATCCTCTACAAACACTGTCCACTGGTTATCCATGGAATAAACTAAATAGATGTTTCTTAAGCCTTCATTCTAAAACAAGCATCATTGTCAATGATTTTTGAGTGCCCAGTTAAATAGTTCCATCAGTTCGGAGCAACAGCAATTAGATATCTATCAGCCATCTTTGTTCACAGCACTGGAAAACAAAGCTATTTCACTCAGTGACCAAAGTCTTAATCAACCTTGAAATCTTGCTGGGACAAACAATCAGCTTCAAAACCTGTGTATCATCATCTGAAATAATTAACATTGGATTTTAATGACATTAAACCAAATCATAATCGTACAATAATAAGTTGAAATAACATTATAAAAATACTGACTTGAAAATAAAATTATTACATGGTGCCAGCTTAATACAACACTGCTCCAACTCAGTTCATGAAAAATTACAGGATGTCTATGAACTGAATTTTAAGCTGCCCAATTTTCAGTTGGAGCAAAGTGCTATTTAGCCCCTAAAGCTTCAACTTTGTTTTGTTTTCAGTAGTAATGAAATATAAATAAATGCTAACAAGTGTTTTAAAAATAAATAGGCTGGAACAGTGTCCCATAATGTTCAGCTAAAAATCTGCTTTTATATATAATGTTTAGGTTTAGTTTACTTCAAGTCTTGTACCATTATCTCTGATCACAGAATTTTCTGTCTTTTTCTTTTTTTGTTGAGGTTTACGCCGTAGGAACACATTGTATAGGTTATATCACGACGGTCAGTCCACCTACTCACTGTTACTGGGAAGACTAAATCTCTGGATTTAGCTGTCAACCATCTACTGGGCGCATACTTCCATCAGTGATTGACAACTGCCCTACATGATTTAGTATCAGTGGTAGGAGGGAGAATGGCCATAGATATTATTTCATGACCAAGCTCCACCAAAGTATCCCCGGCTGGGAATTGAACCAACCACCCCTTGATTAGTAGACTTGTTCACTATCAACTGAGCTAGCCTGCCGGGCTAGAAGTCATCTCATTTCTTGATGACAAAAATACTGAAAAGATGTTTAATGTATAAGATTAAATTGAAAATTGAAACTTAAGACAAGTTACCTTATCTTTACAAAAGAAGATTGACTGTTCACACCTATCTGACAGTAAGTAATGAAATTTTAGATTCTCACATTCATGTAACTCTTATCAACATTTACTGTCAACAAAATTGCAATTGTATACCGGTAACCCTGAAATAAAAGTTGCAAACAGAAAAATGATAAGTTATCAAAAATCCTGATATTATATTTAACGTTCCTCTTCAACAATCAGGGTCACATAATGAGGACATTTCTCTTCAATTATTAACTTTGATAGGATTCATAAACTTGTACTAAAGGCTCTTCCTTTACAAGCATATGCCTTCTTTCTGGCATTGAAAGCTAGCTAACAGAAAGGCTACACAGATTTGAAGTCTGCAACATAGACATTTAAACCTCTTAGACAGTATATTATTCAATTGATATTAATTACAAAAGGAAATATCTGAAATTTTGAAAATACCTTTGATTCATTACTTTATAAAATAGGGTTTATTTTACTAGAATAACAATATTACACATATTAATTTGGGCTAAATTTGTTAACACCAATTCATTGTAAAATGAAAATCAAAAACAGGCAACATAATACCATTTGAGTTTAAACAAATACTTAAAAAATACACAATGACTAACTGACTAAATAAATGAGAATGCTATACAAGGAGCATTTGTTGTCACGGGTCAATTTGCACAAGACATATAAACAGATAATATAAGACTAACCTTGTGTCAATGCTACTAATTGAACATCCTGTGTATGAGGTTATTCAGCTACTCATCTGTAAATAATAATGCAAAACCATTTGACTGTGATGTCTCAAAAATAATCATCAAGCCAGGATCCTAAATATTTCTCTCCTGCAACAGATCTTTCAAATAGAAATTCTATTTGAAAGACCTAGTCCTAAATATAAAACCCCACATAACTTTTTTATCATTTGGACATTTCTCTGTTACGTAGGCCTACATAACAGAAAAACGTCCGTATGATAAAATAGTTATGTACGTAGGGTCTTATATTTAGGATTTTGAAAGACCCTGCCTGCCAGTAGACTAGGACAAGAACAAACATTTTCAAAAAGAGAAATGTCGTCGTGAAGTTAGAACCAACGAAAAGCTAATGCAATAGATGCTTGTGTCTTAGTATACATTAAACTGGAACCATAGTTCCCCCAACGCCATTTTCAAGCAGCTTTTTACCCTGCCTATACTTGAAAGTAGAACTAGAAGGCAAATGGTCTGGATTCTCAGTCTTTTAATTTCTATTTATTATGCGCAAAAGGTATATGCACATAGGCATCACTTCAGTGAATAAGATTATTGCAAGACTAGATTTTACTAGAGATAATGAGTTTGATTAAAATGCCACTTCTTTATGGATCGAAATGGTTGAGGACGAAATGCACCGCAACATAACTAAACGATTCGTGCACATACAACTTTACTTTAATAATTAATGTTTAAGCAGTTATATTATGGGTGAATATTGAAAACAAGCAATGAGCCGAAATATGCTCTCTTCTCGTTAGTTCGTGCCCCTTAACCTTTATTTTTGCGCATGCGCGGTAGATGGATTAGGAAATCTGGTCACAAATATAAATATATTGTGTACCAAGATCTAAATCAACAATTTGAGCAAAAACACTTGAATAACTATCACTTAAACTAACTTTTTCACCTTTTTTCAATGCTGCGTATAATCCATGTCAATCAACTGTTTGTTTCTCAATGGATTCGTGTCCTTGACTTTGGTCTAAAAATATTGGGGCTCCACAGGGGGGATGTATTATTTTTCTTACTCTTGAAATATGTTAGTGTTGAAGCTATTGTATATCTAGAAATAACTTTGTTTCAACGGTGCTTAGAGCAGATTTTAATGTTGAAAACTTATGACTAGAGAAAAGTTTAATATCGTTTTTTTTCACTTTCATTAGAATTTAGACAATCACAGGTATATTTGTAACTATGTATTACTATTTTTATAACGTAAATTCTAGAACCAAAATATATTGAGAGGTCCAAAAACAGTCAACAATAAACAAGGAGTTTAATGGACTTTTCATAAAACCACAACATATGTTTGGAATATCCGTTGCAACCGATTTTAATAAGTTAAATTAGACCTATTTAACGCCAACTTAAAGCGCTAATTGAATGGTGAGTCCAAATCAATACCCCGCGCTGAACCCCCTAGCTAGGCAAAATAGGTCAACCAATGAAACGAGTCGTACTTGCATACACAAAAACAATGGCCGCCATGTGTAAACGAAAATTTAATACAAGTAGGCCAGGCTAGATTTAGCATCGAATTAGCGTAATATGGTTATTTTTTATCAATTTTGGGCAAAATAGTGATAAGAACATATTGATTTTTGTTCTTCAAGCAATAATACATGTTAGTTCTGAATATTTTTCCGTGAACTGATTGAGCAGGTCGAACGCTACAAACTTGCATAGAATATATTTTAGTTGTAGAATTTACGTTATAACAGTAGTTATACATAGTTACAAATATACCTGTGATTGTCTACATTCTAATTAAAGTGAAAAAAAACGATATTAAACTTTTCTCTAGTTATAAGTTTAAACATTAAAATCTGCTCTAAGCACCGTTGAAACAAAATTATTTCTAGATATACAATAGCTTCAACACTAACATATTTCAATAGTAAGAAAAATAATACATCCCCCCTTGTGGAGCCCCAATATGTATAGACCAAAGTCAAGGACACGAATCCATTGAGAAACAAACAGCTGATTGACATGGACTATACGCAGCATTGAAAAAAGGTGAAAAAGTTAGTTTAAGTGATAGTTATTCAAGTTTTTTTGCTCAAATTGTTGATTTAGATGTTGGTACACAATATATTTATATTTGTGACCAGATTTCCTAATCAATCTACCGCGCATGCGCGAAAATAAAGGTTAAGGGACACGAACTAACGAGAATAGAGCATATTATGTTTTGGTTTATTTTCTCTTTAAGATAATGTTAATGATATTTTTTAATCAATAGTGTGTAAATTATTTAATAATAAAACAAAATGTATTCTTCATTCAGAAAAAATCGTAAAACCATGCACCACGAGACTTGTCAGCTGACTGTAGGCACTGCGTTTATTAATTGAACCAAACGCGTAGCATGCTACGGTTTTGTATCCTGGAGGGAATTCCAGGATTCTTAGACACACTAGATAACTTGCATACTTTGCCACTATGTCACCTGAAAGCTTTCATAACCTTAAAAACGAGAAATAAGTCGTATTTCAATATTTTTTACATTTTTTCTAAATTTTGTCATTTTCACCATCCATGTCAGAGTACCTTTAAATGATTATTGCAGTTAATCATTGTGAAGAAAAGAAAATGTAAACACCAGAGTTATAGGAAATAATTAATCAAAATGTACCCATGTGTTAGCATTGAAACTCCGTATATTCTTCATTCAACATAAACCAAAGTAGCATAGTATTCGGATAGACATATTCGGACACGAAAATCGAAACATATAACTTTAACGTACCTTGAATATTTGTTTAGATTTATAAAAACAAATATTAAAAATTGTACTGGCTCCAAAATTTGCCTGATAACATTTCTTAACACATGTTAGTTCAAAGGGGGGCAAATGTCCGCCCTCCAAAAAACTTAGGGGGGCAAATGTCCGCCCTGTCATAAACCACGAGGGGGCAAATGTTCGCCCTTCAAAAAACTCAGGGGGGGGGGGCAAATGTCCACCCTGTCAAAAAAGGGGGCAAATGTCCGGGGGGCAAATGCTCGGATACCGTTATCAATATGTTGTGAATATACACGTGTCAAGATAGAAGGGTTGATTTTTGTTACTATAGTAACAGTGACCATTGTGGATTAACTGTCAATGAAAAGATGTTATGTTTAAACATTTTCACATAAATCAGTTTAGAACAGAACATAACATAATTATAATTGTATTTGTAAATATTAAAACGGTTTTGGACGCATTTTAGTATTTTGTCTTTATATTGAAGTTTATAAGCTGATAATTATACCAGCTATTGCCATAATTAGATGTCTATCAAACAAACATTGACTACTAATATTTGTATGAGATTATCTACTACTCATATCAACATTGACAAGGTAGTCTTGTATCTGCATTATACCAAATATAAGAGCTATGAGTAATAACACATGTAAATTTCTTACGCATGAGCATCAACATCTATGAAGAGAAACAAAATTACAATGATATCATACACATTTTGTATGTACAACTGATCAGAATTTTAAAGTCATAGCTCATTATAAAAGACATACCACTATATATATATATACCATGGAAATCAACTATCAACTACAATCATTATAGCAGCCAAAATATCCCTCCCAACAACAGCCACCTCTCTACAACAGCCACTTTTGTCATGGCCGGCTGCTGGCTGTTGTAGAGAGGTTATACTGTAATTTATTTGTTTAGAACAAAAACAAAATATAAATGATAGTAGTGCTCCAGACATTTGTCTGTCAATATAACAAATTAGTAGGAATCATAGTTATTCAACAATTAATAACAAGTAATCCAAACAGCATAAAATTTGTACGCAGTCCATAATATTAAATACTTTTTTTGTTGCAAAATGACCTAATAAATGCTGGTCATGCAACTAGAGAGACAAGCACTCAATATCGTAGGTAAAGTGTATAATTATGAATTGTCTTAATTTTATTTTCAAAGTTGACGCGCTTGCCATTAAAAAAAAAGACAACGCTTATACGCTCCTTATGTTATTGAACCTGACAAAATAACTAAATATTGAACCATGAAATAATAAAATTAAATTCCTAAAACAAAGGGGTTTCAGGATTTAAAAGAGCTTACTTTAGCTACACTGGTATTTGTTCATGACTTTTACTGGTATTGGTCACAGTTTGTAACTTTTGTAGCTTTAAATTGCAACAAACCACTAATGTGTAAAATACTGTTGGCTTCACCATTCAATATTATCTTATAAACATACTTACAGAAAAAAAAATCCAAAAACATAATAACATTTTGTTTCTTCTGGTGGTTCGAGATCGACTGAACTAAAGATAAGACAAAACAGATGTATAACACATTTGTCCCAAATATGCTCTAAGTGTACCTATTTTACTATTTATCTCAAGGAATATACATTACTCTTTTCGACAATGACATTAGATTATGTTGCCTCTTTTCGACAATGACATTAGATTATTTTAAATACAAACTATCGACTAAAAGTCTTGTTTCACGACCAAATATAGAATAAAGACAAGTTTCCTAAATAGCGCTGTCATATCTCCCAAGTTGCCCAAATAGTGACAATTCGCTAACATGATCCGATTACATGGAAATGCGATGAAAGGACGCAACTCTCCATGCAAAAACAGGATACAAGACCTAACGCCACGGCAAGAGGACGTACCAAACACGTTTAAAGCTTATTTTAGCTTTGCAATGTCATGAAAAAAACTTGAAGAATAAAAGAAATTAGGCTCATTGCAGGCATTACTACCACTCATTCGACATCATGAGAGAGATATTGTATATTCTCCAAAACTTATAATGTGCGTTATAACTTATAGATTGCATAGCATATTAGGCTTATAATGATCGTATAGAACTTATACAATTCAAATTCTATCATCTAAATACATGTACGAGGGGTGTCCCAGTAAACCGTGGACTCTGTTTATGGCGAAAAAAAACTACGCTCAAATTTAGCACCAACTTTTAACTGTCATTAAATGCATGTGTTGCGAGTAAGTACGCTAAAGTTTTAGACGGTTTATTAAAAAATAAAAGTTTTGCTTCAATTTATAAGACACTAGGCATGACAACGCGGCGCAAGTCAACGTCATATTAAGACGTCAGGTCTATGAAATCATTTTTATTCACTCTCCAAGTTCGCCTTGTTGTGAACAGTGACAAATACTGGCAATGTATGTACTTCATATTTACTTTAACAAATTTGTTTTTGTCTTACTTTTGTTACAAATTAGTGACATCAGTCTCAAAATATTAGTATGGTCAATGATATAATGGTCTACGGGTTAAGCATTCAACTTAATTTTGAATAACACTTTCAGCAGTTTTTTGGTACAATAAATTCAGTGGATATGTTACACAATAAATAACTACTCTACCATATGTAGTATGCACAATGTATACCAAATGATTCATTTTGTCTGTCTATGTATTTAAATTCAGATTTATACCCATCCATGTTGTGCCAGGCTGATTATGAAACTGAGTTGCAATTACATAGATTCAATCTTGTCCTGACGTCACCTTATCTCGTTGATGTCACTGTTATTGTGTTTCGGTGCAAACGCGTATGGCACTCTTGTATACTTATTTTATGACCTGAGATTTGGTGTGATAATATATCGATAATTTCTGCGAATGTCTATGTAAAAATAAAATGCAATTAACAAGTTTAAGTTAAAGATTTTCTGCACACTTGAACTTAGTATAAACGAATATACAAGTGTGAAAGTGGTTGCGCCGCATGCACATACCTTGTATTAGCTAAACATTAAAAAGACGCCTTTAATGCAAATATTTATAGGTCAAATGCCTGATTTGTATAAAATAAGGCTAACAAACTGTCTTGTAAATTATGATCATCATTTGACGTTAGGTAAGAAAGTTATGGACAAAGTACACGATTTACTGGGACACCCCTCGTATATTTTGAATTACATGACTATAAAATAAAGAAAGCAAGAAAGAATGGAAAGAGGAAGGTCACAATGATATACATATACATGCATTCTATTAAAACAAATGGGTCGAATAGAAACAGTCTGCTACGTAACAAGAGCGTATACCAAGTTTTATAAGAGGTATAAAAAACAAGAAAACTGTTAGCTTGCATAAGGGAACAAAGAGGAACTACAACAGCCTCAAACGACATTTCTCTTTGCGTGAGAAGATTAACAAACATCGGTTCAACGTATTGACTTCTTTTCATCGGATGGAAAAAAAACTACACATAATTCAAATAAAATATTCAAAACGTTACTTTTCTGATGCATTTATAAGCACAGTGTGTGCATGTAGCTGTTCAATACAGTCATTTTTTTTGACATTCATGTTATGACAATGTGATTGTATAAACAAGACAAATACCATGTTTGAAATTGATTCTATATTTCAAATAGAAACATTAACATTTGATTATCAATTGGTAAAGTTGGTCAGCGATCTGGGTACTATGATTTTCAATTTCGTTATTAGACGGGTTAATAATATGGTTGTTATCCGTTGCTAATTGACCATCTTTAGGGTGCAGAAGTCTGGCAAGAAATCCAGTTGGAGTGTCTCCAATATCCACAACAATAACATCTCTGCTGAGGTTCTGAAGTTTCTGCAAATCTGTTGAACTCATGTGCAGATTACTTGTTGTCCAAGGGCCTCCAATAATGATCACTACATCTGGGTATCCATTTCGATCACCAAAATGACCATGAAGAGAGTGTAATAAAAGGGAGTGCATAGCGCTTGAGACATTTGACTTTATACTCGACCCATCATATAATTTCTCTGAATTGATCCGTGACAATATAGTAGATTTGATCATCATAGAGCTAAGTTCAAATTTGGTATCTAGGTGTTCGTCAAAATGATAGTAGGCAACAAGATTGTCAGTTGGTCCAATATCGAGACGTCTTATGACTGATGATATCATGTCCTTGATTGGTTGTTCGTGGTGTTGAGCAGAAAAACGATTATTTGATGTGTCTACCATGATGATTATATCTTTATCACAACCTAAAATATTTCAGATACTATTTACAAATTTGTTTTTATTAATGTTGAAAAGGTTTAAAATCGTCTGTCTGAAGCTGCATTCATATTTAAAATTCCAAGCAGCAAAATTGTAAAAAAAAATCCTATTACCATATTTTCTTGTTATGAGTGCTAGTCAATGCATGTGGTCAGAATATATTAAGTTAAAATGTCATTTTTTTATTAATCGAACAGTTTAAAAGAAACTTGTTAATTGAAAAGGGTTTTTCAATCTAAGATTAAAAAGTGTAAACGATAATTTTTTTCACGTTTAGAAAGCTATAGTGGTTGACAAAGCATAAAAAATAAATAAA
Organism: Mactra quadrangularis; assembly: GCA_025267735.1. Taxonomy (NCBI): domain Eukaryota; kingdom Metazoa; phylum Mollusca; class Bivalvia; order Venerida; family Mactridae; genus Mactra; species Mactra quadrangularis. The sequence continues at coordinate 25,176,461 of CM046306.1, read as the reverse complement.
TAAATAAAGACTGTTCATACAATTTTCAAAGAGAGATAATCACTAAACATAAGAGGTAAGATGTACATAAATTTCAATTGTTGAAGGTAGAAATGAATAAATCAATCAACAATTATCTGCCAACACCTCGAATCAATGAATAGAAAACAAATAAACAGTTCCGTTAATTTGACTCATGTCTAGATGGTAAGTTTTAACGAAGCCATTTAGACATTCTTATCCGACAATGTTTGTGAAAACACAAGAATATTTATCACTTACCTGGTTTCTTTGTTGTTGTTGTTGTGGTTGTTGTTGTTGTTGTAGATGTTGTTGTTGTCACTTCTGGGTAATTACATAGGTCATCGATGCAACACTTAATTGAAATATCACGTGCATTAACATGACGTTTACCAAATGGTATGGTAAGATCACTGCCACCATCGCATATCTGTAATAAAACTATGTTATTGAGTTTTGAGTAAACGTATTCAATTTAATCTATCAGAAAATTAATTAGTAATGCAATTCAAAACATGCATACAATATACATTTTAAGTTACAAACATTACGGATGCAAACAATAATTCATATGAAAATGAAAAAGAAAAGTACACAGTTAACATACAAGACGGAGCATACTAATTGACATGGATGATACATTAACGTACATCGTACGATAGGAAAGTGTGTGAATTCTAAGTAAATATTTTCGAACCAATTAATTAGTTTTAATAAAAGAAAACTTGTGGTATTTTTGAGTATTTTACAAACATTAATGCCAAATGAAAGTGGATGCTTATGCATCATTAAATAAACTATTACCAACAACTTCTAAAATAGCATATTATGTCGATAACATCACTACCCAATCAACTTACTCTTCTGTCTTGACATGTCAGTTCATATTCATGATGTCCATCCATAAATGAAATCAATTCCTTCCTCATACAAACCTATAGTAAAGTAACGTATTCGGAAACAATATGAAGGATAATGTAATCACCAAATATCTAACAAAATTATTTTTTGCGGATCCTATCTGTTTTCAGTATCAAAATTGAACAAAAAAACAATGAAGTCATTTTATAGAAGAAATTACTAAAATGACCACTTTCGATTTATTCTTTCATTTAACAAGAAAATGGTTGCTGAACACATTACTGTAAAAACAAAACGACACTACATTCGAAGTTATCAAGTGGCAAACTCATTGTGATTGATTATATGAGAGCACAATTTATAACCACGGCAGGTCAATTACCTTTATAAAATTTCGATTTTGTTTAATTTACGTCGTATTTAGATCAATAATGCTTTAAACGGTAGTGCTAATATAAAATATTAGTAATTACCTCGTCTTCTCTACAGAGAATTGTTGTATTACATTTATGATAATCTGTAAATGTTGTGTCACAGTGATAACATTCTACAGCTGAAAAATACAGCAGCACAAAAAAGAAGTTAACGTATAGTGTGAATGTAAAAAAATCAACTCATTTCATTCAAGCACAAGCACAAACACGCTTTTGATTGGTCAATATTAAGGACATGAATAAAATACTTACGACACATCTTGCAGAATCTTGGACAAATCGATCTTGCCACAACATCATCCTTGCAAAAATCAGGTCTTTGTGCTTGAAGTCTTTGACAAGCTAATGTGTCTACATCATCACATTTTGGAGCACTGGTCGTTGCTCCAACATTGGAGTAAGCGAAACCTGCGAGGGAAAGGCAATGTCAACTAATATGTTAATGAAGTCGGAAATTATAACAGTAATGAGATGTAAATGCACTCAGCCATTCTTGCACAACACGACGTGAATTGCCCAGACGTTGTATCATTATTTAAGCATTACGTAAAATAATGAATGGTATTGTTTTAAATAATAAATATTTTACAATGGTACAAGCTAAATTTCTCTCAATCAATGGTTTATTTTATTTCTTGATCAACTCAATTAAATGAAATAGCTCTGATATTAAAATGTAAAGTTTATGAAATATCTCAAATTTATGTGACATGAAAAGTACTTGTAGGAAACTACTGAATTTCACTAATACAATGACACTGTGTAATCACTAATTCCTATCTAGTTCTGCAGTAGAAGATAATTTCAACCAAATTTAGACACAGCTAATTTTATTTATCTATTAAATAAGGAATAAAACTGCACATAGAATTAGACCATGGAGGTCAACTGATTTAAAATGATCAATAATAAATCACTTACAGAGTATAAAAACACACAAGTATAATTCCATTGTGTTTCTAACATAGACAAAAGGTGAACTGAACTTAGAGATAAGGCCCTAAAAGTTTTTATGTAGAACATGTATATTTGTTCCAGTTGTACTTTTTTCTTCGTTCGCATAAAAAAATCTGAGGTCACATACGGCCAGTTCAAATCAAGTGTTTTTATATCAAATGTCTTTTTGCTTTTCATCATTTTCTCTACATGTATTAGCTTTTTTCGAAACTTTATTGTTATCATTTGATTTTATGACAAGATATATAGATTTCTTATTAAACAAATATAAATGCACGTACCTAAGTTGTAAAAACTAGTCAGTCGACCTCTTTGACATTTCCTATCAAGTGTAATGATTAATATATATAGTGTATAATGTCAATGAGACATTCTGCTTGTTCTGTATTGACTTCATGTATCATGTCAATATATTTATATATATATTTATATATTATATCCGTTGTAGCACTATTAATGTCACACAGTCCACTTACTAAGTATATTTGAATGACAACCCAATTTCTGGTTTAACTACTTATCATTGAAGATATATATAAATATATATATAACAAAGTAGGTAAAATACGAATAGAATACAACTCTTCTCAATTCCATGGGTTACCAGATCGTAAAATAATCACGTGTTGATCAGACACCCTACCATTGGTATATACTGTAACCAACTACCAATGATACCATCATATTACATATGCAGGAGGCTTTATTGTTACACCGTTAGTAATGTTAGTATCTCTGAGGCAGACGGGGAATATATAAGTTCCTTGTGAAATAGCAAGTACGGATAAAGATAAAAAGGCGTGGCCAGGAAAGATGGTCAGTTGAGAGGTCCACATACATATACATGCCATGGTATTAAGTGTTGATATTCGGCGTATTTAAGTACTTGTTCGCTCAATGTTGAAAGGAAGGGTATGTAGTTTTCATTTTAAAACCCAACATGAATTTTACATTTATTATAAATATTCCATATGTACATGATAAAGTATATATGCAGATCTATCGATAAAATGTGTTTAAACAATGGATTTAACCCAAATAATAGTACGAATTGTTAACATAGACGAGTTGAATTTTAAAATATGGTCTACATTTTTATGATTATCAATATTTTGTTTATATGTCAATTAGGTCATCGTTATCTAATCCAGCAAAGGTCCTTTTGGTGGTTGTCCATTTATAATCCATTTCTGACGAGGTGTGTCGATGCAATCTGCAAGTATTAATTCTAAACTAGCTTCTGGCAGTTCCACGCATTTACCAGAGACTGGATTGTAGATGGAATCGTCCTGAAAGTATGTAGTAATTCATAAAAGTTAAAGTGACAATATTCTATACAAACCGTTTGTTTACCTTATATTGTTTTGATATTTAGTATCAAATATATTTGCTACTGGTTGTGTTCATTGCTCTACTATGTACGCTCAGTAGATACTGTGTCTGTCTTTATCATGGGGTCGCGCATTCGATTCCCTGCGAGGGAGACAACATTGTTTGCGTTTTTCATGGAATACTTCTTTTGGTAACCTGTGTATAAGTAGGGCAATTTTCAGTGATTGGTAAACTTTGAGCTGTGTGTTCGGTCCTAGTAATGAGCTGCAGTGTTCCGTCGTCTGATTTATATTTATTGCAGCAGCGACAAATCTAAACTGCCCTTAAGACGGTGACCTGAACGCTTGACCACTTTGATATGACTGAAAACTTAGTTTCAAAAAAGGGATAGTAGGGCATCTCAGCTTACATTGAAGTTAGGTATATCCTGCCATTTACAGACTTATGTATGGCATAATAATTATTTGACACTGTATATTGTAATTCGGTAACTGTATTTTAGCCGCAGCATTGGCGCAGTGATACAAACAAGATATCGAATACGGAGGTCCCTGGTTCAATTCTTTTGCTGAGTTAGATTATACCCTTTTATGAAATAAAATATTTTTATCGATCTTCCTCTTATAAGAGATCATTTGTCGGTCTTTAGTAAAAAGATATGTCCGATATAAAAAAAGAACACTTAAAGCTAGCAAAGTTCGATAGAGAACAGAGGCTGCCATAACTTACATAATGTTTTTAAAACGGCGTTAAATACAGTTTTCAAAAAGTACAGTTATTTAACTCGACAACGCTGATTATCTTTGTAACCGCCAAATAAAACAACAAATAAGCCAAACCTCTCTATATATGAATTCCTGACGTGATTTTCCACCGTGACATCTAAACATGGATATAGACATTCTACCAAATGTATCCCAGCACCATTCCATGTGTCTTATCTCATCATTATTACTGACTATCCAATACTGAAATATTAGAAACGGGGTTGAAAAAAATCAGGAATAGCAAAAATAATAACAACATAAAACTCCTTCCACATAGTCAAAAGGCAAAGAGGGATTGTTTTTAATTTATTATTCTTAAACGTGTATTAAAAGGACGACGCCACAATCAAAAAGCAAGAACTGGAAACTATAGGGTTTTCAGCTTGAACAAACAGTGGCCGTTTTTATAGGATGTGGTTTAATAACGAGCAAATATAGCTTCTGATAATGGTAGCCGCCCGGCTAGCTCAGTTGGTAGCACGCAAGTCTACTGATCGAGGGGTCGTGGGTTCGATTCCCGGATGGGACATACTTTCGTGGAGTTTGGTCATGAAATTATTTCTACGGCCATTCTCCTTCCTACCAACGATTTTTAATTATGTAGGGCAGTTGTCAGTCACTGAAGAAAGTATATGCTTAGTAGTTGGTTAACAGCTAAATCCAGAGGAGTGAGTAGGTTGACTGACCGCCGTTATATGACCTATAAAATGTGTTGCTACGGCGTTAAACCCAACAAAACAAACAAACAAACTGATAATGGTACATGTATTCTCTGTTTTTTGTCAATTAATTATTCACAATGCGTCCTAATGGCGACCAATATTTATAATGAGCAATTAAATAAATGATGGCCCTTCGAAGATGATTCATGTAATGTTTACATAACAATATTTGTTAGTGATATTTATATAGATTTATCTCGTATTATTAAAAATTTTGCACACAAGATATTTGCACATCCAATAACAATGTCTACAATGCATTGTTATAAAATTACAAGAGATGTGCGAGTGATGGGTCAAGATCATTAATGACACTAATGGTAACCTTGTTAAAAGGTGCTCTCTTATAAAAGGCCCTAAAGGTTTTGTCAGTTTGCGATACGTATGTTTTGTAGAAATGTCTAAAGTGGGTCATGTTCCGGACAAAAAGACTGCTCCAAAGATCGAAGCATATTTATATGACAAAATCCGTTTTCGGACGTTATGGTTCATATGTAATTCCTACTCACCTGATTGCCACCTTGATTATGACAAGAAAAAGTTTTAAGTTTATAATTTTCATTTTGGAAATGACTTCTTTCGCCATCAATACACATTGATCTATCAACATTTCTTATCTGAAATAATGGATTCAACTATTACACAACATAATAATACAGAATTACCTAACAAATCTAAACATTAGGAAATCCATCATATCACGAAGGTCAGTCAACCTACTTACCATTCCTGGAAAGGATGTTAACCAGTTACTAGGCGCATACTTCTGTCAATGACTGACAACTGGCTTACATTATTTAGAATGTGATGTTTATATTGACTCGATAGCGATTAATTAATGTTTCACACTATTGTATTAAATGAATTGAACCAGAAATTAAATTACCTCTCCTGAGGCCTTAGCTGATGCTGGTATGAAGATCTCTGGGTAGATATTTTGTAGGTACCATCTAAAACTTTTACAATGTAAATTCTTCCTTAATGCCAGCCTGTCACTTATATCTCCAATATCCGTCTATAAAACAAGACTACATCAAGTTAAATATGAGTTGTCTTATGCATATTTTATGACTGGTTTTCACGTCGTTTATGTTCGTCGACCGGATAATCTCACTGAATTTCTTGGTGACTTTATCTCACAGAAAATAGACGACTGCTCTTTGAACAATTAAATGATAATTAGATTACCAGTTAGTTCTACTTGATAAACATTCCTTTTTTGTTAATATAATGGCTTAGCATACCTGTATTATCAAATTAAGCACATGTATACTTAGTTGATGACTTAGTTAAGTAAAATTGCCTACAATCAGCCGAGTCAGATAAGATTGGTTTGTCTGCAAGATGTTTCCAAACCACTTTTGCCTGGGTAGAACTGAACACGATTTTCAACTTATGCATTTAACTGTTTAACTCCGCCTTTACAAAAACATGTATCTTAATAACTTCTCAAATACAATTGCATTTGCCTTACCTTGTCATTAGGGTTAGAAGCATTAAAGTATACTTTAAATTCATCTAACCAAACTTCAGCGACCCTCTTCATGTTCCTGATCACAGGATGAGCGTCTTTCCCTCTTGTGAAAGGACTTCTTACTCTAAACACGTGACCAACATGTGAACATGGGATTGTTTCTAATGTACCGCCACACATCCATGTCTTGAATGATAACTCTAAATTTTCTCCGCCCCAAATATCAAATTCTCTGTCGTATGTTCCGAGTTCTTTGAAAAACTTGCTTGAGATGGCAAAAAGTCCTCCAGCCATGGTAGCTGACCTGATTTGCAATTTGAAAAAAGTCACTAAGTTACGTACCCGTTTTTTTTCTATTGCTATACAGTGTGTATTTAGTTTGCACCTCGTGAACAATGCAATTACTTTGTAAGATGGAATGGTTCAACGATGGTAGGAACTAAGTTTGTTTAGATTTGTTATGGCGTTTGGTACTGACAATGTCATCACACGTTCGTAAAATACAACTACTATGGTTCAGTAAAGCAAGGTAATAACTGCAGCGACAACACAATGAGCATATTGGAATTTTATACAAATTGTCTATAACATTAACCGTGCATATGTCATTCTAGTCTGATCAAAGTTTTCCTAAATATTTTCCAGAGCTTTCTTTAGAGTTTGCTCCATTTTACCTAAGACTTTGCTTAAGCTTTTTTGTTTTGTTTGTAAAGTTATCGGAATTTTTCTAAGGTTTGCTAAAAGTCACCAAGCTTTCTTTACGGTTTGTCAAAGGTTTTCTCAGAGTTTGCCCAATTTTCCAAAGACAATGGAGCTACTGATTGATATAATATAATTGAACGTAATTCAACAAATATAACAAACCTTATTGGTAGATGACGTGCATTGTTCAGACGTATGCGCTCTCGTTGAGGTACAGGTATGAAGGAAAATATCAAATTCCAATGGAAACCACCGACTGCAATTGATTCAAGCGTAGTTGGAGGTGTCATATATTCGAAATTGTCATGCTTTATGTTTCCAATGATTGGGACCAGCACGTTGGTGTAGTTTTCTTTTATCCGATGCAGTAATGGAGGGAGCCAACCTATAAATAAAAAAAAAAGAATGTCAAAGAAAACGCAGAACACTCAGCAATACGAAAGCCTATGCAATTCTATAATAACTCCGCTGGATTTATTTAATGTACCGGTAAATACAGTAAAATGTCCGCGACTGTGGCTCGTGGGGTTTAAGCCATGCAAACAAGACGCCTATCCTTCTATTTGTTACATAAATAGTGTACCTTTCGCTCAAGTGATTCTTGCTCTTCCCAATTTAGTTTAACTCAAAATCATCAAAGGCATTTAATAATCAACTTTAGGTCACCAACATAATCCCACTCAAAAACACCGATCTGCGTTCTAACATTATATCTAAAGATTACCACATACGTACCTTCCGTGGCTTCGCAATGTGAATCTAAGAATACAGTTACTTCTGCTGTACATTTGTCAAAGCCCATTAAACGTGCTCGTATCAATCCAGCTCTTACAGGAGCCCGGATAAGAGAAACTTTTTCAAGTTTATCAATGTAATCTTGGAGGGGTTGATGCAAGTGTTCTGAAAATAGTAATGTCGAACAACTCATTTGATTCTTCTTTTAGTTCAGTACAATTCTTACGCAACAAGAGTCTATTCTGCGTTCTTCATAATGAAGACATAACGTGAATTGACCAATGTCATACATAGAACTTAAATTATAAATGTTTGATTATGATACATTTTACCTGACGTTATTCGTGTGTTATCAGTGAATTATACATGAACAGTATTTATGACATTAAGGTGCGTGAAGCACATTTCATTATTATTCACTGAGTACATAAAGAAATCTCGTAGTTTACTTCTACATAAAACACAAAGAATTAAATCAATATCTAAATGATTCGTAGGAGCAGTTGTTTAGTGATAGGACGCGCGATTTAAGATCGAGAAGTCCTGGGTTCGAACCCCACCACTGTTAATTTTCACAAACAAGACGTTTATCTGAAATTGTTTCACTCCACTAAATGCATACAAGCGGAGCCTAAGGCTGCAGACGGTAAAGTGGGTAAAAATGCATCAGCATGAAGCTAAGACAATTAAATGCAACGCCTTTACTATAAATGTGCATAAAAAGTTTTCGAAATGGTACTCAAATACCTAAAACAGAGTAGTCGTCAACAAGGATTATTTCTTTGAGATACTGTGGTGGTGATCTGTCAATGACACTATGAATTGTGCGGAGTAATACTTTCCAAGCCTCGTTGTGAAATATCACTATTACGCATGCGCTAGGCAAATCATTTCCATAGTCTAGATTTTTACACCTGCATTAAATGATTTAAAAGCAATATTTACAAGAGGAAGTGGCTCAATATATAATATAATATCATAAGTAGAATTATCAAGAAAAAGGTGAAGACATAGTCGTAAAATTAGTTCCACAGCGAAAGGCTTATAAGTGAGATAATTTTGTACAGTCATTTCAGTAAAACCTTCACAGCATGCTTAGAATACTAAATGTGTACATTTTTATAACGTCAATTTTTATTATGTTGACATCCTCGATCCCCAAAATAGTCAAAATTGCATTCTGTCATGTGTCATACCAAAATTTTGAAAAATATGGTACGAAGGGAATCTATACCAAAAAGGTTTAAATCGCTGGCTATAAAAGACCACCCCTATATTATTTGACCACTTTGCCCACGATACCAACTGTTCTTTAATTGGGTTTATCGTATCGTTGAATCTAACATACTAATGCATTGTCACTTATAATGCAGTCAAGTTGCTGATTAAACGTATCTCAAACGTATAGCCTTAAATGAGTCATTTCGTAAAATACATAAGTACAAATGAATTCTTTACTCAGGAGCTCTAAAATCTGGTAATGTTCTGTGTATAGAAATCTTGTCGCTTGCAAAATTGTTAAACTCATATCTTCTTTCTTCTCTGTAGTACTTTGACAACTGTTCCTCACTCAACGCTGATTTGTTAATGAAAACTGGCCGGCCCATCTCTCCTGTAGAAAAATATTTATATGTATAACTCAATAAATCAATCATGGAGGGAGAATAAATCACAATAATATCAAATTTCTTTGAAATCGTATGACCATCCGCGATCAGGAATCAAACCTGGGTCTCCGGAAACAAGGTTCATTATCCCATTAATATAATGATAGACATACTCCGCGGCTTCACTCTGTATCTTAGGTCAAAAAGGAAGTACATCGGATTGACAGTCTGACCACTACGTCTGGGTTTAATTATATCAAAAGTTTGTCATAATATTCAAGGTTTATAAAGAGTATGTATCTTACCGTAGCCACCAAGGTCACCTTCCTCATCAAGATTTCTATGTGGATGTATAACCATGTCTTCAAGTACATCATCCCTTTCTTTCTTACCATCATCATGAGAAACATTCTTTGTATCAAGCGCTTTTACACCCTGATCAGCAATTAATAATTTTTCTTGAGTGTCTTCTAGAACATTTATTCCTCTAGTTTTGTTTTGTAGCAATACAATGTCTGATACACTGGTTTTGGTTGAATATAACTCCCTTGGTAAAACGTTTGAAAATGAAGTTAAAGCTATTTGGGAAGCCAAAACAATTAATGCCGCTAATACAAGTATTTTTGTGACACGAACAATTTTACGTTTTGGAAACATTATTCTTTAAGAAAGACAAAAATGTTAATTTTAAATCTTCATTAGAGTATATACCTTCCTTTCAGATATTTAAAGAAAGTGTCTTAATTAATTAAAGTTCAACACTTAAACATCAGCGATTTTTTTTTAAATACATATATCACAGAAGCTTTTTCTTCAAAATGTCCGTATTACATTTAGTTTTATTCTTCATTTGAAAACTTTAAGTATCCGAATTTTTCAGCAATCTTTTAACCCTCCTCCTCATGTATCAAAATATCACGTGGTACTAAAAATATCCGTGTTTAGTAACTATACAATAATACATAAATATATTCACAATGATTAACAATATTGGTTTATTCGATTTTATCTATAGAAGCTGGTTTTTTTTAAATCAAACTTATAAGTATTTTGATCACGTTTTCGAAAGTAGTCTCTCTCGACTGTTGATTCATATCCATATGCATATTACATCCGAATAACTATATCAATTAATTAATCAATTAACTAGTTCAAAATACTTGTTTGACAGATGTTACGTTAAATCGATACTTTACTGAATGCGTAGCATAAGGGTAACAAAATGACCGGGCTAATAAATGTATGACGATACAAAAATCAGTATAAAATTGTACAATGTCTTTTACATTATATCAGCCCATATGTTGCATACAATTATTGTTTTTGCTATATAATTTAATTAGATGTACAACTACAGAACTCTTATAATTAACTTTTTTGTTGTTTAGATTTATATCCCTCAAGATAAAGACATGCATAGACTTCCATGAAAGTGCGTTATTCAACGATGCCCAGATCAATAACAGTGTATACAACAGGAGTAAGCAAATATAAAAGATGCATCAACACTACTAAGACTTTGTTATCAGGGTCTAGACTCTATCTTTAACAACGGCTAATTAAAGTAAACAAATCTTTGTTTGTCTTTGGGGGGTTTTCTGTCATAAATATGACACGTGATACAAAAGTGCTGCGTACCATAAGGGAAAAAATGAACATAAAGTTTAAAGTGCTTCAAACAAATCTTCTGTAAATGGTCGAAGTCATCTTATATTTTTACATTTTTGAGTTACTACAAAAAAAATCAATTTCAACTTTTTTGTTATAGGAAGATTTCCTTATTGAAGTTATCGCCTCTCTCTTTTCGACTATGAAAAGTAACTGCAAAATAACTTATCGTCATAAGTATTTGCATTGTGCATACATATATATTGTGATCGTTTTCCTTGTAGTTCTCATACATGTACTATTTGTTCGTTGGCCTTTACTCTGTTTTACTATCAACACTATATGTAATAATTGTTTCATTGGCGTTATTTGATAGCAAACTAGAGGTTTATTTGTCAATACAGCTTTAATGTTATGTACACAAACTGTCTAGCGTAGAGGAAAGCTGTATGGAATGTTTATAAATATTAGATAAACGTTTTAAATATAGACATTATAAGCAAATCTGGCACGAATATGGTCTACTTGACCAATGCTAGCGATCTTATCTTTCAATTCAGTTCTTCTCTACTCAATGAAAGACACACCATGGCATTGTACGTGTGGATATTAATTTTCAGTAAGTAATATTGTTCTGTTGTTTTAGTTCTTTGTCCATTTTAACATCAAATAATCTATGCATTTATTTACTTATATGTTAAAGACTCTTTTAGTGTATGGTCTCAAAAGTGATTGACATACTAACTGAGTATCTACATGTAAGAGAGTATTTAAAAGAGTATTTAAAGAGTATTGCTTACATATTCAATGTACCAACACATAATGCTTGAATTGGAACTGTACGAAAACTTTTTTTAAAGGTTTTCGAAATGATTTTGGTACAATTTTATACAGTTTAGTATTTTACGTGCAGCAAACATAAGCTTGTTAACTAACAAAGCATAATTATTTCATTAATCGCCATTGTGTCTTTTCGTGTCATTAACATATATGTATTTTTGTACAATAGTAATCTGTAAACTCTGTTGAACTCAAAGATAAAAAAGACAAGCATAATTAATTAATAGACTCAATGCCTTTCATGAAGTGATTCATTGGTTAGGAATGTATCCTCATTTTAGTATAACTTATTGACTCATGTAATATTTCATATCGTTCAGTTCCTATATTTGTTACAGTAGTTGCGTACAAAGTTTATAATGCATCTATCATTACGTATAATACTCAACTTATAGTTACCAGTAAAACTACCATTACAACATTCAAGCATACCTTCAAGACTTGAAAATATATAACAACAATTCTATCACTATTATATTATTCTGAAACATTACCATAACTCTCTTTTCTTAGGCTTTGTTCACCATACTACTGGAGCAACGACAAGTGCTCCAAAATGTGATGATGTAGACACGTTAGCTTGTCAAAGACTTAAAACACAAAGACCCGATTTTTGCAAGGATGATGTTGTGGCAAGATCAATCTGTCCACGATTCTGCAAGATGTGTCGTAAGTATTGTAATCAAGTCATAATATTGTTATATTGACCAATCAAAATCTAGTATCTTAATCAATGAATCAATGGAGTGACAAATAATCACAATGATATCAATGTTTTATATCCATATTTTTTTGAAAAACATAATTTATGCAACTAAGCGATAGGGCAACTACCACTCAAAACAGAGAGATTTAGATATATAAACTTTATTAATCATTTCTTTAGGGTGAAGTAATATGCTTTGAGGATTGAAAGTTCCTGTTTGTTCAACTATTTTATTTCGAGTCAAAATAAGACGTTGTTTGTTTAGTTGGCGAAGTTTCAGTAGGCAAGAAGTTAAATACTCGTGGTTTCATTGTCGTGGACAAGTAACGGCATAACATAACTTGTTTTAATGTTATTTTCAGCTGTAGAATGTTATCACTGTGACACAACATTTACAGATTACCATAAATGTAATACAACAATTCTTTGTCAAGACGGAGAGGTAATCTTATCTACATAGTACATATGAATATTTATAAATCAGATAGTTGCTCGCATCATATAACATACATTATAAAATGCACATGATACTTTTAGACCCATTGTCATTTAATAACTAAATAGATGTTGTTTTAACCTCACATTGCTTCTATATGAAATGGAATGCTTCGACTGTCAGATTTGAATGGTGAAAAAATAAATACTGGATTTCCTTTTAAGTTATTTAGTACAATACGTTCATATTATTTGACACGCTTGTTGCATCAGCAATTGTGACGTAGCATGCAAACAAATTTATGTAAGTGCAATAAAATGTTAATCAAATATATTGTTCATGCATTCAGATACGAAATGCATATGATTATACATAGTCAAATGTTTTCTTACATATTCTTACATTTAACTTTTTCATATAACAATCTGCCGTTGCGAAATATGCAGTTAACTAGATGAAGTTATTTTCGTGTAATAATAATGTTATGAAAGAAATTAATATAATTATGTACTATTGTGGCATATGCTATAGGATCGCATTGATGCATTTTTAAATTGACTAATGCTGTATATAACTTGCTCTTATAACTGATAAAATATTTAATATTCTTTTTATCTCATTCTGTAGGTTTGCATGAGGAAGGAATTGATATCATTTATGGATGGACATCATGAATATGAACTAACATGTCAAGACAGAAGGGTAGGATGACATTTTGAAATAAAAGCACGATGTTGTCTATATGAAACATGGCATTCTAAGTGAAAAAAAATATAAGCAATCAGAAAAAAAATAAAAAAAAGCTTATTCATAAAGTTGCGCATGCATGCTCAAGGTACCTGTAAGAGAAATATTAAATACCGATGGATAAAAGATGTATAGTAAATATACAGTATAAAGCTTTTAAATTTTCCTGAAATTCGAAGCAATTTAGCTTCTTGGAGAAATTATTATGTGATATATAGTTAGGTTATAAATTGATACTTTTTCATACCATTTGTGTACAATAGTAAGCGTATATTCTTTCATGCTTTACGATGAAATGCTGTGTTATACGATGAAAATAAACGATGAAAATATCGGTTTATATTTTCACTACGGTGAAAATATAAAAAATGACGGACTACTTTTTTCAAGGGAGACAGACAAGCTAGAGCTTTTTCAAACATCATATAAGCGAGTTCAATGGTGACAAATGCATTAGTTGATGCTAAAGCAGGAGATGATATAAACAAATCCAACATATCCTGTTGCTAACTAATTTTTAAAACGAAAGTCTACAAATTTAGTCGACACAGCTCAGTCCAGATTACACGGCAATCACGCGACTGCATAATAGAGATTATTTGTACATAATTGGGGTCAAATGCGAGAGTTTCGCGCTTTTAATGAATAGTCTGATACAGGTTTTCATGAGAAAATTCATTACAAATCTTAGAATAACTTACGTCACCATTCAAATCCAGCGAGGAAAAACTCAAACATGTCTGAACGTTGACTGTATCAAAGCTGCATCGTGTGCATTGCCATTGGATTCCATTCGTTGATTCATTTGACGAATATCCAGTCATTATACGGTAAATACAAAGGTTGGCTAGTATAAATCCAAGCCAATCTGTGCATAAATTAGATATAATGAACTGGCTAAAAATCATCGGCTTTCTTGAGTCTTCGCCATTTTGACAAATCAATGAAACATCCCTTCAGCGCGTAGATCTAGATTCTATGTGTTTCCTTACATTATCCTTATATCCATATCATAATTGTGAAACATGTACTTTCCAGTCGCTTGATAATATCGTTTAAATCCTTCCGTTTAACCGCGTAATATGACATCACAATAAAAACTGTATTGATTTAAAATTCGCGTAGACCAACTCAGACGTAAACACATTTACCTTGACATTGACTGTTCATGCAGTACACATTTGTCTCCTTCCGCGTGAGGAAACTGTTACACGATTTTCGAGTTTAAAATTGTTTTCCCTCATACTTCTTTAATGTAACAAACATGGATTAATTAAATTTGGATGGGTAGTGTCTTAAGAAATGAACGATTATATTACAATAAATTATGCACACTGGAACTACTTGTTTTCGCTCTATCACATTAATAATGAGTCATACGGTCTGTCCATGAACTGGCACAGGTAGATCTAGATAGTCTTGCATCATTTTTCAGGTGAACAGCATGAAAGAAACAGAAAATTCGCCGATTTCGGTGTAAGATCGATTTATATTTCACCTTGTGAGCTCAGAAAATGACATTTTCACTCGTGGCTACGCCACTCGTGAAAATATGTTTTCTAAGCTCACTCGGTGAAATATAAATCGATCTTACACCAAAATTGGCGAATATCCTCTATATATTTTGGTGATTTAACACTTGTTTTGTTTATTATTTATCATGTGTCACTTATTTAATGTGAACTCACAATGCGTGTCTTATTTTTAACGAAATCAATGTACGGTTTTTGTCTATCTACATAAAGTGCGAAAAAAGCTTCATACCGCTTTTAAACAGATGAAGCTGTATATCAAATTATTTATTTTGTTACAGATTTGCGATGGTGGCAATGATCTTACCATACCATTTGGTAAACGTCATGTTAATGCACGTGATATTTCAATTAAGTGTTGCATCGATGACCTCTGTAATTATCCGGAAGTAACAACAACAACATCTACAACAACAACAACAACTGCAGCAACAACAACAAAGAAACCAAGTTAGTGTTAATTACCTTAGATTAAATTATGACGATTTCACATTTAGTGATGTGCTAGAAACTAGCATGACAGAGTTGTTACGACATTGAACTTAGTAATCGCTTTGGTTCAAATCTCATTTAAAACCAACTTCGTTGTTCTTTAACAAAAAGCTTAATCTACTGGCTCAGGTCTGGGGAACTCATGACTGATTGATCTAAGTATTGTGAACTTGTTTCACAATCGAGCAAAACTTTTTTTTAAATGTTCGTTTTTAAAAATTGACTTTTTGCCTACTGTTAATGTTGTTCATAATTTCAGCTCTTTTAGACTACGTGGTGTAGGCTTTTTAAAATGAGCTATAAGAGTTAACGGTATTGTTCTTAGCTTGAACAATTTATGATTTCTTATTTGTTGAAAACCTCTTGGAAGTTCATAGTGATTTAACTGCATTCCTTAGGCTTTAGTTTGTCGTGTATACATTTCTTTTCTATTTTGACTTTATATAACGTTCCTTTCGGTTGGTGTTGTGTTGAAGAAAATTGAACGGGAAATGCCACGTGCTTGGACAATTATCTTTGTAAATATGCGCAAATCGGTTATTTGGTTTACAAGTAGCAAGCTTTTAGTGAAAGAAATGGTAAGTAAACAGGCCATTTTGTGGAAAATTTGTAACATTTACATGTACATGTGTATCTATTAAATAAGACGTCGTTCAGTTACCTTTTAAAATTCTTATGAATAATGTTTAGTTCTGACTTAATTAAAAATTAAATTACACAAGGTGAAAATGATTTTTTAGATTTGTATTGTAAGATTGCGTGTATGTCTAAGTATTCATCTTTTCAGTGTTGTATTAAATATTAACGAGTTACATGTATGTCCTGCCTTGTGTTTCATTTAACCTATATGGATTATTAACCATCTTTCCCTTAGTTCGTGGCATTTCCCATCTCTTTTCTTTTGCTTTTTGCTTGCATTGTCAACTGCATTTTGTTTCCCATTACCTTTACTAACATAGTTGATGCAATGTTAGTTCTCTGCTAAGCCAAGATAATGCGAAAATTAACGTTTTATAATGTAAGACAAGGGTTCATGAAGTCATGTCTATATTCATCGCTTTAGAGTATGTGTATGCATTCCTATCAATAGAATTTTGCTTTAAGTAGTTTTACGAATAATACTCGTACGTGGCTTTTAATGACTATGTAATTTACGAATGTCCTTAGTGACTTTTAAATAGCTGTGGTTGCAATAATTAAAATTTACAAATAATTTTCATAAATTTCAGTTTTCATTTTAATCCTTATGAAATAATTAAGTAAGTTTAATAGAAAAATATCAAAAAAGTGGTTTAGTAATATTTATTTTTTATGAAAAAAGTGAGTTTAAACATGTAAACTTTTGTGCAAGTTTACATGAAGTACAGTGAAAACAGTTAAAATAAAATCTTCAAATCAGATTGTGTACACCCCCGTACAGATGCACTAAGAGTTAAAAATACAAATTAATTTGTACTTTGTCTGAAATCAGTATAATAAAATGTCTCTATATGCTAAAATTCATAATTTTCAACATGTACAAAATACATCTTTACACAAAAGAAGTAGTACAAACAAAAAGTACGGTGTCCAATAATAGACACAGGTAATGAAAGGTACACACTTAAAATATATATAATTCAGTAGTCATTATTGAACGGCCTGCTAGCGGAAAACGTTTCAGGCAAACAGCTAACGGTTTAACTTATATAGTACGCGAGTATGAAACAACCTGAAACAAAATAGTTCCAGTATATTGTGCAAACTAGTATCTGCCATTACAACGAAGTCGGCGGTATTACTCCCGTTGATTTAGATCAATAAATTTACAAAAAACAAGTAAACAAGAAAAAAATTCCTCCTCTCCGAATTCTTCTAATAAATTGAAGTAAAGATTCTCTTGTCCGCCATTTTTAAATGTTCGCACTTCAACGGATCGTTCAATTAACCGTTCATAACGGTAACGGTGATTGACTAACGTTAAATGCTTATTGAACGCAGGGCTGATAAAGAACTGGGACTGTTTCATAAGAATCTTACGTAAGATAGCGAAATTTCCGAAATTACTTACTTACGTTGAACTTACGTTTACGATGAGAGAATTTCAAAGACGCACTCGAAACTTAAAATCTTTGCGACAATACGATCTGACTTAAGTCAACGACAAGTGGTGAAGCCCTCAAATTTTGGTCACTATGATATGTTGTCAACAATACATAATAAACTACAAAACATTTAAAGAATACAATATGTTCCACAAACTTCAACGAACAATTTCGCAAACGGAGATTAGAAGCTCTCGAAGAAAATGCACGAGGGCTATACCGAGCCACCATACTCTTGATTTTTCAATACACGGCCAATTTAAACAAAGGTGACACAATAAATGGTCATCTGCTAACAAAACATCGACCAATTTAAGACGGAACTGATGGGTGTCAAAATAAAGTAATTAGGCGCAAAAAAGTTCCCACGTGGCGTCAAATAAATACCTTAAAACAATATATCATCAAATCTACAGACATAAGTAATAACTTCATAAAAAATAAACCATTCTTAAGACATTTCATCGAAATCTTGCAATCTTTAGATAGAAGTTCAGTTCGCGTATGTACACACGTTTTTGTGATTAGCCCCTGACTTCCGCAAAGATGTGTAATGAATAAGTTTTAATACACACAAAATGGACGCCCAAATTTTGATTACAGAGCCCACTTGTTTGTTTGTTCATATATGTAAATTCAGTCACAGATATAGAAAATGTAAGCCTCAGTGCATCTAGACTAATATTAGTGCATTCAATATCTACATATGTATTCTGAAATTGTCCGCTAGAATAAAAGGAAACTTGCACAGAAAATAACGCATTTATTTCTGTATTCAGAGGTGATGTAAAGTACCTACGATAATATTGCCTGGTCCAAAAGATTTCAGGCAAGAGGGATGATTAAACATCATGATATTTTTAGCACTGCATTAACCCTAACCAACTTTTTGAGGGCCGGTACATAAAGATACCTTTCTGTAATTTCAACTTTTACATAGTCCTTAATGTTCTAATTGAACATTTTGCACGTAATGATTAATTCAAAGCATTTAGTTCCACAGTAACAGGCTAGGAATAATGAGGAAACAACAATATTAAATACTGTAATACAGTGTAACTTTACTTTGAAATTTTGTTGATGAAGGTTGAACTTTCAAATTCTATTACATTTTGATAACAGTATTTTAAATTGCCCTTTCGGTAAATTTTATCTTGGCTTAGCCTATTATGATTTTATTCCTTGTAAAATGCATAACTATCATGAAGCGCACCATTTGCTAAATTGATACTGAACAATGTGTCTTAATTGTTAGGCTGTGTTACGTTTAAAGTATACAAGGAGATAATGTTCTTAAATGATTTCGTTATGTTTTGATTTTTAACCAACACGTTAGCACGGTGTTATAAATAAATATTTTAGGCTGTGCAAAAGATATTATAATCATGGTAGATGTAGCCAGAAATCGATTCTTTCAAACACTTGAACAGCCAGTTAAGGATTTGTTAACATCAGTCATTAGACGTCTTGATGTTGGACCAACTGACAATCTTGTCGCCTACTACCATTTTGACGACCGTTTTGAAGCAAAGTTTAACCTTGGTGAAATCAAGAACAAGACAACAATATTGTCACGTATTGGATCGGAGCCACTGTATGATGGAAAAGAAAATGCAGCGCATAACATCACTAACGCACTTCATTACATTTTAACACACGCCGCCCACGGTCATTTTGGTGATCGACCTGGATACCCAGATGTTGTACTCATTATTGGGAATATGTTAACGACCAACAATCTGAATTTAAGTACGTCTGATAAACAGAGACTTCAACAGCTTAGCAGAGATGTTATTGTTGTGGATATAGGAAACCACCTCCCATCTGGATTTCTATCCAACTATTTACACCCTCATGATGGACAGCTAGCAACTGATAGCCACCATATATTACAACCAACTTGGAATGACTTGCAGGACAAAACTAATCAGATCGTCGACCAACTTTTCCAATTGATATGTTGATGTTACTTGTAAACCATGTGCATCTGTTTACAATATAAAAATGAATATAAGAATCATTACCATTTTTTTGTTTTTAAATTTATGTAAAACACTGCAAGATGTTGAATTTTGACCGTACAAATGTACTTGGTTTCTGTGTACAGAACATCAAACATACATCATAAACATGTTGTTGTTTTTTCAAAAAATATTCATCACGCTTAGGGTACCGTGATGCTTATCTTTAGACTTTTTAAAGTTCAACGCCGTTCTTTAAGTGGGGGCTTCAGAATATACAGACTATACAGAACAAACTGTTCGCACGAGTGGCATATCTGCTTTGTTTCTCATTACTTTCGTGGGTCTTATATTTTGGTTGGCCTATGTACGTTTTTGTAGTTTCCTTGACTTTCTGTACGTTTAATCATGTTTTTGGAACTAGAAATTGTGTATTGAAAATATGGATTTAATGGTGTATGTCTACTCGTATATCTTAGTGTATACCCTGGTTTGCTGACTGTTTCCATTAGTGCTTAAATTGTGCTTAATTGGGTTTGACCTTGCCTATATTGCATTTGTGTGCATTCTTTCAATATTAGTTGTATACTTTGTTAAGAATTGTGTGTCTGTTACGGTCATATGTATTTGTTTGTGTATCTTGTTGATGTTTTCACGTAACTGCAGTTTTAACCAGTAGACACAAATGTCTGAAATGGTAAACATTTCTGTATCATGCAACATTTACGTGACATAAAGCCATCTTTTGAATCAAGAATGTCATTTTTCCGTGGTAATGATTTTGATAAGAAAAGATAACAATGGTTAAAATTTGTCAAATTTAATAAAAGCAGTCATACTTTCTAAAAAGAGATTATAACACATTTTAAACCTGAGACGAACAATATAATGTTACAGCTTTTTGACTGCCAAGACCTCAATCATATTCGTGACAGATATGCTTAACATAATCAAATTTGATAATTTCTTCATGCAATTTCGTAATATGCGATAAATAATAAATATGCACAGTAAAGTTTTGCCATAAGACCACCTTGCTTTTTGAAAAATGACACAAGTTTTTGATGGTTTTAGGTCCTAAATACTTAATTTAAGAAACAAGTCTTTGGTAGTCTTAAATTTAATCTTCACCGTATAACAAAAGTTAGCAATTGATACCTTTTTAGTAAATACACATGTTTTTACCCATAATCTTCTTCCATCACTTTTGATGCGATATACTGTTTCTGTGCTGGGTTATCGTTAAACCTACACAAACAAACAAACAAACAAACAAACAGTTTGAATTTCTTCAAAAAGTAGATTTCAACTTAATACTTCTATTATAAATACATAATCAAATCTGTAGCAACAACTCGTTGGATGTTGGTTTGCTTTTATCATTTCTAAATGTGGTTTAATTTGCAATTATACGTTTGATATGCAGTCCTGTAAAAATGTCAGGCTTCGGCATGAAAAGTGAATAAGACTAACAACGAAGTAGCTTACATTTGTTAAATTTCATGCTAAAATTGTTATTGTGTTCGTTGTAAATAAATATACTAATTTAATTGGGAAAGCCTTCAATCCACTCACTTACGTTAAATGAAACATTTTACCGGTATGAATACACGTTGATCTTAATTCGGAATAAAGGTTTACGTGTGATTACGATGTTAACTGTACATTTTACGAGTTGACTTAGATAATTGTTGATTTAAAAACAAAATACAAATCGGTTGCTAATCCAATTATTTCATCGACACCTCGATAAATAACATCATAAGTTGCATTAACTTAAATTTCATTTGTTTAATGTTTAAGGTTCCTTTTGTGTTGTACTTATAAAATATTGCTCAAAATGAAATGATTTGAGTATAAGCGTGTATAATGTTGCATCTCTGACGATTAAATAGGTAATTTCTTAATGCTACGAAATGACTCTAATATTACTGGCAATATAATGAGTGATATAAAATACATAGACGTAGAATGCTGTGTTTTTATATTTTATCAGGTTGTGAGAAAGATATTGTTTTCATGGTAGATGTAGCAAGGAATCGTTATCTTCCACACCAATACGAACAACCAGTCAAGGACTTGATATCATCAGTCATAAGACGTCTTGATATTGGACCAACTGACAATCTTGTTGCCTACTATAATTTTGACATCGGAATTCAAGATCACATCAATTTCAGAGACGATAGAAACAAAAATGAATTACTCAACGATATTGACGATGTTGATTTTGACTTCAGAAGCAGCCACTCCGACATCAATCACGCAATTCACAATATTGTCCAATACTTAAACCCTCATTATGGTGACCGCGATGGATACCCAGATGCTATTGTCATTATTGGGAGTGATGTGACATTTGATCATGTACACCTAGACCCTTCCATGGTTCAGCAATTACATCAACTAAGCAATGATGTAATTTTTGTGAACATAGGAAGCGAACAGCCACATATTGATCCTAGTCTTGTCCAACAACTAGCTGGTCAAATAGCAACAGATAGCAACCATGTTTTGACAACTTCTTACCCTGATTTAGTAAACCATGGAGACCAAACCATCGACCAACTTTACCAACTGATTATCCAGTGTTAAGTGTATCTTCTGAATAAAAGAGACCATTCACCATAATTATTGTTATGTCTTTTTTAATCATATTAACTTATTTGGTTATCTACTTTATTGGATATGCACTTGCATACAATTTGCATCGGCGTTGGTTCGTTCGATAAAACCAAATAAAAACAATGTGGAAATCATAAAGTAGAAGTTTTGAAATCAATTAAAACAAAGAAATCAGATATGCATTTTGCAATATATTTAAAACTTAAAAAGTACACATTTGATCTGCCACATAAAAATACCTTAGTAGAGAAAATATCACAAAAGACTAAACAAGGCTGTGGCATAAATGCAAATAAAACACAGAGGTGAAATGGAAATGATACATGTCCATCTCAATGATCACAGTCTTCAAATCACTACAATATCTCACTGAGAAAACAGTGAGCTTAAATCAAGACAACAATGATGACAGTCCAACAATATTAACCTGAGTTTTCAAGAGCTACCTCATTATAATAAAGATACGATTCAGTTCGTGAGTTTTCGTATGTGTGTATACGATTATACACGTGTTTATAACAACCTATGTGACTATAAACCAATTTTAACCATGGCATGCTATTACACTTTTGATTTTGGACTCATTCGTTTATGGGAATACACGTTAAATAAGTCGTCAATATTGTGGCATAGTTTCGATGCATTTATTCTCAATTTATTGTTCAGTACGAGTATTTTTCCGAAAGTTTCCAATATAGAGCAATTTAAAAACGAATGAAAAAATAGACCGTACATACTGAGTTCAATATATTCTTGCAAAAAGGTCAAGCTCATGTTAATATTGTCGGACTATAAAGATTACGGACAATGAGATGATTTAGAGTCTTAGACTTGTGAGTCACAGTCTAGAGAAATGTCTCATGCTACACAGACAGATGATCGTGGGCTTATAACATAAACAAACACCTTAACCAAATTATATTGTAGTATGAATTTATGCGGGAATTAGTAAAGTTACATCGAAACTCGTGACTGCCTGCAAATACTTAGCAAACGGTCCAATAAACTCAGTCGTGTTTTCACCGATTTGACTCTCAAGCTATGTTTTTTTAAAGATCCACACTGTCAGTTCACTGTTAAATGGACTTATACGGAAAACGGTTGAGCATCAAAACCAAATTTTACATTCGAATTAGTATTCCAGTTTTTAAATAAATTATTTATATTGTCTGTATTTGTATAGGTTGTCCAAAGGATATCTTTATTATGGTTGATGTGGCAAGAACACCTTGGTACCATCAGCAGGATGCACCCGTCTTAGACTTGATTACTTCAGTAATTGGTCAACTTGACATTGGTACTACGGAGAATCTTGTTTCGTATCATTTATTTGACGACAAACTTCATACCAAATTTTCTCTTGCTCGCTACACAGATAAAAGTTCATTGATTTCACAAATCAACTCGTATCCTTTGTTCGGTAGTAGCAACGTCACACATCACAATGCCTCTGTAGCAATTAAAGCGCTGTTGTCGTATGCAGCAAGAAACCTCCACCTATGGCATGGTGGTCATTTGTTTAATTCACACTATCTACATGATCGCCCTGACTACCCAGATGTTCTGGTCATAATTGGAAATTGGATGACGACAAACAACCTTCACTTGAGCTCCAGTGACTTGCAGGAACTACAGAATTTTAGTTCAGACGTGATTGTCGTTGATATACAATCAACTACCAGCCATTTCTATTGGCGACATCCCAATGACGGTCAGTTAGCCACTGATTCAAACCATATTATAGCTACTTCTGACTCAGATTTAAATCTTCATAAAGACCAAATCAAAGACCAACTTTACCAGTTAATCATTGAATGTTAGTTTTCTGTACTATCAATGAAGTAAATCAATAAACAAAACAAGGTATCCACTCGTTTGTTTTAACTGCTTTGTTATAGTTGGAACGCATTGATCTATCTCACAATTCATATCCCTTTGTAAATTGTTACACGTTTGTTTATATCCACCACTGATATGAAATTACCAAGAATTTTGTTCTTAACATTTCATGACTTACATAATGAGCTTACTAATCAGATCGTCGACCAACTTTACCAATTGATATGTTGATGTTAATTGTAAACCATGTGCATCTGTTTACAATATAAAAATGAATATAAGAATCATTATCATTTTTTGTTTTTAAATTTTACGTAAAACACTGCAAGATGTTGAATTTTGACCATACTTGGTTTCCGTGTACAGAACATCAAACAGACGTCATAAACATGTTGTTGTTTTTTTTAAAAAATATTCATCATGCTTAGGGTACCTGGATGCTTAGCTTAAAACTTTTTAAAGTTCAACGCCGTTCTTTAAGTTGAGGCTTCAGAATATACAGTGTATTGCAAACTGTTCGCACAGAGTGGCATGTCTGCTTTGTTTCTCATTACTTTCGTGGGTCTTAATTTTGAGTGGGCCTATGTACGTTTTTGTAGTTTCCTTGACTTTCTGTACGTTTAATTATATTTTCGGAACTAGAAATTGTGTATTAAAAATATGGATTTAATGGTGTATGTCTACTCGTATATCTTAGTACCTTGGTTTGCTGACTGTTTCCATTAGTGCTTAAAATGTGCTTAATTGGTTTTGACCTTGCCTAT
The DNA here is from genome assembly GCA_025267735.1 of Mactra quadrangularis. Lineage (NCBI taxonomy): Eukaryota > Metazoa > Mollusca > Bivalvia > Venerida > Mactridae > Mactra > Mactra quadrangularis. Next base: position 25,151,236 of record CM046306.1, on the reverse strand, counting down.
ATTGCATTTGTGTGCATTCTTTCAATATTAGTTGTATACTTTGTTAAGAAGTATGTGTCTGTTACAGTCATATGTATTTGTTTGTGTATCTTGCTGATGTTTTCACGTAACTGCAGTTTTAACCAGTAGACAAAAATGTCCAAAATGGTATACATTTCTGGATCATGCAACATTTACGTGACATAAAGCCATCTTTTGAATCAAGAATGTCATTTTTCCTTGGTAATCATTTTGATAAAAAAAGGATAACATTGATTAAAATTTGTCAAATCTAATAAAAGCAGTCATACCTTCTAAAAAGAGATTATAACACATTTTAAACGTGAGACGAACAATATAATGTTATAGCTTCTTTACTGCCAAGACCTCAATCATATTCGTGACAGACATGCTAAACATAATCAAATTTGATCATTTCTTCATGCAATTTCGTAATATGCGATAAATTATAAATATGCACAGTAAAGTTTTGCCATAAGACCACCTTGCTTATTGAGAAATGACACAATTTTTTGACTGTTTTAAGTCCTAAATGCTTAATTTAAGAAACAAGTCTTTGGTAGTCTTAAATTTTAACTTCACCGTATAACAAAAGTAAGCAATTGATACCTTTTTAGTAAATACACATGTATTTTACCCATGGTCTTCTTCCATCATTTTTGGTGCGATATAATGTTTCTGTGCTGTGTTATCGTTAAACATACACAAACAAACAAACACACAACCAGTTTGAATTTCTTTACAACTGCTGTGCATGTATAATCTAGTCTAGTTATATCTTTTTAATTTTATATCCCTACTCTTCCTTCTTCCTACTATTTTACTACTATGATAATAATAATAGGTAGGTGGCTTAAAAAGTAGATTTCAACTAAATACTTCTATTATAAATACATAAGCAAATCTGTAGCAACAAATCGTTGGATGTTGGTTTGCTTTTATCATTTCTAAATGTGGTTTAATTTGCAATTATACGTTTGATACGCAGTCCTGTAAAAATGCCAAGCTTCGGCATGAAAAGTGAGTAAGACTAACAACGATGTGGCTAAAATTTGTAACATTTCATGCTAAAATTGTTATTGTGTTCGTTGTAAATAAATATACTAATTTAATTGGGAAAGTCTTCAATCCATTTACTTACGTTAAATGAAACATTTTACCGGTATGAATACACGTTGATCTTAATTCGCAATAAAGGTTTACGTGTGATTACGTTGTGAATTGTACATTATACGAGTTGACTTAGATAATTGTTGATTTAAAAACAAAGTACAAATCGGTTGCTAATCCAATTATTTCATCGACACATCGATAAATAACATCATAAGTTGTATTAACTTAAATTTCATTTGTTTAATGTTTAAGGTTACTTTTGTGTTGTATTTGTGAAGATAAGTATTGCTCAAAATGAAATGATTTGAGTATAAGCGTGTATAATGTTACATCTCTGACGATTAATTCGGTCATTTCTAAATCCTACGAAATGACTCTAATACTACTGGCAATATAATGAGTGATATAAAATACATAGACGTAGAATGCTGTGTTTTTATATTTTATCAGGTTGTGAGAAAGATATTGTTTTTATGGTAGATGTTGCAAAGAATCGTTATCTTCACCAACAATACGAACAACCAGTCAAGGACTTGATATCATCAGTCATAAGACGTCTTGATATTGGACCAACTGACAATCTTGTTGCCTACTATCATTTTGACACCCGAATTTATGAACATATCAATTTCAGAGACGATAGAGACAAAAATGAATTACTCAACGATATTGACAATATTAATTTTCACTACGGTACCAGCCACTCTGACATCAGTCATGCATTTCACGACATTGTCAGATACATAAACCCACATAATGGTGACCGCGATGGATACCCAGATGCTATTGTCATTATTGGAAGTGATGTGACATTTGATCATGCACACCTAGACATTGACATGATTCAGGAATTACATCAACTTAGCAATGATGTAATTTTTGTGAACATAGGAAGCGAACAGTCACATATTGATCCTAGTCTTGTCCAACAACTAGCTGGTCAAATAGCAACAGATAGCAACCATGTTTTGATAACTTCTTACCCTGATTTAGTAAACCATGGAGACCAAACCATCGACCAACTTTACCAACTGATTATCCAGTGTTAAGTGTATCTTCTGAATAAAAGATACCATTGACCAATAATAATTGTTTCGTCTTTTTTTAATCATATTAACTTATTTGGTTATCTACTTTATTGGATATGCACTTGCATACAATTTGTATCGGCGTTGGTTCGTTCGATAAAACCAAATAAAAACAATGTGGAAATCATAAAGTAGAAGTTTTGAAATCAATTAAAACAAAAAAATCAGATATGCATTTTGCAATATATTTAAAACTTAAAAAGTACTCATTTGATCTGCCACATAAAAATACCTTAGTAGAGAAAATATCACAAAAGACTAAACAAGGCTGTGGCATAAATGCAAATAAAACACAGAGGTAAAATGGAAATGATACAAGTCCATCTCAATAATCAGAGTCTTCAAATCACTACAACATCTCACTGAGAAAACAGTGAGCTTGAATTAAGAAAGCAATGATGACAGTCCAACAATATTAACCTGAGCTTTAACTACCTTATTATAATAATTATACATTTCTCTTCGTGAGTTTTCGTATGTGTGTATACGACAATACACGTGTTTATAACAACCTATGTGACTATAAATCAATTTTAACCATGGCGTGCTATTGCACTTTTAATTTTGAACTCATTCGTTTATGGGAATACATGTTAGTCGTCAATATTGTGGTATAGTTTCAATGCATTTATTCTGATTTAAAAAGTTTATTGTTCAGTACGTGTATTTTACCGGAAGTTTCCGATAAAGCGCGATTTACAAACGAAGACAAAAATAGACAGTAAATACTGAGCTTAATATATTCTTGCATAAAGGTCAAGCGCAGGCTAATATTGTCGGACTATAATGATTACGGACAATGAGACGATTGGGAGTCTTGTACTGGTGAGTCACAGGTACGACAGTCTACAGAAATATCTACCTTATTATAATAATTATACATGCTACACAGACTAATGATCGTGAGCTTATAACATAAACAAACAACTAAACTAAATTACATGGTAGTATGAATCTATGCGGGAATTAGTAAAGTGACATCGAAACTCGTGACTTCCTGCATATTAAGGTCCAATAAACTCAGTCGTGTTGTCACCGATTTGACTTTCAAGCTATGTTTGGTTTTTTGAAAGATCCGCACTATCAGTTCACTGTTAAATGGACTTATACGGAAAACTGTTGAGCATCAAAACCAAATTTTACATTTGAATTAGTATTCCAGTTTTTAAATAAATTATTTATATTGTCTGTATTTGTATAGGTTGTCCAAAGGATATCTTCATTATGGTTGATGTGGCAAAAACAATTTGGTACCATCAGCAGGATGCACCCGTCAAAGACTTGATTACTTCAGTGATTGGTCAACTTGACATTGGTACTACGGAGAATCTTGTTTCGTATCATTTATTTGACGACAAACTTCATACCAAATTTTCTCTTGCTCGCTACACAGATAAAAGTTCATTGATTTCACATATCAACTCGTATCCTTTGTTCGGTAGTAGCAATGCCACACATCACAATGCTTCTGTAGCAATTAAAGCGCTGTTGTCGTATGCAGCAAGAAACCTCCACCTAGGGCATGGTCATTTTTTGGATTCACACACTTTACATGATCGCCCTGACTACCCAGATGTTCTGGTCATCATTGGAAATTGGATGACGACAAGCAACCTTCAATTGAGCTCCAGTGACTTGCAAGAAATACAGAATTTTAGTTCAGACGTGATTGTCGTTGATATACAATCAACAACCAGCCATTTCTATTGGCGACGTCCACATGACGATCAGTTAGCCACTGATTCAAACCATATTATAGCAACCTCTGACTCAGATTTAAATCTTCATAAAGACCAAATCAAAGATCAACTTTACCAGTTAATCATTGAATGTTAGTAGTTTTCTGTACTATCGATGAAGTTATTCAATAAACAAAACAAGGTATCCACTCGTTTGTTCTAACTGCTTTGTTATAGATGTACCAGAGCGCATTGATCTGTCTCACAATTCATATCCCTTTGCAAATTGTTACGCGTTTGTTTATATCCACCACTTATATGAAATTACCAAGAATTTTGTTCTTAACATTTCATGACTTACATAATGAGCTTTTAAGGTTCAGAATTAAAAACTACGTAAACTTTTGAACATGCATGCATTGAGTACCAGTTAATACTTTTTGACTATCATAATTATGTTTGTGGTTTTATCACTGATTGCATGCAACGATTATTGATAAATGTGAATGGCGGTTTAAGCATGGTATTCATATATATTCGTTGAGCATTATCAGCTTTTCAATTGAATTTAACGCTTTTTATTTGATTTTGTATGAAAACTATGTCAACAACCTATTTTATGTTCACTTCTTTACCAGTACTAGCCTGTCCTTTCACAATAAGCTGACAACTCTTCCATTGCTGTGAAAAATCTGCTACTAATTCTATTGATTATTCATGGAAGTGTATAACTAGACATACTGGGAGCCGGACAAAAGGTCCCATGGACAAAAAGTCCCATGTCAATTTTGACACGGGTGGACAAAAAGTCCCATGTAGTTTTGCCATCCTGGACAAAAGGTCCCATCTCTGTTTGTCATGGGTGGACAAAAAGTCCCATCTCATCTCTGTTTGGACCCATATTTTAAACTGATCACAATAACTATTGAAAATGTTATTGTTTGTCACAACAAACAGAAAAAAAGGCTAAATGAAAATCAATTAAGATCCATTTCAACAAGATAAGTGGTAATTACTAGGAATTAGCAATCAGTTATGCTTATTATGAATTTAAATAAATTTATCAGCTTTAAAAAATCATCTGAAGCCATCTGGATAAGATAGAAGTTGTTATTACAACAATTAGAATTAATTGATGGATGGAGACAGTCCACCTATCATTGAGACAAAATATAACAATAAATATGTTTAATTTCAACAGTTTGCATTAAATGATAATAGATTCTATTGATCACCTAACAAAGGGACTTAAATGAATGAAGATCTTATCATCACATTAGTCAAATTGAGATGAGACCAGTTGTCCAGCCTTTAAAATTGACATGGGACTTTTTGTCCACCCCTGTCTAACTTAGATGGGACTTTTTGTCCAGGGTGGCAAAACTACATGGGTCTTTTTGTCCACCCCTGTCAAAAATGACATGGACTTTTTGTCCGTGGGACCTTTTGTCTTACCATCAGAAATACTTTCAATCCAATCCTTTAAGCGGAATTCCAAATCACACACTCTTCCACTGCGAAACTTCAGCGGCCTTTGTTACTTTCGAAAAGCAGAGGGCCGACACAGCTGTTGAATCAGGTACTAAAATATCTAAATGCAACAAGTGAAATAGGTTTATTAAAGGAACAAGCACAAACGTTGACTTAGTGTATGTCATATACTTGTACGTGTGAAGACACCATAACGAAGTAAATTCCAAATAACTACATGTATATATATTATAACTTAGAAGTTTATTATGCATGTGCAATTTAGTTCTTTTTAAAAGAAACACGGGTAGTCGATATGGTCTCGATCGATCATCTTATACTCTATGCATACATGTATATAGAATCTTTAACAAATCGGAAAGATACTAGGCGCCTCCATGTAAAACTGCCTTTTATGAGCAGAATTGTTGATTCATGTATACTGATGGGTCAGTACCAAACTAATCTATATTAGGACGTTGAGTACAGTTTGTTTGTTTCTTGTATACTGATGGGTCAGTACCAAACTAATCTATATCAGGACGTTGAGTACAGTTTGTTTGTTTCTTGTATACTGATGGGTCAGCACCAAACTAATCTATATTAGGACGTTGAGTACAGTTTGTTTGTTTCTTGTATACTGATGGGTCAGCACCAAACTAATCTATATTAGGACGTTGAGTACAGTTTGTTTGTTTCTTGTATACTGATGGGTCAGCACCAAACTAATCTATATTAGGACGTTGAGTACAGTTTGTTTGTTTCTTGTATACTGATGGGTCAGCACCAAACTAATCTATATTAGGACGTTGAGTACAGTTTGTTTGTTTCTTGTATACTGATGGGTCAGCACCAAACTAATCTATATTAGGACGTTGAGTACAGTTTGTTTGTTTCTTGTATACTGATGGGTCAGTACCAAACTAATCTATATTAGGACGTTGAGTACAGTTTGTTTGTTTCTTGTATACTGATGGGTCAGTACCAAACTAATCTATATTAGGACGTTGAGTACAGTTTGTTTGTTTCTTGTATACTGATGGGTCAGTACCAAACTAATCTATATCAGGACATCGAGTACAGTTTGTTTGTTTCTTGTATACTGATTGGTCAGCACCAAACTCATCTATATCAGGACATTGAGTACAGTTTGTTTGTTTCTTGTATACTGATGGGTCAGTACCAAACTCATCTATATCAGGACATCGAGTACAGTTTGTTTGTTTCTTGTATTCTGATGGGTCAGTACCAAACTAATCTATATCAGGACATCGAGTACAGTTTGTTTGTTTCTTGTATACTGATGGGTCAGTACCAAACTAATCTATATCAGGACATTGAGTACAGTTTGTTTGTTTCTTGTATACTGATGGGTCAGTACCAAACTCATCTATATCAGGACATCGAGTACAGTTTGTTTGTTTCTTGTATACTGTTGGGTCAGTACCAAACTCATCTATATCAGGACATCGAGTACAGTTTGTTTGTTTCTTGTATACTGATGGGTCAGTACCAAACTCATCTATATCAGGACATCGAGTACAGTTTGTTTGTTTCTTGTATACTGATGGGTCAGTACCAAACTCATCTATATCAGGACATTGAGTACAGTTTGTTTGTTTCTTGTATTCTGATGGGTCAGTACCAAACTAATCTATATCAGGACATCGAGTACAGTTTGTTTGTTTCTTGTATACTGATGGGTCAGTACCAAACTAATCTATATCAGGACATTGAGTACAGTTTGTTTGTTTCTTGTATACTGATGGGTCAGTACCAAACTCATCTATATCAGGACATCGAGTACAGTTTGTTTGTTTCTTGTATACTGATGGGTCAGTACCAAACTCATCTATATCAGGACATTGAGTACAGTTTGTTTGTTTCTTGTATACTGATGGGTCAGTACCAAACTCATCTATATCAGGACATTGAGTACAGTTTGTTTGTTTCTTGTATTCTGATGGGTCAGTACCAAACTAATCTATATCAGGACATTGAGTACAGTTTGTTTGTTTCTTGTATACTGATGGGTCAGTACCAAACTAATCTATATCCTTTTTATGTTCATAAAGTTGGACTATTTTTGCACTGACCCATAAATTTCACAATCTATGCATAGAGATATAGCAGATAGTTCACATTTGTCAAGGTCATTGAATGAATGATATCATTATCTTGTACTTAAACAATAACTAAGGACAGTTGAACTCTAAACATTTTAACCAAATATTCATTTAAACCAATGATACATTAAACACCTCTTACTTTTTAGTTATTTTCTTTTATTTGGTTTAATGCCGTAGCAACACATTGTACGGGTTATATCACGGCTGTCAGTCAACCTACTCATTGTTCCTGGAAAGGCTAACTCTCTGGATTTAGCTGTTAACCAACTAGAACCAACAAGTAGGTGCATACTTCCGTCAGTGACTAAGTAACTGCTGTCCTACATGATTTAGAATCACTGGTAGGAAGAGAAATGGCCGTAGAATTTTTTTCATGACCACGAAAGAATGCACCGGCCAGGAATCGAGCGTCCATAAAATTACTCGTATTAAGTAAGGGTTTGATAAACTAATATAATTAGCTTATCGTAATGTTCAATAAATATTTAAAGCCAGAGAGACTTATATCGGATCAAACGGCGTGATTTCACTGTATTACAAAGTTTCCGAGAATGTCAAAGTCATGTCAGCTTAAATCAAATAATTTGCAGGACATTTCCATAGCGCCTTAACCCTTGTCAGAATATTGGTGATCGATTTCGAAATTCGTCTTTGGTTTCCGCACTAATGTTATAACATTTTAGATTTACTCGAGTCCCGATTTTAATACAGTCATGTGTTAATGAAGAAAAATGTTGCAAGTCTTTATACATATTAGGCAAGTAAATAATTATTTTAAAGAGTTAAATAAACGGATTTTTTTTCGTCTGGGAATAGATAATCCTACTTGATATATTGCGTCAGTTATTAGTCAGTATTTTAGTAAGTACCGTTTGACCGGTGATGCAGAAGAATAGCACGTCCATGAGTTGGAATATTCTCAAAAAATCATAATTTATAATAACAGTGTGCATTTGTAATAATGTTCGAATAAAATAACACAAGGTATGATACGGTTGGTCTTGAAGAGTACGCTTGTAAACTGTAACGTCATGTTTTACTTTTTCAAATTTCGGAAAACGAAAGTAAAACTGAAGTGGTATTCGGTTGCAGAATATTCGGATAATTATTTCTTATCTTAGCTTTTTTCAGAAGATTGCATTATCGCTGGTTTAATATGGGCCTCTAATAATGTTTTATTGCTGCTTCATATGTCAATTATCGAAAATGACTCTCTCTTGTTTTGTAGCTGTATTGTTTGAGTTATCAATCATTCAATGTGTGTAGTCAAGTTTAAAAGATGAAGATAGTCCTAAACACAGGGATTCCTAACGATAACCATTTATACATATAATATATATTATAGGTATAAATGGTTATCGTTAGGAATCCCTATGGTCCTAAATATAAGACCCTACAGTCAGTGACCAGTTCCGGTTCAGGACCAGTTCCGGCTCACTCAAACTTATTTTGTACTAAAATCCGATTTAAATACAGTGTAAGCCTAAAAAAGTAAACTGGTTACGAAGTTTAACCATTTTTCTTCAAAATTATATGAATTTCATAATCGATGTTTACATTCCCAGTCGACAAGCGCTTGAAATTGCAATCAAGTGTCTTCGCTTTCGGCCGATTTGCGTACGTACATATTAGCCGCTGCCGTGTTTGAAATCGAATTAATTCATTAATATTGGGGTAAATGCCATATATTTGGTATCATTATGATGCTATTTTCATGCTCTTTCATATAACACCACTCTTTCTTGCTGCCGTTGAGAAATTTACAAGTTATCACTCGAATTGTAAGACTGGTAGTTAGACCAGTTCCGGAACAGTGATTTTGTACATGTCGTTTATCAGGGGTCGTCTCAAAAAAATAAAAAAATACATTTTAAGGCAAATTTGAGCTTTGGTTTTTATCAGATGATGGAAAATGAGGATAATTTCGTTCATGCACGTTGTTGTTTGTGTTTTTGAGCGTTCACGTCCGTCCGTCTACCTGTTTTTTATTTTACCAGTGTTTAAATAAAAAGTATCTTCAGATGTTCACTTCACACCTTTGGTACACTATTGAAATAACTTAATAACTTGGGAATTTGAAGTTTTGAATGCGAACACGAAAATACCCAACCTTCCAATGACAAAAATTAAATTATTTTCAATTAGAAAACCAAGTTCATGTGCATATGGGAATTAATTAATGTAAGTTTTATGAGTAAAAAGATTAGCATACTACTACTATTTTTGTTTAGATCTATATGGAGATTATTTCCTTGTGAACTTATTGGACATGGATGCGGGCACTGGCACCTGTTTGATAGATACATTTTCCTATTGCATTAAAGAATATCAGCCATTCCATTCGTTAATTTGTCAGTAAAATACATAAGTGAATATTTTGGATAGTACTTAATCAAGCAACAATCATCAAGAGTGGCACAAACAGTTTTATTAGATAAACATTGTATTATGCATTTTAATTATGTTATGTTTTCCTCACTTTAATTATGTAAAAAATAATGAAATATTATGTATGTTACAGCTGAAGTGCGCTTGTAGATCCAGATTGCTTTTCCCAAAATTTAGACAGAATTCTTTATCACATGTACCATAAGATAAAATTAAACTAGTATATGTTTCTCTCCTTTTTCTCGTTGTCACTTAACTAGTCAAAAAAGCAAGTACATAGATTGTACTCTCTTGATAACTATCAGCTTTCTAAACGATAGAATACTTTGACTATAGTTGGGTCATGCTATCTCCTTTTGTCTGATCAGTTTGCTCATCTACTATTCCTGAGAATAAGTCTGAAGCAAATGCCTACTTCAATCAAATAAGAAGGCATGGTCTGTACTTATGCCCGAGTTTACATTCTGCCATAGGTGAGAGGTTTCACTGCATACAAGTATTCAACTATAACCACTTAACATAGGTGTTAGGGTTATGTCCAATATTATACCAGAAAGTCCATGCCACTAAGTATATCCTTAAGTTATTAGTGTGTAGTAACAACACTGATGAAATGACATTCTGTGCAAGAGCCTTTGAGCCATAAGTGGACACAAGCACACTGCCATAAAAGCTAGCTTAAATGCAAGGAAGAAAGTGATGTATTACACCTCTGCTCAAACTTCCCCTTCTTACTAGAAATACACCTCAAATTCTTGTAGGTTGAATGTCTGTAGAACAATCTAAGGATGTATTCTCAGATACAGATACTGTCGTGGGTTATTTCTATAAATGACATTAGTGACTCTGTAAACTGGGGTAGAACCAAGGACGGTACATCTCAAGCCATAAACAGACGCTTCCTTGTCTCCAAAAATCTAGCCTGAAGGCAAAGTAGTGCAAGAGCCATATTACACATCTGTTACAATACCCTTGTAATGTTTAACATTTTGAGTCACTGACTAAAATTAGATATTTTTTCTACCAACAAAAATTATTAAATCATTTTAGAAATTGTTAAGATACACCAATGTCAACTAACTTTAATGAGTTTTCATTCAAAGTGGAAATGCATGAAAAAATATCTGTAGCTTCAGCAATTTCTAATAAGAATTCATTCTGTTACACAAATAATGTTAAACCAATGGCTCCACTATGATATATTTATTGTTAACCTTCTAGTGTTGTCAAAAAAGATACGCAGATTAAAAGAGATAATGTTATATTATGTCTCTGATGTTAACTAAAAGGTGCATGTACTCACAGTTTGCCTCTCTCAAAGGGGGACCTTAGTCAGTTATTTCCCCTTGTATACTCTCCAATTAGTTGGATTACTCAGATTTTGCACTTACTTTTCAATGTCAATTTGCCAAACTTAATCTTAAAAATCTTTTCAAAAAAGATATTGGGTGAATTTTTTCCTCTTACATAGGAAATCAATGATAAAATCCGAGGACTCCAACTGAAAGGACCTACTTACCAATTGGATTGCTTCAGAATTTACCAGGAAAAGATAACTGACTTAAGTCCTTAGATTTGTGAAAAAATCTTAGTGTATCAAAATGGACAATTAAAAAGCAGTGGTAATTTAATTTCTGGACTTTAGCCATCTCTTATTTTGTTTGTAATCAATACAAGTGTTACTCAGAAATGTTATTTTTTATTGCTGTTAACCTTTAATCAAACTTAATCAGAAATCTGGCTCAACAAAATTACTTTGAGATGACCCCCAATCAAAAACTAACCAATAGAAAGCGCCGAACCGAAACTAGTCAACATGGTTCAGAACTGGTGCACTTACGTACGGCATTCGTCGGCGCTGTTTTAGCAGTAATATTACCGACACAGAATTGGATTTATATGCAAAGTAAAGTTGAATAAATTCTCTTTCAGCCTGTACCAAAGATCTATCCGTATCACGGCCGTTAACGGCACATGCAGCGCTAATATCGAAAGTGGACCGGAACTGGTCCACTAACTGTACGTAACTTTTTTATCATTTTGACATTTTTCTGTCCAAATGATAAAAAAGTTACGTAGGGTCTTATATTTAGGACTAAAGATGAAGTTAATCACAACTTCAAGATATATTTTGTTGGGCTAAAGTTATGAGAAATATCAGAATGATGGAAAATTCATCATCATATTCATTGTATTGAATTAGCAACCCACTGCTTAGTATATGCTGTCAAAACCCTGTCTTGCAAGTTGCAGATATTTGAAATCTGATGTTCGCCAAAGTGTTTTTTAGGTGTAAAGTAAATTGGGAGAATAAAAACTGTACGCCCTGACTGGGAATCGAACCTGGTTCTCCTGGGTGGTAGGCGAGACACTCAACCGCGTCGCTATAGGGTTGACCCAACAGCAAGGCTGTTGGAAGTGACTATATAGTCACCTACAATCACCACAGGTGATACCAAATGGTTAGATATCTATTACTTTTTATTTACACACCTGTGTTTCTACAAAGGCAGTGGCCAGAGTTACTGTACTGTATTGTAAAAATAATTATTATAATAATTAATGTGTTATTTAGAAATGTATTTGTTTGGCCTTATTGAACTGTTTTTATATAGATCCAAAGTATTTAGTCTGATAAGCAGGGTATCATGTTATATTATCATGTAGCTACATAGTCCTATAAATACGACGATGCATGTTTTTTATCATTTTGACGTAAATTTATCGGCCCGTCAAAAAACATCTCGAAGTTGGGTTCATGATTTGAACTAGTAGCTACACATCAATCTGATTTTGTGACTTGTATAATACTATATTGATTAAGTAAATTTTTACTTAACTCTCGTAACTGTTTTGTATTGTAGTGTGTTTAAGTGTTAGTAAGTTTTACAATGTCAAGCAAGCTGACTGAAGAACAACAGAGAAGAATTGAGGAGAACAGGAGAAAAGCTTTAGCTTTGAGACAGAAAAAGCTTCAAACAACTCCAAGTACAACAAGAATTTCAAATGGTGTGTGTTCGAAAACCCCAGTTGTTGGAAGCAATAAATTATCAGGTCCATTTCATGACTCAAACAAAAACAAAAACCCTACTAATGGACAAAATAGTTATGCAGTATCGAGTGTGAACAAACCTTCTAGTTACAGAACAGATAACAAATCTAGTCAGTCTACTGTTTTATCTGATGCTTCCTCTACCAATGGAGGTTCTGACCAGACCAGTATCAATAAACAATCTATGTCTAATGACAAATCTCTCTTAAAGCCTTCAAGCTCATCAAATATTGACTTTGATAGAATTGAACAAAACAGATTGAAGGCTCTCTCCAGGAGAGCTGAGAAATTATGTAAAAGTCCTGAGAAGATTGTCAAACCAATTGAAAAAATGAGCGGAACCTCTTTATCTACTACTTCAAACCCATCTCAACACATACTCGCATCTAACCCTAGTACAGTGATTGGTTCTAAACCTGAACTGATGTTAAGTTCAAATATTAACTTTGATAATAAGTCAATTACAGCTAAAACACCTAGTACATCATCAGACTCCACAAAACAACCTAGTTCAGTTGGTCAGAACATATTTTCCGGATTTACTGGAGTTCCAGTGAAAGGTGGTTGCTATCTGATTTCTAATGAAAGATTTACCGTGAAAGCTGGATACAGTGAACCTTTGATACAACTGTTTAAAATGATGGAAACAAAATTGTATGGTAAATATTTAGGTTATTTTTCACTTAAGTTAGATTTATTTCTGTTTTCCAATATGTCACCTGCTGAAGCCAGCCATTCACTGATATATTGTACTACTTTATTACAACATGAATGAAACTGAGTTAATGAAATAATTACCAACTGAATGATATTGATAAATAGTTGTGTTTGCAATTTAATTCACATGGCTGAATTTTAATTTTAATTATAAAACACTCTACCTTTATTGATTTGTTATATATTGGCAGCTTTAGTAATCTTAGTTGTCAATATAGAAAATGTAACACACTTTAAATGCATGTGTTGTACATACACATGCAAGGCTTGACATTGAAGATTGTCCGATTGCCCCTGTAACCTTTATTTTGGATTCAGGCAACTTGTATCTGTTAGGAAATATTTCGGGCAAGTGAAATTAATAGCTGATTGTCCAACTGGGCCACCTACTTTGAATAATGTCAAGCCCCACACATGGATGTGTGTTGTACATTTGTCTCAGAATATATCTTAAGACTTTTTAATTTAAATTTTTTTCTCTCACTTAAGTTAAAGATAAAGGTAAATATTTGTTTTTTCTTTTCAGATGCTGTTACCAAGAAATGGTCATTTAAATTATCAGAATATAACAAATTCAGTAAGTTTTTTAAGTTAATCACTACTTTTTCATTCAATGTTGGTGTAGTAGTGATATAATACAGCACTTGCCTTCAAGCCATCTCTCATACTAATTTATTTTAGCCTATTAGAAACAAGTTCTTACTAGTTAGATTTATCACATTCGAGTCCATGGACAAGTGGAATTTAAAAATCAACTTGTTCCAGATTGAAATGCATGTGTCCAGAAGTTAAATAGTGAATACTGAAAAAGAAATGTTAAGAACAAAGATTTAAAATTCAAAAGTAATAATAAATAATTTTAATATGATAATTTATTATTGGTCATAATGTTAGAATGTTTACAGTAAAAAAATATTACCTGTCTGCAGATATAAATGTATGTGTTGGATTAGGAATTCCACACTACTGGTCATTCATTGAACTTGTGTGTTTCTTTCCTCCTCTAGTGTCAAGTGTAGTTAACTTACAACCATCTGTGACTATAGAGCCTCTACCCCCTGCTATACTGAAAATATTCAGCTCTCAGATAAAGGGAGGTAATTCTACAAAAACAATACCAATGGCTGATCTGTCCAAAGTTGAACCAAGTTTAGTTAACTCCCTTATGTCTTTTCAAAGAGAAGGAGTCAAGTGAGTTTTTTTTCTTTCTACCATTTTTTCCCATGAAATACCCATGAGCGTGTATTTCAACTGAAACACTCTGTACATGTAAACAGCTTAATTACTGCAGTAACCTGGGCAGGTAGCCTTGTTGTATCTCACTGAGATTTTCAATCTAGTGTCCATAAGGACAATAGTTTCAACATGGGAATGTTATACATTTCCATGAATATTTGACAGTAATGTCAATTTTTCTTCTATAAATAATGTATGTAGAGAAGTTTCCAGTCTTGAGGAAGGCTTGGTGAGTACTGGTTTTAGACAAGGGTCCAGGAAAGATAGGTTAAGTGCGCTGGACACTGTAAAATAACCTAAATTTATTGACATGGTGTTAAACCAAGAATATAAAGAAGTTCTGCAGTGGTAGAATTGTGTCCCATGATTTCACTTGTTACCTCAATTTGAAACATAGAAAAATCTATTGTGAGGAGCACTTTTACAGTGTTACAACACTTTATATGTCAGTCCATATTTGGTAGCTTTCCTGGGTAGCTCAGTTGGTAGCTTGCTAGTCTACTGATAGAAGGGGTCATGGATTTGTTCGCCAGACCTGGCATACTTTTGTGGAGTTTGGTCATGAAAGAATTTCTACGGCTATTCTCTATTCTACCACTGATTATTATTAATGCATGGGTGCAAGTTTTCAGGCATATGCCTGAAGTTCAGGTTTTTCACAACAAATTAGACAATGTTTTGCTTTTAAATTATGAAGAAAAATGGTTTCAAATTACAGTTTTCAGGTTTTTCAAAATTTTCATCTTGCACCCATGTTAATGTAGGCCAGTTGTCTTGAAACGGACCGAAGTATGCGCTTAGTTGCTGGTAACTAGCTAAATCCTGTGAGTTAGCCTTTGTAGGAACGGTCAGTAGGTTGACTGACGGCTGTGAAATTACCCATACAATGTGTTGCTATGGTGATAAGCTGGATCATACTAGGCTTTCAAAGTGTTACATCACCACTTGTGTATGAAAAATCAACTGAATGTGATCTGCTTTAGTGGACATACAGTTGAGTGCTTAGAAATCTGATTTTTATGTGATTTTATTGCACTCAGACTAAAACAATGATACATTCAATAATGTAAAAAATTGAATAATAAATTATTTTGTTTTATTGTTTTAATGCATATACATATATGTACGTAATTACACAGTAATATTATACTTATAATCATATATTCTTGGTAAAGGTCTTCAGGACTTTTCCTGAAGTTCAGGTTTATTAATACTAAGAAAGAATTCTTTTCCAATGTAAAAAGCTGCTGAAACCCAAAAATCAGGGATTTCAGAAGTTTGCAAATTTTGAACTTTTTCCTATGTGTTCTATACTTGTTCTATACTTCAATGGCTTATATGCTCAGAGCTAAACATCACTAGCACTAACACTCAACCTCATTAAAAGTTCAGTATATTGAATTTCAAATATTAAAACCCATGAATGTATTATGTTAGCTGGCAGCTTCTGTATACAACTGAATAAGTCAATTACCATGTAGTATTTTTTCAGCTCAGTTGCCTAACAAGTTCTTACACCATAGGGTACTCCTTCAAACAATAATGTCTTTGGCTTTTGTCAGTATGCACGAAAATTACAATATAAATAAAAAAAAGAAGCAAATGTTTTGTATGGGTTGATAAACTTGATTTGTTTAAACACATTCTCCTTTAAAGAAATCTTTGCCAACACTATATACTGTTGGATCTACAACACGTCTTTGAGCAACACTAAAGTTGTAAAACTTATCTCCTTTGATAAACTTGACGATGTTATTTCTCCTGTCATAGTAAGCTGCATCTACTCTCTGTGGCATGGTCTGTCCAAAAGCACTGATAGGATAAGCCCAAGCACCTACACGTTCATTATATAGATTCCAATCCCAGACCATTGTTTTGCCAAAAATAAGCATGTAATATCCATAGTTCCGTCCAGAGTAAGGCATAACGATAGCGGCTCTTGGTCTTTCAGGAAATTCCTTCACATCCATCCAGCGGGGATAATTAGACTCTGTATCCAACCAATAAACATCATTAGCTGAACTAGCTGTATACCTGTACACTCGTGTACCACTGAAGAGGTATATTTGGTTTTTGTCTGGAATGTACTCAGCAGCATCCACTCTGTAAGGGTATGACCTCCTAGCTGATCTGTCACGTCTCTGAAACATACTTTGCACTGGTGTTCTGGATGAGGGGTCAAGTCCATTAGATCTAACTTTGTAAACAAATGTTTCCCTATATCTTCCAACTTTCTCCATTACAAAAATGTGGACGACACTATTTATAGTAAATGAGGCTCTTACTTGCAGATTACAGTAATTTGGTGATGGGTTCATGGTTGGATTGGGTCTAGGGGTCACTGGTGCCGGTGTTGTCATTGGTCTAGGGTTACTATCTCGTCTCCCATACAAGGCCTGCACGGCTGCTATATCATCAGGGTGCAGTTGAAGAGTCTTACTGTAGCGATAATAAGGGGCCATTAATGCCTCATTAATATTAGAATGAGATATACCCAAAGTGTGACCAAATTCATGGGCGGCTACGATAAATAACTCTGTACCTTGGGTTGAGTTGAGTACAAATTTCTCATCATCATCAAAATGGACTACTCCTGATTGTGGAAAGAAAGCGTGGGCAAGAACATTGCCTTCACCATCGAAATCATAGTATGGTGGCTCAGTGGTGTGGCGCCCCCTTTCAAACTTAATTGTGATATCAGCTGGAAGCGATTTTACTTGTTTAAAAGTAAGTAGAGTTTTATCGGCCCATATCTGAAGACCTCTCTGCATGGCATCTTCAACATCCCCATGTGGTAATAGTCTATTATGAGCCGTCTGGGGATACTTCTCAATCATCCATGTCAATGTTTTTTTGGTCCATTTATCATTCCCGATATTGTATTGTTGTGGACCTATAAGATTGTTTGGCATCATTTTCTTCTCAAATTTAACTATGTCTTCACACCCACATCGTGGCAATTTCATTATGGCTTGTGTTATGTTATCACAATACCTTGTAACTTCTAAACCCTGTAAATAAATCGTGTAATTTATTGAACTGAAAATGAAGACATGATAATCAATTTTTAATTAGGCTAGATTCAACACAACATTTGAGAAGTAAAATAAAATTTAGTGTATTATGTTGGTCAGCTTAAGCCTTAGACCTGGTAACTGCAAAACCCATGTTGTTTGTGTAGTGTAGTGTCGAAAATGTATTAGCATTCTTTACTCCTATTTTGGTGCAAAAAGAGTTGGCAGTTAAAGTTGGTTAATCCCAGATATGATGGTCAGGTGACACTAAAACCTGAAACCTATCAACCATGTTTGTATTAGATAAATTTGAAAGACTTATCATAGGTGATAAGGGCTGTCAGGGCAACAAAAAATACTACTTATCCCTTCCCTTGATCAACAAAGAATTGGTGAAAACAAAACTTTTTGAGGTTGCATTATCAGAATAGTGGACATAGTTAACAATCAAGTTTCAGCAACTTGAAATGGCTCTTATGATCAAACTAAGATTGTCCAATATTAAATACTGCAAAATCTCGTGGATTAATTGAACAATGTTATTATAATAGAAGTTCAAGAGGATTTTTATGACTATTAGTGGATATTATCAAAAGTATTAAAATGAAATACGAATTTCTAAAAGTTAATTCTTTGTGACTATATTCTATCTCTGAAAAGGCACAGCTATCTTTCCCCTTTAAGTGAAAATATATATTATATTATAATATATATATATGCAGGGCTCGAATTTAACAAAAACTTAGACTTGCAAATGTTTGCAAGTTGCTTTTATTCAACTCACAAATTGAAAAAATTATTGCATTTGTTTTTCAAATTTTTAATAGCATACATAGTAACTACATGTATTCGTATATGCAATATAAAAGCAACATAGTACTATACTTAACTAAAAATAGAACAAGTGCGTTCTTGTGAGATAGACAAAAGTTATCAAACATGTTTTTACTGTGAATCTTAATTCATCGATCTATCTAATCATTCAAATGCTGATTTGAGCCTCATTAGTTAAGACAGTAATATTTTGCAGTGATTTAAACTCGTGAAAATTTGCGAGTTAAAATAAAAATTACTCGCAATTTTCAAATTCCACTCGCATTTTGCTTGTATGCGAGCTTAAATTCGAGCCCTGTATATAGATGCTGGTAACTTTAAGTTTCTTACCTTGTAACCAACATTGAACTCCTGAAATTTTGTTAAAGCTGCTTCTATGTCATCTCTTTTACATTCTCTCTCTGGATTCAAATAACCAAACCATGTTAAATATTCCTGAAAAATAGTTGATAATTCTTTAATAGTAGATCACCAAAAACATATTTACTGTATTTTTATTCCAACAGTGCAAGAACATAGGGTATTGTATTGTGATAATTATAATGATGATGGTGATAATAATGATGATAATTCTAATGATATTTATGATGATAATAAATGATGATAGAAATAAATTAATAATGATGTTAATTATGATGATATAAATGATGATAGAAATAAATTAATAATGATGTTAATTATGATGATAATAATGGAAATGAAATAGTCATCACTTTAAATTTTCTTAAGCGTTAGCCCCATTTATTCTGTGATATAGTAAAGAGAAAAATCATCAACTAGCTCTACTTTATGAAATAAGAAATAAGTTGTACTTGACATAATCAATTTGCACTAGCTCCAGCTTCTAGCTGGTGGTGATGACTGATGATGATTATGATGATAATAATATTAATTAATGTAACACTAAAATAAAGACATATCATAATTTTATTTTGAAATAAAAAATATTTTTGTTTTGCCTTTTATTGGCAATTTTCAGTCTACAATTCAATTTCTTTAAAAAAAACTTGCAGTTTTCTCAAATCTGCAGTTTACTTTTTATCTTGTATTCCATTACCTTTTTTCTATTAAATTGTAACAGAAACAGTTGTCATTACAAACTGTATAGTAAGACTCTCTTCCAGAAGTACTAAAAAAAACCTGTATCAGCGAAAAAAATATAAAAGACTAAATACCTGTGTATTTGAGGGACATCCCTCAGGTAGTTCACAATCATAAACTTTATCATCTATTACCAGTTGTGATAGTACTGGATTTAGAAGCACTGTTGCAACGACCCACAGCACCAAAATCCCGAATGCACTTTTCACCATTTTCCGATCTCCCATACAAAAAACAGCAATCAAATATTAGTTAAAACTCAATCAATTGTTAACCCTTATTGTAGGTAAAGACACAAGTCTAGTGTCAATGCTGAAGGGATACTGCTTATTTATAGTAAATGGCTACATTTTGAAATACTTAAGGCACTTGAGCAATACAGTCAAATCTCTTATACCGGTATATTGCCATATTTGGAACAAGAAATATCTTTTAAAAAAATATTCGGCGCTCTGCTGGGTTCATTTTCAACGGTTTAAAAAATAAATGTTGGTCATGCACGGCGTACTTGTATTAACTATAGGTCAAATGTAGTTTGTCCGAAATTGCAATTCAGCCTCAACTGACAATATTTGTCCGAATATATTGCCACTTTGCTGATTTGTCAATTTGGAAAATCTGTCCGATTCTAGACTTAAAAACATCTTTAATAACAATGCCATGGATTTTCGATTAAAAATCACTTTTTTCCAGAATGACCAAACAATTTATGTTACTTTTCTGGCGAACATAAAACAATTTGATAGAAATGCTCAATGGCGACCTACATATGACAAAATGAAAACCCATTCCGAGCGTGTGCTGAGTCATATTCGCAGTTTAGTTATACCGCAAGGGGCGTACCACGACGAATGTGTGATCAATTAGCATAATGAGACACTCATTATACACAGAGTAAAAAGTCAGCAGCTACTGTACGTGCTACGCACCAGTTTATCACAAATAGCCAATGATGTCATGTGTTTTATCCATTTCTTTATACCATATACGATTTTCATTGGACAAACAGCTATGGTAGAGCAAATTGATTGGTTGAAATATAGGTCAAAAGTTGGCTTAGACAGCTGCGCCGAAAAACACTAGATTTTTTCTTATTTATTCGCCTTCTAATCAACATACCTCCGTTGGTTGTGCACAAGTTTACTGAATGCAATGGTTGTAGATTTGATTCTTGGACGGGCATACTTTCGTGGTGGTTCGTCATAACATAATTTCTACAGCCATTCTTCCTCCTACCATTCATTCTAAATCATGTTGGGAAGATATCAGTCTCTAACAGAAGTATGTGCCTATTGACTGGTTTACAGCTAAACCCAAACCCAAGAATTTAGCAGAACAGTGAGTTGGTTGACTGGCTGCCATTAAAAGACCTATAAAATGTGTTTTATTTGTTGTTAAGCCCAACCAAAACAGTGTTTTTAGCTACTAGGTGTGACTGTACTATAAGCTGAATTATCCATCAATAGTTGATTGGTGGATTAGTGTTGTTTCGTCACTATAGATACCACAGTGAGTGTAGGATTCACACCTAATGATAATAGTCCACTTGAGTTCTACACTGTCCTCCAAAAGTTTCTTCACAGTACAATTAATTAGATTACTACAATTTCTAAGTTCAAATTTGAAGAACTGTTATATTATTGTTTATTTAATTCATTATTCATGCAATGGAAATGGAATTTCTATAGGTACATTTTAATTTTTTAGTTGCAGCTAAAATTATCTATCAGCCTCCGAAACTATGGTCAATGCGTCTCTATGAACTAATATTAAATTTGAGATGTTTTTTGTTATTTCATATCCATAAGACAAATGTACTGATTAAAAAAAGCAAAATTGAAAATCATTTACCAATTAACTGCTTTTACAACTTTTTGAAATTCTATTTAGTACAATACAAATTGAGAATGTGTGAAGGAACTTTTGGAGAGCAGTGTATAAAGCAGCAAGTCCTCATTATGACACACTTCATACAGTGCCTTCCAAAAATTTGACTCAATTGTAAAAAATCCTTGTTTGTTTATGTTAAAATCAATGTTGTTTACCGTTGGGGCGGGGAATTTGCCAAGGCTATTTTTCCCCGGGGAAAGACTGGCTGGGGGGGGGGGAAATAAACTGCTATACCGGCATAGTTACATTGTAAGCATGGATTTGATTAGATTCATAAAATGTTATTGATTTCATTCCAGTAATGTCTTAAATTCATAAGATAAAATGATAATATGATAGTTGCAGTTACAGAGACAAAATACAAACAAAAGACGTCCAAAAATCCAAAGCTAACATGTTGAAGTAAGAAGGCCCAAACTTTGCTATGAAATATGAATTTATTTCTTAAGACATTGAGTGATTAGAAAAAATTCTTGAACAATTTGAATATTTAACGCCTCAGTGTAATCTGACAAAAAGTTGTGTACAAAATCTAAAATGAAAAAAAATTGGTGCATGAATTTCAAATGTATGTTTCAAAAGATATACAAAATATGTAAATAAGGAAATTTGATTGTTAAGTCCGAACTTTTGGAGGATGCTATACTACTTAAGCATTGAATAATGAATCATCTCTTCATGACCCTTATTATAATGATCCCTGGGCATTAATCAGCCTATATCAAAAGAAACATACTTCCGAAATATAAGAGTTTCATGATAATGATATAAGAGGCCTAATCCTCACTGAGACAATATTAACGGATATGATAAAGATGATACTTTAACCCACATACATCAATCTCTTGTATCAAGTGTGTTTATAATACACTATTATGTTGTTTACCAACAAAATTCATGATGTCTAGGGGTTTGATAGCTTGTGTTAGTATGGATGACCTTATTTGTCAAAATCGACAATAGTGCTTGTATTGTACTGTGAGATGCAGTGATTCATAAAATCATGATTTTTTTTTTACTTTTTGCTGGCTTGAGGTAGCATTGCCATAATTATTATATACCCCCTTTAATGCGGGAGCCAAATATGAAATGACTGACAAAATGTGTGCCCGCTGACTTGACTTTTTGCTAGTCTATTGGCTGCTCATTGTCCAATTTTTATCCTGAAACCCCTAAAATGACAATGAGATGGTCTAATAATTAAAGACAGACTAGTCCATTGTGGAAATTCAGCAGTGAAAGGGATACATAACTATTTGTATATGATGTTGCTCAATGCCATATTACAACAATTTATCATTCTAACTGTGGTGGTCAGTCATCCTACTCACTTTCCCTGGATAGACCTAGATACAAGGTTTTAATGTAGTAATGAGCCTACACACCTTCAGTAATGTCCAAGAGCTGCCCTACTTGGTGGTCAGTCATCCTACTCACTTTCCCTGGATAGACCTAGATACAAGGTTTTAATGTAGTAATGAGCCTACACACCTTCAGTAATGACCAAGAGCTGCCCTACTTGGTGGTCAGTCATCCTACTCTCTGATCCTGGATAGATCTAGATCCCATCCGCCCGGCTAGCTTAGTTGGTAGCACACAAGTCTACTGATCGAGGGGTCGTGGGTTCGATTCTCGGGCATGGCATACTTTTGTGGAGCTTGGTCATGAAATTATTTTTACAGCCATTCACCCTCCAATGATTTTTAATTATGTAGGGCAGGTGTCGGTCACTGACGAAAGTATGTGCTTAGTAGTTGGTTAACAGTTTAATCCAGAGATTTAGCCTTTCAAGGAGGAGTATGTATGTTGACTGATCGCCGTTATATGACCTATACAATGTGTTGCTATGGCGTTTCACCTAACAAACAAACAAACAGACCTAGATCCAAGGTTTTAATGAAGTACTAAGCCAGACCTTCAGTAGTGACCAAGTGCTGCCCTACTTGATACAGAGGTAGAAAGGAGAAGACCTTAGAAAAATATTGCATGACCAAACTCATCAAAGGTATGTAGGTTCAACCCAGGATTATGATCCAAAACTGCTGGATTTGTCACCCTTGCTATAGACTGAGCTATCAGGTGGGCTCGAATTGAGGGCTGAACAAAACACTATTGTAACTCCATTTGAAAATGAAGGGAAACAACAGTGTTTAGTTCAGCCCTAGAAATGGAAGTATGGATTTTATTTCATGTAGCTGATTCATAGTGATTAGTTTTTTTTATTTGTTCTGGGCGTCAGTCAAAATTGAATTCCACTTTTCAAACCTGAACACATTCAGTGCCTTCAGCGCTTTGATTTATTATAGCGTTTGTAAAGAACAAAATAGATTTAATTATTATGTTTAAATAGACATAAGTATTATATTTTTCCATTGCAGTTTTGGTATACAACAGAATGGTCGAGTATTGATAGCTGATGATATGGGTCTAGGTAAAACTATACAAGCTATATGCCTGGCATGTTATTACAAGAATGATTGGCCATTACTTGTAGTGGTACCTTCCTCTGTTAGATTTGATTGGGCACAGGTAAAATTTGTATGCTTAGTTTTGGCTGAAGTTTTATGTTGCTGATGTTACTCTTTTGATTATTCTTTGCTGATAATTTTCCTACTGACTGTCACTTAAGAGGCTTATATTAGAATCCCTAAGGCCTAAACTAAAAATTACTTAGTTTGCCCTTTACCGACCCTAAATTTTTTTATTGGGTCGGTAGGTAGGCAAAACATTTTTTTTCCTAAAGCAAAATTATTAGCATTAAGAAACTACCCGAAAGTAATACGATGAATGGTCGAGACTAATAAAAAAAAAAAAACCACATATATTTTTAAGAATTTAGTATAATCCTAAATGGAAAAATAAGTATACTTGCACAGTTAAGTAATATTGTATTATTAAATTTGATTAAACTGTAATTGATGCATATATCAGGAGCAGTGGTCCAGTGGTAGGATGCGAGCTTAGGGATCAAGAGGTCCCGGGTTTGATCCCCACTAAGGGCACTGCAATTGTTCCACTCCACCCAGGTGTAAATGGGTACTGTGAGGGATCACCTGCCAGAGGGTGATTTCAACGAACAGGAGTTATGGTACAAGGTGGTAAAGTCGGCTGAACATGTATATGGAAGCAGAATACAGTCAGATCTCGGTACAACGACATCCGTTACAACGACATTCTCGTTATACTTACATATTTTATGGGAACCAATACCAACATGTACATGGTCCGAAGAAATCATTACACTGACATATGCGTTATAACGACACATATCTTGGAAACGAATGATGTCATTGTATCGAGATCTGACTGTACTTTAAACCGCACTTTTTTTAACATTGACCCCACTGAGTTAAATACTCTTTAATAATGATAATAATTTTATTTCGGTATCAATGACCAAAAAACAAAACAAAAAAAACAGTACTTAAATACTCAAAATTGATACATGTAATAATAGATATCCATATGTGCTGGAACTATCAAACAAGTGCTAAGTATCTAAATTAGTGGGGTTAATGTATGAGCCTCTTACAGTTGAATATAATACCAATGTATTTTTATTGTAGAATTTTCAGAGATGGGTACCATCCTTAGATCCACAGTGTATTAATACAGTGGTATCAGGAAAAGATAGCTGTATATCTGGTCTGATAAATATACTCAGTTACGATTTAATGGCAAGAAAAGCCAATATTCTAAAAGATAAAAGATTTCAAGCTGTTATCATGGTAGGTTATTGTACAGTCTTTTCTTAATTGGGGCCTAAACTAAAATTTACTTTGTTTGCCCTTTATTGACCCTAAATTTTTTGGTTGGATCGGTAGGTAGGAAAAATACTTTAATTTTTCATTGATTTACGCATGGAACCTAAAGCAGAATTATTAGCATTCAGATAAACCAGAAAGTAATGTGATGAATGGTCTTGGCCAATAGAAAAAACACCACATATATTTTTTGAAATAAATTTTTTAATCGGCAGCATTTTTTGGGGGGTTAGTCAGTAAAGAGCAAACAAACTTCGTTTTAATTTAGGCCTAGACTTAACACTTTTTATACGCCCGAAGGGTCGTATTATGTTATGGCGCCGCTCGTCCATCCGTCTGTCTGTCTGTCCGTCTGTCCGTCCCGAAGGGTCGTATTATGTTATGGCGCCGCTCGTCCGTCCGTCTGTCCGTCCGGCCGTCCGTCCGTCCGTCCGTCTGTCCGTCCGTCTTCCTTGTGTGGACAACTCCTCCCTCATTTCTTGGCCAATTTTCTTCAAACTCCCTCTGATGATAAACATTGATGCCTAGTTGTGCGTAAAGTGGAGATAATTCAATTTTTTTCATTCGACTTTGAATTACTTCCCCTTTCATATATCTCTATATATGCAATATGTTAATAAAGTCAAAATGGCAAGCAATAAAAAAATTGTCCGGACAATAACTGAACCAACAATGTACCTAGGTTCACTAAATTTTATGTGAGGGTAGCCCTTGTGTCAAGGATATGCCCTATTGGTTTTGGGGCTCCTGGGTCAAAGGTCAAGGTCACAGTGGCATCATATTGAAAAACCTTGTCCGGACAATAACTCCTCAATGACTGTACCTAGGTTCACAAAATTTTATGTGAAGGTAGCCTTTGTGTCAAGGAAGTTCCCTATAGGTTTTGGGGCCCCAGGTTCAAAGGTCAAGGTCACAGAGGCATCATATGGAAAAACTTTGTCCAGACAATAACTGAACCACCAATGTACCTAGGTTCACCAAATTTTATGTGCGAGTAGCCCATGTGTCAAGGGTATGCCCTATTGGTTTTGGGGCCCCTGGGTCAAAGGTCAAGGTCACAGGGGCATCATATTGAAAAACCTTGTCCGGATAATAACTCAACAATGACTGTACCTAGGTTCACAAAATTTTATGTGAAGGTAGCCCATGTGTCAAGGATGTGTCCTATAGGTTTTTGGGCCCCAGGTTCAGAGGTCAAGGTCACAGAGGCATCATATGGAAAAACTTTGTCCAGACAATACCTGTACCACCAATGTACCTAGGTTCACCAAATTTTATGTGAGAGTAGCCCATGTGTCAAGGATTTGCCCTATCGGATTTGGGGCCCCTGGGTCAAAGGTCAAGGTCACTGGGGCATCATATTGAAATAACTCAACAATGACTGCGCCTAGGTTCACCAAATTTCATGTGAGAGTTGCCCATGTGTCAAGGATGTTCCCTATTGGTTTTGGGGCCCCTGGGTCAAGTTTAAACCATCAACCAGAAGATATAAAATTACCAAGCAGTGACTTCAAATGTTCAATCAATATGTTAATAAAGTCAAAATGGCAAACAATGG
The DNA here is from genome assembly GCA_025267735.1 of Mactra quadrangularis. NCBI lineage: Eukaryota > Metazoa > Mollusca > Bivalvia > Venerida > Mactridae > Mactra > Mactra quadrangularis. The sequence goes on along the minus strand of CM046306.1, from coordinate 25,124,203 downwards.
AAATAATGCTATATTTAATAAGTAACATGAAATAAGTTCACCAAATTTTATGTGAGGGTAGCCCATGTGTCAAGGATGTTCCCTATTGGTTTTGAGGCCCCTGGGTCAAAGGTCTAGGTCACAGGGGCATCATATGGAAAAACCTTGTCAGGACAATAACTAAACAATGCTTGTACCTTGGTTAACCAAATTTTATGTGGATCAGCCCATTTGTCAAGGAGTAATGTGTTGATAGCTCTTTGGTAGAGGATGTTCCCTTTTGATTTGGAGACCCTAGGGTCTAAAGTCAAAGTCACTGGGACTTAATTTATATTGAAACATTTTCCGGACAATAACTCAATAATGATTGTACCTAGGTTCACCGAATTTTATTTAAGGGAAGCCTAAATGTCTAGCATATGCCCCTTTGGTTTTAGGCCCCTGGGTCAAAGGTCAAAGTCACAGGAAATCATGAGGAAAAACCTTGTCCAACAACCAACTTTATCTAAGATCACCAAATTTTATGTATCAATACTCTTTGGGTCAAGGGTGTGAACTTTTGGTTCTGAGGCCCCAGGGCAAGGTCACTGGAAGTTTGTATGGGAAAACTTTGTGTCGGTGATAACTCAACCATGGCTGTACCTAGGTTTTCAAAATCTTTGCTCTGGATAGCCCTCCAGTTAAGGATGGGACCTATTCTGATATCCAGGGGTCATTTATCAAGGTCACAGGGACTTCATATGAGATAGAACACAGCATGGACTGCACACGGGCGTATAATGCCCCGCCCAGCGGAGCTCTTTTTATCAGGTTTATGAACTGTAGCTGCCTCACCTAACCAGCATACATGGACACTGTTTTTACCAGGACTCACTAACCCTTCCATTAGGAACTGACAACTTCTCCATCTGCTGTTGAAAATAGATACAGTACAACCTCTATTGAGCAACACCCACTGGGAGGGACTAAAGTGTGTGTGGGAAATATCAAATGCTTTGTTGTGCAGAGGATTTGCTCAGTAGAGGGCCGTTCTGCAGAGGTTATACTGTATTAGATATCAACGTTTCATAGAATGGTCAAATGACATTCCCTTGGTTCCATTGTATAGTTAAATTTTAATAAAGAGTTACTGGAAAGGTTTGAGGGCTGGGTATGACCCCAAATCAATCTTCACTCAATCTCCATTGTGAACATAGTTTCCAAATGCAATTTTTTGAAAGGATGGCCCAACTGACAATAAAAAATGAAATTTTATATAAATTAGATAAGGGAAACTATATCACAGGGATTTGCAACCACATCGATTTACATCAAATTTCACTGTTGTGGCTATTATTTCGGCTCATACGGATAACAAGTATTTCAAAATTAAATAAAGATATTCACATTAAATTTTGTACCAGTACCTTTCGAATTAACATTAAGGTTAGGAAAAATGTGTTTCTAGGCAATTTTGAGGTAAATTACGCTCACAGACTGTTTCACAAAGTTATGTATTATTTCGCCAATCCGTCATGTTCAGCTGTATTTTACGTTACCTAGAGTCATATTTTTGGTCATAATTGCAACAAATTTTTGTCAAAAACTTCAGAAACATTCACAAGTTGCATTGAAAACATGTACAGAAACATCAAGTGTTTAAACTGGAATAGTTTGTACAGCTTTGTAGACAGTGACCACCGTGAATATTCAAAATAGCACTTCGTTGCAAATCCTTGTTATATAAAATCCCAGATTAGACAAAGCAGGAAAAAAGCATGCAATTTTTTGATGATGTAGGGTTCGACCCCTGAAAACCTATATTGGGGTTTGGGCCAGTAAAACATAGTTGGCTATCCATATTGGCAACCTAGTTATAAAAATTAATGTCAAGCCCTGTGGTTGCAAATATATTCCGGATCCTATGCTTGTAAAATGAATGGTTGAATTTCATTAACTGTATAATTGAGTGTACTTTATTATTGGCTCTTAGTTTGGGGAGTGCACTTAATGATGTGACTCACTCCGTTGTTGATACATGAGCACAAGTCAGCCTTACTACATGTATTATAAATTGTTTTAATCCCTTTATTTATTGTACTAAGCATCATGTACGTGATACTTTATATGATCAACTTCCGTTATTGTCTGAAAACTACTTGGCAGTTGTCGGTGCATTTGAGTATGATGAATAACAAATCTATGTCCTAAGATTTGTTTGTTTGTTTGTTTTGATGGGTTTAACGCTGTAGCAACACATTGTATAGGTCATATAATGGCAGTCAGTCAACCTACTCACTCCTGGAAAGGCTAAATCTCTGGATTTAGTTGTTAACCAACTACTAAGCGCATACTTTTGTCAGTGACTGACAACTGCTCTACATAATGAGAAATTATTGGTAGGAGGGAGGATGGCCATAGAAATAATTTCATGACCAAGCTCCACAAAAGTATGCCCCGCCTGGGAATCGAGCCGTGACCCCTCAATCAGTAGACTTGCTAGACTGAGCTAGCCGGGCAGCTTTGTATATTTGTTTGGTTTTTTATCAGCTTAGTTGTTAAGCAAAATGTTTGATAACTTATATAAATCTCTCAAGAGTTGCTGTCCAAGTCTCGTTTCCAATAAGCAGCATTTATATTCACTTTAAGGGAAACCTGCTTGGGCCCTTTATGGGGGGTAAACTATAAAGGAATAATGTTTTCAATTGATTGTGCTTGACCCCCATTTCAGCATTTTTTTAGTCATATTGTAGCGGCCAAACAAAAATGTAAGTGAACTCCATATAAGGTCTTACAAAACAAAATGATATAAAACCGGAGATAACAATCAATTGATAGGTCAGATTAGATATACATCTAAAATACTGGTGTATAGATTGTATCATTGTTTATAACCACTTGACCCTTATGATCCTAGTGAACAAATCTAACAATATCAGGAGGTACATACCAATGTCAGGGGTGGATCCAGGATTTTTTCCGCAGGGGGGGGGGGGTTCAAACTTTTTGTAGGGGATTGGTCCAAACTTTCAAACCACAACCACATTACACACTGTTCGCAGAATAACGCAACATATTAATATTAATAAAAAACTATATAACCATTAAACCATAAAAATTGCTTCTTGCAACTTAAATATGGCATACAGTTAAAAAATACACTCATGGACAGGTACATTTGGGAAATTTCAGGGGGGGATCTGGACCCCCTCCACCCCTGCTGGATTCACCTAAGGATGTGTCGGTGCAAAACTAGTGTGAACTATTGCTTAATATTTTTCAACTGTCAGTTATGCATACATTAACCCATTGATTTAAATACTAACTGCAGTACATCTGTACTGACGATTGATAAAAATAGATATCTACATGTATATGTGATGGGATAATCGAACAATATTCAGTTAACTTATGTGTCTCTGACAGTTTAATAGAATTGAACAATACATAAAAATTAAGAAGTATGTATACTTGGTTTGCAATGACCCTTTGGACATACTTGATTGGGCTGTCAATACAGGGCTAGAATCAAATTCCGACTCTTCCAAAGAAACTGCCAAACGAGTGAAATTAGATGTCAGAACTGATTCAAAATGCAATATATGTAGCAAATATACTTGCTTCTTACTTTATTTATAGCAAATAGTTAAATTGTTATCATAAACATTAAACAATCGACAAAAGTATGATTTTAATAACATTCCGAACGTTGTTAAAATCATACTTTCAAAACACCAAACACATATGTTTGCAGTGATGCCACCGCCATCTTGGATATAGTATAAACCACGACCGATTCCGTTCACACCACCTATTTCCATGGAATGGGTAGAACGCTGCCAGAACACAGTTCCGGCGCACTTGATTGGAGTTCCCCTGTTCTAACAGTCGGAATTTCCAATCGAGCACGCCCATTGATACATGTATTATTATCATATTAATTTGATCCTTAAAAGTATTTAACAATGCAAGTTAAAAGTAGAGTAAAACAAGTGTTTTACATAAAGCATTCTACTATTAGCAAAATAAAAATTTCACTGTCAAGTTTAATAAACAATGAAATAAGTTATTACAGTTGTGTATGTGCTCATTTCAAAATCATGGGCAGATCCACAGGGGGGACCAGAGGGGTCCCGACCCCCCCTGAAATTTCCAAAATGTACCTGTCTCACTCGCCTTTGTGTTTAACATAGATCTAATGGTTATGTTAGTTTTTATACGCCCGAAGGGTCGTATTATGTTATGGCGCCGCTCGTCCGTCCGTCTGTCGGTCCGTCCGTCCGTCCGTCCGTCCGTCCGTCTTCCTTGTGTGGACAACTCCTCCCTCATTTCTTGGCCAATTTTCTTCAAACTCCCTCTGATGATAAACATTGATGCCTAGTTGTGCGTAAAGTGGAGATAATTCAATTTTTTTCATTTGACTTTGAATTACTTCCCCTTTCATATATCTCTATACATGCCATATGTTAATAAAGTCAAAACGGCAAGCAATGAAAAACTTGTCTGGACAATAACTAAATCACCAATGTACCTAGGTTCACCAAATTTTATGTGAGGGTAGCCCTTGTGTCAAGGATATGCCCTATTGGTTTTGGGGCTCCTGGGTCAAAGGTCAAGGTCACAGGGGCATCATATTGAAAAACCTTGTCCGGACAATAACTCCTCAACGACTGTACCTAGGTTCACAAAATTTTATGTGAAGATAGCCTTTGTGTCAAGGATGTTCCCTATAGGTTTTGGGGCCCCAGGTTCTAAGGTCAAGGTCACAGAGGCATCATATGGAAAAACTTTGTCCAGACAATAACTGAACCACCAATGTACCTAGGTTCACCAAATTTTATGTGCGAGGAGCCCATGTGTCAAGGGTATGCCTTATTGGTTTTGAGGCCCCTGGGTCAAAGGTCAAGGTCACAGGGGCATCATATTGAAAAACTTTGTCCGGGTAATAACTTAACAACGACTGTACCTAGGTTCACAAAATTCCATGTGAAGGTAGCCCTTGTGTCAAGGATGTGACCTATAGGTTTTTGGGCCCCAGGTTCAAAGGTCAAGGTCACAGAGGCATCATATGGAAAAACTTTGTCCAGACAATACCTGAACCACTAATGTACCTAGGTTCACTAAATTTTATGTGCGAGTAGCCCATGTGTCAAGGATTTGCCCTATTGGATTTGGGGCCCCTGGGTCAAAGGTCAAGGTCACTGGGGCATCATATTGAAAAACCTTGTCCGGACAATAACTCCTCAACGACTGTACCTAGGTTCACAAAATTTTATGTGAAGGTAGCCTTTGTGTCAAGGATGTTCCCTATAGGTTTTGGGGCCCCAGGTTCTAAGGTCAAGGTCACAGAGGCATCATATGGAAAAACTTTGTCCAGACAATAACTGAACCACCAATGTACCTTGGTTCACCAAATTTTATGTGCGAGGAGCCCATGTGTCAAGGGTATGTCTTATTGGTTTTGAGGCCCCTGGGTCAAAGGTCAAGGTCACAGGGGCATCATATTGAAAAACCTTGTCTGAGTAATAACTCAACAACGACTGTACCTAGGTTCACAAAATTCCATGTGAAGGTAGCCCTTGTGTCAAGGATGTGACCTATAGGTTTTTGGGCCCCAGGTTCAAAGGTCAAGGTCACAGAGGCATCATATGGAAAAACTTTGTCCAGACAATACCTGAACCACTAATGTACCTACGTTCACCAAATTTTATGTGCGAGTAGCCCATGTGTCAAGGATTTGCCCTATTGGATTTGGGGCCCCTGGGTCAAAGGTCAAGGTCACTGGGACATCATATTGAAAAACATTGTCCAGGTAATAACAATGACTGCACCTAGGTTCACCAAATTTCATGTGAGAGTTGCCCATGTGACAAGGATGTTCCCTATTGGTTTTGGGGCCCCTGGGTCAAGTTTAAACCATCAACCAGAAGATATCAAATTACCAAGCAGTGACTTCAAATGTTCAATCAATATGTTAATAAAGTCAAAATGGCAAACAATTGAAATAATGCTATATTTAATAAGTAACATGAAATAAGTTCACCAAATTTTATGTGAGGGTAGCCCATGTGTCAAGGTTGTTCCCTTTTGGTTTTGAGGCCAAAGGTCAAGGTCACAGGGGCATCATATGGAAAAACATTGTCAGGACAATAACTAAACAATGCTTGTATGCTTGTAGGTTAACCAAATTTTATGTGGATCAGCCTATTTGTCAAGGAGTAATGTGTTGATAGCTCTTTGGTAGAGGATGTTTTCTTTTGATTTGGAGACCCTAGGGTCTAAAGTCAAAGTCACTGGGACTTAATTTATATTGAAACATTTTCCGGACAATAACTCAATAATGATTGTACCTAGGTTCACCAAATTTTATTTAAGGGTAGCCTAAATGACTAGCATATGCCCCTTTGGTTTTAGGCCCCTGGGTCAAAGGTCAAATTCACAAGGAAATCATGAGAAACAACCTTGTCCAACAACCAACTTTATCTAATATCACCAAATTTTATGTACCAATACTCTGGGTCAAGGGTGAGAACTTTTGGTTCTGAGGCCCCAGGGCAAGGTCACTGGAAGTTTGTATGGGAAAACTTTGTGCCGGTGATAACTCAACCATGGCTGTACCTAGGTTCTCAAAATCTTTGCTTTGGATAGCCCTCCAGTTAAGGATGGGACCTATTCTGATATCCAGGGGTCATTTATCAAGGTCACAGGGACTTCATATGAGATAGAACACAGCATGGACTGCACACGGGCGTATAATGCCCCGCCCAGCGGAGCTCTTGTTATTATTAATATGTTGCGTTATTCTGCAAACAGTGTATAATGTGGTTGTGGTTTAACCCCCCCCCTCCCCCCTAGAAAAAATCCTGGATCCGAAAATATATATTTAATGTAGAGTGAAATCAGACATGCCTAGGTGAGGAATTGTTATTGTTTATTTTCCTGTCACTGTTTTATGATCCTTTTATCTTTCAGGATGAATGTCATTTTTTAAAGAATTATAAAACAGCGAGATGTAAGGCAGCCTTACCATTATTACAGGTAAAGTAATCCATTCAGTTGTTGATAATTTACAAAAATTGTAAAACAAAACTCTGCATAGATCAGAGAGTATATTTGTTAAGCTTGATGGTTATATGGACTTATATTAACTGTGAATTTTCACTTGTGGCTTTGCCATTCTTGAAAATATCTTTTCTGAGCTCATAAGTTGAAATAAAAAGATCTTAATCCGAAGATATTCAGGTTTCTTTTGATTATTATGTGCAAAAATAAATTCAAATTTGACCGTCAAGGTTGCATTTATTAACCTGAATCATATAAATATTTACTACAACAGTATTTATGTGTTCTCAATCAATAAAAAATTGGTATCAAGTATTTAAACTAGAGGGGTTAATTGATATAGGCCCTACTGACAGTTGAATAAAATTCAACAGTACTAATCCACCATAAAGAAAGGGTGCGGTATTTTCATATTTTCAAGTTTCAGCCATGTGTCTACATATTAGGGCTGTGGATCGTTTAGCAAGTGGCGATCCGATCCGAACCATGAATCATGTGTAGCGATTCACGAATCGAACCACGAATCACATGTTAATGGAAAAGCATAGAAAAATTCATGAAATAACAAAATAAGTGAAAAATTACAGAAGCTTTTACTTTATGGGAAACTTTGTACTCCAAACATTACCATCAGACGTTTAATGGGCATTGTCAGTGGTAACATTTTTGTTCAAATGTGTGTCAATGGAAATTTGACCCAAGATAATTCGGTCACTACATAATTTTAAGTTTTCATTAGTAGTGCACCTCATTTTCAGTGGTAATTAAGCAGAAAATGTTCTTTCATTTTTTTCCAAAACTAGATCGCAATCAGACAATTTCAGATGTGACGAATATTCGTACTCGATTTTCTGGTTGAGATCATGAATATGCAAGTACTCGGATACTCGCCGCAGCCCTACTAAATATAGAGAATATTCATCAACTTTCCTTGTATATTTTCAGAATGCTAAAAGAGTGATACTATTAAGTGGTACCCCAGCTTTATCTAGACCTTTAGAATTGTTCACACAAATTAATGCAGTGTGCCCTTATTTATTTAAGTTCCATGATTTTGGTATGAGATATTGTGATGGAAAAACGGTAAGTATATTTATTTCATGTCAACTCGCCTACACAGTTTTCCCAGACCTTTTTCTTTACCAGATCTTGGTAACCCTTATATGAGGAGCTGACAACTTTTTCTATGAAGAAAAATTTATATCCAATACCAAAATTTTCATGTTCAAGTTAAAAGTTAATATGCTTTCATTGACATGTTCAGTCAACTTAGGCAATTTTATTCATTGAAATCGCCTTCAAGATCAGTCGACTTTGGCAATTTTATTCATTGAAATCACCTTCAAGATCAGTCAACTTCGGCAATTTTATTCATTGAAATCACCTTCAAGATCAGTCGACTTTTGCAAATTTATTCATTGAAATCGCCTTCAAGATCAGTCGACTTTGGCAATTTTATTCATTGAAATCACCTTCAAGATCAGTCGACTTTGGCAATTTTATTCATGGAAATCACCTTCAAGATGGTGACCCTTTCAGTACTCATTTTCACCTGGATGGATTGAAACAACTGTAGGTAAATTTCTGTCTCAAGGAAATTAGCGGTAAGATTCAAACTGGGGACCTCTCCACCCCTAATCATGTGTGCTATGCGTGTTCTACTACTTTTACGCATGACAAGCTTGTTTTGTTCCATTTTGACAGCTTGTTTGTTTTTATAGTATTTTCATACCTGAAAATCTTTTTGTAATACATGTAGTTTAGTATAGTCCAACAGAATTAACCTGAGCTTGAACTGCCTAATTATAATAATTACACACTTCACTTACATTAAATCGTGAGTTTCCGTATGCGTGTATACGGTTATACACATGTTTATAACAATCGATGTGACTATAAATCAATTTATTAAAAGTGGCATGTTATTGTACTTTTAATTTTGGACACATTAGTTTTTGGGTAAACAAGTATGTCAGGAGTATTATGGCACAGTTTCAAAGTATTTATTCTTATGAAAACAACATTTATTGTTTAGTATGTGTATTTTGCCGAAAGCTTCCGATATAGCTCGATTTACAAACGAAGACAAAAATAGAATGTAAATACTAAGTTTAATATATTCTTGCATAAAGGTAAAGCTCAGGTTAATTCTGTTGGACTATAATAACCTATGAATAATTAATCCCTATTATTTATATTGCAGATGCCATGGGGTCATGATTATTCAGGATCATCTAACATGGAAGAATTACAAATATTATTAGAACAAAGTATAATGATCAGGTATATAAGAGTTCAATGAGGGGTTCTGTCAAAACTTTACTGTATTTACTGGCATTATTTGTACCATGTCACAGCTGTAATCTGCAGTGTCAACTGTTCTGATTATTTAACGTATTCAAAATAATAAGAATTATTGTATTTCAGTAACAATGTCAGATCACTTGACATAAATGGCCAGTTTCATATGGCTAGCTAGTTCTTCATCCCCTGGTACCCATGTTTTTATATCACATATTTATTACTTTTGCTGTATTAAGGGTACCAGAGGACAAAGTGGTAGGTAGCAATTTCCTTCAGAAACTGGCTTATAGATAATTGGCTATTCAATGATTACCAGTGATTATCATTTGGACAGGTAATCCTTGGATAGCCTGCTCCACATCTGTTCAAATCACATCCCAAACCTACCCTATAGTTTTCTTGAGCAAAAACTTTATCCTACTAGCTCAGTACCAAACTCAAAGTGATAAATCTAAGTTGTTATAACTTTTTTCAGAATCGCGCTAAAATAAATAAGTATTTATTTATTTTATATATTTATTGGAGTTAACGCCGTATCAACACAATTTAGGTCATTTCACGGCGTCCAGCGCTCCTAACCTAGCTTTCCTGGACCGTTGTCTATAACCAGTACTCACCCACCCTTCCACAAGGCCGGAAACTTCTCCATATTATCTAATCAATGGAGGAAAATCGACATTATTGTCAAATTTTCATAGAAGGGTATAACCTCCGCAAGTGGGATTCGAACCCGCACCCCCTCGGGCACGAGTATCCAAATCCCGGCACGCTACCAACTGCGCTATCGATCCGGGTTAAATAAGTATTTAATGATACAGATAGTAGATTGCAAAATATATTCCATGTCATATAACACACTCATCAATACTGATGATGACACAAAAAAGGGGTCATGATCCCATATTTCCATCATAGTCCCTATCACTGGCCGTCTGCTCTACTTCAGATTAAAGCCTATAGGGGACATAAATTGAAGCAGAGGTATGATACAGCATTTATACTTTTTGACTTCAAGCTAGCTTTTTGGTGAAGTATTTGCTTATGACAACAATAGTTGTTTGTTGGTTTTAATTCCAGTTTGGACCATAGATTTTTATTTGGTTGTTTTTATATGATTTGCTTTTTTTAAATGATTGGGTCAGTTCAGACTTTGTATGAAATCATTGTTTATTTCAGACGTTTAAAGACAGATGTTTTAACTGAACTTCCAGAGAAAATTAGACAAATGATAATGCTGGATCCAAGTCTTATACAGATTAGCAGAGAATTAAAATCTGCTTGTAAAGTAATGAATAGTGGTAATTTAAAGGTAATACTTCTTGATATTACAGTCTTAGAATTTGGCTGGTAAACTGTGGAATAAGTATCCCAAAATTGCCGAGGGTCCAGTGACTTTTCGAGTGTGGGTGGTACAACAGTTCTAAACTCTTCACTTCCACGTTTGTCCTTATTTATTCAAAATTATACTATTGATTAAAAATCTAATACAATAACATAATAAGTCTTTAAAAAAGCTGTTTACTTTAGATATTTATGATGTTTATTCAATTCAAGGATATATTATGCTAAATAATTAAAATAGACTGCATATTTTAACAAATCAAAAATTTTGTTGGTCCTGTAGTTTCATTTAGACCAGTAAAAAGTTCAAAATTGCTGGAACAAATGTCCAGGCTAATGTAAGTTTGTCATGAAGACTGTATTATGCCCTGTGTAATATGATTGGAAAGATTTTGGACCAAAATAACAGACTTACAGTAATTAGAACTGCAACAATTGTGTTTTGCATGTATTTAGACATATACATGTATTGTTCCTTCTCTCTGACAATTTGAATGTTATAAGTAATGTATCTCACTAAATGTATGTTCTGTGATAGCATTAAAATGATTCAAATTATTTTTACGCTTATTTTGTCCCCTTTTGAAGAGAGACTATCAAGCTTATACTTTGGTTTATTTTTAGAAAATGGAGCAACATGGGGCATTATTAGATTTCTTTCACAAGTCAGGATCAGCCAAGATGAAGGCTATCAAGTAAGTACCTTATCAATCACGTAAACAGATATCCTGTAGAGCGTTGTTGTACAGGATCTCTATTTCTCCATGGAGGGTCACGTCGAGATGAACTTTGTTTCGACCAATCAATGCGTAGCTTTCATCTAGACGAAAACACTATTAATCACATTTTGATTTCGTAATTTCTATTTTAAGACCAAGTTTTGCATGCTAATTTAACAGCGGTATTATTCACAGTCTGCGATTGGGTGGCTCATTTCAAATTGCGTGAGGTAGACGATGTAAACAAGTTACGTATCATAACAATTTCGTCATAAATATTATGATGAGAAAAGGTCGCCTGAACGTGACCTTCGTTTGAAAAGGCCAGATCTAAGTTAGCGAGTATGCGAGCGGAAAATTTTAGATCGGGTTTTAATCAGATTGGTACCTTATTATCTATACAAATTATTGAACATAGTTTTTATGATATCTTCACTTAAAACTTAATCTACATATGTTCTACTCACATCCAACTTGATTTTATCTAGTAGGTTGGAGAAAGCATAATTTTCCAAGGCTTGCTGAGTTGAATAATGCTTTTGGAGTTGAGCCTGATAAACTCTTGTATAGAATGACTTTAGGCTTAGGCCTAAACTAAAATATACTTTTAAAAATTTTTAATTTTATTTTTTATTTTTTTTTATTTTTTAAATTTTTTATTTAGTCGGTAGGTAGGAAAAACATTTTTTTCAATGATTTACTCATGGAACGAAAAGTAGAATTATTAGCGTTAAGCAACTACCGGAAAGTAATATGATGAATAGTCGTGACCAATAAAAAAAAAAAAAACCACTATATATCTATATTTATTTTCCGAATAAATGTTTTTGAGTCTGCGGCATTTTTTCGGATCAGTCGGTAAAGGGCAAACAAACTTAATCTTAATTTTGGGCCTATATTCTATTTCTGCTATTAAATTTATTAGAGTTCTAAAGATAAAATTTATGAAAAATTTTCACTGAATGCCGTAACAGCCCCGAGTGGGTTTTGAACCTGTATCCTCTTCAGGAAATTGAGTAAAAATCTGCATGCCCTAACAACTGCTACAGACTCAGTTCCATATCCAAACTTTTATATAATACATATTATATTGTAGATCGTATGTTGATGATATACTAGAAGGAGATAAGAAGTTTCTGATATTTGCTCATCATTCCGATGTCTTGGATGGTATAGAAGAGATTGTTAGAAGTAAGGTCAGTGTTTAACAAAACATGGGGCGCGTTGCCTAACGATTTCGCTACGTATCGCTATGAAAAAGCACTTCCTTGTATCGGTTCTTCTTAGGAAACGGCTTGCTATTTACCAAACTCCCTGCAGCAGTTATTTCCCTTTATCAAATCTTTTGCGCTCATTGCAACTGCATGTTTTTGGGGCAATTTCAAACTAAATAAGTCTTTTAAAAGTATAAAATCATTGCAAAAACATTATGTTTAAATGAACAATTACAAATATTCATTGGTTTCAATTCATCTTTAGCCAGTCAAACATAAAAACAAAAATTGTCGGCAAACAGGAAGTTACATTACTGCGGAGACAGCCATTTTGATTCGTTAAAGCGCTCTAGGGTAGCAAAGATTTTTTTCGCTACGTAGCGAAATGAAGCGATATCTTGTAGCAAGCCATTACCTAGTATTTTGCTTCGTAGCGATACCTAGCGATTTCCTTAGGCAACGCACCCATGGCTTTTCATAAGCTTTATTCTTTTGCTATTTCAACAGCTTTATATCTATTACCCCTGGTCATCAGACTACTGGTGTTTTACTTTCAACCTCCAAAGAGTGTCTCTAATAAGTTCGACGGAAAGAAAATATCAGCACAACAGAATTATTTCATCCTCACAGGTACTCTGTTACACCTGGATAGAGTAAAACAATTGCTGGTAAATTAGCAGTGCCTCTTGTGGGCTTAAAACCTGGAACTTCTTGATTCCTAAGCTTTTGTCCTATTACTGGACTACTGCTCTCACCTAAACATTGTTTAACACAATGGAAATTAGAGTTCATATCTTTTTTGTGTCATCCTTGGTATTAGATTGCATATCATAGACTAGAAGTTTTACATGAGTATTGTTTTAATTGGTTTTAATTTTCATGCATCATTCCACATATGTTGTGTCCATTTTTTTCTCAACTGTCCGAGTTTGAATAGCTTCACAGTGATTGTATTCACACTATCTCAATATCACAAGTGTTTGAAAAACAACATGAAGTCACCGTGAAATTATTTTTTTGACAGTCAAGAAAAATAATCACTATTTAGCTAAAATAAATCTTTCTATGTTAGAACTTTAGTATTTAGTATTTGTACCTTAAATTGTACAGTAAAACTCGGATATAACATACTCACTGGGCCATAGAAAAAAGGTATGTTATATCCATATAGCATACTAAGTATGTTATTTACGAACTATATAACATACTCTTTTATAGCATACTAGAATACATTTTTTTTCACATTCATTTTGTGGTGAATTTTCTGTTTTCTTGTTACATATGTGTTTGTAAATTATTTATTTAATATCAATATGTTAAATTATCAATAAAGTGAATAAAGATATTATTATAAAAACTGTTGTGCAGTTTTTATATTTTACTTTTGAAAATGCAGAAACAATAAAGTCTGCTTTCGCACAGTATTTACTGCATTATAAGCTGCCAGTGACGGTGACTGTCAGGATTTGCCACTTACAGCAGGTGAATTTATGTAAACTGATAAAATCCATGGTCCGAACTGATATTCGAACCCACAACTTCTCGAGTTATAAGCTGATGCTCTACCACTTTGCCAGAAAAGCTAGCTTGAAGGCAAGGTAGTACAAGTGCTGTATTATACTTCTGCTACACACACTCCCTCCTTAACAGAATTCGTCCTCAAAATCTTGGAGCTTGATTGTCTGTGGGACTATTTAAGGGTGCAATCAAGCAATTCCAAGTGGGTTATTTATGTTGGGCGCCAAATGTAACGTCATAAAAATCCAAGGTCCGAACTGAGATTCAAACCCACGACCTCTCGAGTCGTAAGCGAACACTCTACCATGTCACCATAAAAGCTAGCTTGAAGGCAAGGTAGTACAAGTGCCGTATTATATATCTGCTACATTTACAAATTTTAGTATAGTCCAACAGATTAACCTGAGCAATTAACCTGAGCTTGAATTTTATGCAAGAATATATTAAACTCAGTATTTACAGTCTTATTTTTGTCATCGTTTGTAAATCGCGCTTTTTCAGAAGCTTTCAGCAAAATACACGTACTGAACAATTAATGTTGTTTTCATAAGTCTAAATACTTTGAAAATGTGCCATAATATTGATGACTTACTTGTTGGCCCAAAAACTAATGTGTACAATAACATGCCACTTTTAATAAATTGATTTATAATCACATCGATTGTTATAAACATGTGTATAACCGTATACACGCATACGGAAACTCACGATTTAATGTAAGTGAAGTGTTTAATTATTATAATTAGGCAGTTCAAGCTCAGGTTAATTCTGTTGGACTACATGTATATAATCAATTTATCTTTTTCAGATTGATGTCAATTATATTCGAATTGATGGTAAAACTGGTTCAGAACAGAGAAACTTTCTGTGTAAGAAATTTCAACTCAATGAAAACGTTAGAGTGGCCATTTTATCTATAACTGCCGCTAATGCAGGGTTAAATCTATCATCAGCTAGTATGGTCATCTTTGCTGAACTCTTCTGGAATCCTGGGGTAAAATTGTTTATCTGTATATTTATACCCCCGCTTCGAAGAAGAGGGGGGTATTCTGTTTTACCCTTGTCCGTGCGTCCGTCCGTTACAAAATTTCCGTCGCAGTTTTCGCAGCAACTATAACATGCAGCAGCCCAATTACTTTGCATATTGCTTCATCCCATTGTCCCATGTGGTGTAAAGCGATTTTATGCTCCTTGCTCATCTACTTCCTGTTTGTCGCATATTTTTAGATTTTTGCGGGGGTATCACTAGTGAGCATTAGCTCACAGATTTACTTGTTGATATTGATTTGTAACAAAAGTAATAGCTCTAGAGGTTACTCTTATGTTTCAGTCGTCATTAAAGTTGTTCAGCAGAACATTGGTGAAGGTGATTTTAGGTCATGTTGGATCAGAAACCTAATAACTTAAAGGAAATGGTGTATGTTGGCCCATCAGTTTGCAAAATTACCAAGTGGAAAGAGATTTAAAATTCTATAAATCAGTTTGAGTGGATTTTTTATACTATTAATAACCAGGTTTTCAACGAAAACCCAGTTATTGTAATGCTGAAGTCGGTGGGCGGCGGGCGAGTGGGCGGGCGTCAACTTTTGGTTTCCGCTCAATAACTTTAGTTTGCTTTGGCCTATTGACACCAAACTTGGTGTATACGTATGTTGCTTATATAAAGAGGCAGCTTGGGATTGCTACCCAGGTGTCTGTGATTAAGGTCAAGGTCACTGACACTAAAAATGGAAATTCAGTTTCCACTCAATAACTTTAGTTTGCTTTGACCTATTGACACCAAACTTGGAATAGGTTTCTAAAAACCATATGATCTTCTCCACCATACTAATACTGACCCTTACATATCTGTGTAATGTTAGGAACAAGCCTTATAATTGATTTGTTTCATCAACCACTTTTCCTAATCATTTTTTTATTGCAGTGTTTCACCATATCCTTAGTACTAAACCTGTATGGTTTCTACTTAACCCTACATAGATCACAATCTGCATGCAACCAAAATAACAGCAACATTTTTCTCCACTGCCATCTTTATTTCTCATTCCTGTCACATTAAAACTTGGTTGTTGAAAACTTGGTTTCGTTGCATTGCGGTGCTTCTTGTTATATTATGAATTTACTTTTGCATTGTAAATTTTGCTGTAAAAGATTCTCTCTAGCTTTTGTATATTCTCTTGCTATTATAGATTCACTCTTGCTATTATAGCTACTCTCTTACAATTATTGATTCACTCTTGCTATTATAGCTACTCTCTTACAATTATTGATTCACTCTTGCTATTATAACTACTCTCTTACAATTATTGATTCACTCTTGCTATTATAGCTACTCTCTTACAATTATTGATTCACTCTTGCTATTATAACTACTCTCTTACAATTATTGATTCACTCTTGCTATTATAGCTACTCTCTTACAATTATTGATTCACTCTTGCTATTATAGCTACTCTCTTACAATTATTGATTCACTCTTGCTATTATAGCTACTCTCTTACAATTATTGATTCACTCTTGCTATTATAGCTACTCTCTTACAATTATTGATTCACTCTTGCTATTAGAGCTACTAGCCCACTGCCTTGCTATCAGAACCACTCTCTTGCTATTATTGATTTTCTGTTGATATTTAATATTTTCCTTCTATTATAGATTCTCTTTTACTGTTATATATTTTATCTTGCTATTATATTATTTTTCTTGCTATTATAGTTTCTCTCTTGCTATTGTTGATTCATTTTTGCTATTACATATTCTTACTTGCAATTATTTTTTCTTAATTTTGCTGTTACAGATTCTTGTCCAAGCAGAAGATAGAGCACATAGAATAGGTCAACAAGATATGGTTTGTGTTCAATACTTGGTTGCTACGGGAACGTCTGATGATCATATCTGGTAGGTTTACATACTTCTAATGTTTTATCAACTATTGTGATTTTAATTATTGTATAATAGTCTTGTTATTGGGATGAATACACTTACATGTATACATGTATATAACCTAAGGCCACAACAAATTGATCATGTGTTTAATGGATTCTCTTGTACCTTACTTTTGACGGTTTTACAAAAAAATATTTTGATTTCCTCACTCACTCATAAAAATTTGTTCAAACTGCTATATAAAGCAGCTGAATGAAGTTGGTTTTTTCTTCACTCGCTGACTCATTATTTCCAGAAAATCTGTCGAATATATCATCAATATGTTGTGGCCTAAGTTTTGTTCAGATCAAGAAACCAATAATAGTCTCTTGAGGCTCACATGGAAGATTGTAGACATTCAGCATGGTTCCGACACGTTAGGCACAATATATTATCTTATATAAGTGAAAATGACCCATACCTCTAAAATTAGGAATTTTATCGGCATTTTTGTTTAAATTGGGATAAAATGTCAAAGCATATTTTATAACAATAGCAGATTTAACAAGGTTATTAGTTACATTTTTTCATTAAGTTAGTTAGTTAATTACAAAGAAATATTACTGGGACATATAATTTTAAGCTGAAATTTATATATCTTTTTAAAATTTCTTTTTTAAGTTATATTGGGAATATTGGATTGAAATTTGGGGAGAAAGGATATGGTTTTAGATTGGGAATATAGCCCATAAACGGCTATAAAATTGTCTGAAAATAAACACTGTATTTATACATGTATACTTAATTAAGGCTTTTTTTTCTCAGATGACACCATCATCTTTTACATGAGCCCAAAAATAAATTTATAGTCAGATTTCAAACACCACAATCAATGCAGATATTGCAAGGTCAACACAAATTGTAAACTCTATTCACTGTTATTATACACTCATAATTAGTGGTTATAAATTTTCCAACATTTGTAGCCAGTTTTTCTTGTGTTTTAAAATTTCCTTCTGAATTCTGGAGTTCAAGTGGAAAAACATTTGTTTTTAGTTGATTTTTTGTTGTGATTCTTTTAAATATAAAATTTTATCTATATATAAGTGTGTAATATTTTCTTGCAGGCCAATGATACAGAGAAAACTTGATGTCTTAGGTAGAGCAGGTCTAACTAAAGATAACTTTTCACATGCAGAAACTACAAGATTGAAGGTAAACACATAGAAATATTTTAATGAATTAGGGACTTTATCTTTCCCTGATAAAATCTAAAGCAATCCAATTGGTAAGTAGTTCCTTACAATTGGAATCCTCAGATTTTATCATTGAATTCCTATGTAAGTATAACAAAATATTTCATCTAATATCTTTCTTGTTAATGAAGACTTTAACAGAAGTGAAGATATTTAGATAGTTCCTTACCCTGAAAAAGGTTATTTAAGATAAAAGGTAAAATCTGAGTAACCCAACTAATTGGACATACCTATTTAAAGAATATACAAGGGGAAATAAGTCACTAAGGTCCCTTATTCTCATTTGTTATTTATTATTATCAATCTTATTTCAATCACAAATGAGTAGAAGCAGTAGAACATAGGTAGGACACGCATCTATGAATTAAGAGGTTATAGGTGCAAACATCACTAGGGGCTTTGCTAAATTCTCTAAGCAAGAAATTTACCTACAGTTATTCCACTCCAGCCAGATGTAAATGGCTACTGGGGGGATCACCTGCTTGAAGGCAATTTCAATGATGAAGGGTTATCATACAAACTTGTAAAAGCTAACTTAAAACTACGCCCTAGTATTACATTATATAGGTCATATCAATGCGGTCAGTCAACCTACTCACTATTTTTAGACAGGTTAATCTCTTGATTTAGCTGTTAACCAGTTGCTAGGCACATATTTCTGTCAGTGGCTGACAACAGACCTTAAAGTTGTATAATCAGTGGTAGAAGGGAGAATGGCCTTTCATGACCAAACTCCACGAAAAATATGCCCCATCATGGAATCGAACCCATGACCCTTGATCAATAGACTTGTAGACTACCAACTGAGCTAGCTGGGCAGCTTTAGTATTCAATACCAATTAAAACACTTCTTTACTTTCAGACCTTACTGTTTTATTTCTTATTTCTTTATGTAGGATTCTCGTCAAGAAGAAATAATGAAGTTTCTTGAAGAGTCTCTTTTAGAAGATACATTTAGTGAGGAAATGATTGAAGATGACTCATCATCTAAACCTGGTAACTTTTATCTCCTTGTTGAAGATTCATTCTATTGACTAGATAGGCTTTGTCTATTACATTTGTGATGCAATTCTATATCATCTGATGTAAACAATTGGATTCCTGGCTGTGCCTGGTCATACCTTTCTATCAACAAAAAGTAATTTGATTGTCCTCATGATAGAACTTTACTGTATAACAAGAAGAGCCTGTCAGCTTGCTCATTTGTAGCACACTAGTCTACTGATTGATTTATTGTAGGTTCAGTACCCTGGATGGATTATAATCCTGCCACTGATTCTAAATCATATTGGGCAGTTTTCAGTCAATGACAGAAGTTACTTTAGTATGCCCCTAAGAACGAGTTAACAGCTAAATTAAAAGATTTTGTATTATTATGCAATTATGGATGATTAACCATCTAATTGCTTGGCCCTGAAAGGAAGTATCAATTTTGTATAAAAAATTTAATTCATTAGGGACTTTAGTCAGTTATCTTTCCCTGATAAAACCTGAAGTAATCCAGTTGGTAAGTAGATCCTTACAGTTGGAATCCTCGGATTTTATCATTGAATTCCTATGTAAGTATAACAAAATATTTCATCTAATATCTTTCTTGTTAATGAAGATATTAACAGAAGTGATGAAATTTAGATAGTTCTTTACCTAAGTTCTTTACCTTAAAAATACTTAGCTTGAATTTCAAACAAATTAAATGATTTACAAAAAAGTTATTGAATATTAATTTTGGCAAATTGACATTGAAAAGTATATTAAAGTCTGAGTAATCCAACTAATTGGACCTACCTATTTGAAGAGTATACAAGGGGAAATAACTGACTAAAGTCATTTATTTGTCGTAATTTTCTTTTCTTCTTTTTTTCTAGCTGTAAGCCAACAGTCTATATTAAAGTATACTTCCCCATTGAAAGATTGCAAAACATCCTCTCAAGTAGAATTTTCTCCAAGGAAAAGGCCAGCCAAACAAAAACAATTATTTCAATATTTTACTCCTAAAAATGAAGCAAATTCAATGCCGGATGGAAAAGTTTTATCCAAAACTACTGAACACAAAAGTCAAGACAGTCAAGGTCATTGTTTTACCTCTAAGGGTCAAGGTCAAAGTAATCCAGGTCAAATTTATGATAAAGATGACCTAGATATAATGCTTAAAGATTGTGATGAGTTTTTAGACGATAGTATGGATGAACTGGACCTAGATAATCTGAAACCTTGTGTTAAAAAACGAAAATTGTGAATACAAAAGAAATTGGGAAAATAGGATAAAGCATAAAAAAATGTGAAAAGAGAACTGGGAAAAGTGGGATATTGCATGAAAAATATGAAAAAGAGAGATGGGGAAAATGAGGTAAAGCATGAAAAATGTGAAAAAATGAACTTGAAAAGTGGTATAAAGCGTTAAAAATGTGGAAAAAATGAGAAAGGTGTGATAAAGCATGAAAAATGAGAAAATTTATCACCATATGAATGCTGTTTTTAGCATGGGGGAGTTATAATTTACAAAACACTTGCAAGAAAACTGGAGAAAGTGGACAAAAACATGAAAAGCTTGAGAATTTTATCACTTGATTATGTCTGATTTAAGCATGGAGAGAGTTTAAACTCTCAAGACACTTGTGAAAAAATATATATAATATATATATCATTCAGAGATGTTTTCTTATAAAACAATTAGCTTTAACACTTTCAGAAATGTTTAGCTCTGTTAACTCGCACATTTGTCATTGTTATAGTTCTGTCTACGCATTACACATCATATTTGGTTTCTGCAATTTTGTGTATGCCTAATTTTTTGCTGTTTGTTTGTCTTTGAAATCATGTAAAAAATTATCCGTATTATGATGGAAATATGTTTTGTTAAAACTTGGTTTTACGTATCTACTGCATAATATGTGCCTTACATTGTTAATTCTTATATTGCTAGTACATTTGTATATTTTTGAATCAAAATATTGCAAAATGTAAAGTTTGATCATATTGTTCTGTTTGTTTGTTTGTTTTTGTTGGGTTTAACGCCGTAGCAACACATATAAGGCCAGGGCTCGACATTAACCATTGTCCGACTGTCCGGGACAAGTGAAACCAAGGTCCGGACAAGTACTTTATAGAGCCGGTTGTCCGACGGGACAAGTAGTTTGGGATATTAAAAAGCATGTCTTAACCCATTCTGTATGAATGTCTTATATAAGCGTAACTATTTTGCTGTCTCTATTACGAGTGCCGCGAATATGCGTCCCCTAAACTTCAATCGATACGCCGACAGACTTGTATTAAACCTCTGATCGCCGCGTGACCCATATATCCGTCATGTGTATATGAAAACGACCTTAACACCGATAAGCGTAACGATAAGCACAGCGGGTGAAGATAGATTGGGCAAGTTATTAAATCAAGGTCACTGCCTGGAATTTAATTCGCGCTATTTTAAAAGTTAATTTATTCTGCACAAATATTATTTTAATTTCAAAATGTTTTTATTTTTATTTAATTTGTAACACTTTTCCATTCAAGTGCAATTGTTGGTAAATCAAATTTGACACATTGTAGCGTTTCTTTTATTGAATGTTTCGTTGACAATTGTTATTATTTTTTGTATTATTAATATTTGTAACACCTATTATCTGTTACAAAACGACATTTCCGTGAAAATAACTTTGTGCTGCCAAGTTTATAAATCTGGTTAAACTTCACAACACTTTAAAATAAAACTGTTACAAACAATATTTATTATGATAAGTCATTGATGCGACAATAACATGTGAAGAATGCAAATAAATCGCGACTTGAAAAAACACCGTTAAATTTTATTTTAAAAATAACTAATTAGTAATAGGCACAAACATGTTCTAATGAAACTATGATAACGAACAATTACGGTACGATGAACTTTATGTCCGAAGATTATTTATTGTTAATTAATTTATTAATGTACGCTGTTATAATATCAATGCGAGGAGAGATTAATGGGACATGTCAACACGGAAAGTTGCTGATACGTACCCTTCCTTAAATTAATTGCGCCCACGAATCAATTTTCTATCATACTTGAGGTCCCAAACTTTATCTTGTATAGCGGTGCGTTTTTGAAGTATTCAATATGGCACATGGCAAATACGTCATATGGAGCGGTGCTTCTCTGATCAAAAGAAAATCGCCGCCGCTTATCGTTGTTAGTAGTTAGACAGGAAATCAATTGGAGAGGGGTGTATTAATTATCATGTTAGATAGCAATAAGTTGAAATTTAATTAAAATTAGGTGAGTTTGTCATGGGAAATGATGTCCGTGTTAAAAGTGTGAATTAACTTTAAAAGCATTAGGTAAAATCAGACTTTTACCTCGCATTACAAATACACATGTAACTTTTTTTCTGGTGCAAATAATTTAATTCCGTTTTCAACATAAGAAAATCAATTATTGCAAGCGCATTTTGTCCGTTTCCGATTTTGATGTTGTCGATGATTTTTTTCAGAAAAAAATCGCCAAAAAAACGTCGGATTCTTTTTTGCAATAATTTAATTTCTAATTAGCAATGACCATGCTAGCTATTCTATTGTAAAGGAAGATACAAAACTAAAAGTAACATCATTGGATGCATAATTTAATTTTCTTTCCAAAATGTTAACTTTTGTAAAATATCTGTTTTCCATAAACGATTAAATGTACCAAAAGTTATGACTTAACACCATCAAAACAATGTATACATGTTGTATGTTAATTGTTGGTTGTTTATTCTCAGTTAAATAAATAGTTATGTTATTATAAGTAAATGTTTCTTTTTTTAAATAGAACATACACAATTGTCATTACCCTTATTGAAACTATTTCAAATCCATCCAGTATTACTGAAGGTTAGGACAAGTTGGATTTTGTTCAGGACAAGTGGTTTTTATAAGTACTTGTCCGACAGGACAAGTTAAAAAAAAAGTTAATGTCGAGCCCTGTAAGGTCATATAACGGCGGTCATTCAACCTACTCACTCCTCCCGGAAAGGCTAAATCTCTGGATTTAGCTGTTAACCGACTACTAAGCGCATACTTTTGTCAGTGACTGACAACTGCCCTACATAATTAATAATCATTGGTAGGAGAGAGAGTGGCCGTAGAAATAATTTCATGACCAAGCTCCACGAAAGTATGCGCCGCCCGGGAATCGAACCCACGACCCCTCGATCAGTAGACTTGTGTGCTACCAACTGAGCTAGCCGGGCGGCTTTGATCATATTGAATAATCATTCTGAGGTCAATATAATAAATTACATGTAAGCTGCCTGCTAGCTCAGTTGGTAGCACACAGTTCTACTGATTAAAGGGGTCGTGGGTTTTATTATCGGCCAGAACATACTTTTGTAGAGTTTGGTCAAGAAATAATTTCTATGGCCATTCTGTCTCTTACCACTGATTCTAAATTATGTAGAGCAGTTGTCAGTCATGGACAGAAGTATTTACCTAGTAACATGTTTACAGCTTAATGCAGAGATTTAGCCTTTCTAGAAATGGTGAGTAGGTTGACCGACTGCAGTGATATGACCTAGACAATGTGTTGCTACGGTGTTAAACCCAAGCAAAAAAAATGATAAAATGCACTCAGGTATTCTATGAATATCTGTAATTGTGTGCTATAATATATGTACAATAAGCTTACACCACATTAGATTTGTGTGCCATTCTTTTTGCATATGTGTTATATGTATATAGGGCACGTTCCGCAAGGAAATCGCTAGATAGTGCATCGTCCTCTGGTACCTTTTTTGCACCAAAAGTATTTACTATGTGACATCAAATCGAGGGTACCAGGGGACAAAGCCCTAGCTAGCGATCACCTTGCGGAACGTGCCCATAATTTTATATACATATCAATAGGTCATTCCAATACTAGTTGAACTACATGTCAATAAAGAAGGGCGCATACTAATTTTGAACTGACCGATTAATATGGTCATGTATAAATGTATGTTCAGATGTCAGTTCATTTATATGACCTGGGAGGTCATGTATATCTGTGATATTTATTATTACTTTATTTGGAATGCCAATTGTTTGTACTGTACTCAACCAAAGTTTGGAGACATGAAAAATTACATTTTTTTAATTTTGATGATTATTTTTATAGATTTAAGTATGGTTTGTGATAAAATGAGATCATATCTCATGAGCACAACACATTTTAAAGAATCAGCATCTGACATCCTAAACCCTCCAAAACGATGTTTATTATATATACATGTATATAATTATTTTCCTTATAAACATAGCTTTTATGCTATTTTTTTAGTCTTAGTTATAATAATAATGATAACCAAATACTAAAGCAAAACTTATTGGCATTTCAAATTGAGCTAAAAAAGGCATTTCAAATGAACTAAAAAAGGCATTTTAAAATGAACAGTTATCAAATTTTAGATAAAAGCTATAATCTACTCAGTAGGCCTTCAAAGTGAAAATGTCTCCAAACTTTTGGTTGGTACTGTATATGCATTTAAACTACAGTGCCATCCATATTTACTATAATACCTTTGTAAATATGTAATCTTTTTACTTTTTTAGCAATACATGAGAAATTTGTGTATGTATAACAATTACAATTATCTAAAGTATAATTACTTCCATTCCAAGTGTTACAATTTATTGTAACTGTAATATTTGGGGGACTTACATCTGGAATGAAATTTATTGTAATAATGAAGAAAAAGTTTGTTACAAGTGTTAAGGTAATTTGCATGGCATCGTACATTTTGTATTATATATCTGGAATAGGAGTATTTTTGTATCTAGTCTATTTGAGTTCTTGCAAGCAGGAACTGTGCCAGGTTTCACAAAAACTAAACTAATAGTTTGATTTGCTTCAAATAATTTTTAGCTCAACTATTCGGAGAAGTTTTTTGGTGCAATTTTATTTTTGAAACTAGTGAAGGGATTTACTTGAAACTTCACACATGTCAACCGGTTAGGAATGAAGGTCAAATACCATGTTGCATAACTCCAGCATGAGTTTTGATAGGTTGTTACTGTTGTAGTCGAGCGCACTGTCCGTGGACTGCTCTTGTTTTTGAAATGCTTAAAAAATATTTCAATGAAAATATCCAGATCTGGTTCAACTCAAACTAAAGTAGAAACAAATCAACCCATAGGTTGTCAATGAATTGAGTTGTATCTACTCACGGATTGAGATGTCCCTTCTTACAATGTATGGGTTACATTGTCCTGAACATAAATTTCTTACTGATATAATCATTGGCATCAGAGCATGAATGTCTACAATCATCAACTACTTAACCCAATAGCCTAAAACCTGGGACTAATGAAAATGGATTTAGGCTTATGAAAAAAAAACTTTCTATTTATTAATCTTCTAAGGACACAAGTGTCAAAATCAATAGAAAATTAAGAGTATTTTGCCATGTAATGACATGTTTTTAATCATCAAAAGACTCAGCTGGATGGGGTTTTCACTTATTGGGCTGATTATGCAATGTTGGTGACACACTGTTAATTTTGACTTGAATCTGGATTTAAAGACCCAATGCCTTATGTGACCATTATTTGGATGGTCCACCAGAAAGTCGCATATTACAGGTTTTACTCTAGTTGTGCTAGATGGTAGTTTACCCTCTACCATGATTATTATATAATAAATTAGGCTAGTGCTTAAGAAGATTTACAGTTGTGCCAGATAAACTATGTGTTCATCTTTTTTTTTGTTATTGATGATATTTGCTTTGGAAAGTTCCCATTTAGGACCAATTACAAAATGATAGGTTTTGTAAAGTAATTCTTATGTATTTGCCTATTGTTTATATTTTTAGAGGACAGGAATTTGTATTCAAAATAACTTAGTTTATAGTACAAAGTTACTATGACAAAAGATAGTAACAAAATGAATACTTTCACCAAGGGATATCTTGTTTGACATCACAGTTGTGTTTAAGATGATATTACATTATGACGATGATTTCTACATTCTAGAGTCAGATTCTCTATGTGTTTATGTCTGGGTTTGACACTAACTATGTCCAGGGATTCTGATGATTCTAAAAACTTAAGAGGGAACGCTAGTGATTCTCGTCTGAGGATTTTGTCAGGATCTTCATAGATTGTCCTCTTGTGTAAATTTGAGTTTCCATAAATTGTTTGTCACAGTTTGTGACTGCATATCTGTATCCAAATTTTTGTCTTATTGGAGGAATCCCTAACATTAACAAGGAATCCATGTGTAACCGAGATTCCTTTGGGATCCCTCGTAAAAACAGTTAAGTGTTGAACCCTGGTTTATGTGCTTTATCATTAACATATTATGTTATAAATTTATTGTGTGCTATGTTAAAAATGTGTTCAGCTTGAAATTAGAATGTATTCAAAATTTTTACAGACCAATGATTTTTAATTTATTTAATTGAACTTGTTAATTTTTACATTGCACGATATTGAAATATATAATTAAAAAGTTATTTTTTCACTCATAAGTATTGTGTTCTTCTTTCTTTATCCTTTATATATCTGTATTTGGTAGAGTCCAGCTGTCAGACTCACTCTTAGGAATCAAAGGTTCCTGAGTTCAAACCCCACTTGGAGTATTGCTCAGTTTCATTAGCGAGAAATTACCTACAATTGTTCCTCTCCACCAGATATAAATGGGTTCTGTGAGGGATAACCTGCCTGAAGGGGATTGATTGATCTAGGGTTATCTCCTAACTGGAAGCTGTCCAGCATTCTGTCACCTGATTTTCCACTGGTGATTTCAGGGCTACCAGCAGTTCCAAGAGATGAATCATGAGAGAATTTGGCTGGCAGACACTTCTAGAGCATCGGATAAACAACCAACTTGTAATGGTGCACATATGTATGTATCACCTGCCAAAATTTCAACATTCCAAAGCACCGCTCAATATTCAAACCAATGTTATCATTAACAAGAGGGCACTTTGGCAGATTTCACCTACTTGTCAGCTAAGTAGGCATCTACAGAGACTCTCTACTAGCCATAGTGTGTATATATCCAATCTTATTTTATATTAATTTAATAGATTGTAACTAAAATACATGATATGGCATGATATACCAAAAATGGTATGGCTACCCTCATTTGTGATGTTTTCTGATGTATTATTACAATATGCTGAGAATCAGACAATGTTTCAAAATATGAGTTTGTATAAAAATTATGGCCCCAGCTGGGATTGAACCAAAAACCTTTCACACAATAAGCCAGCACTAGACCACATCACCACAAAGGCTAGCTTGAAGACATGTACAAAAAAGAACTACATAGTTATGCTGTTGGACTTTGAATGTAATAAATATTTGATATTTAGACTGATAATTCTTACAATGGATGATAAGTTATCATTTAAAACAGCAGCATTTTGAAACCATTAGCCTGGGAAGAAAATAAAATGATCATAGCAGGTGTGGTGAATCAGTCACAAGAAACAACCAAATACAGCGATTACATAGCATCATGATCAATTTTTTTAGTTCTCTACAATGCTATAACACTATAAATCCATTTTGTATAATCCCTTGCTAAATGAAAGTAATTCTAAGCAATAAAACCAAGAAAAACCATGTTATCTTTATTTTCTATGTAACTATAAATTAAGACATGGTACATTTTGCACTATAGCATGTACATTGACTTGTTTCAATACGACTTGACTTGTAATACCTATGTAGATTTTTTTCTGAACAATATAATGAAAATAGTACATGTACAATATAGATAGATAGATTTATACTTTATTTCAGAAAAAGGCAATATGTCTATCGTTCTACAATATACAAACTTAAATAGTCAACCTTCAATAGTCAATGACTTCTAATACAAAACACATAAGATATTGCAAGACATTATTATATCAAGGTGTAACATTGCACAGTATTTGCATTAAATATTGGTTATTATATAGTTTATATTAAGTTATGATTAACAGGAACTATTTTTTTCTATGAACTACTCTATTTTGTTAAGATCTGCATTATATAATAAGAAAGTAAGTTCTGAAAGTAATGTATATTATTCACAAATACTGTATATATTCATGTGATGCTGGTAAAAAAGATTGAAAAAAAAATGTCACAAAATTGCTTTACTTTTACTTATATATGTTCATCATGTCTAACTCTATTAATCGCAGACCCTTTAAAACATCCTATTAATTTAAGATAAGAATATAATCAATTTAAAGATTTCAAAACCGGAGATTTCTCCTACATTTCTCCCATACCCACTGTTCAAATTATCTCCCTTATTCAAAACCAGAATTTTGCATATTTTTGTAATTTTTCATTTTTTTTGTTTGATATTGAAAATATATCACCTTAACACATTTCTCTATCCATATAAGAAGCAATTAATGTGACAAAAAATGTCTTTCATTAGATATTGGGACCCAAAGGTTTCAAGGACCGTGGGAATATTTTTTTTTGTTTCGTAAGTCAAATTTTCTGTTTGTGTTACCTCCCTTACACTAGAATATTTTAAATAGTCAATGTGATCCCAGAAAATAAATTAAACACAGCTTATTTTGGTTTTATTGCTAATAACTACCATTATTTATTAAGAAGTTTTATTAGAAATGACTTTTATGGTGTTTAAGGATTAGATAACTTAAAAAATGGTGTTTTTTCTGATAATTCATTATTATTAATATCTGATTTCAATGTATCCAGAGGCCTGTTCCCTAAGCCTATCACTATGTTCATGTATCCCTTTGTCCCTGGTACCCTTAAAGGGATATCACATTCCTTTTGTGTAAGAAGGGTACCTAGGCACAAAGGTCTGTATAGCAATATGCTTATGAAACAGGTCCCAATTCAACAGTATATGTAGCATTTGAACTCGGTTATCTACAAGCAAGCCCATGTGATGATGAGGTTGAGTGCTTACTTTACTTATGGTGTGAAAGTTTCCTGGTTGAATCCCAGCTGCTGCCTCAGATTTTAATTGTCTGGTACCCACCTCATAGCTTTAAAACATTAGGCAAACCTCACAAATGAGGGTAACAACTTTAATTTTGTTTCCTCTGTATTTATTATTCTGTTTCTAATGTACATACAGTACCTACCAAAAGTTTGCAGACGTTTATCACTTTGTAAGCCTACTACATAGGTTTTATCAAAATTTTAATTACCATTCATTTTCAAATGCTTAATAGTTTTGCTAGTTTTTGTTGTTATGGTACTATTTGCAGTCTAGACTACCAAAGTAGCTAAAAATCTAGAAATCTATGTTATAGAAAAGAATTACATTGGATTTGGTTTTGAGTTATCAGATGCTAAACATTATAAATGTGATGCATTCAAGAAATTTAATCATCAACCATATTAAATACAATGTATATTAAAAGTAATGGTTCCACCTAAAACAATCAAAGACATTTTTTTAAAAGTAAATTTGCTTTGTCTCCAAACTTTTGGTGGGGACTGTATATACAAATTGTGATACAAGTCATGTGAATTATGAAAATTATATTTTTTTCTCTTACTTACTTTCAACCAGTCAAAGTTTTCCTGGTGTTGAAAAATCCAGACTTTAAAACTATTTCAACTGAATAAATAAATTCAAAGAGGCCAATCACTTAGTAGATTGTCTGTATGTGATGTTTGGACTGGATAACATCATAAACAGTCTGTATAGGAATTGTGGACTGGGTAGCTGGTTGGATAGGTCGTGGTTCAAATCGGATCGCCACTAGCTCAACGATCCCCATCCCAACTCATCATCCAGGCTTCCTGTCAGTATTGATGTCCCAACCAAGGATTTCAATGGTAAGGCCACGAAGGGAAGGATTCAGAAAAATAAATGAAAATAATGTATGCATCAAATAATCTCTTTATTGCACTTAAACAATAATATGTAAGTGATCTACATAATTTGTTAAATAAAATATACAAACATACATTGGGGTCCTAAAGTTTCTTTATAGATATAAAATTTTGAAGTTTTGACATATTCTTTGTCATACTTTACATGTACAGCTGTAGTTGTAAGTTTCACTACTTATATACAGTTTAACATGAACTATCAATTATGTATCTGCATAATTTTTTCAATTAAAAATAATAGAAAATACGGAAAAAAATCATTTGTAAAGAAACTTTTAGACTTTTTTGTGTATAAATATACATTGTAACCAAATCTAGTACATTCTTTCTTAACAAGTTTAAAGCTTATTTCTACATTATACATGTATTAATAAATACATCTCTTATCATCATTCTGAAGTATTTAGAAGAAAACCACAGGCTTGAAATTTCATTTCATAGAAAGTTATAAGTATAACTTGTGGCAGATGGGAATCTAACTCAGTACCTCTAGATTTGAAGTCTTTTACCTCTATCACTGCACGACTATCATGAATTATAAAAGCAAATAAACCACATTGTGGTTATTGTAGCATGGCTAGCAACATATTACTCTGTCAATTCCTTGAGCTAAACATATAGTCCAAGAGCCGAGGCCGTTTATTTTTCAATTTCGAGGCATGCTCTGGTTTTGATATATGTTGTTTTACATTGAATGTAGTTTTCGAAATGGGGCATTAAAATTGTCGTATCCCGGCAAGGCTATGTGAAATTCAAGATGGTGTCTAAGATGGCCGCTAAAATATCTGGAAAAGCTATTCTGTGATGTTTTATGTCTTAATTATTCAATTTCCAATGTAGACATCCTACAACTATGTCATTTTATTGGCATAAGAATGGAATGAATAAACAGTCACAAATATTCAAAACATTTTAGGCTTTTTCGAAAAATGACCAAAAATATCGTGAAAAATGGCCTAAATTTACATGTTTTTCTGATTCCACTCAGTTTCAAAGCTATATATATTTTGTTTTAGTGTAATAACTTTTGTTTTTTTTCAATGCAACTTTACTTTAGAAAGATATCTAGACAGTGGACTCAAAAAGTTCTTGGATAAATAAAATTTTAAGAAATAATAATCATATTTACTGTAAGTTTACTTTTATCATAGCTTAAAAATATAAGATAGTTTGACTAGACTATATCCATAATTCAAAAATTTGGGATTTCCCCTCCAGTACGAACAAACTTTCACCATTAAAATAAAAACGCTTGTACAAAGAACAATAAGATTTAATCCATAGTTTCTGCTATTTAGCAATAATATGTACAAAACTTTGTTTGTACCGGCTGTGCATGGACAGAAACCCCCATAAATATGAATTCCGGATTAGGTCTTTTGTAATTATATTGATATAATCATATAAATATTGATATAATAAATAATATTGATAACCAATTACTGCTATTTAGGAATTTACTCAGAAGCTTTTTGATCTATTAGGTATATATGAATCAATTTATTCTACAAAAACGGGATTTTACGTTTGGGAGGCATTGCATATCTATTTATTGTAACTCTTCAAGTGCACAAGTGGATAATTAAATTATTGATGCTTTTTTAAAGGTACTACTTCACAGATTTGATTTATTTTTTCTATAATTTCAAAAAAACTGTTCAGTGTCTGTAATTGTGTCAAAAAATTAATTCTAACTATTTCAAGACAAACTGGCCTATATGTTGCAAGAAATATACAATAAAAAAAATGCACTAAAAGTGTCTATACCATGACATACAGGGTAGATATTTACTACTAGAAACCCCATCATATGTATGTCAATTTGCACTTAAATTATTATTACCAAAACGCTTAGTTTTTACTTCCGAAAATATTTCCACACATTTTTGATAGTTTTAGAAAAGTTGATATTTAAGTTGAAATCGGTGAACTGGTGCCTTTAAAATGATATAAAAGCTCAGTAACCAAACACTGGAATGATTGAAATCAATTGGTCACAGAAATTATAGTTTAAGTTATAAGTACTAAATCATGAGTGAAAGGTAAAAAATTTAAAATCCTGAAACTCTTGAATTTCATGTTTTCAGCCCTTTTTTAAAAGAAAAATCTTTTTTATCTCAATCTTTCAAGACCATTCTTTAAAACCTCATGTTTAAAATAAGATACATTTTTGTAGACTCCCTCTTGACAGGACTGTCAATGTCATGCAGTATGCATAGGCTCTGTGTTTGTGAATGTCAAAAATGCAATCAGCATTATACTCCAGATTGTAAAAAAATTATGTTGATTTATGAAATTCGAGCTTATTTGAAACCCTTAAGAATGTCAATATAGGTTGTGATAATGTCACACAATGTTACACAATGTGAAACACAAGAAGAGAAGACTACCTTCAATAATTAAACAGTCTTATTAAGCATTGATTATAAAAAATAGAATACAAAAGCACTAGGTTCCAAACATACAATAGAATTCAAATATTTTGGGTTTTCCCTGCACTAGAAACAAATTTAATATCCATAAAATGAAAATATGTGTACAGAGAACAAAAAGATTTAATGTTTCGTGCTTTTCAACAAAAATGTGTAAAACAAATTTGTTTGTACAGCCTGTGCACAGATGGAAAAAGCCATAAATTGGAGTTTGAATAAGGTCTATTAAGACAATATCACTAATGGTTAATTATCATTATTTCTTTAACTTGGCCTTTGAAAGTAAAACTTCATTCTTTCTACATTCCTGAAACAGAAGAAAAAGAATTTAATTAGTCATATTTAACCAGAAAAGTATAATAATAATGACAATAATAATAAAAATTAACAAAGACTTGATATACCAAGGCAACAGTAAGGCAAAGCTAATTCTCCCCCAGTGAGCCTATTATATCTAATATGTTTGTTTTGCTTATTGGGTTTGACGCCGTAGCAACACATTGTATAGGTCATATAATGGCATTTTCCCAAAAAAGAGTTCTGTCAATTTATTTTTTTTAATTTTTTTTAATGTCCCTAGCTGTTTTGACACATGGGGTCATTGGGCCTCATATTTTAAAATCCTTGGTAACACACTGATAACAAACATTGGACAATACAATACCTCTTGAAAATCTTTGACAGTTTTAAAGTATAAACGTTGTTTCTCCACTAGATCTAGGTAAGTATCATTTAATTGATCTCTCTTCATTTTCTCTTCCTGTTTCTTTCTTTCAACCTAAATATAACATACATTAAACAAATAGAGAATGATAGAGCTTAAACCATAACCTCCTCAAATTTGAAAAATGGACTTGTCTAGACCAACTTTGGAACAGTCCATAGTTAAGTCAAGGGAGATCTGAATTCAAATACATGTACCCATAAGCTGATCACATTTCAATAATGGACTAGTCTATACAAAAAATTGGAACAGCCAACAGTTAATTCAAGGAAGTTGGGCAGTCACATGTTTAAACTCAGTCCAACTTGACACCATAGGAGGATCTAGCGGGGGGGGGGGGGGTTCAGGGGGGTTCGCACCCCCCCTAGAATTTGGAAAATGTACCTGGCATTAGTGTATTTCATGACTGCAAGTTATTTTTAAGTAGCATGAAGCAATTTTTCTAAGTGCTTAACATAGATTTAATAGTTATGTAGTTTTTATTATTAATATGATGTTGCATTTTTTCTGCAAAATGTGTATAATGTGGTTGTGGTTCGAAAGTTTGGGCCCCCTATTAAAGTTCAGACCCCCTCCCCCTAGAAAAAAATCCTGGATCCGCCCCTGGACACTCTGTGTGGGTGTACTGTTTTTGATATTTTTGATAAATATTTCATATTAATAGTCTGCGCTCTGAAACTATAAACATTCATAGATTGAAGAGTTATATCTAATTTATATAATGGTAAGATTAAAGTGCCATTAGGGTATCAGTGTTTTTTGTGTGTCACAAAATAATAAATCTACATAAAGTGGTCCACTAAATTCGGTTGTTTCCCTTGTATATATTTCAATATACAGTGTATTTAAAGATCAAAGGGAGGTAAGATGACATATCCCGGTGGTTCTCTCAGGCTCTGTACTGGTATGAAAGGCTTTGCATACTTTTCTGCAGGGTCAAGTTAAGTAATGTTCTAAAAAATTATTAATATATATTAAAAAATATGAAGGGGAATTATTGCGGAAATGAGAACCAATATATTTTATTTTGCTGCTAAGGAAAAATTCAAAATCATTTATAAACAAATAACTAAGCTTCAGTGCAACAAATAGAGTAAGTGTTAGAATAAAATTTAATGCTGATCATGTTGACAGCCCACTACATGGGATAGTGCGTAATTATTGACCCCGACCTGACCTATCACATTTGCATCTAATAATTATCTACACATATCCCAACGAAAATCAGAACCACGCCTATTCTACACTTCGGTGGCGATTGTAAAATTATAGAAGTATGTTTATAACCATAATCCTCACGGCCTCAATGTAATCCAGCTTTAATACTACATTCGTATTCAATGTAATGAATATTCTTGCATAAAGGTCAGG
Source organism: Mactra quadrangularis (assembly GCA_025267735.1). Taxonomy (NCBI): domain Eukaryota; kingdom Metazoa; phylum Mollusca; class Bivalvia; order Venerida; family Mactridae; genus Mactra; species Mactra quadrangularis. The sequence goes on along the minus strand of CM046306.1, from coordinate 25,089,619 downwards.
TCGGGTCAATTTTTACGCACTATATATAGACTAGTGCATTTTTTAAGAATTCATTAAGTTATCTCCCTTTGGTTCATACCTTAGACTTGTTATTTTTTACTCCATCAACAATTTGTTCAAACTGTTTTAGAAATTGTTCTTTATTGGCTGGGCTTGACATAGCTCTGAAAAAATATTGACATATGAAAATGTTGCAACTGTAAGCCATGAAAATTAAGATACTATTCAATTAATATTGAATGTTTAAAATGTATAAGTAAACATTTAACAGACTAATGTAGAGGATCTATAACTATAAACAGTAACATTGTAAATAGTTCCAAGTTTGACCTTTTTACTTGAATTACAATACATTTACCCACAAATATAACCATGTGCTCTTTTATTAACATCTTGTTTGTGGGACATAATGTAACAGTAAACCTTTGTTAAATATGCTAATAGGTAAGGTCATGGAAAGGTCCATTATCTCCATTAACAGATGTTCTGTAGGCTTTCAACCCACCACACAGGAGGTTAGTTAAGATGACCTTTATGTTGACCAGTCCATGCATTGATTTCATCTCGGCTGAATGCTATTTATAGCATCAGAATTTTGTGATTTGAATTTTTAGAGTGAGTTTGCTGAGCTAATTTGAATCACAGAATGTGCTTGGACAATGATTGTGTCATAAATATTATAACATCAACATAACCTTAACTATGAGCTTGTCTGTTGATACAAAAACTGTATTTGTTGTTAATACATGTAGTTAGTTGCTGATTTCTTTTCTGTACAGTTACAACAGAAACACAAGACAATTAATACTTACTGTGAAAAGTTCTCATGGATAGAGTTCAATAAGTTGACCTGAAAAAAATATTAAATTACAAAACATTAAATACACTGATACATCATTTCTGATGTTAACTTACAAACTATTCTTGTAAAACTCAGATGGTTTTATTAGATATTAGAAAGTTTCATATTTTGAAAAAGGTCTTCGGCCAGAAATATTTAATAAAAGAGTATTACTCTTTTATTAAATATTTCTGACCAAAGACCTTTTTCAAAATATGAAACTTTCTAATATCTAATGGTGTAAAATCTTGAAAAGTCATGTGTTTTTGTAATATGTATTGTAATTCTCAGAACAATATGAAAAGTCATATACATCTGTAAAATGATATATTTTGTTGCTTAAGAATCAAAATAACTTTTTTGTTTCTTGCTACATGGTAAAATGTGGTGTAATTTGATGAAAGTATAGTATAACAATAAATATATATATATTTTATATTTCATGAGTGTGAAAATATGATGCTCAAAAGGAAGTCATTTTAAAAATAAAAGACCTTATATTAGAGGAAACATGAAGAAGAGTTCTCCATATGATTAGTGTCTTCTATATTTTTTATTTATAATTATGTTATGTAAAGTGTCCAAAACAACTATCCAGCTTTCTCCCTGGACACTTTTATATAACCAGACAGTGTTCTCCCTACCCCAAGGAGAAGACAAATTATTTCAATAAAACTGAACTTACTGCCAGGTAGTTTTGGACAGGTAAGGCCTGCACGGGCAAGAAAAAAACAAGATAACCAGATTCAAAGTTCAGCTTGGAACTACTACAACACAAGCACAGTTTACTTACAAGTACTAAAATCAAGTACATACCTCTTTATTCAAATATAATTTAGTATCATCTAATGTATTATACATGGTGTAGAATTGTTTTGTTTCTTTATGTGTGGAAGCAACTGTAATGTAAAGAGAATATTGAATTTAATATCCATTGTACTGAAAATACTGTAGAACTGCCCAGTTAAATCAGTCAATAGGCCAAGTGTTTTTCCACTTGAAATATAAAATTAAACTTGTCCAGGATCAAAATGCCCTTGTCCAGAAGTTCAATACTTATTAAGAAAAATTAGGCACTATGGTATAAAATACATACAATAAGTAATCATAGATAATTGGCAATGAAATGGTTCACTGTTGAGTATGATTGAAACATTGAGACATCTACATTATTAAGTATTGCTAAGTTAGTGTATATACTGCTTAAATGTTTCTTGTCCATGGACAAGAGGAATAGAAATATTGACTTGTTCGCAGACATAAAGAGTCAGACAAGTCGGGTGAAAGAATTCCACATCCCTACATATTTTTTTAAATCATTACAACAAGACTATAAGTTATCATTATAATCAGATATACACTCGCCTTGATTGTATAGTTCAACAAATCTACGTTGATATTGACTAAGTTCAGCTCTAGATGGAACTTCATCTATCTTTCTCTGTAAACCAGCAATCTCTCTATTCTTTCTAGCCTACAATTAACAAACATACATAACAGATAATACTCCAGGGCCTTTTTTCCTTAAATAACAGGGGCAATTTACAAGTCCCTCCCTTTTCTAAAATTTCTTGATGTCATAAAGATTTCCCCAAATCTTAAGATTACATTTTTCTCCAATCAATGATATTGCGATAGAATTTCCCAAAAATGTTCTACATAAAGTAAGACCTATAGCCCCTTCACAAAATACTGAATAAGCCCTGTAACCATTATCGAGTAAAAATAGCCCGCAACAGTTAACGCTTAAATCTTTCCAGCCAACAAACAATCAAGTCAAACTTAAATTGATCAACACCAATGTACGAAATAGCATTATAAGTACACTGAATGCAGTATCTCTTATGGAATACAGAAAAAGCAAAAAAGAAACAAAATTTTTGTCAACATGGAATAAGATTGATTTTTAACTATACCACTGATGAAAATATGTTTTTGAGCTCATTCAGTGAAACATAAATACAATTCTTCAACATAATAGACAATTATCCTCAATTTATTACTCACCAACAACATTCTAATTTGATGAAGTTTCTTCTTATCAGATGTATATTGTTTATCTATAAGACCAGCTCTAGCCTGTAAAACATAAATATCACAACATTAAAAGGTTCCAATATAAGAACTAACAGAATAAAAGGTCTTAACAACTCAATGGTTAAATTGTGGGGAACATTTTTCTTCTCAAATTTAGCATTCAGAATTAAAAAATGATTATAAACCATACAATTTGCAGTAACCAAGGTCATCTCTATACTAGAAATTTAGCCCATCTGGCTAGATCAGTAGGAAGGGCACCAGTCAACTCATTGAGGGGTTAAGGGTTAGGCATACTACCCAGGTTGGGCATACTTATATGGAGGTTGGTCTTGAAATCATTTCTATGACCACTCTCCCTCCTACCAATAGTTCTAAATCATGTAAGGCAATAGTCAGTCACTGACAAAAGTATGCACCAAGTAACTGATTAACAGTTATATTCAGAGATTTAGCTATTCAAGGAACAGTGAGTAGGTTGACTAACCATCATGATATGACCTATACAATGTGTTGCCACCACGTTAAACCCAACAAAAAAATAAACAAGAAATGTAATGTGGAAACCACATTAAAGCCGGATTTAAAATCTTCAACACAAAATTTAAAAAGGGAAATAATCCATAATAAAGTCAGGTAGAGTTGTGGTTACTGTCTAATTCTGTTCATCACATGGTATGTTATCATTGTATGAAGTTTCCAAAAGATCTGACAATAAATAGCAGAAATATATGCTAAATTGAAAACTTTAATGCAATTGTTAACGACACCGGATGCCCCACCGCCTGTGTTTAGCCAAACTATTAGCCCAAATTTTTTTAGTTGAAAAATCTGGCTAAAAAGTAAAAAAAATATTACACAAACATCTATATAAATAGTTATTGAATCCCCATATCATCTCATATCTATGTAAAGTCCTACCAAATAAGAAAAAAATCCTGTCTATATACCTTATCCTCGGACATTTCACTATCAGTTTCAGATTTTAGTTTATCAATATTAGCTTTCAATCTAGTCATCTCTTCTTTACAATGTGCTTTAAATTCTTGTTCTTGTTTCTTTAGGTTTTCATTCATAGCAACTAAGGATTTCAACCTTTGTAATATTCTGAAAACATAATTAAGTAAGATTAATTCTTTCAGTCTTTTATGGTGAAATGTGATGTTATCCAATAAATATACGATGAAAATATACAATCTTATACATTCATTGTAGTGAAAAAAAAATATTGTAATGATGTCATCTAAAAATATAAATGACGTAATCTAATAGGATAAATGGCATCAAGTAACATATGTGTAAAAATATCTCTAATAAAGTGCAAAACAAGAAATATAACGTGGAAATCACATAAAAGACAGATTTTCATCAAGATCTGAACATAAATGACAGAGATATCAATCATACTAAAAACTTTAATGCAGAAATTACAAAGGAGAATAATCCATAATAACTCTAGGTAGAGTTGTGGTTACTCTCTAATTCTGTTCATCACATAGTATGTTATCATTGTATGAAAATTATAAAGATCTGACAATAAATGGCAAAATATATGGTAAATAAAAAACTTGAAACACAATCGTTAAAGACACTGTAAACCCAACCACCCACCCGTCCTTCCGTGTTTAGCCGTAAGCCCAACCACCCACCCGTCCTTCCGTGTTTCGCCTAACTACAAGCCAAATTTTTTCCGAAAATAGCATTTTAATTCACGGCTTTGCAACCCTTTATGTTTTCTAAACTCAGTCTGAGAAATAAATAATTTAAATTTTGATAGAGATATGACAGACAGAAAAAATATTCCCCCATTTTATTTTGTATGAAAAGGGTAGTCACTCTTTGGGACCAAGTACATGTATGTACTGACAGAGAAGTTTGAGAAGTAAGCAATAAACTATACCCTTGATTTTCTTCTGTTTCCATTTGGTTCAGTTTTTCCATTTCTTCATCAATTCTCTCACTTCGAGTCATAGCCTAGAAAATCAATATATGACACAATTTCTATTACAAATGTACAGTCATTTCTAGTTATCTTGAATTTGTTGGGACCATTGAAAAATAGTGAAGATAAACTAAATTTTCCAAGGGGGAGAATTATGTACATCCATGTTTCCATGTATTGAATAAAAAAATGTTGTAAGAAGTTGGGGGACAATTGGACCACTTACAATAAAGTTACCAAGGTGATCTCTATATTAGAACTTTAGCCCATCTGGCTAGCTCAGTAGGAAGGGCACCAGTCAACTTATTGAGGGGTCATGGGTTAGATTCCAAGATGGGGAATACTTTCATGGAGTTTGGTCATGAAAACAATTCTATGACCACTCTACCTCCTACCAGTGATTCTAAATCATGTAAGGCAGTTGTCAGTCACTGACAAAAGTATGCACCAAGTAACTGCTTAACAGTTATATTCAGAGATTTAGCCTTTCCAGGAACAGTGAGTAGGTTGACTGACAGCCTTGATATAACCCATACAATGTGTTGCTACGGCGACTCAACAAACAAAAAAAGACATAAAAAGATTGTAGAAGTTATACCTCTTGTAATTTTTCTTGTGTTTCTAAATATGTTTTATGTAAAGCAGCATGATGATCTTTGACCTAAATAAAAAATCATAGTTTCAAAATATTCTTACATGTATAACAAATATTAACGTGTCAACAATGTGTAAAACAAGAGCAGTCCACAGACAGCGCGCTCGACTATTCCGGGTATTCGTGTAAACGACAGCAACAACCAATCAAAACTCATGCTGGAGTTATGCAACTTGGTATTCGACCTTCAATCCTAACCCTGTTGATATGCGTGTACTTTCAAGTAAATCCCTTCAGTAGTTTCAAAAATAGAATTGCACCAAAAAACTTTACCAAAAAAAATTTTAAGTATTAGAGGGCCAAATCCAGTAAAAATTCTTGCTAGAGTTATTCAACTTAGTATTTGGCATCAATTAGTAACCCTGTAGACATGTATTAAGTTTCAAGTGAATCCCTTCCGTAGTTGCAAAGATAAAATGTTGCACCTAAAAATTTAACCAAGAAATTTTCTAAGTATGAAAGGGCCATAATTCAGTCAAAATTCATCCAAGAGTTATGTTACTTGGAATTTGACCTCCAATGGTAACCCCGTAGACACTTGTGAAGTTTCAAGTGAATCCCTTCAGTAGTTGCAAAGAAAAAAATGTTGCACCTAAAAACTTAAGCAAGAAATTGTCTAAGTATAAAAGGGCCATAATTCAGTCCATATTCATGCAAGAGTTATGTAACTTGGTATTTGACCTCCAATGGTAATGCCGTAGACACAAATAAGTGAATCCCTCCATTACTTGCAAAGATAAAAAAGATACAAAAATGTTGCACCTAAAAACTTAAGCAAGAAATTGTCTAAGTATAAAAGGGTCATAATTCAGTCCAAATTCATGTAACTTGGTATTTGACCTCCAATGGTAACCCGTAAACACAAATAAGTGAATCCCTCAAGTACTTGCAAAGATATAAAAGATACAAAAATGTGGCACATAAAAACTTAACCAAGAAGTGTTACGCCAAAACCAACGCCAACGCACAGCTGAGTAGGATAGCCCCACTATTCTTCGAATAGTCGAGCTAAAAATTACATGTATGTATACAAACATAATCAATAATTAGAGAGTTGAGTTGCATTTTAAACCCATCTTGTTGTTTCATAGAGGAAGAATCTTCATTCTTAATGCACAGAATTTGAAGTTAATGTAGTAGTCCATATTTGTCTGGGCTAAACTTCCCCAACCAACCCCCCCCCCCCCCAATTAATAAAACTGTTGAACAGAACAGAACAGAACATATCTTTTATTTTGTCACAGTTTACATTGTAAATACATGTGAACAAATTATAACATAAATACATAAATACAACATGGCGGTATAATTTTGAAATTTAAGAATTGATTTTTATATATAAATATATATATAAGATATATGTTCATATTATGTCATTATATTGTATATCTAGTTCCAATCTTTCCCCCTGGCAAATTTCCCCCAGTTGATAGAACTGTTGTAGTTTTGCTATTGTATTGCACATCTCAGTCCATCTTTTTCCTCTGGTCAACTTTTAAATTTTTTTTACTAACCAAAATCAATTTTAACCACCGTAGGCTTTATGTTAGTAGTTTTAGACCATAACTATATACATGTAAAACACATGTTTTTCATGTCATAAACAACAAGAAAGACTTACCTGTTGTAACTTGTCCGTATTTTGTTGTATTTGTTTATTTAATGCTGTAGTAATACGTTTATGTTGTTGTACCCCACCCACTCTCTCACTTTTCTCAATTTGTTCAATCTCGGCTTGCTAAAATGGAACAATATATAAATAACACATGGCAGTGAGGGTGACAGTACAGATTATCAACCCGAGGAAAATAATATCAACCAAGGCGCTAGCCTCGGTTGATATTAGTTTTCAAGGGTTGATAATCTGTACTGTCACCCTCACTGCCATGTGTTATTTGTTTTATTATACCGAACAAAACCGTAACATGTAAATATTTATTGAACAACAAATAACAACACAGTAAAGAAAACAGTACAATAAAAAAAAACTGAATTATATCACTAATATAACCTGCCGCGACCGGGATTCGAACCCGCGATCTCCGGATTCGAAGTCAGACATGCTAACCACTACGCCACGGTCACGGCTGTTTACGGCTACTAATCGTTAATAAGTGGTCTCCCTTAGATAGCGGGTAATATTACCATGTGATCGAACAAAATATCACCCGCTCCGGTATAGGGATTTAGCATAGGGAAATTCCAGTGAGGTATAACAATTGAATATTAACTTTATGTATTATCTTTATAAACAATATTAATGAATCCTTGATAAAGATTAGTTTCACCAGTTGGCTTAAAAACTTATTTATAAAACCCTTTAAACAATTCATTGTCAGAACTCATTTTAATTCAAAATATGGCAAAAAAATATGAGAACTTTGTTCCAAAATCTTTCGCAAATTGACACAAATACGACTTCCGATCAATATACATGCTATAATAAAGTGTGTGAATTGTTCCCTTCTTCCAGCTCCATTACCTTAAACGTATTAAAAAACTGAGAAATTTTGACCATTAATCATCAATCAATCAATCAATCAATCAAACAAATCCCGAGCAAACTTTTCAACTGCTGCCGGCATCCCACTAATAGGGTAGGCATCAAGCCCCTAGATCATCTGACATTTGATCAACATGAGACCCTGTTTAGAGAATCAGTGTCCATGAGATTGTTTGTTTTTCAATCAGCCATTACACAGTCAGAACATGTCTTCCTTGAATGCCCTCACTTTCTAGGGCATGGTATCCTCATGTTGGGGATAGTATTCACTTTTCATGAATTTATATTTTCATACACTAAAAATCAGCAGACTTTATATTCAAAGTTTCATACATGTGATTAACATACAAGACAAGTTATAGTCGTAGATCATGTGACAATATACCCTGATTATGTAACATGTGATTAACATACAAGACAAGTTATAGCCTTAGATCATGTGACAATATACCCTGATAATGTAACATGTGATTAACATACAAGACAAGTTATAGCCTTAGATCATGTGACAATATACCCTGATTATGTAACATGTGATTAACATACAAGACAAGTTATAGTCGTAGATCATGTGACAATATACCCTTATAATGTAACATGTGATTAACATACAAGACAAGTTATAGTCGTAGATCATGTGACAATATACCCTTATAATGTAACATGTGATTAACATACAAGACAGGTTATAGCCTTAGATCATGTGACAATATACCCTGATAATGTAACATGTGATTCATATACAAGACAAGTTATAGTCGTAGATCATGTGACAATATACCCTTATAATGTAACATGTGATTCATATACAAGACAAGTTATAGCCGTAGATCATGTGACAATATACCCTGATAAAGTAACATGTGATTCATATACAAGACAAGTTATAGTCGTAGATCATGTGACAATATACCCTTATAATGTAACATGTGATTCATATACAAGACAAGTTATAGTCGTAGATCATGTGACAATATACCCTGATAAAGTAACATGTGATTAACATACAAGACAAGTTATAGTCGTAGATCATGTGACAATATACCCTGATAAAGTAACATGTGATTCATATACAATACAATCTTATATAATCTATATACTGTACCTTTTCAGCATATTCAGAAGCTATTTGTTGTATCTCTGCTGACTGCATACCAACTATATTACCTACTGTACTTGCAGTTAACTTGCCCTGATAAATACATACATATATATATTAATGAAATTTTCAGTATCATTCAATGAACTTTTTGGTGGGACGTGCGGGCACTAAAAATGATGGATGTTCGGGTGGGAGCCCTGGATTAGAATCCAACTTTGCACCTTGAAATCATGGATTTTCGTGGCATCCGGCCTGATTCCCCATCGACCATTTGGCTGCGGTTCTACCAACAATCCATTATCACTCATTCACTATCTTTTATAGTTAAAAATCCACTTGTAATGTTGTTGTTGTTGTTTTTAAACTACTATGAGCACTTTATTGATCACTTATTCTTAGTTTTATATTAGTCTTCAGTTTATGTTTTTATATTTTATCATCTCTTAATCTTTTTCATTTTTCATTTTCGTTTTTATTTAAGCTCGTATTTCTTATTATGCATATGATTGTGAAGCACTTTTGAACATATATTCAATATGAAAAGAGCGCTATACAAATTCGGTATATAATAATAATAATAATAATAACATAAATTCACAAGGTATAAAAAATATGCAAGGTGAGTGCTTTCCTAACTGTGCTATCCAGCTGCTTACATATCATTCTCATCATAAGTACAGAGACATACTCCACAGGGAACTGGAAATTTGTCTTGCATTTTATAATCCAAGACTGTTATAGGATCAATTATACATTACTATAGTTTCTCAACTGACCAAGTACTTATGTCACAGTCTAACATTGGGTACCAAAAGTCACAAGAACAGCCTGATCAGGTCTCAAACCTGGGATCCCTTGTTTACTGAGCTATCCAGCTGCTTACATATCCTTCTCCCCATTATAGAGTTATGAACCTTGTCACATGAGATTTGGTTGATAATAAGAAACATATATTTTAAGTTTGAAGTTGATAACTTAAGAAATAAAAAAGTTATAATAAAACATATTTTACTGCACAAAAACCTTTATCAGAAATGTGGACGCGGACACGAACGACGGCGCTAGGGCAAGTAGGAGCTCTCCATTTGCTTCGTAAAGTCTAGCTAAAAATAAAAATGGTCATATTATCAAACAAAATAATTACTTCACAAACAGAAACATTCTTTGTAAAGTAAAAGAAATTGCATTTTATACTCTTAAGTTTCATGTTGAGGCACATTCACTAAATTTACAGCTATAACCACTGATCATATGGCCACTGGTATCCATCTTTCAATTAGGTACTTTAGTCAGTTATCTTTCCCTGATAAAATCTGAAGCAATCCAATTGGTAAGTAGGTCCTTACAGTTGGAATCCTCGGATTTTATCATTGAATTCCTATGTAAGGGTAACAAAATATTTCATCTAATATCTTTCTTGTTAATGAAGATATTAACAGAAGTGATGGAATTTAGATAGTTCTTTAATTTAAAAATTATTGGCTTGAATTTCAAACAAATTAAATGATATACAAAAAAGTTATTTAAGATTAAATTTGGCAAATTAACATAGAAAAGTAAGGGTAAAATCCGAGTAATCCAACTAATTAGACCTACCTATTTTGAAGAGTATACAAGGGGAAATAACTGACTAAAGTCCCTTATTTCCTAGGGAAAGTATTTTACTGCCCCAAGAATGAACCACCTATCAAGTAAAGAACCAATATGTAACCTACCTCTTGTAAACCCATTGCAGACATTCCACTCATTATCATGTTGATTCTTTTCTGTAATAAAATCAAATATTTCTTTCATTTAAACATGAACAATTAAAAAAGAGACACTTACATGTGTTACTGATAACAATTATTAAATAAAAAACCCATAAAGGAGTGTGAATACTATTTACTTATTAACCCTTTACTGGACAGGACATAGGCAAAAATTCTTAACTGGACAGGACATGGGCAAAAATTCTTTACTGGACAGGAGATGGGCAAAAATTAGTCAGTTTTTCACCTTAACATACATTGTAATAGGGATATTTCAAGATGCTCTTGTTTTATTAATTATTTACCAACAGATATGCAACCAAATCATTCCCTATAGGGTTGTCTTTCAAAAAAGCCATTTGAACCTCGATTCTAGTTACCAAGACAATGACCTCGACTTTTTTCTGGCAATAAGGGTTGCATTGTCCACCTACAAACCCCAGCAATAGTAGGGGCCACATCCACCTCAAGGACCCTTATTAAGATATTTTTTGATGTGGGGAAAATTCTATCAGGGTCCTCCGGTGTAGATTTCCTGCTATCTACTATTGCAACATTCCTTATACAGAGTAAATTTTACAGAACTTGTCGATCTACAAGAACATGGTAAGTTCTATATAAATATTTTACCTCCTCTTCAGCTTGTAATTCTTCTAGAGTTTTCTCCCCTTCATCAGCTCCCAGACCAGCAGCTACAGCTTTCTTCTTTGCTGATTTCTCATCATCCTATGTTAGATACAAGATTTAAAGAAAAGATAAAGTGTGGATTAAAGTCTGCTTTCATATACATGTTCAACTGACTTGACAATTTTGTTTTATGTGATAACCCCTGATCATGAAAAATTACCTTCAGGCAGGTGACCCTCACAGTTCTTATTTACATCAGGGTTGAGAGAAACAAATGTAGGTAAATTTCTTGCTCAAGGAAATAAGCAGTGGCCCCAGAGAGGTTAAAATCTGAGACCTCTTGTCCCCTAAGTGTACATCCCCGAGACCTCTTGTCCCCTTAGAGAACATTGACCATATGAAGATTTTGTCACAGACTAGCATACTTTCAAATTGCTGCTTCTATAGGAGATGGGTCTCTTAGCAAAATATCTTAGGGAATCAAAGGTAAGCAACAATACATAAACTGGTAAATATTTAAGTTAAAGGGAAGTAATTCTACGGTTTTTCCAAAATGGCGCCTAAATATGTCCGAGGTTATTCGTAGCGAATGGCCGAGGAGTTCCGAATGAAAATGGTTAAAAGTTAAGTTAAAGGGAAGTAATTCAACACAAAATGGTTAATATTATATTTAAAAGGAATCAACAATACATAAAATGATAAATATTTAAGTTAAGGATAGTATTCTACAGGGCTCAAATTTAACAAAAACCTGGACTTGCAAATTTTTGTGATTTTATTTTATTTTGACTCACATTTTTTCTCCAAATTTTAATAGCATACACAGTAACTATTCATATATACAATAACTTGGTACTCTACTTAAAAATAGATAGAACATATGCATTATTGACGGATCGGCAAAGAATTTGAAAATTGCTTGATGTAAATCTTTAATTATATTATCAGTCCATCATCGAACAATTTGGCCGTTTCAATGATGGTTTGAACCACATTATAGTTAAGACAGTTATATTTTGTGATGATTTCAACTAGCGAAAATATGCGATTGGAAATAAAAGTTACTCTCAATTTTCAAATTCCACTCTCAGTTTGCTAGTATGCAAACTTAAATTCGAGCCCTGGTACTCTTCATAAAATGGTATATGTTTAAGTTAAAGGGAAGCTACTTCTTACCAAATGGCTAATATTTAAGAAAAGGGAAGTAACTGTACATAAAATGGTAAATATTTAAGTAAAGGGAAGTAACTGTACATAAAATAGTAAATATTTAAGTAAAGGGAAGTAACTCTACCTTTTCTTGTTGATCAGATTTACTTATACCATATCTTCTACCATATTCTAACAAAGTAGATTGTACTCTAGTTTCCTCGTCATGTAATTTATCAACATCTTGACGTTTATATTTCCTCTCTGGTTTATATGCTTGCTGTAAAATATATATTGATGGGTAAACACATACTTTTTTTAAATCTGGATTTAATGCCATGTCAACACAATTAGGGTATTTTTAGATAGACTAGCACACTTAACCTGGCTTTCCTAGACATTTGTCTATAACCAGTGCTCACCTACCCTTCCACAAGGTCTGCTTATTCTCCATATTCCTCATTTGAACCTGTACCCCCCTGGGGACACTAGATTCAGAATCCGAGTGTGTCACCAACTGCACTAAGACCCAGACTAAAAACTAATTACAACTTCAATAAAGGATGAAATAGACTAGTTTTGCACCAACTAATACTGCCTACTAAAGTACTTTTGCATGAACCTCTAGTAGGAACATTGGTGTAAATTGGCCCTTTTTCACCTTAACACTATGGGGGCAACTGTTCTTACATAAAAATTCATTAAACCCAGTTTATAAAACTATTTTCAAGCACTGTTGATGCCATTTGAAGGAGGGGGCTGAGACAGATTAAATGGGAGATTGACTAGTAAAGGGTTAAATTTAATGTCATGTTATTTACCAACCTGCAGCATCACTGTTTAAAAACTTTTGGCTCTATTGCCAGTTACTGCATCTAAAAAATAAACTGGAACCACACCCATTTGTGAAGTTCTTGCTCCAATTTTGGCATCAGTTTCAGTGTATAAGTATTCCAACTTGTTACTAAATCCCACCCATGACCCTTGATCAGTAGACTGGAATGCTACCATCTGAGCTAGCTAGATGGCTTGTAGAATCTAAAGCTACATGGTCAACAATCTATAGCTGTTTTGATATCTTACCTTAACATGACTGACAGTTCCAGTGGCTTTATCTTTTACTGTCTTAAATGCTTCATCCTGCAATGAAATGTAAAAACATACTCAAATCTAATTTAGCACTCACATGTATAAACTTAATCAATACTAAAAAAGTCCAAAAATCTCTTACTTCAAATTTTTTCTGATTAACTAGTATATGCGTAAAATTTATACACAGCTAGCAGTTTTATACAGTCAATTTTGAGCCCTTCTATATTAAAGATAATTAAAGGGCCCGCTAAGATTCCTCATAACTGCAATCCCTTTAAAAAAACAAACTTTAACCTATAAAAAAGCATGTCTAACTTTTTATGCCAATGGAAAAATGAACCCTTTTGAAGACCTCATTGTGAGACATCAACACTTCATTGGACTACATGCATTTGTTGTGCAAGTGTAAATAGAATCACTGCTACAAATATTTATTATCACTAAACCAGGCCAAATAGATAAAGATAGCACTCATTATGTCAGGTCAAAAACTGTAGTTTAACTCTATGAACTTTAATTATAAAGCATAACAGAACCACCAAGCTTTTATTTAGTTGGTGGATTTAACATTCTAGCAACACATTGTATAGGTTTTACAACCCTAGTCAGTCAGTCTACTCACCATGCTTGGAAAGGTTTAATCTCTGGATTTGGCTGTAAACCAGTTACACCTAGCATATTTTCATTAGTGACTGACATCTGCCCTACATGATCTAGAATCAGTGGTAGGAGGGAAAATGGTCATAGAAATTATTTCATGACCAAGCTCCAAGACAGTATGCCCTGCCCAAGTAATAAACCTACGATCCTTCATCAACAGACTTATGTGCTACAGATTAAGCAAACCATGTGAGTTTGCACTAAACTGTGAAGACATGTATTTGTTGTGCATGTGTATATAAAATCAAACCCACCAATATATTCAGGTTCACAAAACCAGGCCAATAGATAAAGATAGCACTTACTGAAAGGTCATAAACTTTGTTAAACTTTACAAACTAGGAACAAGAAATGTCTTTAAAAAAGACAAACGGCGTCGATTTAAAAACAAGAGGGTCCAAAGGGCCCTGGGTGCTCACCTGAGGAAAAAGTCAAAGGTCACAGAAGAGCCATTTACAGAGGACCACTAATGTTAAAACCTATTTTTTTGACCCAGTGACCTACTTATCCAACCAGTCAGACCTATTTGAACAATTTTGGTAGGAAACCACCCACGGACCATTCCTGTTGAGTTTGGGCAAATTATCATAAGCGGTTCAAGAGAAGATGTTGTTTGAACTTTTCCTTATATAATTCAATGTAATATTGTGATTCATGGGGTGGGGTCAATTTTGACCCAGGGGCATAATTTGAACAACTGTGATGGAGGACCTCTAGATGATGTTATATACCAAATATGAAAGCTCTAGGCCTTGTAGTTTCAGACAAGAAGATTTTTGATAATTGCATTGTGAAAACCTATTTTTTGATTCCGTGACCTCCGTTAGTATTTGCTCATACAAGTTGTGACCACGCATCATCACTTCATCAACAACATTTGCAGACCAGTTTCGCAGACTTGGCACATGATTGCCTACCGTAAACAATATAACAGCCAATGCAATTGCCGTACACTGATAACCTGCAGCTTGTGAGCATATCTGACCTTGGTGAAATCGACCGTTAATAATCCTTACCATTGTTTTGATCTCCGTTGCCCGTTCAATGTTGTTTAGAGTCAGCTACCTATGCTCGGTCACTACCAATGCTCGGTCACCCCTAGCAAATTTCGATTAATTAAAAAGGGGACCTCGCGTATTGTTTCTAATTTTAGTCATACCTGTCAAACGCTCGCGGAAAACCCCAAATCATGATCATCTAGACGCTTATCTGTTTATGCAGACGATAGATACGAGCGCACCTGCTGTTTTCCGCTAGAAAATCCTAGAGGCTAGAAAATCGAATTTGGACAGCCTTGTCTTTTTCACTTATAATTATTATAATAATTCAAGAAGTATTATGATTTATTTAAATTTATAATATTTATACAATAATCTATCAATTGTAAATAAAAATCTCACATATTTATGTATATTCTAAGTAAAACAAGGTGACCGAGCACTGGTCCGAAATTTTCCAAAAATACCGTGTTTTACGTATTACACTCCGCACCGATTTTATCCAATAATCGGGATCGTCAGACGCTTGTTTTTCTGTAAACGGAAGTAGGTCAACATGTAGACGATAATGCGTAATGAATTTGGCTTGAATTGACAGAATACCGTTAACCCGCTTCGATTTTGATATAAATGTGACCGAACAAAAATTATGAATTTATTCTTAAAAGTTACGTACCAATAACTCTGCGGATTAATAAATATATGTGGAGCTGTGACTCTCAAAGTGTAAACCCCGGAAACTGGACGTAGTGAGGCTAACTTAATAATTATTGGGTAATATGTCAGACGTTTTACTAGAAACCGGTTCACATCTGGAGACGTAATTCATTTTACCCATAAAATATTGTGTTTGATACGTAACTTTTTATTGTTACAATATAAAAAAACACTTTGGAAAGCAATAGAAGTCTACCCAAAAAAAAATAATCTACGAACGAAGCAAAATTTCGTAAAACACTGCATTACAATAGTGTGGCCTTTATTTTTTCGCGCGTGTCAGGGCCATCCAATCGAAGAGGGGATTTTCTCTGTTTCCCCCGTACGTCATTTTCAGTGCTTATAAAATCATCCAATAGAACGGCGGATTTCCGAAATTCCCAGACATACGTCATTATACAGAAATGTAGGTCAAAATCCAGCTTAGACAGCTACGCCGAAAAAACAAATGCATAACAGAACTAACCAGATGTAATGACTTACAACAAAGTCTGATGCAATCTTTTAACAAGGAACATTTTTGAACATCAACATTAGATAACAGAATTACATATCAACATATTTCTATATAAAATCTAGGTCACATTTTGCTATCATGCTTTAAGGTGAAATATGAAGCTTTTCATTACAAAACAGACAGAAAGACCATACAATCTTTTCACTGCCACAGCATTATCAAAAAATAAAGGTAACACAATAAAATCTTATATTTTCACTGCCACAGCATTATCAAAAAATAAAGGTAACACAATAAAATGTTATATTTTCACTGCCACAGCATTATCAAAAAATAAAGGTAACACAATAAAATCTTATATTTTCACTGCCATAGTGTTATAAAAAAATTAAGGTAAACTATAAAATCGAATACTTTCACTGCAGTATATATCACTCAAAACATATAAATTAAGTCACATATTATTTGCTTAACCTTTAAACTGCATTCATAAACTAAAAAGCATTCATGACAGAAACATAAACTGATTCTCTATTTCCTAAATTGGATTTTAGGCCCCTTTTTATTGCCGAGTTAACGCTGTAGCAACACATTGTATAGGTGGTCAGACAACCTACTCACTGTTCCTGGAAAGGCTAAATCTCCAGCTTTGACTGTTAAACAACTACTAAGCGCATACTTTATTCAAGGACTGAAAACTGCCCTTCATAATTAAGAATCATTGGTAGTAGGAAGAATCGCCACAGTAATAATTTCATGACCAAGCTGCATGAAAGAATGCCCCTCCTGGGAATCGAACCCTCAATCAGTAAACTTGCGTGCTACCAACTGAGCTAGCCGGGCGGCTTTTTAGGTCATTAATCATCCTTTTTTATAAGATTAGGTATAGGGGTTCATTCATCTAACCACCTTTTCTAAACACTTCTTTTACCAGTACTGTCAAACTCTTCCATAAGTAGCCAACAACTCCTCCTTATAAGTTATATAGAGTATAATTAATATACATGTATATCAAACTTTCATGGAAGGGTATAGTCTGCCAGGAATCCAACCAGACATGATGAGTTTAAAAATTCTGCACTTGACCACTGAGCTACAGTGGCAGCTACATTTAAGATTTAAAAATTATGTTTAATCAATATAGGATGATTATTTTTTATTTTTACAATCAGGTCAAGTTTACAAAGTATGTCTTAAATGTTTGATATGACATGTTTTAACATAAAAAGTATACCCAGATGATATAAACAAGATATAGGTCAGTTGGTCATCCTACATAGAACAAAGAATCAGGCTAACATTATAAAACAAGTTAAATAAGTACTTTGTAAGTTAATTTGCCACTGTAGGGGGAGGGGGGGTTAAACCAGACTCTAGAGTGACTTTATTGTGAATACAGGTAGCATTAAGTCACTGCAAGTGCTTTTTTTGGTATATTCAGCAAAAGCTCGTAATCAAATAAAAGTACAATGTAATAGTGATATTTATTCAAATCAAGGACAATTTAAGAGAATTTCTGCACTAACAATTTATTAAAGACAGCCTGACAGGTTATAAAATATAACGTCTACAAAAGGGTACAACAATTTGTAATTTTGTTATCTATGCGAGCAGACGACATGACACGATTTATGTTATCATAGTAAACACAATTAGCTCACAGCAAACATAATGACCTCCATCGAGGTCAGACAGTGAAATAATAACCAACAGGTCAATTTGACCAACTTACTTTAGATCATCATTCAAAGATAAAATCACAAACATGATATAGTTAAATAACCCCAAAAGTCAATATATAGTTTCATAAACTAATTTTAATCTATAAGAAGAACAATCATGTGTGAAGGACAATAAACTTAATTATTATTTACTAACAGTTAGTATTTCTAAATGTAAGATTATTTGGGTGAGAATGGTCACTATCTTTATCTTTATTCGAACGAAATCATATACATATCAATTCAGTGTTCTAATACTAGGGGTGTAACAATACGGTAAAACCCGTATTGCAATATATTGCAATACATATTGTTCTTTGCGCATACATGCATAGCATAAAATAATGTACATGCATCGTCCTAATTTTATCAAAATTGTACATACATATTTGTATTTTCAAATGATCTACACGTATTACGCCAATTTTTTAATAAGCAGGGATTCTGTATAACAGGGATTTGTAACGAAGTGCTTTTTTGAATTTTCACGGTCATCACTGTCTATAACTGGCTGAAGCAGGCTGTTTAACTATTCCAGAGTTTAAAAACTTGATTTATGGTTTTGTACATGTCTTCCATGCAACTTGTAAATGTTTCTGATTTTTTGACAAAATTTTTTGCAATTATGACCGAAAATATGACTTTAGGTGATGTAAAATGGGTCTAAAAATGGCAGATGGGCGGGAAAATGCATTATTTTGTGAAACAGTCTGTGAGCGTTATTCATATAAAATCCCTAGAATAAGTTAGAAAAAAGGTTTTGAATGGACTTTCAAAGATAATTATTTTCTCACTTTACGAAAAATATTTCATGTTTCTGAACACATTTCAACATTTATTCAAACATTTAAATTTCAGACTCTGATAAAAACAATCAGTATGGAACATAACTGAAAAAACCGGTTCAGAGTAAAACGAATCAGTTAAAAACCGTCAGAGGTCGTATTGCAATATTAACCAGTATATCGTTTAACCGTTACACCCCTATCTAATACAGTCATGGGCAGTTTTATTATATTTTGATGGGTCAGTGCAAAACTAGCCTAAAAATTTGTAAGTTAAGATGTATGTAGACTAGTTTAAGTAAATTAAGATGTATATAGACTGGTTTATGTAAATTGAGATGTATGTAGACAAGTTTATGTAAATTAAGATGTATATAGACTGGTTTTATGTAAATCAAGATATATGTAGGCTGGTTTATGTAAATTAAGATGTATGTAGACTAGTTTATGTGAATTAAGATGTATGTAGACTAGTTTATGTAAATTAAGATGTCTGTATACTGGTTTATGTAAATTAAGATGTATATAGACTGGTTTATGTAAATCAAGATGTGTATAGATTAGTTTATGTAAATTAAGATGTATATAGACTGGTTTATGTAAATTAAGATGTGTATAGACTAGTTTATGTAAATTAAGATGCAGAATAGTTTATGAAAATTAAGATGTATATAGACTGGTTTATGTAAATTAAGATGTATGTAGACTAGTTTATGTAAATTAAGATGTATGTAGACTAGTTTATGTAAATTAAGATGTATGTACACTGGTTTATGTAAATTAAGATGTATGTAGACTGGTTTATGTAAATTAAGATGTATGTAGACTAGTTTATGTAAATTAAGATGTATGTAGACTAGTTTATGTAAATTAAGATGTATATAGACTGGTTTATGTACATAAAGATGTATGTAGACTAGTTTATGTAAATTAAGATGTATGTAGACTAGTTTTGGGCTGACCCCCCTTGATTTGCATGTTATATACATCCTCTGTAAGTATTTTTTTAAAAACAATTCTCAATCATTTTTAGTGATTTAAACATGACTGAAAATGGTAAATAACTAAGTTGTTAAGAATCTGAAGTCAACTTACAAGCTCAGTCGGTAGTGCACAAGTCTACTAATCTAAGGTGGTATGTTTGATTCAAAAACATACACACATGTAGTTTGGTATAGAAATAAATTCTAAGGCCATTCTCCCTTCTACCACTGATTCTAAATCATGTAGGGCAGTTGTCAGCCACTGACAGAAATATGTGCAAAGTAACTAGTTACTGTAAAATCTAGAGATTTAGCCTTTCTAGAATCAGTGAGTAAGAGTTACTTCATGACAGAACTCACGTAAGTAAGCTCTACATGAGAACCAAACCTATGACTCCTCAATCAGTAGACTAGTGTGCTCCTAACTGAGCTAGCCGAGTAGCTACAATCTTATCAATGTTATTTATTTATTTGCTGGAGTAAACGCCATATCAACACAATTTAGGTCATTTCAGGGCGTCCAGCACGCCTAACCTAGCTTTCCTGGACCATTGTCTATAACTAGTACTTACCTACCCTTCCACAAGGCCGGAAACTTCTCCATATTATCTAATCAATGGAGGAAAATCAACATTATTGTCAAATTTTCATGGAAGGGTATAACCTCTCTGGGATTCGAACCCGCACACCCTCAGGCACGAGATTCCAAATCCCGGCGCGCTACCAACTGTGCTATTGACTGGGGTTCTTATCAATGTCAAGAAAGAACAAACCTCTGGAGTAGTATGATCCTTATTGAATTGTGATACAGAGAAATTTCTAATATAATCACCAAGTTCTTCTCTCGTCTCAATAGCCCTCTTTACCAACCACTGTAATAAATGACTAGTACAAATCAATCAGTTTAATTTATTGAATCAAAAAGCATTTAGTCATTGGCTTAACCCACTACCTTGGGCCAAGTGAAAATTACTTACTTCAAATAGTTAAAGCGCCGTTTAAAGTCTGCTTCCAAAAATATGTTCAGCCGACTTTATCATTTTGTACGATAACTCCTGATCACTGAAATCACCCTCAAGCAAGTACCCATTTACACCTGGGTGGAGTGGAACAATTGTAAGTTAATTTCTTGCTCAAGGAATTAAGCAGTGCCCCTAGTGGGGATGGAACCCAGAACCTCTGGATCCCTAAGTGTGCGTCTGATAAATTAATGACCAATAAATCACATGTACTAATCAATTACTTTAATTAGTTATATTAAGAAACATTTACGGTAGACGTTGCCTTATCCCACTAACTCGAAGCTTGGGGCAATTGAATATTGACTTGGCGAGCAAAAATTACTTATTTATACAGTCAGGCTATTTGATGGTTTCGCTTTTATCATTTGCAGGCATTATATTAAATTGAAAAAATGTCAACAATAAGCATTAATTAGTGATTATTCTAAAGCATTACATTATTTTCCTTTTTCTCTCCCTCCTAGACAGAAATACTCAAATAGTCAAATGAAAATTCTACCCTCACATGCACCCTGACCCATACTAACTGCCTCCCTGTCCTTTCTGAATTCAAGAATTCTCACAACATTAATGATAGCTTACCTGGACAACAGGATAAATATGTATAAAATCTAGACCCTGTATTTGATGAGGTTCTATTCTATGAGGACATTTCATTCTAGGTAAAACAGCTACTATCTTCTCAGTTAATGCTCTGAAAAATAGTTTTTTATACTGGGTTTAATTTCATGACAACACTATCTAGTTAACTTCACAACAACCAGTGCACCTTACCTAGCTTTTCTGGACCCTTTTCTATAGCCCTCAACTATCTTTCCACTAGGACTGTCACTATATGCCAGAAGCTGGCGTCGTATTGCAATACGTACCATGATAGATTGTGGGTTATTAGATTTGTTGTGCCTCTGCTGTATTTAACCAAAACATTACAAATCTTACATGCAGATAATCTAGCCTCTGAGTATACACGGTCATTTAGAATTGTGACGCATCCTAATCGGTTAAATTCTTGTAATTTAAGGTTAGATGGAATAAACCATGGAAAACTAAGGTTTTGCTACTTTTATTTCACCAAAGGAAGAATTTTCCAATTAAGATAAAAGATATCACAAAAGCTGTTAACCGACTACTAAGCGCATACTTTCGTCAGTGACTGACAACTGCCCTACATAATTAAAAATCATTGGTAGGAGGGAGAATGGCCGTAGAAATAATTTCATGACCAAGCTCTACGAAAGTATGCCCTGCCTGGGAATCGAACCTATGACCCCTCGATCAGTAGACTTGCGTGCTACCAACTGAGCTAGCCGGGCGGCTAGTTTAGAATCAAATATACAACTGATACAGTCGTACAAATATAAGTCACACAGTTGCGCTGCCAACAATGTGCATAACTAAAGCTTAACATTCATGGTTAAGAAAGGGAAGCCTGATAAGCAACAATAAACTTACATTTTCTGCCCAATAGTAGAGTTTTCTTGGAACAATAAATCGACATCAATATCGACATTACATGTTGTAATACACCAAGTCATGCCACCAACAACCTGATAAAATAATTACAATACCATTCTAATAATCTTCACACAGTATATGTTTATAAAAATTGATTTCAGCTTGATTGTGAAATAAGTTTTACAACTTTTTTTTAATCACTTTCCAGTCTTCCTCCTGGTCCCCCAGTACTGAGCTAGAGGAAGAAAATAACAGGGTAGGTTTTGAATGGGATTTGAACCCTCAAGGAGCTGGCTATCAAGTGATTACCAGTTTAAAGTCAAAACCAATGAGACACACCCACTCCCTTAAAAGAGTAATTATCTGTAAATTCAATTTAGAATGTAAGAAACACATTTCACATCAATCTGTGTTTTTTCTACAAACAGGTACTAGCTTAAAAGATAATACATGCAAGTTATCTTAAGTAAGCATAATATCACATAATATAAAAATATCCTTTGAATCATATGGATAAAAAAGATCAGAAAACTAGTGATGATTAGTGGCATTATTCATGAAACAACAAAAGGACTTTGTATGTGCAAAAAGTACTGATGCATTGAAAGAATTAGTCAGAGACAGTGGGCCGACTTGATTTGCCCGGGCGGCTTACGAACCGGCGTAAGCCGATAGCCGATCGGCTCGCCCCGGTGTGACATATGAATCAAGCGATCCGGCTAACTAATTACTGTTGCAGACGGTCGCATTTCAAGCAGTGTGTGTAAATAAACCCATATCAGTAGTTAAAATTTTAAATTCGTATCTGGCGAGTAAAATGTGTACTTGTAATATAACTCTTACACAAATGACGCATAAGAGAGGTTTATTGAACACATCAATTAGTATTTTGTCCATAATCGCAGTAAATTTTTATAATAATGGTATCTCCTGTATCTATTTATAGCCATATTTGTCACACGCTCGCCGCTAGCCGCTCTAACGAAACCGGCGCATTCGGCGTGCGCCGGTTGTTGACCCGGCTCAATCTCAGAGCAAATAAAGTGAATCGCCGGTAGCCGTTTCTGAATCGGTATACGCCGGTTTGAGCCGCCCGGGCAAATCAAGTCGGCCCAGTCAGTATCATTTACCTTGTCAAAGGGAGATAATCCCTTGATTCTAGCTCTAAAATATCCAGCAGCCATTAGTAGTTCTATAGTTTGTGACAACTTAACATTTTGTTCTTCATCTTCGCGAACATCAAACTGAAAAAAATGTACAAATGATATATAGAACTTAAAAAAATACAGTAATCAGTAACATGTATACTCCAGTGTCCATATTTCGTCACCCTAAGGATTTAAAATGAAATAAGTAAAAACATGAGCCCCAGAGAAATAGATAATTGCAACAGCTAATTTGCATTTGAAATCACTTGAGCGTTAAATACTATGCATAGAATCATTTTTCCCACGACAACTCACACGTACCAGTTGAAATCTCAAAGTATCTCAACCAAAACAAAAACGGTGACGAAATTAGGGCAGGGACGAAAATAGGACCTCAGAGAATACATGCTCTAATCTGTCAGGGACATCAAGTAAATTCTTGTAATTCCAATGAATCAAAAGAAATCTTACCAGTAAGGCACAAACCCTAAGTGCTGCTAGGTGATTAGAAATGTCTCTTTTGGTCTCTTCACAACATAGGGCGTGTTGCCTAACGATTTTGCTACGTATCGCTATGAAAAATCGCTTTCTTGTAGCGCTTCTTCTTAGGAAACAGCTTGGTATTTACCAAACTCCACTCAGCGGTTATCTCCCTTTATCAAATCTTTTGGGCTCATTGCAAGTGCATGTTTTCAGGGCGATTTCAAACTATATATGTCTTTAAAATGTATAAAATCATTGCAAAAACATATGTTTAAATGAACAATTACAAATATTTATTGATTTCAATTCATCTATAGTCAGTCAAACATAAAAACAAGAAATGTCGGCAAACAGGAAGTTACATTACTGTGGAGGCAGCCATTTTTATTTGTTAAAGCTCTCTAGGGTGGCGAAGATTTTTTTCGCTATCTTTCGCTACATAGCGAAATGAAGCGATGTCTTGTAGCAAGCCGTTTCCTAGTATTTTGCTTCGTAGCAATACCTAGCGATTTCCTTAGGCAGAGAATAACGATATACACAATACAAAATTCTCATGTATTACTATTTTGTTTTATTAAACTAACACATAAAAGTATTGTTCTATTCTGTCCATAATTCAAAGACTTACACGCAGATCCAATGAATTTAATCAGATAGGAGTGGCCCAACAAATAATAAACACAGTTGTCATCAAGGTTTTCTGGGAGAAAAAAAAACAGTAAAAAAATGACAACTTTTAACCAAGGTCTCTTCTGAACAGAAATTAACATGAGTTATAGCTGTCTAATTAAATAACTAGTTTTATGGTGTGCACAAATAAAAATATCATAGAAAATTTATCCTGTGTTCTCGTATTCTCGTGGGGTTAAGACTATACTTGGGTATCAGGCACAAATATAAGGAATGTCTTAATTCTATATTGTTGCAAAAAATACACAAAACTTTCGTCTACAATGTACAAGCAACAAAAATAGCGAGACTTCGGGATAAATAGGTCAATTTGACGTTTTAAAATGATTACCTGTTACTCTGGATCACTAAAGAGCTTTCTCATATTCTCGTGGGTTTTTGATTGGCGGTCAAGGCTCGTAACTATGTGACATATTTATTCTATAATTCAGTTCAGATATCCAAATTCACTCTAAATAAAACATTTTGGCGAGTTTTTGAATCTGTGGAATGAGTTTTTTTTTACATTCTAACGGACATTTAACTGTGCTATGGTACTGAGCATGAAGAAAATTAGATATCAGGCTTAACATATGCATGAAAAAATGGCAATTTAAGTGCAATAATCATAAAAAACTATGGAAAATTGTGGTCTATTTTCATACAAATTCTTCTTACTGACAACAGATGCTCAGAAACTCACAGTGTAGCTTGAAAACCCATGCTGAGGTGCCAAATCTAAGTGGTACTCAGTGGTCACAGCTCAATTTTGATTCAAAATATGGCACAACAATAATCGTGTAATTGGATTTTTATTTTAATTGGCGTGGAACACACTTTCTGAACTACAATGTAGAATTTATTGGGGTTTAACCTTTGTGTGACAAAGCATCTATGTGATAATGATGCATGACCTACTTTAAAAGATGGTGTCGCCTTTTGCAAAAAACGAGTCGTTAAAACAGTTATTTTGGGAGGAAATATGAAGTTTTTCATATAAAATTGCTAATATAATTCACTTATTCACTCATAATTAGGGTTTCAAGCGGTCTTTTGTCGTTTTTTGTACTTTGGGCGAGTTTGATATTGATCAGAGTAAAAAGTTGACGTATTTTCGGATATTACCAATCGTCGCGTGCGTCGGTTCGGACCATTTTTATTACGCCACGAGAATATGAGAAACCACGAGAATACGAGAAACAGGTATACATGGGAACGAAGTGGTAAGGGGACGAAAATGCACCCATAAACATAGTATATTGGAAATTGATGAATGTATCTGTCAATAATGATTTTAATTTTAACCTAGATACAAAAAAAAGTGATAATACTTCAACTTCATTTCCATCAGGATCCACAACAGCTCCCGTTGTTCTCACAGAACCAGTTCTTGGTTTTCCTGCAAATAGACTCCCACTGGCTGCCATTTTGACCAAGTCACATGATTAATCAATAATCGTACTACCTCGGATGTCTTCTTAAAATAGGTCATGCGTGTAAATCGTCTCGCGTTTTCATTAATAATTTGGCTCTTTTGACCTCTGTTATCATTGGTTGAAATCGTCTCGCTGTTTCTTATGCTTCATTTTGATTGGTTAATATTATGGTATGATCATTTGTGTTGTGGTCATGTGACACATCAGACTATCAGCTGTACGTTTTTCGTGATAAAGGCACAATATTTAGAG
The DNA here is from genome assembly GCA_025267735.1 of Mactra quadrangularis. Lineage (NCBI taxonomy): Eukaryota > Metazoa > Mollusca > Bivalvia > Venerida > Mactridae > Mactra > Mactra quadrangularis. The sequence goes on along the minus strand of CM046306.1, from coordinate 25,063,134 downwards.
AAGATAACGGTGAATTTTGATTAAAGTTGTTGTTGCTTTTGTGATATGATATTCAAAACAAATTCCTAAACTAAGGTAGGTTATGTTTACGTCTTTACTTTCACTGATTCTGTTGTATTTATATCCAGATCGGTAGTTTTCATTTTGCATGTCCATTTTCTAAATTGAATGTTGCTGTAGGTATGACCACTTCTTCAGTTTATTTTAAAATATGATTTTTTTACAATTTTTGTTTTTTGTGATTTACGTTTTAATGTGACATGTCCAGTTCACTTAATAACTTACAGTGCTTTTTTGGAGACTGCCTTTTGTACCAAATGTGTACTTTCGTTTCTCAATTGCCAGCTGACACTGCTGGTTTTTTTTGGTGAGGTATCACCTGGCAGAAACATGATCAGTTCATGATTGCACTGCGCTGCAGGTTTCAATGTCATTTTGATGTTTTGCTGCTGATGTATTCCTGACCTAGAATTAGCATTTTATCATACTCTGATGCATACTGACTAAATATAAAGATGGGTGGTTATTTATACAGTGTTGCTGACTTGCTCTTAGTCTTACTAGAATTTATGTCAGTCCTATATTTAGATCTTAATCATAGATGACAATGCAGTAGGTTCTCGCTAAATTAATTGCCATATTTGAGGAAAACTGCATTGTCTTGCTGTAAGACTCAAACTGGATATTTTAGGCAAAATTTTATGCTAATTTAAGATATTATATTAAGCTTTGTTAGTATGTGTAAATTAGTTGCTCAATCATATTGATTAATTGAAAAATAAACATTTTTTATGTTATTTACTTTCAGCCATCTGTGATTATGAAAATGACTACTGTAAGACAGACAGTTTTTAGGGGTGCAATATTATTTGTATTTGGAGTATTTTTCTCCTTGGTTCTTAACTTACTACAAGTTTACAGAGAACAAATAGAAGATGACCAACAACCAGGAGATTTTGATCATTACCACTCATCCTGGTGGGTCTTACCTGCTTGTGGAATGACAGCTGGTAGGTGTTAATTCTAGATTTTAAAATGGTTTAAATGGGTTCCGCTGGACTTAGTACAACCCAGTCTATATATTCCAGATTAGATTTCTTACCAGCAAGTTGATGGTTTATTGTTATCATCATTGCATGATCATTTTAATTTTATGCCTCACAAAATTTGGAATCAAATCTGATTTCACTATGCTGCTACTTTTCTATGAAATTATTCAACTGCAAAATGTGAATGAGTGCTTCTGTTGGTCCCTCAGGTGAGAAATAGTGTAAAAAAGTCAAATGCAGCTGGTTTGATGAGCTGGCTGCTTTAAAAAATATATAAAAATATCATAATAATTTTAAAATATAGTGTTGCTGTTTTTTCTAACATGAACTGTGTACATAGTGTTTTTAGTGTTAACAATAGTGTTTTTATAAGTGATGCCACCGGAACACCAACAACAACCAAGTGTTAAAACTATACCAATAAATACAAATGAAAGTTTAAGTATATGAATTTACTAACGTAGAACAAAAAAGAACTTAAAAATAATATCTCTATTGAGAATTTAACATAGAAACAGCAAAATAAAACTGCCAAGAAACTTGATAGTTTATTTGGGTTGACCGACCCAAATCCGGCAGTCAAACATTGTGAACATTGTGAACATCAGTATAGATCCAATTTACCAAACAAAACTATCTCTAAGTAAAGTTTTAGTATACATATCAATCCCAAATGTTTTTCTATTTCAGTATTTGTAGGGTTACTTTATCCATTCTTGGACCAGCGTCTTGATGAACCATTAAAGTATCGTGGTGAATGGTCTAATGTTATGAGATGTGTTGCAGTATTTGTAGGAATAAACCATGCCAGTGCTGTATCCTTTTACTTTGTGGTTTTAATTAGATGAAATTATTAATGCTTTGACCAATGCCCTACCCCACTGTTTAGTTTGTATTACTTAAACCTTGTATTTACATGAGTGAATGTTTTCAGAACTAATCCTGAAGATTTATTTACTTTAGTAAGCATTCTTCTATGTTAAAGCTGTTGTCAGATCCCTGTAATCATATCTCTGTGACTATCATTGAAATCTTACTGTCTTGTGTAATGACTGAATTGACTGGAAGTGGCATATTGGCTACGTTTGGAAACTCCGAAGTGTCTGATAGATAACTTCTTAGGTTTCAAAGTAATAATCTCCCTTTAAAATATATATACATATTTACATCACTTACTGCAGGTCAGTATTCAGATTTTAAAGTGTATGCCAAACAGTGTTCATAATTAATGTACAAATTTAACAAGCCTGTCATTTTCTACTGTTATAGCACTTTTATAATATACAATTAACATGCATAAACTATTTCAAAAACGGTGTCATGTAATGAACATCTTAAGCATACAACATATTCAGTTACAAAATGTCTTGAAATGTATTTAAGTGTTTCAATTAATTATATTAAATTGCAAACCTATTTCAGTTTTTCAAAATGTATCAATGTGTCACTGTGTACATGGTTTGTTATTTTTCCTTGACCTATGTGTTCAGAAACTAGAATTTTCAAATAATTTACATATGTCGCTAACATTAGCTGCAATGTGTATTGGATTATGGTGGTTATTTGACAGATCTAAAAGTGGTTTTGTTTTGGGTGTCGGTACTGCTGTCTTGGCTACTATACTTACACAATTCTTAGTGTATCAGGGAATTTACAAGTAAGTATTACCACTAGCAATAAGTATGGGCTAACTTATTTTATTTCAAATGTTGAATATGAAAATATGTAAGCAAAACAAATCAAGAACTGTAAAACCGAAAAGACCCACAGCCCTTCCACACTGCCAAAAAGACAATACAATGAAAAATTGCTCGGGTGAGTGAGGAGGGCCGTGGAATTAGAATGTATAGGGACAGTAACTTTAGTGGGGACAGTTTTCTTGACTGTTTATGAAGTTTAGAACTTAACTTAAATGTAATCAGAAAGCCTTCTGTAGCTCTACAGCTTCTAAGCTGCTGCAATCATGCAATTCAGAATTAGTGGGTTAAGACGAAGACTGAAACAGAAATTTTAAACAATACATTTGCTATAAACTGTCTGCTTTTACCATTTTGATATTACAAAAACATTCATCTATTATTTGTTTGATTTTTTCAGATACTCTAAAGCAGATTTTATGTTTGTTAGATCTTGGTTACCAAGTATATTCTTCTCAGGTGGTGTTACTATAGGCAACATAGGACGACAACTTGCTATGGTGAGTATAGACTACAGTATTCTAGTCATTTATTTTGATTATCTTGAGTACTAGCCCACTTTATTTCTGCTATGTTATGTCGTAAAGAGCTAGAGTATTTTCACTTGTTCTTTTAATCATAGCAATATTATAACCACTTCAAAATGAATAACAAGGAAAACAAACAAACCATTGTAATATGACTGAACAAGAGCCTTCCAGAGACAGCACGCTCAATTGTTTGAGTGATTTGTTCATGACAAGGAATCAATTGTTTAATGTCTTGGACTTCAGGCTAGTAGATTCAAGTAATTACTGTTATTTTAATATATGTCCAAGATTGACCAATCTTATAAATACATGTATTATACCATTGATGTGCAGGAGATCTAGCTCTTCTTCAAGTTCTAGTCAATCTTATATTATTTTATCAACATCAAACCTGGTCAGGAAGTTTGGTTGCCAAGGGAAGCTCTTGTTATTTAAAAACCAAGCTTATCTACTTGGGGACATCAAATTATGGCCCTTAATTTGTGTGACATTTTTTAATTTTGTAAGAAACATGCAAGATTAGCATTTTCTGTGAATTCGAAGTCCAATGAATGTCAAAACTTCGATCATTAGTTTCCAACTTAAATCAACTGTTTTGAAGTTTTGAAAGAAATTTTTTATTATTTTTTCAGTATGACAGCAAAGATAAGAAGGATTGAAATGGCCGATCTGTGATAAAATATTATTTTTGTGATCATGAAAATTGAAATTCTTCTTGATTTTCATTTGGGGAAAGCTACATATAGCATTATACAAAACACTAGGTAGTGGTTTATATACATTGGTCCTCATCTTGCATTCCATTAATTGGACTTGGTTACAAAACATTGTGTATGCTTTAAGTGTTTGCCAAGGTAGTGGCGAGTGACTGCGCATGTACGTTGAATGTACTTGAAATTGGTTTGTGTGATTGAACCAAGCGTTGGTCTGAGGAGAAGTGGTCAGCTGACTCCACTTTGATCAAGTGTGTGGATTAGCAAATGGATCTGTGATTTATTAGAAAGACTGTTGTGATTAATGAAGAAATTTGTTCCGTCTCGTCAAATGATAATAGATCTCGTGTCCAAGATCGGCTGGCAAGAAGATTCAATATGAACAAAAAAAGGCACTCATGGCTGTATTGTGATGAAAAAGTATTTGTAAAGCCTTTAGCTACGGTTTATAGACAGTATGGCTTGGACTTTGGAGGTGTCATAGACGTAGTAAAGTCCACAGGCTATAAATTGACTGATTACTACGAACAATACCCTGTTGTAATTTATAGGTCTGGTTGATAAACCATGCTCTATACCTAGAATTATTCTCTGGGCTTGACTTGAAATTTTTAAGTAGGTTGCCTGGTTGAAAACTCGGCTACGTATTTCGCTTGTCCTGTCCAAACGTTTACTAGCAGTAACAAGCTGTCATGAGGGTTCTTTTCCTATGAGTATATGGCCAGAAAAAAATGAAATTCAGAAACTTCGGGATTTTGAAAATTTTGTACTCAAATGTATATCTGTTTATAAACATCAGTTAATTTATCATCTTTGGGCTTTACTGATTGTTGTGATAGAAAGCATAGGGTGTGGATGTCTGAATTGATATTCAGGGTTGTAGAATTGATGTAGAGAAAATCTATGCATTTTTGTTGATATGTGTATATTCTTTTTTATTTTGTGATTTGTGCATGATTATGCATAGAGTGTTTCTTTGTTACGCAAATAATAACATTCACTGAATGTATTCTAGAGGAGTTATAGAATCTTTTCATTGTCATTATTTTTTCATTTTTACTAATTATTTCTATAATAATTGTCTAGTGATTTATCAAATTATTGAGAAATTATTTCATTAAAAATCTATTATCAAAAAGTAACATATATCGGTTTTCAACGGCTCAAGAGAAAATGTTTTGGTTTCATTATTCTTAAAATTTAGCAGTTTTTTTAGAGCCATTTAGTTCAGTAACCTAGATATTAAAAAGTGGGCATTATTATTTAAAAAAAAAAGAGTAAATGATTCTATTAGGAATAGGATCGTGAATATAGCTTTTATCTTTCACAAACTTCTACTTTCATTTTAGAATTAGTTGATCAAAAATACTTGTGTGTTCTATAAAGGATCTCAAACCATGAGTCACAATAATTTTATAGTTTTATCAGATAACAACCTTGGACCATACTTACAATAACACCGGTGAAACCTTGATACACGCATATTCGGGGCTTGACATTAATATTTAAACTCAGTTTCCTGGTTGGCTATATATTTTACTTGCTAGAACCAAAATGATTACTAGCTGTAACAAGTTTCATGAACCCAAATATAGGGGTAATCTGACAACATTTAGTGCCGAGCCCTGATATGTACATGTAAATAGTGTAACTATGTATTGTAGTTTTCCATCAGTTTACAATTTAGTTGAATACTTATTTTTGAACTTTTTTAAATAGACAACATTTTTAGTTTGTGTGCACTTAAATACTATAAAAACTGTCTATGCTATTATTTATATAATTGTAGTATTATCTTATCAAGTTACGAATCACTTGTTATCTTTAAAGTGCACAGATGTGAATGTATGACTATGATGTACACATGTGTAGATATATGTACTAGTGGGTAGACTTATAGCTTGACATCTAGGTCAAATTCTAACTTTATTTTTAGTCATTTTAAGTAGTATTATTATTGAATTTTCGAAATTATAAAATACATAGTATAATGTTAAACAATCTAATGAATAGTTTTTGTTATAAAGAATGATATGACTTAGTTATTTATGAATTCATGGTAAAAAAAACTACTGAACAATATGTCAGACCACATGTTAATAATTGTATTGTTTATACCTCTCACAGAGAAGTTAAAGATTATAATAAATATGAGTTTGTGAGTCAGTAATTTACTGGTAATAAATTGATAATAGTTTTAGATTCTCAATATTTGATATTGGGCGTGCTCGATTGGAAATTCCGACTATTAAAACTGGGAAAGCCCCAATCCAGTGCGTCGGAACTGTGTTCTGGCAACGTTCTACCCATTCCATCGAAATAGGTGGTGTGAACGGAATCGGTCGCGGTTTATTCACACTCAAGATGGCGGCGGCATCACTGCAAACATCTGAGTTTGGTGTTTTGAAAGTGAATGTTGTTATATTATACTTTTGACTGATTGTTTACAATAACTTTTTAACTATTTGCTATAAATAAAGTAAGAAGCGAGTATATTTGCGACGGATATTGCCTTTTGATTCAGTTCCGACAACCAATTTCACTCGATTGGCAGATTCTGTGGAAGAGTCGGAATTTGATTCTGGCACAGTTCCGACAGCCCAATCGAGCAAGCCCATTGTTAGGTAAAAGTTATATTTATATTTGGATCATTCCTGGTAATGAAAATTGGTCACCTTGACGGTATTTCTAGGGGGTATACTCTGAAGTGATTGCCTCCAATGAAGGTCTGCCTAGGTGGCATTTTTGTAGCGATGTACATTAAGAGAGTGACCTACTTATGAATCAGTGGATTAACCATCTTAGTTTCTCTCTGAAGTGTTGTTGATAGTTTGAATAATTGAAGTCCGAAGTGACACGTCTTGAAATTTTGATATTCAGGTTCAATGTATATAATTTATCATCATATAATTTAATAGTGAATACTAGTCACTTTCATGTATATATTTCCTGGGGACATGACTGTACCCTTTGTATTTGCCGAATGCTGTCAATATTGATAATGTGATTTTTATGATCTATTTTTCTGTACAAAATATCCATGACTTTGGAGATTGAGTTTGTTTTATGTTGATGTTATGGTTTTAATTGGTTTTCAATTTCAATTGGACACTTACTGTTCTTTTTGATCTATTAAAATCCACTGTAAAGTACCCTGGTTTTTGTAAACATTGTGTTTAAAACAATGAAATGCATTTGACTATTAAGACAACCAAACATATCAGAACCGTGCTGAATTTTATTCAAATGGCGACATTTTAACAAGACATTGCAAAGAAGCTAAATTAATCACATTTTAGGAATATGATCGTTACTGAATTAGGGAATTCTATTTACTATGATATTATGCTCGTAGAAAACTCAATATAGTTGCATAGGTTTTGTTTTGATGTGAAATGAAAACAAGTATACCTCATTGTTTTAAATGTGGAATATTGAATGAAGTTTATGTCTACTATATGTGAAAGATAACTATCAAGTTATAGGGTTATTTTTATCAGATTGCTATTATCTATATATATATTGTGTTGTTCTATTTTTTCATAGGGAGAGTTTTATTTACAAAAGTACAATATATATATTGTTTATTATTACAAACTATGTTTCATATTTAGCTTGACCAGATTGACCGGAGAAAAATATGATAAATGGATCGGTATTTTCATAATGATTTACTGGCTTAATGAATAAAAAATGATATTTAAATTGCAAGTCTGTGGTCTCTTGCTTGACTTCAAATTTTAATTTACAAAAAGTTATAAACAGCATAATTTTAGATGTTCAATACATCTTTGGTCAATGTGATCAAGCTATGTATGTGTTATGTTTTGTGTAATACCTGGAGGGCATTTGTATTTGATTATGTGTACAATATTTGTAAGTTTAAATTTTTATTTGGAAAGTTGTTGCTGGTAGTAGTATTTACTATATTGACATGTTGTTTGTGCTAAGGCAAATTTTTAGTTTATAGAGACACTGTAGGCAAAGTCCCATCAACATGTCAATGTGTCATTTATGTTGAATTGATAAAGTAACATTTTGGCAAAATTTTTAATGTAATATTTTTAAATTATATCTTAGTCTTGGGGACACAACACCACACTTAGTAAGAAACAAAATATATACGCTAAAATGGCTTTTGTTACAAATCTAGTGCAGTAATAGTTAAAATGTATAGTTGAGTTTGAAAGATTCATTTATATATATATAAACATGTACCTGATATTGTGTTCATAATATTCACTTCCATTGAAAATTGGATTTTTTCTAACTGACAGGCTAGCTTTTAGATGGCGAGTTTTAATACTGCTGTTTTACAAGCCTTAGAAATTTGGTTTTTTTTTCTTAATGCAAGACTAGCTTTTTAGATTAAGTTACTTCTGTTTTACTAGAAAGTCTAAAAATTGTTACCAACTCTGTCCATGGTGTGTTGTATTGTATGGTAAATTTACTCACTAATGCCTCAGTCCCATAAAATTGTGGCTTGTTGGGGACCCTTAAGTGCAGACAGCCATAAGCCGTGGGAAGTCTTAAGCATTATGCACATGGCACCAAACAACACACCCATACGAGCCTTAGCTGGAAGATATGCAAGTTTAATTCATACTTGGCAACGATTTTGTTCACGATTTGACTTTGAAACCAATACATGTATCCTGGGTTCATCTCACGGACCCTGGTAAAAACGAAACGGTACTTACAGGTACCCGAGAGTTTGTACGGGTCCTTGCGGAGCTTGTTCGCACAGCACCGGTACGGTGCCCTCAAGGCTATTTTTATGTTTATGGGACTGTAGCATTAGGGTAAAACTATAGTCAAATTGACAAGCTTTAATTCAGATGTGAATTTGCTCTTGAAGCTGATTTCAGAAATTCCATTTTGGCAGCCCTGTAAGAACTTAGAAGGGAAATTAGGAATATCCATAAGTCATTTCATGTTCATTGCCACAGAATATGTCTCATGATATTTAAGATAGGGATTGTAATATTGTTTTAAATATGTAAATGTTATTTTGTTGATGTTATTTAAGTATGTATAATATAATGTAATACAAAAATATTGTTTTCTTTTTGTATAAATTACTTATTATATTGAAATAATGTCATAAAAATATTAAAAAATGTTAAAAACAATGTAATGGCTATCTTTATTTTTTTCTTTCTTCAAATTACTTTGGGATTAGTTCCCAGAGGGGTCAGGTCTATCTTTCACAGAACTTGACTTAAACATTATTGTGCTGTACAAGTTTACAACCTGAGGAAGGATTGCTACAATATTGGATGATCTAAATTGATATGTAGAAAGTCAAATAATTTTACTGCCATTCTCTTTCCTACCACTGATTCTAAATCATGTATGGCAGTGTAGTCAGTCACTGACAGAAGTATGCACCCAGTAACTGGTTTACAGTTAAATCAAAAGATTTTTACTTTTCCAAAAACATAGGTTGGCTGAGGACAGTAATATGGAGCAGGTTGCCTGAGCATATCACTAGATGGTAGCTCATTGCCACCTTAAATTGATGTCACATATGTATTTCTTTTGGTGTAAGAAGGGTACCAGGGCACTAGGCGCTAGCGATTGATGTGCTTAGGCAACTCACCTATGACTAGTACTATGTGTTAACAGGGACCTCCACCCCCAAAAAGGAGTCGCAAGTTTGAAACATTCCAAGAGCCAACATTAATATTTCCTCAAGAATGACACCTCAGTGATTACAATTAGGATACCATCAGTGCATGGTCACCACCAGAGCTCGAATTTAACAAAAAATTGGACTTGCACATTTTTGCGAGTTAATTTTACTTCAACTCGCAAAATGAAAACATCAGTCGCGTTTTTTCTCCACACTTTAATTATAAATAGCATACAATATAAAAACAACATAGTACACTAACTAAACATAGATAGAACAAGGGCATTATTGTAGGATAGACAAAAAATATCAAACATGTCTTTACAGTGAATCTTTAATTACTAGTAATACTATTGATCTATCTGGCTGTTAAAATTTGCAGATTTGAGCCTCTTTAGTTTAGACAGAAATATATTTGTGGCGATTTAAACTTGCGAAAATTTGCAAGTTAAAATAAAAGTTTCTCACAATTTTCAAAATCCACTCACATTTTTCGAGTATGTGAGTTTAAATTTGAGCCCTGCCCTGCATTCAGTAAGCATTTAACGTTAGCCAATCGCCGTTACCGTTATGAATGGTTAATTGACCAATCCATTAAAGTGCGAGCGTTTAAAGATGGCGGATAAGAGAGTCGTTACTTCTATTTTATTAGAACGGAGAGGAGGACTTGTTTTCTTGTTTACTTGTTTTTTGTAAATGTATTGATCTAAATTAACGGGAGTAACACTGCCGACTTGGTTGAATAGACCTAATCCTGAATTCAAATTTATGGGTTTTTCCGTCCGTGCACAGCTGGTACAAACAAAGTTTTCAACACATTATTGCTAAACAGCACGAACTATGGATTAAATCCTCTTGTTCTTTTAACACACGTTTTCATTGTAATGGTGAAAGTTTGTTTGTACCGGAGGGGAAAACCCAAATATTTGAATTCCGAATATAGTCTATTGGCAATGGCAGTTACTAATTTGCAAAATGTACTGGAACTATTTTGTTTCAGGTTGTTTCATACTTGTGTACTATATACTAAAACCGTTAGCTGTTGGCTAAAACTTTTTTCGCTAACAGGCCGTTCAATAATGACTGTTAGCGAACGTTATGAAACGTTCGCAGTAACTGAACGCCCTACTGGTCACCACACTAATATACATTCAAACAATAAGTAAAACAGATAAACTACTACCGTATTTTGACGCTTAAAATACGCACTCACGTATAACACACACTAAAAAATTGACGAAAATCTGAAGAAAAAAACTTTTTGACGATTTTTCCGTAAAATCATAAGGAAAACATTTGGCCAATTTTTCTGCCAAATCGAAAGTTGCAAAGATCGCAAAATTATACTCTGTCGGGAAACACACTTAAAATTACAGTGTTACGGCCTATTAACCATACGATCAATTATCACAAACACAATCTATCATTGTTATTTCAATCTTAGTGGTTTTATGTAGCAATATAGTCCCTTTTACTTAACTGACAGTTTCAGGATGACTGAAAACTTTTTTATATAGAAGATAGACGACAATGACTTTGCAGGACATAAAACCCCAAAGTTTATTATTATGCATCAACACAAAAAGGTTATATTGCGCTGTGAAACCCCTTAGTTATTTGTACGTGTATGTTCTGTCTAATGTTAAAACACACTATCAGAATATTATAACTGTTATAAAAAAACATTTAAACGTGCAAAGTCACAGTGACATTATTTATGTTGAGAAAAAAGTATTATAAACGAAGGGAAACTACTAAAAAAACTTGTCTCTCTTACTTTTTGCACAACTAAATCCATTGCAGGCTTCGCTACAATTTTTTTATTCAGGTTTTTTTCTTAAAAATAAAAGTTGTTCAATCCTATATATGTTCTGCGTTACTGCATGGTAGTGAGACTTGGGCCACAACAGATGCTGACCTACAGAGACTCCGCAGAAACGACAGGGCAATGATACGTTTGATGTGTGGGACCAAGCCGCATGATGAGATTTCCACAGAACCACTCAGTTCCAAACTAGGTATTCAGGTGGTTACCGATGCCCTCCATGCAAGAAGACTAAGGTGGTATGGTCATGTGATGCCTTCTACGGGGTGCATCAAATCAATTACAAACTGGGGCATCTCATCCTCTTGTAAACGTGGACGGCCAAGAAAGACCTGGTTAGAATGTGTGAAATCAGATTTGAAGACATGCAATCTGCATAATAATGATCCCCTAGACAGGGTTACATGGAGGTCAGATGTAAGATCTAGCCGCCTGCTGTCTACCCCAGTCCCTGGGACACAAGCAGCAGTTGACAAATAAACCATCTGGACTTGATTGATTGATCGTTATTTCAACTGTAAATCTCAAAATGGCAAGGTCTTCATGATGTATGCTATCAATAAAGAAATCTCATTAGTTTCCACTTAAAGATCATATTAAAACATACCTTTGGTGTAACGATTACTTATTTGTTATCTTTTTTGTATTGGTTACTTCTAATTATCTAATTAGGTGCTCTTGGTGTTCCTGAGCCAGAATGCTGCATCTTCACATGTTGCAACTAATTTCAGAGCATGAGTAATGACTCGCAGATACCTTCATTGGGTTTAAGCCAATGAAACTAAATACTAACAAAAGGAGGGTTATCTAATTCAGGGCTCGAATTTAAGCTCGAATACTCAAAAATGCGAGTGGATTTTGAAAATTGCAAGTAACTTTTATTTCGTGATTTGAAATTGCTGCAAAAATATTTCTGCCCTAACTAATGATACGAGGCTCTATCAAAATTGAAAAAGTCAGACAGATTGATAGCATTGATTAAAGATTCACAGTGCAAACATGTTTCCTATTCTTTGTCTATCCCACAATAACGCCTTTGTTCAATCTATTGTTAAATAAATGTTTTTATATTGCATATATGAATAGTAACTATTTGTGCCATTTAGATTTGGACCAAAAAAATGCATGCAATTTTCTACATTTCTATGAGTTGAAATAAAATCAGCTCACTAACGTTTGCAAGTCCAATTTTTTGTTAAATTTGAGCCCTGTCTAATTATGCCAACCCATGATGAAATTTCTTTTTAGTCAGGTGAATACTGGTAAAAGTTAGTTGACAATACTTGTTATGCACTCTAGAGGGCTCCACATCAGAGGTGTCATCCTATGACCCTGATGACCTAAATTTGGGTTGGGACTACATGCTAATGCTAGTAAACATTTGGTTCAGGCAAGGGCCCTATATATGATCCTTGGTTTGGGCAAGTAAACCCTATTGCTGGCTGTTCATCTGGGCAATCTAATTAAAAGTAAATGTCAAGCTTTGTGCCACAAACCAATCTGATTAAAACTCAATAAAAAATTCTCTCCTCGGCCACTTGTTAATTTTACAACAGCAGTCTACAGGATATCTGTTCACGGAGATATACCAAAAACAAAATAACACAGAAATAAATATTTCAACAATATTTTTTATTAATAACTCTCAATATATTGTATATGTTTGGCTGGGTACTTGGTATATCAAATAGGAAATGTTTGTGTCGAGAAGGTTTTTATCTGTTAGGTACAATAATTAAATATAATATAATAATATAACAATAAAACATATTACATACATTAAAACATACGGCCACTTTCCTAAGCATATCTCTAGCTAGTGCTTCACGTCCTGGTACCCTTTATTAGATATCATGTTCTTATTACTCTTTATGTAAGAAGGGTACCAGAAGACAAAGCACTAGGAAGCGATTTCCTTGGGAAACTGGCCTATACATACAGTGTATCAAAACAAGCGGACAGTTTTTTATTTCAAAGACAAAATAGACCTTATACATTTATTCCTTTTTACAGGTAGTTCAAGTATTAAACATTGCAACGAAAAACATGACTTGTTCAAATAATAACCAATTTGATAGTTAAGTTACTTTAAACATATTACATTAATATATCAACATATACAATTTACAATGTACATACATGTAATACATTATTTATACTTTTCATCTATTTTAACATAGTTATATGCATTAATTTTGCAATATGCACCAAAAACATACTAAATCATTTAAAATATGGTCAATTTCCAAACAAATATAGTTTGTAATGTTTCAGTAACTACACTACAGCAAGCTGATTTAACTTGAATTATATTTCTTGTCTAAATTTTTTGTTACTATATGAAAAGCATGCTGTATACTAACAGCACCATTACTGTAAATAATATGACATTCTTCATTTCCATTCCCATGTTATCAAGATTTTCGATCAAGAATCTTGAAAACCCTTGAGTCAGAAATTGTCATTCTCAGGGGATAAGGTAGATTTTGTCAAAACAATAAAATCATAACATTAACATAACAGTTACTATTAGTTTAACATGCATTCATTATTATATACAAGATATTTACAACTTTCATGTAATAAACAACAAGTACCCCCCTAGAATAGAGTATTTTACATTAATGTAACAATATTTCTAATGAAATTTAGATGAAAACAACAAAGTAACATAACACAGGTATCATTTAAAGAGTGAGCAAAAACGCCTCGCATATCAGATCGTTGTGAAAGGGTTTAGTATTGAATACTTCTAAATTGAACACGAGGAATAAACAGATATAATCCAGAGCTCAAGTTTATAGGGTTTTCTTTGAATGCACTTACAAGTTTTCAGTTCTTTAACATATCTATGTTGTGTGAAAGCAAAAATGCAAAATTAACCCTACTCTTGGTTGAAACAATATTTTTACACATTTTTATTTGAAGAGCACCCAACACGAAATTAACTGTATTATTTTCGAAAGATTTTATCTTTCAAAATTTATAAATTTTTTCACAACAGCTAATTTACCAGACTTGATCTAGCTTAATATCATTTTTTATTAGTGATGATCATCATAAGCATAACAGACATGCCAATATAGCTTTCATAAAGTGTTTTCAGTGCTTTGATTGGTACAAGAAATAATTTTTCACGTATTTGATTGAATAGTACTCACCACAAAACTAAATATCAATCCTATTGAACTATGTACACATTTTTTTCATAGTAACATTGTAACAAATAAAAGTTGTTACAACCAAATGGAAAAACTTATAAACTTGAGTTCTGGTCACAGTCTATTGACAAACAATAAAACACATATAAGACATTACAATTAGAACAAGAACATTACAAGATGACAATACAACACTGCAGAAATCTCTAATTAATAAAGAAAAGTTATACACAAGTTATATGCTTAACCCCCCCAAAACACAGATTTTTTAATAAAGGAATGCAGAAAAAACTATGAGCACTTCATTGACAAAATATGATAGAAAAATAAATTCAATAATAAAAATAATAATACAATTAAGTACATTTGTACTTAAACATACATTAAAACATTACATTTTAGTGACATTATGTTGATATTTATACATTCAAACAGGGCTTGAATTTAAGCTCGCATACTCGCTAAATGCGAGAGGATTTTGAAAATTGCGAGTAACTTTTACTTTAACTCGCAAATTTTTGCAAGCTGAAATTGCTGCAAACATATTTCTGCCCAAACTAATTCCGCTCAAATCAGTATTGGAACAGTCAAATAAATCGATAGCATTAGTAACAGATTCACAGTACAATCATGTTCGATGTTCTTTGTCTATCCCACAATAACGCCCTTGTTCTATCTGTAGTAATTTTAGTATTATGTTGTTTTTATATTGCATATAATTATGAATATTTACTATGTATGCCATTAAAGTTTAGAGAACAAAATGTGAACAATTTTTTTTTTAATTTTTGCGAGTTGAAATGAAATCTACTTGCAAACAATTGCAAGTCCCATTTTTTGTTAAATTCGAGTCCTGCATTCAAAGTATTACTGATTTTCTGGCAACTACCACATAACTGTATAGCACTTTAATTTCACAGTGTTTATATTCACATTTCCAAAGGAGTTTTAAATTTGCTGGAATTAGAATTTGTGCATCTAAAGTATATCCAGAGACATAGGTAACTCTATATCTATGTCTCTGGTATATCCCATCATTACAAGTATACTCTGAATTGATACAGATATAATTTTATGGGTTTATAATTCCAGGAATCATTGAGTGCAAATATAGCAAAAAAATCACTCTCAAAAGAAATTAACAACCATTAGCCTGTTAGTCCCTTTCATACCCATATTTTGTCTACCGATTTAGAATATTCTACTACTTCGAAATGTAGTCGAATGGACTACTGTGCTTTAATGGTGACCTTTTTTTTAAATCAGCATTTTAACCAGGTTATCAAGTACAATTAAGTTGGAATAAATAATGTGTACATTATATTTTGTCCTGAATCAAGCCTATGAAATTTTGAAATGATTTTTATTATTTTACAAATACAATGTACAAATAATTATTTTGTAAAGTATTACATCATCAGACATAGCTTTACAAACTAAAAAACGAATGATTTTGAAACCGGAATGAAACAGAAATGCCATTAATATAATATAAAAGGAAATTAGGATGAAATTGCATAATAATATCATCTGTAAGGCAGTTAATTTCATGATAGGGAATGCTAACCATGGATAGTTTATTGTTCAAAAATATCTGTATAATATAAAACCAAACAAATATACCAGTTTAACAATTGTATGACAGGTATTACAAAATGTACAGCCAGTATTACAAAATGTACAGCCAGTATTACAAAATGTACAGCCAGTATTACAAAATGTAAAACCAGTATTACAAAATGTACAGCCAGTATTACAAAATGTACAGCCAGTATTACAAAATGTACAGCCAGTATTACAAAATGTAAAACCAGTATTACAAAATGTACAGCCATTATTACAAAATGTACAGCCAGTATTACAAAATGTAAAACCAGTATTACAAAATGTAAAACCAGTATTACAAATTGTTTGTACATTATTACAATTTGTATGACCAGTACTACAAAATGTACAGCCAGTCTTACAAATTGAAATGACTGATTCAACTTGTATGGCCATTAAAATTTTGTATGGAATGTTATAAAGAAATTCAAAAAACACACTTATAAAAGCAGAGAAAAATACTAGCATCTATTACTTAAATTTTCAATCATGTGTTAAAATAAACAAAAGAATTGACAAAATTTGTATCAAATTTTTATACAATAAATATTCTAGACAAAATTTAGACAATTAGACAAACTGGTTACAAGAATTACTTTAAAGACAAAATGATTTTCATTATAAGCACATGTTTAAACAAGTGCATTCAAGCATGTATTCCTAAGGTCCTACATTGCTTTACAAAAAAATGTTCCCCCATTTATTTGATATGCTTCTATGCTTCACACACAAAAACAAACAACAAACATCCATTACTTATATATTTTACATCAGTTTCGTTGTCATTTTTATCATCACATAGAAATTAAAAAAGTAAACAAAAAACTTAACAAATTATGATATTTTTTATGAGTTTGCTATTCGACTCACTTGAACAATTTTTCAGTTATTACTTAACCAATGTACTGCCTTTAGAGATTTAATATTTAGCTTTTAACCATTAGTAATCACATACCTTTATCCGAGGCAGCATGACTTGTGTTCTATTTGATACAGCAGTTAGAAGGAAAATGCTCACAAAAAGTACAATGTACTTTATGACCAAACAGCAGTACACATGGAACCAACCAACTTATGGATGAATTACAGAATGAAAACATTGTACAATTAATATATGGTGCTTAACAACACTTTTTTGACAATTTTTCTGTTATAGATGGACATGTATTAAACCGATCCCATATGAAGCAGATCTCATATGGAGCTCTCAGTTTACCTATTCATTGAACAAACTTAGATCTTATGACATAAGCTTACAAATCTGACAGGGTAGACACAAAAAGGGAATACATAATACAATGTACTTGTACAAAGAATATGAAGATCATTGTTTTTCCGAATGGAATGTACTTGAAATAATAGATACAATATACATGAGAGAGATCAAAAACAAGTTAAGATATAGGAGTTGAAATCATAGACAGTATAGATCAAAATTATCAGACAGATACTACAATTGTTTTTTTTATAAGATTTTATGTCATTCATAACCACTTTGAAAAGGATGTGTATGGCGCCCAAATTACCATTAGAAACAATATCCTTTTAAATGAAAAAATGCAAATATTACATCTACATGTATTTCATTATCAATGAAAAGTAAGACTTTACAACTTAGTTGTCATATATTATTTAATCTATATGGGGATTAAGAATTGTCTTAGGATTTGTTAAGATTACCTTATAGGCAAATAAGCAATAATAGCACTCTTTTGAAAACAAGTCTTACTAATCTTCTTGATATTATATCATAAAATGTAATCATTGATCAAACAAAATTTAAAGACATATTACCTCAAATTCAAAACCTAGTAACTGAATTGGTAATAAATTTGTACTAGCTGAGACTAACAATTTTAGACTATACCACAAGGACATAAAAGTCTTAAAAACATGTGCAGAAAATATACAATACTTGTTTTAACAATGTTAAAATCTTGAGTACTTATATTTTGTTATGGAAGATTAATTTCTGTAAATACAATACACACATACATGATTCATAGGAATAAAATATTTATTAACAAACATTAATGATAACATAAAGTTTAACATACAATAAATGCTTTAAATAACTAAGATGTTAGTAATTGATTAATCATGTTTTACCCACAACAGTGAGATAGGATTTCAATTCTTCACAAATTTGAAAGATACATTTAATATAAATGTATGTGCTATTGCTGGTCATTTGATTCAACAAAATTGACAGAAAATTGTACGGAAGCAAGAGGTAGTCAAACACTCAGTCTACAAATTATCACTTACAAAATGTATATCAAACTTGATATCACTTGATTTTCAACAAAATTCCAGAGAGAAATTTCATTAAATATTCATGACAAGCATTAATTGAATAATGCCATCACACACGAGAATATAAAAATGGCTCCAGTTCAAAATATCAGTATATTATGTGTTCTATTTGCGTACATAAAAGTAGTCATGAATAGCAGTAGCGGTTCTTATATTTAATGAAATGAAAATGAATTAACGGCTATCTTATTTAATCATACAATTCTTGGAAAAACACTTTCAAAACAGATTTATGTACAATATAGATATATTAATTTTGCTTTCCAAACCTTGACAACATGTAATTGTAGAAAAAATTCAAATTAATTTTGAGCTGACCAATCAATATGGTCTGTAAAAAAATAAACCAACTATCTCAGCACTATTCAAATAGTTATCTTATTCCATGGAACAAATGTATGATTAAATGAAACTATGCCAACAAATGATTAAATTAGTAAAGAATAAATAGATGATAATAATTTATAAGCAACCAGTAGATGGATAGATTAAAAAGGTAATGATTACACAACAATGGTAAATACAATGAGATAGGACACATGCTCTAGTAACTGTTCTAAAATCCCAAGAATTTAGACTTATCCTTTCATTAGACCCACCCTGTTCTCTAAAATTCAAGAAAATAGAGACTTTAACCCTAATCTCAATCCCCATCCTGTCCTTTTTCTCCTGTGTGCAGCATATTAATATGAGAATTGTAAGCCACAATGTCCCCTGATCTTTTTTTCCTGCCATCATGCCAAGAGGAGCAGTGGTCCAGTGGTTGGACACGCACTTAGGGATTGAGAGGTCCTGGGTTCGATCCTCACTAGGGGCACTGCTAATTTCCTTGAGCAAGAAATTAACCTACAATTGTTCCACTCCACCCAGGTGTAATTGGGTATTGTGAGGGATCGCCTGCCTGAGGGTGATTTCAATGATCAGGAGTTATGGAACAAGATTGTAAAGTCGTCTGAACATGTATATGGAAGCAGACTTTAAACTGCACTTTAACTTTTAACTTTTATGCGTTTGTTTGCTTCTATCTGTGCAAAAACTTGCACAGTAAGAATCCACTATTTAGAACATTAAAATCAGTGGTCGTTTTAACAAAATAGTTTTAATACAGAAAACTTTTTCTTCTAAAATTAAGCATTTTGGACTTGAAAACCAGCAAAAGCTGCTAGTGTTGCAATAAACAAGGTGGTCTTCAAAACAGAGCTTTACTGTACCCCACGAATGCATCCTGTCCCTTAACTTTCCTTCTTTTTCTGTTGCTAAGCCATTGGTTAAAATAACTACTTTCAAGCCTATATCCAGTTAATGTCCCAAGCCCCTTATTTCTTCCCCTTGCCCCCTTTTCCTGAGTTCTAGAACAATCACTACAGCAAACACAAAATAAACATAAAAAAAACTTTATGGGTCATTGCAAAACTAGTCTACATCCTTCTTTAGTCATGTAGTTAGACTAGTTTTGCATTGACCCATCAATAGAAGATCATAATGATAGTAATACTTGGAAGTTGTCGTTAAAATGAATCAAATGTCACATGAAGAACATACAAGATAAATCTAATTTTAGAAGAAACACAAGAAGCTACAATAATTTCAATACCATAGTCAAAATGAGATGTGATTTTGTAAAATTAAAAAAAAAACTGTCAGGAAAAGCAGAAGACTGAAGATTTTTATAAGAATATCTAAACAATGGGTGTCTCCACGATTTTTTAAATATATAATCAGTTTTCGTGTATGTTATTCAGCTGTCAGTGATTTATACATCAACCCCCCTAATTTAAATACTGGACAAAGCACTTCTGTACTTACTATTCATAAAAGTAGATATTTAAGTAAAAAGGATTATCAAACAAATATTAAGTATTTAAATCAGTGGGGGTTAATGTATGCGTCACTGACAGTACCAGTAACTGGTACAAAAATGCAGACTTACATGAACTCCACATAAAACAGGAAGAAAAATAATCTAATGTATTTGTTCAAGTTATGGTATACAAGATCAGTCAGCAAAACTTAGATATAAAAGTAGTTGTTTGCGCAGATCATTTTAGAGCAAGCACTATATCTCATTTGCAGTTTTTGTGTTGTCAAAATGAAAATGTTGGTTGCCTGAACTAAAAAGTAGTTGTCACAGGCAACCGGACACTCACTAAAAGACTGCAAGATCTAATATCTTAATACTACTACACTAATGCTAGAAATATCTAGAAAATCTCTTGAATGCAACAATATAATACCAGGATACTGTTTCATAGAAACATAACTCTTAGACCAGGAACCGATGGGTTCCTATCTTTCCGCTTATTATAATATAATAAATTTGTGTACAAAAAACAAAGAACACATTGTAGATACCGTGACAAGAGTTTCAGAGCAAAAATTCTGTGCTAAAGATCCGATACATAGATTCTGTAACGAATGTCCAATACGCAAATTTTGTACCAAAAACCTGATACATAAATTCTGTACAAAAGATGCAGTACATAAATTCTGTAATAAATGTACAATACATAAATTTTGTGCCTAAGTTCTGGTACATAAATTCCGTAACGAGATACATAAATCCCGTAACAAGGTACATTAATTCTGTACCAAAGATGTGATACATAAATCTGTACCAAAGATCCGGCACATAAATTCAGTATACAGAGGTCCAGTGCATAATTTCTTCTAAAAAGGGCTGATAGATAAATTTTTGATTACTTCATAAAAACCAGTTGAGGATCACAGAAGTACAAGATAAGTGTAACACATTATAATATCACATAATATCTCAATTTGTTGTAATTTTGTAACATCCCTCATCGGAGAAATTTTTATGCTAGTGTAACATCCTGTTACCTGAATAAGTTTTAATATTGGTGTAACACCCCTCATCAGAATAAATGACTTTTATTCAAAAAAACAACACTGATCTGAATAAAATTCTGATTCATGTAACGTCCCTCATCAAGAGTTATTGTCTTTGTATTCGTGTAACAGTCCTCATCTGAATAAATTCTTATATTCATGTAAGACGAATTCCACAATTCTACTTTGATAAACCATACTAGTAGCTAAGTTTTGATGTTGTACTTCAGGCCATATTAACGTAGGTCCAAATACTATCGCTAATGTATGGGCAGTCATCTTGTTCTCCGCTGATAATTCCATTACTCTAAAATACAAAAGACAAATCATTAACTACTTTTTTTATACTGAAAAGCAGTTCTTTTTATACTGAAAAGCAGTTTAGTATAAAAAAAAAATTAAAAAAAATAAATTCTTTATTAATCATTATCTGACGAGTTTTGTCCATCCAAATTTTTGTTCAATATGATATAAAAAATATGTTTTGTAATACATTTATATAACATTGAATCAATTATATCTGTATGTTAATGAATGCTTAGTCATTGCAATGAGTATTCTAATTAGCCAAAGGCAGTCAAGGCGTATGCAACCAAACATTGCCCCAGTACAAGATTTTAAAACCAGTATTCTTTGATTAGCATACCAAGTTCTACCAATGTCAAACTTACTTGATAAGATGTTTGAATAACATTTTAACAGTTTCATAATGTGGTTTAGGTAATTCTTCTAATGTAGATTTAACCCCCTTTAATCTATCTCCTGATTTCTCTGATACTGTAAAATATACAACAAAATATTGACAAAATAATTATTAAATATCTATTAAAAATCTATAATCAACCAAAAAAGTTGGTAATTGGCTACACCACTCATGAAATTGTACTTACACCAAAGCCAATGATTATTCTCTATTCTGTTCCAGTACACATAGTTAGAGTGGGTCAAATAGCAAACCTGGTTATTTTACATATGACGAGCTCACAATATAGGTCACGTTCACAGTCTACAAAATTAGTGGGTGTCCAGTTGTGGGAGACAACCAATTTCTTTCGGACAACTAAAAATATTTTGGGCAACATAATTTCTACAAACAAATTGTAGTTCTAGCTGCTTAAATGACCTGTTCAGGCAACCACTTTCATATCTTAATTTTGTAGACTGCATTCAGCTGACCCATGCTATTATAATATCTATGACTCAGCTTCACAGCCTTAGAATAACATGTATTGTCAAAAAAGCATATCTTAAATAGAAATTATGAAGTTCTGGTAATATTGATAGTCTTTTGTCTAGATAAAGATATGATTTGATTAGTCGACACAAAGGTCATCAAAGGTCAAAATATAGCTATTATACTGATAAGAACAACAAACCAATTTTAGGAACTTTTCTCAACTGGATTGCTATACTAACAATACAGCCATTCTCCCTCTTACTACTGAATCTAAATCATGTAGGGCAGAATGTCAGTCACTGACAGAATCATGCATCTAGTAACTGGTTAACAGCAAAATCCAGAGATTAAGCCTTTTCCAGGAACAGTAAGTAGGATGACTAGCGGCCGTGATATGACCTTTACAATGTGTTACTATGGTATTAAACAAAAAACAAAAAAAACTTATGATACAAATACTTACAATAACTTTTTAAGAATTTATCAAATAATGCACAAGTAAATAATGGGTCTTTTAATTCTCTAAAGAATAATTTTAAAGAACCAGTTAATACATTGACATCCCACATTGGATCATTGGGGTCATACTTTTCACCTGGAATATAGCATCAAATAAAATTAAACATTTTCATACAACTTGTATAATACATGTAATGTAAAATATAATAGAGAAAAGATAACTTTAGTACAGAAAAAGTTTACAATGTAAAAAATAACTTATGCTCCCAACAAGAAAATGCAACAAAGGGCAATAACTCCAAAGCATTTAGCCAATATTTACCATTCTTGTGCAATGCATTTCTGAACTATGAGATTTATCCACCTGTCAATTTTCAAGTAATTAGCTTGAACAGAATTGGACTTACATATATGCTCTATACAAGAAAATGCAACAAAGGGCAATAACTCCAAAGATATTAAGTAGAGAGTTGTGGTTCTTGTGCACTGCACTATTGCACAATCAACTAGTGAAGTTTCAAGTCAGTAACTTAAATAGAATTGTACTCTGAAACAAACAAAAAAGGGAAGAGGCTGCCTTCACCACTACCACTGACGAAAGTAAACCCCTATTTGTCCACTTTTCAGGGGACACAACAAAATATCTAACAGCATACCTTGATCTACCATCATTCTAACTTTCTGTATCTGTGAAACATTTCCACCAACTCTATAAATACCTTCATGGTCTAATCCTATAATAAAAATAGTATATTGTTTACAGTTTAATATTGGTAAATTGTATTCTACTGTTTGTGGGGCATTTATTGTGGGCTTAGCACATACGGTCGTGACTGAATTTAATAAAAGAGTGAATTAGGACCGTTTTGCCCTAAGCCCAGGATATGTGTAACCCCATTCAATTATCAATAGTGAGTACAAAAATACTGTAGAGAGTATTTATATCAGCAGGGTCAAAGTATGCACTATTGACAGTAGAATAAAATTTATCATTACATGTACAAGATAATGGTAAGAAGAATGATGATGATGAGTCCACTTTGATAAATAATACCATTCACCTCATAGCTGCATTAAAGTCTTAAATGCCTACTTTTACCAGAGATAATTCATGACGCATTCATCTGTTTTAAATAGTCAACAAAAAAGTTTATTTAAATTGAATAAAGTCCTCCGATTTTATAGTAAGTAATGTATTATAAATGTTTTAAAGTGACATGATAAGCCTTATTAGTCATCAGGTAAGTTTATCAGTATATTTATGTATGTTTTAGTATTTGTACCATGTCACTGTAATAAATAAACTATATATACCTCTTTTCTCTATCGCAGCTATAGTTGTTTCAACAAACTTTGGCACTTTAGATTTCTCTTTGGCACATAACTGTTTTATATCTGCACCAAACACAGCATCTAGACGGTAAAATAGAAAAGTATGGTTATGTATAATATACTTTATCTCTCATTTCAATATATTTATTAGTCATATCACAATAGTCAAAAAGCCCCAATGTGTTTGGCACATAACTGTTTTATATCTGCACCAAACACAGCATCTAGAAGGTTAAAAAAAGAAGTAAAGTTTTGAATGATTTATAAGGCATGTCACACCAGTTAGAAGACCCAATTTGTTTGAGTTCAATAGTCAGAAGACCCAACTCGTTTGACTTCAATAGTCAGAAGGCCCAATTTGTTTGACTTCAATAGTCAGAGGGCCCAATTTGTTTGACTTCAATAGTCAGAAGGCCCAATTTGTTTGACTTCAATAGTCAGAAGGCCCAATTTGTTTGACTTCAATAGTCAGAAGGTCTAATTTGTTTGACTTCAATAGTCAGAGGGCCCAATTTGTTTGACTTCAATAGTCAGAGGGCCCAATTTGTTTGACTTCAATAGTCAGAAGGCCCAATTTGTTTGACTTCAATAGTCAGAGGGCCCAATTTGTTTGACTTCAATAGTCAGAAGACCCAATTTGTTTGACTTCAATAGTCAGAAGGCCCAATTTGTTTGACTTCAATAGTCAGAAGGCCCAATTTATTTGACTTCAATAGTCAGAAGGCCCAATTTATTTGACTTCAATAGTCAGAAGGCCCAATTTATTTGACTTCAATAGTCAGAAGGCCCAATTTATTTGACTTCAATAGTCAGAAGGCCCAATTTGTTTGACTTCAATAGTCAGAAGGCCCAATTTGTTTGACTTCAATAGTCAGAGGGCCCAATTTGTTTGACTTCAATAGTCAGAAGACCCAATTAGTTTGACTTCAATAGTCAGAAGGCCCAATTTGTTAGACCTCTACTTCTTTGTATCATTGTACAACCTATTTTTAGTCTATAATATTAATTCAAATCGTATGTTGGCCCCAATACATAAATAGTAGTCTCATTTCAGAAACCTACAGTACATCCACCTATATTGGGACAAAAAATATGAAAAACTTAAATATTTTCTCACCTTTAATAATTCCTTTCTTCACCAATTTTTCTTTATCACTTCTAGTTGTCATAAATCTTTCTAGAACATTCTTTATTTTACCTTTCCTTTCTAATGTACCACTATCTGAAGGCTTTCTGTCATGTTTCTTATCTTTATCTGAAATAGAAAAAAACCATTTTGAACAACCCATTTACATAACTTAAATATAAGTAATTCTAAACAGCCCGTATTTTATCACTTATAGAAACCCTTTAGTTAGACTTCAACATATAAACCACAAAAAGTCTAAACCTTGACCACAGAGGTGGTAAAACCTAGACCACAGAGGTGGTAAAGCTTTGACCACAGAGGTGGTAGACCTTTAGCTCTTGACCAAAAAGGTGGTAAAACCTTGACCACAGAGGTGGTAGACCTTTAGCTCTTGACCACAATGGTGGTAAAGCCTTGACCACAGAGGTATATTGGACATTGACCACTTGACCAAAAAGGTGGTTGAACATTGACCACTTGACCAAAAAGGTGGTTGAACATTGACCACTTGACCACAGGGGTGGTGAGACTTGGACCAAAAATATAGATTAATTATATAATAAAGAAATGATTACCAACCTTTACCAGAAAATGATTGTTTTCTATGTTCACTAGGATCTGTTGACAGTGCAGTATTTGAATTTTGAGTATCTGGACACCCACCCTGTAAAAATAATAATGATAATATAATAAAGACTTTATTCCAAGAGGATACACATTTATATAAAGTAATATATACATAAAAACATTATCATAATTGCAGTACAAGAGAGACAACTCAGATCCATTGATATAAAATACAGTGCCCTTCAAAACTCATTGGAAAAAAATCCAGTTTTTAGGATGAGCCAATTCAAATTTATCAATGACACGAGAGTCAAAGACACAGCTGAGCAAATTCAAACATGTACATTTATTAATCTACATACAATTCTAATATCAACATTGATTCATCAACTCATGATTCAAACCATTTCAAATGAATAAACTTAAATAATAGTAAAATTACTGGCAGTTTGCATAATAATTTTTTTTCTCAAAATTTCAATTGTTTCCAAGAACTTTTTAAGGGCATTGTAAATGGTGTCAGCATTCCTATTGGAAGATGCAAATGTATCAAGTGCAGAAAAATGGCGACACAATAACATACATATGTGTATATCTGTCTCTGAAATCAGAAAATGCTAGCACTTGTTACCTCATTTTTGGGAAATAAAACTTAATAAAATGCAAATGTAGCGTTGAAAACGACCAAAAATTGCATATTTGCAACTTTTGCTTTGTCCGAGCATTACCATGGTTAAAATCTTTCAGTAAAGAAAAAAAAACATTTCAGATTGCTTGATCACATTGATGTGAAAAGAAAACACCTATGACGTAGTGAAGTGAAGGCTAAAAATAATATGTTTTAACTTGCAACCTACCAATTCTTTAATTCTTGTATGTATTTTAACAAACCATTCTTGCATTTTAACATCATCATCTGCTGCTAACAGTATCTGAGAATCATCACAAGTTATCTGTAATTATATACATAGTTCCAAATTATCAAATAGAGCAAATCAAGGGCTTAACGGAAGACTATTGTAACTCTGTTTTTCAAAACTTTTCAGGAGAGCAAAAAAACTGTCTCAAACTTTCAGTTCACTTTAAAATTAATGTTTCTGGTTATAAAATTGTACATTTGGACATCTTAAATCTATGTTATTTGAAAGATTAAGAATAAGTATTCAATATTCTTGAATATTGAAGATATATTAACTTACAATAGTGTTACGCTGAAATAAGGAAATAGACGCCTGAAAATTGAATGAAAAACAATTGTATCTGCTAGTTACAATAGTTTTCCATTAACATTAAATCTCAATATATTGTTCACTCAAAAAGTATTGCATCTCATAATTTATTTCAATATATTCATACTATGTTGCAATGGATATCCATCTCATCATATTTGCTGAAATGAAAACTATTAGTTGACTTTTAGTCAATTTATAACAGTGATTTTTGTAAGTTACAAACTTAAAATACTTCATCATTAAACATAATTTGGATTTTCACACAATTCCAATGGATTACTATTGTATCTCAAGTTACAATAGTCTTCCATTTACCTATAAGGCCTATGTGAGATACAATACTTTAACAACTTATGATTTTTAAATGTTATAGTAAAGTTATGGATTTGATATTTTGTGAGGTTATGGGGAAGTATAAAATGAAGTGAAAAAGGCAAAAAAATCACTTATGAAAAAAAAGTGAGTTACAATAGTCTTCTGTTAAGCCCTCGAAATGACCATAAACAGTAATAGTCTTCTGTTAAGCCCTCGAAATGACCATCAACAATATATCTAAAACAACATATCTAAAACAGAGACAGGACCCATAGTCATGTGATCTATAACAGCAACTAATAAAGTGTATAAAGATTCATTTTTCACCAATTTCTCTTTTCAGGATGACACAGGGAACATGCAAAAACTTTCCAACCTTATTGATTGATAAGAATTTCTAATCCAAAGTAAAGAACTAAAATCTAAGACTCAGCAGTTTTTGTATGATGCTTAGGCCTCAACAAATTGATCATATGTTCTATGGATTCGCTTGCACCTTAATTTTGACGGTTTTTACAAAAAAAAATATTTTTATTTCCTCGCTCGCTCATAAAAATTTGGTCAAACCGCTATATAAAGCAAGTGAATAAAGACTTTTTATTTTTGTGTCTTCGCTCGCTCGCCCCATTTATTTTTCAGAAAAATCTGTAGAACATATGATCAACTTGTTATGGCCTTACAAGCAATCTTCAATGTGACATAAGTGGGTTATATATATAAGTGGGTTCTCTATAATAAAACCAAAAAAACAACAACATACAAATTGGATCAACTCAACTTTGCAGATCAAAGCCAGCCTTTCTTCCCTTCATTCATTAAGTGTTACAGGAAAACCGCAGACCTCAATCGAACCACAGAATATAAACCAGTTTTATAAACATATAAATAAACATTGTACATCCAAGTCAAAATAAAAACACTGAACAAGACTTGTAAACTAGAGATTCACAAGTCTTGACATGGGTTTATGGGAATATAGAGTTTGAGTGTTAAACAAAAGGGTCCTGAGGACCCTGGACCACTCAAATGAAAACCTTAAGGTGATGCTACATGCCAAATAAGAAAGTTCTAGGCCTTGCAGTGTTAGATTCATTGACAATTTTTTATATAACTCTATGTAAAATTGTAACCCATGGTGGGGCTTATTTGAACAATTTTAGTGAAGAATCTTCAAGTGATGGTACATGCCAATTTGGTAACTGTAGATTTTATAATTATTGACAAGGAGATTTTTCTAGAAATTGTTGACAACGGATGGACGGACAAATGCACACATGTACACTAACAATCACACCCCATTATAGCTCACCTTGAGCAGAATATTCAGTGAAAAAGCCTTGATTGGGGCACAAGTAAATCTAAGTCATACTTACAACAAGGGTGTGTTTTTTACTAGTTATCTTCTCTGCATCTTTGTCTATGGAACACGTTGCCAAGGAAACAATTTGGTCATATTTACCATGAGGTGACCCAGTTTTAGGTTGAGCGGATTTCTGATCTTTGTAGAATACAAGGTTGGACCCGCCAAGTTTTACATAAGTATATGCCCACTTCTTTCTGTAATTGAAAATAATATGTATTTTAATCTGGAATTTTTATTATTTTGTTTGGTAACCAAACAAACAAACTTGTAGTGTAATAAAAACCTAAGAGTAATAGAGATTACAAAATGTGTTAAACATGATAAGCCATTTTGTGATAAAAAGCCGATAAGTAATACATGAAAAGATTCTGTAGGAATCATTTTTATTATAAGATATAGCTTGATTTTTTAAAATCATTATGTAGAAAGAAAATGATGTTTAACAAGCGATTTCTCTATGTTCAAATAGACAAACTATTATTGAATTACAATAAAAATGCTGAAATTCTTGACTTTCATATTTTCAGCAGCTTGAACATAGAAAAAGAAACCTTTCCCAGGTCATAGAAATCCAACTTTCAGGACCAGTTCTGAAAACGTTCACCCAAATTATTTCATCTCAGACTGCAAGTAAAACCAAGCATTTCAGGTGCTGTAACATTTCTATTTCGAGAAAACCGACAGAGGGAGACTAAAAGTATGAAAATAACTTACGAAACTTTCTTGCCATTCAATATTTTACATTTATTCAACCATCCTTCAATAGGTTCCTGAAAAAATTATCATAAAAACTTTAATTATTACAATTTAACAAATTTATAATATCAAATCAATAAATCAACAAAATATTTATATTTGTATAGTTAAATTTTATTCAATTCTCAGTGGCGCAAACATTAACTCTGCTGATTTGGATATTCGGTACAGTGCTTCTGTATAATTCTGTTATATTAACTTGTCACAACTTGAATAATTACACGGTCACTGAATTTATTATTATTTAGCTTCTTTTTAACCATTGAGCTGCCGATCCATATCAATTAGCGATGATCTAACTATATATGCATGGATTTTGAATATCGGGGAAATAACACATTCCAAAGAATTTACAAATAACAAATTCAGTGACCGTGTAATTATTTAAGTTGTGACAGGTTAATATAACAGAACTATACCACCGAGTGATTAAATATATGTAAGTCAGCAGCCGAGTTAATGTATGTGCCACTGAAAGTTTGAATAAAATTTAACAATATCACAAAATGAGTTAATTACTGAATATTTTACCGTATGATATATTTCAACAATTATAATAATGGGCAAGTTTTAGTGCTTATTAGTAAAATCATTAATTAAAAAATATTAAATAATAAAATTATCAGTAGTGTGATAAAAAAAAAAGAATAAAATTCCATAAAAAAAACAAAAGGTATTGTCACTTGATATTAAATTCAATACTTAAGATTTTAATTACACTGTGTTTAATCACAAAAAGAACTTAATGTCATTAATTTTATTTATTGGATTTAACGCCATATCAACACATTTTAGGTCATTTCACGGCGTCTAGCACACCTAACCTAGCTTTCTGGACCATTGTCTAAACCAGTACTCACCTACCCTTCCACAAGGCCGGAAACTTCTCCATATTATCTAATCAATGGAGGAAAATTGACATTATAGTCTAATTTTTTATGGAAGGGATTCGAACACGTACCCCCCTCAGGACACCAGATTCCGAATCCCTGCGCGCTACCAATTGCACTATCGACCCAGGTTTAATGTCATTTAATGATTAGAGAAAGGGGTTTTTAACTCTAAGTATGACCACAATTTCAATATTTTTAAAAAGCAAGTAACACAACTTTCTGTTCAAATGAACTGAGATAATGTAAAACATGAAAATATTACCCTAAAATATCTCATCAAAGCAGGTCATTGTACTGGTACAAAGGGAGATAACTAAGACCTTACCACATTAGGTGAAAAAAAGCTAAATATAGAATAGATTTCTTTCCCCTTACACTTTGTGGAAATAGGAGAATTTTAGGAGACCACCTGGTAAATGAGGAGTTATGCAACAACAGTGCCAAACCCTATCAAATGATATCACAAAACAAACTTCTTCACATACAATAAATGTTTATTACTATACATGTAAGTGCTTAACCTTTGTATACTATGTATGGTTATACATGGTACAACAGGAAGTGTAACATTTATATATAGAAAACAAAGATATGACTATCAGCAACATTGTTTTTTGTTTACATATTATCAACAATAATGATATCAAACCATCATATTAAACTATCATCTTGACAAGCCCTTTGATAAGTATTTAATTATTTATAGATCTTTTTTTATTGATTATTAATAGCAATAAGGAAAGATATTCGTACTAACATGTAATCAAATATATTTTTTTAGTATCTTATAATACCCTCATGTCAAGTCTTAATAAAGTTTCAAAGTTTAACATTAAGTTATATAATGAAAGGTCAGTGCAAAACTTAAGTCTACATTTTTTTTACTAGAATGAAATTAGTCTTATTTAGAATTGACCCATTAATGTGCATTATTGGAATATCAGAGTTCATTAAGTTTTTTTTGTTTAAATTTAATTGGTTTTTTTTCACTATTATTAAAAAATTACCAAAATACTCCTTATACATGTATATTAAAATGATATAAAAAGCATACACAGAATGAATTTTTAGTTTCACTCAAGATTAAGAGCTTACTATATAGAGGGACTACTTCAGAATGAAAAGTGTTATTTCTTAATGCACTTAAAACATTAAATGTACATCATCAAACCTGAATAGACCAGAACATAATGAACTAATTGTACGCCTACTGATTAAAAATATTGCGCAATACATGAATCTGAAAGTAAACATATTTTTTAAATATTACTGATAAAATTATTGCACAATATTTGAAACTGAACATAAATTTATTTTTAAATATATCGCAATATTATACATGAAACTGAAACATAAATCTATTTTCAAATATAAGAATATTATATTAGTATATCAATTTCTAATTCTCAAATGATAATTTCTAAATCATAAGGTCTGCGTCATTCATTCTATAACATACTGATTAGTCATCATAGAACTAGTCTACAAACTTTACTTAGTTTTGTTTTTAGGCCACAACAAATTGATCATATGTTCTATGGATTCGCTTGCACCTTAATTTTGACGGTTTTTACAAAAAAATATTTTTATTTCCTCGCTTGCTCATAAAAATTTGGTCAAACCGGAATATAAAGCATGTGAATAAAGTAGGGATTGGTATTGCCGGAAATTTTGTATTGCGATATATTGCGATACGCAACAGCGTATTGCAATACGTATTGCGATATATTGGGAGTTTAGAACATAAGCTTTTTCAGCACACATGCTTGTATTTTACTGAAATATGAATATTCAACACAATTATACATTGTGAAAGCTTTAAAAATTTAAGCTATTGCAAACATTTATGACTCAACTTTTGTCTAGTGAAGTAAGTATTATTCAAATCTTACTTTAAATTGAATGTTCCTTTTCGACATTATGCGGATACATGTAGACTGATGCCAGTTGTGAATTACATATTAAGCATTAACACATTGCCATGTAGAGCTTTCTTTGATTTGCATTCTGCCAAAGGTAAAGCATTCCCTGTAATACACTGTATGCATGGAGGTGTACTGGGAAGTGTGCAAGTTTATGCCAAAATAGATTAAAGGAAAACCAAAAATGAAATAGTTTTCGGTCAAATCTGCCAAAAATAATGCAAAACAGGTTCGAGTATGCACAATATACCGGTCCATTAGATTAAGATAAAAATATCGCGATATATTGCGGGACCGTACCGGTACGTATTGTGTTTGAAACGTATTGCAATATACCGGTATACCGGTATTATCGCGCATCCCTAGAATAAAGACTTTTTTTTTTTTCTTCGCTCCGTAGAACATATGATCAACTTGGAGTGGACTTACCTTAAATATATGACTTTAATACTGTAAAATAACAATTAATGGGTTTTTATACAAAAATTTTGAATTCTATTTTTGAATATGATATCATCCTTCTCTTAACACTTTCTTATACTCACAGTCATCTGACATTGGACCAAATGAAATGGTATATTTAGAAGGACCATCAATGAATTTAGTTCACAAAAATTTGAATTAACCCTAAATTTATATTATAATTGGCAGCATTTTTAAGCTGAAATTAATCTTATATTCAAAAGGACTTATGACAGTTTAAATTATAAGGGACCAAAGGCATACCCAATGGCAAAGTTTGGTGGAATCAGTGTCCACTCGGACTCATTTGACTTTATTATGATTGAATATACAGTTATATACAAGTATAATCAATCTTTACCTGTGTTGCTTATAAGTTAGGGCAATATATAAAAAAACCTGGAGAGGCATTTTATAATGTAGTTTAATTAAAAGGGTCATTTCAAACTGTAGAAAATAAGCCAGTCAATATCTCAGCCACATTCATTCAATTCCAAATTCCGAGAATATATCAAACAATATCTGTAAGCTTTTAACATTACTGTTCAGCCAAATAATCCAATATCTAATGCACTAGTATAATTATTAGGGCTGTGGCGAGTATCCAAGTACTCAGATATTCGCGATCCAGACCAGAAAATCGAGTACGAATAATCGTCACGTCCGAAATCGTCGGATCGCGATCTTTTTTTTGAAAAAATGAGAGAACATTTTCTGCTTAGTTACAACTGCAAATGAGTCGCACTTCTACTGTAAACTTAAATTTATGTAGGGACCGAACATATGGAACAATCTTGTATCAAAATTCGATTGATTCACATTTAAACAAAAATGTTATCCCTGAAAATGCCCATAAAACGTCTGGTAATAGACATGTTTGGAGTACATGGTTTTCTTTATAGTAAAAACTATTGTAATTCTTCACTAACACTTTTTATAACATGAATTTAGAATGCTTCTCCATTAACAAGTGATTCGTGGTTCGATTCGTGAATCGCTATACATGAATCGTGATTTGGATTGGATCGCCACTTGCTCAAGGATCCACAGCCCTAATAATTATGAAACAATGTATGTACAAGTCTTGATGCAAATTTATTCAAATTTTAATGCATGGATTAGCAATGCAATCTCTCTCATCACCATTAATATGCATTTATTACCATACAAAAAATGTAAACACAATTGTATACGTATGAGCTGTTGAATCTACTTTTTGTTTTTTTTTCTAAAAAACTGCATCAAATAAATTCTATTTCTAAAAATTCAGTTACACCCATAATACTATTGTTATGATCTGACATAAATTCTAAGAATTTCTGAAAATGTTCAAAACACTGCAAGTAACTTAATTTCTGATATTATATTCTGATGTTTTATTTCATATTATTTTTTATTTATATCTTTTATATTTCAGAAAAATTCAGAAGTACTCAAATAAGTATTTTCTGAAAACAATGAACAAATTCACATACTTAGTTTTAAAAAAATGCAACATTATTTCTGAAATGCATCAATTCACTAATTTTATAGTCTAAAAAAATAGCAATATACTTTTTTTGAATAAAAAACATATGATTCATAAAATCATAACCTTCACTTTCTGAAAAAAATCTTCAATACTTTTATTTCATATTTCTGAAAAAGCACCAATCCCCATACACATATTACTATTACCTGTATACATAAATATCATATTATATTGATATAAAAAATCATGCACAATTAATATACTGAATATCAGGACTTGCAAACATGCAGAACCATGCAAAACAAAAATCCACTAAAATCCGCAAACATAACCCATGACTTAGGCAAGCTTCATCAAGCCAATTTGATCATTTATACAGATAAATATTAGAGCATATATGTAATACAGTCTGACACATGCTTGGAGATATAGCATATTTATGCTCAGTCTAAAATAAATATGTTAATTATTCAAAACAAAAAAGTGACTGTCCCAATCTGACTAAAACCCAATCTAAAAATTTCCGCTTGCCTACTCGCTAATTTAGATCTGGCCGTTTCCAAACGAAGGTCACGTTCAGGTGACCTTTTCTCATCATAATATTCATGACGAAATTGTTATGATACCTAACTTGTTTACATCGTCTATGTCACACAATTTGAAATGAGCCGCCCAATCGCAGACTGTGAATAATACTGCTGTTAAATTAGCATGCAAAACTTGGTCTAAAAATAGAAATTACGAAATCAAAATGTGTTTAATAGTGTTTTCGTCTAGATGAAAGCTACGCATTGATTGGTAGACACGAAGTTCATCTCGATGTGACCTTCCACGGAGAAAGTAGAGAGCCTGTACAACAACGCTCTACAGGATATCTGTTTACGGAGAGTGTGGCTGTCCGAGACAACTATAAATTTCTTGTTCGTAGACTTGAACCGACTTAAATGAATGAAAAGTCAAACAACTCTGACCTGGTGCGTCTTAACTACATAAAAATTTTGATACAATCCATTCAACTTCTTTCATTAAAGTTATGGAACTGTATGTGAAAACAGCTAAACATATCTCAGTATTTTCAACACTTAGATTGCATCAATTATGCAGCCTATGTTCTTGAAAAAAAAACATTTTTAGCTCTTTGATTGGAAAGCTTCTCGTCATATGCCTTAAAATGACAAAAGTTGCAGTAATGCTTAGAATAAAATAAATACTTGAAATATTCTACAATGAACCCAATAAAAAAATGAGGAAAAATGGAAAAACTGCCAAAAAAACTGAAATAGGTAGTAAAAATTAACTAAAAGCTGAAAAGTTAAGCTGAAATATTGAAAAAAAATGACCAGGTCATAACATACCAAAGCTCTTAGGAATGAAAAAAAATAAGTTAAAAAAGTTTTCATTCTGCAAGACTTGACATCACTTACCGATTTCCACAACCAAAGGGGTGTATCCTCCACATTGTCATTAAACTTCATAGAGATTTTACCCTTATATTATATAGTTTAATTAGTGATAGACAATAGAGTATATGTGAAAATATGGCCTCAGGGTAGTATTATATGATTGGGGAAATGAGCTATTTTTATGTCTTTTGTGATTCTGTAATTATTAATAATTGATAAAATAAAGTTACAAGACTTAGTGTCACTGTACATAGGTTAAAACAGACCAAGGGAATGCATCTCAACGGCCATTGCAAAATGTACCTCTATATGGATGTATGTCTGTGAAACCAAGATCCCAATAGGAATACAGTCATGTGCTTAAAGATTAAATATAACTATACATAGTACATGAATTATTATTATAAGCTATAAATACCTTGTGTCACAACAAGAGGCCAGCATTGTTAACCTACTGATTGCTTTCCTGTTCAGAAAAGAACAGGAAGCTTCATAATCCAAGTTCATCATGACAATGAATCAAACCAAGTTTTAGTGGCACGACTCAAAGAAGTGCATACATACCACTGCACCTAGGGCACAGTTCTAAACAGTGTAATCAAACAAAAACAGGGTTAAGTGGAAAACAGTCGTAACTAATTCTTTTCTTATACTAAGTTACCACTGTTTTCTGCTAAACCAACAAAATGTAACAAAATGCTGGTCTTGTATAACCCAAGGCAGATATAACATTGAATTGTTCAATTCAAATCACCATAGCAATGTGGCCAAAGCAACCATACACGTTTTTATACCAACCTCTAATACCAAGAGTCTAATACAATGTTAAATTGTGCTTCAACGTAAGCCTTTAACCTTTCCACCAGTGCATCAGTAATATAACATATGAGGTGTAATGTTACAGCATGAAGCTACAAGTCTGATACCTATTTATTTCATTATGTTTTAGTTGAAGCACTTTTCTGTGTTAGCAAAATTGTTTGCAAGGATGTGCATTAAGGGTTTGCATCAAGAGCACAAGTCCAAAATGGTGGTGTCCACAAAAAAAATTTAATTTTTTTTTACAAATGAAAATAGACATATAAATAACAAGACAGGCATATGATAATTCAATGCACAAAAATATTCAAAGCATCATATAATGCAACAGTCAATGTTTCTGGAAAATTTACTTTTTTACCATTTTAATTGGCCCAGGCCAGGTGTTCCAAATATTGGGGAAAAAATGGAAAACAATGAGCTTCATACCAATAACATTACACCAAATTCCTAGCCACAGTGCACTTTACACACAGACCTAGCTTCCCGAATATTCAGCTATAATAATATCAAGGGCTATATCTGGCTTGCGAGTGCCCCAAAAACCACAGCATTCAAGTTATGGTGTACTGCAAATCACTCTCAAAGTGTTTCCCCACAAACAATTTTTCAAAATTCAAGAACCCCCTACAGACAAGCACAAAAATAAGACGAAGACTTACATTGATGTTTACAAATGTACTCTGGGCACGATTATCACTCATGGTACGAGTATCACCCGAAAGACGTAAGTCACAAGGAGGACGAGGATCGCTGAGGGATTGAATAGAGTTAGACTTTTCACATTCCA
This sequence comes from Mactra quadrangularis, assembly GCA_025267735.1. Lineage (NCBI taxonomy): Eukaryota > Metazoa > Mollusca > Bivalvia > Venerida > Mactridae > Mactra > Mactra quadrangularis. Next base: position 25,025,666 of record CM046306.1, on the reverse strand, counting down.
GATTTTCTGTTGGCTAGAAAGGTGAATATACATAAGTGTCTATAATGATATTAATAGAGCAAAAAATGTTAGCATTAGATAATATACAGGTCATATAGTCATGTGATATTCACAACCTAAACAAACCCTTGTTTTTGTTAAATTCTTGCAGCAGCCTATACAAAGAAAATATTAAAATAGTACATGAAATAAACTTTCCATTTCTATTTCCGAAACTACCTACGCTAGCCTATGAATCGTAATTGTTTTTATCATATCTCCTAAACAAATTATTTTTGCAAATGACCTAGTTTGGCATTTCATTCATTTTTTGTGTGGAGGATTTGGAACTTCACAGGACCAATTGAAATTTTTTATAGAAAGGAAAGTAGTTGTTATCCATTCACTAAATGTTGTCAATTAGTATTTGTCTAAAAAGAGAAATCGGCAAAAAACATATGCCTGATTACCGTGTGAGTTGTTGTTGTAGATCACATGACCACAGACCCAGATATAGTGAGAAAACAATAAAGAAATGTAATACTATCATGTAATGACATTTCCTTGCAGAACAGCTCCAACTATATATATCTCTCATATACACCTCTGCAAATGTCTCCATGTTTTGTTATATTATTGGAGAGCCAGTTTAAAAGCTAAAAAAAACAAGTTTTGCACCAAAAATTTGTAAAGTATGTAGGATTAAACGTTTAAAATAAAACAGATTATGTAAAAATCCTTTGGTCATGTTTTGAAATGTTTCAATAAATTAGTCGACAATTTTCATTTATATCATTTACTCAGAATAATCTCCATTTTATAAATAAGATTGTGAATATCATGAATAAATTACATGATTCATCAAAACAACTGTTATCCGTGATTGATTTCAAGTCAAATGGTAAAAAACTACTTTTTAAAATGGCTGAGAACTACTTTTTGAGATGGTTGAAAACTGCTTGTTTGAGATGGTTAGAACAATTTTTTTGAAATGGTTGAGAACTACTTTTTATAATGACCAAGAACTACTTATTGAAATGGTGGAGAACTACTTTTTAGATGGTTGAAAACTTCATTTTGAAATAGTTGAGAACTACTTTTTGAGACATTAACAGAGATGTATATGGTAGTAGGAACGAGAACTCCATACTAAGATCTGTTATAGTATACTGTATAGCGGGTTATTTCTGCGGGGCAAAAATTTCACGTAAACAAGAGAGTTTTGTATTGGCGATGCTAAATATTGGCGGAAATTACTCTGAGCGCCAATTTTAAACCTCCTGGTAAAAGATGGTCAAAGGTACATAACTATGTCATTTCCACTAAAAAGGGTCAATTTACCTGTATAAGCGGCTACATACATAACTTGTATGACAATTCCTTTGTGTAATTCAAATACCAAATTTTGTTCATTAACATAATAAATCTCACCTAATTCATTACATAATTCTTGTTTTTAAGGGAGTTAATAAATACATATTTTAAATGAATAAAAAATTTATTAAGAGTAATGTCCCTTAGTAAACAATATGGCGGCGACTTAAAACTGCGGAATTTTGTATTCGCGGTGTTAATATTTGGCGCATTTTCATTTCCCGCCAATAAAGCCAAAATAAAACCCCAGCAGATAATACCCGCTATACAGTATATGTAAAATAAAGAACTATATTAAAGTATATAACATATTAATGCACTGGGGGCAAGTATACATGTATGTTGCTTGAATACTCAGTACACTATGTACTGCAATGAAGGATTCAAAAATTTTTAAAAACAATGTTGAAATGATATTTGAATCAAATTGAGATCAAAAACTAGAATGCAAATTGGAAGCCATGCAGCAGTCACTACAAAACTGTGAGCTCTCAATGCATAAATTGTTTTTTTGAGTTTTTTTGGGGTTTTTTTTCTGAATGAGTTTGAAGCTGCAGCAACACATTGTATAGGTAATATTATGTGGGTCAGTCAACTTACAGACCAATCCATTCAAAGAATAAATCTATGGATTTAGCTGTTAACTAGTCACTATGTGCACATAATTCGGTCAATAACTGACAACTGCCCTACATGATTAAGTATCAGTGGTATGAGAGAGAATGGTCATAGAAAGTATAAATTACCTAACTCCATGAAATTATGCCCTGCCCAGGAATCAAACCTACGATACATCTATCAGTAGACAAGTGTGCTACTAACTGAGCCAGGTGGGGGGGGGGCTCAAATTATGGAGCAAATGTGATACATAATATTTCTTGTTATTTCAAAATATTTACATAGATGCTCCCATTACATTAACATGTCATACAGTAAACAAGTAACTCAAGAACTAAAAGGATAAAATATACATGAATCCATGCCAAGAATTACTTTAAAAGAACTAAATACGCTCAAGTAATAGAAAATTTAACTAGCTTCATAGTTAATTTCAAAATATTTGGTGGTATTGAATTGTTAACTAATAAACTTAAGAAAGAACAAGAAAATAAATATGTATGTGAAAAATGACAGATCTCAAAAAAATGATATCTTAGGTGATCTCAAACTAGGGATCTCATAATTATGATCTTGAATGATCTCAAAACAATGGATTTGCAGACTTTAAACTTGACAGTTTTTCTTGCTCCAAAAAGGTAGTAAGGAATGCAGAATACATTTTCTCAAACAATGAATCTCATGATTTTATACATATATGATTTAAGTACAGTATTTGATGAAAGTATGAAACTGGCTTATAGAATTTGTGAAAGCAAATCTCAAATCTAGAGATTCAGGGAACTGGATAGAAAGATTTAAAATGGCATATGTCAAGAACTGGAGAGATCTAAAATATAAGATTACATGGAAAGTTGAGGGTATGGTTTGTTTGTTTGGTTTAACGCCGTAGCAACACAATTATAGGTCATATAACCGCTGTCAGTCAACCTACTCACTCCTCCTGGAAAGGCTAAATCTCTGGATTTAGCTGTTAACCAACAACTAAGCACATACTTTCGTCAGTGACTGACAACTGCCCTTCATAATTAAAAATCATTGGTAGGAGGGAGAATGACCGTAGAAATAATTTCATCACGAATGTATGCCCCGCCCAGGAATCGAACCCACGACCCCTCGATCAGCAGACTTGCGTGCTACCAACTGAGCTAGCTAGGAGGCTTTGAGGGTAAGGTCAAATTATTATAGAAATAAAAGATAAAAAGGTACAAAGAGACAGAAAGGAAAACATGAAGAAATATTTACAAAGAGTTTAAAAATGTGAAAACAGACAAATTTGATCAGATTCCATTTTACAGAGCATAGTTCCACAGGAATTTAACCTACTCATTATAATATATTCTTAGCATCTAACTGTTGCCATAGAAACAACATTTGGGTAAGTAGGTCAACATATCTAGGTCAGTAGGTCACTGAAATATGTCAGTAAGCCAGTTAAAAGGAGTTTGAGTTTAAAATTAGGAGAAATTGGCATAAAGAGAAGACAAATTACCGGCTCTGGTTGATGCTCTGCTACCTATGAAATACACACCAATACAGGTACAAATATATATTTATTATCATTATTTTTCATGCATATGATAATTAATTAATTATTCAATTAAAATTATCAACCTGTACAAGCAAATTAACCAAACCATTAAATATTTTTGAGCAACGACTGTACTAGGTCACTACATTGAATACATAGACTGATTATTAAGCATTCAGTTTCTACAAAAATAACGATATATTTATGTAAATATTACCCTTGACCTATTACTGAAAGTGGTCAATATATCCAACAAATACCTCATAATTGAAGCTTGAACTTTTGGTATTACATCAGTGCACCACACAATTTTTCAATCCAATGCCTCAAAGCAAGTTATTGTTAAATTTTTAAAAACTTTATAAGCTGCTTTTTTACATTTTGATTTTCATCAGATGCCGCATTAAGGTTTTGGATCAGACCCGTAACGAAATCTCACCAGAATGACACCCACTCATTTAGGCTTGTTTTACTTGACTAATACTCCTTAGGCGATTGAATATTGTGCATTATTCAAGAAAAGAAATATTTCAACATCCTTTCACACCATATCAATCATTGAAATATCAAAACCTAAATGAAATTGCCTAATATGCCAGGAAACATTCAATTTCATCGTCTTACGTACAGATGCAGCTGTGCGAGATCTCGTTGCATTCGAAGTTCTCGGTTCGTAGCATCAGGGAAGATCCCAGGAAATTCCCATTTATATCTATTTTTAGAAATTATTTGTAAAAATGACATTTTCTTTTCTAGCAATTTGAGATTTTATTTCTTATTAATTTTCTTATATTACCGTCAGTGTGTAAACAAAATCGTATAGATTATATAAAACTAAAGAAAAAACATTTTATATTTATTTCCAACGAAAATAGTTTGTAAATAAATGTAGCATGGTTGAAGCATGTGGTATTGTGTTCATGACCGTCAAGGTCGGTCAAGGTCAATCTCGACGTCACATGTTCAAACATTGTCAAGATGGCAGCAGAGTATTGAATTTTAAGACCTATTATAAACTTTGGCATATTTTATGTTCGGAATGGGTATCTTATACGTTGTAAGTTGACAAATTAAAAGATTATACATTATTTTAACGGGATATTCTTTGATTTACTCCATTGCCCATTCGATAAATGTATACGAGCGTGGCAGATTCCTGGCACGATTATTGGTGGACTTTTATTATAGACTTATCTTCAGCGTACCCGTTCATTAACAGTATACACACGGATTTGCTGAAGACCTTAAGCTAACTTGTACATTACCACTTTGAACTTAGTCTGTGGGGTCAAGCTATTGGTATAAGTACATACAAGCTTGGTTATAATTTATAAATAACATTAAATTTCAGGCTAAATATAACATTTCAGTCATAGCCATTAATAAAGTACATGCATGTTATATAATGTTAAATTAATTAATACATAATTTATTATAAGTAAGTACCACAACATGCAAACCAAGCATTCATTGGCTAAATATTGTTAATTGATTATTAATTAACCAATAGAAATGCACGATACATAATAATGAGTAAATGCCATATCAAACATGAATATTCATGAAACCACTTAATAATTGATTATGTAAATATACAAGAGATTGATCTAAAACCGCTTTCCTGATTCAGAACAATCACTGTAATGCACAATAATTTACATTCAATTGTAATCAGTTATGTCCATTATCAAAAGCAAATCTCCAGTTCTATTCCAATACATATGTTTTACAATCAAGCAGGTTGGATACATGATGGACAATACAGACAAATATGGTTTAAAAGACAGGGGTAAATATATGCTTGTCTAAGAACATGGTGGTGAGGGGGGGGAAAGGAGTAACTTGAACTTTTAGATAGAATTTGATTGGTGCAATTTAAAAATAATAAATGATGCTTTGTAAATGAAATACAGAAGGGTTTGCAACTAAAAGAGGATTTCATAGATGGGGGGAGGGGGGGGGGGGGTCTAACATAAAAAAATGCCAACAGAACAATGAACACGGATACCTCAATTGGGGATGTTTGCTTATATTTTGTCCAGATTAAAAGTAAAGGAATTATTGCCACATCGAAATAAATTCATAGTCCATTGTTAAATTAAAGCAGGTTAAGGGTTAATATGATCTTATCAATACATGTAGCCAGTGGTTTCATTGAAATTCTTTAAATTACCTCATTCAACATGAAAAGCAACCTGTAAACATATATCTAAGCCCACACAATTAACTTAAGCAAACCTAAACCTAAACTCCGGAAATCAAGCCCTTGTTATATTAACATTTTCAGGACATATCAAATTCTGTGAAACATAGTTTGCAGCTGAGGAGTGTTCATAAATGTCTGCACATTGAATCATCCTGAGTTAAGCAGCCAGTTAAAGGAACCACCAAAATGGCTGATTAAAACATGTGTTTTTCAGTAACCAGTCCAAGTTCTTACAGACTTATTTTTGGCTGCTTAGTCAAAATATGGCTCAATACTATAATAATAATGACAACTACCTCAATATGAGTGTATATTTATAATGCCAAAGAGTACCCATACCAAAATAATATCAGGAATTAAATTTCCGAAATAAATTTTCTATGATAATATTGATTTCCGACTACTACATCTATACCATAAATACCATGCTGCTAACTAAAATTAAGGTAACAAAGGCGATATTAGACAAAGGTGAGGTTATTAAAACAGAATACAAGAAGTGACTACATACATTTTGCTCAACTGGCGTGCTGGGATACATTGTTTTTTACAACATTAAACTTACATGATCTTCAGAAATTGAAGATGTCGTAAAATTGGGCGGCAATGTGGCAGATTTTGGGGGAGGAGGTCCAGTGTTCACTTGAGGCAAATTAAATTGAAGATTTCCAATAATGACAGAGCGAGATTTTGCAAATCTGTCAGATACCTGAGCTCTGTCGGATGGTTTGGCTGTCGGCTGCTGTAACATACTCTGTGCGAAATCAAGTTTTGGATCATGGTCTGATGTCGGTGATTTTGTTGGAGTGCTTCCACCACTTCTCTGAAAGACATAAATTTATAAACATTACTACATGTAGAATAAATAATTATAACTTTATTTAATGAGACAACTCAGTTGGGTACGCTAAGACTTCCCTGAGAGCCTCAACAAAAATTTCAATAAAATTATTAACAAATATTGTTAAAATTTTATTCAACTGTAAGTGGCACAATTACAATAAACTCCACTGATTTAAATACCCACTAAAGTAGTTCTGTACTCACGATCAATGAAAAAAGATACTCCTAATTATGAATGTGAATCATCAATCAGATATTGAGTATTTAAATAAATGGGGTTAATGTATGAGCCACTAGCTGACAGTTGAATAAAACTTATGAATAAAAAAACACATAAATGTGTAGAGCCATCAACTCCCAGAGAAAACTGTAATCGGGTAAGCTATATATGGAAAGTTGAAATAAAATAAACCAATTACTGTTCCTGTGTTTTATTTTACCATTATTGTTAGATCGAAACATCACATGGGCAAAACAAATACACTATAGAACATGGTAGCTGGTGATTAATGAAGTTTAGGGTACTCTGTAATTGTAAGCTTTCTCATTTATTTCAGATCTGTATATGGAAAGCCTAGAAGGTTAATTGACTAATTATTACACACTGTTATTACATTGCCTGACATTTTGAAAATGAAAACAAGAGAGAAAAACATCAAAATCGTTCAAGGTTGAATCTAAATGTAGAATAAATTATTGCTGATGAGCATTTATTTTTTAATTGAATAGTTTTGCTAATGTATATGAAGTTCAAGTAAAATGGCAATTTGCATCATTTATTTGAATACTGTTCTAAAACCAAACACTACGAGGCTTTTTTACCATTTGTTTAAGTTACTAGAGAGTTTGTTTTATTAAAAGGGAACGGTGCATGGCCACAAAAACACAAACCATAATCATTATTTCATTTGTTTGTAGTGAATTGTAAAAAGTCATACATTTTTTTGGCGAGTATAAATTGCATAAAATGGTGTTTCCAAACAACAACTTTTTTCACCAACATCTGATTCAGATTATTATATAAAATAAAGTCTTAAATCAAGTAAAAAAATCTGTGAGCTAATGCTCACTAGTGATACCCCCGCCAAAATCTAAAAATATGCGACAAACAGGAAGTAGATGAGCAAGGAGCATGAAATCGCGTTACACCACATGGGACTATAGGATGAAGCAATATGCAAAGTTTTAGGCTGCTGCATGTAATAGTTGCTGAGAAAACTGCGACGGAAATTTTGTAACGGATGGACGGACGCACGCACGGACAAGGGTAAAACAGTATACCCCCCTCTTCTTCGAAGCTGGGGTATAATTAAGTTAAAGAGTACATGTATATGCATACATTTTTTATTGTTTACTACAAAATTACTATTATAGTTCACATGTTTTGTGTTAAAAATCAATCATGCAGACTTAAATCATAACAGTATTTGTAAGAAATGTCCTAAATTCTCTAGTTTTAATAATTAAGTAAAAAATCAGTTCTGTACAAATTATTGTATTTATAGGCAACTAAGAAAATGGAAGAAATGTCCAACGATCATGAAGATCATCAAATTTTGCTTTAGAAATCAGATTAACTTTTCAATTGGCCAACCATTAATGAGAACATTATGATCAATTATTTGTATTACTTCACAAAAATGTATCTTTACGCATTTTCTCTGTGCTGTGGTAAGAGGATGCATGAACAATAAAAAATTATACTTTTTGATATCAATATGATGGATTTAATATGTTGGTTATAGACTAAATGCCCTCTAATGAACTACTCATGTTATAACATATAAAATATGATTTAGACATTAAGTACTTGACATGAATGTAACATTATTCTTATAATTCTCAACAACATCCTTTCACTCAAAGCAAATATTATAACCACTTCAAAAATAAATAACAAGTTAATCATACAAACCACTGTAGAATAACTGAACAAGAGCAGTCCAGACACAGCACGCTAGATTGTTCAGACAATTTTGTTTCTGGCAACAAGCAGTGTTGAACAAGAGCAGTTCAAACACACCACGCTAGATTGTTTGAGCAATTTTGTTTCTGGCAAGGCAAAAGTTAAAGCAAGCAGTTTTGAACAAGAGCAGTGCAAAGACAGCACACTCAATTGTTTGGGTGATTTGTTTTCGGCAATGCTTAAATTAAAACAAAAGAGCTTTGAAAGTAGGGCTTAAAATGTTTTAGGGAAATAACTCAGATATAAAATTACATAATCCTCACTGAATTTGGAACTCCTTGGTCATTCATTTAGTATAAAGCAAACAAGAGCTCTGCTGGGCAGGGCATTATACGCCCGTGTGCTGTCCATGCAGTGTTCTATCTCATATGAAGTTCGTGTGACCTTGACCAGTGACCCCGGGACCTCAGAATAGGTCCGTTCTTAACTGGAGGGCTATCCAAAGAAAAGATTTTGAGAACCTAGGTACAGTTGTGGTTGCGTTATCACTGGCACAAAGTTTTCCCATATGAACTTCCAGTGACCTTGACCCTTGGGCCTCAGTGGAACCTAGATACAGTGGTTGTTGAGTTATCGACCGGACAAGGTTTTTCCATATGATGCCCCTGTGACCTTGACCTTTGATCAAGGGGCCCTAAAACCAATAGGGCACTTCCTTGACACATGAGCTACTCTCGCATAAAATTTGGTGAACCTAGGTACAGTTGTTGTTGAGTTATCGTCCGGGCAAGGTTTTCATATTTTAAGTCCCAGTGACCTTGACATATGACCCTGGGGCACCAAAATCAATAGGGCACCCCCTCTACCCAAGGGCTACCCACATATTAAATTTGAAGAACCTAGGTACATCCTTTCTTGAGTTATCATCCAGACAAGCAATTGTCCACGGACAGACAGATGGACAACATCATAACATAATACGTCTGTTTTTTTTCAAAACAGGCGTATAAACACCCCAAACTCTTGGTGAACCCCCCCCCACAAATCCTTCCAAGATATTTTACTTAATGAATGGTGGAGGTGTTCCCAATGTCCTTACTTCAGAAATTTGTATTATAGTTATGTAGGTATAGAATGTATCAATTCTAAAGATTTAGTTACATACATTAGATAATGTTAAAGACATAAAACTATTAACTTAACCTCACAAGCAATGCCAGCACCAATGTCAACCCAAACACAAAAGTGATAGCACAAGCTCTAATTTTCTTTGAAAAGTTGAGCTAAAAATGGTTGAACCTCATAATGTGTAAATCATCGTACATGATTATTATATACATTATTACTTCAAATATAAAGACCATATAAGGACTGTAATACTTGTATGTTATAAAAAGTTGTTCTACCTGTACTCAATATTGCAGGTTTAGTGCATAACGGTCGTAAATCAATATAAAAAAGAGTCAGTTACAACTGTTTTGCACTAAGCCAGCAGTATATAACATAACTAACAAGCACATCGTAAACTACAGTCATTGTCTTAAACTTTCTCAAACACTAGCCCAAATATGCAAAACTTAATAATGTTCACCAGCCTAGATCATTTTTCACTGGTCCCAGGCTTTAGGCTAATGGGTTAAGGCAGTGATCACTAAACTATTAACAAGATGTGAAAGAGTTAGTGCCTGTAATAGTTTGTGCTCATAAAAACTAACTATGCCAAGGTTTCACAGTAACACAGTTTTTTCATGTATATGTATGGTTTTTTAAAGGAATTTTTATGCCTGCAAGAGATTTTAAGGACTTTTAAAGACTCCATATAGAGGAGGACAGCTAGACTTTGCTGGGTTATTTATATTGGGTTTTAACACTGTAGGAAGACATTGTATAGGTCATAGCATGGCAATCACTCGACCAACTCAATGTTTGTGGAAATTTAGGCTAAATCTCTGGAGTGGATATAGCTATTATTATTAACCTATTACAAGGCACATATTTCTATCGGAGACTGACAATGGCAATATATGATTTAGAATCAGGGGTTGAAGAGAGAATGACTGTAATAATTATTTCATAACCAAAATCCTTGAAAGTATGCCCCACCCAGGAATCAAACCCACAACCCCTTGGTCAGTATACTTATAAATATTGGTGCAGATATTGTGAGTACAATGATGATTAATACATTATTATCTATTCAAACTTTGAAAGTTAAGAAAAATGGACTATACAGGCTTACTTAAGAAAAGCGATTGCCACAAGCAAAGATCTAGGTCAGCTGACATGGAGTGCCAGCTGACCAGGCTGTTGGCTGTTCGCTGTTCATTGACCAATTTTTATCCTGAAATCCCTAAAATGACAATGGATAGGTCTAAAAATTGCAGATGGACTAGTCCATAGTGGGAATTCAGCATTGAAAGGTTTAAACTATGTACAGTAAAATCTTGAATTACACCGCCAAGATGGAACTAAAGTATGTTGCTCTGTTTAGAGGCATTGCTCTGCAGAGGTTTAATTCAAATGAAATAACTCTTAAGAAAAACTTTAAAAGCTGTTGTTGTGCAGAGGACTTTTTCTGTAGAGGGCTGCGCTGCAGACGTTATACTGTAATTGAACTGCTGAAAAGATTTTCATACTCATAAAACATGCAAGTATTCTAACTAAATCATGCAAAAGAATGGAAAAAATCATAAAGTAAAATCATTTTTTCTGGAACCAACATGCAAATATCTATATAAGTTTCCTTAAGAGGAAACAGGCACTGTGATAGGGCTCATTAGTATTACTAGGAATATAAACAAATTGTTTGTTCCTTGGGCCTTTACGAATGTTGGACCTCAATAAAACACAAACTTAGAAAGGTTATATTGTGTCACAAGTGAAGAATACCAAATTTTTTATAAAAAACTTAATTCACCTTATCAGACATATTTTTATTAAATTGAATTTATATTAAATGTATACACACGTATAATTATATCTGTTCTTAAAATTCTTTCAATACAAAGCCAGAGAAAGCATCTTTAAACTAAAATCAAACGTCAAACCTTGGCAAAATTCCAGAAATTTGCTTTAAATTAGGCAATCATGCAATATCATAACTAAAACAAACTAACAATGTGATAATATTCAATTAAATAAATAACTAAAATAATTCAAAACAACAAACTATAAAACATAAATAAAATTAGCAAAAACTCAGTATTTAAAAAAAAAAATAAGTACTCAAAACCAACATTCAGAAACTGTGTTAAAACAAAAGAAAATTGAAACTGGTTATTGACAAACTCCCTCCAAAAATTAATATACAAGCAAATCATTCATGGAAATATTTATTCTGGACATATAATACATACCTGTGGAACATAACCAAACTGGAATAAAATATATAATAAGACAAAGAAATTAGTATAGGGAAGAATTGCCAAGAAATATACTATCATGCTAGACATACAGTTTGACACAACCCCACCCACCCAACCATACTATGATGTTATCCCACCTACCCTACCATAATGTCACCCCACCTCACCCTACCATGTTACCCCACCCAACCCCACCATCATGTCACCCCAACTCACCCAACCATACCATAATGTCACCCCCACCCTACCATAATGTCACCTCAACTCACCCTACCCTACCATAATGTCACCCCCACCCTACCATAATGTCACCTCAACTCACCCCACCCTACCATAATGTCACCTCAACTCACCCTACCCTACCATAATGTCACCCCACCCAACCCAATCATCATGTTACCCTGTCCAACCCAAAAGACCATGATTTTCCCCTTCCAACTTTACGCAATATAGGATTATGATTTAATTTCTGACTTATTCCAATTTTGCTGTGGAATAAATCTGGACCAGGATGTGCAAATTTTAATGAACACTTGTTCATATGTTCATATACACTTGTTTTGCCAATCTGAAATACAATTCATTATCAATAACATCCATGATGGACAAAATGTGTTCACAACCCCTGTGAAATGATGTTCATGAAATCTTGAACTTCTCAAACCATATATGAACAGTTCATGAACAGAACTTAAACAGTTCTTAATCAAAGTTCCTGAACTCAATATTATGAAGTTACTAAAAAAAAAACATTTATGAACTTATCATAAAATGTCTAATTCATGATAAATTCATGACCTTGAATTATTCATGAGCAATTGTTTCATGAATTATTTTAGAACCAATGAAAATTCGTGAAACAAAATTCTAATGAACATTTGATGAATTTGTGCCATTTTATCTGCAATAACATCCCATGAACTGTTCATGAACTTGAATAATGAACCTGAATAAATTGTTCATGAACTGTGTATGAACTGGAAGTGATCATTTGGTAGGGGTTAGAACAAAAGAACAACAGACTTCATCCTTACCTCATCCTCTGAACTTTGCTCATCACTATCATTATGTTCCGTATTATTATACGATACTAAATTATCGCTAGAATGAAGATTTCTTCTAGCTAGTGTTAATTCATTAGCATTTACTTGAAACCATGGAATACTAGTTTTAGGTAACGTTGCTACACCACTCATGATGTAACTTTAAATAGTCAGCTTTTTTAAACACAATGTCAAAAAACACAAACTAAAAACTTCACTTTTGTCTAAAAATATTCAATTTTTTTTCTCCTTGAAACACAACTTCACACAGAAAAGAAAAACTTTTTCTATCATAAATATACAACCTTACTACACAAACTTTCACAAATTGTCTTCTATTTTCTATTAAAACTAAAATCCTGTGAAATAAAACTTGGCAAAATGCTTAAAATAAAATATATGTCCACTATAAAAACACTCAAACTTCATTTATTCAGTGCAATACTTTTCCTTGAACACTTAAGTCACTGGTATTCTCTAAAAATAAACAACCGCCAAAAATGTTACCAACCACAAAGAGAATCTAAGTCCAAAATATTGAGTCCACACACAAATCTAACTCACATAATTATATCAATATTAAACAGCCGCTTTTAACAACATCCTAGATCGAAATCTTACTCACATAATCATATCAATATTTAACAGCCACTTTTAACAACATCCTAGATCGAAATCTTACTCACATAATCATATCAATATTTAACAGCCGCTTTTAACAACATCCTAGATCGAAATCTTACTCACATAATCATATCAATATTTAACAGCCGCTTTTAACAACATCCTAGATCGTGTAATTCTTAAATCCTTAACAAACCAAAAAGTACTCACATATAGAGTTCACATGTAGGCTAGAAACATCTACATTGATTTCTAGTGAAGTAATTTTAATTAATCAATTAACAGAGTTTCAGCATTTTAACACACTAGCTTAATTAGTCACAAAAACTAAAACCAAGCTCTTACAGTCTCAAGCTTTTTGTTAAGACTTCTACGAAACACTGAGAAATTACCATAATATAATGAATGAAAACATACAAAATATTATTCATAAATGTTCATAAGTATAAATATCCACACCTATAAACACTCAAGGCAATACCATGGTAATAATTCCAATTTTAAGCCTGACTCATACACTCGAAAGTATGCTACAACAAATGCCTCAATTTACTACTTAAGTTACAAAACATTTTTGTCCACCAAATGCCTCAATTTACTATTTAAATATCAGAAAATTTTACCACACCAAACGCCACAATGTTCTGTTTAAATTACAGAGCATTTTACTCCTATTTTATGTACATAATGACATCATTCGAAACAGCTAGCCTAGCCTATTTATAATGTTCCCAAATCAGTTTAACAATATCTGTAAATGTTAGACTGGTCCACAAATTTATATAGATAAATACATTTACTATAATCTTCATCTGTACTTATATTTGCCTTAAGCATAAAATAACCAGTCCATTAAACAATGCCTACAACAATAACAACAAAATCTCAATGATAACTTCTCCCTTGCAATGTAACCAAATAATACCAAAAATGACCTTTTGAACTATAAATAGCTCTAAATTAATTCAATCGTACTAATTAATGCTAATTTAATCCTGATTAAATGATGGCGATCTGTACAATGTGAAAGTCATCAAATGTATTCCTGGCGAATTGAACCACAAATTAATACGCAGTTCACAATAAACAAAACTTGACCACAAAAATAAACGAAACAACTAATACAAGAAATAATTAACCACAAGTATTTTTTTTTATCATTAAATTAAAGCGATCAAGTTTGTGGTTCCTTGTATCAATATGAAAGTGGTCTTAACTAGATTTCAACAGCCTTATATACATATAGTTTTAATGAGTCACTTGTTTCAGATGTGATTTCCCAAAATGCTTCACAACCAGCATGAGGATGATACCAACAGCAAGCTATCAACAATTCAAGTTCTATTAAAAACATTCCAGGCAAAAGTACAAAGATTTTAGTGTTTCATTCATAAGTGGTCAAAATTTTTAACAAGATTTTTTAGATAAGGTTTTTAGTCACATGTCCTGGTACAAAACTTGTAACTGAGCTGAGTTAAACAAAACACCCACTATTCTCTTAATATCCAAAATTTACTAAAAGTAGTGCGTAAAAAAAGTTATAAAGAACTATTGACAAGGGCTCTTATTGACATTATGTGCTTATATATAAAGGACAATTACAAAACAGCCCTTCCTTGTCACAAACAACACTTAAAACACAAAGATATGGCACAGCATCAAGACATTAGCTTTAGTGAAATTTGCACAAATGAATGTCAGTAGGGGCAACAGATAAAAACACAGGCTTTCAAAGCCAGAAAGCAAAGAGGAAGATGTTTCTAGATTATTAAACTTTAGTAATAAAAAGACGTCACAAACAAAAATGAAAAGACAAAATAGCATTCAAAGCCTTCAATTTTGTCCAGAACTAGCCAGATGTAATTTGTTATATAGCAAGAAGTAAAATTATCAACTAGCCTGACTATGTGAAATAGCTTTCATGAGCTTGAATTCATTTTCAGGTTAGTAGATTGAGGCCATAACTTGAATAGCAAGGGAGTACACCCACTGGCGCCAGAGTCCTCATATTTTTTAAATTTGCACACATAAAATATTTTGATAACAAACACAATTAAAAATCGCACCCTTATACATTACCGTGTACAAGTTTTAACTATACTTTCATTATAATATTCACATGGTATTAAACCATTTTGACAGTAGGTACAGTCTGACAGATTAATTTTACCTTTAGGAATATATTCGGATGCAAATATTGGTCTCGGTTTGTAGATTGAACAATTCTTTACAAAACTGACTATTCAAAAACTTTATATCTTAAATGGTTATCATGAAATTAATAGTAATTTCTGTTTTCAATATTATCATTTTGCAGCGATTGAGATACACTGATCACTTCCTGTTTAATCATGACGCGTTAACCAGCGTAAACTGATTGGTTGATAAACTCCTTGAGACTTTTCCTGTACCTTATCAAAGAAGCGTGCCAAATTTAAACCCAATCGAAAAGCACTGCCTAGGTAAACATTTACGCCATCAAACAGATCATTGATTTACGTGTCCCGCATTCAATAGATAGAATATATACCTAATTACATTAGTTCAGGGAACCAGGTTAAGTTAAACCCGAAGTCAGTAGTGTCGTTGAATCGCTGCAAACTAGTGATACTGAAATTAATATCAATTTTATGAAAACCGTATCAGATACAAACTTGTAACTTTGCATAATGTTAGAGGAATGTTAAATCTTTAAATCAAGACCAACATTTTCTTTCAGACATAAGTTGAATTGAAGAAAAAAGGTTAGGGCCTTACGTACTGTAGAAAACGTTCAATACCATGTATATTATATATAAGGTAGTGCACATGTGTGTTATCACCCTGGAACTATGTATAGGGACGTACACACTATTTTATGATATGGACTCAGGTGCCAGTGAGTGCACTCTGTATATTTCCCATTTCCCCCCTGCTTGTCTTTGCATTTTCCACTCTGCCTTATTTTTTATACACCATACTCCACTGCCAGATTTGATGTAAAAACTCAAATAAAAGACACCTACATCAACTAACACATCCTGTCCCTTGTTGTTTCTTTCCCGCTTTTTTATAGCTCTAAACAATCTGTAATTTTACAATCAACCCAAAGATATGAAATTAACAAAAAAAGTGGACAAAATTACCAAAAACAGAGCAGTGAAACAGGAAAAAAGTTACATACTGCTAAACTATTACCTCTTATAGTGAAAATAACTTGAAAACTACATGTTTTACATCAGGAAATCCAAGAAAAACTTAAGATAAAAGGAAGCTACTACTTAGTATATAATAATTTTACATCTCTCTCTTAACATTACTCTGTATACATGTATATACAGGTCAAAATACATAAATAATAGGGACGTAATGGGTAAATTTTATTTAACTGTCTGTGTCCCATACATTAACCCCACTGATTTAGATACTCAATTATCAATAGTGAGTACAAAAATACTGTAGTGAGTATTTAAATCAGTCAGGTTAATGTATGCACCACTGACAGTTGAATAAACTTTATCTATATCATGGGGGAAGATAGTCAAAGCAAGCAAAACATGGTCCGAATTTGAGGCCCAACTTACAAAGAGTAATTAATTGTGCCGAGGGGATGAAAGACTCCATATATCTATTCACCTAAAGCAGTCTTCACAAAAAAACTTTCAGCAATGGGAATTGGTTCAGCCAAATGGAACCTTTTACTGGACAAAATGAAGGTTTACCGAACCAAATAATCTTAGTAATAGGTTAAAATATGTTGTCCATTTTAACAATTTAAAGTAGGATAATCATGGTTGTAAAATGTTGAAGGACATTCAGACCAATCACATTCTAAAAGTCACTGGACCAACGGTGATTGGGTGGACTCGGTCCAAGTATGACAGGCTAAATTCCAAGACTGACCTAAAGAGAAAATAGACGCTCAAATTAAAGTGTTTCAGCATCTGATGTCAGTGATCATTTCCCACAGTAACCATGACAGAAACATTTGATCTAGAATTGGACTTTAACTGACATTGAATCAGAACTGCTTATAAATAGCCCTCTT
Source organism: Mactra quadrangularis (assembly GCA_025267735.1). Taxonomy (NCBI): domain Eukaryota; kingdom Metazoa; phylum Mollusca; class Bivalvia; order Venerida; family Mactridae; genus Mactra; species Mactra quadrangularis. The sequence continues at coordinate 25,008,150 of CM046306.1, read as the reverse complement.
TTGGAAAATGTAACGTAACCTTGGGGTAGTCTAGTTAATAGAGAATATACAAACAGTAGCAATCAAGGATGTCCTGTAAGAAGTCATACCAAATATGGAAAGGGGAGATATAGGGAAGTTTTATCAAGAAAGTGAAACCCTAGTAATCATGATAAACAATCAAGGATCTATAAGGACCAATAAGGATCTACAAGCGTTGCCCCCCTGATACTAAATAGATTAAATTCTAGGAATTAGACATTCAAAAATAGCAATTGTAAGTATAATATCAATTGATCAATACAAAACTAGTCTTACAAATTGTAAATGAAGAAGGCATAATGCTCAGTCCATCACCAAATCTGAACTCTAAACCATTCGTTCAGCATTCAACTATTCTCCATCTTTCTTCATTGACATGAAGTTTTGACAAACCCATTATTATATAATGTAGCAGAATCAAGTTTGAAATCAACATTTCACAAGTTTAGCACAAAACGGTCATAAGTCACTCTATTCTAATATTTAGTTACGACCGTTTTCCACTAAACTTGGGATTTAGAAAATGCTTGTCAGATCACTCTGAGGCAATTCTTCACACATTTAAAGGGCATTGAAAATTGGTGTAAATCTTTGATTTTAATCAACATTATTTTCATAACCAGACGAAATTCAGATCAGACCATCACAGTCAATGTAGCTAGAGTCCCCACTAGCCTGGCTGTGAGCATCACTTTGTACTTGATGCCAATAAAGTACCACTTTCCATCTGAGGCATGCCATCACAATAAGGTTGATACCATATGCCAATCAGAATCATAGAAAGCTTTTTTTTAAATTTGGAGGAATCTTAATTATTTGTGAGGGCAGATAAATTGTCAATGGGAGAGGAAAAAATCAACATCACACAACAAGATTTCTTCTTCCCATGGGCTTGCCCCAAGACCTCTTCTTCCTACAGACATGCCAATGATTTCCACCTTATAAATTAATCCTAGGAAAACTAAGTAAGCGTACAAGGCTTAGCATTAAAGGTTGCCCCAAAAGACCTATATTTAGGTTATGAAAACTTTTAAATGCTAGTAAAAATCGGGTTGAGGCAAGTGAAATATATACCTGGTTGTCCATCCAGGCAACCTACCCTAAAAATAAATGTTGAGTCATGATTTACATGTCAAAAAAAACTGAACATTAGTAAAAGAACTAAAGGCTCAATGACTGAAGATCGATAAAGTGTAATCTACAAACTTTGATAAATGCATATCAACTAAACTATTTTCTATTTCAATTATGAATCATGCATGCTTGAGAACAATGTTAGTTTATAATGAATAGATAAAGTATGTATATCAAATACTTTATCTTGTACATACAGACCAGGAAGAAATGAGAAGACAATGTATTTAACCTAAATCAATTGAAAGAAAAAAACAACAGATTATAAACAATAAAATATTCACAGTTCTAGTTTTTGCGACCTTTTTTTCTTAACATGTTTTGAACTCTCTTTAAACAAATAATTTTTGTATCATTTAATAACTGCAAGCCAGCCCATCGAATTAACTTATTTAGCAAAAAATCTTTCCAATTTAACAAAACCCTTTTCAAATCCTTCCTAAGTAAGCAAACCCCTTTCAAATTTAGCTGCAAAACCCTTCATGTTTAATAAAATCCTTTTAATTAAGCAAAACCTTTCAATTTAGCAAAACCCTTTCAGATGAACAAAACCCCTTTCAAATCAACCAAAACCTTTACGAAACAACAAAACATTTAAGATTTTGCAACCCTTCAGATTTAGCAAAACCCTTTTCCATTAGCAAAACCCAACCAGATTAATCGAAACCATCTAAAATTTGCAAAACCATGTCCGAGTCAGCAAAACCACTTCATTGAATAACTATTTCAGAACAAGCAAGGCCATTTCAGTGTAACCAAAACATAACATGTATCCATGTTTATTTTTTTCTTTGTTGGAGTTAACGCCATGTCAACACAATTTAGGTCATTTAACGGCGTCCAGCGCACCTAACCTAGCTTTCCTGGACCATTGTCTATAACCAGTACTCACCTACCCTACCACAAGGCCGGAAACGTCTCCATATTATCTAATTAATAGAGGAAAATCGACATTATTGTCAAATTTTCATAGAAGGGTATAACCTCCCAGGAGGGATTCGAACCCGCACCCCCTTGGGCACGAGATTCCAAATCCCGGTGTGCTACCAACTGCCCTATCGACCCGGGTTACAATGTATCCTCAAGTTTTAGCAGCTGAGGTACATCTCAACCAAAATGTTGTGACATGAGTCATTGACAACATAAATAAATAAATGAGAGTTTTACATTCAGTTTGTTGTCAATTAATTAACTTACAGATTAAATAATGGGTAATATGATATGAAATCAACATACAATCTTGTAGTTAATTGATTTAAACACTAAGCAACAGCTTGCAACATAATACATGGAAATAGCTGTGCTCAATTTTCATTCAATTAATAATACATGCACATGATACATGCATGCTCTCTCTGTGGTGTATATATACAGGGTATATATCAAGGTTGTCTGCAAAACTGTAGTAAGTGCATTTCATAAAAGAGCAAGTTACTACAGTCTTGCAGGCAACTATCAATATGTAGTCACATGGTCTTCAGAATGTAAACACTCTTGTTTTTCGTCCAGTTCTTGCGGTGCATTTCTTTGGCTGAAAAAATGTCTGCATCAGTCAATGAACCCTTAATCCACTGCACAAATTATTTTTGCACATGACCTAGTCTACTGCTTGATTCATTATTTGAGCAAACAATTTGTGCTGACAATCAAAACTAGCAGGATCACCAAAACAACCTTCCTAATACATGTTATTATGCAAATAAAAAATCAAAGCCTAGAATAAGATAGCCAATCTTGGAAACTTTGACATATAATTTGTCTGTAAATTTCTTGATCATAAAACAGTGCAAGTTTGTCTCCTAGAACCATTTTATTTTGTAGAAAGAATTTTCAATTATGTAAATTATGCATGATGTCTCTTAGATAAATCCCTCTATGTAAATGTCACATGGTAATTATAGACATTAAATTTAGAAAAGTAAGTAGGTTGATAAAAGCAGATTTTATAAAAAATAAAATATCATGAATCATTAATGCATTAAAACTAAAATGTTGAAGTTCAGCAATGACTCAGATGAACATACCAAGTTATGGCTTTATTTTTTAGAAAACTAATCAGTAGCCTGTTCAATTACACTAAACGTTACAGAACGTTCCGTAACGATACATTCGAAACTCCTCGGCCATTCGCTGGGAATAATCTAATCTAATGAACAAATATGCGATCGTTAAGGCAATGAGTGATCTTTCAAAATTTAAGGACTAAAAACGAAACATCACTCAATGCCTAAACGATCATAATTATATTTGTCTACTTCAACACAGGTAGTTTCAAAATAGCGTCCAAATATGTCCGAGATTATTCGCAGCAAATGGCCGAGGAGTTCCGAATGTATCGTTACGGAACGTTTTGTAACGTTTAGGGTAACTGAACACGCTGCTGATTTAATGTTTTTACAAAATTGAGCATGTAGTCAGACTATATGAAAAAAAAATCTTTTGTCATACAGCCCAATTAATTTTAACTTGTGTAACCATGGTTCAAACTGAGATTTGACCCCACGACCTCTTGAGTTGTAAGCAGACACACTATCAAGTTGCCATTAAAGCTAGCTTGAATGCAATGGAGCACAAGTGTTGTATTATATGGTATAATTTATACCCATACTAACACACTAGCCCCAGGCTTCAGGCTAAGGAAAAGGCAATTACTGTACATGCAGGTCATTGTCTTTTTATTAATATTGATTTTACATTGTCACTTTTTATTTAGGTAATGTATGGCAGCCCACATACCATACCAGCTTTCCTGGACAATTTTCCTTCCATTAGTTTTAACTGAGCCTTTCACAAGGAGTTGAAACAATATTTTCTTCTACATGAGAAAACTAGACCTTGCACTGAATGTGGTAATATACCCCCATGGGTGTATGTAAAGAAATTGGGGCTGAGAAAATGAGTGGACAAGATTTTTCATCAAAGGGCCCTAACTTGGCAAAAATCAATGGACTGTAACCAAAATAAGATAAACATGTCTGCCTGATATCTGGTGTATGTGTTAACTTAAAATAAGTGCTGAGAAATTGTGAGGACAAGAAAAAGCTACAGACTAACTTAAACTAACCGACTAACCGATCAACCTGACTCAATTTTTTTTTTGGGGGGGGGGGGGGGGTTAATAACTCTAAATACTAGATTTCCATGTATGGGTTTACCCTACAACAGTCAGTAATTGCTAGTACTTTCTAGTAAAGACACCAGCATACTGTACAGATAGTGTAAACAAAATGTTCATACATACTTCACAATGTACTTGCAACTCTAGATAACTATATTTATCTAAATTGTCCATAAAAACAAATGACCTTTAATTATAAACATTATGTATACATAAACCTTACATTTAAAGCTTTTATTCATGGGTCAAGAAGGATAACTCTATCTAACAACAATGTTAATAATTACAGAGTACTGGTTCTTTAATAACATACACCAGAGGGTAAAACTTAAAATCAAATTAAGTCTCAAAACAATTACTGAAGTGAAAATGATGTTTATCTCTTTAGTGTATTGCTTGTATTTGTTTGTAATTAGATAATTTATCAACATTGTCCAGTAATTTACGATGTACATATACAAAATGTGCATGTGTCACTTGCATTTAAGCTTTTCCTCCCCCCCACCTGCTATACCGAAAAAATGGGATTACAAATTGCATTAACTTAATATAATCAAACTCATAGATATTCATGAAGCCAGAAACTTAATTTAAATCCTGCACTCTACTGCTGTTCCACAATTATAGTCACTTACTATATCAGACCAACAAAGATGTTACACATGTATACAAAACACAGAAAAGAAATGATAAATAGAAGTGAGAGGAAGTTTGAACCTTTATGATATGGTGAGAGATTGTGAGAGATGTTTTAGAAATATTTTATGTGCTAATTACTGTAACATACCAACTTCATGAATTGATTTAGAATTACTCTTAAATAAGATCCAGAAATGTAAAAACAGTCAAAGGTCAAAAGGTCAAGGAGGTCATCTATTGTAAAAGTAGGTAATAAAGATATATTCAGATCTGAAAGTTTTAAAGGAAATAGATAAAAATAATACACAAGAGAAAAAGGCATAATGTCAAATTATGATGAGCCCAAATACTAAGTAAGAAACCCAATACACAATTTCATGATAACATTTCATGCATGGGGTCAAGGTCATGAAAGTGACCCCCCTTTTATGATACCAACCGGTAATTGCCACACTGAATGCATCTCTCTAGATTGCCTGTAATAGTAGGGTCTGCCATGGGGATCTTCAGCTCTATACCACTAACAAATGAAACAATCAAATATATTATACAATGATTCTCTTAATAGGCTACCAAATACATCAATATAAATCATATATCATGATATCGCTGGCTTAATACAAAATGGTCATAACTCAATTTAAAAAAAAATGAGTTACAAGAGTTTTGCGCTATGCCCATGATACCTAAAAATTTAAATCATTTTTTATAAATATTATACAATTTAAATGAGATTCCAACTCAACTTTAAGCACTACTAACTTAGTAGAGCAAAGCAAAAAAATTTACCTACAGTTGTTCCACTTCACCAAGGTGAAAATGGGTACAGTGAGGTATAACCTGCCTTATGGGTGACTTAAATGATCAGAGGTTATTGTACTAGTCAGTAAAGTTGGCTGAACATGTACATGGAAACAGACTTTAAACTGCACTTTAATTAAACCTATTTGTTCATTGATTAGACTGCAGACAATTACATAGACAAAAGTCACACAATTGTATGGTAAACATTCTCATATAATTCTTGACATATTTTTTTACTTTAATTGTTTATAGGGAAGATAATGACGTCCAATAAAAATCATTATTTTAAAATTAGTTTCTTAAGTAATACACACTGTATACTTATATAATAATATACCCTGCATGCACATAAATATTATCAATGAAAATTAAAAGTGAAAATGAAATTTGAAAATGAAAAACGAAAAAAGTCATCTTCAATGAATGGAAAATATTCTATAACAAGAAATCTTGTTTAATAGACAAAACATTGATACAAAATCATTTTTTACATGGAAGAGACCTTTCACAAGAGTGATTTTATAAATTCTCTTCTATAACTAATGGTACTCATATTAACTTTATACATGACCTTTTAAAGACATTCACAAACAGGAATTATGAACACAATGAACAGGCTGGCGTAAATGCAGTCAAGATAATGTGAAATAACTGTATTTAAAACAAACAGTCCTTAAAAGGACTTAAACAATTAATTTCCTCAATTAGTTATACAATACATTATTATAATATTATAACATACATGATTCTCAGATATCCACATGTATTTTTAGTATACGTAAAATGTACATGTATACATACACAGTCTACAAAATTAGTGGATGTCAAGTTGCCTGGGACAACTATTATTTAGTTTGAGCAACCAATAATTTCCATTGGGCGACCTAATTCTATAAAAAAGATAAAGCACTTGATACTAAAAGACCAGTTTGGACAATTGTGTTGATTATTCTTATTTCGTTGACTGCATACATAAACAAAATTGTTGAATTTTCATGGAAGGGTATAGCCATCCCAGGGGAGGCTCAAACCAGCAACACTTTCGGGACACTAAATTCAGTCAGCACATAGACTACTATGCCTAAGATCCAGTTTTAGGATTATTCAATAAACATACCAGAACAACTCAGACTCATTTACAACAAGACTATCATATATAGTATATTAAAGAGAATACCATATAAGGTGTACAATTATATATCGTGCTACATGTATTGAAATCCATTAAGAATCAATACCATAGAAATATTTGATGAAAGAAATACACGGAAATACATGATTAAGTATAATACTTTAATATACAAGAAGAAAACCTTCCGAGTTTCAGAGAAAGATAATTTCATTAAAATATAATAGAGAAACTTGAGATAGAGGAGACATTGATTTCATAAAGTATCTGTTTTTTCTGTATTATACAAGTTTCTTTCATGCTTTATGGTGAAACATAGTGTTATTTGATGAAAATAAACCATGAAAATATAAATTTTTTATTGCATATGTTACTATAAATAGTAACAAAATTGACGTGAAAGTGTGCCAATATAGCCTCAATGTAGGCAATACATTCCAGTATTTAGCAAGTGTGCCAAAATATCGATATTTGGCTCACTTCCTAGTGTGCCAAAAATCGACATTGAGGTAACTTCCGGTCAATACGCACATGCAGTCCAACAACGGCAGACTTCCCGCACGTGAAATTCGTACGTAATTAGCAACAAGAAGCTATTCAATTTTACGACGTGTGGTTTTTTTTCATATTGAAATTAATAAGGTAATCAACAACCAGACTTACATTTTATAACAAGCATTGATTAGATTCCAACGTTTTAGCGTTGAAAAAGCAAAACAATACATGTGACGTAATATAACGTCAACGTGCAAAAAAGCGCGTTACGTCGAGAAAAAATTGTATTTTTGTTGTAGAAAAATCATCGTTACATGCATTGGTCAACATATGCAATAAAAAGGTTATGAAACAGGGCAAGTGTGCCTTAAGTCAATATCGGCACACTTTCCCCGGCATTAGCCCTCGGGCTAAAGCCCTCGGGCCAATACCTAAGCAAGTGTGCCGTGATCTTCCTTAAGGCACACTTGCCCTGTTTAATAACATCTACATATTTTCATCGTAGTGAAAATATAACCTTATATTTTCATTGTTCATGACATCATATTAGAAGATAAATGACGTCATCTTGGAGTAGACATGACGTCACGTTATAATTTGTGTAAAATACATCAAATAAAACACAAAATTAAGCATGAAATAAACAGAATATTCGTCAACTTTGGTGTAAGATATTTTTTATTTCAACTTGTGAACTCAGAAAATGACATTTTCACTTGTGGCTATGCCACTCGTGAAAATATTTTTCTGAGCTCACTCGGTTAAATAAAAATCAATCTTACACCAAAGTTGACGAATATCCTCTATTTATTACCACTACAGTAAGTTTTGGCTATGAAGAACACCATCAGGTTTTTTTGACAATTTTTAAGTGAAGTCATCTGATATTATGATGAAACATCATTGTATGCAAGAAACGTGACATCAATTTATTGCTTTTTATACAAGGAAGTTTACACCCAGAAACCATGAAATCAGCTGATGAATTGATCAACTCACTATTTGTAACTTCATACCCAAACTCCATACCCAAACTCCATAAACTTCCTTAGTTGGTGTATTAAAAACACTTGAAAGTGCATAACATAAGACTACAGGTCGTATTCTAGGTCATGCGTGTTTTTGTACTTAAAACATCGGACTTGTCCACTGAATAGGTGAATAAGCTGATCCATGAACAGCATTTTTCGGATTAAAACATACAAATTAGATATATAAAATTTATCTTAAATACTGTATTTGCAGAATGTTAAATTTTATATAATGGTATGCTCATAAAATAAGTGTCAAATAACTAAACTAAAAAAAAATGAAAAAATAATACACCCCTAAGTATTGATGTGTAATGAAACTGGCTACTGTTATGTTAATATACGCAATGTTTACGTGAACGACCTGTACCTTCTGTATTGTTTAAATCCCATTCAGCTGTCATAACCACATGCATTAACCCCACTAATTTAAATACTTAATATTTGTTAGATAATCCCCATACATCATTCTAAAGTACTGAAGTACTCAATCTGATTAAAACCCGATCTAAAATTTTCCACTCGCAATTTACTCGCTAATTTAAATCTGGCCTTTTTCAAACAAAGGTCACGTTCAGGCGACCTTTTCTCATCATAATATTCAAGACGAAATTGTTATGATACGTAACTTGTTTACATCGTCTACGTCACTCACGCAATTTGAAATAAGCCGCCCAATGGCAGACTGTGAATATTATTATTACTGCTGTTAAATTAGCATGCAAAACTTGGTCTAAAAATAGAAATTACGAAATCAAAATGTGATTAATAGTGTTTTCGTCTCGATGAAAGCTACGCATTGATTGGTCGAAACAAAGTTCATCTCGACTTGACCTTCCACGGAGAAAGTACAGATCCTGTATGACAACGCTCTACAGGATATCTGTTTACGGAGATTGTGAAGTACTGTACTTAATATTTAAATAAGTGGGGGTCAATGTATATGTGTCACTGACAGTTAAATAAAATTTAATAATCAATATCACAAAAAGTTTGAATCAAAGAAAGATAATCAATATCACAGAGATATTAAACTATAATAATGAATTGAAATACCAGGGTTTCCCGCAAGACTGTAGTAACTTGCTCTTTAAAGCAATGCACTTACTACAGTCTTGTAGGCTACCCAGGAATTACTGTGATGATAAGTATATAAAGTTTACACTGAAATACATAAGATGATGTATAGGTTACATAACAGTAGATGACATAGATAACTTTATTCAGATCTATAATATTCAGTGTTTATTTTTACTCTTAGGGGAAAGGTGGTGGGGCCCTTTTTGAGGGGAGAATAGCGACAAAAACAAAATTAGGGGAAATTTTTTTCAATACTTGAGATTACATGGATCCTCTTAACAGAGTAACATTTCTGTCTACCTATATGAAATTTCAACTATTATTCATCTGTGATTTCTCTGTAATGCTTGAGGAATGGGCAAAAATGCTATAAAAAGTACAAAAGTTTTAGGACACTTTGGCAGGGGAATTTTTTACCTGGGAAGGGGAAAAATATATACTTTTTGGAGAGGGGAATGGGGCCCAATATCGGCCCCAAAATGGCCTGAAAAAAACACTGAATATTCAATCTACAGTGCCATCAAAACTTTCTAAGACAAAATGAGATTTTAAGAAAAACTGATCATGCATACCACAAGTAATTTAACTTTAATCAAAGCTTATTCATGTATTGCTACAGTCCCATTAACATAAAAATGACCCTGAGAGCTCTGTATGGTTGCCATGCGATCAAGCTCCGAAAGGACTCATAAAAATTCTTGCGTACCCATACGGACTGTTACGTTTTTACCAGGGTCCTTGAGATGAGCCGGGAATACACATATCAGTTTCAAAGTCAAATCGAGAAAAAAATCATGGCCGAGTATGGATTAAACTTGCATATCTTCCAGCTACAGCTCCGTACCGGTGCGTTGTTTTGTGCCATGTGCATGCTGTCACCCTAATACGCAAGGCTTCCCACGACCTATGGCTGTCTGCACATGTGGGTCCGCAACAAGCCATGATTTTATGGGACTGAGGCATAACATAGTATGAGTCATATGTTGTATGTTGTAATTACATTGATTACTAAATCAATGTTGATTATAAAATTTGCTCATAGGGCTCTTACAGTAAATGTGAATTATTAATGACAAAAGCAAGATATTATTCAAGCACTTTTGGTGGGCACTGTATAGGAAATAACTTGAAACTATATTGATTCACCTTAAGCATTACATAATTATGTCACAATATTTCTCTAATTTATTTCAAGATTATGCTCTCACTCAAAACAGTCTTAAATTCATCAGGCTTTCAACCAGAGTACAACAAAATGCATGTAAAATGAAATATATTTTAAACTAGTTGACAGTCAGAGCACTATTGAACAGAATGAAAAGTTACCATTCTAGTATAAATGCCCAATTTGTAGAGAAAACATTAAGTTACACGCCTCTGAATAAAGTACACAGTTCCATGACCAAAACTAACATTCCAAAGTAAATACCAAATCCAACTTTAAACACACCTAAGGAAAATTCTCAGTTCTTTAAAATTAAAAAAAATTCTACAATACAACAAAATTTCCTACATAAGAAGACATAATCTTGTTAACACTTGAGAACAGTTTCAACAGCTTAGAAAATGATCATCAAGATACCTTGAAATATCGAAGTAAGGTAGAAAGAATATATCTTCATAAACAACAATAAATGAAAGATAGAAACATGAAACTCAACAGAACCAAGAGTCTTTTAGAAAAGTTACCATGGCAATTATGATGAATACAATCAGTTCCAATATACCCATAGTGTATCACATAAAACTACCATTTGGTTCTCAGAATAGATATACATGTAAATTTTATATTTAAGACTTAAGTATTTTTCATGCTGTATTATATCATTAGATTTAGTTGACCATGCTACCAGGTATGTAAGTCTAGTTTATTTTCTGTGGGTTGGGGGAGGCAACTACATTTGGAACTCCTTTGACTTTATTCTTATGCGAAAACAATGGAAATATAAGAAGTACCAAGTATTCAATATAGCTGCTTCAAATGCCCTAAACATTTGTGAAAATATTGTGAAGTTATCAGCCTAAGGAACAAGAAGAACAATAAGTTAGTTTTGTTTTCTTCCAAGCATGGTGCCATAATGGCAAAGGTTTCTATCACTGGAATAAACATTGGTTTATGTTCTCTTTCATACATTTTGAGTGGATCACGTTTTCTTTTAACAAAATAATAATGAGATTCCTATGAAAGTATACTATGCTGTTACTAACTAGCATTTTAGGGTAGAAATTTCTTCAACCTTTTTGTTACCTAAGGCTACAACAAAAATATTTTTATTTCCTCGCTCGCTCATAAAAATTTGGTCAAACCGCTATATAAAGCAAGTGAATAAAAACTTTTTTAAAAAAAATTCTTCCCTCGCTTGCCCCATTTCTTTTTCAGAAAAATCCGTAGAACACATGATCAACTTGTTGTGGCCCAAACTTGACTTCATTTATTTGAAAAACTGAACTTATTTCCTTCAACCTATGAATTACCCTTGGCATTATATCCAAATGGTAAGCTATCATTTTCTTTTACCACATCAAAATTTCCATTTTAGATAACCATTAGCAGAGAAATCAGAGGAGTTCCAAATGCACCAAGAAGTTGTAGCATCATGACTTACATACCCAAGTTGGGAGAAATAAACCAACCTCTTGTTTTGTTTGATCATTAACTAACTTTTGTTGCCCATGTTCAGTCAAACTACAAGTCCAACCATCTGGTGCCTCAATATGTATTCGTGGCCGACCACAATCAAATGAACGACTTATACGTTTATTACGATTCTTAGAGGAGGAATTAGGCTTTGTTACGTCTGGTATGATCCTTTCTTCACAAGTTTCAGAACTGCTTCTCTAATACAGGTAAAACAATCAAGACAAAATCTTTAACATAATCTTTAAATCAGTTGATCACTTAATACTACGGTGTGAGTAAAATTTAGGGCTCAAGGAGGGTCTGATGTACCACAGAGGTTTTCAGAAAAAAAAGCAATAGACCTAATCCGGAATTCAAATTTATGGCTTTTTCCGTCAGTGAACAGCCGGTACAAACAAAGTTTTCTACACATTATAGCTAAATAGCACAAACTATGGATTAAATCCTATTGTTTTTTGTACACATGTTTTCATTGTAATGGTGAAAGTTTGTTTGTACCGGAGGGGAAAACCCTAATATTTGAATTCCGGATATAGTCTATTAAAAAAAGAACTTTCACACAGCCTATAGGCAAAATGGAATTTTTTAGAATTTTAAAAACAATTATTTTAAACGAGATGCAATAAACAAATAATGAACTTCACTAAGTGCAAAAATAATCTACATCTGTATTTATTTACATGTAGTTAGATTAGTCTTGCACTGACACATCAAATTCTTAGCAAGGTTTATGCTCTTCTAGTCTATTCTAAAATTCTACAATCTAGCTGGGGTCTGCACATAGTGCAACTATATAAAGTAAAGGACCCAAACAAACTACTAAATATATACATATAATCACAATCATTAAGAAATAATTATATACATGTAATAATAAGGAGTAGTCACCTTTTTCTGTAATTCAGCATGGTAATGACCTCTAGGAGGCTTCCATTGTTTTTCTTTGGTCTCTTTATGTACATAAAATAATCTATTAGAGTTGGCATCAAGGTAAACCTCCCACATATCTTGTAGTGTTTTCTGATACTGACTATGCTCTATATCAGGTATAGGAGGATTGTCTTGTAGACCTAAGTCCTGTAATCCTAAATCTTGTAGGTTGGCATAGTTACTTTCTTCTGATGGCTGAAAATAATGAGACATAATCTTGTTTATAAACAAAAACAAACCAAACAAGGCCAGGGCTTTTCCAGCCTATCTTACGGGGCCGAATACGGGCCCCATTCCCAATGCCAAATAACTACCATTTTTTCCAATTTCAAGAAAAAAATTCCCAATCTTGTTAAATAATTCCCTTTGAACAGGATGTTTTTTGCCTTTACAAAAGAAACCATAAGATTTCATGTAAAAATAATAAATACATGAGGATTTGCATTGAATGCCTCACTGAACTGTAAGAACAAACTCTGTCAGAGCACTGCAACACTTTCAGAGACACCAAAGCAAGGCATACAAAGGTATAATGCAGAAAACTTCATGATGAAATTTTTCAATTGGGTTGATTCGTCGATATTTTAATCCCAAATCGGACTATTTACAGCGTTAAAAATTCCCAATTTGGGCGGGGGCATTTTTCCCAAACCCCCCTGAAAAAGCCCTGAATGCATACAATACCCAGGATAGTCACATGATTTCAAGAATGTAAAGAAACTCTTGATTTTCATCAAACTCTTGCAGCAGTAAAAAATAGAGACAATTTAAATAGTGCATAAAAATCTATTACAGTTCAATGTCCAAAATGCCCTTGTTAAGCTACAGCCCCATAAACATAAAAATAGCCGTGAGGGCACCGTGCAAACAAACTCTGCAAGGACCCGTACAAACTCTTGCGTACCCGTAAGGACTGTTACGTTTTTGCCAGAGTCCGTAAGATGAGCTCAGGATACAAGTATCGGTTTCAAAGTCAAATCATGAACAAAATGGTGACTGAGTCTGAATTAAACTTGCATATCTTCCAGCTAGGTCTCTGTACGGGCGAGTTGTTTCGTGCATTGTGCATACCGTCACCTTAATACGCAAGGCTTCCCACGATCTACAGCTGTCTGCACGTACGGGTCCGCAACAAGCCACGATTTTATGGGACTGAGGCATAAGTCTGTGAACTGTAATTGTTGCTTTTAAATTCTTCGCACAAATAAATTTTTCAAATGACATAGTTTATCGTTCGTTAAACTTTGGTGCAGTTATATAATGGCAGTAAGTCAACCTACTCACCATTCCTGGAAAGGCAAAATTTCAAGATTTAGCTGTTAACTAGTTACTAGGTGCATGCTTTTGTCAGTGACTAACAACTGCCCTACATGATAAAAAATCAGTGGTAGGATGAAAAATGACCATAGAAATAATTTCATGACCAAAACTTCACAAAAGTATGCTTTGCTTGGGAATCAAAACCACAGTCCCTCACACAGTAGACTTGGGTGCAACAGACTGTAAGCCAGAGGAATATCTAAGCTTTTAACCATTAGTATTAGCACACAACACAAAGTAGCTAATAGGAGCCTTTGTTCTTGAGTATAGCAGCCTGGTTTGGGAATAGAACCAACCCATGACCCCTGGATTGAAAGCCTGGTCTGATTTTGACAGAGCTAATCAGATGGGCTTTAACAGTGGGATAGCTAGTGTGGTAAGTCAGCAACATGTCAGCATCCCTTATATTTTGAGATTTATTGAGATTTATTACAATTTCTCAAGAAATCAAGGATAATTTATTCTAGTATAAAATTAAATGAATTCTAGATCATGAACAAAACGAAACAGTTCACAGTACCATAAGCAAAGCCATCAATGTGTTTTATCTCCAATATTTTTCACAGTGAATTATATAAAATATATTCCAGTATAATAACTATAAAGTAATTAATTTTCCTGTGTATGCTTGCAAGTATCCATATAACAAGTAATTGTAAAACAATTATGTTTGTCCTATATAAAACAATGAACAATACAAAATACATAACTTATACAAGTGCCCTATCATTGTCTATTGTTTTGATTAAAAAAACAAAAACACTCAAGGAAAATGAAACTTAAAAAAAAACCAGACAAAACTTTATGCGACAGTTCCTTAAGTTAGATATATAACTTCCCTCCTAAGATAGCTGATTAAATACCAAATATTTGCTTTTTGGTTTTCAAAATGGGTATTAAACTACCATAACTCAAGATGGAAATCCATGGCGCAATTAATCAGTATATTTTCCCCAAGGTGTGTGCATCAAAAAGGAATGTATAAGTATCAAAAAGTAATTTTTGTTTCATTAAAATAATCACATTACATTAATAATTGTATATTTAATTGCTATAAGTGCATGTAGTCTCAATTTTGTATGCAAGCTACATTGTCATGTCAAAATGTATGGTAGCCAATACAAATTTTGGTTCCAATAGACAAATGGGCTAGTGCTAACGTTGAGCCCTGATCTCATACAAGCTACATTGTAGAGTATAGATTTCAAGGTAAGCATAAAGCAAGCTTAGTTCAAAACTGTCATAACTAAAAAAAGAGTGAGTTACAACCGTTTTGCACTAAGCCCACATTATATTTTTACCTTTAACCTGAGTAGATTGGGGTACATGTCACTTAACACTGTTTTCTGTTTACAACAAACCTCAATGAAAACAGTAGCGTGTTCAATTACACAAAACGTTACAGAATGTTACGTAACGATACATTCGGAACTCCTCGGCCATTCGCTGTGAATAACCTAATCTAATACACAAATATGAGATTGTTAAGGCAATGAGTGATGTTTCAAAATTTACGGACTAAAAACGAAACATCACTCAATGCCTAAAGGATCATATATTTGTTTACTTTAACACCGGTAGTTTCAAAATGGCATCTAAATATGTCCGAGATTATTCGCAACGAATGGCCGAGGAGTTCCGATTATATCGTTACCGAACGTTTTGTAACGTTCGCGGTAACTGAACGCAGGGCAGGTGTATGTTCTATATAATGATAAATCACACATTATGATAACATGTTGATGTACTGTAACAAAAACAAAGAGATAAAAATTGTTGGGCATATTAATCAAAAGCTATGTGCAACAAACCCAGTCCTCCAACAGCATATTTGACTTTGAGGGTAGCCCATGTAAGCAACATCAATAAGTTGAAGTGCTTGAATATACAAGCAGAACTTCTGTTTTCACAAATAAGTCAAACTTCATTCTAAAGATACAAAATTTTGTATTTCATCTCCAATCACATCCCTATAGACATGCGTGAAGTTTTGAGTGAATCCCTATAGAAGTTTCAAAGACATAAAAGGTTTCACCTAAAACCAAAAAGCACTGACACACAACTGAGTTACGAACGATAGCCCCACTATTCTCCAAACAGCTGAGCAAAAAAATGATTCCAATGATAACAGCCTTAGAAAATCATGAACTCTCTTTCTGCTGAAGTCAATGTTCTAACAATATGTGACACAGTTCAAATTTCAATGACAAAGACCTTTTATTATATACATCTTGTGACAATGCCACCTGAACCATTCAGAATTACACATACAAAAACTGAACTACATGTATTAAGACTACCAAAGAATCCATTTTATATTCATTGTTCAACACCTAAAGTGCACACAAAGAATGTGCCTGTAAAGCACTCTTAAGCAACTTGATACTGTATGCAACGATGGTCCCATTATTGAAGGCTTCAGTAAGCATAAAACAATGGGTGAAATTTGGCACCTAGTAATAGGTTAACAGCTAAATCTAGAGATTAAGCCTCTCAGGAACAGTGAGTAGGTGGACTGACTTAGTAACTGTAATATGAACTATGCAATGTGCTACTACAGCATTAAACACATCCACAAAAAGGTAGTCTAATTTTTGGGATTTCTCAAAACATGTGAGAAAGCAACCTGTGACATCTTATAACATGTTTAAAGATTTTATCATACCAATCTACATAACAAAGTTTAAGGATATCAAAATTACTAAGAAGGCTATCAATGTATCACAATTTATTTAAGGCCATGATAAAACAATCATTTGATTGTAATCCCTTTAAAAAACATTTTAAAAGACAATGGTTCTAAACCCAGTAAAAAATTTATAAAAATGACCAACAAGTAACTAAACTGATAGTTTAGATATCAATTTCAAGCAAACAATAAACCAACTCAGTTTTTAGTAATCTTCGGCAGTCCCACCGTGGCAATACCATGTGACTATGACATGACAAATGCTACAGTTTGAAGGAGAAAACAGTGGAATATAAGCCGCAACTCCAAAGTTTTAAAAAGCTGTGAGTATTTTATTCCTTGTCAGAATTCAATCATACCTACACAAGGCAAGGCAGAAAAGTGTATACTATTTGCTGCACATCACATCTCCAACGCCAGTGTTATACTTTTTTCTAACACCCAGGAAAACTATCCCTTTTCAAAGTGCTATAGCGACAAGTTGTCATCCACTTTTAAATAGGAAAATTAATGTTAAGTTTTCCAGGGTGTTTTGTAAAAAGTATAAAACTGGCGTCGGGGAAGTGATGCACAGAAAATAGTATACACTTCTCTGCTTAGTCTCAAGTAGGTATCATGTAACTCTGACAAGAATTAAAATACTTACAGCTCTTTAAAACTCTGCATTGATGCAGATTTTAACAGTTTTCTTCCAGAAACCATAGCAAATGTGATGACATAGTCACATGGTATAGCAACCTTGGGCAGTCCTACTAATAATAAAAGTAATGGCCTTATGTTATAGTTTTATGTATTTATAACTTTTAAGTATACACAAATATCTCATACCAACCATACAGTATAGAAAACAATATCAATTGTCATTTTGTATCAAAAAGAAAACACTTGATATTAACTTCCTGTCTCTCCAAACTATTATAATTATAATAAATCAATCCACCGTAAAAATCCTGTTAACCAACCTGATATAAATTCTAACAAAATTGCATGTGTTTTCACTATATATGCATGGAATTTTTTTACAATAAAATCTTGTGGTTGATAATACAACCCACCCCCCGCCCCAATTTAAATAGAACTATGATGAAAAAGTGGGAACAGTTTGTGAATGTGACCTTAACAGAGACTTGGATGCTTGAGCAATGGTTAGAGAAATGAGTCCAAGAAAAATTGGTAGTTAGCCAACATATAACAACCTTATAACATATGTGTTAAAAACAGCATTGAATCCAAATAAAAAAGACAAGTAATATACATCAAGTCACCAGGTTTCTTGCATGAACATATATGGTAATCACTTGACATAAAGTTTACTCTACTGTGGAAGCTTATATACATGTATACTGTTTATAAACAATGTTCATATAAGGATATAAATTTATATTATAATAAGAGCTAACAAAGGGATAAATGTCAAGGTCATATTATAATAAAATGCCATACAAAAGAACAATGTAAAATTATTACATGAGGCATATATCTTATGGTACCATCTGGCTTTCATAAAGCAAAAAGCCAACCTATTTAGCTCATTCACTGATTAAGGGTTGTAGGTTGCATTGTAAAGGTAATAATTATCACAGTGGCCATTCAACCTACTAACTTTTCCTAGGAAGGATAAATCTCTGGATTTAGCTGTTGACCAGTTACTAGGCGCATACTACCCTATATAATTTAGATTCAGTGGTAGGAGTGAGAATGGCCATAAAAATTATTTCATGATGGAACTCAACGAAAGTATGCCATGAGGCACCCATGGAATCAAACCTCTGACATCTGGATCAGTAGACTGAGCTAGCCGGGTGGCAAGGACAGATCAAAGATTTGTTTACAGTAGGTAAGGGGATACAGTCAGATAGGGTACCTGGTAAATTAGAATTAGTACATTGCAAGGACTTTCAGCATCCATGCAAAAGGATTCATTTAAAAAAATATTGTTTCCTTTTTATTTTTATATCGCAGGTTTAGCGCAGAGCGGTCGTAACTCACTCTTTTCTTATATTGAGTAACGACCATTTTCCACTAAACCCATGATATGGGAAATTCCAAGAGGAGATTCTTGATCACAAAATCTGTCCATAATGAGACAGTAGTTCCAGTTCTAATAATCCAACCAAGAAATCTGATCCAGCAAGTATAAAACCAAAATGACAGGTCGGTGCAAAACTAGGCTAACTATCCTAAATAAAGACTGATTTAGACTAGTTTTGCAGTGACCCAATAAAGTACACATGTAGAGTATATGTAAGGAACACACGTATAAGTACCCTATTTCATGCCTCATTCACTTGTTATTTTTAACAATAAATGACTGTTACTTCTATTTTCATGCACAATACAAACCACAACCATAATTATGATATATGCGTAACTAATTTCTGAGACCAACTAAATCATGCAATGTAAAATTATATAAAAAGCAACTCAAGATAAAATGATACAAACTTGTAAGATTTGTAAAAATCTATGACAAACAGACTAGATTGGCATTATAATATAGTGGTCATAAGTTACCAGCCAGTCAAGTTTTTGTCACTTACAGATTTATGGCACTTTAATGTGCTTTTCAAAAATAAATTCAGTCATTTTGTGGTGATAAGTTGATTAACTCACTGTCCTGGTAAAGGCCAAATCTGTACACACCCCAAGTGTTTAACCAAGTGACGTTTGTTCCACTATTTGGACAATCAAAACGTCATATTCAACACAGATTTAGGTTAAAATATATGACGGCCGGCTCTGCCTACTATAGGTTTCCTGGACACTTTTTCAATCACCAGAACTAACTTACCCTACCAAAAGGATGACAACTCATTTATACGGTATAACCTACCGTGACCAGGCTCAAACCCGCGATCTTCGAATTCGAAATCAGACATGCTAACCACTATGCCACGGCCCAGCTATCAAAACTAGAAGTCTTAAAAATCTGTAAAAAATCACATAATTTTGCAATAGCCAAGGTGGTCTTTATAGCAGAACAGTACTAAGTACATCCATTCATACAGCTGTAGAATAAATAATGCACATAAAGAATCTTAATACGAGCAAACTCCACCAACACTTGACAATAACTTCTGCAGAAGATTGCACAGAAGGACTACCAACAATAAAATTTTACTATCCCAAATCAAATGTAAACTTTCCAAAACAAAATGGTACTTCAAATGAATTTGAGTTTGACATATAAATGATATATATTCAGGTTGCTCAAATAAACAATTTGTAGCAAAATACTGTAGCCCAAACACATAGTTTGTCATTAAGGCAATTGGATGCATAATTTCGTCAGTGACTGACAACTGCCCAACATAATTTAAAGAATGGCCACTTGAATTATTTTATGACTGAACTCTACAAAAGTTAGCTTAAGGTCTTCAGCGAACCCGTGTGTACACTGTCAATAAACGGTTAATGCCGCATCTGATGAAAAAATCAAAATGTAAAAAAGTGGCTTTTAAAGTTTTGGAAGCCAGAACTCTACAAAAGTATGCCCCAACCCAGAAATCAAACCCACAACCTCTTGATCAGTTGACTATGTGCTACTAACTGAGCTAGCTGGACGGGCACCAATTATTTAAAAAAGTGTTAACAAAGTAGTTTATCTATCATCATAGTTTTATCACCACATACTTATTATATCATTTTGATGTCTAAGTGCGGTACAAGTCTAACTTCATGTACATAAAGTAAGATATAGACTAGTTTTGAATTGACCAATCAACTTAAGTTGATAAGCAATTAAGTCATAAACATCATTAAAATAATTACATTGTCAACAATATCTTAATTAAGTTTTATAACATTATTCTTATGTCTACATACAGGTCCGCTGCATACAGTTTATCATTAAGCTTTGACTACGGTCAAACAATACTATGTGTAACAGTTATTACAATCCCCGTAAGTTGGTGAGTAGGCAGGCAGAGAATTTTAGATCTGGTTTTGATCAGATTGGCGTGTATCCTTCTTTCTCTTAAATTTAAAGGATTTGAACGTTTGACAGCACTTCAGATGACAATCCATATAGGGCTATCTATAACTGAATCTAATCAGGGCCAAAACACTCTTCTCTGCAGAAGCCGAATACAGCCTGCTTCCCCAAACAAAACTAACACTTTTTCCCAGTTTGATTCACCTAACTCCTCATAAAATCCAGTAAAAAATTCCCAAAGAATGTTGAACCATAATTCACATAGAAAGGGAAAAATATTCAAGATTTCTTTACAATGCAGTGTATGTTGTTTCTTTTACCACATAATTTACATGATTTAATATCTAATTGATTTTGTGACACCTATGATTTAATACATCTATTCCTATTTTACTGGCAATGAAGTGGGTCCATTTTCCCCAATTAAGTAAAAGCCATGCTTTTTTTCCAAAAAAAGGCTGAGGCCCCCTTCCCTAAAAATGGTGTTTTGACTCTGCTAATAATTTAAAAATTCTAAAATTAAATAACTAAACAACGCAAGTAAATTTTCAGCAGTCTGAATAAATTTTCGATGTTTTTTCTGATGATGCAAGGTCCACATAAATGGCAGGTCCAGGAGGCGAGCATGGGAGAAAAGGTCCAGACTTACTTCAAGAAATTGCTAAAACACTTGCAAAACAGGGTATTTTAAAGGGCTAAGAACAGATAAACTAGTTTTATATCAGTATTTTAATGAATAAAATGAACTTTTAAGACATAAACTTAACACAAGCAAAAAACACGAACACAAAAATAGTTCCTGAAATTTTAAAGTAGAAAAATATTTTGACCCCCCCCCCTTTCCTCAATCAACTAGTTGTCCATCAAACATTGAGTTAGCCTGAAACTTGTGGGAAACTTATGTATAATTGCCACTTAAAAATAAAAATACACTGTAGTACTTTCTTCAATAGCTTAAAGGTTGAGAATTTTGTTGGCTTTAACTTTAGCACTTTTGAGAGGTTCACATTGAGAGGTTCATTGATCAAAGATATTAACTTACGGCATTTCCTAGAGAATTCCACCATTCACAAACCTGAACTCTCTTTGCATATTAAATGTTTCAAATATGACTGCCAAGTGGATTGGATCCCTGGCCGAGTCATACAAAATGGTTATAGCGGCTCCTATGCTTGGCGTTCAGCAATAAAAGGTAAGTGATTACAATGTTTGTCTTACAACAGCTTTCTATCTAACATTATTTGTTGATTACATGAAACATTAAATAAACTTCTTGATCAAAAAATGTTTAATTCAAGTAGAAATCTTAGAGATGTGACTATAGCCAGAAAATCGCCAAGTAAACACCAACCCTGTGCAAACACAATACCAAAAAAAAATCCAACCTCATTCAAACTAAATCATAATCTAAAATAAGTAAAATAAACTGGATATAGCTTGTTCATATTAACCCCAGACAAAGAATTCAGTGGCTAATATCATTAGCATTCAGTAAATCAGATAGCAACAATGTTATTGGTTACATTATAGGTTATATCCTGGCAATCAGTCAACCTACTCACCATTCCTGGAAAAGCTATATCTTGGTTTAGCTGTTAACTAGTTACTACGTACATACTTCCATCAATGACCAACTAAAGTAGTTGGCTGGAGAATGGCTATAGAAATTATTTCATGACCTCCACATAAGTATGCCCCTTTCGAGAACTGAACCTACAACCCCAAGATCAGTAGACTTGTGAGCTATCAACTGAGCAAGGCACACAAAAATAATGACAAATATTAATCTGTTTCAGGGCAATATGAACAAGCAATAACAAAACTCAATCCATGAACACAACATTTTCTTATAGCCAAAATTGATAAGAAATTATTAGAAAATTATGTAGAACAGATTATAAATTGAACTGCATGCTTAAAAAATAAATCTTTAACATATAAAATGTACCTGTCTCTGATAGAATATGTAAGATATCTGAAAATAATATACAGCAATTTACACCTTGTTCAAAATATTGGAGAGTCCCTGCAATGTTTTGCCGAGGAGTTGAAAATGTTGGACACAATGGCCTCATAGGTCAAAATTGTTACGAACATTATAAACATAATTATTGCAGCAAGAGGTTACAGGTGATTTTGTTCTGGTGCATTTCATTAATTTTCAAAATTTGTTTCTTGTGTTTTATTGATACACAAGTTTTCAAAATTTCATATAGAGGCATACAGTAGCAAAGATATATCTATACAAGTTGTTTAACTTTAAAAGCTGAGGAAGCCAAGCAGCCCGTACTTAGCCATACATGATTTATGGATAAAATTTATCAACACAATTTGTCAAAATGTTAAAAGCTAACATCAATTTGCCTCACAGATATTCATAAGTAATATCCAATAGACAATAGGCTACTTGAAAAAGCAATTATAATTAACATTTCATCCAATGAGTGCAACATAATATTTTGTAAGTTTTTTTTCAGTTTTTTTTTTTAAATTACATGACTTGTGTACATCTCAAATTAAAAAGTATGACCAGGTTTGAATGATTCAGAGACTAAACAGTGCCTAATAAGAAAGGGGCATTATGCTTTAAGTTAATGATATAAACAGATTGGGTTTTTTCCAGCTTCCTGAATAATTAAGGGTAATACAGGGTTAGAGCAGTGTTGCATAATACTGTTTAACCTGACTTTTTTTATTTATAAAGTCTATAAAAACTAACAACAAAAATACAAAAGTAGAAACGTTAGTTACCTGAGGTTGCAGATTAGGAGTAGAATAAGAACAGTTTAATTTTGGTAATCCAGATTGTTCACGCCATTGTTCTAAATTCACGTAATCTTCATCCGCAGATAAATCACCTGGGGGTTTATTGGCATCATTAGGAATATATTGCACATCGGTTACCTTAGGTTCATTGACCATCTTGGGGGGAGCATTAACATAATCTGAATCACCATCGTCCGAGTCGGTTGAACCTTTAAAAGTTGACATTTTTCTAACACCATTGTGTGTATCCATATTATTGAAGCTAAACCTATTGTTAACACTGTTTTTCTCCTCATGCTCAACTGACTGTTGAGATTGAGTGTATGAATCATCTAAACCGGACTTTCCACTTATATTGGATAAAACTTCAACATAAGTAGATGGCACATAAAACGGTGACTGAGGGGAATCTGGTCTACATACTTGCCACCACTCACCACCATCAGAGTTCAGTAAATAAAAAATCTCATCTTCTTTCATCCATACGTGAGTTTTATCCATATCATCCTCGTAATCATAGTTATATAAAACTTTCACCCTCGGAAAATTGTCAGCAGTGAAATTTGTACAGCCAGCCATTACAATCCAACCTTAAATCATAAAAATAACAACCTCAAACATGTGGTTGGACAGATATCCTTATTGAAAATAAATAAATATTGACAGGGTATGAAAAATTATACAAGGTCATGTACAAAAAATAAGACTTGCATCCTAAAGTAACTATCATGAAAGGGAAAATAAGTTGTGGTATGCATCATTCACTGACTTTTTTATGCTTAAGTATGAAGTATGATGTTGTTCTATGAAATTATATGATAAAAAAATATTATCTTAAATTTTCACAGAAATGAAAAATTAAAATTTTTCATCTTAAAACACAAATTAATGTCATCATCCTAAAGGAAAATGACATCATCTTAGATGCATCATCTTAAAATGGATCAACATCCTGTAAATGTGTGTATTTTCATAAAATTATGATCTTCAGTTTGAATGATTTGTGCAAAATGTACTATATGTGAGAACAATGTATATTTTGAAATAGAATTTAGAAGATAACTATTCTCTCATTTTATTTCATGTTTAACTAACTTAAGCACATTAAGATCATTTCAAGTTTTAAAATCATTTATTTTAACAATTTTTTAAAATATTTTTTTTTAGATTCTGATGAATCTATCAGTATGGCACATAACTAAAATCAAAGTGCTAATAGCACTATTGGACATGAGGTTTTGATATAAGTACATATATAATTATACAACCAACAGCAGCATCACAAGAGAAATTTACTTATAATTTACAGATCATTAGAGTACTAAACCCAATTTTCGCAAAACTCAACAGTTTATTACTGTACAAACCAAGCCTTACTGGACCGGAGACATTTTACATATATTGATGAATTGAAAACTGTGTGGATGAGATCATTTTTTTGCCAGACAGTTGGTCCTGTGACTTTGCAGATCTAGACGGACCTTTTTTAATGGATTTGTCAATCAGTTGGCCATGTTTTGCAGTGACAGGATTAGATATTCTTCCCTTGCTCAAACTGCACCGTCTACATAAGGTAATGCAGACCACTTTTATTGCAATACATGTAATGAATAAGACTATCCCTTTAATTGTGCATGAGCAGCCTAACATTATGGTAATCTAAAACCCTAATGCATGTCCTACCACTGGACCACTGCTCCTGGTAATATAAAGTCCTAAATCTTAATTAATACACAGGTAGTAGTTAATGGAACCAATTTTAAGGTAATTAGGGGCATATATCAAGACAACTGCACCCTTAACATGAAAGCTTACTAAAACAAAATGGGGTTTCAGTCAATTGAAACTAATTTTGGTAATTGTCAAAGATAGAAAACACAGAGAACGGTAAAGATTTGTTGTACACGGAAGCGTGTTTACCTTTTCAGTTTGACAGGTGTGTGTACACCTTGGGTGGTTTCAATTAATAAACGAAGGAATAAACAACAGTTTGAAGGATAAATGCATATAGCATTATATTTAATTCAGAATTCGATTTGTCCGGATGAGATAATCGAATTGTCAAACCAACAAGACCTTCAGATACAATAACTTCTTCAAAATAGTTAAATACGGAAGCAGTACTTAGTCGATTTCGCCTTGATCAAGTTGTCTTTAGTAAAATTGAATTTAGACGAAATATTTTACAAGACTTTTGCTTGTACAAAACTCCTAGATACGCAATATTCTGACACAACATTCACTTTTAGCTTCCTGATCAGAATAAGTAAATAATATGAGTGCAGAGATTACCTTTAGTGCATAAAAAACTCTTAATATTTCGTTTAAAATCAAAGTACTGTAAGCCCTTATTCGACACATTCGGTAAACCACTCGGGTCTAACTCCAAACTCCCCGCAGCGGTTATTTCCCTTTATCAAATCAATAAGTATCAAAGCGTGACCCGAAAATTCTCTTGATGGATGGATGGATGGATGGATGGATGGATGGATGGATGGATGGATGGATGGATGGATGGATGGATGGATGGATGGATGGATGGATGGATGGATGGATGGATGGATGGATGGATGGATGGATGGATGGATGGATGGATGGATGGATGGATGGATGGATGGATGGATGGATGGATGGATGGATGGATGGATGGATGGATGGATGGATGGATGGATGGATGGATGGATGGATGGATGGATGGATGGATGGATGGATGGATGGATGGATGGATGGATGGATGGATGGATGGATGGATGGATGGATGGATGGATGGATGGATGGATGGATGGATGGATGGATGGATGGATGGATGGATGGATGGATGGATGGATGGCATTATATTTATAGCATTCATGAATGTATGAATGGATGGATATATGGATAAATGGATGGATAAATGGATGGATAAATAGATGGATGAATAGATGGATGAATGGATGGATGGATATACGGATGAATGTATAAATGGATATACGGATGGATATTGTTATCGGTAAGGGGCAGGTAATCCAGACTAACAAATTCCTGGGACGACAATATTTATTCAACTGTCATTGGCGAATACCGAATAGAATTAACTTATTAGTACTTTTACTCGACAAAGTACGACTGGGAACCAGACAAATACGGATGGATGTATGAATGGATGGATATACAGATTGATGGACATGCGGATTGATGGACATATGGATTGATGGATGTATGAATGGGTGGATATATGGATAAATAGATGGATAATTGGATGGATGAATGTATATACGGATGGATATACGGATGGATATACGGATGGATATACATATTGATGGACATATGGATTAATGGACATACGGATTGATGGATGGATATATGGATTGATCGATGGATATACGGATTGACTGATGTATAAATAGATGGATATATGGATAAATGGATGGATAAATGGATATACGGATGGTTATACAGATGGATAAACGGATGGATGGATATACGAATGGATGGACATACGGATTGATGGATATACGAATTGGTGGATATATGGATTGATGGATATATAGATTGGTGGATATATAGATTGGTGGATGGATATATACATATTGATGGGTGGATAATACGGTTCTAAGGATATATGAATGGATGGATATATACGGACGGATAGAATTGATAATATACAGATAGATACATGTATATGGATGAATTATTTTGAATATAATGTTGTAATTTGAAAGTAGGAAGCAGACAAAATCATAAAGTTTTAAACAAAATATCATAAAATGACTTGAATTATCTAAGGTCCGAACCATTCGTGGTCCGAAAACATCAAATTTATCTCCCTTTCATTACTCTTCATCAAAGCGTCTAGCGGATGTGGGTGTGATCAATATTTTTATCTTGTCCAAGAATTTCATACTAAAACCTTAAAATGACTGACGTAAAAGAAGTAAGTATATAGATGGCCGTCTATTTTCTCGTTAATGATCGAGTTTGTTCATTGATTTTATAATTTTAGTAGTTTTCAATGACCTAAATTTAGAATATATGCAGTTACGGTGTTGTTATAATTTTTGACCCCGTACATGCCGTATCGCGTGTTTTTCAGGCGTGTTAGTCATTTTGCATTATCATGGTAACATAGATCAGTTAAAGCTGATAAATGTTTTATTAGAGTATAGAAAATTATCTTTTTTCATCATTCAGTTATATGAGCTAAACAGCTAAGGTAGTAAGGAAGTGTAATTCTAATGACAAAAAATGTTCACCACTTTTTGGAAGGAATTTTTTAAAAAAAATTCCTTTTTATGTCAGCGCTCTCCGGAATTTGAAAAAGAACGAACAGCACCTAACAATGAGTAAATACGCCCAAGAAACTAGTGCAGAAATATGAATACTATCAAATGTAGATGAATTGGAAAAAAATAATTCAAAGAAATACTTAAAATTATGATATTTAATGTTTATTTACAATAATCAAACATTATTCATACTGTGTACGGAGAATAGTTATTTTGTATTATTGCGCAATATTATCTACCACTCACTTGTATATAATATATACTACTTAGCAGACAATACTATATTATACATAGTATAGAGCGATGGCCAGGTGTAAATGAAGGATTGAATGAATGACCGTTGTAGATTTTCCATCATGATGTAAGCAGATCTGATTTATACAGAAATATATGAAGTATTTAATTGTAGGTTAATATTGAATGAATTCACTAAATGTATTAGCTATGCAGCATAATGATATTGGATAGTAAATGCAATTGGGACAAAATACAGTCATTTATGATGTTTGTACCATATTAAAAGCATTTATGCATGCTAACAAAAAGTAATCTTTTTAACAACAACTTGCAAGATAATCAAAGCTATATCAAGATCAAAATGATAAAGTTCAAGGAAGAAAGACTTCGACATATTTTATCTTTAAATGTGCATGATTAATTGTATCACATCAATATGATGAATAAATGACCAGTATGACTTAAACTCTAAAAGTAAATTATAATGCTTTTCTGAATCACACATTATGATGCTTTTTTTATATTTGGTACATATATGTTCATGAAAATATCACATATTCATTCTCCGCCTTTCGCTTGCTTCTCAAAATCCCAGAAATGGGGAAAACAATTTTTTCGCTCGCTAACTCCATTCTTTTAGACATAATCCATAGAACGGCGATCAGTCCACATACTGTTTCTGAAAAAGCTAAATCTCTGGATTTAGCTGTTAGTGACTGACTACAGCCCTGCATGATTTCGAATCAATGGTAGGAAGAGAGATTGACCGTAGAAATTATTTCATATCTAAGCTAACATAGTTGACAATGAATGATAAAGAGATAATGATGGATATCGATATAGTAACTTTGAACTCTTAAATCTTTCAACAATTCCTTCCAACAGTACTTTCAGTACTTTGATTACACTTAGTACAGTACACTGCAACCATGTCCATGAATTTTTTGTCCTTGTTGGGTTTATTACCATAGCAACACATTGAATAGGTCATATCACTGTCGTCAATCAACCTACTCTCTGTTCATGAAATCTCTAGATTTAGTTGTTAACGACTTAGGGGCCTAAACTTCCATCGGTGACTCCTTCCATCAGTTACTGACAATTACCCTATGGGATTAAGAATCACTGGTAAGAGGGAGAATGACCGTAGATAAGTATTTCATCACCAAGCTTTAGGAAAGTATGCCTCGCCCAGGAATCAAACCTTTGACATCTTGATCAGTAGACTTGTGCACCTTTAACTGAGCTATATGACAAACCACAAGGTTCCTTGACGTCATGGTTATGGTTCACTCAGCTAGCGCAGTGATGTTTCACATAAAAAAATTTCAAAGGTTTTTGTCAGATTTATTTATGGTGAAGGCCATGGTTAGGAATTGAATGGCATTATTGATATACCCAGTAATGAGAATTGTAAGTTCATATGGTTTCTTCCAAACAAAAACCCCTCTATTTTGCACCTGTCATAAGCAGCCACCTGTTGTCTGTGGCCAGTGGTCACTTATTTCCTTACAACCCCACCAATTTACCTTTATTAAGTGGTCATGGTCAATCGAATTCTATAATTCACCAAGTATCACCATCATTGTATATTGGCACAGATATGTGAAAATCCACCTAGTTGAGTCTTTATACAGTCAAAATTTATCAATGATGTCTCATCACATAAAGTAAGACTTCCAATAAACAACTGACATTGTCACTTGTTCCCCTTTTTTGAAGATCATATAATAAGAAACTATTCAGATTGGACTAATCAAACATTTTTATCTGAACCTGGTTTAAGTGGTCACCTACTGTAAGCAGTCAATCAGTCAAACTGCTGCTTCATGCAGGTTATAATGTATACATGTATTTGAATATCAAAACGAATGCTCGAACATCAAAATTTGTACTCTTTCCCAGCCCTTCTATATATTTAGAAGTGATATGATACATCAGACTAGTGCTCTAAAAAAATCAAGGTAGGATTTCTGATGTAATTATACCCCTGCTTCGAAGAAGAGGGGGGTATACTGTTTTACCCTTGTCTGTCTGTCCGTCCGTTACAAAATTTTCCGTCGCAGTTTTCTCAGCAACTATAACATGCAGCAGCCTAATACTTTGCATATTGCTTCATCCCATAGTCCCATGTGGTGTAAAGCGATTTCATGCTCCTTGCTCATCTACTTCCTGTTAGTCGCATATTTTTAGATTTCGTTAAATGAAAGTTACATTATGATAGTCATATTTCTCACTGCGGGGGTATCACTAGTGAGCATTAGCTCACAGATTTACTTGTTTTTATAGTTACGTTTTTGTTGAATGCATTAAATACTTTCCTTAGATTCAGACTTTTGATGAAGCAGCTGAGGCTGTGAAGACTCTTATCGAGAAACCAACAGATCAAGAATTGTTAGACTTGTATGCTTTATTTAAACAAGGCACTGTTGGAGATGTTAACACAGGTATGATTTATTTTTATATTGTGTTTGGTGCTTGTGCTTATTGCCCGTGAAAAAATTAACAATTTCATGGTCTAAATAAAGCTATTTGACTGAGTGTGACTATTGATGTTACCACTCCCTGTGTCTTTTATCCATAAATACTGTTCAAATACATATGTAACATACATTGTAAATGTATATCACACAATTGTGCAGTTGTTAAGACATAAGATTTTAATTTATTAATATTTTTATAAATCTGTAAATCAGTTCAAGTCCTGCTAGGGTGCTTGTTTGTTTTTCTTTTGATTATATTTGTTTTATTTTATTTATTTTGGTATCCAAAATCTCAATCTGACACATATTTTGAGCTATATCTGCATAACTGTACCCGTCACCACGAAACTCAACAATTTATTACTGGACAGTAGGTCCTGTGAAGATCAAAATTTTACAGGACCAAACCATTCTTACAGGACCGGAGACATTTTTCATATTTTGATGAATTGAAAACTGTATGAATGAGATCAAATTCTTTGCCTGTCAGTCGGTCCTGTAAACCTGCAGATCTAGACATACCTTTTTTTACAGGATTTTTCCTTCGGTCTGCCATGTTTGGCAGTGGCTGCTATACAAATACTTATATATCTATAATAATTTTCAGGGGCGGATCCAGGATTTTTTCTAAGGGGGGGTCTGAACTTTTCTAGGGGGGGGGGGGGGTCCAAACTTTTCTGAGGAAAGTCCAAACCTCGAACCACAACCACATTATACACAATTTGCAGAAAACAAATTGATAGTAAAAACTATGTAACCATCAAATCTTTGTTAAGCACCGAGAAAAATTGCTTCATTCTTCTTAAAAATGACTTACAGGCAAGAAATACACTAATGGACAGGTATATTTTCAAATTCTAGGGGGGGGGTTCCGGTCCCCCCTGACCCCCCCCTGCTGGATCCGCCTATGATTTTACACATAAAATTTTGCTAAAATGTTTGCTATTATGCCTCATGATAGATGTAGAATAACACAAGGTGCAAATAAAATGTAGATCTAGTGCTTTGACAGAAAAATATTGTAACATCATTTCAGCATGTAAATATTAATTTGACTCATATTTTGTTATTACAGATCGTCCTGGTATGCTAGATTTTAAAGGAAAAGCAAAATGGGACGCTTGGAATGGAAGAAAAGGTTTGTTATTAATTGCTTTATAATCAATCTAATCTTAAGTAGTCAAACAGTTATAATTTTTGGCTTTAGCAAGGGGTGGGAAACTCCTAGTTTTTCCACTTGGTCACAGACAAGTGATATCTAAAATGAACTTGTTCGGGATCAAAATGCACGTGTCCAGAAGTTCAATACTCGAAAAGTAATATTGAGATCTATGATATAAAATACATGATACTATTAGTATAGTCCGACAGAATTAACCTGAGCTTGACCTTTATGCATGAATATATTAAACTCAGTATTTACAGTCTATTTTTGTCGTCGTATGTAATTCGCGCTATATCGGAAGCTTTCGGCAAAATACACATACTGAACAATTAATGTTGTTTTCATAAGAATAAATACTTTGAAAGTGTGCCACAGTACTGCTGACTTACTTGTTTCCCCAAAAACTAATGTGTCCAAACTTAAAAGTTCAATAACATGCCACTTTTAATAAATTGATTTATACTCACATTGGCTGTTATAAACACGTGTATAACCGTATTCACGCATAAGGAAACTCACGATTTTACGTAAGCAAAGTGTGTAATCATTATAATTAGGTAGTTCAAGCTCAGGTTAATTCTGTTGGACTATAATTATAAATAATTGATAAAAAATAGTTCATTTGTTGAATATGAGACAACTACAATATTTAGTATTGATATATTAGTATATGTGTTGCTAAAAACTTACTTTTGCGTGGACATAAATGTATGAGTCAGACAAATTTGGCATAGGAATTATGTACTTAAGTCAGTTATCTTTCCCTGGTAAAATCTGAAGCAATCCAATTGGTGAGTAAGTCCTTACAGTTGAAATCCTTGGATTTTATCATTGAATTCCTATGTAAGGGTAACAAAATATTTCATCTAATATCTTTCTTGTTAATGAAGATATTAACAGAAGTGATGGAATTAAGATAGTTCTTTAATTTAAAATTAATTAGCTTGAATTTCAAACAAATTAAATGATATACAAAAAAGTTATTGAGGATTAAATTTGGCAAATTAACATTGAAAAGTAAGGGTAAAATCCGATTAATCCAACTAATTAGACCTACCTATTTTGAAGAGTATACAAGGGGAAATAACTGACTAAAGTCCCTTATTCCACACCCTTGTTGAGTATTTTGTCAAAATGGCATAACAAATATATTTTATACATGTATATAGATTAGAGCTGGGTACCCCCAGGAAATTTATACCACGGTAAACCGCGTTTTTTTCTAAATACCACGGTATACCACAAAGTAAGCATTTACGATGTGCAGTAGGGCTATTAAATAAAAATACACTTTTAAGAAGATCATTTATTAACTTAAAATTGAAAACAGGACAGTCCCCATTTAAGGGTAATAGCTATAACAACTTAATAATTCTTGATTTTTTAAGTTTTTCCCCAAATTTATCGAAACAATCTGATGGTATTTCATAAACAAATAACTTAATGTAGGACCCGGACGACCGTTGATTTCGTCACCCCTGCTGACATATGTAACATGTAAAACAAGTATCACGTATACTGCCTGCTTACCAGAAAGGAAGTTAAGTTATTCAAGTATTTCCAAAAATACAACGGTATTGTACCGATAAAAAAACCACAGTTACCGGTTTACCGGTAATACCGCGCACCTTTAACATAGATCCATCATTTATCACATCTGACTTCTATGAAG
Source organism: Mactra quadrangularis (assembly GCA_025267735.1). Classification (NCBI taxonomy): domain Eukaryota; kingdom Metazoa; phylum Mollusca; class Bivalvia; order Venerida; family Mactridae; genus Mactra; species Mactra quadrangularis. Next base: position 24,974,597 of record CM046306.1, on the reverse strand, counting down.
CAGACTTGAACATGGATTGAGGTGTAATAACTTGTTCCATGATCAAGTTGAAATAAAGCGGTATAAACTGAACTTGTTTTCTTTTCAATATTAAGTTTAACTATGAGTTTAAATAATCTTTTAGTATTCTTTCTCATGGTTGTAATTAGGGATGTAACAATACGGTAAAAACCGTATTGCAATATATTACAATATAAGTATTACGCAAAGTATTAAGTATTGGTTTTTTTTGCGTAGACAAGCGAAACATGAATAACTTCACATTCATCATTATAAATTACACATATAATTTTTTCAAATGATCTATTAAGCAAAATGTTTGATTTACATGTAGTTAAAAAAGTGCAGTTGTCAATGGACTTTCAAAGATAATTATTCTCTCATTTGACAAAATTGTTAACCTATTAAAACACAAAAAGTCAATTTTAAGTTTTAAACACATTTTAACATTTATTCAAACATTTAAATTTTGGATTCTGATAAAAACAGTCAGTATGAAACATAACTAGAAAAAACGGTTCAGAGAAAAACGAACCGGTTAAAAATCATTGGAATTCATATTGCAATATTAACCGGTATATCGGTTAACTGTTACACCCCTAGTTGTAATTGTGTTGTATTTGTATCTATAATATAGTATATGAACCGTAAGTAGTGCGTTATTGTGAGATAGACAAAGTTATCAAACATGGTTTATTATACCCCCGCTTCGAAGAAGAGGGGGGTATACTGTTTTACCCATGTCCGTGCGTGCGTGTGTCCGTCCGTCCGTCCGTTACAAATTTCCGTCGCAGTTTTCTCAGCAACTATAACATGCAGCAGCCTAATACTTTGCATATTGCTTCATCCCATAGTCCCATGTGGTGTAAAGCGATTTCATGCTCCTTGCTCATCTACTTCCTGTTTGTCGAATATTTTTAGATTTTGGCGGGGGTATCACTAGTGAGCATTAGCTCACAGATTTACTTGTTGTGAATCTTTTATTATATTTTATCATCGATCTATCTGGTTGTTTAAATGCTGATTTGAGCCTCATTAGTTTAGACTGTATTATTTTTGCAGTGATTTCAACTGGCAAAAATTATCAAGTAAAAATAAAAGTTACCTGCAAATTTCAAAATCCACTCGCATTTTGCGAATATGCTAGCTTAAATTCGAGCCCTGATGTACACACAATTGCTAGAACCTAAAGTTATGACTTAATTATGTAGAATACGTTTCTAACATTTAGTTAATGACTAAATGTTCATTTCTTTTAAATTGTTTCTTAAATTGTCATATTTTCTCTATTTTCTAGGTGTCTCACAAGATGATGCTAAGAAAGAATATATTGCACTTGCTAAGCAACTTTTAGATAAATACCAAAAGAAAGAATAAGGTGAAGTTTTGTGTGTTACGTAAAGAAAAATAGTTTTCACTAAATGTTGCGTTTATTCTAAAGCTGATAAGTGTGGTGCTGCAGCCTGCCCTTTTCTCTTCTCTCTGCTTTTTTAGCTCGCCTGAGCTAGCTAAGGGTGAATTTAAGGATTGTTGAATGCCCAGCACCAGTCCATGTTGTGTGTGAACACTCTTGTGGTCACATTTTTGCCTCAATTATCAAACTTAGAAAGAATGCATGTCTAGGTAATTGCTCAAATGAGTTAGAACATGGTCACCTCAGATGAAAAGCTAGGTCACAGGAGCAAAAAAAGATAAGTTTTGTTGACACTTAGTGGCTTCTGTTTTTATCCAAATATCCTGGAAATTGGTCTGAAAGATTGTTTTGATTATTTCTTGGTCAAGTTAATGGGTCACCTGGGATCAAAAACTAGGTCACACAGCCTTCAATGGTACCCAGGTGAGTGATAAAGGGCCATCATGGTCCTCTTGCTTGCTCTTCCCTATGCAGATATAGTTACTTTTTATATGCCCGAAAGAATTTCTGGCATATTATGTTATACCCCCTGGCGTCTGTCTGTCCGTCCCTCTGTCAGCAATTTGGTTTCCGGAGCATAACTTAAGTTCCATTTGGCCCACAATATTCAAACTTCATACGATGATTGCCCATATCAGGTAGAAGACCCCTATTGATTTTGGGGTCACAAGGTCAAAGGTCATGGTCACTATTACCTTAAAACTGAAAACAGTTTCCGGAGCATAACTTAAGTTCCATTTGGTCCACAATATTCAAACTTCATACGATGATTGTCCATATCGGGTAGAAGACCCTTATTGATTTTGGGGTCACAAGGTCAAAGGTCACGGTCACTATTACCTTATAACTGAAAACAGTTTCCGGAGAACTTAACTAAAAAAACAACAACACTTTCAGGCATATAATGCTCCGCCTAGTGGTGCTCTTGTTAACATCTACCATTTGATTAACCCTGATTTGATTTACTGCTAGTAAACATTTAAAGTGTCATCCGAAATTACCTTTAGGCAACAACAAGTTGATTGTATGTTCTACGGATTTGTCTGGAAAAAAATAGGGCAAGCAAGCCAAGAAAAAAATCTTTATTCAGTTGCTTTATATAGCAGTTTGACCAAATTTGTATAAGCAAGCTAGGAAATATTGTCAAAACCGCCAAAATAAATGTGTGAGCGAATCCATAGAACATATGATCAACTTGTTGTGGCCTTAGACTTGTAAAAAAAAAATTTTTTCATTAATGCAATTAAATTTTATTTCAACTGAATTTACACACTAGTATATTGATTATAGATAGTAACATTTGAAAGTGGAATAATGCTACTTTATATCATTGTGATTGTTAAACATGTATATGTATCTAAAGTTATGTTTTTATGTCTCAAGTTTTAGTTATAAAATAAAAAAGCAATCACATTTTTACAATAGTGTAAAGGTAATTATGGATGGCACTGTAGCTGGTTGTCAACCTATTTGAAATAAAAATAATGTCAAGCTCTGTATTTACATAAATAGGGACTATTGTCAGTTATCTTCCCCTGATAAAATCTGAAGCAATCCAAATTGTAAGTAGGTCCTCACAGTTGGAATCCTCGAATCTTATCATTGAAGTCCTATGTATGGATAACAAAATATTTCATTTAATCTCTTTCATGTTAATGAAGATATTAACAGAAGTAGTAAAATTGAGATAGTTCTTTACCCTAAAAATACTTGAATTTCAAACAAATTAAATGATTTACAAAGAAGTTATTTAAGATAGTTTTTGGCAAATTGACATTAAAAAGTAAGGGTAAAATTCAAGTAGTCCTACTAATTGGACCTACCTATTTGAAGAGTATACAAAGGGAAATAATAGACTTAAGTCCTTTATTTGTTATTCTTTTTATTTCAGGATGGCATTTATCATCATCAACACAAGAGCTGGTTCTTTCTACATTTCTACTTTTAAATTGTTCAAATCATGACATTTCTATGATATGTATCCATGGTGCAAAGTATTTTTTTATTTTTTTGTGATGTTTTCATATTCCCTCCTAACCTCTATCCATTTATAGATAATTTTTTTGTCCTTTTAAATGTGATTTTATGAAGTGATTTATTGTACATCTTTTGTAGTTTCTGTAAATTATTTATTAATGTTTTTGTTAAATGATAAAGTTGATCAAAGTCCAATGAAATTTTGTGTTTTGTAATTTCTTCGATATTTTGCCAAGCCTGTTTTAGCCAACTCATGATTGTGTACAAAATTTGTGTCAGAAAATTCAGTTTCTATAGCCTCTAGTAAATAATAATTTCTTTTTTTTGATAAATGAATCAGCATATGTTTTAAGAATACTTAGTACAAAGAAATAACTTAACTTTATTTTGATTAGATGTTAGAAAATTAATCAGAGAATATAGCCCAATCAGAATTGTTGTAAGAACTTGATGAATAATGGTTACTAACCTGTTAAGAGTTGGATATATTTTTTTTTAAACTTTTGACTCAGTGCATAGTGTTGGTTTAAAACAAATCTAAGGTATTTGCTCAACTTGAATGTAGACAAAATATTGTCCTGTTGTATTTATCTAAAACAGCTTAAGATAACTTTATGTTTTTTTAAATGCATGGAAGTATTCCTGTTTTCTATTCTCAAAATACTATATGCATTTGGAAATGCCTTGAAAGATCACCCTAGATTAAGTATAATTGTACCAACTTTTACAAAACTTGCTTCATGCATTAATTTTAGCATCATTTCTTTCTACTTGTTATTTTAGAATGTTGACTAAAAAGGGACCAATTGTTACTCAGTCCTTATACTTACTACATTTTTTTCTTAGCAATCCAGGGGTATTCTTACTAACAGGGTTATAAAATCATACACATTATACATGTATGAGTAAATACACATGTTGTGTTCAGGTCAAGTTATCAAGTTATTCACTATCAATATTTTAGACAGGAGTTCAGACAGACCTACTGCGTCTTGTGATTTTTTGATGAAATATTTTTCGTATTTTGTAATATTTTACTTTTATCTTGTAGTCTTCATATACTGAACAATAAAAAGACAATTTAAGCATAAATTATTTCTTTTGTTTTTTTGTATATAGTTCATGTAGTTATAACTTTGCTACCTAGATTTTGAATCTAGTGTCCTGAATGAGGTTATACCCTTCCATGAAAATTTGGCAATAATTTTCTTCCTTTAATATGGGGCACGTTCCGCAAGCCAAGGAAATCACTAGATAGCGCTTCGTCCTCTGGTACTTTTCTTGCACCAAAAGTATTAACTATGTGACGCCAAATTGAGGGTACCAGGGGACAAAGCGCTAGCTAGCGATTGCCTTGCGGAACGTGCCCAAGGTGTATGGAGAAGTTTCCAGGATAGGTGGGTACTGGATATAGACAAGTGTCCAGGAAAGCTAGGTTGGGCGTGCTGGACACCGAAAAATAACCTTAAAATTGTTGACATTGCGTTAACCCTGTATATATGAATAAAGAAATATAACTTCGCCAATGGCTGTCAACTGTTTTACTAGATACAGAGATAGGCTGGAGAATAGCTGTAGAAAATATTTTGTGACCGAACACCACAAAGGTTATGTCCAGGAATCAAACCCACAGCCTCTGGATATGTATTCAGTCAGAAGCACTATGAACTGAGCTACATGTAACTGGGCTGGTGTTTAATTAAGTAATGAGAGCTTCACTATAGAAGAAAATTTGAAATGTCAAGTGTAAAGTGAGTTTTGTTGGAATTGTTCTTTATATATGTCACAGGGTAAGAAAAATTTTCAGCCTGACTGGGACTCGAACCCAGGACCTCTCGCTTACAAGGCCAGTGCTCTCCTGACTGAGCTATTCGGCTGCTTACATATTCTTCCCATAATGTGAACAGGTAAGTGCCGTGACATACTCCCCCACTAACTGGAAATTTGTCTCGAATTTCAGAATTCCAGACCGTTTAAGGAGTATTGATTTTGTTACAAGCGTTTCTCAACTTACCAAGTAATTGTCCCACGTTGGGCGCCAAATGACACAGGATAAGAAAAATATGCAGCCTTACCGGGACTGGAACCCAGGACCTCTCACAGGGCGAGTGCTCTCTCGAGTCCCGACTGAGCTATCCGGCCGCTGACATACTCCCCCACGAACTGGAAATTCGCCACGTTGGGCGCCAAATGTCACAGGGTAATATGCATCCTGACCGGGACTCGAAACCAGGACCTCTCGCTTACAGGGTGATGGCTCTCCCGACAGCTATCCGGCCGCTTACATATCCTTCTTCCTATAATGTGAACAGGTAAGTGCCGTGACATATACATGTAGTTGAATGCTACAGAGAAGTAGTGATGTAAATTCATAAAACAGCAATTCTAAAAGCAGTTGATGAATACTTTTTATTCATTTTGACGAGAGGGGAAGCATATACCTGCATGTCCAAGATATTGTAGTATTTGTTTCTTGTAAAAACTTGAATCCTGTATTAGAGGCTAATTGGTAAAAACAGTAGGATTCCTCACACATGTAGAACTCTATGTAGCAAGAGATTGAGGGAAAGGGAGAGAGGTTTAGCATTTAAAAATGGCTATGCAAACAGATTTCATTTAAATAAGAATGCAGATGCTTGTTTACATTATCACCCACTGATTTTTGCTATGTGAAAGCTCTTGGTTGTTTTACTGTCGAATTTGAGTAATAACAATAGAATAGTAGCAACTGACTTTTTAATGGTCTAAGGGAAACAACTCCTACAAAACTTTGTAAATGGAAATAACCGAGTCATCCGGGTGTTAAAATCACAAGCGCCTGTGTGATTGAGAATTAAAAATGGCTGCGCCCATCTAGATTTCACAATTGCAACAAATTATTTTTTGATATTGCGACCTGTATTCATTATTCATTCAACTGTTGTCTGGGGTAAGTGTCTCATTCTTTTAGTAATTTTCATATTATATCTTGTTTTATTCACTGTTGTCCGATATCAGTAAGTACAGGTTGTAAATATTGAAATGCAATTATCATAAATTTGCCATCTGTCAGTGACTTAATCACTCTGTGTAATCGTAATGCATGCCACTGTTATCGAGTGTAAGCTATGTTTAGTCTTTATGATATGTTGCTGATTTTATGTGGAATTGGCAGTAAGATGAAAGTAAATAAAACAAAATATGTTGAGGTATCTCCTTTAAAGGCTTTATAGCTGTGTACCTTAGAACATTTGGGTTACAATAATTGAATAAAGTAATGGAAAGAGTTACTATTTCATAATCATTTTAAGTGCTTCGTAACTCTAGACATTCCTAACAGTAGTTACTGGAGTATTATATTTGGATTAGTCCTAAATATAAGACCCTACGTAACTTTTTTATCATTTGGACATTTTTCTGTTACGTAGGGTCTTAACGGATTGCTTCAAAAACGCATTGCAAAAATTTTAGTGTACAGACATTGATTCAGGTCTGAATGTTTTACTCCTATAAATTCGAAAAATTTGCAATAAAAGGATACACCAATGGAAAGATAAATAAAAAAAACACATGATAAAAGTATAATAATTTCAAATTCTAACCTTAGACAGTTAATTAATCCATTTTAACTCCTTTATTTAATAGTACTTTCAGTCTGCCACAATAAAGGTGCAATAATAGCCGAGGCAAGCCAAATTTAAAATGGGTCGCGTCATTTGTAAGAATTGATTTTAAACGAATATATCGTGGGAGGTCCTAATTTCGTCACTGACCTAATTTCGTCACCCCACCTTAAATACTAAAAGCATTGAGCAATACTAAAATTTAAGTAATCTTTTTTATAAACTCACTAAAATAAGCTTAGATTCCCGTTTTTAGCTCGAAATCTTAACGTAGGGCGGAGCGACGTTGTAGGCGGAGCCAAACCTGCACTGATTGTGATTTTACACTACCAGTAAACATGTCAATATTTAAAATGGTGGAATTTCGATTTTTTTGTCATAAACTTGTTGAAGAAACAACACAGATTGGAGGTAAAAGATCTAAATATTGTATATAAATAAATAAACAGAGATTTGCTTCACAAAAATGAAGAAAAAACATATTTAATTATTTTTATTTTGCAGTGTTGATTTTTGGTCCTGCTTAAAAAGTCGTCTGCATTTATACCCAGCCTCAAAACATTGTGTTTACTAACATTATTTGACAGAATAAACCCTAGAAAAGTTGATGGAATATAAGCTTTATGATTCATTTACATATTTTAAAAATGAAAAGACAGTTTAAAATTACAAATTTAACATTGTATTCATTCATTTCCTTAAGGTGACGAAATATGGCCACCCCAGGATATAAGGTAAAAAAGCCAGTATCCGGACCGCTCCGGGTATAATATTGACTGTTGATAGTAAGAACAACTACTCTGGATAGAAAAAAAATTTGTTTAAGCAAAACGAAACTTTATTTACCGGCACGAATTCAGTTCAAAATGGACGATAGCGGCGACAACCCAGGATAGCAGGAAAAGTAATAAGTGTCTTCGTAAGCCGAAAAACTGATTATTGTCTTCTGCTTTATGGAAAGATTAAAAGTTACCTTTTATTTATCGATTGATGCTAATTTGACTCATATTCATTCACTTTTTGAAAAAAATATTTTGCTATTCGTTTCTGAAGCAAAATAAATGAGTTATGTAGGGTCTTATATTTAGGACTATATTTGGATATGTTTCAACTTTTAAGCATTAAAAAAAATATTCATTATTATTTGAAAGAAAGACATATCTATTCTCATTATATACTCCAAACAATGAAGAAGTGCTCAAGTTTAAGTCAGTAAATTTGTTTCTGGCACCTATCATGAAGTCAAACTTAAATTAAAAGTTCGACAATGATTTTAAACATTGGTTGCTGTGATGGACAACTAGCTATTTATTTTACTTTCCAGAACCAAATGTTTACTTGCAATAACATGTTGCCCGGACCCAGTTATAGGTCAATAGAACATTCTTTAATGTTGGTTCCTGCTTGATAAATGTCGGATGTATCATGATTTTTTGTGTTGAGTTTATTCTAATATATTGAAGAATGTTTTTGTGACATATACATATATATGTATGTCAACACTAGCGAATGTTCTTTATTTCAGGTTAAGATAAAAACAGCAGCAATGGCGAGTGGATCTCCTAAAAGAATTAAACCAAAATCATATGAAATATGTTTACTATATAATACATCTGAGGCCAAAAAAAAATTAACAGAATTAAGTCTTGCTACATGTAATCGTTCTAAAGTTTCTAGGCCACAGAATGATGTTGAATTGGGTAAGTTGGAGATAGCATTAATTAGTAAGAGCAGTAGCTCATTAGTGAGCCATGCGCTGGATTTCTGGATTCAAATCATACCAAAGTATCTGCTTATTTGTTTCTGATTGAAATTTTCTTTTGATAGCTGTACTGAAGTGTCAATTGGTGCAGTGAGGGCCACCTGACTTTTAACTGACTAAAATTTAAATGTTTAATTATTTTGCCTTTAATGTCATTTTGAATCCTTTCATCTAAAGAATACCGAGAAGTCGTTTAACCTTAGCTGAATATCTTCCGATTCAAGTTGGCATATACATTTAAGTATTCATATACAAGTCGGTCATGGCAGGTGACAGGTAGTTGTTATATTCAAGATTGGCAAAGCATAGTAAATTCTCAAGAGCATCGTAGGTTAAAATGTGTATTATTTAATCCTGAATAGCTAAAAGTAAAAGATCCTTTTACAAGCCTAGAAGTCTATTAAGTCTTTTTTAACTACATGTTATTCTATATTTAGTTATCACATCAGCTTGTTCTAGCATTGCATATAGATGTTTTATATTTCAGGGAGTGTTGACGTTGAGATTAACAATCCAGATATTTTACAGTTAACTATCTCCGATAAGATGTCTTGTAATTACTGTGATGCTGTATTTACTAACAGAGTTGAGCAAGTTAGTATTTATATGTGTAATATTTCATATAAATCACAGACTACCCATATGAAAGTCCCCATCCCCCCCCCCAAACAAAAATTTAAAAAAGTATATATAAAGTGTGTGTAATACATTATTAGGGGGGTTCTTTCATGCTAGCAGCCTGTAATGTAATTCAGACATGACGCACCTATAAATTTCCAGTACAGTAGGTCTGAAGGTTTCAGTGATGGATCATTTTCAGTTAGATATCTCATATAAGTTAGACTTGCACTACGACATTAATGGTACAGAAGCTCTGAAGGTTTTAGTTTATTATACATGTTCAGATGAAGTTTCATTTGTATGCAATGACTTCCAATGTCAGACATTACAGTCAACCAATGTTGGTATTGAATATTATGCCATCTTTCACAACAATCCTAATTGAGCAGGTAAAATAAGTACTGACACAAAAGTCTGTGCAGCAACATCAGATTGTATTGCAAAAAAAGTAACCTTAGATCTGATGAGGTATTTAAGGAGCTTGTTAGTATAATTGTTAAAATACCAAGTAACTTTTTGTTTAAGGTGTACAATCCCTAATGTCATTCACAATTAAAAACTGATTTTGTAGAGAAATATAACTGCTTACTAAATAGGATGTTTTTCATTAATTACAATATGTTCATCACTTTGTACGCATTTTAAATTAATTACAAAGCTTGCTAATAAAAAATTGTTATGATAACTATCATGTATTGTAAGTAATTACCTCCATTTCATAATTACAAAGATTGAGTTTAATGAAATATGTTCATTCAAAGTCTGGGTTGAAAATCTGGAATGGTGAAAAACAAATACTGAGTGCAATGTACCAACAAGTATAATTGTTTCTAGCAATATTTAGCAGCCATAAAACATAGTTTTAGTTAGGGATTGTATACCTAAACTTTATGAAAATATACCATTAATTGACTATTTAGTAACCCGGGTCGATAGTGCAGTTGGTAGCGCGCCGGGATTTGGAATCTCGTGCCCGAGGGGGTGCGGGTTCAAATCCCACCCGGGGAGGTTATACCCTTCCATGAAAATTTGACAATAATGTGGATTTTCCTCCATTGGTTACATAATATGGAGACGTTTCCGGCCTTGTGAAAGGGTAGGTAAGTACAGGTTATAGACAATGGTCCAGGAAAGCTAGGTTATGTGCGCTGGAAGCCGTATAATGACCTAAATTGTGTTGACACAGCGTTCACTCCAATAAATAAATAAATAAGACTATTTAGTATCTTTGTTATTTTTTATGTGATATTTTTTCAGAGAAGACATTATAAATCAGATTGGCATAGATATAATTTAAAAATGAGATTGAAAGGTAAAGACAGAGTCAGTGAAGATACGTTTGAAGAGATGTCAGGTAATGCTTTAATATTTATCATTTTCTAGACATTTTTACTCTCTGCCATTCAACAGTCATCATCGTACCACACCACTAGGCTTATTGATAATTTTGCCTTTGACTAACTTAATAAATTGGGCTAGTACAGTGGGCTTCTCTAAACCAAACTTGCTTTGTTACATGAAAAAATTGTGAGAAGAGGTTTCAGAAATAGAGGGGTTCTTCATTTGGACCCTTAAAACTACTATTGTTTCTCACAGAAATTACAGCAACAATCTCTATTTGTTTGGATTTCTGAATTCTTTTGCTCCACAGAAATGACTTTGAAAAATAGCTGTTACATGTATTTCACATTAAAACTCGCATAGCAGATAACATATATTCAATTTTTTACAGCAAGAATTATCCTTATTTACTATTTGCCCCTTAGTAACAGTGCGTCACCAACTGAAACAAGCCCTAAAACAATTAATTTAGAACGTAGTTTTATCAGCAATTTACTTATTGACAATATTTCAGGTAATATTTCTAGTCTATCAGGTAGTGACACAGACAGTGATGTAGACACTGACACTGATCATCCAACAAAGACAGGAAGTAGTAAAAAGATGCCTGGTTCCCCTCGTAAACTTATACATTCAGGTTATAGTACCACAGATAGTGAAAGTGATTCAGGAAACCAGGTATAGTAAATTAAAGAATATAATTTGATGGCTCAAAATTGGTCTACATCCTTCTTTACTAAATTTGTAAAAACTTACTCATTTTATTGTGATTTATTGATGTGTTAAATAAATGTGTTATTCATTTAAAACCATATTGTACTTAAGTCAGAGTACATTGTGTGTATTAAACTTTGGATGAAATTTAATCATGACCAGAAGTAATAGCTTTAAAATATAATTAATAACTTAAAAATTAGCTTTTTAAAATTGTTGAATGTGCGTAAGCATGAAACTTAGACTAAATAATGCAATCATATGAATATCTTTTGTCAAATGATATTTCATTATATATAGCATTGTACACTTGAAGACAAGCTGATAGACTTGTTACATTTTGTTTTATCAAGTTGTAACCTGATAAAAATCCATGGTTCGAACTGAGATTCGAACCCACGACCTATTGAGTCGTAAGCGGACACTCTACCACATCGCCATAAAAGCTAGTTTAATTGCAAGGTAGTACAAGTGCTGTATTATACCTCTGCTACAAAATGATTTACAATATTTATTCTTTCAGACTGAAGATATTGCTAGAAGATTACCTAAAGTATATTTTAAGAATAAAGAAGGTGAATTATTGTCCCTCTATAGATGTGTACTATGTCATAAAAAGGTGAGTCTATCATATGTAAAGATACTGAGTTTATTTTTATTTACTTTTTTACAAATTATCTGATAAATTTAAGTAGAATAATGATAATGATAATAATAATCACCGTTAAGGCCTCAACAAGTTGATCATATGTTCTATGGATTCGCTGGCACCTTAATTTTGACAGTTTTTACAAAAAAAAGTATTTTTATTTCCTCGCTCGCTCATAAAAATTTGGTCAAACCGCTATATAAAGCAACTGAATTAAGATTTTTTTTTCTTGGCTCGCTCACCCCATTTTTTTCCAGAAAAATCCATAGAACACATGATCAACTTGTTGTGGCCTAAAATTCATTTTTGGAAAAAACAACAGACATAATCAATGTGCACTGAACAGAACATATACCAAGATATTTGGTACATGAGAACTACAAATAAATACAACATATACAACATAGTAAAAGCATCTTCATAGATCACATGACATGGTAAAAACAGTTTACAAACAAACATACAGACAAAATACTATTATTTTCCAGTCTCACCCTTCTGATCATGAAGACTTGGTTACCATGGCTATGAATACACCTAATCAAATGTATTGGGCAATATTTATGGCTGCAGGTGGGCATTTTGCTGGGGCTATCTTTAACAAGTAAGTTTAAAAATTACTTTCTACCTTTTATGCTCTTTAAGTACCTGCTAATCAGCCTTAGCATTTTCCACTTGTATTTAATTTAGCTTTCAAAACATGCAGTCTTCAAATTTAGCCAGTAGACTGAGTTCATCAAAATTCCCGTCGGTCAAGTGACTTTTAGAAAGCGAGTTATTCTACTGTGAGTGACACACACATTTACCCTGCTGATTTAAATACTCAATAATTGATTATGAGAACAAAATAGTGTTGTATTTGTAATATTAGTTAGTATGTTTGTATCTAAATTAGCGGGTTTATGTGTCACTGACAGTAAAATGAAATTAATCAACACAAGAAATAGTTACATGTGTATTTTTCTAATAATACTTCATTTGATATGGCATTTATCACTTTAAGTTATAATAAATTATTTAACAAATAATACATGGCCATGAGGGCAATATGCAAGTTTAGGGACGGTTGGTCAGACTGAGGAAAGTATATGGCCCAAAGCGCAGCTGAGGGCCATATAGCTTCCGAGGTCTGAACAACCAGTCTGTAAACTTGCATATTGACCGTAAGGCCATGTGTTATTTGTTATATTATATCGAATTTAAATCCTTTCACCACTCATGTTGCTGACATTTTACTACGAGTATAATAATGTGTTTTCAAATAATTATTTTATTCTTCAGTATGTCAAATATCTAAAACCCCAGTCTGACTTTCATTTTCATGCAACGTAGCAAGATAACATGCTCTTCTTGTTATATTTCATTTTTGTTAATCAACTTAGCCATTTCGTCTGTTAGTGTTGCCGTGTAATTAGCACAACATGAAGGTCGCGTTAAATAAGACTGGATGACATCATAAATGGTCAATATAAAAATTATGGACTGGCTAGCCGGTCAATATGCGAATTATGGACCGGATGATGTCACATTAAATACAGAGGACGTTATGCAAATGAGGTATAATATTTTATTATGTTATATAGGAATCAGATGGTGGCACATAAAACCTTCCATAGATATGTTGTCCGAGCTAAGAGAGGTACAGCACAGGGTAGTAGAGACAGTCAAGGTAATGCTCCTAAATCTGCTGGAGCCTCTTTAAGAAGATATAATGAATCTGCTTTAATACAGGTACATTTTGATATAAAATATTTGACTAGCTTTTTGTTTAAATCTGTATTTTTTCCCTTCATCATATATAAGAATTCATCATAAGTCAATTTAAAAAAAGCCGCCGCCGTGGCATAGTGGTTAGCAGGGTTCGCGCTGCCGATCGCCAAATTCGCCAAATGCGCCAAATGCGATAAAATTTAATTTCTGGCGCCAATTTTGAAAAATTGGCGAATTTCGTGGCGACAAAAAAAATCGGCCGGTATAAATCTTCTTTATGTAAGTTTTGATATCGTAAGTGGCCAAGTTCATATTCGCAAGTGATAAGATATTGATTTAACTGATAACGACAGGCGGAGCGTTTGTCATGTTCGCCCTTTGATGTAATTTACCGTTAGCATGTCTGACTTCGAATCCGGAGATTGCAGGTTCGAAACCCATTTGCAGCAGGTCATACCCTATACATGAGTTGTCGGCCTCGTGGTAGGATAAGTTAGTACTGGTGATAGATAAGTGTCCAGGAAACCTATAGTAGGAAGAACTGGCCGTCGTATATATGACCTATATATGTGTTGAATACGACGTTTAAAAAAAACCCAAAAAACCAAAACAATTTAATAAATGTGTTTAGAGTGACTCAAAGATTATGAAAAATCATATAGTCACTAGTGTTTTTTTTGCAGGCCATTTTTTTCAATATTCTTTACTCTCCATATACCTTATTGATCGAGGAAAATTGACATTATCATCAAATTTTTATGGAAGAGTATGACTGACTGGTTCATTTATGTATAAAATATTAATTCACTTTAGTTCAAGTCTGCAGTTATTATACCATAAATTTCATTTTAGAATTTATTACATGTATGTTTTATAAATTTGTTATATAAGGCCTTAAGATAATGAAAAATTTTCTAGTTTTATTTTGCAGACTTCTGATCACATAGTTAACTGCTTAATGGTGTTTATGTAACTGTGTTAACCTGTTTTCGACTCGTTGGAATTTTCAAGTTTTAATATCAGTGTTAGAATCTCTTGATTTTATTTTCAGGAAGTACAAGAACTCATTTCTTCATGGAGTGAGTATATAAAAGATTGTGATAGGATATTCTTGCGAGCACCAAGTTTTAACAGAAAGATATTTTTCTCTGGTAAAACTCCACCATTTAGCAAAGATGACTCCAGGATTAGATTGATACCATTCCAGACGAGACGGCCTACATTTAATGAAGTTAGAAGAGTATACGAAGTTTTAGCTTCTATTGAATGTTATGGTAAGATTTTATCAATATTCAAAATGTCCCATGTAATGACATCATGTTAAGAAACAGTGAATTTATCTTTAAGGAACATAAATAAGTGAGTAGGTATTCTACATATGTCAGATAATATGGCATAAGCCGTTATCTTCGTGTCCTTGTTATTGGATCGAGCACAGATAACATACGCTAAAATCAGTGAGTTTTGTCTCACGTTACTTTGGCTAAGGCTGACTTCTTTAATCAATTGTTTTCTGAATTATTTTGAAAATATACATGGTTTTTAACGTTTAAAAAAGTTGAAAGTTAAAAAAAATCAATCTGTAAAATTGATCATAACTACAACTTGACCAGGTAGGGTTGTCTAGGAATACTGAACTTCTGTAATCCTGGACCCCTAGGCTAGAATTATGGTTCTGTAACTCAAGCCACTGCCTTTTAGCTTATCATTTTTTGTTGTTGTAGTATTGTAGATCGATTCATCTGCACAAAACATACAGTACCCACTAAAAGTTTGGAGACATTTTCAGATTGTAGGCCTGTTAAATAGCTTTTAGCTAACATTTGATAACTGTTAATTTTAAAATGCTTTGTAGTTTTACATTATTTTTTTGTGATCATTATTATTATAACAGAGACAACAAAAATAGCATAAAAACTTTGTTAGGGAAAATTATTGCAATAATCATGGTTTTGGAGGCTTTATGATGTCAGATGCTGGATCTTATAAAGTGTTGCATTCATGAAATTTGTTTTCATTTTATAACAAAACATACTTAAATATATTAAAAATAATGATTATACAAAAGTAATCGTCAAAATTCAAGAACTGTAGTAAATTTCTTTTGTCTCCAAACTTTTGGTGGGTACTGTATTTAACTACATGTAAATAAAGGAGGATGCAGTCTAGTTTTGCACTGACCTTCCATCAACATGTAATAGGGTTATCTTTTTAATTTACAGGGGATGAATCTAGCCTACAAGATTTAATTCCAGTTTCTCCTCCCCAAGTTTTTAATCCAGAGACTGGGCAGCTGGTACCTAAAGATGAATCCCAGCTTACACCTAGACAGAGAAAGATGCTTAACAAAAGACTAGGAACCAGTCCACTTGCTTTAGATGATAAACAAGCTTCCAGTGAGACTGACTCAGTTGATAAGCAAGCGTCTGGTGAAATGGATCCCAAAATGAAATTATCATCAGAAAGTTCAATGGATCTCAAATCTGCATTACCAGGTAAGAAAATTTGATTCTATTTTGTCTGAAATTTATTTGACTGTTCCAATTTTCCCTTACCAAAATTATAAACAGTATTGTTTAAAATTGTGTAGTATATTATTTTTGCACATGATTTAGTTAATCACTCGATTCTATTTAACTTAAAGATCAAAACTCATTGACAAATTTTGATTTTTCGGGGAAAGAAAGGTATTAGTTATTTCATGGGCTCTTGTCATCTGATAATTTGTGGTAAAAGAGAAATCAGTAAAAGACAATATTTGTTTACCTCATTAGTTCTTGTTGTAGATAATGTGACTGTAGACCCTGTTATGTTTGAATTGTAACAGCAGTGGTCCAGCAGTTGGTCACATGCCATAGGATTGAGAGGTCCTGGATTTAAACCCCTCTAGGGACACTACTTATTTCCTTTATATGCAGTTGTTCCACTCAACCCTGTGTTAATGAGTACTGTGAGGGATCACATGCCTGGAGGTGATTTCATTGATCAGGGGTTATCATACGGAATTTTAAAATCCGCGGAACAAGTATATAAAAGCAGACTAAAAACTTCTGATTGTTTATATCATTATTATAGAACATGTTATAGAAGATGGTAATTATTCATCATCTACAGCCAGTGATACAGAACTTGTTGAAACCATGGTTACCATAAATCTGATGGAATTAAAAGGTAGGTTGTACAAATGTCATTACATCATCTTATTAACTCAACGTCAGTGCTCGGCATTACTTCTTAAAATATGTTGGTAGGTTGGACAACTTGCTATATATTTCACTTGCCTGAACCAAAGTTGCTCAAACCCAAATGTAGATTATCAGGGACAATAGGACAACATTTTATGTGTAGCACTGATTTCTTATATTATCCATTGCTGCAACCTGACTCTACCTATCATATCTCGCCAACCCTAAAGTATTTTATTGATTCACCTTCAGGAATATTGGAAAGGAGATTATAAGTGAAAATCTCAATTGGCTTTGTTAAATAAAGAACTTTGAGCCTACCCAATCTCCGTAAACAGATATCCTGTAGAGCGTTGTCGTACAGGATCTCTACTGTCTCCATGGAAGGTCACGTCGAGATGAACTTTGTGTTGACCAATCAATGCGTAGCTTTCATCTAGACGAAAACACTATTAATCACATTTTGATTTCGTAATTTCAATTTTTAGACCAAGGTTTGCATGCTAATTTAACAGCGGTATTTTTCACAGTCTGTGACTGGGCAGCTCATTTCAAATTGCGTGATGTAGACGATGTAAACAAGTTACGTATCATAACAATTTCATCATGAATATTATGATGAGAAAAGGTCACGGGTTCGTTTGGAAAAGGCCAGATCTAAATTAGCGAGTATTACGAGCGGAAAATTTTAGAATGGGTTTTAATCAGATTAGAGCCTACCATACCTAACTTTTTGAAACTGTTGCTCTAAACTCAGTTTTTTTTTCAGAATTTGCTTGTAAGAAACCAAAGAGAAGAAAAAAGAGTGCTAAGAAATCAAAGACTCCTTTCTCCCAATGCCATAATGAACCAGATAGTAACATCATGGGTAGGTTTTAAAATGCATGGGTGCAAGTTTTCAGGCATATGCCTGAAGTTCAGGTTTTTCACAACAAATTAGACAATGTTTTGCTATTAAATTATGAAGAAAAATGGTTTCAAATTACAGTTTTCAGGGTTTTCAAAATTTTCATCTTGCACCCATGAAAATTTATTTTTAAACTTGTGATAATAAGCTTTTCACACCCATCCTGACCCCGTAAAAAATATATTTTTACCCAAGTTATTTTAGAGGCCAGTTTCTCCGTTATGAAGTATTCTATTTCTTAGATTTATGTATGCATGCATAGCTAAGGCTTTGCTCTTTAGAATGACACCAACATCTTTTACATATGCCCGAAAAAAACAAATATTGTAGGCTGATTAAAAACACCACAATCAATGCAGATTTTGTACAAATATCAAAAAATCAATATACAATTATCATACACTGATAATTTACCTTCATTTGTGTTTATTGATTTTTCAACATTAGCCCACAAACATTAACATAATTTCTATTGTTAAGGCCACAACAAGTTGATCATGTGTTCTACGAATTTTTCTGAAAAAAAATGGGGCGAGCGAGCGAAGAAAAAAAAATGAAAAAGTCTTTATTCACTTGCTTTATATAGCGGTTTAACCAAATTTTTATGAGCGAGCAAGGTAATGAAAAAAATTTTTTTTTAAAAACTCAAAATTAAGGTGCGAGCGAATCCATAGAACATATGATTAACTTGTTGTGGCCTAACAGCTTGTTTTTGGAACAAAATTTTGGGACAATGTTTTTTCCCCAGCATTTGTGTTGTTTGGGTGCTACATGGCCAATAAGTGTCAATGCACCTTTAAACAATATGAAATAAATAAATGTTTGTTAAATATGCGTACTGGTGAAGTCATGGGAAGGTCCATTCTAATAATTTACTATGAATACTTTTGTAGATGAGGAGAAATACCATTTAAAGAATAATCTCTATACAGCATGCAAAGTTGGTGATAAAGAAATGTTGAAGAATATGTTTGCTATCCTTTTTACCTCACCACAACCATCATCATCAGCAGCAGCAACAGCATCATCGTCATCAAATGTTGATACTAAATCTGACATGAATGGTGAAGTCCAACCTACTCAGCATTCTACTGTTGACAAGACTGAAGATGGAAGTAAAACTTTTGAAACTATACCTAAAGATATTCCAGTTTCCTGTGATAAAAGTGAAGGTGATAGTATTGAAAATAATGCTAGTTCTGAAGATGGTTCTCTTGACAAAGGTATAGCTGTTATCAATGATAATTTAGAGATCTCTGAAACTGAAAGTGCTGAATTAATGGATAGAAATGTTGGAAATGCAAATGCTACTAAATTAGGACTTGATGATGGTAAAGCTATTGATAAAAAGTTTGAGATCTCTGAAGGTGAGAGTGTTGAATTGACTGATGATAGTGTTGGTAATAAAAATGTTGTAGATTTTGGTGAGGTTAGAACTGGAAATAAAGATGAAAATAGTGATACATGTGATGAAATTAATGAAGATGTTAAAGCAACTGTCTGTGATGAACCTGCTAAGACTAGTACTAATGTAGAAAATACCACTTCTGTTGTTGATACAAGTATTCCTAATAATGAGAGCACTTGCACTCCTTCTGAAGTTAGTGACACTACTAATGATGTAGAACATGACAACAAAGGTGATAATTATAATGTAAATGATTATACTTCTTCTGAAGTTTGTGATAAAACCAAGGATGATGTCGGAAAAACTGGGACTGAAATTTTAAAACCCAAGAATACAGTTCATTCAAGATTAAACCTAGATTCTTCAAGGACTACTTCAGATATAAACAAAGTATGGCCTGACTTGTCCCCTGTTGTTACACCTAGTATTCTAAATGAACAGTTTGGTGATAATAAGACAACATTCCTACATGTAGCATCTCGTGAAGGTCATGTTACCATAGTAACATTGTTAATGGAAGCTGGAGCAGATCCTGCTATAAAGTAAGATAATATTCATCATCATCATCATTATTATCATCCAGTTTAGTTTTAACAGTCCGTTGATTATTCCTTTGGTAAGGGTGAGGCCTGTCTGTCTCGTCTGGAGCTAAGTCTTCCATGACTAGTTTTTTATAATTTATGCCTGCACTACTAGCTCAATCAGTAGCGCACAAGTCTACTTATTTAAGGGTCATGGGTTTATTCATAGATGGGGGATACTTTTGTGAAGTTTGGTCATGAAATAACTTCTACAGCCATTCCTTCTACTGCTGATTCTTAATCATGGAAGGGCAGTTGTCAATCACTGACTGAAGCATGTGCATAGTTACTGGTTAACAGCTTAATCCAGAGAAAAGTAGGTTCACTAACCACCATTATATGACATATTATACAATGTGTTGCTATGACCTTAAACCCAACTAAAAAATGGTCGACAGCAGTAAACCAGTCAATTTTACGAATTATATCGAATAGCTTCGCGAACGGAAGTGGAAAATACCAAGATTTGACGGTAAATCCCAAGATCTCGGAGCTGTATTAGGATGGTCATACCTTAACAGAGCATTCAATATTTTATTTTATTGTCATGGTTCTTGACATTCTAAAGTCTAAGTTTGAGTACTTAGCTTAATGTTTTTATTGATTCTACTTCAAATTTGTAATTTTAATGACTCGTCATTATTCACTCTCTGTTTCAAATTTCTTGGTACAATAAAGTCCCATGTTCATCATAAGTAAACTGGGATTGTCGTTTCACTAACATGTTTTCATTTCTATTTTATAAATGTCTTTTTCACTTTAATACTGTTTTTAGTTTAATAAACTGTCAAAATTTCAAAAACAGTTTTTCTGCAAAATTATTGTATTATTGAAATTTAATGTTTTCTTTGTTATATATTTTTCAGAGACAAAGGTGGTCAAACTCCATACATGGTTGGTAAAGATAAAAATACTAGAAATGAATTCAGAAGATTTATGGGTAAATGGCCTGAAAGATTTGATTATGGTAAAGCTCAGGTGAGTTGTACTTAACACTTGGTTCGGGATTTTACCTTTAGTCACCATCTAACTTGCATGGGTGAAAGTTTTCAGTATTAATACTGATTTCAGCATTTCAAGAATGAAATTCTGTATGTAAATTATATGAAATCTGTCTATTTCAGTATTTTGAGAAAGGGTTTTCAGTATGTTTAAAACTTTCATCTTTCACCTATGTCTAAAGGAGCTGATAGTTAACTTATCTTTATTTCTTGAAATTTATTAATGTTAGATTCCGGGGCATGACTGAGCAGTTAAGATATTGGACTGATAATCATGGGATAGCCAAATCAGTGTTTGTTAAAATCATGTCCAAAACCCACCTTGTCTTTTCTTTGAGCATGAAACTTAATACATTCTGTTCAGTACTGGGGAACCACCGTGAAACAGTTTCTAGGGTAAATAATCTAAGTTGTAAGAACTTGTTTCAATGATCAACCTGAAAAAAACTTGTATAGGTATAGATGGACTTCTATCCTAGTCAAAACCTGTCTACTTTTTCATTAAATAAACCTAGGCTAGAGCTTGGTTCCAATATGAAATACCAATGAACCAGCATGCACTTTACTTCCAGAACAGTTTATTATTATCAAATTATAATTGCAATCTTAAGACTTACTGTAAGAAATTTATACTACTAGCAATATACATGTTTTACTACATGTATGTTAATCAATGCATGCCAATAACTTATATACTTATATTAACTTTTAAGTTGGTGTCTCAAACAGTCCCTGCTAGCTTTCATGAGAACTTTTTTTTACTGTTTTATTTTGCTTTTAAATTGTAAGCATCCGGTAAACTCTGTCACTTTGGACTCCCAGTTGCACTTTGCCCTGGATCCACTTGGACCCTAGCAAATACTTGGCCCCAGCATTTTTTTCAGTCATTTTAGTTTTCCTCTTTTTCACCCATGCATTTGTTGTGAAAATACTCACTGTTACAATGGTTACTATAGATTCCTGGACCTCTAACTGAGGAGATGGAAAATGATAAAAAGAGAAAAGAAGCAGAAAGAAAGAAACAACAAAGAAAACAAAGACAAGAGCTACAAAAAGAGCGCAAAGAGATTGAAGAAAAGAAAAGAGCTGAAGAGAAGGAGAAACAGAGATTTCTTAATTTATCTGACAGAGAAAAGGTTTTTTATGATTTCTTTATTGTACATGTAGTTACTTCATAAATTTTTACATGAGATCAGTCTGTTTATGTTGTCTATGTGTTTGTTTTTGCTTCAATAATTTCTTTAAAACTTAACTGAAACTGTGATGCATATAGTTATTGTATCTGTAATTACATGTATCTGTTCTGTTCTGTTTATCTCATTAGTGACAAAGCTTCATGTAATGGCATATCCAAAATCTGGCAAAATAATAATTAATATATGCCTTGTAAAAATTGTTGCGCATTGATGTTATTGTTGGTAGTGGCGAAATGATGAAAAATAGGTCAACAGAAATTTAGCTAATGCTTAGAATGGCATAAAGATATACTACATGTTTAAAATGTTTGTGTAGTAAATTTAATGAATATTATGTGCATGAAATAAGGGACTTTAGTCAGTTATTTCCCCTTGTATACTCTTCAAATGGGTAGGTCCTATTAGTTGGATTACTCGGATTTTACCCTTACTTTTCAATGTCACTTTGCCAAAATTAATCTTAAATTACTTTTTTTTGTAAATCAGTTAATTTGTTTGAAATTCAAGCCAAGTATTTTTAGGGTAAAGATCTATCTAAATTTCATCATTTTGGTTAATATTTTCATTAACAAGGAAAATATTAAATGAAATATTTTGTTATCCTTACATAGGAATTGAATGATAAAATCTGAGGATTCCAACTGTAAGATCCTACTTACCAATTGGATTGCTTCAGATTTTATCAGGGAAAGATAACTGACTAAAGTCCGGTATTATTTTTGTCTGAATTTTAAATATTTATAATCAATACAGTCAATTCGCATTATCTCGACTACTCTTGTGTCGACATTTCGTTGTCTCGATTGAAAATCAAAAGTCCCGATTTTTTTCCTTCTTTATCTATATGAAAAAATCATGTTTGACTCGATCTTTTTGTCTCGACATTTTCGCTCTCTCGACTATAAATTTGAGTCCCAAAGTGTTTTTTTACTATGAAAATATAATGTTTAAGTCGACTAGACAAAGAAATTATCGGCGATCCGTTGAGGTGCGAATAATAACACACGCCCATTGTTTATCGATTAGCGCCTGTATAGATAATCTGTTTAAAAGAACGTGTCAAGATTGAATTAACATGTCATTGTAATATACAAACTAATTGACATGACTAAATGAAACCATTGTTAAATAAGTCGAGTGTTAATTGACAGATGTAAAAAATTACAAAAAACACTGTTTGTGATACTCGTTACTTTTTTGTGTACATTAATGCTTATCACTCATTATATTTTGTTTAATGAATATTTTGTCCAATAAAAATAAAAAAAAACAAATATTTATTGTTATTTCTAATTATTTAATTTCGTCATTTAAGTTGGTAATGTATAAATGTACGGCATCTTCTTTGCATGATAAATTAATCACTCTAAAGACCTGTTTGAAAAACGATGTTTACAACTGTTATGGATCGATAATAGAAAGGCACACATTTAAAAGATATGCTGACATTCTTGTAGTTCAAGTCTATATTTTTTCGTGACGTAATAGTCAACTACTCTTCACACACACAACTGGATAATATCAGCAACTACACAAAACTATCAAAGAGAGGCCGACATACACGATGACAGTGCTGGGGTTGTACGAAATAGTATATGAAGTCAAACACATACACACACAATTTATCTGAGTGGCTTCAAATATTCAGAAGAATATACGTTTGGTTAGTCATTACATCTTGATACAGTCTGTAAATTAGTAGAAATGGAAAGTAGATTTTCGGAAAATACGCGATTTTGTTCAATAACTTGTCGAGAGAGAACTGTACCAGCGGGAAAAGTGTCACAAAACCTTTAGAGTACAAGTTCATGGTAAATTCCTATTCACAGGTGCAGAAAGGCGATAATGTTAAATTACCCTCTCTGAACAGGTATAACTGCTACTGATGACATCGGAGTTAGCTCCCTTAAAATATTTTGTTTATTATGTTTGTCTCGACTTTTCGTTATCTCGACTATTTTTCAACGGTCCCAACTAAGTCGAGATAACGAGAATTGACTGTATATGGGTATTTATTTTGTCAAATTATATTTCATCAGATATATATTTATACACTTATTAATGTATAGTTTTCTATTTTTTTTCTTATTTTCAATAGAGAGCTATAGCAGCAGAAAAAAGACTTGTATCCCAGATGACTAGTCAAGGAGAAGATAAACCAGTACTAAGGTAGGTAACTTGTAAACAAGTGGTGCTTTGTACAAAAATTTTACGAAAAAAATCTCGTAAGTCAAAAGCAAGTAACCTTAATATTACGCTCATTTTTTGGCTTATCAATTCTAAATATTTTAGAATTATGTGGAATTGTGTATACCTTTTAAATATCATATCACAGTTATGCTTATTATCTGTCTGACTTTGAAGTGCTTATTATATGAAACTGACTTGCAAAGATTATTTTCGTAAGAATTTTTGTGAAAAGCACCACTGGTTATGATTCAGAGGTTGGTTTACTGGAAATGGAATCTAGCAAGTTTGGTATTTATTTCATGGTCATGGATGATTATACAGTACTAAGAATGTATTGAAATGTACAGTTTTGTTAACTGAAGCCCCTTTTAGTATCATAATTATTAGTAGTAGTAGCAGTAGTACTTCTTGTGTTAAATGTAATGAGCAAAGTTTTCCTTTTTATCTGATAAAGGGTCAGAGAAGAAAGGCCAAGTAAGAGAAGATAGACTTGGAGTAGAGACAACTTAATGGCTGCGATAGGGGAAAAGGGCTAGGAAGAGAGGAAAAATATTGCAGTAGAGAAAAATGACTGTTAATATTAAGAGAGAACTTGGAATAGAGAAAAATAACTTTGTACAGAACCCTGCTTTTTGACTGATACCAATGAGTAATCTGATATTTCTACAACTTACATACATGCATTCCATGTTATAGTCCAACAGAATTAACCTGAGCTTGAACTACCTAATTATAATAATTACACACTTCACTTACATTAAATCGTGAGTTTCTGTATGTATGTATATGGTTATACACATGGTTATAGCATCCGATGTGACTATAAATCAATTTATTAAAAGTGGCATGTTATTGTACTTTTAATTTTGGACACATTCGTTTTTGGGTAAACAAGTAAGTCGGCAATATTATGGCACAGTTTCAAAGTATTTATTCTTAAGAAAACAACATTAATTGTTCAGTACGTGTATTTTGCCGAAAGCTTCCGATAAAGCGGGATTTACAAACAAAGACAAAAATAGACTGTAAATACTGAGTTTAATATATCCTTGCATAAAGGTCAAGCTCAGGTTAATTCTGTTGGACTATACCTTGGTTCTCATATTTATGACTCCTAACTGTTGATAGTTTACCTGTACCTTTTATTTTGTTAAAGTAACCATAGAAATATTTGTTGTTTTATTTTCAGTCGATGTTTTCAATGTGGTGCTGATATGACTGGTAAAGTACCATTTGAATACAATGACAACAAGTTCTGTACACCTAAATGTCTACAAACTCATAGAAAGTCACAGAAGAAGTTATGATACATCCACAATCTCAGTGTTACATTTGTTCAAAATTTTATTTCTATTTTATCATCGACTGTGCAATTCCGGATTTACTATATTTGTTATGCTTTTAGGGTTTTATGTCTTTGTGATGAAGTTTATCTTACAGTGTGTAATCTGAAATGTTGATGAATTATTTTTGCAATTTGTTTGTTTTCAAGGGAATGGTGGAATGGCAAAGTTGATTCTTGTTTGTTGATTCTTGTTTGATAAATACCTTAGAATGGAAATCTTCATATCATCATCTTCATTAAGTTCAAAAATATTTTTTGTACTCATAATACATTATACATGCATATTTGATAAATATATAATACATTGTATGTATAAATAAATTGATTATACATTGTATGTAATAATAAAAGATTTCCATTCAGAAGTATTAATAATTGACTAGTGATTTTGCTGTGTATTTAAGCTTACAAAGAAACTCATCTTTCTAGAATTCTGATTATGAATATAAAAAAAACAATCAACTTAAAAAAATGTTTCATAAAGCCTATATTTATTATTGATATTATAAATTATTGATAAACTATTTGGATTACACCGAAATCTGTTGTCAATGTTATGTTGTATTTTGTGCTTGTTATCTTTAAATTAAAAACTGGAATTAAATAATTTGTCTCATAAATTAAAGGAAAACCATAAACATTTATTTCATTGTCTTGTTACTAGCCTGTGAATAAAAGGTGCTTATTTTGTTGTTGACGTCTCTTTTCATAAAATAAAGTTAATTAAATAAATTGTATATGGTGTATTTCTATTGAGTTTGTCTTATCTTTGCAGCTGTCATTGTACTTTTTTGTTGAGTTTATGTCTCTGGCTTAGTGTGTATTAAGCTATATTTGATGATGCAGACAAAATAGTCATTTAGTATAATGTTGGGAACCATTTTGAAGACCTTATTTCGCAGTTGCAAAACCACACGACTATGACTTACAGCTCTTTAAAACTTTAGAGTCCATATATAGGTGTATTTTTTAGTTTTCTTCCTGGAACTGTAGCATTTATGATGTCATGAGCACATGCTATTGCCACAGTGTAATCAGTACAAACATAATGAAAATATGTACATGTATTCTGTTAAAACCAACATCATAAAAACATTTTTAGTTGTGTAAGATATTTCATTTTACTCCATACATAGATTGTTAAAGGAAGTTATCGATAATGCTTGTAAATGAGTGTTGAGAAGTATTTTATTTAGATGTCAAGTACAACTTGTGTGTGTTTAAATAAAGGGTCAGTGCAAAGTTAGTGTACAATTATAATTATAAACATGTGAATACAAAACCCAACTTTTCATACATGAGCATGATTGAAGTGCAAGTATTAGCATTAAAAATGTAGGAGACAAGCTACAAATTTGCAGTTTACCAAGCTATACTATATTGGTTTTTTTACTGAATACTGTGAAAGGACACATTCAAACTGCAACTTAAACACTGAACTTAAAACGTAGCACAAATTGTAGGAAGAATAAATCAATTGATGAGCAGTTGGTGTCTAGATTAGGGTTTTTAGAGTATAAAACTCCACTAGGAACTTACAGAATACCTTTATGATGTGTTGTCTTGCACCCTATATGATTCACCCTCTGGTTCAGCTCCTGGTTAGAACTTAAATTCCATTTTTGAGAATGTACTGAAGGATGATTATAGGGTAGGTAACAAGTAAAAAGGTAAGTAACTCCTAAGAGAACTCGGAATTCCAGTGGTTAGACATTTTTCCTGTCTTGAAATATTTGTAAAAATTATAACGGGTATTTGAGTTTACTCCCAGAGAAATTCTGAACAAATAAACAGAGTAAAGTGATGAGTTGAGAGATGAGAGGAATTGCAAATAATTTACATCATGTTGAAAATAAACTTCCTTTAAATAGCTATCATTCCAGAATATTTAGACTTATTCATTTTACCATTACTCAATGAGTAGGCCTATAGCCATTTATTAATAAATATTGAATGGAATCTCTTTTAAAAATACAGAAACACGTATAACTTAATATCCTCATTCTCGTTCCCAGTGGTTATCAAGCTAGTATCGAGAATCCTGATAGCCTCTGGGTACGAGAATGAATATCTTTGACATGAGTGGGAATAAAAGTCATATAAAATGACAGTTCGATATTATTGCTTTTTTAATAACACAGAAAATAAAAAAAATCATTATTTAGATGCATTCTGTCGATTGTTGCAAACTTTTCGGCTTTTTGCTTTCGTTATATTATTACTCAAAATCTCGATTTTACGTTTGACATGTATAAGCGTAAAACCACGTGTACCGGATGTTTACATTTTGCGCGTCTTGTTTATGAATGGGAACAAGGGGAGTAACTCTAAATGTCATGTTCTCGGATTTTTAGTACTTCGTGGAGAGAAAATGACATAAAAACATTTGAAACTGGAAGAAATCATTATCACTTATGATTTTCTGTGTTATGTCTCTGTCAAAGCGCTTATTATCTCGAAAACACTAAAAACATAAAAGTAATATCACCGAGGGTCATGACATTAACACTACTTTTTATCCAATGATATTTCGACTAATAAGTCACATGACTTGAAAGCAGAATTCTTGTGTACAGTGGTAAAGTTGTGCAGAAGTCGTCGAGCGTCAGTTGTGGTTAAACAGAAATTCCTGAATAAATACTTGTTTTTGAGGATTGGAATTTTGGACTTTGTGGAATAATAATATATTATTGTATTATTTGGATTAAAAAATAAGAAATGTCTGGGCAAGGTCCCACATCGGCGCATAAAATGCGTCCTATGAAAGCCGTCAAGCCTTTCATATTGAAGAGCAGCCCCAGTCCGTCGTCTCCAACTTTAGGGAGTTTTTCATTCCAGAGGAGGTCTCCTGTGGCAGACAGTCGCCATTCGCCAGATAGAAGATCTCCTGGCTCGCCAGCCAAAGGTAAATGTCTAAAAATGTATAAACAACATGTAAGCATGGTTTCTCGATTTTGGCAGTGTGCCATCACATTGGAAATGGGATCTTTGTCAAGTTTGTTAAATAATTTAATGAGCGTTTTAAATTATAAGGTGACTGTACGTTTATCACCTTTAAATGGTTGAATCTATTTTAAACAAATCTATTTACAATCAAATTCTGTATTGTTTATTTTTATGAGATATGACAAATGACATTACTCAGCATGTTATGTTGATTTCATGTTGTCAATGTCTCAAGTACTGTCACTCACTCTAGCTGATAGAGCATAAAATACTTGTGTGTAGGCCACTGATATAATGTTGTGATCTTAATGTTTGATGGGGGTTTAGCCATGTGGCAGGATACAGTTATAAAAAAGTAAATTAGGGGTGACAGTGAATAAAAAGATAACAGTTTTTACTTTATTTTGCATTATAACTTGTTATAAAGAGGGTTATTTTTTCATATGTTGCTCCTTCGCCATTCTCTATGACATTGCTAATTAGATGACTTTGTTGTGTATTAATGTTGTCCAGAGTGCTATTGTTAGAAGGATCTTTAATAGATGAGGGTAGTTAATTTTTCTACCTGGCACCGACTAATTTACTTTGAGGTCTTGCATGTTTCTCTATCTCATAAGGCTCAACAGGAATCAAGGAGGCTCACTAACTGTTACCTATTACCTGAAACTCCAAAGAAACCCATGGTCTGTTGGTAACCCTATAAAAATCCATGGTCTGAACTGAGATGCGAACCCACAACCTCTCAAGTCGTTAGCGGACACTCTACCACCTCGCCATAAAGCTAGCTTGATGTTAGGAATTCCTCCAATAAATGACTGAACATTTTGATGCCGATTAATTTGCAGTCACTAATTAGGGACTTTAGTCAGTTATCTTTCCCTGATAAAATCTGAAGTAACCCAATTGGTAAGTAGGTCCTAACAGTTGGAATCCTCGGATTTTATCATTGAATTCCTATGTAAGGATGACAAAATATTTCATCAAATATCTTTTTTTGTTAATTAAGATACTAACAGAAATAATAAAATTTAGATAGGTCTTTACCCTAAAAATGCTTGGCTTGAATTTCAAACAAATTAAATGATTTACAAAAAAGTTACTTAAGATTAATTTTGGCAAATTTACATTAAAAAGTAAGGGTAAAATCCGAGTAATCCAACTAATAGGACCTACCTATTTGAAGAGTATACAAGGGGAAATAACTGACTAAAGTCCCTTATTGTAAAAAATAATTCATAGCAATTTTCAGGAATCCTGACAGAATCCCTGAGAATCACTGGGATTCCTCCCAAGCTTTTGGGATCCATGGAATCCCAGGACATTATCTTGAACTTGGACTTCTTATAAATCTTGCAGCATTAGGCTTAACCTAATATTAAATTATTATTGCTTAACCCAAAGTCCTGGTTATTAAATCAGACTCCTTACTTGTTGATTGTGGTTAGTTCCAAGAAAACTTGCAATGTGCCTGAAATAGATTCTCTTAACCAATGTGATCATGGGCATCTTCTTATTTAACCCAGATAAACATGTCTCTGTTGTATCCTTAGCTCATTAGGTAAATGCCTGACTTTGAATAGAGATCTAGGGTTGGATTCTTGATCCGGTAGAACATACTTTACCTTTGACATTGTGGAGCTAGGTAAATGGCCATTCTCTCTCCTATTGATGTATTAAGAAGTCAAATATTGGTCACTGACATAGGATGTGCAAAGTACTGGTTAAAAAACATTGGTCAAGAGCTCTAAGCCTCTCTAGTGATTGTAAGTTGGTGAACTAATGGCTATGATATGACTGAATGTCGATAAAAACTCCCCATTGGGATTGATACATCATTATCAGTAGCCCAATTATCTAGATCCCAGATCTATGTAATTTCTGTTATGGGAGAAGAGTGGTCCAGAGAATGTTTTCATCAAGAAATATGAAATCTACCTCAGCTCCTTTATTCAAATAGTCAGAAATGCTCCAGCTTGCCGCAGGGACTGAACTTAGTGATTTAGTCCTTAATTGTGTGTGGAATAGCTGCTAATAAATGACAAGTTTTGGTTTCAACCTCAAAAATATTCTGAAATTGATTTTATATGATTAAAATACAATATATACATGTATGTGACAATCATAAAGTCTTTTTGTGTGGAAAAAAACAACAGTTCTAAGCAAGCTGTCGCTATACCTTAAGATTTTTATAATTTCAATCACAGTATACAGTCTTTGTCGGACAGTGATTTTCAAAATTTTGTAATCTTAGATTTCACAATATTTCAGTCTGTATGTGTAACAGAATATTGTAAACTATAGTAAGTTGTCTACATTGGGTGGAATAGTATGTCTATGATTACAAAAATAGGCCAAACTCCTCTTTGTACGTCATTAAAAAATCACCTTGTATTATGTTCATAGAAATAGATTTAAAAAGTAGATAATGACTTGGTATTTAAGAACTGATGAGGTGTAAACTTACTTTATAATTGATTGTGTATATTACACTATATAATAATAAGTACTTTACTACAAGGAAAATAATTCCATTTAAAATCACTCTAGCGTATTTAGTTGTATGGTGTTATTTGGCTTTTAGCCACAATGTCGTAGATCTAAAGTATTGTCCGTTAGGTTTTCAAATTCGTAATTTAAAACCCCCCAGTATACAGATAAGAATTCTCATATTTCTGTTTCTTCGTCCAGTTATGTTATTCATGAATCTTAAAATATGTTTTCTATGTTCATTGCTGATAATGTATTGTGATTTATGACTGATAACTTCTAACTTTAATTGTTTTGAACTTATTTACTAAGGGTGAGACTTATGTTTAAGTATGTGCTATTTTACTGTTGCTCATAAAACAAAATTTAAGTATGTGCTATTTTACTGTTGCTCATAAAACAAAATTTGACCTGTATAATTTTTCTACAGCATTATATCTTTAACACAGTTATGTTTATGAGACCTCAGAGGTATGTTGGATTAATGATGCAGGGAATTTGTTGCATGGCTTCATTGTAATGGCTTCAGACCAGTCATTGGCTTATATTTTCTCAGAGTCAGTGCTAGTCTGATATTTATTATATAATAAAGTAAAGACCAAAATTATTAACTAACCTCAAAAACCTGCCTATAGGATATGATATAAGTAATTTTCCCCATTCCAAGGCTTCAAGCTAGTTTATTAGGGCAAGGACTGCACATTTGCTTATCTTTATACTAAACATCACATGGACAGATGTATCAGGTTGCTGTCTGGCTGGCATGTTATTAGGGTTTTAGCCACTGACTGATGAACTTCACTAAGTGTTATGCACTATGTAGCCCTGTTTTCAAAAGCTACCTGGTATTCAGAGCATCTATATCTCTTCTCTGCTGATTGCTAGTTTACATTAGGTCATAAATGTTTCATTAGTTCCATTTATACTTTGCTTGGCCTGAATGTTGGAAATAATGGCAGTGTTTATTTTGTCAAATATCAACTGTTCTCTGCATGTTTCTTAAATTTATGCATTATCTCTACTTTACAGATTGCTAGCACCAGCTGTCTAAGGTCTAAATTACAAAGTAATTCCTTTCATATGATTAAAAAAATGCCTAAAGCTAATGTAAAACGTTACAATCGTGCAGATTGAATTTTGCAGTTTTGAATGCAAAGCAGGTTTTGATATGAGTTTTGTACGAATGGAGAGCCACTTTAATGTCAGCTGTACTTGTGTTTAGATTCATAATTATGTTAATCAGTTTTCTCTATTTGAATGCTGCGGTGATGTAGTGAAGTGTGATACAATGTTTCAGTATTGGATGATAGCCATACAACTGGTGATTAGTTTTGACTGATGACTAGCACTTTGATTGCATATTTCTTACAAAGTTTGAAGATTAAATGCTGAACAATGATATTCTTTCCTGTAGTATGAATACAGAATGTATTAACATTATAACAATGGTTGGGCGCATTCCTTCAAACCCTTGGACCCTTTCCTTTCATTTAAATATTATTCGGGATGTGGTTTCAGTTCACTCTCTGTTCACTGTAATTTGTTCACTGATTTTGTTTAGCATTGTAGTACAGGAATACAAACTTTTAATGTTTTTAGGACCTAAAATCATTTAAATGAATTTGAAAGTCAGAAAAAATCTTTGTATTGTATGAACTTTATCTTGTGACCAACAGGCTTAACTGTCTTTTGTGAAGGTTATTATAAAATATGGTAAATGTTTTCTTTTGCTGACAGAATTGGATTGTCATAATTATTTTATATACATGCTGTGGCCACTAAGCCACACTATATTAAACAATATATTAAACGATAGTGACTGACTTAAGCCTTCTGTAATATGTTATTGTTTGTTTCATTATCTTCCACATTTAAACTGGAAAAGAGTTTGGACCAACATTTTCATTTGCTCTTTAAAAAAAACTCTGATTCATGTATCATGTATTCAAAAATTGTGTGGTAGAAAATTTTGTCCCACATACTGTGATGAGGACTAAGCAGTAAACTGATGCTGTATGCTGCTTTGTTTCTACAGTATTGACCTTGACCAATTAGCCAAATGCCTAAGATTTGTGATACTTTTTTGGTTTGTAAAATTTACTTATTTCATATAATAAGTCTAGTTGATGATTATGCTCTATTATGCTATAAAGCATATTTAGTTGGGCTAGTGCTCATAAAACATGAAGAAGAAGATCAATCTGCAGTCTCAGTTATTTAGTTTCTGGTGTCAGAAACTAAAGTTAATGTCTATATGGCCTAATGTGTGTATCAGTCTCTAGTCTGTAATAGACTTTGCCTTTTAGTGTTATATTCAATACTGCTTTATTCTGCAATCACTTTCAGTATTAAGACTATTCAAAATTTAATTTCAAAATTTAATGCCAGTAAAGTGAGGTGTATTATTCAAGTCCCCTTGTGTGTGTCTTTCTATGACAGATTTTTGCCTCTGGGGATATTTGTCTGCAAAGCTAAAATTTTCATTACTCAGATCTGCTGAATCATCAAATAATGTAAGATTTCTCAATTATACCCTCTAGATCCTTCAGTTTATTACTGGAAGATTAAAACAGACTACTTTGGCTTCACTTTATTAGAACTAAAATGTATTGTTTAGGCCATCCTTTAATAAGTGTTTGTTTGTATTTTTACGACTGACTTACAGAATTGCTGTTATTCAAATTTTTTATTTGCTATTCTGAATATTTTTTGTTATGTTGAGAAAAATTGCTCTCACAACTTGTGTACAGGTTAACTATACTGTGCTAAAATACTTAATTTTTCTTGAACTCTGGTCAGATTTTTTATGTTATTTAGTACATTAAGGAAAAAAATACCAGCTAGCCTAAATATATGAAATAAGTTATTTTCACTAGCCCTAAATAATTTTAACTAGTTTTGAGCTTTGGGCTTGTGTGTGTTAAGGCGATGACTAACAATACTTCTGGCCAGCTTGAATGCCAGGAGCTTGTTTTTTTATTATTATAAAGCAGAATAGCAAGGTGCTACACCCTGCCATTTTTCTCACCTCCCTGCCCCTTTTAGTCTCTTTTTGATGCAGTATTAGTACATTTGAGACATTAACCCTCAGATATTCCCTGCCCTTTTTTCTGCTGCCCTGCCCTTTTCTGAGTTCTAGAATAATCACTATAAGTACACTAGAGCTGTCACGATATACCGGTATACTGGTATATTGCAATACGCAGCTGCGGCAACACGTACCGTGGTACGATTTTAACGTACCAGTATTAACTATTTTGCAATATTTTTAATTTCATTGGAAAATTCTTCCATTCGCAAAATAAAAGTAGCGAAACGTCAGTTTTTCCATTGTTCATTCCATCTAAACTTAAGTTACAAGAATTTAACCGATTGGGACGCGTCACAGTCCTAAACTACCGTATATACTTAAAGAGGCTAGATTCTATGAGTAGCTGCATGTGAAATTTGCAATGTTTCTGTTAAATACAGTGGAGGCAAAACGAATCTAAAAGCCCACAATATATCATGGTACGTATTGCCACACGATGCCAGCATATTGCAATATATCGCGGTACGCTTCTGGCGTATCGTGACAGCCCTATTAATTTCTGTCACAAATCTTATGATTGGAATTTGGTGATTCATAGAACATTTATTCCATTGCTTGTGTTAATGTGTTATAAAATTAACTCCAGGTTTTAATAGTCTATTGAGAGAAAAAACAACTGAGTCAGGTAGAATAGTTGGGGGAATTTTCTCACAGAAATTCCTTATTATGTCTCAATGTGATATCTATCATGAGATTGACTCATACAGGAAATTGTCTCTCTATCAAAACAGACAGGTAAAATCAGTTAATTGGACTTGATCAATAAAATTAGAAATCTGTATGAGAGATATATATCTAAGAAAATAATTGTCATTTATTTCAAGGGGTGGTCCACGGATCAAGAATTCAGGGGATTTCTGTTTAGTATTTCCCATGGTTTTTATACAACATTAGTTCAGTTATTGCTGTAAATTTCCAGGAGAATTAGTCAAACTTATGCTTTATTGTACAATTTACTATAAATGTGCAAAATCATCTAGCTAGTAGCTAGACTATATGAAATCAGTAGGTTGGCTAAAAACATTGTGAATCCCATTTAATAAAATAACTATAGCCTTTGTCTGCTCAATCCCCTAAATTTTATTGTGTTCTTTCATGAAATTCTCTGATGAAATAACCTTGAATTTGACTTTAATATTTTATTGTGTATGTAGCAGTAAAGATAAATAATTCACCTGTGACTAAGGGGTTGTAGTCTCTGACTTCAAATAAGGGTTACCACATTTTGATCTGTGGTGATGGGTTTGAGTCTGTCTTTAGTAATGGATCATGAATCTTTATATTTTAAGAAAGTAGACATGTGCTTACAGAAGATAGGAGTATAGCACTGATTCTTCAGAAAAACAATGATGAAGTTAATTGTCAGCCTCATACTTGGTCAATTTTCTAAGGAAATCGCTGCCCAGTGCTTTGTCCTTTAATATCCATCTTAACCAAAAGTAATAAGTATTTGATATCAATTCTAGGTTACCAGCCAGCTTCTGATAAGCCTAAGAAACTGACAAAAGATTCTGACTGTTAAAAAATACAACTAAAATACTAAATCTCTTAAAAAGCTAAAGCACATCTACAATTTATGACTGGCTTAAAGTGGCTTGAACCTTGAATTTACTTTACTTGTATGTACATAACTTATTGTCCAATAAGACCAAGGACTATAAATTTTAATGACTATTGACAGTATTTATTAAGTAAGAAAATAATAAAAATTTGTCGGTTATAAAAATTTAAAAGGATCATATAATGTACTTACGTTGAAGGGTTATAAATAAGAATGTATTCTATTACATATCTCAATGTATAAGATATATAAATGTATTGTGTAACTTGTCTGCCAAGGCCATTAGGAATTTGCTGAACACATTGGTGTAGAAAGTTAACTGTTGTTATTTCTATGCAGGGATACTAATTCCCACTCACCCAGTTGCCTGAATGCGAGTAGATTTTCACATGGGTGTGTGAAAATAACATTTGACAGGCATGGGCCCAGGTGGTGAGTACATTCAGAATACTTAGCTTCCCAGAATCGTAGCCATTCCATCTGTATAAGGTTGTAGATAGTTTGAAACCAACTGTCTTAGTTGAAATTAGAAGGTGGGTTGTGTTGTATTTTTTTTGTTAAGTTCAAGGTGGGCTTCTAAAATCTACTTGTCATGAGTCCTAGTGGCTCTTGATTAACTTCATCATTAAGAATGGGAAATTGGTACCTCTGTCTATAAATGTTGGATGTAATGTAGAATGCCCAGAGAGTAGCCTGCTAAATTGACAGTTAACTGTTAATATGTCCTAATTTGTTTAAATATGCTTATAAACCTCTCCAACAGCCATGACAAAGACTTTGCTAAATCAGCTTTTATTGAGAGGTGACCATTATCTCCCTAGCATATACATGACCATTGCGACTTTGAGGTGGTTGTTATTTGGAGGTGTAACTGTATAATAGAAAGAACTGTGATAGTTACCCGGGGGGCGTCTTACTAAACATCGTACTCTCAATTTCGACCTACGAAAAATCGTACGTCGGTCTCACGATTTTGCTGGTGTCTTACTAAACATCGCCGATTTTTTGAAATCGTACGATTTTCGCCAAATCGTCGATTTTCTCACGACCACTAGGTACCAGTCGTACCTATGTACGATAAAATGGCTGCCATACTGTTAGATCTCGGTAACGACAGAAAATACGCGTTTTTCGTTAAAGAAAGACACCTTTGGTTGATTGAAGCACACAAATTTATAAGCTATAAATCGATACAGGCTTTATACAGAATCCATAACATGTACGCTGAATACTCAAGACTTTGAAGAATTGGCTTTGGAAAATCCAACGCAATTGTCTAGATTGCGTTCCAAAGGTAAGTTCTTTTTTTACTGAGTATGTGTTTGGTTTGTAAAATAGCAAGTCTAATTTAACTGCATGTACAACAAATTAAAGGTAGACAACAATTCTCTTGCGTGTAAAGCTTCTGAGTGATACGGACAACTTGTCAACAACCAACGTTTGCGTCGTCTGTCTGATTATCGATAGAGTTTTTATCTTCCGTAATTAATAAAATGCGATTATCAGAGCACTTTCCACCTGTTATCAATTGACCTTAGTCGATTGCAAACAGCTTGAATGAATCTTTGACTTTAATATGGTGCAAAGGGTATCAAAAGAAGGAAAACATCGTATGTTACAAAGAAAAAAGTAGCCATAATTTCGGATGGTTGTATTGACGGATATGTACATTGACTTACAATGGTATTACATGTATAACTTACCACGTACACTCAATTTTCCAGATGACCGAGTACAAACTTTTGAATGAAATATTCGAAATATAAGTATGAATTCATAAGCGGCTCTAGCAGGGGGGGGGGGGGTCATGGGGTGGGGAGGGAGTAGAATATCCAAAATGTATCTGTCCATTACTGCATTAGTGTATTTCCTTATTGTATGTCATTTTTAAGTAGCATTAAGCAATTTTTGATGGATAAATTCGATAGTTATGTGGTATTATTATGCAAAATGTGTATAATGCGGTTATGGTTCGAAAGTTTGAAACCCCCCCCCTGAGAAAAGTCCAGACCCCCCTACAAAAAAATCCTGGATCCGCCCCTGAAATCGATTAATTATTTTGTTACTATTGAGTATTGTTAAGATACTCTCTAAATCGAATTGAGTGAATCCATCAATAAATGGTTATTCTTTGTTGTAGATTATGGTCCTAAAATGATTTCTATAGTCATTAATGCTCTTACCTCTGTATCAAAATAAGCACTACTCTTAAATATTTTATTTAACTTTCTATTAAAGCTGAGTTCACTAGGTCATGTGATCCTATGTAAATATTGATTATTTTTCATGTTGTCAATTTACTTACTAAAATACTGTATCTCTTTTCAGGATGTTCTCCACATATGGCAGAAATATCATAGGATTTTTTCAAGTAGTTGGAATTATGTGGACCGACTGTGAAGCTCAACTAATAATTCAAAGTGCTCTACCTTTAATTAATGTGAAATACTACTATTACACTCAATCTCTGATTATCTCCTGTTAGACTGTTATAATTACACTCTGAATGAAAAAAAAACCTCTGTGAATTGAAGTATATATCACATTGGACATATCACATTGAAGTACTCAATACTTTCAAATACCAAATACTCTCATTAGCTGCATCTTGAGTTTTAACAATTTAATAAATGTGCAGCATTTATATACACAACACATCAAATTACTTTAAAATGAGAGATATTCTAACTAGAAGAACTGAAAATTATTCATAGCAAATATGATTCCACATAGGCATTGTCCATTTGTTTCTCAACTGTCAAAATTTGAATAATTTCACAGTGGATGAGTACACACTATCTCAATATTATGAGTGCTAAACAAAGAGCACAAAGTCACCGTGAAATTATTCATGTTTTGACCTTTGAGAAAAAACTAACTATATGAATGAATCTCTATTGACAGTGAGAATACAAAGTTATATCAACTTCTTGATTGACAACTTGTTGACAGTGGAATATATGACTGTTTTATACATGTACATGTTATATAGGATATGTACATGTATGTTATTTTTACTATGAATGGTGTGTGTTAAGGTAAAATTTTACTAAACTAAAGCCTTTGTGGCAATGGCAAATGAAAACTTACAAGTATTGTTTAAAATACAATTATATTGCACATAGTAAGTTCAAACTTCCCATCATGACAGTGATATTTATTATGTTTAAGACCCAACAAGGGTATAGAGGAGGTAATTGGTGGGAAAATGGTTCATATTGTATTTTTGAAGTTTTTCATAAGCTTTTATAATGTGTGGGTTTAATCCTCAATAAAAGATGTCATTTTTTATCAAAAATATACTCATTAAATGCTTCTATGTTTAAATAAATGCATGATTAGTGATGCACTTTATTAATCCTTAATAATTAGCTGCCAGAAATATGTATGGGTACATGATTATTGTAGAAGTAGTGGAGGTTTGAAATATCAATTTGTATCATCAAAATTACAATATCTTCACATCATTGTGATATTGTTTTACTTTTTGAAAATACCTCATATATTCAAGTGGTGCCATTTTTAAATCAAACAAAACAAGCAATTAATTATCTTTATAAGTTTGGTTTCCATTATCACCTTTAAGTATTATTATCATTATTACCAATTATTAAAAAAATGTGCAAAACTGCAAGAGCCCATATAGGTTGAAGTGAGTCAACAATGTTGTCAACATATAAGACTTGTAGGGAGCAAAAACAACCTTGAGTTTATAAAACAAAACAATTGAGAATCTATCAATTGAAAAACTTTAAAAGCTATTTTATAAAACATTTAAAACATGCTACTGCTAGTTTAATTTACATGCATGTGGTATTTATTTTGACTTGTCTTCACAAATGGTACATTTTTCAGTTCTTACAATTATTAATTTCAAAATTTTGAAACTAAGATGAATGTGCAACCTAGTTTTACTTTATCTAGAATATATAAGATCTATCATCATGATTATGTTTATTTGTGTTTACTCTTAGATAATTAAAGCTATAGTTACTTGTATTTTACATGTAGACCAAAAATATATTGTTTTTGTTGTGGCATGTTACAATGTTGTTTTATTAACTTAATAGGATGTAATGAATGTAAGATACCAAGTTTATAATGTTTTTTTCATAAAAATTCTACTGATTTTGACATTATTGAAAGTGTACCTAGACAGAGATAAATTGTGTGACACTGTGACAGTTATCCATATATTGTTGTACATTTAAAGATTATAAGAACATAGGGTTTTGAGTGAATAACATATCCACAGAAATTCACCAGTTGAACATATTTAGTAGTAATGTTATGATTTTCATTCCTTTAAAATATTATTTCACATTAAAATGAAATGATAAATAATGTTCAGTAATGGATGAAATTGTGTAATATTGAAATGAGATTAATTGTCATTGAAGTGAATACAAATAGGTCTAGTACTATATTGTATTCATGTGAAAATGTTTGTTTCTTCTGTTCCCTTTTGGAATTCATTTTATGTCTAGTATATGAAAAAGATAGTTGTGTTGCAGCGTTTTGTTTCATTTGTGTTTTTTGAGAAAAAAACATGGTTGTCTCATTTTAATGAACTAAATTTAGATCCGCTCTTTGAATAATACATTTGTATTGTTATATTCATATTCAGTCAAACATCAGCACTGTCTTTGTCATTACACTTCTTGGTACAGGTGTTGCATGCAACCTAAGCTATCTAAATTTTAGACACATATCATAAGTCTCATTTGGGGTTATAACCTAAGTTCAAGTACCGAGCAAAAAAAGAACTGAGAGTATTGAAATGTTAAAAAATTGTTTGTTACATCTACTGCATTATTGAAGAAGTTGTCTTTATGTGATCTGTATTTTTACTGTATTTTTAATATGTTAAAACTTACTATTTATATAATAAATAAACTGCATAAAACTATGTAAATGAGATTATTATTATACTTTACATGGAAAGTAGAATTGGAAACAAATTTGCTTGTTGATCATTGCTGCCTTAAATGAAGCAACTGCATGTTACCATTTCCTGATAGTGTAACAGTGGTATAATTCAGCTCTTGTTCTCCCTTGTTTTTTTGCTAGCTTTTAAGGCAATGTGGTAGAGAGCCCACTTACATGACCTCAGAATGGCTTTTAATTGTGGGATACACTTACATTAACTCACTAGATATACTATGTAACTGAAATTCCATCTGCTTTTGAGTTTCATGGCAGTATAAGCTCATTTTAATCGGAAAGGAAACAGTGGTAAAGT
This sequence comes from Mactra quadrangularis, assembly GCA_025267735.1. Taxonomy (NCBI): domain Eukaryota; kingdom Metazoa; phylum Mollusca; class Bivalvia; order Venerida; family Mactridae; genus Mactra; species Mactra quadrangularis. The sequence goes on along the minus strand of CM046306.1, from coordinate 24,933,667 downwards.
TATTATTGTGACATTGTAAATAAACAAATGCAGACAAATTGAGTATGTACCATAGCAATTATTCCCATTGAAAAGTTGAACTCTGGCAAACACCAAACACTATATATGGTGTGTTAAAGCCCCAACATTTCGATGAAATAATCTCATATGTGATTTATATATTCAATTATTATATAACTTAATGTCACATGGTAAGAAAAATATGCAGCCTGACCGGGACTAGAACCAAGGACCCCTCGCTTACAAGGCAAGTACTTTCTTGACTGAGGTATCCAGCCGCTTACATATCTTTCTTTGCATAATGTGAACAGGTAGGTACCGTGACATTAAGAAAAATTGAAGTGCCAGTAAAAGGGTGTACCAACGATCCGTCCCCAATACTATCCTCCCCCGAAATGATTCGTCCCCTCATATACTCCCTTAGACAATCGGTCCCCAAATTTGGGGATCACCCAAGGACAAATGTGACTGGGGACAGATTGCCGACATTCAAGTAAAGGCGAGGTGCCTTAGATCTCTAGTTTACCATGGTCACCTTTCTTTAAGTAACTTTTGATATATTTGGATGCAACTAATTGTGATATTGACATGACCAGCATATTGGCTATGCAGATACACATACCATTACAAGTATCATTTTGATTTTATTATCTATTTTTTAAATGTTACCTTCATGCAATCATGGATATTGTATGTATAAACTGAGGCTTCCAGTCGTTTTTGTCCTGCACTGATTAGTCTGACGATTTAGACAGCCATCATATATAAAATACAAAGATTGGCACTTATTTTAATCAATGCCAAGCTTATGCATAATGTAAACGATAGCTGATTTTTCTCCATTCTTTACCATGCCTTTGGTGACGTTCAACGGTTGCCAGAAATGACGACATATTCCGAAGTGTTTCCTGCATAAATCCTATATTCCATGTTGAAGTTACAGTTTGTACAGATCGATAGACATGTTACTTATTTGTTTACACCGTAATTACATAATTTCAATGCTAAACAAGAAGTAAATGCCGCGAAATGGTTGGTTATCCTTCCGTATCGAATGTAAACAGTCCATGAAAACTTCATTGTGAAGAGTATCCGGAACCATGCGATACGATTATGTGCGCATGCGTCAAAATCGCAGAGACTAAAAAACGTACGATTTTACTGGAAGAGTACGATGGCGTTAGTAAGACGGTCATAAGATAAATCGTACCTAAGTCGTACATCTTAATCGTACGATAAGATCTTTGAAAATAGTAAGATGTTTAGTAAGACGCCCCCCCGGCTTGTTAAAAGTTTCCTCAAGTGGTAAACTGAGAAGCATGTAATGTGCTCATATTGCTCAAATGTGTATTTTTGTAATGAGTTTTTTCTCCCAGTCTTGGGTTTATATACATAACTTTGAATTCCGTAACTAGAAAATTATATTCCGGTACATAAAATACTAATAAATGTAAAAAAATCCTTCCTTTCACGAAACTAAGATTCATTGAGAATCTCTGTAATTTGATGCTCACGATTGATCATGATGTCCATTGTCTTCAAATCACTATAACTCACTGATGAAGCATCTAAAGTTTGGGGGAGCTGAATATTCTGAACACTCTTGCCACTTGACTAATGCTTGCCAATAATTCTGTATTAACTCACCTTGGTGGAAATCCCCCTCCTGTTGGTGACTGGGCTTGTGGGAGCTAGTGAGTTGTAGCATCATGATTGAATGACACATCTTTTAGCATTTGTCAATACTCAGAGTATTTACTAATGTAGTACTGAGTTAAGCAGAACTAGTTACTCATCCACTGACTATGTGACTGTTCATAATTTTACCAATATGGCAATATTTATCAAGTCTTGTATAAAACCAGGCTATACATACATGTACATGTATTAAATGTTCATCAATACTTGGCCTTATTTTGTCGTATGTAAAAATCAATGCCTAATAGGATGTCACTGATAAAATATTACATGTAGGCTTTAAATATTATTGAAAAACTTGTTGATTTTTACTTTGATTAATTTATTTTATTTATGATCTTATTTTATTTACTTATTCAGGCTTATCTTTAAAAATTATGGTTAAAAAACCATTTGAAACACATCAATGTATGTATCTTTAAAGCTTGTTATTTTGATGATACATGTAGTAGTGTTTGTTTTAACTAAGCCTGAAGCCCAATACTTGTGAAAAAGGCTAGTAAAGGTTACTTATTTCGTATAAATTAGGGCTAGTTGATAATTCCTATAAAAAATAACATTAGTCAGCACAAAACTAGTCTAACCAATCATCACCCTAAATTTTCTCAAGCACTGGCCCACTGTATTATAAAGACTTTTTTATATAATCTATACAGTGTGCTGCTATAGCATTAAACCCAACCAAAAACAAAATAAAACCGCACAAAAACATACATGTACAGTCAAACCTGCCTTAGCGACAGTCTGTAAAATGCGACTATCTCTCTATTCCGACTTAATTTGGCGACTCCCGTGACATTTTACTATATATTAAACCTGTATATTACGATTCTCTGTCTAATGCGACAAGCGACCTATGAAATCGAGGCTGAAAATGCATCCGACTCTGTGTATTACGACCGTGTCAAGGGAGAGTAGTCAACACAGGATAATTTCACACTTTTATTTTGCGGATTTAGCCGCAAGTATGAGTGACAAATTAGCAGAACTGTCGTAAGTGAAACGCTAACAGACAAAAATTAGTGACTTTTTCCAAAGAAGGACCTTCTGAGTGCCACAAAAACTTGATAAACACTTGTCTTCTTCGGGCAACATGTATTTTATAGATTTTATAGGTTTTATAGATTTTATAGATTTTAAACATTAACCATTGTGTTGGATACATTGTACTTCTGAATGCCTTGTTAAATAAATAGTGTACACAAAACTTTAGTTGTATTTGTACCCTGTGTATTGTGACCCTCTGTCTAATGTGACTTTTTTGGCTAACTCTGAGTGAAGGTCACAATACACAGGTTTGACTGTATATATTTATATTTTCAATTTCTTTGTATTTTTCAGTTGAGAGACCTAAACCAATCAGAGGTAGCCCAGCATCATCGTCATTACGTCGTACAAATTCGTTAGACACAATCGGACCTTATCTAAAAGGACAATGGCCTGTAGATATTGGTTCCAGTCATCATTCACAGTCATCAGGGCCCTTCATGGAAGACAAATTTACTCAGGTAATCATTCTGTATTAATGTTTCAGACTAGAAACAATAGTCCTGTGGTAGGACGTCTTTATAGGGATCAAAAGATCTTGTTTCAAACTCCAACAGGGGCACTGCTAATTTTCTTGAGCAGGAAATATAACTGGGATTTATTTACTCCACACAAGTGTAAGTAGATACTGTGAGAATTACCTGCTTTAAGATGATTCCAGTAATCAGGGGTAATACAATACCATGCAGTCTGCTGAAAATGCTGAAATTTTAACTTAAAGTCTGGTTTCAGCAGCAATCAAATTTTGTTTTGTATAAGACACAATTACAAAATGAATTTAGACCAATATTGTTACATTTTATTCAACTGTCAGAACTTGGCACATGCATCAGCCCTGCTGATTTATATACTAGGTGAAGAACTTCTGTACTTATGATTTATGAAAATAGTCATCCTTATCTATGTACAGGGATTATAGAAAAGGATACTGTGTAGGGGTGTAACGGTTAACCGATATATCGGTTTATATTGCAATACGAATTCTGACGGTTTTTAACCGGTTCGTTTTTTTCCTGAACCGGTTTTTGTAGTCGTGTGTCGTACTGATTGATTTTATTAGAATCTAAAATTTAAATATAATCTTAATGTGAAATGAGATGTAAAACATTTCGTCAAATAAGCAAATAACTATCTTCAGAAATCTGTTTTAGAATATGCATTTTCTAACACATATTCAATTTTGTACAAGTCGTTAAATTTAAAGTACAAGTATGTCGTGTTTTTGAACTTAAATCATTATTTTCGAACTTTTGTCAGTAAACCTAATAGTTGTTCTATTTCATGTGGATAATTGATTGTTATGTTTTCCCATTCATGTTCTGTGCCCTATTTTCATTTTGGCATTTTCCAATACACAAATAATTACAGTCGTTAAGTCTAATCAGACTAATTATGTTTTTTTGCCATGTCATTTGACTTACATACAGGAATATTATCACACCTGTTGTGCTAAATATCATCAATTTTTCTGTCGGAAGGAAGTCATTAACTCGTTAGCCATTTTGTCTGTCAGCTGTATGATTGTCACCCTAACGGACTGGTGTAGTGTATAGTAGTACTTGACATTGTACTTTGTCAATGTTTCAATTATTTTGTCATGTTTCATGACTTATTATCATTGAAATTGTTAGGTTTTTATCTCACCATTATTTGGTCGTTTCTTTAGTGAGCAAATTATATAATTATGCTCTGTTTTCTTTTAAAGGTTTGTATTTCACTTTGCTTTCACACCCATTTCTTAACTTCTTTTTTTCTCATCACCTTGATGTCATATTTAAGTTTTTCCATAATTTTATGAATAACGATTTAAAACTTTTTTAATAGTGGTGGCTTTGATTGATAGTAAAAGAATTACTTCAAGATCTATTATTGCTTGTATTTGTGTATTGGGTGAAATACTTATTTAAACCTTTTTAAACCTTATGGAAATAAAGAAATTTTTACTACTCCTCAATGGTTTGCTTTGTAAAGTATTTCATATACAGTATTTATACTTTGACTTACCGGTATTTCAATTTATTTTAAGCCTATTACAGGTGTTTATATATTCTAATGAAAGTTAAGGTGGCATTGAGCAATTTCTAGAGTTCTTAATGTTTCGATAGGATAGACCTCTGTATTACCAGTCTGAGCATGAACCCTTAGCCAAGAATTTAATGACATTGATTCAGATTTGTGAATACCGTATATTTTCTAATAAATGTCCCTGGGGTGTTTCATTTTCCAAAACTAAAAGAGGGAGGGTATGATATGAAAGGGTCAGAAAATGGTGAAATTTCATCATGAAATGTGTAAGTTGTTCATTTTTCATAAAATAGAGGGGTGTTTATTTGGGGAGAAGTGTTTAACAGAACATAATTATAGTATACAATATGTCTGAGAATTCATTTACTGGCAAAATCTTAAAATTTTGTTAATTTGTCGGTTCTTGCCAGTTGACTGGTAAAAGTTACTTGTACATATTTTCCTTGGGCCAACACAGACAATATGGACAGTTGATTTTGCCAGCCCTGATCTGACTAGTTGATAATTTTGCCTTTTTGTTTAGAAAAATGATAAATTTTTGCGAACATTTTGGAAGTTTATTTGTCAAAGAATATACCACTGTCAGAATGACAAATTGACCATAGTCATTAATTACTTATTACTTTTCTGTTACTTGTCAGTTCTATATAACCTAATTTGTCTCAGATTGTGAACTCGCTTCAGAGAATCAGGCAGAAATATTGGCTGATTTGGTTATAAAAATTAGGTCAGACTGTCTGGCCTCCTTGTAATTGTAGAGCTAGCATCTCCTGTTGTCATGAATGATGTGTATTTTCTGTTATTTTATTAATGTAAATGTGTGTTACATAATATTTCAAGTTTTTATTACCATTTTATTACTCTCCTAATTGCTTTTCATGTTTTAACCAACCTCATTAAAATCAGATCCAATAAAACAGAAACTGAAGGCTGCCATTTTGATGGTGTTTCATACGTGTTTATAGTCATAGGCAATAGTGTCACTCTTTATAGGTAGAAGTCCTTACTTGGCTTGACATCTTAAGTGACATTACACATGAATATTTGATGTGCTTACCAATTGTTACATGAAACAATATATCTCTGGATAGACACCTCCATCAGTGATGGACAACTGCTTTACATGATTAAGAATTGGTGGTATGCCCTGACTGGAAATCAAACCTACGACCCCTTGACCAGTAGACTTGTGTGCTACAGGCTTAGCTATAGTGGTGGGAGGGTCTTGTTGCCTGTTTTGTATAACTAAAGTTGTAATGCCGAGCCTTGTTTTCTGTAATTAGATAAAAGTTTTATAATAGGATTATGTTCTACAATAGTAGATTGATAATATACAATCATTTGTTTTATTGTACGAGTGCCAAGTTTACTTCTTCAGTTGTTTCCACTTCAGTGAATTTTTAATAAGATTTTTGTTCACAGCTTGTGATATGGCCAAGTTTGTGTACAATTGGCCTTGAATAACATACTACTCATATCATATACTTTAGAATATTTCGTATTGAAGTTTTATTGAAAAGATTTTTATAAATTCTGATAACGTAACTTATTTGCTGCGTATTCTTATGTGTGTGCCCTCAGTCATATGGCATTGTGCCACATTGTGGTCTGCTATTCCACCTGTTGTAACTGTAAGCTTAAATGGATTACTACAGTTTATTTTCATGTCATTGTCCTCCTTTGCAATACTGTGTTTAAAATATACCCCCTGCTAAGCTCTGTGACAAAGTGCTAGTTAAGTGTGATTTGGACTCCAAACTCTCTGTACTCGGTGTTCTCATTAGGAACCGGCTGCCGACCTAGAAAGTCTAATACTTTTCTATTTCAGTCTATTCAACAAAATCTTAATGAGAACACACTGTACTTGGCAGCTCTGTCCTAGTGAACAAGGCTACACACTAAAGGCTTGGCTAGTAGGATAAAGTCTTTTGCTCTAGGAAACGAGATTGCTTTTGGATGGGATTTGAACCAACTAGCTATCGATTTCCAGTCGAGCATAATAACCACTCAGCCGCACCTGCTTGTCAGCTTCTTGTCAGAATGAAAATACTGAAAAAATCCAAGAAAGCTGGTTATTTGAGCTGGCTGCTATGATTATGTAACAGTGCTTCCCATTAATTGTCATCCTATTGCCCCTGACAACCTTTATTTGGTTATGGCAACTTGTTACTGCTGTTAAACATTTGGTTTGGGCTAGTAAAACGTTTAGCTGGTTGTCTAAGCTGGCAACCTAGTTTAACAAAATTCTGTAGAGCCCTACGTAACTTAAAGTTTGGTTTATTGATGACCTAAAAATCTCAAGGAAAACTAGAACTTGTCATCTTGTTCTTTGATTATGGCTGACTTAATTATTACCGGAAATGATAAGAATCTAGAAAACATTTGTAATAATTACTGTAATTGAATATTGAAGCATTATTGTTCAATTTCGTTTGATGTTTACCACAAATAAATGCTTGACTTTCAAGTATTTATACAGTGTATTTTCAAGGGCTTTTTTAATTTGCAACACATAAATTGTATAAGGATGAAAACTTAAAGAGTCAGCCCTTAAATTTTGAATGAGAAAACATGAATATTTCCTCCATAGACCGCAACACCGGCCTGTTGACTTATTGATTTATTAAACTATGGCCTAGTTTCATATTAGTCCTTCATTTACATTTTGTTATTATTTTTTAATAGTGTAGAAAAAAACCTCATATTTTATTTATCATTTTATGTATTCTGCGCATGTTTTTCTATCACTTTTTGAATACATTACGTTATTGAATCAATTTGATCATTGTTGACTGTTCCATTAATTAAATTCATTATTCAATTGAAATTTGATGTGAAAAGATCAGAATTGTGAAGCATTTGTTTGTTACTATCAACATTGATATGTATTTTAGTTAGAAATTTGTTGAAAAATTGGGAAAAAAGATTTTTTGTCTTGATTTATCAATACCTTTGCTTCTTATCTCTCAAAACTTCACCAGCCAACTCACTGGTAATCTAGATACCTTACTTAAGTCAGAAAGGGGTTAAGTGGGCCCCCAGGGTTTTATTATTTCATTGCCAAGCTCCACTAGAGTTTGTCCAATCTGGACATCGAACCTACATCCCTTCATCTGACTGAGCTAGCTGGGATACTTTCAGGTCTTCTTAATCAGAGGACTGATACAAATTTTCCAGACAATTCTATTGTTATTTTATGTTGCAGACTACAGATGACTGGAGTACTGAAGTTATTGAATGTATCAAAGAGAAAAAGAAGAAAAAACACAGAAGATCTGCATCATTTGGCCATGCTGATAAAAAACTAACAGTCGGAGATGGGGAGAAAAAGATGGGGGTAAGAATTGTGCTTGTATTTCTAAAAGAGGGGCTGTCTAGTTAAAAAAGACTTCTTAATGTTAATCATGGGATAAGCTGCCGGAGTACCCAATCCTTATAAATAACTCATATGTAAAAGTTTTTTTTGGAAAAAATCACACTTTAAGAAAGTAATGATTTTTTTTCAGGAAACTTTCTATAATACAGTAAGGTTCCGCTATTAAGACCACTTTTTTATTTCAAAATCATGCGATTTTTGACAATTATTAAGACTCAAATGATTAATTTGTGAACAAAAGGGTCTCTTTAATAAGACCGTTTCGCTATTAAGACCACCAATTTTGCTGGTCTTAATAGCGGAACTTTACTGTATACATATTGATTGGAGCATCCACTCCAAATTATCCTATAAAAATGGTGAAGTACTAAAAAAATTATGGAAGAATTCTTACAATGTATTGGTGCTTTTTACAAAAATTATTACGAAAAAAGTCTTCGTAAGTCAGTTTCATATAATTAGCTCTTCAAAGTCAGACAGATAATAAGCATAACTATGAGTATGATAAATTATAATATTCATAAGATATACACAATTCTACATAATTCTGTAATATTTAGAATTGATTTAAGCCAAAAAATGATCATATGATTAAGGTTTCTTGCTTTTGACTTAAGAAGATTTTTTTTCATCAGAATTTTTGTGAAAAGCACCATAGGTTGTAAAATTAGATCGTTTGACCAACACTGATTATAAAACATCATGTGATGTAGGCATTGTGTATTATAGCAGATGTAGACACAACTAGGACCAGTGTTTTTTTTCAGGCCATTTTGGGGCCGAAATTGGGCCCCATTCTCCTCTCCAAAAAGTATATATTTTTCCCCTTCCCAGGTAAAAAATTCCCCTGTCAGACTGTCCTAAAACTTTTGTACTTTTTATAGAATTTTTGCCCATTCCTCAAGCATTACAGAGAAATCATAGATGAATATATAGGCTCAATAGTTTAAATTTCATAAAAGTAGACAGAAATGTTACTCTGTTAGAGGATCCATGTTGCCTCAAGTATTGAAATGTTTTCCCCTAATTTCATTTTTGTCGCAATTTTCCCCGCAAAAAGGGCCCCGCCACCTTTCCCCTATGAGTGAAAATAAACACTGTAGGAATATATTTCCTTATCAAAATCAGCAGGGTTATTGTTTACATAAATGAATCAAAAGCCTATCTGTACATCACACATCATAATAGTTTGATGAATGTTTTATCTTTATAATATGGAAATAGATACTTGATGATAAATATTAATTACTTCATGAGCATTGTTGTTGTGTTATAAATTTAGATAAATATTTATTTTATGATGAATATCACCAAATGTGGAGTTTTATCATTTTCATCTTTGGTTTAAAATTGTCGATTACGATTTTGATTAATATTCAAGTCTGTGAATTTGAATCAGAATTTTTTATATGTATATGCATCTGATATATTTTATATATTTGCCCCAGGTGAGCTGGCAATATTAAAGTCTTGTTTACTTGACTGGTTTAATGGTTCGTTGCCTTCCGATGAATTGAATATGAGTATTTAAACGTACTTCATTCATTATGAAGACAGCTTTTACAAAAAATCTTTGAAATGATTATATTAAAATACGTGTTTTGGGTGTCATATTATAACGCTGTATGAATGACGGTCTATTGAAAATGTCATATATCATATGGTGTTTGGGTTCAAGATAACGGGACTTGTACGTAAATGTTCTTCTTTTGTAAATGTAAGGGGGGCTTAATAGGTCGTACATAGGTACATATTTGGTTTTTATGCTTTATGCACCGATCAATGTGCTGAGCGCATGTTGCTAGGTTCAGGCAGTACAGTGTATAGAAATTAAATTTTCTCGGTTAATGGCTAATTACTGTCAATATAGAATTTATTACTTATTATATTTACTGAGTTGATCATTTTAATTGAAAAAAAATCAGCATTTGTCGGATTGAGGTGGAGAAAATTGATTCCTTTAACTTTGAAAAGAATTTTTGAATCTTATATTGTTTGTTTTTCTGAAGAAGGAATCATTTGCCTTACTGCAGGCTGCATGTATGAAATAATAATTAATTAGTTGAAATACATTGTATGAGAAGAAAGTTTAATACTTCAACTGTCATTGTCAAATATGACTGGTTTGCACCAGAAGTTCCTGTACTACATGATTTGGGCTTAGGGAAATTGTTTGTTTCATATAGTAGGGCTAGTTGATAATTTTACCCTCAACTATTTAACTTAATTATATTTGGCTGGTGTTCAAAACAAAAATTAAAGTGATGACTGCTTTTACATTAATGTACATTGTATGTTTTGCGCTTTGATTGTAAAAAATACTAATTTAATAGTTATCCAATTTTTTTACCTTTTGCTATTGTTCTTATTGTTCACTTTACGATCCTTTGTTGCTGTCCCTCTCCTTAAATTTTCTATAAAACCATATTTCACAAGTCATATTTGCATTAAATTTTCTCTACACTACATTTTTGTGGTCATCTCAAGTTGGGTTGACCACTTGAACTTTCCCTTCACTGTTTAATCATATTTTAGGGTTCTCATGGTAGATCCCTATCTATAACATATATGGCTTCTCTCGATTGGTTGTTTGTTAGTATGTACATGAAAGAACCCTTTATCTTGAACATGGATCATTGTAAAACTAATCTATATCATTTGTTATTTACTTGTACATGATGTAGTAAGTAGGGGTGTAAAGGTTAACTGATATACCGGTTAATATTGCAATACAACTTCTGATGGTTTTTAACCGGTTCGTTTTTATCTGACATTTTTTAACCGGTTCGTTTTTATCTAAACCGGTTTTTCTAGTTATGCTCCATACTGATTGTTTTTATCAGAGTCTGAAAATTAAATGTTTGAATAATGTTAAAATGTTTCCGGAAATTTTAAATATTTTTAGTAAAGTGAGAAAATTAAATTATCTTTGAAAATCCATTCAAAACCTTTTTTCTAACTTATTCAAATATTTGCGCAATACGTGTAGATCATTTAAAAAATACAAATATCTATGTACAATTTTGATCAAATTTGTGCAATATATTGCAATACGGTTTTTACTGCCTTGTTACACCCCTAGTAGTAAGACTAGTTTTGCACTGACCCATCAGTATGGCAGTCATCATGTAAAATTGTCTTGAGCACTTGCCCAATTTATCAATTTTTATAGTAAGCGGCAAAATTATCACCTAGCCCAACTATAAAATATGTCATTTTCACTAGCCCAAATTAATTTTAACTTGTTACAGGCTGGGGCTTGTGGGTAAAGGCCATGGTATCTGTCATGTATCTGTATGGTTTCTGTCAGTTTCGTTTTAGGGTCCATTTGACGTGTCTATTGTCTATAACCTTTATGATTTCCCTTTTAATCTTTTTCTGTCCTATCTGATGTATTCTGATGACATGCTTCATACATAATTGTTAAAGGTTCTTTTTTACTTTTCAATTTAATTTTATTAAGTAAATAAGCAGTCATTGTAGTCCATGTAAATTGTGGGTTGAAGTTGTTTTGTATGTTGAATGGTATGTACAAAAAGTCTGAAGGAACAAATGAATATTTTCCCTTCAAGTACAAAATACCATTCAATGCTGGTGAAATTTCACAATGCCCTTAAAAATGGAATAGTACGCCCCATTTTTAGGGCATTGTTGAAATTTGATTTGTTTGCTGTGGGAATTATGGGTTTTGTCTCCACAATGTTTTGAAAAACAAGCAGCAATAGAAATCTAATTCTTCCTGTTTATATCTTTGAAATATTTAAAAATATGCTGGAAATAAGATCACTCAAGTAATAAAACTCTCAAAGTTAGGGAAACATTTTATTAAGAATTTACATGGTATCTGGTACTAAAGAGGTTTTTTATGGACTACTTTATAATTAAAAATCAGACAGCACATTTAAACAAACAGAAATATTTACTTTGCCTCGTATTTGAATTCCATTCAAAGTCTTAAGCGTCATGATTTGCTTACCAATGCTTATTCATGTAGAACAGATTAAATTGTATATTTGCATAATGCCCTTCTTAATAGAAAGCTTTTTAGATTCTTCAAATATTTGTTTTATAGGTTCTTGAACTATGAATCGGTTGAACAGGGGGGGGGGGGGAGATTTGAAGTATACAACAACTCTCATGTAGATTTTTATCACTGGCTTGAGGTTTTATTATAGGACACAATTATAAATTATTGTGGTTGACTTTTAGGTTATTATCATACTGTTAATAAAAACTACCACCACTACAATCATGAGTTATTATGGTCCTCTGTTTGTCCTTGATCACAATGTGTAAATTTTACCTTGTTTTCATATTTGGTAAAACTCTGCTATAGAGATCAACTTGGTTCTTGCAAAATTGGTGCTATTACTGCACTATTAATACTAAATAATACCATCAATTTTTTATGGTTCTTTTGAGGAACTTAACTGTATTTTGTAAAATTTTGACATTTTGTTTTCTTTTTCTTTTGTAGCTGAATAGTATAAGACAAAAATTACAAAAAACAAAAGATCAGGGAAGTAAACAAAGATCAAGCCCAATACCAGCCAATCACAATGCATTATTACAGACAGCTCCAGCAGTACTAATGAGATCAGCTGTGATACACATTCCAAAGGCATCAATGCCAAGATATCCACGTAATAGTGTTGAAGGCCTCAATCCAGTAAGTATGAATTACCCCTTATAATTTATGGAGACAAGGCACTGATCTGTCAAACATGTCCTTGTTTGCCTGCAACCCAATCTGATTAAAACCAGATCCAAAATTTTCCGCTCGCCTACTCGCTAATTTAGATCTGGCCTTTTTCAAACAAAGGTCACGTTCAGGTGACCTTTTCTCATCATAATGACGAAATTGTTATGATATGTAACTTGTTTACATCGTCTACATCACGCAATTTGAAATGAGCTGTCCAATAGCAGAATTTGAATAATACCGCTGTTAAATTAGCTTGCAAACCTTGGTCTTAAAATAGAAATTACGAAATCAAAATGTTATTAATAGTGTTTCGTCTAGATGAAAGCTACGCATTGATTGGTCGACACAAAGTTCATCTCGACGTGACCTTCCATGGAGACAGTAGAGATCCTGTACGAGAATGCTCTACAGGATATCTGTTTACGGAGATTGCCTGCAACCCTTATATTCTTCCTTTCCAAGATTGTCACATACCATGAGTAAGGTGTTATATCATGCGCAGAACTATGACTGAAAATTTGTTTAGAGGGGACATAAAAGCATTATACATTACATTACACTATTCCCTGTCATTGAGATTTCCAACTCAACTTCGTATAAATCATTCCCATCAGTTTGTGGTTGAAATTATTTATTTTTATTTTTAAGACTAGTCTTAAAGACTGGTCTGCCCCCCACCTGTGTCGTTATACTTAATTTGTTAAACCCCTAATAATCTTGTGGCTTTTTAACTGTAGGCTCATATTGACATGTATTAAATCACCCGTTAATAACATGTTATAAATGATGTATCTATGACCCGTCTATTTAAAAACCCAAAATTTACAGCAAGCCCAGTATTGATAAACTTTATATTTGTTCAATGATTTGAGTTTTATCTGTTGACATGGTTACCATCAATAAATGTTGTAAATAAATCATGAGTTTTTTTTTCAAGTTTTATGTTGTACATTATAAAATGTTTTAAGCACATTGTACATGCGCCTTGTTCTAATGTGCTCAGTGATTGTGTAGTGGAGCCACTTGAAGCATTTGATTAAGAGTTGAGGGTTTTTGACAGCTAAGACCTAGTGATAAATGTTTGAAATAAAACATCATTTTTTGTACTTCCATGATATTACGTAAAATAGTTAATGGTTAACGGTAAAATTATTGATACATTATCAGTAAAGATTTAGTTCTTATCTCCAAGTAGAATGGTTTACTAAACAGTTAGGGAGGGGGGGGGGGTAATATACTGACAGTGTTTTATGGCCTCTTTTTTTCTATATTATGTTTTATAGCATACTCCATGCTTGATGAAATTGGCAACTTTTTCTTAACAATTGAAGTAGTAGATTGATATCAGATATAATACCTTTAAATCAGTGGTTTTTTAGTTTAATATTATGATTAAGGTTCTTTCCTCCTTGAGGTTGGGTGTACCCTACAACCTGGTTTAACACCCCTAACATCCCCCCCCCCCCACTAGGGCTGGGACGAGTACTCGAGTACCCGGGTATCGGGTCGGGTAAGGCAACTACCCGGGTACAAAGTTATTACCCGGTACCCGTAAAATAAAATTCTTCATAGTAAACTAATTTCAATTTTTCAGCAATTAATTGGAAATGTTCATCTAGCGTAAATCTCTATATAGGCTCTACTTTACTGCAATATGGCCGACGTCAATGTACAACATTTATTTGCCAACTTATATGAATTCGTTGTAATGGCAAAAGATTCAACTCTGAAGAGTTTGTCTTAATTAATTTGCAAATAAAACATGAAAACTAAACGTATTCTACTTTTTAACTGACATCGTCAATATACGTTCTCCACTATCAGTTAACGCAGAAAAATGTTTGCAAACGAGGACAATTTAAGTAGACGCATTTTCACTACTGGTCGGCAGAATTGGAAGTTGATAAACGTAGGTGGTGGCAAACAGACATTGAAATGCCCGACAGCATGTAACCTGGATTTGTTATATCAATCCATAAATATAACTGCATCAGCGACACTCTGGTCAAGACTTGCTCTCTGTTTTGTAGTTGTAAGCCCTGCGACGCTGAACACTCTTTCTGACTGGACAGAAGTTGCCGAAATGCCGAGAAACTTTCTTGCCAACAGAGACGACTTCGGAAACCTGGCCTGGTTCTCTTTCCACCATGTAAGGGGGTTGAGTGATATCGATTTGATCGGCTCTGATATTTACTGTAGCTGATCGTTTACAAAGCTTCATAGGGTGCTTAAACTCGTGAAGTTTTTTCATGGAAGAGGTACTGCCACCACGGTAACCCAACTCGTGGTCACAAATATTACATTTAGTTTTTTGTTTATCACCGAGAAGTTTGAAAAATTGCCAAGCTTGGCTCTTTGATGTAGTTTGGTTTGTTGTCTTTTTTATAAGCAAGAGCCAGGATGTAGGAAAAATAACTCTTTCATGGTAACAGCGAGTACCCAGGTACCCGCGGGTAATACGGCTTCGGGTACCCTGGTACAAATTTTCTACCCGTCCCAGCCCTAACCCCACCCTGGTAAATTTTTTGCCACTGTTCATTCCAAGGCAGAAACATACTGTGTTCTTGTTCTCGTATCTGTTATTTGTTTATGGTGTACTTTTTATTACCAAAGTTCAAAACTAGAAGCATTCCCCTCTTTGTTTTTTTGCTATGTGAAAGGTCTGTCATTTTACTGTTGCTGTTAGTGATATTGTGATGTGTTTTCACAATCCATTTTTTAAAAGGAAAATTGACAAAATAAGTTAAATGTTCTTCGTGAAAAATTAGACATAATGCACTCATTATTGCTTTAGACTTTTATTTATAGGGGCAATATTATTACTCAAGGCCACAACAAGTTGATCATGTGTTGTACGGATTTTTTCTGGAAAAAAAAATGGGGTGAGCGAAGAAAAAAATTTAAAAAGTCTTTATTAACTTGCTTTATATAGCGGTTTGACCAAATTTTAATGAGCAAGCAAGGAAATTAAAACATTTTTTTTTTGGAAAAACAGTCAAAATTAAGGTGGGAGTGAATCCATAGAACATAATGATCAATTTGTTGTGGCCCAAAGCCCAATTTTTCCTGTGTGCTTTGTCACAGCAGTATATACATAGTATGTACAGCAAGCATGGTATAACTAAATAGTTAAACATTTATAATGAATAATGAATCCCCAGGAACCATGGTTAGATGAACTGTCCACCTCTTGAGACTCTGTTGAAATGAGGCATAAAACAAAACAAAAACAGCTTAACCAAAAACACTTTCCATCAGCTAGTTTCGTCTAATGTGTTCACTTTGTGTTATAATCAAATTCTCTAAAAGTTCAGTTTTATAACAACTAAACTTGTAATGTTTCATGTCTGACTTTAAATTGTTTTTCACTAAAAAGATGTTAGTATTCACAATGTTTTGAACCTTTGTCTTGATATTTAATTGTATTTGAGAGAAAATAACCAGTATAAAAACATTAGTTTGTAATTTATGATAACTCACGACTTTAGTGTAAATTATTTCACTTGAGAGAATTGTTTGCAAGGAAACCAGAGTAAACATAATGATAAAAAATACCTAGAAATGTGCTTGTACATAATTAACAAAGGATGCTGGCTGTCATTTTGTGCTAATTTTCTCAATTTATTTACAAAATACCATAAACTTTGTGATTTCAAGCAGACGTGATTACTTGCACAGAGTTATATTGTTTCACAGGAAATAGGGATGGTTTAGCCTTGGGTCTGATGTTAATGCAAGTTGCAGAAAATGTTGAAAATTTCAGCTGTAATGCTTTATTGTTACATTGATAAGCCCCTCTTTGCATTTTTTACAGTTAATTTATGTAATAAACGTTTCACTGACACGTGTGGATTTATTTATGTTTTTCTCAGCCGGATGTCACATGACATGTAACAATTAGGTTGTTTAATGGGGATTGAAGGGGCTGGAGGACAAACTCTTTAACAATCAATTTGCTGCTCATACAAGTTTAAAGCTGGATTTGATAAATCTGTTGACTTTGAAATTAAATGATTTAATCCAAACTTTACAATTAACTTTCAGTGGAGACAATTTTTTGTTTTCTTTTTATTAGTGTAAAAAAATTAAAAATCCCGAGATTTTCTCTTTACCCTTTAAACAGTATTTAATGTTGAAAATAAAAAAAGTTGAGATTTTTTAATCAATTATGTATTTAGGGTAATAATTATAAAATCTGTATTAAAGTAGCTATTACTCTGTCTGTCTTCTATGCAAATTTTCATTCCTAACCCTGAATTGATATTTTTGTGTTATGGGTTTTTAAGTGATTAAAATTGTATTGAAGTCAGATTTCAAATAAAAATGTAATTGTAATTTATAAGTCTGCTGTTAACAGCTTGCTCCATGGTGATACTAAACTTAACTTTAGAAATGTATTAACATTAAATTTTTGTTTCCGAGTTACAAGCCTCAGGTTGAGATATGTTGCTTCTGTAAAGCAGCGCTTCATTGGATGACCCATGTAGTTAAAGTTTAAACCAAACAAAAACAGATTTTTGATCATTGAATGCTATGTTATGAGAGTGGCCATTGATGTTTTTGTTATATTTCAATTAATTGTAATGGATGACCCTTGTTTGTTTTTCTTCTATTCACTTAATCTAAGTGGAATATTAAAGGAACTTGATCAACTTAACAAAATGTTCTATGTAAATATTTTATGACTGATATTCAAAATTTAAGTTGGTCACTATAAATATTTGTATGATCTGTTATGACTTAGAAAATGTTTATTGTTGATGAAATCTCTAGATTGTTTAAAGCTTTTGGTTTATACCATCATTGCTTTAAATTTTCCCAACTACTAGTCCAAGTTAATATGTTATAATAGTAAAAAGCAAAATTATCAACTAGCCCAGCTATGTGAAATATATATGTAGGTAGTTTGCACTAGCCCAAGTTTTCACTAGACATAGGCTTAAAGGTTAAGGTAATGACCTTATGCTTGAAGTAAAGCAATGATCTAAAATTTTCCGCTCGCCTACTTGCTAGTTTAGATCTGGCCTTTTTTAAACAAAGGTCACGTTCAGGTGACCTTTTCTCATCATAATATTCATGACGAAATTGTTATGATACGTAACTTGTTTACATCGTCTACGTCACGCAATTTGAAATGAGCCGCTCAATCGCAGACTGTGAATAATACCGCTGTTAAATTAGCATGCAAACCTTGGTCTAAAAATAGAAATTACGAAATCGAAATGTTATTAACAGTGTTTCGTCTAGATGAAAGCTACGCATTGATTGGTCAACACAAAGTTCACCTCAACATGACCTTCCACCGAGACAGTAGAGATCCTGTACGACAATGCTCTACAGGATATCTGTTTATGGAGATTGGAAGTAAAGTGTATCAAAAGAATGGTTAAGTCATTGAATTCTGATTTGAAAGTCAGCTTATGTGAGCTCAATGATGCTTAATCCCTTTTTGTGCTTGCGAGTTTGAATGCACTTATTCAATCTAAGTAAAAACAGATCTAAAATTGTCTGCTTGCCGCCACAGTTAATTTTCATCCAACAACTTCACAGGCGCAGGTCACAATTTACTGCCCATTGCAATAATAACTTTTATAACATGATCAAAAAAGTTTGGAAAACTATAACAACTTAATCATCCTTGATTTTTTTATGTTTTTTTCCTCAAATGTATCAAAAAATTGATGATATTTCAAATTCAAAGTTGAAAATTACGAACCCGAGTTTAACTTGTAAAAAGCAGTCGGTCCGTCTTTAATTGTGTCATGACGTCATATGTGTTGTTAATACGAGGCACTCAAAAGGACTCTGCTCGACGATTGTTTCTACGCATTTCTATTTTAAACTACCACAGCATTATGCTGAGGAAAAACTATTTTTAACAAACTGAAACAAAGTTTTTCACTTGTCCGCGGACAAGTCAAATTTAAAAAATAACTAAAATTACAACTCTGACAACAGTTGATTTTGCCACCCCAGCTGACATATATAGTGTGTAAACCCATAATCAAAGGTACTTCTTGCTCACAGGTACTGAAATACCGGTATCTCTGGAAATACCGCGGTATTGTACCGCGAGATAAAAAACCATGGTTACCGGTTTACTGTAGTACCGGGCACCTCTAGTTAATACCTATATGTATATAAACTAGTTTCTGTATTTTATTCTACAATATTAAAACATGACAAATGTCAGATATCTCTCAACTGGAGCATATGCTGTCAGAATCATGTTCAACCTACCATAGGCTAAAATCACCATGTTTCTCCAATGTACATATAGTTGAATTCAGTGGCAGAATTAATCTTTTCATTGCTCAGTTGACATATTGAGTCTGTCAGCATTATGTACTAGAGATGTTTATTCTTTCATTATAAAATAATAAAGGAAGAGTTAATCCTGAAGACCCGAGTATATTAACTTCAATAGATGAACGACCTTCACCTTTCAGTTAGTACTTGCTTCATTTAATCAGTACTTGAAAACCTCACTATGTTTGAATACGGTTCAAAATTACCAATATAGATTAAACGAATGAAAGACTTGAAGCCAATAAGTGGCTGTGTTTCTGTTTTAAATGACATTTTTATCCCTAGTGGCTGTGGCGTAGCTCTGTCGAGACCTCCCATAATATGAACTATAATTTTTCTAAAAGATATATCACATTTTTGTATACATGTATATGATATGTTGCACATAATTAAAATAATTGAGTCTAGATTGGTAAGTCCTTTATCTTAAGCACAAGAAGAAGTAATGTAAAACTTCATTTTAGAAACCTATACAGTACCCACCAAAAGTTTGGAGACATTTTCAGTGTGTAGGCCTACTGAATAGCTTTTATCTAAAATTTGATAACTGTTTCTTTTGAAATGCTTTGTTGTTTTGCATTATTGTTTTAGTTATCAATATAATTATAACTGAGACTACAAAAATAGCATAAATCTATGTCACGGAAAATAATTACAATAAACATGGTTTATGAAGGCTTTAGGATGTCAGATGCTGAATCTTATAAATGAGTTGCATTCATGGAATTTGTTTTCATTTCATCACAAACAATACATTAATGTATAAAAAAAATGATTCAGCAAATCTAATTAACATAATTCAAGAACTGTAGTAAATTTCTTTTGTCTCCAAACTTTTGGTGGGTTCTGTATTTGTTTAAGGTATATTACTGTTTTCTAAATAAAGACATTCCCAGAAATGTTGATAACCTTTAAAGTGTTTGTCTGACATAGCACACTCTTGTACTTTAGTGTTATTTTTAGTAGCATAATATAAAATTTATTGAGGGTAAAATGTAAGTTTTCACAGAAGGGTGTGTTACCCAAGCCCCCCTTTCATCTCCAAAGAGAATTGTCTTGGTATAATTTTATATCTTGGTACAACACTCTGATTCACATGTTGAACGAATGAATACATTTAATTCAAGGTGAATTGTTTGTGGTTATTGTGGCTAGTCATATTTCATATTTAGTGGTTGGTTATTGTGGCTAGTCATATTTCATATTTAGTGGTTATGAAGATGTTAACCTCAGTCTTCTTACAAAATATGATGTGACCATTATAGTATGTTATATAGCATACTTGTATGGTGACATTTGTGTGAGATATGACTTTGTCCTTCTGACTTATTATAAAAGTCTAACTATGTGATTGTGAAGGGTGTACCTGAATGAAAACATTGAAATTTATTCCTGAAATCACTGTTTTATTGTCTATGATTGTCTTGTATAACTACTAAATAATTATGCCAGTCTTCATCTGAACCCACTAGCCCAATGACTATGTTTGTGAGACTAAGTGAAAATTGCTGATTTTATATGATCAATTATTGATGCTAATTTGATTTATCCTTAATGTTTTAATGGATAGTAAGTCGAATTTCATGATTGTAGGGCTATCCTTAATGTTTTAATAGTTTGTAAGTCGAAGTTCATGATTGTAGGGCTATCCTTAATGTTTTAATAGTTTGTAAGTTGAATTTCATGATTGTAGGGCTATCCTTAATGTTTTCATAGTTTGTAAGTTCATGATTGTAGGTCTATCCTTAATGTTTTAATAGATTGTAAGTCGAAGTTCATGATTGTAGGTCTAGCCTTAATGTTTTAATAGTTTGTAAGTTGAAGTTCATGTAG
Source organism: Mactra quadrangularis (assembly GCA_025267735.1). Lineage (NCBI taxonomy): Eukaryota > Metazoa > Mollusca > Bivalvia > Venerida > Mactridae > Mactra > Mactra quadrangularis. The sequence goes on along the minus strand of CM046306.1, from coordinate 24,912,674 downwards.
GGCACTACAGGGATATTCCTAGGTCATGTTTTCAGTGAGAGATTTTCTCCCATTTACAAGCAAATGATGAGATTTTTCTGATTTCAGTGGGAGCAATTCTCCCATTCGCCAAAAAATAACGAGATTTTTTATTTGTGACATCAAAATTTAATACTTCTCAAATCCAGACCTGCCAACTCTCCCGCATTTTGCGGGAGTCTCCCGGATTCAAGTCAGCTTTTTCATCTCCCGCAAACTTATAAGAATCTCCCGCATTCGGATTTTCCCTAAAATAAATGTGAAGGTCGAAATTTCCGTTAATTTCTGTTTCATTCGTCGTTATTTTTGTCCATTCAGTAAACCAAATGGAGTTGGTAAAAACTGGTTTCAACTAGTTTGCTGGTACCCTAGATTACGCGTAACTGGGTAACCAGACGTATAATTGATCGTTTTCCGCTTTCAGTGAAAAAAAAATGAAAACAAAGAGAATATCTACGGCCTGTCAAAATGAAATCTAAGGTGAAGGGTAAAGAGAAAAGAACAAAATACACATCAGTTGATTTTCGTTCATTTCGTGGTCATTTTTTCCCATTAAAAAAAACAAATGGATCCGCTAAGAACTGGTTAAAACTGGATTGCTGATACTGTAGATTACGCATGCGCAAATACAAACTAGCAGGGTTTATTCTATGGCGCAGGATACACACTAATACTTCGAATACCGTGCGCATTTTTGTAGATATATACACAAAAAACACCTTCTGAATCTCCTTATTGATTGTGGATAAAATCGTAAAATCCACTAAAAAAATCATAAAATCACGCTAATTTTACATCATTTACAACTAAATTATTGTTATTAATCAGTTCAGCATTCTATTCCGTGAAAACGAAACTCCTTCAATCATTTAGACGCAATGTCATATATTTTCGTGACCCACACTATCGCACTGTCACAGTGGTGCGATATTTTCTCGCATTTAAGGACTTTCTATGCGATTTTTGCCATTTTAGTGCGAGAAATCGCGGAAATCGCGTCCTAGGAATATCCCTGCACTAGTCAGACACTGACGAAAGTATACACCTAGTAACAGGTTAAAAGCTAAATCCCCAGATTTAGTCTCTCCAGGAGTATTGAGTAGGTTACTGACCACCTTTATATAACCCATAGATACAATGAATTGCTATGGCGTTTAACCCTACAAAAGCTACCTTTCCAAATAATTACCAGTAATTATAGAACATACATTGTTGTATTTTTCAGGAAATAGAAAGATTGGTACAGATGAATATATCTGGGACTGAAGAAGAAATAGAGAGGGTAGGTTTTATTTGTGTTCTACCTGCACAATATTTGCTTTAAATGCAGTAACAGACAACCACTTGTCAAATCTTACATAAGGCCTTTGATAGTGATAAATATTAATTGTGAAAGAGGAGTCTTAATCCCTACTGAAGATTTTATATTCTAAGATTTTAACCTTGAAAAATAATTTCTGAATCTATCTTCGTAATTGATCTTTCCTTAAAAAAAAAATGATCTGGGTCCATGGCATTGAGGCTACATAGAGAATATAGCATCTAGTCCTGGGGGGTTGCTGGTTTGAGCCCCACCCTGGCCTGTTATATTCTTCCATAAAAATTTGTCAATAATATAGATTTTTCTTCATTAGTAAGGTATATAGGGAGTTGTTGGCCTTGTGAAAGGGTAGGTGAGTTCTGGTTAATATAGGCAAAGATCCATAAAACAAAAAAATTGGGTCATTTGGCCCTCCCCCCCCCCCTTCTTCTCTTCAAAGATTGTGTTAAGTAGTCACTTGGCATCTACAAGGACTCTTAACAAATGTTATAAAAAATTTCCTTTATAATAAAACATATCAATGTGTCATCTAAAGTACAACAAATATAAAAATATGGTTTATTATTGTTTTGGACAAGGATATCCGATATAATATGTGCAGTAAGCATGATTATCATCTTAGAAGAAATATAGCTTAAACAAAACTCACACAATGAACACTGAAGGCATTTATAAGTTGTACAAACTTTCCAATCCCAAATGGCATTTTTTTCAAGTCTATGTTACAAACATTGAGTAATTTCCTGTTGAACAATTGCCTCAAAGTAGGAGATAATTACACAAAACTGTCTGTAATTCATGAAATGTGCTAAACTTGTGATGATTGTATGACAGCCACATGTCAATACATTCTTTGTATTCATGTGTTGTTTCTGCCACTAAATGCCACATGAAATCTCTATGTGGTATAATTATGTCCTATTTCTAAACTAAGGAGACTATTAATGCTATAAATTAGAAGATAGATTGAAGAACTCTTTTGTTGCTTATGATCAAACCTGTGTTATGCAGCCAGGTAAGGAATATGAGGGATGAGATGATAGTTAATTAGCTAATATGAAACCTCTTACATTCTAAAACTTCTTTATTTTGTTGTATTAAATGCCATAGCAACACATTGTTTAAGTCAAATTACAGCAGTCCATAAACCCACTGACAGTTCTTGGAAAATCTAAAATTTCTAAATCTCTGAATGTAGTTGTTAGCCTCTTACAAGGTGCCTACTTCCGTCAGTGACTTACAGCTGCCCATGATTTAGAATTAGTTATAGGAGGGAGAATGGCTGTAAAATTATTTCATGACTAAGCTCCGTGCAAGTATGTCCTGCCCAAGAATCATACCTACGACCCCTCGATCAGTAGACTTGTGCAGTACCAACTGAGCTAGCCGGGTGGCTACACATATCAGTATTAAAAACAAGTTGAATGATGAGTTTGTATGTTAATGTTAGTATTTGAGAGACCAGGAAATGAACTGGAGAGTTAAGAGTTAAATATACGTTTTTATTACCGTTTCATTATCAAGCAAAATAATTTGTTTATATATGCTTTAGAGAAAGCCTAATTCTAGGATAAAATTTTCAGTTAAATCTGCTCTAGATCTGATAGTTTTAAAAAACACTGCCAGCAGGTTGCACACTTTATAGTAGCTTTTATAAAACTGTTTATCTTCAAAGATTGTCTGAAGTGGCACCTGGAAATACTGCTGACAGTTTGAGCTTGGGTAATCATTGCATTTCTGCTACTACAGAAAAGCGTGGGAACTGTTACGATATGTAATATTGGCATCATGCCAAAATGATGAGTGATTTATAGACGTTATGTAATGAGGCAGACTTTTTTGAAAACTGAATGTAATGAAATCATAACAAAAATAATGGCCGTGTGCCACTGTTGCTCTTGTTATCTGTTTGTCAGATCAGTGAATTATGAAATTGTAGTGGAGGTTGTTGGTTCATAAATATTAAGAATTATTTTTGGTTGAGAATGGATGAGTGTGTGTAATGGATGAGTGCCTGTGAGTTTATTTTTTGGGAGGGGAGGGAGTGTAAGTAAGGCTTCTTAATTTTGTGATTGTTTTCTAGAAGGGTTAATTATAGAGTTATAGTCTGATATTGGTACGCTTTACTATTTCGATTTATTTAGAATGAAATGTCATTTTGGTCCCCACTACATTTACCACTGCTTCCATCTCGACTTATTACCCTCTACACCTCCCAAACCTGCATCTAACAAGTCATTTATTCATTATTATTGAATGTACATCAGTAGGGAGTGATCATAGTGATAGGTCTCCATGGGAACTGTTGACTTAAAGGTAGATTTCTACTAGTTTACAGATTTGGTTTATTTTTTCAATAATTTCAAAATACTGTTCAGTGTCTGTAATTGTGTCAAAAAATTATTTCCTATTATTCTAAGACAAACTGATCTATAGGTTGCAAAAAATATACAATAAAAGCCACAAAAATGCACTAGAATTGTTTGTACCGTGACATACGGGGTAGATATTTACTACATGAATCATCATCATTTGTACTTATATGTCAATTCGCACTAAAATTGTCATTATCAGAATACTACTTTTCTGCTTCCAAAAATATTTCCTTACAATTATGATAGTTTTAGAAAAAGTTGAGTTTTAAGTTGAAATCTGTGAATGAGTACCTTTAAACAATGTGAATATGTTGGCCACCTTAGATATATGTAGCTGTTATCATCAAGCTAGAACTAGATTGTTCTTTAATCTTACCATATAGCTAGAATGTTCTTAGAAGTGAGTACTTATGTATTATATTACAGTCATATCAACTGTTCTCTTGGTGAGCAGGACCCTAATTATCACAATTTAACATTTCTCATGATGCGAGTAGACATAAGAAGTTTGTTTATGTATTGAAACTATGTAACAGTTTATGTATGGAAACTTAAGTCACAGTTCATGTATTGAAACTATGTCACACCTCCTAGGCTTAGGTCACACTTTATGGTCAATTTTGAGAAAAAATGTGCAAATTTGCCTATGTTTTATAATTTATTTGACAGTTATAGATGTTTTACTGAAAGTTCACCCATCTCCAGACTATGTGTCTGTACATAAAGCTAAGCATCCTGTGCCCATGCTATGTTTAATTGTTTTTGTCATACATGTGAAATTTCTTACCACCTATAATAATCAACATCAAATCAATCATAGCCCTTTTGCCCGACCCCATGGACTAGTGAAAATAAACTTGGTGTAGTGAAAACTGACTTGGACTTGCAGGGCTTTTTTAGGGGGTTTTGGGAAAAGGGCCCCTGCCCAAATTGGGAATTTTTAACGCGGTAAATAGTCTTAATTGGAGAAAAATATCGACAAATCAACCCAATTTGGAAATTTCATCATTAATTTCCTGCATTAAATCTTTACATGCTTCGCTTTCGTGTCTCTGAGAGTGTTGCAGTGTTCTTGAAGAGTTTGTTCTGACAGTCCAGTGCGAATTCAATGCAAATTCTCATGTATTTATTATTTTTAATTTTATATGAAATATCGGCAGTCATGGTTTCTTTTGTAAAGGCAAAAGACTTTCTGTTCAAAGGGAATTATTTAACAAGATTGGGATTTTTTTTTCTTGAAAATGGGAAAAATGGTCCTCATTTGGCATTGGGAATGGGGTGGATATTCGGCCCCATGAGATAGGCCGAAAAAGCGCTGACTTGTGAAAATTGACTCGGGCTAGTGAAAATTTCTGACTTAATTTAGTCAGGCTGGTTGATGATTTTGCCCATAACATTACAAGTACAAAAAATTTGAATCAGACAAGTGCTAATGAAAATTTGAGGCTATAACTGCTTCAAGTATGCTGTCAGTTTACTGCTCTTGTCTATACTTGATATAAATAGAGAAATTTAATACATTATCAAGACTGCATTTATAAAACCTAAAATAAAAATGATTCACAATTAAACCATTGATTCAAGTCTGCACTTCCTTCTTGCTGACTTTGTCATTATTATGTTGTCTACATGCTGACAAAGCTGTTAGAAGTGTTGTTTTTTCATTGTAAGTTTCATTAATTGCCATTTATGTTGAATATAAAAAATTGTCTTGTTTTTGAAGTAGGTTATCAGTTGAAATGAGTACGATTATGTTTTTATATTAACATTGTTTCTGTCAGTTTGAAGTCTACACTTGTATGCTTGTTATTTAAGATAGGTTTTTATGATGGATGTGCGTATTTGTCTTGTGTATTTAGAATTATTTTTATACATTAAAATGTCAAGGATTTTCCATTATTCACCACCTTCAGTTATTGAATTTCTCTAAAATGACGTTCTCAAGATTTAAATTTTGCAAGGTAGCAAAATTACCTTGGGAGAACTGTTAATTGCTTGGCTAGCCCTTTTACCCACTTCCAGGGTTTAGATTCCCTGTCAATGATAGAGGGTTATGGGTTGGAGCTTCACATATCACAAGCTTTAGCTCATTTTGTGAGAAAGTATTGCAACACCGTCAAGTAAAAACCTTGTAACTTCACTTTTTGGATTTTAAGTTCCGAGGCATTGACTCAACAACAATGTTGGTAGGCAGTTACTTACCATGCAAAGTTCAGGAGTCAAATTCTGATGCTTCTTAGGGAGTGATAATGAAAACAAGTGTCTCCTTTAACAGGCTGTAAAAAAGCTGTCTGAAATAAAAACTACCAAAACCGAAATCAAAGGAAGTCAACCAATGAGTTGATGTTGGTAGGGGGGGGGGGGGGGGGGATTTGACGCTTAAGATGATGCATTTTCAAGCTGGGATTTTGAGTGTTATAGGTCAATCCTTGCATTGTGTATTTCAAGTATATAGTTTGAGACTATTTTGGTTTTGGGAAGGAAGATTATTAACTAGTAAAATGTACAAAAACACTTTGTCATGAACTCCTGCTTAATTACGAAGAAACTTAAGTTGTAACTAAATCACTTAATTACCCTATCATTGGAAGATCAGAAGACGTCACAGATTGTATAATACACATTCTATTAGGTAGATTTCAGTTTTCCAAAAACACTTTAACTATCAACTCTGATTTGTTCCTGGTAAGAAATTCAGATTCTCAGTGGTATTATGACTTCATTAAATCCTATGATAATTATCCCTTGGTGATTTCTATCTGATTGAAGAAGCCATATTATAGAAATCACTATTTTGCCTTTATGGCTTCCCTGATACTTAGTATGAAGGATTATAATTATGTATGTATACTGTTACAGACAGTAAAGTTTCACTATTAGAACCATCAAAACCAATGGTCCTATTAGCAGAATGGTCTTAATAGCTGGACCTTTTTTCTCCTCAAATTAAGCAGTTTGATTGGTCAATGCTAAACTAGTTTACATCCTCCTTTATTTACAAGTCGTTGGACTAGTTTTGCCTAGACCCATGGATTTTCTGACTAGAAATCATAGAAAAATTGTATGAATTTGCAAAACCCAAAGTGGAATTTATAGTGGTATTTTACTGTATGTTATTAACTTGATATTTTTCTTGTCTCTTGCAGACAATTGAAGTTCCTGATGGTCACAGAGCACCAATTCCAGAAATCAGACACAGTGGAACCAGAAGCATTGACACACAAACACCGTCCGGTACCCTCGATGAGAGGGGTTCATGTACATTTGATGAACATGGAACCGGAAGTCCTGCTAGTCAAGGAAGCCGTCCACCATCCATTAGTCCTGCTATTCCAATTATACCAGGCAATATGGAAAATTCTCCCCGCCCCTCACCTGGTTGCCTTGGCAACACAGATACAATATTGCATATTCCAGTAACTATGGAGAATTCACCTAGACCGTCCAGCAACTATGATTCCTCAGGAAGTACCCCTCGTGATAAATCTGATAAAGATACAGGTTAGTAGTTGTTTAACCCTTTCACTGGGCCCTAATCTCTCTAAAGTTTTTTCAAAATGAGATTTACCCTTTACATGTCAATCTGGTGTATTTATGTGTCTTGACCTCCTCCCCTACCAAAATGTCTGCCTCTGGACTTGATGTTTAAAGTGTTATGAACTGGACTTAGGGTATTTATTTCACTAAAAGGAAGTTGCATATGTATAAACTCTTTTGCCCATACCCTTAGCAGTAAAAAGCGCTATCTTAAATGGAAATTTTTAATTTTGATAGTCTCCAGTGAAAATAACTAATTGATTAATTTGCTTGTTATTTGTTATTTTATGCAAGACATCAATGATTACAAAAAATGTACATTTTACTCTTTATGTCCATTGTAAAAATATTCATCAAACATTAAATTTATAATAGCATACGTTTGATTATCAAGTTTTAGAATAAGATGAAAAGCAGAAATGTTAGGATTTTGTTGTGTGTTTTAATATTATAAAACAGTGGTCGTCTTTGATGAATTCATGATTTACATGTTTGTTCTGTAAATATGTGTGCACATACCGTTACACACTGTCAATACCAAGGTATAACAACTCTAAAAAAATTGATTTTTACATTAAGTTGTCAACAAACTGAAATCTATGAATCCTTTCAGATAAGACATGTACTTGGTTAGCCTTGTTTATTCTCTATGATAACAAACTTTGGTAGGATTAGATGAGATCAATTTGTGTATTGATGTACATTACATTTTGGATATCATTTATTTATGCCAATTTCCTGGACTTTGTTTCGCATTTTTCGCTAAAAACAAACATTTTTGTTTTTTATATTTTCAAGTGTTTTAAGGCAACTATGAATTTATTTGTAACTATTCGTGTTACTGTCATGTACCAAGTATTGTAAGCTGCCTATGTTGAACAAGAAGGCATCTGTACATCTATATCTGTATCTGTGGTAATACGTTAGGGGACCACTTCTGGTATCAATCTGACGGGGGGGGGGGAGGGCAGATTTAAAGCCCTCTACTGTATCAGCATGCACTATTGGATCTGCCAGATGGTTCCACTCCTTTACAAATATACTTTAATACTCAAGTTTTGAGTGCAATCATTGCCTTAACTAGCCACTAGCCTAGTAAAAACTGATGTTTGCTCGTTAAAAATAACATTCAGTTATTATTATTATTATATACCGTATTTGTATAGCGCTCTTTTCATATTGAATATATGTTCAAAAGCGCTTCACAATCATATGCATAATTAGGTTAAACGAGCTAAAATAAAAACGAAAATGATAAAGATATAAAAACATAAACTGAAAAATAATAATAAACTAAAATTTGTGATCAATAAAGTGCTCATAGTAGTTTAAAAACAACAACAAAACAAGTGAATTTTCAATTTTAAAAATAGTGAAAGAGAGGTAATGGATTGTTGGTAGAACGGCAGCTACGTAGTCGATGAGGAATCAGGCCAAATGCCCCGAAAATCCATGATTGCAAGGTGCAAAGTTGGATTCTTCTCAAAGGCTCCCACCCAAACATCCATCAGCATCAGCGCCACACGTCTCCCAACCATACATTGTATAGTGATAAAGTAAAAGTGATAATAGTTATGATTAGAGTATGAGAAAAGGCAGCCACCGACCAATAGGGAATCCAGCCAGATGCCTTGAAAAATCCATGATTGCAAGGTGCAAAGTCGGATTCCAATCCAAGGATCCCTCCGGAACATCCATCAGCGTCAGCGCCTAAATTGGTTAGATAAGGTTTAATCTTCAATGTAATGAGTATATAATTGGTGGAAAGGCAACCCCTAGCCAATGGGGAATCTGGCCAGATGCCCTGGAAAATCCATAATTGCAAGGTGCAAAGTCGGATTCCAATCCAAGGATCCTGCCAGAACATCCATCAGCATCAGTGCCGCACGTCCCCCGACCATGCATTTTATAGTGATAAAGTAAAAGTGATAATAGTTAAGATTAGAGTATGAGAGAAGGCAGCCACCGACCAATAGGGAATCCAGCCAGATGCCTTTAAAAAACCATGATTGCAAGGTGCAAAGTCGGATTCCAATCCAAGGATCCCTCCGGAACATCCATCAACGTCAGCGCCTAAATTGGATTAATAAGGTATTAATCCTTAAGGTAATGAGCATATAATCAGTGGAAAGGCAACCCCTAGCCAATGGGGAATCTGGCCAGATGCCCTAGAAAATCCATAATTGCAAGGTGCAAAGTCGGATTCTAATCCAAGGATCCTGCCAGAACATCCATCAGTGTCAGCGCCTAAATTGGATTAATAAGGTATTAATCCTAAAGGTAATGAGTATATAATCAGTGGAAAGGCAACCCCCAGCCAATGGGCAGCAAATAGTTCCTTGAGCACTGGTGTTATATGGTCATGACGACGGGTTCTGGTAATGATTCTTGCTGCTGTATTTTGTAGACGTTGAAGTTTATTCAGATTTGACTTTGAAGTATTTGGGCTAGTTGCTAAGTTTGCCTTTTATTATATAACATTACAAGAAAAAGCATTGATGCAAAGCATCAAAGGGCGTACAAAAGAATGTTTAAAAGTAAGAAATGTACTAACAGATAATAAACTAGGAGAACAGATCTTTTTGGTTAAGGTTAGCATATTTAATAGTTTTATTCAGAAAATATGTCTTGATTAATTGTTAACTACACTATAATTAATAAATTCGTGAACAATTATTATCAATGTAAATCATAAACATCACAATCTCAATTTTCTACTTTTTAGTATCTTTCTTGCCATCTTAAACAATGTTTATATCTAGATCTAATCATAATTTCTTAAAATCATTTAAGGCATCATTTAATTAGATAATATATCATCTTAAACATTGTAAAAAACCCAACAATATCAACCAAACACGCAAGCAATACAGTCAATTTTAATCCCTCTTTATTTAACTTGTCAGTTAAGAGCACTATGTTTAACTCGTCAGTTAAGCGGTCAGTGATTTAGGAGGACCCTTAATAATCGGAATGATCGGCTATTATGCCTGATGAAAAGGTCCAAGATTTTGCAGTTGCCCTTTCACAAAATCTGATTTCATTCAATAATGGGCGTCGCGCTTCGGGGCGGACGCCAATATATCGTGTTAGCACTTGAGAGAGCTGTGAGCATGGAGTGATCCTCAAGTTTCATAACCTTGGACACAGTGCTCTAACAAAAGAGACTGGGTTTAACACCATGTTGACACAATTTAGATTATTTCATAGCTGCCAGATCCCCTAACCTTGCTTTCCTGGATCCTTGTCTACAACCAATACTCACCTACCCTTTCACAATGCCAGCAACTTCTCCATATACCTTATTATTAAAGAGAAAAATGAATGTTATTGTCTAATTTTCATGGAAGGGTATAACGACCCTCAGTGGGATTTGAACCTGTTCCCCCTTCAGAAAACTGTCCTGGGTAGATAGCGCAGTTGGTAGTGCGCCGGGATTTAAAAACTCGTGCCTGAGGGGGTGGGGGTTCGAATCCCACTCGGGGAGGTTATACCCTTCCATGAAAATTTGACAATAATGTTGATTTTCCTCCATTGATTAGATAATATGGAGAAGTTTCCAGCCTTGTGGAAGGGTAGGTGAGTACTGGTTATAGACAATGGTCCAGGAAAGCCAGGTTAGGTGCGCTGGACGCCATAAAATGACCAAAATTGTGTTGACACGGCGTTAACTCCAATAAATAAATCAGAAAACTGTTTTTTAGTCCAGACAGAAAGTATTTTCATAAACTTTGTATTATTGTAGACCATTTTAGTTTTGTCTGATCTATGTAAGAATTATGTCAGCATAGGTAATTTGGTACAATTCCAAAATATTGTAATTCAGATCAGATTAGCTATATAAATTAAAATTAAACACTGTATAGATTAATCTGTGACAAATCCATACAAAAACCACAAGTTTAGTATATAGATATTGATTTTAGTATTGACACTAATTATCTCCCTTTGCTTTTATAAGAAATTAACATACTTACCTCCCTTTTTCATATAGTTTTGTGCTTGAAATAAAATGTTTTCTGGGTTGTTTATTATCTTTATTGAGTTTCTTACAGTGGTCAATTTCCTATTGTTCTGGTCTCTTTTTTCTGTTACTTGATATTATCGTGCTAGGAGTGTTAAATTCTTAAATTAAGCATGTGGGACCCAAAAAATCATAAAAATGGCATGATTTACAAAGAACCCAGACAGTCTTTATAGTGTAGAATTTGACAGTATAGTGTATTATCATTACAGGAGACAGTGATGGTGTGTCCCCTGATATCTGTTTAAAGAAAACATCAAGTCCCAGACCAAACAAGATTGTTAGAGAACCACCAGATGGTTGTGAGAAAGTAAAAGCTTTTGATGAAGACAGGTAAGTTCTATAATTGAAAGTCCCCCTCAGGTGTCTGTGTTCTTTAATTGCCCGAGCTGGACATTGATTTATAAAGTAGGTTGCCTGGTTGGACATCCAGCTATATATCTCACTGGCCCGAATGTTACTTTACCCTACCAAATGTTGACTAGCAGTAGCAAGTTGCCTGAACTCAAATATAGGTCTTCTTTGGCAATCAGACCATATTAATGTCGAGCACTGACAGACATTGTCTTAACTCACTAGCCAGCCGACTAGTGAACATTCATTCAAGATAGTTGAAATAACTTATTCATTTAGTCTGGCTATTTGATTTTTGTTCTAAATTTTACATCATAGCGAGTCAGACTTGTGCTCATAAAGATTTAAGGCAACTGCTCTCATTGATGATTAAACAGGGGTCTCTCTTTAAGTTTAGTTGTTACAACAGCATTAAACATTTCTTACACTTTATTATTCAGAGAGTTTTCATAAAATAATTGATGATAGGAACGAATGCTTTCATACTCATTGAGATAATGAAAATTCAGGATTTTGAATAACAATAACAATGATACTGATGGTTACCCTATTACTATGTATAACTTGTAGAAGAAGAAAGTTATACTGTTGAACTACTCCTGAGGTTGGTCAAATTTGATGATTTGCGAAGGATTTCCAAATGCTTTCGATGTTTAAACTCACATGAGGAATTGTGTTATTTCATACTAACTCAGTTATTGCTTCTTTTAAAGATGAGTTATTTCTTATTTCAGAAACAGTAGGCCACATATCAAAGAGCCATTACTTTTTTGCCCCATCAAAGGTCAAGGACAGTTCCAGCTAAAACCAAGTAGCAGCTCAGCTTTCTGCCCTCTGAAGAAATACTACACTCAGGGAATTGAGGGACACTAATACAACATGGCAGCTTTAATTTGACCAATATGTTATCTATTTATAGAACGATTGAGCTATTTATAGACCATACAATCTATTTATAGACATTAATAATCTATTTTTAGACAGAGTGGTCTATTTATAGACTAAAAGTTAATGTTAAGAGGTTTTTTTCATGTTTTCACAATAGTAAAGTGTTTTGTATTTCCATCATGTAGTATGTAATCATGATAGCTTGTTAGGAATGAGTTAGGATGTTGAATCATGCCATCTTTTGGATAAAAAGAGTATTGCTAGACTGCACTAGCTTTAGGGAGTCAATTGGATTGCATTATTCAGTATGCATTTTAATGATTGAGGCATACTAAAGTTTGAAAGTTAATGCTAGTGTTATATTATGTATGCAATCTAGCTTTTAACTGTAAAAAAAATAATTAATGCAATTTTAGGCTTTAATCTGGCCATGTTTTGTTATGCTAGTTTATTGCCATATTTAGAGTTTCAAAGATCTATGTAGTTTTAGGCATTGACTGGTGAATGCTTGATGTATAAATTGTTTTCAAATTTTTGCATTTCTTTTGAATAACAAGAATCATTTAGCATTTAAATGGCACTTAAAATGTTAAGTATTGTTCAAAGTGAATGAAAAAGAAAATGATCAAATATTAAGTGAAAATAGGCATGAAATCAGAAATTGTGCTGGTCAACATTATGAAACATGACTTTACTAGGAGTGCTTTAAGTAAGATCAGGTCATGCTTGCTCATATCTTGGAAAATATGTATTAAATAAGTGCTTCAATAGTTGTAGAATATTTCCACCATTATTTGTCTATTTTGTGATTATAGTCATCATGTTTTTTATTGTCATTCATGAATATTAATTGACCAAACATTCATGTTACTTTACCCCACCTACCATTAATAGTTTTACAGTTTTAATTGTTAAGCTTTTTTATTTGTTATTGGTTATTTAATATGAAGAAATAATGTAAATAGTTGTTAAATTATTTTTGTATTTTCTCTTTAAATTTGACATTATATGCCTAGGATCTGGCATAATTTGTTAACTTGTATATATAATGATGTTGCTTAGTTGTAGTTTGGACTTTTTTTAAGTTGATAAGGTATAATGTTTCAGAGTTGTTTCCCTTTGGTACCTCTCCAGATTGTTGTCATCTTGTAACAGTATTGTATGCAGTTCCTGTTTTATGCTACAGATGTAAAAATATTGCCCTAAACTCTAAAAAAACAAGCATCCTAATAATTAAAATTAATTAATCCCTTGTATACGAGTCTACTATTTTTCAGACCTTAGTCTGACTTTAGGCTTCAGAATCCATTTTTTTCTTAGCAAACTTGTGAAGAATGTCTTTCTACTTAATAGACCATTTTCAGGAATGTGAAATGTTGCATTTTGGAAGTATTTTTGCCGCTTTGAGTTTAATCAACTTTTCAATTCATTAAAAAGGTTTAGCATTGATTTACTGAACTATTTATTTAGTTTAAATATATTAGTTGTTTTATATTTGAGATATGGGATGTTATCAAGGGAAGCAACTCTTGCATTTTTACTAATTTTGTAAATTTTGCATGTATGATAATAATTCAATGTAAATATGTAATTTTGGTTAAAATGAAAACAAGAATGGCAGATTAACTTTGATAAATTTTATCTTAGAATTTCTCTGGCATTATTTATTGAAATGATTGCTTTGAAAACTTGTTAATTCTTAAAGATTGTTGACTTTGTTTGGATTTTTTTAGCAAATACAAAAAATGGCAGAAAAGAATTTTGATGTATTGATGATTATTCTTAGGGCTAGATTGTTTTTTTGTCATATGATTTAATGATTTGTTATGCAAAACTAGAAATCATATATTTTTATAGTTAAAAGTTGGAATACTGTTCTAGCATTAAATAAATATTAGACTTCTGTACTGAATCGATATAAAATTCTGATCCAGGTGGATTCAGATTGTATTGATTTATTTGACTCTAAGTGTTAGGGTTTCAGGGTTATAGATATGTTAAAATAAATGTACTTGCATTCCAAATTGAATATAAAAATTGAACTGGCTTCATTTTTCTGTGCTCTTGTAATTCACTATGAAACATGACACAAAGTAAAAACCTAAAACACCAATTTTGTTATAGGATATAAGCATTAATAGTGTCTGAAGTCAGTTTTTTTAGATGCTTAATTTTCGTCTGATTTTGATCTTTGAGTTAATGATCTGTGTAGATGAAACTATCTGATGGTTGTATATTTACTGTGCCTTAAGTATTGGTCTATAAAGTAGTGATTTGTTGATTTATTTCCCTCTTGTTGTTTAGATTTTTTGTCATTTTTAGGATAAAAAACTATGAATGATCTTTAAAAAATGTAATAGGCTCTATGACTCATTAATACACTGCCCTCCAAAAATTCCTTCACAGTACAATTTATTTCATTGTAACAAATTGGAAGTTTAAGTTTCATGAATTATGAATTATTCAATCATTGTGTATTTTATTCATTATTCTAGCATGGGAACTAAATTTCAATTGGTACATTTCATTTTCTGAGTCGCAGCAAAAGTTATCTATCAGCCTCCAAAACTATGGTCAATGTATCTCAATGATACATTATCAAGTTTGAGATGTTTTTGTAATTTCATATCCAAAAGAAAAATGTACCGATTTCAAAACGCAAGATTGAAAATCATTTAACCATAAACTGCTTTTACAAATTTTGAAACTCCATGCAGTACAATGTGAACAATACTTGTGTGAAGGAACTTTTGGAGTATAGTGTATTGTTATTTGCATATTACATCATGTACTAGCTTCTAGATTTTATTCTATTATTATAGTTGTAACTTTATATGTTTTGTTGTGGGCACAGTTATCTAGCCCAATTACTAGTGAATAAGATAAGTAATTTTTTTACTAGCCTAAATCAATTTTCACTTGTTCTGGACTTTGGACTAGTTGGTTAAGGCAATGTTTTTTTCTAATTGTTTTTTAAACATGGTATATTTGAATCTGATTGATGTAAAACTGTGTAGAAATCATCCATTTATTTTATTGTCTAGAAAATTGTCTTTCTTTTCAGTATCTCAGAACGTTTGAATCAGGTAAAGCCGTCCGTTATATTCCATTTTTTATTTGAAAAAACGTTTTGACATACAAATTTAATAAATGTTTTCATTACTCTTTATAAGAGCTTAAATCTGACCACCGAATATGGGAGCTGTGAAAAAGTTTGTGAATTTTGTTGGCCTATTTTCAGTACTATTTTCCTTTATCATATTTTTTGTAACATTGTTCAAGTAATAATTGAAAACACAGATAGATTTTTTAGATACTTTTCAACTCAATGAATACACAAATCACAATATTTCTATCATTTCTCTAATTTTGATAAAATATATGACAGGGTTTTTATTAATCAGGGCTTTTTTTAATGTTTGGGGAAGAGGCCTTGGGCCTTATCTTATATAGAACATTTGGGGAAATTTTATCGTAATGTCATATAAAGGGGAACAAAAAATCCAAGTTAAACTCCACATTTGGGAAAAACTGCACGATTTTAAAGGAATTTCATGAGGGGAAGGCGCCTGTTAACGGCCCCTGTTATATATGGAAAAAACAAGCCTGTTAATTATTGGAAGATAGTGGTCTATTGCTTAAGACAATGTGTTTAGTATCAGGGAAGATTTTTTCTACCAAATTCATTCCATTAAGCTATGAAACTCAACAATATTTCACTTTCAATACATTTTTATTACAAACCTTTGCTAATTAAAGCAATTATCTTTATTGCTGAACTTTGGTTGAAATTAAGTTCAAATTTTATTTTGTCTTCATTGCCAAATTTGGATGTAGTAATATTTGAAAAAAATGATAGTTCTTATAAGGGTCTCCTTTAAAATTAAAAAAACTTGATTTTTCAAAAATCCTTTAAAATCTTTATTCTCTTGAAAGACTGCATGAACATCTGTCTTATATCCTTAGCTAATAAATTATGGCTACACTTTATTATCAAGTTGGTTCTGAATTTTCCATTGGAATGGGGGAGTATGTTACTTTATACATAAAAATAAAACCTTATGGTAGAACTTCCCTTATGAGTTAAATGTAACAAAGCTTAATGTCGTGCAATTTCAGGTGATAATTAGTTTTCAATGTCATTTCAATTTGAGTAAAATTTGCTCACTCTGATACAGAATTTAATTGCTGATTTTGGCACCTGTGTGAGTTTTTTATTAGGCACACTTTGGACATTATGTGATACATTAGGTTTGTTATGTGAAACATGTTAAGTATGTTATGTGAAACACATGAAGTATGTTATGTGAAACACATGAAGTATGTTATGTGAAACACATGAAGTGTGTTATGTGAAACACATTAAATATGTTGTGTGAAACACATGAAGTATGTTATGTGAAACACATGAAGTATGTTATGTGAAATGCATGAAGTATGTTATGTGAAGCACATGAAGTATGTTATGTGAAACACATGTAGTATGTTATGTGAACACACATTAGGTCAGTTATGTGAAAACACATAAGGGAAATTCTACCATAAAAACAGGAGAAAATTGATCTCAATGACTTGTGGGATATATATTTACTATGTATATATTTCACTGACCATTCAGCATTCCATTGCTGACGTCACAATGTATAATGATAATTTTATCATCATGTTTAATCATACAAAAATTATAATTATTATTTAAGAAAAAAAAATGGTTCATTCATTGTTTTTACTCATATCTGACTACTGGTTTCATCATGATTCATTGTTTTAAATTTGTACCAGTCATCAATTTCATTTATCATTTTCTATCATACTGGATATTGATGTATGTAAGTTCAAATTTTTCATATAATAAATTTGAGGTTATAATTCAATACATTAATGCATTGGATGGTCCGCCTCATCCAGTATGTCACTGAGCTTTGTCTGTTAATAAATTTGATAATGAAAAAATGTGAACTACTAGTAATCTTTATAATGCTCTCACATTTTGTTTCTGTAGTGGTATTCATTTTCCCCTGGAAAAATACATAGTTACATGTCATTTAGAATTATTCTGGAAGCACTCTTGAAGCTTGACTCCTGTAACATTGTTAGTGTTAGCAGTCTTTCCTACCCACATCAAGTATTTTTTCAACCAATTTTAGACGTAAATCCTCCTCTATTGTATTGTTAAATTAACACTAGGTTTTGCATTAATGCTGCCCTGGGGCAAAGATTACTGGTCAAGAAAATATGACATCAAGTCATGAACATTGTTTGCTTGTGAATTTTAGAGTGTAAAATCAACTTGCATTTAGTACTTTTCTCTGTGCATTTTATAATGTATGAGTTGTTGAAATGCTATGAATGGTAGCCAACTCCTTAAAATGTATATTTTTGTGTATTGAAAATATTGCATGGCTTAGTTAAGACAATTTTTTAATAATTTTGATCTCTAGAACATTTTCAGCTTATCATTGTTTCTCGTCATTATTGTCCATTTTTCAACTAAGAAAACACAAATTTGTCATCATTTTTTCATGTTTATTAATGTTTAAAACTTGTCTTGAACAGTTCAGAGTCTTCTCTCATTTTGTGTGTGTTTATTTTAAATATCCTATAATGGAGGAACCTTTTTAATGTATAAATTAAGCATTTTTCATTTATTTGTTTTTCATGAACAATGTTTTTAAAGTAATGGTATTGATATAGTCTAGTTTTCATTTTTTTTTCACCATGACTACATTTTGACAGTTCCTTACCTTAATCAAAGTTTTGATAAATGTTGGAACATCCAAACTAGAAAAAAATTAACAGTTAAACTGACCAAAAAACTTCTAGTAACTATCTACTTAATTTTGAAATGAAATATGTTTACCGGTTGATAAGATAGTAGAAATTTCTAGCTTGACTTTGGCCCTTGTTATAGAAAAATAAAGTTTCCATTAAAAGTCTTGTATACAAAAGTATGACATTGCTTGAAATTTTAATGTTTTCATTTTAGTAATGATATTCATCATTGAAACAAGACCTATCTTCCAATCTTTGCCATTTTAATACCACTGTTCAAACATATGTCAACCCGGGTCGATAGCGCAGTTGGTAGTGCGCCGGGATTTGAATACTCGTGCCAGAGGGGGTGCGGGTTCGAATCCCACCCTGGGAGGTTATACCCTTCCATGAAAATTTGACAATAATGTCCATTTTCCTCCATTGATTAGATAATATGGAGAAGTTTCCGGCCTTGTGGAAGGGTAGGTGAGTACTTGTTATAGACAATGGTCCAGGAAAGCTAGGTTAGGTGCGCTGGACACCATGAAATGACCTAAATTGTGTTGATACGGCGTTAACTCCAATAAAATCAAACATATGTCATATCAAGACCACTATTCAAACTTGTTGATAGTTTGTTTTTCAGTTATAAGTTTTTCATCTAGTCTTGTAAATGTCTCATTTATTTTCATTCATATGGTTAAACTGAATCTATGTTGAAAGTACATCCTGACTTTTTGTGTCATCAGCTCAAATTGTGTACATTATTGTTTCCCCTTTAATGCTTTTAAAAATGTACTAAGTTTGCTCAAAAGAAATGTTGAACTTTTATTCTGCTTGAACAACTATGTATGGAAATAAAGTATAAATTGTTCCTGTTGATCTTGGATCTGCTCTGTTTGCTGTTCAAGAACCATTATGTTAGCAGTAAAATAGGTGGAAGTTTTCAAAACTGTGTTTGAAGTTTGGGATTTTTGAGAATTACACTAAAAGTTCTTAACCTATGTAAAATATACTGATATCATGAAATTTGGAAATTTCAGAATTTTAATTGTTTTGTACTTTAACCATTGCTGCAAACATTGTGGGACCCAGATGAACCTGGCCCTCTCAGGATATACATCTGTATACATAGGCCAAGGAAAAGTTAATTACAAAATTCTTATCTGTATTTTAAAAAAAGGGCTGGATGTGCATTTTTGTTTATATTTTTTTAGTTTTAAAAGCATTTAAAACTTTTATTATACCATGCATAAGAGAAAGACAGCTAAGCTGATGTAAACTTTTGACATTGTAATATGCCTATTTCATGAAAGGTCAACAGAAATTCTAAAAAATATAGAGAAATTTGTTTTCCTGATTTAAAATTAAAAAGAAATGGATCAAGGGCAGTACGAATTAGAATTTTACATTTAACTTTCTTTAGCCTCACCTAAAAGCCTAAATATCTATGCTCAAAATGTTTAAGAAAAGGTTTACAAATTTACCTATATGTCTCAGGCTTACACACTTTTGCAGGTCAAAATTGTACCTTGTGATTATGGTTGGTTTTAAAATCTGTTATCTGCAGGTAAATTATTGACATTCAAAAATGCTCAATCATTCATTTTGGCTCTAGTTAGACTCATAGTTCATCTTAATTTAAAGGTCATGCATGTTTGTGTAATTAAAGAATGAAATTTTCCAGTTTTATGAGATATAACATGTGTGTGTAAACATGGTTCAATAGAACAAATGAGCCAACTCCTTGCTTTTTGCTTGTGTGGAAGGTCTTTGTCTGGTAAATGTTGCTGTTCTTGATATGTTTTCATATACCTTTTTTTGTAATTAGACAGCGGCATGGCTACTCTAAGGCTCACTGAGACAGGTGACTAGATGTAAATTTTGACTTCTTGAAAAAAAAATTAGTAACTTTGGTAAACAATGCTCTTTACCTTCTTAGAGAATTTCCTTAGTGTAGTATTTGTATGATTTAAACAATTTTCAATAGATTCTCATGTCTTCCGGGGCTTTTTGGCTAGCTGGTGAATACTAAACTTACAATTGGCATCATCTGAAATTTCTTCATTGAAAACTACATGAGTAGATAACTTACATCTTAGCTTCATACTTACTTCAAAGCAGTTCATGATAACCATTTTATGTAGATTTATTTTTTCAGATAATTTTCTAGCTCTGTTATTCTGTCAATATTTTTTCTGGTTTACCGTTAAAGTATTATTTTGTTTTTATTTTTATCTACACCCCTACGGACACACATGTACATGTAGGAGGGAGACATCTACTGTTCAGTATTTTTAAGTTTAATCTCTTACTTATTAGCTTTACTATTCAGAGAATAGAAGAGCTATCTTACTCAGTTGTACATTAGTGTTGGCATAACACTTTGTTGTTCATGTTTTATTTGCAGCAATATATTACCTTAGCAACCTGAATGGATTCCCTTAAAATCTTAGCAACCTCTGAATGGATTCCCTTAAAATCTTAGCAACCACTGAATGGATTCCCTTAAAATCTTAGCAACCACTGAATGGATTCCTTTAAAACTTACGATATATCAATATTCTTACATTTGGATCTTGAATACTTAATTCCATAATTTTGAAATAAGTTTGATTGAATTGTGACTCTTTCATACTCATTAAATAGTACAGTTACAATTCACTATTTTGACCATCAAAATTAATGGTATAAACAGTGAGATAGTCTTTATATAGGGTCTTTTTTTTCTCAAATTAAGCATTTGGGACTTAAAAATTGTCTGCTGCTTTTTTGTGTTTTATCAAGTACCAGGAATAGTTGAGCGCACTGTCTGTGAACAGCTCTTGTTATTTTCACTAACTAACTTTCTATTTCACCTGACTTAGAACAAACATTCTCTTTTAATTATCTTATATAATGTATATAATGATATATATATATATTACTTTAAAATCAGATATAGTTGCAAGATATTTGTAAAAAATAATCATCATTTTCTTCATCATACATGATTGTAATCATCTTTTAAATTTATTTGAAAAACATGTTTCCATGGATATTCATATGACATGATTTTAGTTCCATTTTAACATATTTAAAAAAAATACTATGGAAATTCATGTTGTTTTTTCAGCTTTATATAATATGCATATAGTTTATTTGTGTTAACTTAAATTTTTTTTGTAGAGTAGGCTTAGTTAATTTCTTTTTCAACTAATTTGTTTCCAACTTTTTCGCCACTTTTATTTCGTAGTAAACATAACTTCATTTAACCTCTAAATAAGCCAATCAACGTACATTTTCAAAACAAATTTAATGATTATCATACAAACTTTAGGAAAATTTTTGAATTAGAAATTAGAGGAAGTTCTGTTTACTGACAACCTTTAGCAGTGTTATGTTACATTGTTAAGTTGTATTCAAATTAAATACTTCTACAGTCTATGAATTTAGTGGGTGTCCGGTTGCCCAGGACAACCATTATTTAGTTCGGGCAACCAACAATTTCTTTTGGGCAGCCAAATTCTGCAAATGAGATATAGTGCTTGCTCTTAAAATGATATGTTCGGACAACCACTTTCATACATAGACTGCATATACTAGAGGTGTCCCAGTAAATCATGGAATTGCTCAGAACTCTTATATTATTTTTTCATGCTTATCAATTTCTTTTTTGAAACTAATCATAAATGTTTCAACATGCTGATAAGAGAATTTACCATTAAGAATTTGGTTCAAACTGAACTTTAATAGGGTTGAAAGTGTACAGATAAAACTAAAATCAGGTTTTGTAGAGATCAAATTTGTCTAAGAACAGTCTGTGAACAGTTCAATGTACAAGTTCCATAAATATTTAAGTTATTGTCATTTCAATTTTAACAATACAGTTTTCCTTCCTACAGAAACTTCACGAAATGTGGACCATATTAAAATTTTGACTGATCAAAGCCCATTATATTCATTTGAGATTTCTGCCACGTACCACTTGTCTTCATTTATACATGCCAGTAATATTTATATTATGTTTTTGTATAGAAATTTCTCTTTATTCATTAAGTATATTATTTATCATTTAATTAACTAATTAGTAGCTTGCTTAAATGCTTACATATATAAAATATCAAAATAATTAATAACCATTTGTGATTGAATTTTTGAATATTGACAAAGTTGATTTCGTTGGAATAGTTGTAAACTTAATTCAGACTATTGCTTACCTTAATAGGTTGGCCACATGTAATTATGGAATAGTGGTTATTTTTTAATTGCCATACACTCCTGTGTAGTTATAAATAATGATTTCTCATTTTGGATCTTAGTTGAATTTATTGCACAATTTGTTGTTCGTAATTTATGAAAAATATTTTTTGTACTTCAGTTTGTCATTTTTGAATTGGTATTTTGAGATTTAAATGTAATTTGAAGTTATGGCTGTAAATTGAAAGTTTTTAATTGCTATCCATAAAGATATTTCCTAAACTGACTACATATTATGTGTATAAATAACTGTTATGTAATTCACACAAACTTTTAGGTGCAGAAACTTACATTATTCAAGTTCTTACATACAAAATTTCATTATAAATTATCTTGAAAGTATATTAGTATTTTGTTGTTGTTAGATTTTCAATAATATTTCTCCTATTTTTTTTCATGGAATTGTCATTCATTTTAAACCTTGTATTGAAAACTGTTACCAATTATTAATTTTAACGTTGACTACCTACAGCAGTTGACATCCTGAAAAAATCCAAAGTGCACTACAAGTTCATATCAGGCGCACACCATGTTTGTGTGTAAACTTTAGTGTGAGCTCAACTGTACGGCAGTACAGATATCACGCCATCTTGATTTTCATGGTACATATAAAAAGTTTGTCATTAATGAGGCTTGCCAATCATATTTTTGTTCGTATCGTTAATTGTTCCATTGTTATAATTATTATTACATTTTGACTGCATGGTTTTACAGTTTAATCTTTACTCATGTTATTGTTACACATGTTTTTTATTATTCATTATTTTCAACCATGTTTCTATTAAAAACAGTTCCATCATATTGACGGACCCCTTTTTTTCTGTGAAAGATCAAATGCTAAGGGATGATGTATTTGGTATTTTTCTGTGGCTATTTTCAGCTTCAAATGTTTAGGTCTTAGATGGTGCAGTTTGTTTTCTCCAGTTTTTTTTTCTCTCTAAGGCTTATTGTGTGGAAAAGTTAAAGTTCTCAATATTTAGTTCTCTTGAACACATAGTGGCTAGCCTTTTGTTTAAAAGATAGCATTCAATTACAAACTTTGGTCAGTTATGAGATACACATTGTTTGACTTTAAACATGAATCCATTGTAAATTTCTAGTTTTCAGGGGCTTTGGAGATCACAAATAATCTCTTTTAGATTTCAATTTGTTATTTATAGTTGTATTATTTTATTTTATTAGGGGCTTCAAAGTTAATCAAATTGCACTATTAGTCCTGTGTGAATTTTCACTTTGTCTATAACTCTATTGCCAGTTAGAATGAATGGATATGTTATTTTGTTTAGCTTTTCGCAAAACTTATTTATTTGTAGTGATCATATAAATAATAGCTTATGCTAGTGTATTTAAATAATAATTTAATAAATTAATTCACAAATTTTCATCACTATTTATTTTATGTATAATCTATTTATAGCATAGCATACTTGTTGATAGCCTGCTTACTTTACTCATTTAATTTAAGTTTATAATTTATTTATAATGAAAAAGTCAATCTTTTTTGAACCACCATTTCATTATATATATACTTGTACATTGCTTACAAATATTATAGCTCCTTTTTTCAATCCAATCCAGTCATGTTTTTTGTTTATTATTGTTTAGCCTTCATCTAGTTATTATAGTGACCCTGACCTGACCTTTCACATTTGCATCTAATAATTATCTACACATATCCCGACGAAAGTCAGGACCACGCCTATTCTACACTATGACAGCGATCGTAAAATTATAGAAGTATGTTTGTATGTTAAGTTTTAACTCATAATCCTCACGGTCACGGTGTAATCGAGCATTAACACTACATTCATATTCAATGTAATGAATATTCTTGCATAAAGGTCAGGTCAGGGTCAATATTTACGCACAATACTATATCACATAATGGTATGCTATCCAACAACAATAATTTGAGAATAATGTTTTTTTGAAATAGGATAGTAAGCCAATTATTAAAGAAAAGTTATAACTACCACAAATGCTGTGTACACATAAAGTTTAAGTCTATTTCTAGTTTTGTATTGGACTTCTTAGAATCAATGCAAATGTCATTTGTCGCAGGTCAAATTATCATTTTTTATTAATGTAACTGTGCTTTTTTGTGTTATTCATGATATTTCATGATTTTATTTACATTCTGAACATTGATTTTATTTTATTTTTTTTACATGAAAATTCAAACAAACTGTTTGAGGTTTTTTTATTTAACAGTGTATTGGATTTCATGCTTTTATTATTAAAATAAGTTTCTCAGCCATTTTTGATTCATATTTTAAACTTGCTATAGTGTTTGATAATGTTGAATACTAAAATTGTATGGTGTTTTATTTATGTATGTATGTACAAGACTCAAGATAGAGTAAGAATATCAGGTCTATCTGGTTACTATCTCAATTAAATCAGAATTCTTAATGCTCCACAATTATAGTAAACGTTCAAAGGCCCAAATTTGATGAGACATGGCACAAAGTTCAAGCAAGCCGGGTGTTTGACTGGGTGGATTTTGTTCAAATTTACCTTAAATCTGATCTGATCCTCTTTATTAGCAGGTCAATTGAAATTTCTTTATAACCTGTAATGTCACATCACACTAATGCTCTTGAGTGTATTGATCTCCGTATTGGTGTCACACGTTTATTTGAAGAGCTTTCAAAATTGAAGTATTAAAGGTACTCATTCACAGATTTCAACTTAAATATCAACTTTTTCTAAAACTATCAAAAATGTTTGGAAATATTTTTGAAAGCAGGAACTTATTGGTTTGATAATGACAATTTTAGTGCTAATTGACATACAACTACAAATGATGGTGTTTCATGTTGTAAAAATCTACCCTGTATGTCACGGTATAGACACTTTCAGTGTATTTTTGTGACTTTTATTGTATATTTCTTGCAACTCATAGGTCAGTTTGTCTAGAAATAATAAGTTATTTTTTTACATTATTACAGACACTAAAAGGTATTATGAAATTATAGAAAATATTTTATTAAATCTATGACCTAGTACCTTTAAGCTACTCGATTGAAGCTGCTTTGATGTTTCCAACACCACTTACTACGAAGCGAAGGGAACTGATTGGTTGGATAAAATTTACTCGGATATTAGAGTCATGGCTTGGCGGTTAGAACGTATGGTTGTAGCATTTTAGGGTCTGATTTTAATGGGATTGTTCAGATAAGTTATTTAATATTATATTGTTTTCCACATCGAATAAAGACATGAATTCTCAGCTAGAAATCTCTTACATATTCTTATACATATAATATATATTTTATGACATAGAATTATTGGATTTGATTCTCTCTCAGTATATTATATAGTGATGTATATTATTTATAATTATAATTTAGCTCACTTGAGTAGAGCTCAATTAGAGCTTTTGTGATAGATATGTTGTCTGTCCATCTGTCTTCAAACATTTTTTTAAAATCTTGTCAAAATTATATGGCTTGGACTTACAAAATTACTTTTTGGCTTGTGGCATCACCTTTAGGTCTTCATTTAAGATTGTTCAAATTTGACAATTGGGTAAAATCCCACTCCATCAAAAAGTTTTTTCACTATACCATGACTTTAACCTAAAAATCTTCTTATATGAATTTTTTCATGGGTAAAAGCTTTCAATATTAATAAATGTACTAATTGCAGTATTATGAGAATAAATTACTCAATGTATTTTTTATGAAAATCTGTTTTCTTCAGTATTTTTAGTATATTCAAAAGTTTCAACTACAACTCATGAAACGGTAATGTGTTGTATAATTAAAAAAATTTGTACATGTCCAATGCCATAACATATGTCTGATCAAAATTAACTCCAAGCTTACTCTTTATAACTGATCAGTTATGACTCAGGTGAGCAATATACGGCCATTATGGTCCTCTTGTTTTGAACAATTAATTGATTATTATGCTTACATTATGATTATTATCCTTAATAATTGTTAAAGATTATTATTCTTAGATAATGTAAATATAAAACATGTTTTTGTCTATTTCTGCTCACTGACTAGAAATAAATTGTTATTTTCTACTGATTAAGATTGGTTGTGTTTTTTATTATGTGAAAATCTACTTCAATTTAGGTGTGGGTGTGGCCATTATGACGTTGGACTGGTAATCAAGCATTGGTTTGAAATCCCATCCAAAACAAACAGCATTGTTATCTTGAGCATGAAACTTTATCCTGCAAGCTTAGTACTGGGGGACCAGGAAGCAGACTCGATAGTAATGGACCTTTCTATGTCCTTACCTATTAGCATATTTAACAAAGGTTTACAGTTACTTTTTGTCCCACAAACAAGGTGTTAACAAAAGTGCACATGTTTATATTTGTGGGTAAATGTATTGTTATTCAAATAAAAAGGTGGCACTTGGAATGGTCCATTAATCTATGTTGTAAAAACTTGTTTCAAAATCAAGCTGAAATAAATTAGATTAAACTAAGCCACATGAGTTTGGGCAAACCATGAATATAAAGCCATTGCAAATCATGAAATGCATTGAATGGAAATTTTCAGGACTTGTTCTCAAGTTCAGGAATTGTAGAACAAGAGTTGGCTCCCATGGGTGAACATGTTAAAATATTTTTTGACAGCCTCTCTCCATGATGCTGATGAGGCCTGAACCAAAATCTTTAGTACAAAAATGTTTTGCAGAAATGAAATAGTGTTTGCTTTTGCATCAAATACATCAATTGGCTCTAAACCTTGCCAAATGCACTACACACATGCTGATCTATAGTGGTTGGTGACATATACATCAAAGTATGCTTGTGTAATTAGTTCACCTGTACTAAATCTATACCAAGGTAGGAGACATGAACAGTCTTTGAAATATGAGGTCTCTTAACAGTGACTAACTTTGGAAATCTTGATTGAAAATCAAGAATGTGAAAAATAAGTTACAGAACAAAAGAGATATGTTTTATTTTAGCCGAGTACATGTAGCTATCTCTTTAATCTTGATAAACTTATAATGAATATTGTTTTAATAGTTAAAACACATGATATTTAAAACCATTGGACCATATTTTATTTCTAGTTGAAAAAGTTATTGAAAATAATTGAACAACTATTCAATCAATAACAATGGTTTATGGATTGTGATTACATGTATCAGTCAATTTATTGTTGGTTATTGTGTTACATCAGACAAGAGTATATTTTTGACGTTCATATTCTATCACATGTTCAAAATTCCATTCATCGTACCAACGACAACTTCCATGTTCGAATTCATCGCATGATACTCTAGGTTGACCGGGTTTTCTTTTAGGTAGAGGAGGTTCTGGTGGTCTCTTTCCTAGTGAGTAAAAACTCTTGTAGTAATACCTGCAACAAAGTAGAACAAGTTTGGAACTTAATATGTCTATGTGTCTATAACTCACGCATTAAATCACATGAATTTCAAAATATAAAGTTATATATAGGTCAAGCACTGGCACCAGAGGTCATATCTTATGGTCATAAAATAATGCGTACGTCCCTATATATAGTTCCCTAAGCATACATACATGTTAACTACCTCGTATATAATGAATATTATAATGTAAGTATAGTTATAACTCGTACACGGTATTAATGTATAAGGGAGCAATTTTTGATTGTGTGTGTTGACGAAACATTACATGTGTGGGTATTCAAAGAATGTGAGGACTCTGGTGCCAATGAGGTCAAGCTTCCAAATGACCCACAGCACGAAGAAGATTTGTAAAAATAGAAATGTTTGATGATTGCAACAAATAGGTTATAATCATATTCTTATTAATGGTCGGCAAACTGAAAATGATCTGATTTTTAAAGTGGAATTTGACCATATTTCTTGCATGCAGAACTGAATTGCATGTTAACTTGTCACTCAACTAGTATGTCTGCACAAAAGAATCCATGAAAGTGATAATTTTACCACCATGTGTGGAACTACTCATTCCATCATATGTATTTACACTGATAATTTTGTGATGAAATAAATGAAATGTTTTGTTATGAAATTATTTTGCCAAACATCGTCATGATCATTGGACAGTTTTCGTTCTCTTATATAATACAAGTGTACAAAATGGAATACTATTGTTGTATATCACATGACTATAGACTCTGATGTTAGAAAGGGAGAGAAAAAACTTCAATTCAATTTTAGTGCAGAGGAATTGTAGCTAACGATAAAATATATCATATGACATCTCACCATCTTTGTAGTATATATTTATGACCTTTGACAACTTTATTAGCTTTATGTATAGACATAGGTTCACAGTTACCATCTGGGTCCATGTTGTTCCATAATAAAGCTCTCCCTTTTCTGGGTCTGGCCCATATTCCAAGTTCTGTCAATATCAAAATTAATTAAAATGAAAAAATAATTATGTTATGTACTTTTTATACACCATATTTGTATAGCACTCTTTTCTGATTGAAATTATGTTCAAACGTGCTTCACAATCATATGCATACTTTATGAATAAATGACAGATAAATAGTTTTGTGATGCTTCTTATAAAATATATAAAAACAATAGAAATAACACGCTTGTACAATAGGAATAATGATCAGCGATAAATTATTGATCTTAGTAGGTTAAAATTAAGTGGGTGGTAGGACATTACAATTCAAGAGGTCACGGGTTTGACCACACTAGGGACACTGCTAGTTTTCCTTGCAGAAGAAATTTACTTACATTTGCTTTTCTCCACCTATGTGTAAAAAGGTACTGTCAGGGGACACCTATTGGACAAAACTGTTAAGTCAGTTAAGCATGTGTATAGAAACAGACATTAAACCCAACTTTATCTTTTATACATTGTATATTGTTCGTTTTTTCTCAACTGTCAAACCATGAATAATTTCACGGTGACTAAACGCTCTTTGTCTTACACACGTGATATTGAGATTGTTTGTAATCATTCACCGTGAAATTATTCAAACTTTGACAGTTGAGAAAAAATGGACAATATTTACCAGGAAAGTCAGTTTCACCACCTTCATCTACTGTATCTAGATATACAAGAACTGTTGCCATTCTATCTCTTTTATCAGAATCTTCAGTACAATCTGTATGAGATTTGTAACCTACCAAATATATAACAATGTTCAATACAGTTACAATAGCCACCTTGGTTATAGCAAAATCAAACGGTTTTTTACCATTTTAAGTATTGCCTCAGTCCCATAAAATCGTGGCTTTTTACGGACCCGTACGTGCGGACAGTCGTAGGCTGTGAGAAGCCTTGCGCATGAAGGTGACAGTACGCACATGGTACAAAACAATACACCCGTACGGAGCCGTAACTTGAAGACATGCATGTTTAATCCATACTCGGGTACGATTTTGTTCACGGTTTGACTCTGAAACTGATACGTGTATCCTGGGCTCATCTCATGGACCCTGGTAAAAACGTAACAGTCCGTATAGTATGTAAGAGTTCGTACGGGTCCTTGCGGAGCTTGATCGCACGACGCCCGTACGGTGCCCTCATTGCTATTTTTATGGAACTGTAGCTTTAGAAGTGCTGAATTAGAGAAGAATGAATTAATTAAGTTTTTATAGATAGAATTCCCATAATTCAAATATATCATTAATTTCATACATTTAAAACCCATGATAAATAATTACAAAACATAATGTCTTTCATATATTACACGTCAATAATTTTTCATGGATTAAATTTATAAAACAATCTCTGTTGCAAAATTACGAGTAGTAACGAAAACTTTTTATAAAATTGAGTTAATTTTATTATCTCCCTTTGAAATATTATGTGTAACTTTTAATTCGTCCGTTCATAATAAAAGTCAATATAAATTGAAAATCTCACATGAAAAATACTAGAAATACAGAGTACAATTAGATACCACAATTCAGAGAACATTTTTGTGGTAATAATCGTAGTTTTGTACTAAAAGAATGACATACGATTTCATTATGTACAGTGCATGCACCATAACTATTATTTAAATCGCCAGGCTGTTTTATTGAAAACGGCCGTGAGTTAATCTTAGATAGAATGACCAAGAAATATACCTGAGGAAAAATAATACTTGAGTTAACATTAACTTGTTAATATCTAGTAAACATTACCTATTCCTGGAGGATATGACGTGATCTGAAATTTCCCGCCATTTTCTGGTAGTAGACCCATAGCTTGTTTAACTCTTTGTTCAAATATAGAAGCGAAGTTACTTTCACCTGGATAGAACGCCGTACTGTAACTCCAGTTTCCTTTCAACCACATCTTAAGTTTGCCGGAGAACGAGGAGTTTACACAAGTTGTCCCTTGGAAAAATGAGAAAAAATAACGATTATTAGCTAAGCATTGTTATGGTTTTCAGCGTATCTATGTCTAATATGCGCCGCATCAGATTAAAAACAAAATGTAAAAAAGCGGCTTATAAAGTTTTGAAAGTCAGAACCATACTCCAAAATATATTTCCAGGTGAACCCAGCAAAGCCTCTGGAGACCTAGAATTTTCGAATGGCGTTCTGACCGTTATGAAGCCGCTCGGCTAGCTCAGTTGGTAGCACGCAAGTCTAATGATCGAGGGGTCGTGGGTTTGATTCCCGGGCGGAGCTTACTTTCGTGGGGCTTGGTCATGAAATTATTTCTACGGCCATTCTCCTTCCTACCAATGATGTTTAATTATGTAGGGCAGTTGTCAGTCACTGACGAAAGTATGCGCTTAGTAGTTGTTTAACAGCTAAATCCAGCGATTTAGCCTTTCCAGGAGGAGTGAGTAGGTTGACTGACCGCCGTTATATGACCTATATACTGTGTTGCAACAGCGTTAAACCCAACAAACAAACTGACCGTAATGAATTGTCTGAACATTCGATTCATCATTGTATCTGCACGAAACTGAAAAAACTTTCAAAGAAAAATGCACTTCCCAACTCTCCCAACGAGAGGTAATTTCCCCCTAATTGATATATACATGTATATACATGTATATATATGGACCCAATCTGTTTAAGTATGTTTAACATGACTATTGGGGGGATACTGTACGGTCCTGTCTTTGTAACTTCATAATTATAATAAATACTTCATACATATAACACTTTCTCATTGACTGTCAGGATCTTAAATATATCCGCGACAAGCATTTTAAGGTTAACTCACTTAGAAAACTTTTTCAATCGGTACCATCAAATGCGATACTAAACTATCTGAAGGAAACAAATATTTATCACAAAATATATGGCTTAAAACCATTATCATTCGGGTGCATTAGTTGTTATTATCAATTGCTTTCGGCGCGATATAACCTTTTTGTGTGGATGCGCCGTAAAACCCAAACAAACAAACAACCAAACATCATGCATATAACGTTCAACTTGACATTCAGTAGATCGATTGGTTTTAGAAAAGCTGTTATTAAAATAAAATTTGTGAACAAGTAGCTTTTAAAGCTAAGATATTGATTAATACATATGAAAACTAACATCTGGTCGAGTGCAGAATTGTCAACATTACCTTGAGTAAAATCCAATGGAGACACTTGCACATGTTTTTTACCAACATTTTCAAGATGTTTCCTTAACGTAGCTATACTATCAAAACACAGTATTGGTGGGTCTTTAGATTGCTGATCAACGTGTAATTTATGTACTCTCATTAGATTGTCACATTCATCATCTGATAGGAATTCTTCAAATAACCAAATCCTAAAGAAAAAAATGTGAACAAATATGTGAGGAACAGGTACAGTAAAAGAACTAACTAAGACCACACAGACAAAAGGCAAAGAGGAAGGTGTTCTTAGATTTTTTAAACTTTTGTCATAAAAAGGACGCTACAAACAAATAACGAAAACAAAAACCTTATTTCAGCCTTAGAACCATCATTGACACAATAAAAATTGCCAATGGGGCTTTAAACCAGGTTCTTGGGTGAACAAATGTGTGCACAGTACAATATGGTTTAGTCAGTGTTGCATACTATATTGTAATAAAACTTTGTTCTGCACAGATGCATCTTTTACAAATAACCCTATTCAGCTGGAATAGCCCATAAAATTCAAGTTCGGAATAAGAACTGTTGCCTAATCAATTAAAGCCGTAAAGATTGTGAGTCGTCTAAAAATCAAAAACTTACTTAACACTACTGTTATTAGGTTTCTGTGGCAACAATTCCATCGGTGGGATTCTTCTTCCGTCAATAAACACCTTTTTAGGGGTCAAGGTTTTCTGGTAAGTTGGTTTAAAATCTCGTATTTCTTTTGGAATATTTGGATCATTTATTTTGTCATCGTCTTTAACTTTACTGTTTTTGTCTTTTGATTTTCCTTTAGCCTTTGTATTCTTTGACTTTTCATTCTTTGTTTTATCATTCTTTCTTTTTGTAGAATCTTTAATATTAGCCTCTGTATTAGTTTTATCCATATTTCGTTTGATTGGTTTATCGTCATTATTCTCAGCATCCATGCTGAAAAATTTAACACTTTTAGGTTCATTATCTACGTCAGATTCAGAAGTTATGATTTCATCCGAGTTCATGCTAAACAATTCCACGCGCTGAGGTTCTTCGCTCATTTTGATGACGTCATTTTCTTCATCGATAGTTTCAATTTCTATGTCATTTTCATAATTTTCTATAAAACTAGAATCATCGTTAATTTCTTCGCCAATCATTAAATCTTCAACAAGCTTAGTCTTTTTATCATCTACTTCCAGTTCTTTGCGCCTGTTTTCTAAGTTTGAGATGAAAGTGTCTTCAGTTTCGACGTCGATATCTCTATCACTAGTTTTTCTGCTGTTCAGCCTAGTTAAATCCAAGCTCCGATGAGTTCGGTTGGTCTTTACTTTGGCTTCAACTTGATCGTTGTTCTTTAGCTCGTCTTTAATACTATTAAGGTCGTCAGCGTCTTGTTCATGTGTATATTTATCTTGAATATCTGACCGTTGGTTAGTACTTTTGATTCCTTGGGAATTAAATGTAGAAGAAACTTGTGGATAAAGCAATATAGTCAATGCAACTCCCATGATAAAGAAAAACACAAATTTATAAACGTCACTCGAACTTTGTCGATGTACATGAGAGGCTTCGAGCCTTTGAAGTCTAGCTTCGAGCTCTGATTCAAATCTTTCATTGTGTCGTTCTGATGAATCACCGCTGCTATTCTTCGAAGTCATTTCTGTAGGCGCTACCGCTACTTGCTTTCGTCCGTTCTTTCCCATTTTTTACTTAAATAAAAGGTCAGTTCAAAAACATATTCACGTAATTAAAACACACGTTCACAATTTTAATCCAAATAGTTTATGAATTAAGATGATATGAGTTTAATGTATAACTTGACACAAGACAATCAAAAATTTTTGTGTAAACATGTATCATCGTATTGAAAGATAACATATCAATAAGACAACATAGTCTATCTTATCAAATTAATACTTCTCAAGTTTTTGTCAATGTTCATGCATGTTTTTGACCTTAGTGTTGTGGTTGTCATATCTATACATCTAGAATTTATCTATTCTTCTTCCAATAGTTACATAACCCTTTTTGGTGCATTAACGTATGTACAAAAGTGTGTGCGGCGTAAAAAAGCAAATTTTTAAAAGAACAGGTTAAAAAAGCATGCAATTAACTAGTAAATTATGGCTCCATGACAAGACCTTCCTTGAAGTCCTCAAGGCTGGCTGCTGTGGCTATGTGCACTGGAAGCTGGTTCCACTGGCAGATATGATGTTATATCTTTGCGTCGCAACAAAAGTTCAAAGTAAGAAAATAGTTCAATCTAATCATTTGATTATCTACATGCATACATTGTATGTATTTCTCTGGTGCTCATGGTGAATGTTCTTTGCCAGTTCCATATTGAAAAAACATGCAACTATGACTGTAGGGAATATAGTTGGTCAAAACAGTTTTAAATTCATTCATAAATATAATCATATTCTTGCAATAAAGCGCACGATGTTTATTAGGGGGGGATAATTGCATAAATTGCAGTCGCTTTAAAAGTAGTGCATAGTTGGTGTCAAATTCACCATTACGGTTACCGTTATTAAATGTAAATAAATAAGGAGGTGTTATATTTGTTAAGGCATTTTCTAGATATTAATGTCTACTATAGTTTTCAACATCTATTCTGTAAAACACAACCGATTATATTTAAGAGACAATTGTGAAACCAGAGTCCATGATAACGGTACTGATACCTCTGATTTAAACAGTTGGTCTATAATGACTTTTTTTTAAAGGAGTGTTTTCTAATTAATTAAGAAACAATTAAGCTGTCTCTATCATTCATTCAAGTTACTTATGAAATGATAGGCAAACGAAGAAGATCGTTTTTCCACAATCAAATTGATATATTGATAAGGACCATAAGGTCAAATAAAATGTGTGACCGCATATTTAGTTTAATTATCCGCGCTATACACATGGTACGGACTTTATCGTTTCGACCGGAAAAGCTCGGCGTCCAATCAAAAATGACCGGTTACTCTAATATACGAAAAGGACTTTTTGGGCGAAAAGGCGCAAAAAGGACATTTACCGGCGAAAAGGCGCAAAAAGGACACTAATATACGAAAAGGACATTTTTCGTAAAAAAAAATCATTTATTATACTATGAAAAGGGCTGAATTTGAGCTAAAAGACTTCAATTCTAAGCAAAAAGGACTTTTAGCGGCAAAAAGGCGCTAAAAAGTACACTATTATACGAAAAGGACATTAGCGCATCCGTTCATGCATTAAATACAGTATAGAAAGGACTTAATGCGGGCGAAAAGACTTCAGTACGAGGCAAAAAAAACTTTTACCGGCGAAAAGGCACTAAAAAGTTCACTAATATACGAAAGGGACATTCTTTGCATCTGTTCATGCGTTGAATAAAGTATGAAAAGGACTTATTGCGGGCGAAAATACTTCAATACGAGGCTAAAAGGACATTTACCAGGCGAAAAGGCGTTCAAATTTTAGTCCTTTTCATATCTTTAAAAAAACTTCAGAATGTCCTTTTCGCATATCAGTGTCCTTTTAGCGCCTTTTCGCCGGTAAAAGTCCTTTATGCCTCGTATTGAAGTCTTTTCGCCCGCATTAAGTCCTTTTCATACTCTATCTAATGCATGAACGGATGCAAAAAATGTCCTTTTCGTATAATAGTGTACTTTTGAGCACCTTTTCGCCGGTAAAAGTCCTCTTTGCCTCGAATCGAACGTCTTTTCGCTCAAATCCAGCCCTTTTCATAGTACAATAAATGATTTTTTGACACAAAATGTCCTTTTCGTATATTAGTGTACTTTCTAATACCTTTTCGCCTGTATAAGTCCATTTTGCCTCGAATTGAACGTCTTTTCGCTCAAATTCAGCCCTTTTCATAGTATAATAAATGATTTTGTTGACGAAAAAATGTCCTTTTCGTATTTTAGTGTACCTTTTAGCGCCTTTTCGCCGGTAAAAGTCCTTTTTGCCTCGAATTAAAAGCCTTTTTGCTCAAATTCAGCCCTTTTCATAGTATCATAAAAGATTTTTTGACGAAAAAAATGTCCTTTTCGTATATTAGTGTACTTTCTAGCGCCTTTCCGCCGGTAAATGTCCTTTTTGCCTCGTATTGAAGTCTTTTCGCCCGCATTTAATGCATGAACGGATGCAAAAATGTCCTTTTCGTATATTAGTGTGCTTTTAGCGCCTTCTCGCCGGTAAAAGTCCTTTTTGCCTTGAATTGAACGTCTTTTCGCTCAAATTTAGCCCTTTTCATAGCATAATAAATGATTTTTTTGAAGAAAAAATGTTCTTTTCGTATATTAGTGTACTTTCTAGCGCCTTTTCGCCGGTAAATGTCCTTTTTTGCCTCGTATTGAAGTCTTTTCGCCCGCATTAAGTCCTTTTCATACTGTATTTATTGCATGAACGGATGCGCTAATGACCTTTTCGTATAAAAGTGTACTTTTTAGCGCCTTTTTGCCGCTAAAAGTCCTTTTTGCTTAGAATTGAAGTCTTTTCGCCCGCATTAAGTCCTTTTCATACTGTATTTAATGCATTCACGGATGCGCAAATGTCCTTTTCGTATAATAGTGTACTTTTTAGCGCCTTTTTGCCGCTAAAAGTCCTTTTTGCTTAGAATTGAACGTCTTTTAGCTCAAATTCAGCCCTTTTCATAGTAAAATAAATAAATTTTTTTTACGAAAAATGTCCTTTTCGTATATTAGTGTCCTTTTTGCGCCTTTTCGCCGGTAAATGTCCTTTTTGCGCCTTTTCGCCCAAAAAGTCCTTTTCGTATATTAGTGTAACCCAAAATGACCAATTAAATGCATGATTTGAGCAGGTGCGTGCTGGTGAAAACAACAAGAAATGACCTGGTTGTCATAGAAAATATTTCCATTTAAAGCCATGTTCTATGTATAAATGTACGTTCTGTGATAAATAGTGAATATATTGGATTTGCATAACTAGACATGTGATCGGAACTTAAGCAATAACTTGGTAAGGCATCGAAATAAGTAATTATTTTTTGGTAACTTAGGACGCCGTCAATGGGGGGCGACAGTTATAGAAAATATTATTGATAATATACTAGAAATGTCCGGCGTGAACAAATGTCACTCAGGATCATTAAAGTCACGTGCTTGTTATTGATTTATGAGTAGAATAGACAGGAGACTGTCACATTGTTATTTCATTTTTATTCACTTAGAGTGGACTAAGTTACTCAGAACTACTTGCCTGCATGCACAGTTGTGGTGTAGTGCCAATGGTAGCCTGCTAAAACTCTGAATCAGATAATCTGGTTTACTTTTCCAGTTGGTGCATTTCAAATGTTTTCATGCAGCTCTAGAAATGTGTTGATTTGACAGAATATTCTGTCTGCTCGTTGAAGGGCATCAATAGACTATATCCGGAATTCAAATATTTGGGTTTTTCCATGTAGGTACAAACAAACTTTCACTGTTACAATGAAAACACGTGTACAAAGAACAATAGGATTTAATCCATATTTCGTGATTTTCATCAATAATGTGTAACAAACTTTGTTTGTACCTACATCGCACGGACGGAAAAACCCACAAATTTGAGTTCCGAATTAAGTCTATTAATTTGCAGGTTTTAATCTAAATATCATCTGTGAATGAAATATGCTACCCTGAAAACTAGTGCATGCAAAAGCTGTGTTTTAATGATTAAGGTCTTGTGTACAGAAGCTTACAGCCTAGACGCAAGAAATACTTTTATATGTTTTTATAGATTTTATATACTGATGTCATTTACCATTGGGATGCGAATATTCATGCCCTATTACATATATATATACATATTAATGTAGATAAGTACTGAGGTATAACAAGATGTTCTAAGATCGAAGGAAATCTGGTCAGTGTGTCTATCACCATACATGGCCCAATAAGTAGTTGATAAATGAATTAAAGTATAAGCATTTAACATGTATGCTTGGTCTATATTTACAAATCTTTTAATTTAATTTCAGTTGATTGTTTTTTAGTAAACCAGAGAGGGTCTCATTTAAACTAATCAAACATGGCAAATCAGTCTCAGGAGGCTGAGAAGTCAGCCGAGGAGGTGATGGCAACTAATATTGCCAGAAATGCTTTAAATTTCATTGAGAAGTTTGAGCGATACGATTGTCAGGAAATGTTGGGATATATGCAAACACATTGGATGTTATCAATGGAAGATTTTAGATTCTCAACAGATCCACCGATGGGTCTTATAAGTAACATTAATCCACAGAATTCAAACACTTGTGTCGTACTTATTCCCGAGGAAGAAAATGTTCAACCTTTGGATTATAGAGAACTTCATCAAATTGTGCGAGAGCTAACAATGGGATTATTTGTTTTAAATCAGACTCCAACTTTGTCTTTGGAAGCTAACTTTGATCAAAGCACAACTTGTCAGTTACCCCCGGCGTATCAGGATACTAGAATAGGTCAAATCATGATTAATGTAGATTATATGATGAAATCTCTATGGCATGGTTCCTACTTTCCTAAAGACAAAAGAACTAAATTCTCTGAAAAGTGGAGATCAAGTCTTGATGTGAATGCAAATGGAAAACCTGAAACGAAGAAAAATTTAATCACAGAATTTACCAGGAGTGGTAAGTTTATTTCTCATTCTTATAGAGACATGAAGTTGTCAATTAGTGCCAATAGACTTAATTCGGAACTCAAATTTGTTGGTTTTTCCGTCCGTGCACTGTAGGTACCAACAAACATTTTTACACATTATTGATGAAAAACAAGAAAAAAATCCTATTGTTCATTGTACACATGTTTTTATTGTGACAGTAAAAGTTTGTTTGTACCTACAGAGAAAACCCAAATATTTGAATTCCGGCTATAGTCTTATATTATGATGCTCAAGATTAGAAGAAAATTAAACAGGTTAGGAAATGATAGAAAAGAGTATATGAAAATACTAACTGTATGCAATAGATAAAGATAGAACAAATTAAAGGATCTACAATTACATGGCCGTTCTCCCGAGCACAGCTTACATCAGATGTGTTATGAATTTTTCAAAGAGCATCAATATAAAAAATAAACAGTTGTTATGTAATCTACCTTTTAAAGAAATTGGTTTAACTAAAAACAATTGCATACATAAATACTAAATTAAAAAAAGTCACTGTAAATCATTAGACATTTCATTCATTTTTACTGTTTTAATAACCAATAAATAACAGAAAATTGGTGTTTATAGAACTTCTGCAGCCTGTCTGTGGAAGCTAGCTTTTAAAGTCAGAAAGCTACGCATTGATTGGTCGACATAAAGGTCATCTCGATGTGACCCTTCATTGAGATCTTAGAGATCCTGTAGGACAACGCTCTACCAGATATCTGTTTACGGACATTGATTACAAATGTATTTGATATCTATTATTGAAAATGTTACATTTGCAGGACTTATTGACATTACCAAGGATCCTGACTATGAAAATATTTATAATAAACTTCCTGTAGAAACACCAGGTGATCAAGAAATGGCTGAGGAACGAAGATTCTTTATGTCTCATGTCGATGATTTAACCATTCAAATGACTATGTTTCAAGAAGAAGTAGTTCACTATAAAGATATGTTTGTTATGGATCCAAGGTGGACTGTCTCTAGTGTTGTCAAGATTCTGGATGATAAACTGGACCATGTGTCGTACGAACGTTTAAACTCGCGTCTACAACTTCATGAGCAGTTGATTATGGACAATCTAGCTAACAAGGCCGAAGTAAGACGACAGCTATATTTGCTCAAGTTTATTAGTTATATGGTGCCATTCCTTATTGGTATGAAAAAGAGAATGAAAATTCCAGACATTTCCAGATTGTTACCAAATCTCACAGGTTTGTATTCATTTATCATTTACTCATAATTTTGGTAATAATAAAGTGCTTCAATTTGGAATGAGAGTCAAAACTTTTATCTTTCTATGTAAACTCTTTTAGATGCTCTATTTTGACTCACAATACAATGTATATTTACTTTGTAAAATCATTATGATTAATTATGTATTAATAGTAAAAGTTAGGAAGTGTTTTACTTTTAAATTAGATGATTTTATGCATATTTGTTTCAGCCATGTTTTTAACTCTCTTGTTTTTCAGCCTCAACTTCTTCAACATGTGTATAATGTAACAAAAGTATTTTTGTAGGTTTTATCTAAACCGTTATTCGTAGGTGTATTATAGAATTGTTGTTCTGTGAACAGAATAATGTATATCAAATGATGCTGTATAATTTTCTTAACAAGCTAAGTCACATATATTTGTATGTTCCTTTTTCATTTGGATGGATTTAGACCATCCCTTGGTTGGACTGATAATTATATGTTTTTTATAATAAACATCTTTTTATTAATATACATGAAAATGGTTCAGTTATAGTATTAATTCAAGAAAAAAAGGTGGACCAGTGAAATATCAGTCTGCAACATTTTTTATTTTCACATGTAGTTTGACAAAGTTTTCGCTGACTCATAATAGTCTAACATAAGATGTAGGTTACATGCTTTGTGTAAAAACATTTAATCAAGCCCTTCATTTAATTAACAGAGACTCATACGAAAAAAAGTAAGATGTGATCTGAACTTTTGTTTTGTTGGCTTATATTTGCTGCTGCTGCTGCTTTAAGCGTTGTTGCAAATTTTTAGCAATTTTGATTTCAAATTGTTTTTATGCAATTGAGATATTTGCAGAAGTACAAATGTAAGCAATTTCTGCAATTCGTCTTTAAAAATGACATGTTGTGCAGGGGTGGATCCAGGATTTTTTCTAGGGGGTCCGAACTTTCAAAACACAACCACATTATACACATTTTGCAGAAAAATGCAACATATAAGTAATAAAAACTACATAACCATTAAATCTATGTTAATCACCAAAAAAATTGCTTCCGAAGCAAAATTGCTCATGAAGCAATTTTTTTCGATGATTAACATAGATCCCATGCTACTTAAAAATGACTTACAATCAAGAAATACACTTATGGACAGATACATTTTCCAAATTCTAGGGGGGTCCGGACCCCCTGACCCTCTTGCTTGATCCGCCTGTGTTGTGAATGAGTGTTTGTGTACAAGTTTTGTATATGTATTTCAAATTGTCCGTAAATTGTCTTTGAAAAGTTTTATTTTTATTTTTCATCATAATTTTAGGGAAGGAGCATTGTATCACTATTTCATTTGTATATGAAATCAAACTTTCATGGTAAATTTCAGATTTTGAGAAAACTGATAAACATTTTATGACATTTCAAAAAGGAAAAGGGTCCTTCAGTTCAACTAGTACCAGTCCTGTCATACTTGTAAAAGACACATTTTTATAATTGTATTCAGATTTTCAATATAATACATTAGGGGTGTAACGGTTAACCGATATACCAGTTAATATTGCAATACGAGTTCTAACGGTTTTTAACCGGTTCGTTTTTCATTGAAACGGTTTTGTAGTTAAGAGTCTTACTGCTTGTTTTTATCAGAATCTGATAGTTAAAAGTTTAAACAAGTGTTAAAATGAATTGAATACTTGAAACACTCTTACTGTGCTTTTAAAGGTTAAACATTTATTCAACTGAAAGAAAAATATTTTCAAGAGTCTGTTTCAAACCACGCATTTTTCTAACATATAGACAATTTTACATTTGTAATTCAAACATTTGTATAAGAGATCATTTGAAAATACCCATATGCGTGCTATGCTGATCCATTTAAGACGAGGTACATGCATTAATTAATGCTTTGCATGTCTAAGCGAAAAACCGGTACGTATTGAAATATATTGCAATACGGGTTCTGCATATTGCAATATATTGCAATATGGTTTTTACCGTATTGTTACACCCCTATAATACATATGTTTTATTGCCCATGGTCAAAACAAGATTTTAGATTGAATGTCAAACTTGTTTACTTTTTATTACATATATAAAAACTGAAATAAGATTTCAACCCAATTTCAACTTGTTATAAATATAAATAGTATAATAGTCTCTAGCATTGTTGTGGCATTTTAAAAGTTATCTGTAATAAACATGGCCAAGATCAAACATTTAATTGGAAAAAATGTTTATAACAACATGGGCATTGATATAATAAACTCAATTTGGAATGACTGTGAGAAACAAAGCGAAGCAAAGTTGATGATTTTATATTCAGATTTATAAGTTGATAGCCACAGATGCAAAAACTATTGAAGAAATAGCCTGAACTGACGTAGTAATACCATATGGCCGACAAGCACATTAAAAATGTGCATTGCCTCTAATATCTATCATCTGTACTCTAAATTATGTACTGTTTACACTAATTTGTGTGTTAAATAAATGTTTCATTGTTTTGATATTAAATGTAGTTTTGACATATAATTGATATTTAAAGCATTGGTGGCAGGCTTAAAGCATTTTCATTCAAACTCAATATATTAATTAAGTATCAGATTGATGTGGGAATCGGTGTTGTATAAAAATGCTTCATGTAAAGTATAGTGTTTTTGTATTATGTTGTTAAACGTGTTGTATACATTGTATTACAATAAATGAACTCCTAAAACTTTTTGATACTAGAAGTCTTCTTTGCCCAGGGTCTAAATTCTGTGTTCTTTCTTTAAAAATGAGTGTATATTTCTGTGTCCGGAAATATTTGCTGGTTTTGTCTCATTTTTATATGCCCAAAAGAATTTCGGGCATATTATGTTATACCCCCTGGCGTCCGTCTGTCTGTTAGCAATTTGGTTTCCGGAGCATAACTTAAGTTCCATTTGGCCCACAATATTCAAACTTCATACGATGACTGTCCATATCGGGTAGAAGACCCCTATTGATTTTGGGGTCACAAGGTCAAAGGTCAAGGTCACTATTACCTTAAAACTGAAAACAGTTTCCGGAGCACTTAACTAAGAAAAACAACACTTTCGGGCATATAATGCTCCGCCTGGCGGTGCTCTTGTTGAATTTTGGTGTTTTTATCTCTGATAATTCTGCAGTTTCTTTTGGCTTGTCTGTCAACCACAGAAATGATGTTTACTCAGAAATATCTTATATATTTAAAGTAAATATTTATTTTTTATTAAGTTAATAATGTATTATTATTACACAATGTAAAAATGCATTTCATCATAATCATTGTTTAATATTTACTTCTATTCACAATTTACAACATACTTCAGTGATTATATCATCAAATAAGCTATAATATTTGAAAACATTTTGTTTTTTATTGGACCCAAAGTAAAATAAATGGAGGAAACATGTTATATAAGATAAATTAAAGTATATTTGTTTATATTTTTACACTATCATATGAAATATCCCCTGGAGAGTTTAAATGCGTGTATTCAAACATATTTTAGATCGTTTAAATCTATTGAAAAGAAATTAAATATCTTGTTATCTAATACTGTGGATCAGTTAGGGTGGAGGGAGGTTTTGGGGGTCTGAAACCCTTCAATTCATTCTTGGAATTTTCAAAATGCTAAAAAATATGTTGGAAGTG
Organism: Mactra quadrangularis; assembly: GCA_025267735.1. NCBI lineage: Eukaryota > Metazoa > Mollusca > Bivalvia > Venerida > Mactridae > Mactra > Mactra quadrangularis. The sequence goes on along the minus strand of CM046306.1, from coordinate 24,869,216 downwards.
ATATTGAAGCAATATTATTGGTGCCTCAATGCCCTGAAAATGTTTTTATTAAGACCCCACTCTTTTGGAAAAGTCTGAATTCCCCCCCACCCCATCCCGCCCTTATCACTATCAAGAAGGTCATAATTCTTTGTATATAGATTTAAGAAAGATTGAAATCTAACTATCAATAGTATTATGTGATTTATATCTATAATGGCTGGTTTAAATGCTTTTATAAAATACTATATTTTAGATATTTATCATTTTCTAATTTGTACTGTAATGTACTATCAGTAATATTACAATACCCAGGATTAGCAGAAAACAGTGGTAACTCAATATAAGAAAAGAGTAAGTTACGTCTGTTTTGTGCTAAACCCGCTATGTTTAATTTATATTGAAAACCTGTAACCATTAACGAATCAATCCTGTCAAGTCAATTTTTTATTGAGAAATTTTCTTTAATTAACAAATTGAAATAGAAACCTGACATTGTTTGGTATTCTTACAGATTATAAGATAGGTTACCTAGCTGGTTAAAAGCTTTAATGGCATGCTTTGTTATATTTAACGTAATGTCCAACCCATAAATATTTTTTCCGATTTCTTCCAAACTTTCAATTAATGTACTACATTTGGGCATAAAACCAGTATATTTTCATTAAAATGTCCTAACTAGAAATATGTTTAACTAATAGTCAAAAGTAAAAATTCACATCGGAAAATCCTTTCCCCATTTGAATTTTCTTCCATTGGAAAATTCTTCCATTCTAAAAATGGATTTTTTTGTTATTGAACTTTAAAAAATTTTTTTTTTACAAAATAATATCTTTATTAAGTGTTGTTATGACGCCAAATCTGCATTTATATCTTGCTTTGTGTACCATTATTGGCATTAGAAGTTGGAGAATTCTCTGAAGGTTTGAAAATTAAATACAATGTAAGTTTGCAAGATTTCAGATTTGCAAACATGTTCTTGACAGTATTTATTAAATGTAAAATTTCAAGGTTATAGTAAGGTTTTGTTGATAACGGTTTTTGATATAAACTTAATCTAAATTGAAATTGCTTCATGGTAATTTCTTTAATGACCACACCCTACCATTAAACTTTCCTTTTACAAATTGAGAATTGATTATTGATTAACTTGTATGCATCTATCATGTTTAGTCTTAATCTTTTATAGAATGATTAAGAGTAGAGAAAAACAATTTTCCTAATTCAATTTGTGGGTATAGCACAAAAAAGTCGTAACTCAATATAAGAAAAGAGTGAGTTTCAACCGTTTAGAACTGAACCTGTGAATTATAATTGCATAAACATTTTCTTAATGGCTCAGTTTGCTAAATTATGAGAAAAACAAACAAATAGAAAGATAAAAGCATTAATTTCCCATTAAAATTTCTTCAAATAATATTTTTTGTATTTCTTATTATATTCTATGGTGATATAATGATATGAATTAATCTTTTGACAACAAAATATTGATACATTTTATTCAACTTTCAGTGGGGCATATATTAACCCCCCTGATTTAAATACTTCAGTGTTTCTGTACTCACTATCCATTATCAAGTATTTAAGTCTATGGAGTTAATGTAATTTATGTGTCACAGACAGTTGAATAAAACTTGTCAATACCAACTATTCATGAGCTTGAAAAAGTGAAAAAGTTTTGTTGTTCCTTCGTCGTGCGGCCAAACACATGTTTCATCATAATAAGTTGTAATTAAATGAAGTGTCATTCAATCGCAAATAAACATTAATGATTAAAGAAAAATCAACAGTGAATAAAATAAGAAATATTGAATTATAATGTAATGTAAATATTACAATCATATCGGCCATGTTTATTTAATTCATATTTAGCTGTACAAATATTGTATGAATACTATATGATATATAATATGTACCGAAGTATTACTACGACAGGGTAATAGGATCATTTATGTTTTTAATTATAATATGACAGTTTTGTATTGTTAAATGAAATTGGACAGAAATCTGATTATAATTTGCTTTACTAAATATACTAGGGCTGTTAGAAAAGTATTGACCATGCAATTAGATTTAATCTATACTATTAATGGATAAGTATAAATTATGATTAATCCTTTTTGTATTTCCTTCATACCCTTAAAATACTTTAATACCTCAAAATATTTCTCAAGCATAGCATGATTTATTATTTAAAAATAGTAAAAAAGAAGAATTTAGACTGACTGTATGAAATAAGTAATACATGAAGTTCATTAGTGGACTGTGTCATGTTATGCCTCAGTGGCTTGTTGCGGACCCATACGTGCAGACAATTGTAGGCCGTGGGAAGCTTTGCGTATTAAGGTGAAGGTATGCACATGGTACAAAACCACACACCCGTACGGAGCCGTAGTTGGAAGATATGCATGTTTAATCCATACTCAGCAATGATTTTGTTCACGATTTGACTTAGAAACTGATATGTGTATCCATGGCTCATCTCACGGACCCTGGTAAAAAAGGAAACAGTCCGTACGGGTACGCAAGAGTTCGTACTGGTCCTTGCGGAGCTTGATCGCACCGTGCCCGTACGGTGCCCTCACGGCTATTTCTATGTTTATGGGACTGTAGCTTTACTGAAGCATGAACACTGGCGATGTAGATCAAGTCTGAATCTCTGACAACAGGCACTGACAATGGGCATTGTTTCTGAAAGACACTTAACCAGTTGATGGCGTACTGATGTTCATCTAAACAAATAAAACAAACAGACAATAAAATGTGTCAGTTTGTAATTCTTCATTAAACCTTTTGCACTTCATTTTGGCAAAGTGTTGGTTGTTTGTTGTTATCTACAATCATATTTAAAACTGGACATTTGCCATGCAAACAATACGGTGTGTCAGTACTTTGATCGTAGACATTTTATTCAAAATTGCTAAATGAACAACTGCACTCTGTGACTGTCTGTTTATGTCATACAAAGCTCCTTGTATTGTTTTTTTAAAGATTTTGTCATCATGACACAAAACTATTCATTGTAATTGTACTTCTAAGCCAGACTTATTTCATAGACAATGTTTTACTGTTTGACAGTATCTAAAATTGTTTAGTATTTTATCTATATTATCTAAAATTGTGTATTAATACACTAATAGGTTTTTAAAATGAATGTTTGTATGATTAGAGATTATTTCAAAATAGCCATTTTAAAATTTTTATTTTATACACCTTGGCAAATATCCTAGGACGAAAAAATATGAGCTAAAAATGCTTTTAATGGAGGAAAAATTGTTATTTTGCGACTTTCGTCACATAAAATTCACTAAATCCAGTTATTAACACTAAATTTGAAGCATTTGTAGGTGAGAGGGGGTGAGAGGGGGGGGGGGGGGGGTGAGACACATAAAAATGCAAGATTGAAGAAGTAACCAAAGAACTAAACATTTCCAGAATACTAAATGTAACTGAATGTAGGAACATCCACACTGGACAAAGAATGACCAATATTATTAGTTACACAGTCAGTTACTGACCGGATACGGTGTGATACTGGGTCAGTAAATTAATATTGGGTGAGAGCGTAGCTCGAGCCCAATATTTATTCACTGACCCGGTATCACACCGTATCCGGTCAGTAACTGACTGTGTAACGAATTTATCTTACCGAGTCCCCCCATCTGAATTTTAGCATCAAAGAACACGGACAAGAGAGTATCACTGAAGCCCGAATAGTCGCTTGGCTGCCATCTTGTTTATTGGCCGAAAGGAACCGAAACGCGACTGTTATTGACGAAAAGGACACACAATATTGACACAGTGAACTCCCCTTATCGATGTAGTTAGTTCGAATTAATTTTGGAGTAGAAAAATAAGGTTTCGTCAGTGCTATCATTTATAAATTTTGTTACTGACTGGATATTAGAATCTACTGACCTAATATGGGATAATACATGGTCAGCATGTGACCGCTCTCGGCCAATGAAAAACGAGTATTCTGTACGAGGTAAGATAAATTCTGTTGCATAGTATGTTATGTTATAACCTTGCGTATAATATAATGAAATTGAAAAGCTGGGTTCATGAAATCAATGGCCTATAGGATATCATGGTATATATAAAATTGTATAATATAATAGTTTCCCCTGATGATTCTATCAATATGTTGTATGGGGTTGACTTTAATCCATAGATTAGATAAAATTATAGATTAAATAATTATAGGAGGGTAGAATGATATGATGGATACGATATTACCGTTATTCAAATACACTACATGTATTGGTATTATATTCGACTGGCATACATTAATCATGCTGATTTAAATACTCAATTATTCATAGTAAGTACATATATACTGATATGAATATAATTAGATTTAAATCAGTGGGGTTAATGTGTGTACCACTAACAGTTGAATAAAATTAACAATATGATTGAGAATGGAATGGAGTATACAAATTTATAGCCAATAAATTTACTAGTGCTTTATTAAAGGTACTCATTCACAGATTTCAACTTAAATATCAACATTTTCTTAAACTATCAACATTGTATGGAACCATTTTTGGAATCTGGAAATTAGTGTTTAGATAATGACAATTTTAGTGCGAATTAACATACAGTAAAACTCGGATATAACATACTCGGTTATAACATACACTCGGTTAAAACATACCATTTTTTCTGGCCCGTTTTTTCATCCTTATATATAACATACTTAGTATGCTATATGGATATAACATACCTCGGTTATAACATACCTTTTTTCTATGGCCCAGTGAGTATGTTATATCCGAGTTTTACTGTACAGCTAAATGATGGCGTTTTAAGCAGCAAAAACCTAACCCTTATGTCACAGTAAAGAAAATTTTAGTGCATTTTTGTGACTCTTTTTGTATATTTCTTGCAATCTACAGGTCAGTTTGTCTTAAAATATTAAGAAATATTTTTTGACACAATTACAGACATTGAATGGTATTTTGAAAATATAAAAAAATGTTTACCAAATCTGTGAACTAGTACCTTCAAACGTCTGCTGAAGTCTGACATCACTGACCAGAGTGACTCAGGTCCTTTTTATAGAAATTAGGTACAATGATTTTTTCTACTAAAAAAGTTACAGGTTGTGGGTTTGATTCGGAGATTGAGAATAATTTCATGAAGTTTGGTCTTTGAAAAATTTCTACAGCCATTCTACCTTCTACCACTGATTATTAATCATGTTTGGCTGTTGTCAGTCACCGATTGAAGTACTATGTATGCCCATAGTAACTGGTTAACAGTTTAGTTCATAGATTTAGTCTTTCCAGGAGCAGTTGGTAGGTTGACTGACTGATACACAGAATTAAATGATTGTTTGTAATACATTTACCGAAAATATTTGATATTTCATTTACAAATTTTCTTGGTTGAATAAGTGATAAAAACAAAATTTATTTGAAATACCCGGTAGTAGAACTTGTGAACATTATAACTTTAACATGTGATAGACTGACCATGCTTGGGTTAAAGATATGACAAATTCTTGGATGTCAGTACTTTTACCATGTCGTAGACTGACAGTCATTGACAGGGCTTGACATTAAAGGTCGTTCTATTGCCCTCCACAACCTATATTTGGGTATGGGCAACTTATAGCCTGGATTACCTGCCCCTTACAACTATCATTATTGGGCCAGGCAAACGGGAATCATTGGGGCCTCCTCAGTTATTTATACAGGTATAACGTTTTCTTAATCCTGCATGATCATGTGCTGACAATAGTTACTTTAGTAAGAGTTCGATTCTATATAGGACATTCCATTTCGATTTTTCAGATTACACATATATTAAGCCGACGATTAACAAAAACATGTCTCAAGTGAACACAATTCGGATGTTGATAAGTCTTGTAAGAATTTCGGATACTTTATTTTGCATAAATTAATGTTACCAAACAACTAAAAAAGGTATCCACTGCAATTCTGTACAATGATCCTTTGATTTAAGCCTGTGTAGTGAGAAATGCTCATTTGAAAACATAATTATCCATTACCTAATTCATTGCATAGGAGGCCATGATCATGGTTTGTCTGGCATACTTTTACCTGCCAAAGTACGACTGGGAACCAGACAAGGGCAACTTATTGCTGCTAGTAAACATTTTGGTCAAGCAAGTAAAATATATTGCTGGTTGTCCAACTGTAAAAACTAATGTCCAGCCCTGATTGGGTCAAACCTATGACAAACTTCTGAACATTATTACTTTAACAGTGTAATAGACTGACCATAGGTCATACTGTTTTATGGTAAATTTGGACTGACATGAGGTTATAACATAAGATTACATTAGATCTATGTATAAGAGTATTTTATTTTATAATCTTATTATTTAAGTATAATAATCTACCTGTATTACTTTCATATAAATATTTATATATTGTATCATACTAAACTATATGGTTTGTGTATGATTATGTCCGGTATTACAAAATATTACAGAATAAGTTTTAAATTGGGCATGGGATGTCTATTGACCATTCTGAGTGCGACCTTTTTATTTAAATTACAATACATTTACCCACAAATATAACCATGTGCTCTTTTGTTAACACCTTGTTTGTGGGACAAAATATAACTGTAAACCTTTGTTAAATATGCTAATAGGTAAGGTCATGGAACGGTCCATTTTTGGCATCCCACAAACTGGGGTAGGCAGCTCGCAGCTAACAATGAAAAAAGTCAATATAATATTTTCACATCATAAATGACATCATGATGTCATTTAAATCTTATGTATTTTGATGTTATGTCATTAGATATAATAAATTTACTAGATTAAAACATAATCTTAAAGTGCCTACAAAATAACAAAACATGTTTGTGAAAACATTAAAAATGAATCAATTCATTCTAGAGGTAGGCAGTATTTAAATTAAAAGTTGTATATTTGAATCTAACAAAATTAATGTGGTGTATAAACCACCACCCCTTGGTCAATCATGCTTGTAATGGTAGAACGCATAACCCCTACTCCAACAAGACATTATTAAAATAATATATTTTATTGTCATGCTGCACATCCCCTGTTGTAGATTAGTTCATTGTACATTGTGATGAGTCAAATAATCAATAATGAACCTTTGTAAAGATATATGTAAGGCCAAAGTAATAAAAAATCTTTGTTTGCCAATTGCGGGCCCTGAATTTTTAAGCTGGGTTACAATGGTATGGTTGAAATATTATTGATTTTGGAATGTATTATTTTTTGTTACACATGTTACATTATAGTGCATTCAGCACTTTGATTTTTCTGATAAACATTGTCAAAGATTTTTGTATAATTATGTGGATGATGATTATGTTCTTAGATATTTAAATGATTTATTGTTATATTGCGTGTAGAATCTCGTTACCGTGGAAGTAGAGGTGCGTATTCTGTATGTGTAGAAGAACTAGTAGATTATTTGTAGACAATTTTGTTAGAACCCTTCCCTTTAAATATAGAATAATATTTTTCCTTGCACAATTTATTGATTTTTTTTTTGTTTCAACCCAAAAATGCACAAAATCCAGGGTGAAGTAAGAACTTAAGATGGTTAGTTGCTTAAAAAACCATCGTTATTAGAAATAATGTGGTAGGAGGGAGAATGGCCGTAGAAAATTATTTCATGACCAAACTCCATGAAAGTATGCCCCGTAGGTTTGATTCCTGGGCGGGGCATTCTTTCGTGGAGCTTGGTCATAAAATATTTTTTTGCGGACATTCTCCCTCCTACCACTGATTCTAAATCATGTAGGGAAGTAGTCAGTCACTGACGGAAGTATGCATCTAGTAGTTGGTTAACAGCTAAATCTAGAGATTTAGCCTTTCCAGGAACAGTGAGTAGGTGGACTAACCGCCATGATATAGCCTATAGAATGTGTTGCTATGGCGTACCCCCTACCCCCCCCCCCAAAAAAAAAATGTTACTAATGTGTTGATTTAGCTCCTGTATTTTAGCTTGCACATTTCCCATGGTTCTCTTGCATTCCATCTTAATGGCTTGGGCATCTCTGTAATCAATTAATGACTGATGATGAGTTTGAACTTTTGGTTAATCTGCCATGAATCTTAAAGCATCTATATTAGATGTTGAACTGCAATTCAAGATTCATGTAGTTGAACGATGAACATCTTTGTTGCTGAAATCAAAATCTGATGTTCTTATCTACCTTTTAAAAGAAGAGGTCACTTATGTTTAGTCCCGTGAATCTTAGTTTGCTATGGGTAAAACATGCAGATAACCATAGTCATAGTGCAATGGGAGCCTTGTATCCCTATGACTCCCTATCATTACCATGCTGGGTTAAATCTTATTTATTTATATGCACTCAACCAATTAAAGTATAGGTTACGGTAGAAGGGTTCTAACTGATTAATTGTCTACCTGATATATTCCTAATTTGTAGTCTTACCATACTTTAGTTACTTTTATTATATAAGCTTGTTCACAATGACCTGAGATGGGTTGATACATTTCATATTATAGTTACTTCATTGTGGCTAAATGATTTGATAAATGTAAATGATATTCAAAGTAAAGTCCTCCACTCAACCAAGGCCAAATATTCCTTATGTCTGTACATATACACCTTGTCATACTTCAACAGTTTCACTATTAGGGCAATCAAAATTGATGGTCTCTTGTAATGGATATAAATTCAAACTTCTTGGACTATCAAAATTGATGGTCTCTTGTAATGGATATAAATTCAAACTTCTTGGACTATCAAAATTGATGGTCTCTTGTAATGGATATAAATTCAAACTTCTTGGACTATCAAAATTGATAGTCCGAATAGTGGAATGGCTTTAATATACATGTATGATTTTCAATAACCAATAAAGTTTTTATAGCCAGACTTAACTGATTGTTAATATCAGCTTTGAAAAAATAAAGTTTCAAAAACCAGTAATTTCTAAAATTTGCTTAATTTTGCAAACTTAAAATATTTTAATTTTGCTCAATGCTGGACAAAATCACATCAGGTGTATTAAAGAAATAGTACCTTGAAGTGTATACTCAGTCTCTGGTCAATTTGAACAAGCTCAAACAATTATTATTTTATTATAGGAATGGCTTTTAAGTATTAGTGCATTAAAACTTAAGTTAAAAATTATATAGATAGCAGAAATGCATGGTTTTTATCTAGGATAATGATGGGAGCTGTAAGAATGTCAGTCCCTTATAGTAAATGTACTGATATGTATTGTGACTAATATATTATGCATGAATGATAATATATGATTGTACATGTGATATTTAGGGTGGATGAATGAATTATCATACATGCTAGCATGCTTAATACATATTTAACCACCAATGTTGGGCTGAAAGGGAACGGCAAGACCTTTGTGGCTATAAATCCTTATACAAAGCTTATAAAAGTCATTGTGTGGATGATATGAGGTTGGGAGTACATTTATCGAGCCATGTTAGACTGCACTAATAGTTTATTACAGTAACTGATGGTTCTTCCGTTTAGCTTTTCAAACCTTTGTCTCTCTCTATGAGACTGGCCAATTCCTATTTCTTAAATTTAGAGAGTTATGAGGGAGGTATTAGAACTAAAGGGTATACCATTTAATTTAATTTGGTTAGAAAGTTTCTCTAGAGCTTGTGAGTTGGTATGTCCATCTGTCTGTCTGTTTAGTTGTTTTTGAGTATAAATTGATTGAACCAATTCAATGGCCTTACAGTATCTAGGCTTTTCCACCAATCCATGGTTTATTGCACTAGAGCCTATAATTAGTTCAAACATAAAAACGCAGTTGTCTCCCATGTATGAATCTTCCTTCATGTTTGATTTATTATGACTGTTGATTTTTATATGCTGTAATCATTCACTGTTAGAAGTCGCAGGCTTTGATGCCAACTTCCTACTATTGTCTTTATGCAAGAGAGCTTAGGTTTTCTAAAGACTTGTGCATCCAAGAAGGAACTGTTTTGGTGAACTGTTTGTCTTTGACACCTGAAAGTGGCGTAAAACCATGACATAACAAATTATATGTCTTCTATGTCTTTATTTTTTATTTGTGATATTTGTTATGTTCACTGTTTGCATTGTATTGTTTTTGTAGGATAATTATTTTGTACAGTTGATTGTTTTTGTTATATATACATTGTATTATGTTGCATTTAACTGTAGCAATAGTCAAACACTGAGCTTGTGTACACTGAGCCACTTCAGGTTAAGATAACCATGGTTTTTGAAAAAACTTTTGTCTTAGATGAGGTTTTCAAAATGTGTCGCAAAATTTTTATGCCGATATGTAAAAAAAATCTTGTGTCAGCTGCCGTTAGAAGCTAGTTCTTAGGTGAGCCAACCAAGGCACTTAGGACCCTCTTGTTTTATATGGTCAAAATGAACACTTTCGGTTGTATTCCCAGCAGGCAAACCGACGTTGAAACAACGTTGTTTCAACGTTGAACCACAACGTTGTTTTTACGTTGGATTTATTTTAGGATTTGAAAGTTGTGCCAACGTTGAAATATCAACGTTGTGTTCAACGTTGATACAAGGTTAATTCAACGTTACTTCAACGCTCATTAGGTTGGTTGATGGTTGAAATCTGGTTGATAATTGTTGTTATTAGGGTGATTTATAGTCGATTCCATGTTGATCTAAGGTTGGTTTTAGTTGAACTATAGTTGAAGGAGGTTGAATATAAGCTGCATTTAGCCCTTTTTCAGAGTTTGATCTAGATATATATTTGATCTAGATATCTGCCGACTGAAAAACTGTATAACAAGGACAAATAAAAAACATGAGAAAAGATCCAATAATTTTACAATTTAATTACTATGTCAATGATAATGGGTCATTAACCCATACAAATAAGCAAACACTTAAAACTGTATAAAACTATAAGTAACAAATATTCAGCTTGGTCTCTTCTGCCCCTATCTCCAGACCTTTCTGGGGCATATTTTAAAAACTTCATTATGGTTCCATTGACTTTGCACCTCGTGGCTCCCTAGTGATTCTGTAAAACTGACTCTGAAATCAAAAATATGAATCATAAGAATACAAAAAGAACTCTGTTCTACAAAATACGCCAAGGTTAAATCGGCATGGGGTCGAATCGTCTCCGTGCAATTGGCATATTGGGTCGAATGACATCGGGACGAAACGTCTGAAACCCACCTACTTGAAGTTTACATTATACAATGGATAAGTTTCTGTTAATTTTTCAACAAACAGAATTCGGACATAATTTTTAAACACAGAATGCATTTAATAGAATGTTATTTGCAGGCGTAAGACAAAGAAAATAGAATATTTGATTTGAATAATGGCGCCGACAAGGTTTTCTTGAACACACACATAATTTTCAACTCTTAAACCAGTCGTGGGTGTTAAAAACAAATGATATCTATAAACAGAACAATGACAAGTATAGTAAGTTAGCATAATATCGTTGTACATACCTTCAAACTAATGTTTTCTAGACTAGATCTTCGTCAGCGCTTTAGAAAGTCGATCGAGGTCTGCACTGTGCGTTTCTGAATGCGTCACGCACGCATGCGCAGTTTCTAAACGCGCGAAAAGCACTTTCTAGAATGTTCGTTAGAGAATATTCAAAATAGTGAAGAGTAACAGTTTCTATATTTCATAGTCAATAGAAAATATTTTGGGCATACTTTAAGTGAAGATAATATACCATCTAAATAATCGCAATATTATAAAAAAAATATAAAAACAATTTAAAATATACTACAACCATTATCAACGTTGTTTCAACGTCGGTTATCAACATCCGATGATAAAATATTTATTTGTGGTTTAAAATTGGTTGATCAACGTACTGTCTCATTTTTAACGTTGTAACAATGTTGAATCAACGTCGTGTGCCTGCTGGGTTGTTTTTTCTTTCTTAATACAGGTCCAATTCATTTTAGAGAATTACTGATTTTAATTACACAAGCTCAGCGTTTGGCTGCCTTATTTTTATTTTTAACATGCATTTGACAGTGTGTTATTGTAGTTAATCAAATGCATTAAATGAATATTAAATATTATTTTATTCCTATAATTTATACATTGTATAACATAGCACTTAATTAATTTCAGATTAGAACAAATACTGTTCATAGATAACTTTATGAGTCAGTATAATGCACATTATTTACTTAACACTTTGAATTAGATTTTTAAAACTTTTAATTAAAAAAAAATAGTGTCTGTAATAATTATTATTAAGAACACATTTTCTCATTTTCATAAAATTTAGTAGTTAAGATATAAGTATGGGCTTGAAACATTTATATGTAAACAGTCTTTAAATTTGGACAAGTGCTAGTCCAACTGTATATGTTTTATTATAATGAGCCCAATTTTCAACTAGCCCATGTACCCCGGTATACATTAAGTATTTTTTCACTTCTTTGAATCAATTGTCAATTGTCACTAGGTATTGGGCAAGTGGGACATGGCAGGAGTGTAAAGATATTGTTAAATATTGCATTAATGAGAAAGTATTGAAAGTTTATTTTTAAATTAATAGAAAAACACATTAATAAGAATATTTTTTAGTTAAAATTAAACTTGTTTCTATTTAACTTTATTCTTGTTGTTCTAAATAGACTAAAACAAAGATGTATTTATAATTGGAATTTATTTACTAAGTTTATGAAAATTGTATTTGTTACTGCAGAATGACTTGGTTTAAAAGTAGAAGTTTAAAATTATTGAGTTTTGACAGTATTATTACAATTTTTGCTTGCCAGTGTTTATTAAAAAATAAATTTGCCATTGTCACAAATTCAAATTTGTTTGTGAAAAAAAGTTTTGAAAACCTGCAATTTTTATAAATAAAATTTATATAACGTTTGTATAACAACATAGAAAATTAGATTAATAGAGTTATTTTCAGTGTCAAGCCTGGCAGCCCTCTAGGAAATGAAATGTGGATTGGCCCATCATATTTCTTTTTGGTAAAAGGAAGATTCGAGACCAGTCTAAAGGATTTAATTTTTCAGTCGCCAAGTTATTCTGCAGTTTAATTGTTTTTCAGAGATTGTTGTCAATGTGTATTGTATAATGTAAGGAAATGTTTATAACTTGTTTTTTGTTAACTACCCTCACAGGCATCTCCCACACGTCAGCGACGCCCTATCACAACAGTAAGTTGGAAAAAAACTGATGTTTATGTTGCCATAGCAACCATTTATTGTAACACCCTTAGCATGCAGCACTTTTTTATGTGACATTTTGAAATGTAAAATAAATGGCTTTGCATTTTTAAACAGCGTCTTTGATTAACGGATATTTTTATTTGTAGTGCATGCAATGAACCTTATTCTAACTTGAGCTCGCAAATTTTTTTCAGGCTTATTGTTTGTGACTATGTTTTTTTGTTTAATCAGACAAATTGAGGTTTTGTATTGAAATGTTTGGGGCCAAGGTTTGAAGCGAGTTTAAAATGTTAACGGACTATTTATGTTCGAATCGAGTATATAATACCAGTACTTTGTTTAATTGAGTTTTGTTAAAGACTTTTGACACAAATAGTCAGTAAGGATGCTAAGGTATTTAAATAAAATCAAACAACGAAATGTTTACTTTACAAAGTAAAAGTTTGTTTTAGGATGGGATTTCCGAAGTATTTAAATGTAAGCAAGTAAAGTAACACTTTGGATGTATATAAAAATTTATTTAAAGTACATATTATGATGATAAGTTTTGAACTATATGATAACAATGATCTTTAGTCTCATACAGGTTGTTGTTGGCATGGCAACAGTTGTAAATATTGACATCTTTACCTATTGAAAATATTGTAAATGTCGAAATACATGTATTAGTTTTCTTTGGTGATACTTACTATTTCTCAACTGTTAAAGTTTGAATAATTTCATGGTGGCTTAATATTTTCTACTATACATATGAGAGAAAGATTTTGACTCTGCAAGCAGGCATTAAACTGCTACCCTGATCTACCTGATCATAAAACTTGCTATTGCAATATCACAATTCTTAAATGATCACGGTTCAATAGACACAAAGTCTCTGTGCAATTATTCATGTTTGGACTGTTGAGAAAAAAACCAACAACACTGTGTTTTATTTCATAGGGTTATTGTCAATATTGTCAATATGTTAAAATTGTAGCCACACCTTCAAGTACCTGTATTAGACTGCTGATCATTGTTTTCAATTGTTTTTACTGATTGGATACTCCAGTTATTGGAACATTTTTGCTTGGTCAAGTTATAAATATGATGAAAAAAGTAAACCACCCTGATTGTTTTTTTCTCCAGAAACCAAAATCAGATTGCATGTAGTTTTGATATAAAAATAACTTCCTATGTATTGCTTTTAGGAAACACAAAATAACTCATTTTGTATTAGATTTTTATTTTATCATTTATTTATAGTGGTAGAAGAGATTATACTGTATGTTGATTTATTATGAGTTAAAGATATAAAATCGCCAGTTTAGCGCAAAACGGTGGTAACTCAATATAAGAAAAGAGTGAGTTACAACTGTTTTTGCACTAAACCCACAAAATGCTTTTAAATGATTTTTGCCATTAACTATTATTAGCTGCTTCAGTTTAATTGGCTTTTAATTAATTTAATTTGATTTAATTTATAATCTTATTAACTTTATACTGCAGATGTGTCCGACAGATTTTGTGGACAGTATGTGACATCATGTAACATTGTAGCCTAATGTTCATTGCCTAGCTGTTTTCAATTAATCACTCAATGATGTGCTGTAGATTGAGTATCTAAATAAATGATATGTATACCTTAATACAGTAGTTATTTGTAAAGGGATTGAGGCAATCTGATTAGAACTCGATCCAAAATTCTCCGCTCACCTACTCGTTAATTTAGATCTGGATGTTTCCTTACAAGGGTCACGGTCAGCTGTACGACAGGGCTCTACAGGATATGTGTTTACAGAGATTAGGATTGATGCAGTATAATATATATATATGTTGCAAGTTTATAACTGGGGCTCTGATTGTACGCCCAGGATCTTATGTTGGTATCTCTTCCATTTTTGTATTTTTCTGATTAGTGGGAGATCTGTTGCAAAAAAATGGCTCATATCATCCTCCCATATTGTAAAGTCATATTTATATCATAAGATTTTTTATAAAAAGCTGCCAAAGCGTTATACAAGTCTGACGCAAATAAGTTGTATTATAATTTGTATAAATTATACTTGTAGTTATCTATAATCTTAAAACCCGGGTCGATAGCGCAGTCGGTAGTGCGCCGGGATTTGGATACTTGTGCCCGAGGGGATGCGGGTTCGAATCCCACCCGGGGAGGTTATACCCTTCCATGAAAATTTGACAATAATGTCGATTTTCCTCCATTGATTAGATAATATGGAGAAGTTTCCGGCCTTGTGGAAGGGTAGGTGAGTACTGGTTATAGACAATGGTCCAGGAAAGCTAGGTTAGGTGCGCTGGACGCCGTGAAATGACCTAAATTGTGTTGATACGGCGTTAACTCGAATAAACAAAATATACTATAATCTTAAAACTTGCTATTTGATAAAGTTTTTGAGTTGTCTTTATTGTTTGTCTGAATTTTTCAGCTTGTTTATTGAAATTTTTTAATTGTCTGCGTATCTGTCCGTCTGCCTGTAATTGAATGATAGTCAGTATGTTTTATTAATAGTGGATTTATGTATGCAGTCAACAATTTTTAACTGAGTTTAGCATATTTGCATGTCTAATAGTTTGATGCTGCTATGTTACGTGTTTAAAAAAATTATACCTTCAAAATCCAGTATTCTGTAATTAACTGATAATGACTTTAAGTCAAAATGGTTCATATAAATTGCAATGAATCAATACATGAATTAAATTATCTTTTTTTTTTGTTTTAAAAATAACTTTTTTTATTAGTTACAAGTCCATCACTGCCAGGCAGACAAACTCATTTTGAAATTTAAAAAGCTATAGTAGAATGAAAATTATTTGCATTAGTTCTAAAATTACCAGGCAGACGATATCACTTTGAATTTTAAATCAATTATAATGGAATGAAAATGTGTTTATTGATCATGTGTGTGTGTGTTTGTTTGTTTATTTTAAAAGATGCATGGATTTGTTGCCTTGTGACCTTGTCTGTATTTTGTGTTGTAAGCAGAAAATAAGTGTGAGAACTTTATTTTATCCCGTAAAGACGCTTGCTACCAGTATAATAAAATGTATTTTTTAGTAAAACTACCTAAGAATTGCTTGTAAAATTGATTCCAGAATTATAGCATTTGTTTACTTAATGCAAAGGGTCTGACCTGGCATTGCATTTAGATTTAGTTGATTTCTTGTATGTGGATGTTGATTTTAATCCCACTTCACATGCCAATATTTCTGTTATGTTGTATTTGAGTTCGAGACTTGCTTTTGTGGTTATGATAGAGAGTGTTCACTGACTATATGACCTTTTATATACACTAAGTTTGGCAGTTGCTTATTGAAGATTGGATAGGAGTAAAGCACTAGTGAATCACAAGAAAACCCAGGTCGGTGGCGCAGTTGGTAGTGCACCAGGGGAGGTTATACCCTTCCATGAAAATTTGACAATAATGTCAATTTTCCTATATTAATAAGATATATGGAGAAGTTTCCGACCTTGTGGAAGAGAAGGTGAGTACTGGTAATAGACAAGGGTCCAGGAAAGCTAGGTTAGGTGTGCTGGATGCCGTATAATGACCTAAATTGTGTTGACACGGCGTTAAACCCAATAAAAAAACTAACAAGAATCACAAGAATGATCATTGTATGGATTGTCTCCTTTATATGATTTAATACAAAAATTAACAAAAAAGAGCCTTACATACGACTTTAGGTGATAGACAATGAGGCGACGTACTCCCGGTGTATCTTTCTGAATAACGATTTTTGCCAATTTTGATTAATTTGAGCCGGTTGTTTAACACAAATAAGTCAGTCAGTTTAGACCAAAATCAGTGGTCGCTGGTCGCGTTAGACAAAAGTCGCTTAAGGCAAAGATTTAAATAGTAAAAATGGTCGGTGGGAACTCAGGGTGGTCACTTAGTGCAAATGGTCGCTTAGGAGACGTGGTCGCTTACGCAAGATTTACTGTACATGGAATAGATACTCTTTCCAGGTATATATAAGAGAAAACAATGTATTTAACATACTGCATTGTAAAATATAAATAAACATAATAATCGATTCTAATAAATTAGTCTTGCAGAGCTTGCAACAAAATATGTATTATTATTAACAATACTTAGCCATTTTTTACGAGGAAAAGCAGACATGATAATTATGTACTCTGAATAATGATGATTGGATTTATTACAGAGATCTGGTTTCATTTTTGATTGCTTTGTTAGTTAGAATTTTAGCTTGATAATTATAAATTTTATTTGTTTACTTTCTTTTTATTAGATTTCATAAACTTGCAGTGAGTGATTTTTCAGTAACATTTTATGTTGTTGATTTATTAAATTGTTTTTTAGTTTCTTTTATAATTCTTGTGATATTTTTTGTATTGTTTTTAATGCCATAATAAATCAATTGTTTGAATAGCATGATTGTTCCATTCCTATATCTGAATGATTGCTGCATTGACAAATCAATTTTTTACACAACAGGAAATCCAGCAGTGTTCAGTTCCATTCAAAAATGGAGTTTGATTTTATACACAATGGCCAATCAAGCAGGGTGCAATCCTATAGCAACCTTGCAATTTCAAAATGTTGAAAAAGAAACCACATGAATTGTTATTCAAATTATTTGCAAATAATAAAACAATTTGACAGATCAATGTTACATGTTTAGAAAACTTCTCCCTCATGCCTCAGTCCCATAAAATCGTGTCTTGTTGTGGACCCGTACATGCCAACAGTCATAGGCCGTAGGAAGCTTTGGGTATCAGGCTGACAGTAAGCACATGGTACAAAACAACACACCCTTATGGAGCAGTAGCTGGAAGATATGCATGTTTAATCCATTCTCAGCCAAAATTTTGTTCACGATTTGACTCTGAAATGGATATGTGTATCCTGGGCTCATCTCATGGGCCCTGGTAAAAACAAAACAGTCCGTACGGGTCTGCAAGAGTTCATACAAGTCCTTGCGGAGCTTGATGGCACGGTGCCCCTACGGTGCCCTCACGGCTATTTTTATGTTTGTCCTTGGCTCCGTTCCTCACACATAATTGCAATTTGAGGCAAACTTTAATAAATTGATCATTCGGTGCTTTCAGTGCTTTGATTATCAAACAAGAACCCGGTACATGTACATCAAACAGTTAATTTATTATGGACTGTTCAGTTCTATTTATACAGTAGAGTATATAAGTAACATGTGAAATTAGTATGTGGTTTTTGTTTCAGTTAGTATTTCCATTGTCTTGGTATTAATAGACAACAATCCTGAATCTCATATTGTTATTTGTAGTCAAGTCTTTAGATACCCGTTTGAAAATACTAGCCTTTGTTATGTATATATCAATTAAGGTTACTTGAAGACAAAAGTGAAACAATGCTCATTAAATGCAAACTGTGTATCCTACATGAGCTGAAGAATTATACAATATTATTGTTTTTGTTTATTTAACTAGGATTGTAGTAAATAAATTTACTGTGCTGCATATTTGTATTCGATTGCAGTTTTAAAGTTTCTGGTTTAAAAAAACTGGCCCAATATCAGTTGAATGGGATGTAATTCCCCTGTAGTTTTGTATTAACCAGGTAAAGCCTTCTGCATAGAAGGCTCATATTAATAGACAGGGCTTTTTCAGCCTATCTCACGGGGCCGAATATGGGCCCCATTCCCAATGCCAAAAAACCATCATTTTTCCCAATTTCAAGAAAAAAATTCCCAATCTTGTTAAATAATTCCCTTTGAACATGATTTCAATAGATACATGAGAATTTGCAGTGAAAGCCTCACTAAACTGTCAGAACAAACTCTTTAAGGGGACTGCAACACTTTCAGAGACACCAAAGCAAGGCATATAAAGATTTAATGCAGAAGCATTAATGATGAAATTTCCAAATTTGGTTGATTTGTCAATATTATTTTCCTAAATCAGACTATTTACCGTGTTAAAAATTCCCAATTTGGGCAGGGGCCTTTTTCCCAAAACCCCCTGAAAAAGCCCTGTAATAAAATATTTTAGAAAATGTTGCAAATGTAAATCTAATCTATTTAGTAGTGTAATTCTGTTGTCTTATTGAGTTGATAGTACTGCTTTTGTTATACTATATTATAATGCATTTAGTTGATTGTATATTAAAATCGTAATTTGATTAATCATTAGTTAATTAACTTATAATTATGTGCTTTACTAATGAATAATTACTGTTAAATCTCAATTTAGTTTTTGGAGTTGGCTGCCTTTGATTAATAAGTGTAATGGTCAATCACAGACCCTAACAATCATTTGGAGATATTTGTTAGATCTGACTTTGGATAATTGAGATTTAACTGTATGTATGATATACAGGTAGTTAAATAATCATGCGATTTCGAAGCATATTTCAGAAAAAGTGACCCCTTTATAATTCTGTGAACTTAGTTTATAACTATTAATCCCTAAGAGAATTCATTTTACTGTTTAATAATCCAATGATAGTTTATTCAAAACTAATTGAAAATCTAGTTTAGCTCAGTTTGTTGAGGGTCTCACAACAAAGCAAGAGGTCTTGGGTTTGAATCTTGGAGTTTGGTCATTAATTTTTTCTATTGCTATTTTCTGGCCTTCTTTTGTATCAAATACAGTTGACAGCCATTGCCAATGTGGTTAGAACTGGGTTAAAAGCTTGGATCATTAGATCTAGGCTGTATGATTTGCAACTATTTTTTTCCAAGCCTTAAGTATTTAAATATATTGGGAACCATTTAATTAATGGTGTAATGTAATAGCACGATGTTTTATTTTTCTTATTCAAATTATCTCCCTTGTTTTATCAGGTGATGAATGCAGAACTGAAAGAGAGTTGCCTCCCCTGATGTTAAGCCAAGACTTCAAGTGTAAAAATTTCAACTTTGGAAATCATTACTTTCATTTACATGGAGGTTTGTTGCTTTAATTTTTTTTATTATATATGATTATTGTGTGAAGAAAAACTACTGGTTGTATTGTTCGTTTTTTCTCAACTGTCAAAATATGAATAATTTCACAGTAAATGCATTTGTTAAAATTATCGTCGTGATACAACCATGAGTTTCTGAAAGTTTGTATTATGATCGAGTAAAGCTGCTTACGCAGTATGATATATTTTAGTCAAGATATATTTAATAACAATTAGGCTGCCTGTACAAAAACAATGAATTCAGTCACCGTGAAATTATTCAAGCTTTGACAGTTGAGAAAAAACAGACTATGTAATAGGTTATTTATGTACTTAAAATAAAGGACTTGCCAGCTCAGTAGCTGAATAAGGGGATACACTTACAGTGTATGGATTACTAATTTCGACAGACATTTTTTACATTCAACATTTATTATAAGTGATATTCTATGATTACATTATATTATGACATTATATATGTTTATAAGTCAGAGTATGTTTTAACTAACTATACTATAAAATTGCCAGAATTTTTCATCCCTAAATATTGGTGTTAAAGCCACTAAACTAAGACAAAATCTTTATCATCAATTTAAAAACAAGTAAAACTATCAAAAAGACAATAGAATATAACTGCCTTTGGATTGTAATAACTCTCTGTAGCGGGTTCCCTTTTAGGGGTCAAGTTATTCAAAATATCAATTTCTTATAAAAGTCCGGTATTTTTATAACATGCAAATTAGACTATGGAGATACCCTCTCAGCCAATCAAGTTGCTTAAAAGGTATTTGATAAAACTTACACAAAATTGACAAGTGTTGGATATGTCATATCGTCTTTCCAGTGGTTTACTCGAGAAATAAGTGCCTGCCAATTTTGAGTCACAAACATCTAAACTGATGCTAAAAAGAAACACCTCATTTCAACTAGGTACATAATTTTAATGATTCAGAATAATATAAGTATGTATACTGTAATTTCCTGATGAAGCCGCTAGGCGAAACGTAGTAAATTAAAAAAAGTTATCGAAAATCCTTGTGTTTGGTGATTTTTTTACAGAATAATATAAGGAAACGTTAATGTTTTCACCCAGTAAGAAGTCCTTAGTGACATGCGCAACGTAAGGTCTGTTGTTACTATGCCGATAGACACAGTCATGACATTCACCGAGCATAAAAGCTGGTATGTGTATGTCCACGAGATTACCTTGGCAAACAACGAGTTGTGACTTAAACTCGTTTTTGAAACATTGATAAATTTGAGGGTGTTACTTAAGCCGAAACGCGAATCCTCACTGAACTCCCAATTCTCCCAACACCATGATTGTGATGATACGAGCGGAGAGATAGACGTTGGTGATGGTGGCATAACTTTAGAACGGTTTATGCCAAACAAGAAGATTTCCCATTGTTTATCGACTTATTTGGCATACACGGTTACCCTTTCACCACACATGACGTAGATACTGCCATGAAAATCTGTTACGGGAATGACGATGGCGTAACTATATTATCTAGTTGTCTTACCGACATAACACTCATTCTACCTAAACGTGGCCTATCAGCAAACGTTTCTGTTAAATTGATCATAAAGATTTTGTCTTCGTTTAGTGACTTTAATTGGTTCGTTTCTTTTTCCTGTCAGTATATTATCATGTATAAAACTATTTACATGATTTCGTGAGTTTTAATTAGCTTTCGCACGAAATTCACGATACAAAAGTGTATTTATCAAAGCAGAACATTTGTTTTCTTCCGATTTGAAGTTGTGGTTATTTTTTAGCCACGACGGGAAGTTCCAATCTCGTTCGTTGAGTTCCGTGATTTCCCGTAGAGTCATTACTTTGGGTTTTATCGCTAATTTTAAAATAGTATTAGTATAAATTCTGGAGAAAATTACTTGATTTTACTTGGATGCGTTTTATATATTCATTTAATGTTTGCATGAGTTTTAAGCAAAAGCGTGATGCTTGAAAATTATCAGCAATATTATACTTAGTAAATGAAGCAGCTATGTTTAAAGTTGCCATAAATATGTTTCCATACACAACATGTACATGGTAGTAATCACAATCTGTTTTATTTATTTGACCACTGCTAGGTGGTGATTTGTCACCTTAAACGATGAATCCATTTTTAGAAGTCATCTTCAGGTTTATAATTCAAACTAACTTATAACTCTTACTATAATAATATAGACTTTATCTGTAGAAAGATCAATCTGATTAAAACTCGATCTAAATTTTCCGCTCGCTTACTGGCTAATTTAGATGTGGCCTTTTTCAAACGTGGGTCACGTTCAGCTGACCTTTTCTCATCATAATATTAACGACGAAATTGTTATGATACGTAACTTGTTTACATCGTCTACGTCACGCAATTTGAAATGAGACGTCCAATGGCAAACTGTGAATAATACAGCTGTTAAATTAGCTTGCAAACCTTGGTCTAAAAATAGAAATTATGAAATCAAAATGTTGTTGATAGTGTTTCGTGTAGATGAAAGCTACGCATTGATTAGTCGACATAAAGGTCATCTCGACGTGACCCTGCATTGAGAAAGTAGAGATCCTGTATGACAATGCTCTACAGGATATCTGTTTACGGAGATTGTAGAAAGATAAGTTGTATGGACAGTCAGTCTTAAGTAGAAAAAAATACAAGAATGATGGCTTTGAGATGACTGGTATTGAGAGTAGGCTGTTACTTTAAGATGGCTGTTAAGAGATGTTTCATAGTATTATTTGTCAATCTTAAGTTGGCTGCTAATGACCTTTGTTGCCAAACAGTCAAAGAACTCTCAATTTCTGATGGTTTTATTTCTTGGCTAAGCTTTATAACAATGTCAAGTAGAATTATATCATCTTACTCTAGTCTAAAAATGTCCATTTTATGTCAGCAATGACAAAGCTTAATTCTACCGAAGTGTAGGCTTGACCTTAATAAGACCAATTTCATCCTTATGAACAATAATACATTTTCCATTGATTGCTTCCAAGTTCATCTATCATGTCAAAAAATTAATGGTATTAATTTATGATAGAGGTGGAATGAATTTTCTCAGGAAGAGGCGTCCAACCAATGAATTTTCACTTGTTGGGACATGAAATATTAATGTATAAAGTATGGTTTATTGCAAATACTGTTCTTTTTAAAGGCTTACGTGTCCTGAGATTAGGTATTGCCTGGCAGTGTTACCTCTAAAACTCAGTGAGGGGCTAGGAGGCAGAGAAAATGGACAGGGTGCATTACAGAGTTGATATTTTAAAGTCACTATTTCAGCATAGTGAGGAACAAAAATGCTGGGAGGAGAAAAAAAGGTCAGGGGGCAAGGCCTATTATTTTGCTTAAGAATAATCACTACGTCTACATTATTACATCTTTCAGGTATTATGATTGATCTAGAAACAGATCAGCTGGTCGAAAATGAAGAAAAGTTTGAGCCAGTTTATGATGATGTGATGAAGGAAGCTACAACATATCTAAATAAAATATTAGACCTGGAGAACACAATGATGGAACATTATAAAGTACCTACCTGTACTATTGATGGGAAAAAGTAAGTCAGAAACTACTGTACATGTTTTAATAAGAAACTTTAGTCAGTTATCTTTCCCTGAAAAAATCTGGAGCAATCCAATTGGTAAGTTGGTCCTTGGATTTATCATTGAATTCCTATGTAAGGATAACAAAATATTTCATCTAATATCTTCCTTGTTAATAAAGATATTTACAGAAATGATAAAATTTAGATAGTTCACTACCCTAAAAATACTTAGCTTGAATTTCAAACAAATTAAATGTTTTACAAAAGGGTTATTTAAGATTAATTTCGGCAAATTGACAATGTAAAGTAAGGGTAAAATCCGAGTAATCAAACTAATTGGACCTACCTATTTGAAGAGTATACAAGGGGAAATAACTGACTAAGGTCCCTTATTTCACTAATTTTTAGAATCATTATGAGGGGCCATAACTCTAAGTATATTAGATTCAAAATTATCTCCCTTTCATAGATAGATAATCAAGTAAACAGGTTTTTAATATTTTATTAAATTTAATGCTATTGGTGATAATTAGACTCTAAGGGGGGTAACTACATATCATTAAGTTATTTATGTATTGAATTTGTCTCCCTTCGTTGAAAATATGTATGAAAACTAACCATTTTACACAATCATGTTTGTGACTACATTTTCATTACTGAGTTGTGTTTTGTAATCTTTTGGTCACACTGTTACATTAATCTTTAGTAATACTTCTGTGAAGCTTTGAATGTTTTCATGTTACTTACAGCCTAATGAAAGCCACTGCCAGATGGACTTTAAATTCACCTTATAATAAGTCAAGGCTTACATGACCATCAACTAAATTCTAAGTAATTTACATTTGACCCATATGATACCTAGATGTTGGTTAAGGGATCAATATAGGGCCCATATAACACGATGAGGCAGAGGACCCTTTTTGGCCCCATATTTTCCCATATAGCAAGTCTATACAACTCTTTTATTATACTACCTTGTCACAAAATCATTTGAGCTCTGTATGGGTTTGCCAATATTTGTTCCATATTAAAAACCAGATGAGGCTGTTTTAAGTTGTATAATCCTACTCAACATGACATTATATTTTCAGTTATTATGTGATGTGTTTAGAGTTTGAGACATTTTATCCATCAAGTCCACAGAAACCATTATGGGTGAAAGTGTATCATGAAGAATTAAATAAATTGAAACCTAAAAAGTTACCAATGAGTGATATACATCTTCATGAACAATTTAAGAAATATTTTGGTTATAAAAAAGCCATTAAGTGTAAGGTAGGTACAGTATAACATAGGGCTGTCACGATACGCTAGAAGTGTATCGCGATATATTGCAATACGCTGACATCGTATCGCAATTCGTACCACGATATATTGTGGGCTTTAGATTAGTTGTGTCTCCGCTGTATTTAACAGAAACATTGCAAATCTTACGTGCAGCTACTGATAAAATCTAGCCCCTTTAAGTATTTACCGTCATTTAGGACTGTAACGCACCCCAATCGGTTAAATTCATGTAACTTAAGGATAGATGAAATGAAAAATGGAAAAACTGACGTTTCGCTTCTTTTATTTCGCGAAAGGATGAATTTTCTAATGTAATAAAAAATATTGCCAAATACCGGTACGTTAAATTTGTACCACGGTACGTATTGCTGCAGCTGCGTATTGCAATATACCGGTATATCGTGACAGCCCTAGTATAACATGTCTTATTAATGGTTGTGACATCACATAGTGTCTTTTGTCCATTTATAAACTATCTTTCCTCTACTTTATGTAATAATGGAACACAAATCATATTATACTTTTTAAAAAAATATTTTAGGAACAGAACTGCTGATGAGAACATATATTTTATTGATAAGAACTTAAACATCATTATTATTTGATAATTATTAATTACTTCCAAACTTTGTAACAGTTTGTACACATTGTTATTGAATTAACTTTAAATATTTTATCAATATTTATACATTATTGTTACACATGTAAATTGATGTAATCTATATGTAAATAAAAATTATGACAAAAAATAAGGACATAAACATGTACATATTTATTGTCTTAAGTGGAATAAAACAGTATTTAGGTACATTGTTTATGCAGTTCATTTTAGTTGTTGATGTAATGCCTCAGTCCCATAAAATCGTGGCTTGTTGCAGACCTGTACATGCAGACAGCTGTAGGCCGTGGAAAGCCTTGCGTATAAAGGTGATGGTACGCACAACACACCCATACTGAGCCGAAGCTGGAAGATATGCAAGTTAAATCCATACTCGGCCACGATTGTGTTCACGATTTGACTTTGAAATTGATACATGTATCCATGGCTCATCTCATGGACCCTGGTAAAAACGTAACAATCCGTAACGGAGTTTGATCGCACAGCATCCTTACGATGCCCTCACGGCTATTTTTATGTTTATGGGACTGTAGCATAAGATTCATGAAAAAAAACTTTCAAAATCTTAGAAATATTCCATTACTGTCATACATCTTCACTGTAAACTTAAAAAAAGTAATTATAAAACGTATGTTATGGTATTTTTTCAGACACCATACAATGGTTTAAAAGAAGGGGCTAAGAGAGGTTTAATAGCAATGTTCTCGGCATTATGTCGTAAGATGATGCAAGCATCAAGACTGGGTAAACAAGATGAACATGGTCTATCATTGATGCATTATGCTGCTATGAATAATCATCCACAAATTATAGCTATGTTATTGATACAGTCCATGGATGTCAACGTACGGAGAAATAACATCATGGGAACAGGTGGGTTATGTTTTTTCTTGTTTTTCCCTCTTAAGTTTTAAGAATTAGCTCTCTTTTAATTGAAATAGCTTTCGTTGGATTGTAATAGATCTTGATTGATTGTAATAGATCTTGTTTGATTGTAATAGCACCTGTTGGGTTGAAATTGCTCTCATTAGATTAAATTAGCTCACATTGGATTGAAATAGCTGTCATTAGATTGAAATAGCTGTCATAAGATTGAAAATTGCTCTCATTCTTGGCATTGTCCATTTAAATAGTTGTCATTTATGAAATCTTTATCTGATTTTGCATGGTTAGCACTTACTATGCTAAAGACAAAAACGTCAAAGTATTTGCCATTAGTATTTTGCCAGACAGGCCAGTACATATGTGCATTCTTGCTCAGCTCTGAAACAGAAGATTTATAGAAATTGTTCAAGAATAAGATCAAACATTTAAAGTTATAACTATAAAGGCTTTATTTACACAACTGGATGTGTCAGATCTTCATATTCAATTGCCAAAGCTAGTTACAAACTGTATTCTATACTACATGTATGATCTAGCTTACTTTTGTTGTAGCAAAATTGTTTTTCATGTATTCATTGTAGTTGTAATAAATATATAATTACTATAAAGCGTGTACCTGCTCTATGTATATTTTATTATAAAATTGTATCATTGCTGCATGTCTTTTATTTAGTTATTACCGGTATATATTATCTGCTGTAT
Organism: Mactra quadrangularis; assembly: GCA_025267735.1. Taxonomy (NCBI): domain Eukaryota; kingdom Metazoa; phylum Mollusca; class Bivalvia; order Venerida; family Mactridae; genus Mactra; species Mactra quadrangularis. The sequence goes on along the minus strand of CM046306.1, from coordinate 24,842,169 downwards.
ATAATATTCTGTAGTGAATCTCATGAGCTGCTTTGTGAGCTAAAGGCAAATCTCAAGATAGTATTGCAAATCTCAAGACCTAGCATGTTATTTTAGAATATATAAGCAAATCTTGAGATCCTATAGAGTATTTGAGATCATGTAAACAAATCTAAAGATAATTTTAGCAAATCTCCAGCTAAATAGCTTATTTCAAGATCCTAAAGCATATCTTGAGATCCTAAGGGAGTAAGAGATTATGTAACAAATCTCAAGATTATTTAAGCAAATCTCAAGATTAGATTGCTTATTTCAAGATTCTATAGCATATCTTGAAATCCTAAATGGAATTTGAGATCCTGAAAAAAATCTCAAGATTATGTGAGCAAATCTCAAAATCATTTAGCAAATCTTGTGAGGAACCTAAATTAAATGTACAAGGCTGCCCGGCTAGCTTAAAATTCAAAAAAAAAATACATGTATGAAGCTGATCTCAAGATCCTATAGAAAATATATATGTGATCTTATTTTGCTTCCTCATTTTAAACTATTCCTCCGAGTCTTTTTGTTTACACTATGATCACATTGTATTTACTTCTTATTACATTGTTTTTGTGTTTTAGTTATTTGTATGGGACTTATTGCTTTCCAAATTAGATTTATAAATTTATTTTGTTAGAAACAAAGGTTTATGTAACAAACACTATTAATTTCAGAGTAAATTTATTTTCATATGTTTTTAAATTATTTTTAAAAGATAGGGAACAGGAAAATGGTTTGTTATTATAATTCATTGCAACACAATATGAGTGTTACAGCACCATGTATGTTTCATATTTGCATGAATGTATTGTTCAGTATTTGTGTTGTTATTACATTTTTTTTCCACTTGGAAAAGGGCAGGATTGGGGGAAATAATTTGCCATAGGTTTTAAGCCCCTTGTTTTCGATGTCACTGGTCAATGGAGGTAAACAATGTAAATGCACAAGGGATTGGAGCTTGACTTGGTATTAGTAATTGTTCTGAGCATTTTTGTTTGTTTACACAAGGTGTTGATTTTTTATTGAGGGCTATTTTATTATTCTACTTTCCTGCATAATAAATTTATTTAATTTCACGTAGAACATGAGAGAGTCTCAAGGCGGAAACATGTCCCAGCTCTTACTGGTAAAATACTATCCCTTTTAACACTCTGTGTGTTTGGGTAACAAAGTGAATATATCCCTTCAACTGATCTGTGCTGGAAGTCATACAAATATCCCTTTAATTGATCTGTGTGTTAAGTAACGAAACATGTATAAACATCCCTTTGATTTGTCTGTGTGTTCATTTTATGATTTATTGTTAAAACTTATTCAATTGTCAGTAACACATACATTAACCCTGCAGATTTAAATGCTCAATATTTGTTCTACAACACCGATATATAAATATGGATTTCTATTTTTACAGATAGTGATTACAAAAGTACTGTAGTATTTTTGTATGGGAATAATTGAACAATTTTGTGTATTTAAATCAGTGGGGTTTTTATGTATGCATCAGTGACAATTAAATAAAATTTAACAATATCTTGTTATGATATTTCCCTTAAAGGTTGAATACACTTGATTTGAGTGATGAGATTTTCCCATTCCACTAATTTGTGATACTTTCTTGAATAACCCCATGATAGTCAAAATTACACTTTATCACAATGGGGGCTAACTCTTAAATGTATATTTTGAAATTGTATGATAAGTTTTGTGTTAGCTCCCTTTGATTTTACTTGTACAGTCATTATAACATTATTTTCGATTCTCATTAGTTTTGTTGAGGAAAAAAAGAAACAAGGATTGGTATCTAGGTGAATTTTGTGTCATATATCTAGAATTGACTTTTCTATTATCATATTATCCAGTCATCAGAGATTTTATCATTTAAGCATTATGAATTACCTGCCCTTAGATTTAGAAAAACAAGGACAGGTGGCAGTGTTTTCAGTATTTCTTTTATAATATTTATTATTTACACAGAGGGTGGAGAAAAAGGCGGCTCAAGCGGAGGAATGTCTTACTACCTGCTTGAAATATGTAATTTTTGTGTTAATATGTATCTCTCTATATTTAGATAGACTCCCACAATGCAACTGACTTGAAAACAGGAAGTTCTCTGGCAGCCATATTGAATTTTGTTATATTAGTTCTTTAAATTGATAGACATTTATATAAATGACTCAAACTGTTTCTAAAGCTCAGAAATTCTTTTTAGTTGCCAGATAACTTCCTTGCAGGCAAACCCTTGTAATTTATGAAGCTGTATTACTGATATTAATCAATTGTTATTTTCTTAACAAATTGCCATACAAGTATAATTGTCAGCCATCATCAACCTTAAAGTTTTAATATTATTACATTATGCATACATGTATTTATATCAAAGTCTCTGACTATATTTTATTTAAAAAAAACACATTGAATTTGTTTGACTTATATTTTCTATTGGGTTTGCCTGTTCTTCAACTAAAATCTGTTCCACTCTTGTTCCAGCTTTAGGATTATTACCAACATATAAACTGGAATTTTGGCTTTTATCGTTACTATAGAAACACAAATGTATACATAAATTGATTAACACATTTCTTTTTACAGGATTCTTATTCTTTTATACAAAAAGTATGTTTAAATGGTTGGGTATGACTATAGGAATTTAAATAAGCCAGATTGTGGTTCAACAGAATCCCTTACCCTGAGATCTATGTATGAACCTATCAGATACTGGTACCCAATTGTGAAAGATAGAAAATATACTCTTTTTATCCAGATATATCTTTATTTATATATAATTTTATCTCCTTGATGCATGATTTAGATAGTTACCCTCGAACCAACCTAAGTTAGGATCATCTGTATCTTAAAAGCATCATTTTGACTTAAAAAGTCAAGAAAGAAATAGATTTGATCTGGTATACACTGTATCTAGTCCCTATTTTGTGTTCCCCTTTACTTGTCAGTGTTAACCACAGGTTTGACAGATGTACGGTATTCTATCATGTCATACATTTATTAATTTTGAAAGCATTTGTTACCAGTGTTATGCTGCCAGGCTAGCTCAATGGATAGGTCTCAAGTCTGCTGATCTAGGGGTCATGATAGAGTTTTAATACATCAACTGGTTAACAGCGTAATCCAGAGTTTAAGCCTTACCAGGAACAATGTGTAGGTTGACTGACCGACATTATATGTCCTATATAATATGTTATCTTATACAATGTTGAACACTACTAAAAAACAATTACCTCTGTTATTAATTACTCATATTCAATGTCCAAGATGGCAGCAATATTTTTATGGTGTTTTTTACCTTCTTTAAGTTTTTTTATCAATAGAAGTCATGAAATGAATTAGGGAAGAACTAAATACTCTATATATTTCATGCACAAACACCCTTGATTCTTGACACAATATCTATATAAATATCTATCATCACTATATTACTGAAAGTACTCCACAAAATACTTAATGTCACAGTTTCTGTTATATTGACACAATTAATACTACAACTAATTTATTAAATTATGTATTCTCTTATACTATATAAATATGACCTCTATCTTAAAATAAACTAACAAATATGGTATGAACTTCCTTATTAGCCAACTCTTAGTTACAATAGCCATCTCTTAACTGAGGCTTATCACAAAAGCTTCACTGAAGCTTTTCACAAAAACCCTGATCTGCCGCAACCAAAATTGTATTTGTTCATTCTCATTAAAATTAGTACTTTGAAATAAAAGCGTATGGCTTTGTCATATTTGTACTTTTAATAGCTGATAAATGGCATCTAATATTCCATGTACTAATTAAATTTTTTTTAAAGTAATCATATATAGTATTTTTTTAACTTACAAGTCCAGCAACTATCACATTTTGTCTATATTTTGAGACATTTTCTAATTTTCAATCAAATTTCTACATTAGTTTGATGGAAGATTTATTTGAATACTTTCTAGGTTCTAGAGTTTCAAGTGGTAAAGATAGAGATGTTGTAATGATGTCACCACAGCCTGGGTCACAAGGTATCCATAGTGATGACCTAATAATGTGACCTTGAACTTTGACCTAACTTATGTGACAGTGATATTTATGTAACCTTATGTGACCTTGACCTATAATTTGTGACCGTGAACTTTGACCTAGTTGCACAGCCATTGACTCAATATAAAACAATCTGACATTGAAACTTAATCTTTATATAATATCATGATTTAGGACTTTGACCTCATAACATGACCTTGAACTTTGACCTGATTACATGACCTTCAACTGTGACTTAAAATTCATAAATATTGTTGGTATTAAATTTTATAACCAAATTTAATAATTAATATCTTGTGTTCATTGTAGTTGATGTAAAATGTAGAAAAAACTTAATTTCTATGACTATAATATTATCTTAAAAGCATGAATAGTGTCGTCAGTGTGGCTTTGAACAAATAACTGTGAGTGTCTGTTATGATATACATGTACATGTATATAAAATATTGTTTTTATTTTCTATACTGTTTTATCCCTTGTACAAAATTAACAAAACATGAAGTTTGTTTATTATTGTACATGTATATAATACATTTTATGTTATGATTTCTTAAAATCTGTGTGTTGAATGTAAAAATTATTGTAAAAAAACAATTGTATGATGTTAACTTTTAATGATAACTAAATATTAATGTAAAACACAAAAGTTCTGGATAAATTTAAGTTAAACACATTGATACTGGATAAATTTTATGTAAAACACATTAATTCTGGATAAATTTATGTAAAACACTTTAATATTGGATACATTTATGTAAAACACGTTAATTCTGAATATATTTATGTAAAACACATTAATCCTGGATAAATTTGTGTAAAACACATTTGTACTGGATAAATTTATGTAAAACACATTTGTACTGGATAAATTTATGTAAAACACATTAATTCTGGATAAATTTATTTGAAACACATCAGTACTGGATTAATTTATGTAAAACACATTAATACTGGATAAATTTATGTAAAACACATTGGTTCTGGATAAATTTATGTAAAACACATTGGTTCTGGATAAATTTATATAAAACACATTGGTTCTGGATAAATTTCTTGGCAGTCCATGGACAATGTTAGTCTTAATATGGGGACTTACAGAATTGATTTATAATTGGCTATCAGACATTCTTTACTGTCCAAGATGTACATCATTATAAATTTTAGTTTTAAGTTTATTAGCTTTGAATACAAAAGTGCTTTTATAAAGAAGTTTGCTTTTCTCATTTTCTTCCCTTTGATAATGTGATTTTTGACTTCTGTTTAAACATACAGTTATAGGTTCAATATTTAATACACTAAGTATATTTACAAATGGATATCATATTATTAAACACAGGGTTTGATATCTTGTGGTATATAGACAATGTTAAATTGTAAACTAGCTGCCCAGATAGCTCTGTTGGTACCAGGAACCTTGAGTACTGGTTAACTGACCGCCTTAGAATAATGACCTATACAATGTGTTGCTATGTCATTAAACCTCCCCCCCCCCAATTAAAAAAAAAAGTTGTACTCAATCAAGATTTGATTTGATTTATCATTTGTAATCAAATAAAATCTATAATGTATTTTCACTACAACATTTTACTTCTGATTAAAAAATTGTCTTGTCTCCATCCACTTAGCTCGGACCCTTCTATAAATTATAATGTTATCAAAATTATGCTGTCGCACATCTGCCATTTTCAACACCTAATGACATCACTGTTCTGATCGCTACATCTCTTGTCGTCAGCACAATAAGAACTTGTCCCAAACAGTGTTCCTTTTCATTTGATTGCTTTTTTTCTCAATCCAGAATGTTCTGTGCCACGGATGAACTGCACCCAAAGATAAACGGTACTCTGGGAGCATCTATGCTTCATCGCCAATAAAAATGGCAGCTTGTGAAGGTCAAGGTTAAGTGAAAAGCAATCACCATAAAATCTGTGAATGACATTTAACATACAAACAAGTATACCCAACTTATGATGGTTTATGGTTCCCTCTTAAATGATAAAAGAAATACTGTATGATGTTTGAAGTGACTTATAAATAAGCCATTGAAATTTCTTGTGAAGAGTATTGCCATATTTTTTCAAGGATTTTAGGTCGAGATTAAACGTCAAGCATCGTTCAATCATATGACAGTACCGACACAAACCTGCTGAACGCTTCTATTATTCACTTTTTATGACAGTCAAGTAGGCTGTACTATGTTGTGATTACATTCAATAAAATATAGATTGGATGATTTATGTGAATTTTGAGCGAAACGAGGCCCTTACAAAAATGTTAGTGGAAATTGATCCTTGCTTGTTATATTATAAGATGTCATATCTTTTATAGAATTATTTTAGCATGTTATTAATTTCATTGTGAAACAAAAGCATTATATTGGTGTATATACATGAACCCTACTGATTTAAATACTCACACAGTACTTGTGTACTCAAGATCAATTTAAATCAGGGGGGTTAATGTATGCCTCTCTGAGAGTTGAAAAAAGTTCAACTATACTATTGATAGGTATATCGTCGGTCGGCTGCCAAAACCTTGTATCTCAATTTTGCAAGGTTTTCAGGAGAAGGAAAAAACTATTTTATCAAAAAGTCCAATCTCAAAAGTATCCAAACTTAAAATAATTATGTTCTGTTTCAAAATGTCGTAACTCGCATTTGACAGACATAAAATTCATGCATTGCAATATTTGTCAAAGATAACTGTTTCCAATGCTTGCAAACAATAAAAATGTAAAAAATGCATTATTTCTGCTTCTTAATTTAATTGCTAGTGAAGAATACTTGTCATCATTAGTGGAACAGAAATGACATAAACTATTCAATCGTTTTAGTCGAAATTAAAAGTCACAAGATGCAAATCATATAAGATAAACATACAAAATTAATGTTAAATAAATAAAGTGGTTGAAATAAAACATATTTTACCTCTTAAAAGGAAGAATCCAAATGCATGATCATTTTTTTTATCAACTATGGAGTGTTAAGTGTGAGATATGATATTTTGACCGTTGTTCAAAAAACCAATTGGAGTTACCATATTTCATCACATGACAATATTTCGGGTATTGTTTGGCTTACAGGTACGACGTTTTGAGACTAGGTGGAAATCGCTTTGGCGTACTTCGTGCAGTCAAAAAGTTATTTTTGTCAAAAAGCATAGTTACGACCTTTTGGCAGCCGACCCACGATATGTTCCTTGCACAAATTCAATTTTTGACCTGTTTAAATGCTTACTAAACAGTTTAATTTTCTTTCATTTTTTAATAAACAGCAAAGACCTTAATCTATAATAACTCCAGGCTAACAGTTTAAGAGTATAAATTATAAGATATACACATAAGCAGTGAGCTTGGTCAAGTGGTCAGAGCGCTCATTGGGATTTGAAATCTAGCAATCGTGGTGTGTCTCTTGTTTGCAGCAAGTCTTAAGATTAAATCTTTTTATAAAAAATGACAATTGTAACTTTTAGGCAAGAAATACATCTGGGCCTCATAACATTACCTGGTCAATTATAAGCACTGATAAACCCAGGGAAGCTCCATGAATCTTATTAGACCTTGTAAGGTTTCATACCATAATTAATGGACAGAAATTATTGTGTTATGTTATATATAGATAATAATGTAAACATTCAACTATAATGATAAGTAAATGTTTGTTTTGATATTTGAGGTGCTACTGTTTATATGTAAAATCTGTGAAGTTAGGGACATCACAAAATATTGAGACATTTTGATAAACATTGAAGGACTGCATGTTTAGTTAAAAATTGTTAGTGTAAGAGGAAATGGGAATGTTTCACTTAGCAATATGCAATTTTCATTTTAATTGTTGTTTAAATATTAATAATTAAGTGTGGAACTCTACTTACTGGAGTTTTCAATTTAAATACAAAGTTTGATCAAGATCTTTTTGTGTTGGCCAGCTTATAGACAAATTATAAATCAACATCATGAGTGATGACAGTGGTATGTTTTTGGATTAAACTATTTATAATATTATTTGATATGGATTTATGGTCATGATTACCATTTTGACCCTCTTGGCTAGTTCAGTCAGTAGCAAGCTAGTCTACTGATGGAGGGTTGTTGGGCTCGATTTCCGAGCGGGCATAGTGCATAGAGTTTGATCATAAAAAAATTTCTATGGCCATTCTCCTTCTTACCACCGACTCTAATAAAACCATATAGGGCAGTTGTCAGTCATAATCTTGACCTTTGTAGTTTTCGTTTTGTCATTTCCCATTTGTAATCATATTTGAACTGAAACATCAAGAACTTTTATAGTCATTGTTTTTAATCCTTGTTTTGTATTTGCATGTTTTACCAGAAGAAAACTTCATGGCGTTTTGCTAGCACGTTTTTTTTGTGTGCGTTTTTTAAATAAAATTTTTTATGCATGAACCCCACTTTAGAGCTTTTATGAGCATTTATGAGTTAAAATCTTTCTTTATTTTCATGAAATTATAGTTTCATGCGGATTTATTAATAATTATTTTTAGAAATCAATTAGTTGATAAATTTATATAATAATAAAAAGGGTATAGAACAAATGATAATATGGTAATTGATTAAAAACACTTGAAACGTTGAATTATAAAAAATGTTAAAGTTCTTTTAGAGAAGCTGGCTAAAGATAGCCTCAGTTTTAACGATACATTACTGTTGAACTTCACATTATTTATCCATCTTATCATCAAAATTATTAAATTTCAGTTAATATAAATTATAAACTGGGTATTAAATTTTGATTGGTCAGCGCAAAGTTGGTTTTCATTCATCTTAATTTTACATTAAGTTAAGACTAGATTTGTGCTGAACCATTCATTCGTCTTGTCATGTATTGAATTGTATAGTTATTTTTGTTTTCTATATAAATGTACTCATGTGTGAGCATTATTAACCATAATCAGACTTCTAATTAAATAACTCATTTTACAAGTGGCTTGCTATTTGTTTTTATATATTTTAATTTATCTTTATATTTTATCATTATTTTCTTAAGATTTAATTGGTAAATTTAATTATTTGTCATAGGCACATGTATTTATTCATACTTTCTATTAAAGCATTTGGTGTTTAGCCATTTCTCTAAATAGTTTTTTCAATTTTCATTCATTAAAAATCAAATATTCTTTGCTTTATGAAATAAAACCTTTCATTTTACATATAAATGTAGCATTTCTATGTAAATTAGAGCATATATTATACATGTACATCTATTCAGCTTATGTTTTCATATTTTATTTCCCATTTCTTGTTATAGTATGGCATGTTTATGATAATCATTCAAAATATCATAAAAATGGTAAAGTTATAACTCTATAGTTGGGTACCCAGCCACATTCTGATTTCTTCTTTTACCTCTAATCAGTGTTTTGCTGAGGTTTTGAAATGTGGGGTGCAATGTCCTTATTGGTCAAAACTGCTTACGTAAGAACCAATCAAAATTACTTTTACATGATGTCAGATTATGTCTAAATCTCTGACATGAAAGAAACTGGGCACAAATGTGCCCCCTTGCACACTAATGTGATTCCACATGCACCATTTTGATTTTGTATGTGCAAATGGTGCAAATGTGCTACTTCAGCAAAACACTGCCTTTAATGAAATATTAAAAAATTGGGTATCTGACAAAGGCTCTACACTTGTTTCATTTTTATTCAACTATATTTTTTGTCACTCTTTATTAGGTCCAACAGCAATACACGTGGCAGCAAGATGTGGGGCATTAGATTCAGTAGCTTGTTTACTTGCTAACTATGCTAATATACTGGCTACAGACCAAGATGGATGGGCCCCTATACACCATGCTGCATTCTTTGATCATAACCCAGTGGTTAGACTTATGATCAGAAAGAATAAAGCATTGATGGAGTTAGTCACTAGAAATGAGTAAGTCTAGCTTTTCACTTTTACCAACACAAAAGACATGTATTCTAGATCATGGGTTTTTAGTCCAGCTACCTTTGTTTTTTACTTGAAAAAAGTAAAAAAAGTGCAGTTTAAAATCTGATCCCACATACATGTTCTGCCGACTTGACTACTTTGTATGACAACCCCTGATCATTGAAATTTCCCTCAGGCAGATGATCCCTCTCAGTACCCATTTACACCTGGTTGGAGTGGAACAATAATTGCAGGTAAATTTCTTGCTAGATAAAATTACCATATGCTCCAGTGGGGTTTGAACCTAGGACCTCTCTATCACCAATCGCTGAAGTGCCCACCTCATTTGACTATTGAAAAGGAGAATAGAACAGTGATTATGATGTAAAGACAGGTAATTACTGGACAACCTGTTCTGTGTTGGTTTAAATCAATTCCAAGCATACTTTGTTGTATTTGAGCAAAAAACTTTATCATGCTAGCTCAGTGGTAGCAGACCAGGTCTTTATCTGTCTGTGGGTTAGTCAGTCTGTCTGTTTGCTTGCCGGTAGGCTCAAGGTTCTAACTGCCTGCTGGTTGGTTGGTCTGGCAATCTCACCTTCCATCCAGGTGGCATTCTGTCTACCTAAACGTCCGTCTGTCTGTCTGTCTGTCTGTCGGAACTCACTAAATTATTCTATATCTACAACTCTTTCAGTTTGAGGTCAACTCCAATTCTACTTGCTGCAAGCTCAGGTGGTTTATCTGTTCTTAAAGGACTTATACAATTAGGTGCTGATTATAAAAGACTGGATGGTGAGGGAAATGGTATTGTAAGTCTTGCTGCTTTAAGGTTTCATACAAATATATTAGAATACCTTATAGAATGGAACAACCCTGATGTACATGTCTGGGAAATTCTTGTTGGTAAGTATACTTTTGATTTGAAGAGTTCTGTAAAGGGAGGTAATTCTGGTGGTACATTTGTACTTGATAATCTTTTAAAGCAAATGTATATCCATTTTTGAAGAGTTTTGTTAGGGGAAATAACTGTGATATTAGACATTTTATAAAAGCAATGGCAGATCTGTCGTTGAAAAGTTTTGTTAGGGGAGGTTACTGTAATGGTTCAGGCAATTGCAGATCCATTGTTGAAGAGTTTAGTAAGGGGAGATAACTCTATGGTATCAGATAAATTTTGAAAGCAATAGGAAATTCAAGAGTTTCATAAGGGGAGGCAACTGTATGGTGTCAGATTATTTATGAAAGCAGTAGTAGATCTATTGTTGAAGTGTTTTGTTAGGGGAGGCAACTGTATAGTATCAGATAATTTATGATAGCATTGTTGCAATTCTTCCTGATGCTTATATGACTTTTGTTTAATTCCAGGTATGTTGAACAGTAATGATTTAAAGAAGAAGGACAGCTCTGTTAAATGTTTAGAAGTGTTATCAACATCAAAACCTGACCATTGGAAGTCAATACTTGAAGCAGGTACTCAACAAAACCTAATAATTTTTGTATTCACAACTTTATTGCACGTGCAATTTTTACATTTTTTTCTTCAAACTTGCATGGAGCTTTTTATATTTCGTATAAATATGCACTATTTTTCTCATTTAACATTTGCTGAATTATTATGTGAAGTTGTAACGACACCAATCAGGTGGTTAATGCTTGCTATGCTTTATCATTTTAGCAAATTTATTCTGCCATGGCTTCATCTGTTGTCACATATTTTGTCTTGCTATACAATTGTTGTAAATATTTTACTCAAAAAGGGCAGTGAGACTGGAAAAAAGGGCTGGGAACATCAGAGGGTTAATCTTTCAAAGTGACCTTCTCTGCATTTGGAGTAGCAATCAATGGGCAGGGAAGGGAAAAAGGACAGTGAACCTCAGAGGGTTAATGTACGTATGTCACTATTTCTGCAAAGGGAGGAGCAAATTGGGCAGGGAGTGGCAAGACAGGGTCCCACAACCAGCTTTTCTGCTTTAGAATAATAACCAATTGATGTTGTACAAGCATTTCAACATCACTATAGTTCTTTAACTAATCTTTATCAGAAATATGATTATTTCACATTACATAATAATTATTATTTTACCTGTGTAAGTAAATATGGTATTCTTGAAGCTATAGAGGGTGAATCTGTATTATGATTTTTATTATACTAATATTTGTAATTATAGGTTATTATACATTTTACTGTACAATACGGAAATATATTTGGAAGAGTACACAGCTTGGAAAGTCATATTGGACGAGCCAATGGGGGAGTCAAATATGACTTTTCAAGCTGTGTTCGAGTCCAAATATATTTCCGTATTGTATAATAAAATGTATAATAACCTTTTTATTATATATCGTTCGTATTCTATAAAAAAATCATCATCATTTGATCGTTAAAGATTAAAATCGGAAACCAGACTAGCATCGTTTAGTGCACATGTACCCAACTGTCCAATACGAAAATAATATATATCTTTTGGATCCAATACAGGAATATATTGCACGGTCACGTGGTACAAATGCAGATTGTCGATTGGTTAGATTTATTAGATATATAATAATAATGTATATTTTGTACCTTCTATATAAACTTCAACAAACATGTATATACATTGTATCTGTATTTAAACAATTTCTGCTAAAAGGATATTTATTGGATGGTAAGTCCTGTATGAGCCTCTGACTGTTGGTCAAATCATTCTCTTCTGCATTTCATCTTTTCTTCTTGTAAAAAGTAGTTACTTCTTACTAAGTGGCCATATTGGAAAAGGCTAAAATACTTCCTGCTTTGAAACAAATTCAAAATATCTTTATTAGACTTAGATACAGTTCATGACTATTTTATTGATGATTCAAATATAAATAAAACAACTGAAAATGCATTCATTGCATGTTCTTGATAGGAACAATAGGTAAAAAAGCAGTATACCTTTTCCAAAGCTGGTTGCCCTCTAAACTTCTTTCTTGAGTATTTTGTGCTATTGTAATTCTTTAGTAACTCCTTTTGAAGAGCTGCTGAGTTGTCATGTGTATGTAAATTGAAAATAATTGAAATCATTGTTTAAATTTGTCTCTCATTTTGATGTACTTTAGAACTGTTGCAACTAAAAATGGACAAAAATGGCTTCTAACTGAAATAGGGCAAAAAGCACATGTACCTTAATTGGAGTAATATACCTTGTATGTATATCTTGTATACATATTGTCCTTATCCAGCCCCTATTTTTAGTTGCAATATCATAAAGTACATGTAAACATTATGCTATTTCATTATTACTGTTGTAGGCATTTACTTGTTGAGTTTATATTTAAACAAAATTGTTTGATTTTTAATGGAAGCTAATTATATTAATACAATGTATAATTAATTCAGTTGCCCAACATAGTTGCTAGGTCCCATATGCAATCAGTGTTAAAGGAAGAGTGATCCCTTTATTAATCAGCGATCAATTGAGATTGACCTTTCTTTTTGGGATGATTTTGTTAAAGAACCCTTTTATAACTTTTTCCAGATTCACAGAGTAAGTTATTATAAATAAATCTATGTTGCAATACATGACACTTACTTGGATTAGGCTTAATTTTAAAAATACTATTTTAATGCACACTGGGAGTAAGTGTTATGGTTTGAAGATAAAAGTCCATGCTAAAATTAAGGTTATAGGAGATCTGAGTTTTTAATTATTATGTATGTTAGAATTGTTTTTTTGTATGTTACATAACTTATCATTTATGTGAGAGAAAATGCACATGGAATTGACGTAAACATTTGTTTATTATCTACTTTTTTGTCAGTGAGTTTGTTTAGTGTTTTATATGTGTCATCAATATCAGGGTTGTCAGACAGCAAACAATTTAACACACATTTATTCATGTTTTAACTGTTGAAAAAACAATATTATTAAAAATATTTTAATATCTGATATTCCTAAATCTACTGTGTTGTAAGTCTTACTTTACTTTCATTTTTAATTACTTGTAATTGGTTATTTTGTTCCTATAAATGTATCTGTTAAAAGTGATTTTGTTTCTGTTTGGTGAACTGTTACTCTTGTTGTGTGTGGATTAATGTTCCAGTCTTTTCATTGACAGTGTATTTTGATGGGTCTGCACAAAACTACTTAGCCGCCCGGCTAGCTCAGTTGGTAGCACACAAGTCTACTGATCGAGGGGTCGTGGGTTCGATTCCTGGGTGGGGCATACTTTCATGGAGCTTGGTCATGAAATTATTTCTACGGCCATTCTCCCTTCTACCTATGATTTTTAATTATGTAGGGCAGTTGTCAGTCACTGGCAAAGGTATGCGCTTAGTAGTTGGTTAACAGCCAAATCCAGAGATTTAGCCTTTCCAGGAGGAGTGAGTAGGTTGACTGACCTATAGAATGTGTTGGTTTAACACCGTTGCTAAAACCAAACCAAAACCAAACAAAACTACTTAGGCCTAGACATTTAGACATTTTAAACTAGGTTGCCAAGTTTAATAACCAGCTTTACTTGTCCAAACTAAATGTTTACCAACAGAAACAAGTCGCCTGAACGCAAGTATAGGTCATCAGGGGCTATAGGATGACCTTTAATGTCAAACCCTATCACTACATGTAAATAAAGAAGGATGTTGAGATGTTTTAGTGCTGACCTATCAAATTGTTTTACGAAATCTTTATCTTTTTCATTTTGAGTTTTTCTGAAAGGTAATCAAACATAAATCAATCCTTAATAAATAGTTAACTGTATCCATAAATAATTATTCATATATTATTTGTCCATTTGAGTGATAGCTTTTGTTCATTTTTAATTTTACATTTGTTTTAATTTCCTATAGACTCCTCCCAATGAGTGCTCTCTTTTTGGAATTGGTTTCAAATCTTTAGTTATGTTCCCTGAGTGCATTCTTGTGTGAAAATTTCTTTGTTGAATAATTTTGATGTTGATGATTTGAAAGCCTATTGATAAACTACCATTAGTTAACACAGAAATTCAATGTTTTGAGAATGCCATGCTCGGAAAGCGTGGGCAGCAGAAGACGCTCAAATACTGAAGATGTTCAAATACTGATCTTAAAGCACAATAACACATGGACATTGATCCTCTTAAAAGGGTTTTCTGGAGATCAAATGTCAAGAGATATAGCTGCCTACTGCCTACCCCAGTTTGTTGGATGCACTGCAGCAGATAGAAAAAATAAAATCAAAGTTAGATTGCTTTGAAAAATTATTTATTTATTGCAAAAATATACTGTAAATTTAAATGTAAGCCTAATAAGTTGTTTTATTTCTCTGTGGAAACAGTTAGAATATGGAAGACTTTTTTGATGAATGAAAAATATTTGAATAGAAAAGTATTCCAATTAAATAATAAAAATCTGTTGAATTGGATTGAAAAAATGTGTTTAAATCAGCAGGGTTAATGTATGTGCCACTGAAAGTTGAGTATGCCCAATCTAATCATAAAAGATCACATCAGATTGATATTAGAAACTTAATTAAAATTGTATACAACATACTTCAATGTCTACTTTGCTTTATTGCAGAGGGTGTCCCAGCTTTAGTGAATCTCTTGAAAATTGACAATGAAGAACTACAATGTGTTGCTGCATCTGTCCTGTGTAACATCTCAGAACAGACTGAAGTTCGTCAAGCATTAACTAAATGTAATTCTGGACCAATCCTGATCAAGCTTCTATCGTCACCAGTCGACGACGTCCAATCAAGAGCTGCAATAATACTCTCAGATTTAGCCTGTGTCGAAGGAAATCAGGAGCTCATAGCTGCAGAGAACGGAATAGAACCACTTGTTAACTTAATGGACTCTGAACTTGAAGATGTACTAGTGAATGCAGTCAATGCCATACGTGTTCTATGTGAAAATAATTATATGAATAAAACTGCTGTGTATAATGCTCATGGTCTGGAACCTCTTGTTGAATTCTTGACAGTTGATTCTCGTAAGTTCTTTTACAAAATTTAATCATACTGCGAAGTTAATGAATGTTGGTTTCACAACCAGCTGTTTTTGGCTTTATAGATTTAATATGTCTTTACATCCTTTCACCAAATTGGCTCTGATAGAAGAATTACAGAAATAATAAATAATAGAAAATTAATGCATTGCAAATTTTAAAGCATGTTTGTGGAGCAAAAGGATAATGTTTTTACTCGGAGACTATGGCTTCTTCGCTTTTTAGCCTGATTAATAATTGCTTACTTTTTTAATTTATCATATATCGCTGCTATTCATGGTCAGATTTTAATGAAGCTTCATACAATGATAACATACCATGTGATGAACAGAATTATGAAATAACCCTAGCTCTGCCTGGCTTAATTTTGGATGATTTATAATTTGGACTAGTAGTCACTGTAATATGGCTAATAAAGCGCTGTGTAAAGCACCACACGCATACTTTGATATAATAACGTCATGTAATATCTTAACTGTTTTGTATTATAAGTCATTGACTATTGTAATTTGTTATATATAATGTAGAATGATAGGCATATTGCCTTTTTCTTGAATAAAGTATCTATCTATCTATTATATATTCATATTTTGCAGCTATACTACAGGCAGCTACTGCTGCAACTATTGCTGCTGTGTCTGGTTCACATGAAGACAATCAGAATTCTTTACTTGATGAAGGAGTAGCCAAGTAAGTTATTCAAGTTTATTTTTACTTTTGCACTCAATCTTTTCCCAACTTATAGTGGCAGGGTCGGCGAAATTAAACGTCCGTATTGTCCATGTTGTCCCATGGCAAGTACAGACAAGTGAATTTTTCAATAATGTTATTCTATAATGTTCACATGGACGAGTAACTTTACCATTTGGCAAGAACGGACAAGTAAACTATTTCAGATTTGGCCAGCCCTGATTGGGTTACGATATTTAGAAGTTTTAAGGGATTATTTGAAAAACTGAAACCTATAAGGCATAATGCAAAATGTTTTAGGTTTTTTTTACCAGAAATTTGGCTGAAGAGATAATAGCTGTTCTGATTATAACTTTGTAATGGGTTCAATTCTGTGAGTTTTGTAATTTTGTCCCTTAAATAGACATTAGATGGTCTGATTTGTTATATTTTTAGGAGTCCAGGTTAAAAGCAGACTTCCTATAGTAGTAGCTGTGTAGGCTTTCAAAGTTTTTATATTGCTCATTTATTATTCATTTATGTTTGGTTTTGTTTTTCAGACCATTGGTTGACCTTATTAAAGGTCGAAATGTACGTGTTCAAGTAAAAGCAGCTAATGCCTTGGAAGCCATGGCAACCAATAATTATCGAAGTCAGAAAGCATTCTTAGAATTAGATGCTCCAAAAGTTCTCATAAAACTCTTAAAGGTTAGTGCAGTAATATTCTACTATGTGGACCATCAACTTTGAAAGTCAGGGCAATGGTGTTGACATATGGAAAAGATTCTCCTCAAATTACGCATTTAAGACTTGCATGTTTATTGGTAAAAAATGGCATGATTTGCAATCTCCACAGTGGTCTTTATAGCAGTACTTTACATTGAATTGAACATATAGAACTAAGTTGCTCAGATTATACGTCTTGCAATAGTGGACCATCAGGCCAATCATGTTCTTAGTCACCAGACAGATGGTGATTTTGGTCCTGCGGCTAAATTCGTAGGCTGATATATAGTTAACCTAATTTTAGGATATACATTGTATTATGCTAAATTATTGCAAGGGACAAATCATTAACAAATAACTAAACTAAGAATTTTTAGGGTCCAGTGATATTCATTTGGTCCAGAAAAATCCATTTTGTTTGACTGAATGTCCAGTGTTGATGAAAGTTTGTCATGGAGACTACATCATGTTATAATTTATAACTGTTGTATACATTGTTGACTAGGGCTGTCACGATACGCCTGAGGCGTATCGCCATATACTGCAATACACTGGCATCGTATCGCGATACGTACCACGATATATTGTGGGCTTTCAGATTAGTTGTGTCTCCGCTAAATTTTAATGAAGCATTGCAAATCTTACATGCAGGTACTGATCGAATCTAGTCTCTTTAAGTATATACGGTCATTTAGGACTGTGACACGCCCCAATTGGTTAAATTCTTGTAACTTAATGTTAGATGGGATGAACAATAGAAAAACTGAAGTTTCGCTACTTTTGTTTTGTGAAGGGGAGAATTTTTCCAATGAAACAAAATATTTGTCAAATACCAGTACGTAAAAATCGTACCGCAGTACATATTGCGGCAGCTGCGTATTGCAATATACTGGTATACTGGTAAATCGTGACAGCCCTATTGTTGACAAACATATTTATGTTAATTCTCATTTATTTTTACAGAATATCAGTGTAGAGGTCCGTGAACAAGGTGCCTGTGCACTATGGTCACTAGCTGGACATACTAAAACCCAGGAGAAATATATAGCTGAAATAACTGGTATCACACATATACATCAAATGTTGTTAGAACCTACTGAGAAATTACTGACTGTTGGTAAGATATAAACTTTCATTATATTCAAGCTGTATAACTTGAGACAAACCACTCAGTTTTTTACATGTTTGGGACTCGGGTATTACATAAAACAGTGAGGTTAGCTGATTTTTGTGTAATGAAAGTATTAAACATGTCTTAATGCGTAAAACGTGTGTTCTCGTACTAATTTAATACATCAAAAACACACTGATAATAGTCGATAATTACGTGTACTAAACTTAAATCCACCTGTGTATAAAAATGGTATCGTTGTATTTTGTCTCAAGTTATCCTAAACGAGCGATAACATGGCATAGAAAACTCGGACGATAGATCAATATTATTTGAAAATTTTCTTTGACTATACGTCAAATCACTTTAACTTTTTATTGAGTTAGTTTCTTGGATACAAGCCCTTACACCAAACTTTTATGTGAGATAGCAGGGATTTAGTAAAAGAGAATGAAAGACTAGTACTGATACATTATAGTATTTACTGTCTGGCTCATGTGTTAAAAAAGACCTATCCTTTAAAATGAAACCATAACCAAAGCCAAACTTCAAAATATGTACCATTATAATCGTCAGTACAATATGAGAAAGTATCATAATTACGATCATCACTATCATCATCATGGCTGTCACCTTCATTATCTTCATCATTAGTATTATTACCATCATGATAATCTCCATCCTTTATCATCATCATCACAACCATAATCTTCATCACTGACACAATAATCATCAACATCATCACTATATTTGTTACTACCATTGATCATCATCAATGTCAAGTACTATCATCATTATCATCATTCTTATCCTTAACAAATAATACATGGTCTTGAGGGCAATATGCAAGTTTACGGTCTGACCAACCAGTCCGTTAACTTGCATATTGCCCATCAAGGTCATGCTTAATTTGTTATATTATACCAAATTTAAATCCTTTCACCCCTTATGTTGCTTTCAATGTTACCATAATGTGCTTTCAAATAATACCTTTTTTTGTTCATTGTGTAAAATATCTCAAACCCTAAAAATAATGTTTTCAGAGGTAAACTGCTTAGTAGTCATTCTGTATACAATTTGCGGACTGGATGACATCATAAACAGTCAATATAAGAGTTATGAACTGGGTAGCCGGTCAATATGCGATTTATGGACTGGATGACGTCATATTTAATATAAAGGGGGGTATGCAAATGAGGTATAATATTTATCACTATTTTATATTTGTAGGTTGTATGATGTGTATAGCATTAGGAAGAGAAAGTATAGAGAATCAGAATAGACTGGCACAAGCTGATTGTTTCTCACAACTTGTACGGTTACTAAGACGACATAAAACTACATCAGTCAAGGTCATGCTCATGGTTATAAAGGTGCTTGGAATACTCTGTGTTGGTAAGTGCTTGATTTATATTGATGTCCTGTAATTGCGAAAATGGTATGTGATTATAAAATGTAATTGACATAGGCCCACGGTCTACTGGATTCAATTAAATTATCAAAGTTAAAAATAAACTATCTATATTTGAACATATTTCTTGCTAGGATTCAGTTGCCATGTGTTTATTTTAATTAAACATGCAATGAAACTGGATGAGCTACAGAAGTGAAAGTTATTGCCAGTAGGTTGATCTATTGCTAGATTAACCTTAATGAAATTGTTATCAGAACTTTTTTAAGTGTTTTCAATTAAATTCTAATTTGAGTTTCAGTCTACTTTCACTTTGAAATGCAGAAATACTATAATTGGATTTTAAGTTTATATCTCTTATAACAATTTCTTTTTTTGGAGAGTCATATGATGTAATGTTAAATACATATTAACTCATTGTCATATTTTATTTTGCTGTCCATTGGCAGTTTAAGAGACTTTAATTGTAATATAAACTATTCCAATCTCCGTAAACAGATATCCTGTAGAGCATGGTCGTACAGGATTTCTACTGTCTCCGTGAAAGGTCACGTCGAGATAAACTTTGTGTCGACCAATCAATGCGTAGCTTTCATCTAGAGGAAACACTACTAAAAACTTTTTTATTTTGTAATTTCTATTTTTAGACCAAGGTTTGCTAGCTAATTTAACAGCGGTATTATTCTTAGTCTGCGATTGGACGGCTCATTTCAAATTGCGTGACGTAGACGATGTAAACAAGTTACGTATCATAAAAATTTCGTCATTAATATTATGATGAGAAAAGGTCACCTGAACGTGACCTTCGTTTGAAAAAGGCCAGATCTAAATTAGCCAGTAGGCGAGCGGAAAATTTTAGATCAGGTTTTAATCAGATTGTAACTATTCAGGTTTATTTTCTATGGGCAGTGTCAGTGTATATCATTCTAAAATGGGCTTTAATTATAATATTAACTATTCAGCATGAACAGTGTTCATGTAGCCTTCATATAGGGGCTTTAATTATTCAATTTTCTCTTTAGGTGTTGCTTACAGAAACAATAAAACAACACAAAAAAGAATATCAGAAGAAGGTGCCATACCATTACTGGTGAATCAATTAAATAATCCATTATCTGAGGAAGTACAAGTTGAGGTAATACACAACTTTCTTATTCTTTTAGTTGTCAATTGCTTTAATTTTGCTATTGATAAAAGACAAAGCTACCTGGCTAGCTCAGAAGGTAGCTGGCATGTCTACTGATTGAGGGGCTGTGGGGTTTGATTATGACTGGGGCAGAGTTTTGTGGAGCATGGTCATAAAATAATTTTTGTGGTCATTCTCCCTCCTACCACTGATTCTAAATCATGTTGGACAATTGTCAATCACTGATGGTAGTATGTGCCTAGTAACTGTTTAACAGCTAAACCCAACCAAAGAAAAAGAAAATAGGCTATTGACCAGTATCTGTATAGCTATTGACCTGTGGTGCTATTCACAAAAATTCTAACGAAAAATATCTTCGTAAGTCAAAAGCAAGAAACATGAACAATATGCTCATTTTTGGCTTATTAATTCTAAATATTATACAAATTGTGTAGAATTGTGTATACCTTATGAATATCATATTATAGTTACATGTATGCTTATTATCCGTCTGACTTTGAAGTGCTAATTATATAAAAACTGACGTACGAAGATTTTTTCGTAAGAATTTTTGTGAAAAGCACCCCTGAATCTGTATAACTATTGATCTAGTCCAATTGATTAAAATTTATGAATTATCATCCGAGTTATTAGTGATTGTTAATCTCACTATTATACATATAATTATTTTGTAACTAACAATCATACAAAGCTTGATACATTTTAAATTGGATAATTAGTCTGGCTTATTCATGTATTTCTAGAGCTATCTATAAAATTCTGTGTAAATCTAGACTAAAAGGATGAAAAGAACTGGAATTTCAGCATATTATTTGTTTTTGGTTACCAATGAAATACAACTCATTAAAATATTGATACTCTGTTACATTACAGGTGGCTATCTCATTAGGTTGTATTATATTAAGTAATACAAAGAATCAAGATATACTAAATGAAGAACCAGATTTCAAATTTGATGTTTTATTAGACCTTCTTAAATCTAAAAATATGGTAAGTGTTTTTATATTGTGTTTAGTATCTCATTCATGAATTATCTCAGAAGAATTTGTGAGGGTCAACCAGGAATATTGGATTTTGCTACATAATGCAAGGCAAGTTAGGCAAAGCATGCAACTGTTTATGCAAAAAAAAGTTTTTGTCATAAACACATAAGGCTTTGTAAACCCACCTTTTATGTTATATATGTGACTAAATTATGTTCAGTCATATCTTTGAATCGTGTATTTCAAATTTATGGACTATAAACAAGATATTAATCATCGCCTAATCATTCATTTGTTAAAGCATTTTATTGGGTCATGTGACTCATTAGTAGCTGAAACGTGGTGTATAAATATGTCCAAGGTTATTCAAAGTGAACGGTCAAAGAGTCTCAATTGATTTAAATCTGTGTTAAATGGACCAACTTGGGATACCAAAATTGCTGCTTCAATATAATTGTTGGTTACGATAATTTCTTGACCTTTTCATTGTCAGCAGAGTAATTTCTTGACCTTTTCTTTGTAGGCAGAGTAATTTCTTGACCTTTTCATTGTCGGCAGAGTAATTTCTTGACCTTTTCTTTGTAGGCAGAGTAATTTCTTGACCTTTTCATTGTAGGCAGAGTAATTTCTTGACCTTTTCATTGTAGGTAGAGTAATTTCTTGACCTTTTCATTGTAGGCAGAGTAATTTCTTGACCTTTTCATTGTAGGCAAAGTAATTTCTTGACATTTTCATTGTAGGCAGAGTAATTTCTTGACCTTTTCATTGTATACAGAGTAATTTCTTGACATTTTCATTGTATGTCAAAGTTATTTCTCGACTTTTATGTTTTGTAGCATTCTCCTTGTATTTTTATTGACCTATTTATAATACCAATATCATTTATTACAGGATATAAGATTACAAGCAGGAATGGCTCTAACTATATTTGCCTTCAATAATACTCCACAACAGTATGCTATCAGAGAAGCTGGGGGTATTAGGTATTCTGTATTTGAACCTTTCATTGAATCCCTGGATGAATTCCATAATTGTTATGCTGCTTTTCAGGTAAGACTGTCTATAAATGAGTTATATTTTAAGTCATAATAATGGGTGTTCATCTAAGTAGTTAGTCACTCAGAATTTCTCTTAGGGCTAGGGCTTAGTTAATTATGATCTTGCAAAATCTAAGCCAAATTCTGATTGTGTATGATGGTGGAACATTCATTTTCTACCTTAAAGTAACCCTGTCAGTTTTAAAAAGTTTGGCACATTTATTGCTGCTTATTTCTTGCATAGAGAGATGTTTAAGACTCCTTGTGGTTGGAGTAGAGAGTACTGGCAAAAGTTTCATCGGAAAGCTTGTGAGCTGATTACATAAAAAGGTACTGATAAATGGTGTAAAATCCAAATCAAATAAGTATGCAAAAATTTGATGCTTACAATCACACAAAATGTTTTTGTTTCTTTTTTTTCATGCTTGACTTAATACATTTATAAATGAATATGTTACTTTTTACATATTACACTATTATGTATTTATCATTATAATATTTCTGATTTTGTTTTTTCTTGTAGATCGTGGTGCTTGCTCGTGTTATTGTAGATTGTGATCAGGTCTCATTGACAGCACAGGGTGTTACATTATTAGTGAAAAAACTTAGTTCAGAAGATGATAATGTTATTGTTTTAGCTAGTAGTCTATTGTCAAGCCTTGCCCATACTCGTGCTGGTATTCCTGACGCCATGGTTACCACTGGAGCTATTGATGAGCTGGTTGATAAATTATCTTCGACAAATGAACAAGTTAGGAGTTCTGTGGCCGTGGCTCTGGGGTATTTGACATTTAATAGAACAGCTGCACGATTGTTACTTAGTGCTTGCAGAAATACGCCTGGGCTTCATAAAAAACTGATGGATAATATTGGAAAAGATGCTAAAATCAATGCAGAATTTATTGAAGACTTCAAACGAGCTAAAACTATTGGATTACCGTCCCAATGGTAGGTATTTTTTGCTGTTTGCATAGCATTTTACCACCAAAAGGTTAAATTCTGTTATTTTGCTGAGCCTTTTCTATCATGTGCTTGGGTTTTTATAGAGCGTCAATATTAACCTGAGCTTGAACTACCTCATTATAATAATTACATGCTTCACTTACAATTAATCGTGAGTTTCCGTACGTGTGTATACGATTGTACATATGTTTATAACAGCCTATGTGACCATAAATCAATTTTGTAAAATGGCATGTTATTGTACTTTTAATTTTGGATGCATTTGTTCATGGATAAAACATGTAAGTCAGCAATATTGTGGCACTGTTTCAAATTATTTATTCTTATGAAAACAAAATTTATTGTTTAATGTGTGTATTTTGCCAAAAGCTTGTGAAAAACGCAATTTACAGCCGAAGACAAAAATAGAAAATAAATACTGAGTTTAATGTATTCTTGCATAAAGGTCAAACTCAGGTTAATTCTGTCAAACTATGCATACATGAAAACTTGAATCTCGACTCTTTCAAAATTCGATGGCTGAATGAAACACTATCGTAACTCCCTTTTTTTTACAATAGTGTTTTGTTCAGCCCTCCAATTGTAGGTGAATAATTATGTACGAATGTTATAATTTTGTACTCTAGCTTCAAAGTACATAGCTATGAGTTGGATTTTATAGGTTGGATATCAGCAAACTAACAGAATTTTGTGTAAAAAATTTGAAGTTTAGTTTTCAGTTTAGTTGACAAATCCTGCATGTTGGTTACTCCCATTTGAGTGAAATACATGTACATCACTTATCTTGGTGACACCAAGACTCTAAATATGTCATTTTACTATAACTGTTGAGTTGTGATCTTATTTGGTTTAGTTTACATGACTGTTCTGAATGAAAGACTATTGGTTCAGGTGTGCTCATTTTGTCAAAAATACATTTCTGTTTGGTTAATAGTTCCATTGAAACCCTTGCAATTATCAGGAACTCAGATCTGTTTGAATAAGTACTTAGTAGCGCACCGGGATTTAGAATCTCGTGCCCGAGGGGGTGCGGGTTTGAATACCAACCCGGGGAGGTTATACCCTTCCATGAAAATTGGACAATAATGTCAATTTTCCTCCATTGATTAGATAATTTGGAGAAGTTTCTGGCCTTGTGGAAGGGTAGGTGAGTACTGGTTATAGACAATGGTCTAGGATAGGTGCGCTGGACGCCGTAAAATGACCTAAATTGTGTTGACACAGCGTTAACTTCAATAAATATAAATAAATAGAATAAGTACTTATATTAGGTATAAACAATCTGTTTGTCAGGTGAATTGGCCAAAAAATTCATACTGAAAACAAAGCTCTGTAGTGCATTTAGAAATAAAGACTATGATTTGCAGCTGGTTAATTCCTTTCATGAAATTTTGTGATTTAAAGATGGATTTTATTCCAACGAGGGAGATATTGTCTGCTTCTTGCTGAAGGGTAGGCCAATAATAGTTAAAGAAAGTGCCAAGGAATTCTGTTTTAGTAAGCAGTCACCTGTATATGACTTAACATAAAATGTTGATAAAAAGTGTAATACCCTATTAATAAAAAATTCAAATATTAAATTTAACAGGAGACCTAATACATGTACCAACAAAGGTAATTCAAAGGTTTATTGCTTGTGGGTTTATTGTTTATTTCATTATTATAGTTTTTAGCTCGACTTTACAAAGTAAATGGAGAGCTCTCCTACTCGCCCTAGCGTCGGCGTCCACATTTCTGATTAAAGTTTTTGTGCAGTAAAATATTTTTTACTATAATTTTTTTATTTCTTAAGGTATCAACTTCAAACTTATAGTATATGTTCCTTATCATCAACCACATCCCATGTGACAAGGTTCATAACTCTAAATACATTTTTTTTGGAATTATCTGCCCTTGAACTTAGAGTTTTCTTTAAAAAATGTTTGTTGTTTCTGCAACTGTTTTATTTCTTTAGGTATTGACTTCAAACTTTAAATATATGTTCCTTATCATCAAACACATCTCCTGTGACAAACACTTGCTTAGTCGAGCATGCTGTCTCCTCTGACAGCTCTTGTTATACAAAATTGTCTAAATTTTACAAATATTTTTATTCATACAATTTCACATAATCATATTTTATTCATTCATAGATATATCATTATACATAATTTTGCTCATATATCAGAATGGCTGCAATTTTTTTTTTTATACATATATTTTTTCACATATTTCTTAAATTAAACAGACATCACCTTCGTATTTTTTTCTGAACTGATGAATTTATTATTTATAACCTTATGTTTTATTCTTTAATAAATTGTATTCTCTTAATTTAAACTGAATCTATTTTATCCCTTTTGGGAGATGGGCTTCAAGTCTTTGTTGAATTTTTGAAATTTTTACCGGATGTACTCTTTTATAATTATACATGTATCTTTTATTCTAAATTTTATATCATTTATAGGCAATTTTTAATCTCCTTAACTATATACATATACAAAAGGTGGATGATCATTTATATTCATGTACATGTATATCTTTTTATTTACTGAAAATGTCTGTAAAATTTTACCCGATACTCTTCTGTGAAGATTTTTTCAATACTTTAGATGTAATCTGTAATTCAGCCCTAGTTAGTTTAAACTAATTTGTTTTACAAGTTCTTACAACTTATAATAATCACTTTCGAGACCACTTTCTGGTCCCTCAGTACTGAGCTAGTAGGATAAGGTTTTTTGCTCAAGGGAACACCTGGGTTGGTTTTGGATGGGATTCAAACCAACACGGAGCTGGCTATCCAATGATTACTAGTCCAATTGGAGAGTAAGCTCCATTTAAGTTTGAATCCCATCCAAAATCTACCTAGTTAGTGATTAGCTCCAAACTTATGCCTTTTTTCATCTAGACCAAAGTTATTTTCTCACCTGCAAATCAGTTGGGGATTTTTGCACCAGGTGGAACCAAGTCTTATTGTAGAGTTAAATTACTGTGAGAATTATACAGAGTATTGGGTCAATTTTTTCAGACAGTTTCACATAATTGAATCAGTACCATTTGGCATTTAGAGCAAGATTTGCTTCGTTTTTTTGTCATGATGAGTTGCATTGTAGGGATTGCTTAATTTAGGAATTATAAGTGTTACTTTAAGTCTAGAATTTAAGCTTTTAGTGGAGGACAGGGACTGGCACGTGTGCAAGCATGATATTTTTCTCAATTTCATAGTGCTAGTGATATTTTAAGTTTTAGAAACAAGTTTCAATTTTTAGGCTGCACAAATGTGTTACTTTAAATGCTGCAAAAAAAGCAGACTGCCCAATAAGCTTAGTGTGTAGCGCTCCTGATGACAGATCCAAGAGCTGTGGGTTAGATTCCTGGACAAAAATATTTTTAATGATGAAAATGTTACCTGCAGACCATAAGAAACTATTCAAGAAACTATGCCAGTCATATCTGACTGCCAGACTGTTTTTGTAGCATCTGTACAAATCACAAATAGGAACTACAAAGGGAAACTACTCCATCTGTCTTAAGTTTATTTGGATACTTTGTAGAGTTGTTGCCCTTTTACAATGTCTTAGTTTAGAATTACCAGTTAAATTATTTCCTTAATTAATTGGATCAATCCAGAATGAATGCATTTACTGTTTCAATAAATCTTGAATTGTTTATTGAGTCACTGTGAAAGAAATTGGTAAAGTGTGAAGTTCAATGCATGCAGACTAGAGTGACTTCCCCTTTTACACCTAGTTACTCCCCCCGAATACCTTAATGGTTATAGTTAATTTTTACCATTACTAACAATGTGTTATAAACATTTTTACCTTACAGCCTTGAAATAAATGGTGGACATCCCATTATACCTACTGGAAAATTAGAGAATGGTAAGTAGAGGGTGTTGTTGTCTGATGTGAGTCTTGAGAGAAGACTCGCACTGAGGTCAAGTTGTGAAGGCCTTGACTATTCTACCATGAAGTTGTGAATTCAAAACTTGCTTACGCTTTGTTCAGGCTAGCTCATGGTTGTCTTTTATAGCTTGTTGCTGTAGTTGGGCAGGGAAAATCTTAAATAATGGCAATATATAGATATCCATTGATTTTTTCTTGAATGACATGGAATAATCTTATTTTACAAAGACCATCTCCAAGTTAGAATTGGTGAAACCTTAGACTTGTAGTCTTCTGATTTCTCAATGATATTGTGAGATACATGCCTGGCTGCTTACTTAGTTCTCTATATAACATACAGTTAAAATCTATCATTTTAACTCCAATATGATTTATGAAAAAACAACTGGCAATTTATACCCAAAATATTTGTATGTGCAATCTCACACACAGTCAAATTTTATCATGTGATTGTCAATCCTATTAAGTATTATGTAAACATTTACTGGGTAAACTCTTAAAATTTGGTATGCCATATGAAAAAGATTTAAAAACCTAAAATTCTGTTTTGTAACTCCTTTTATCAATTTCCATCAGAATGATAAAACTAAAAAAATGATTTAAATGTGTAAAAGTGGCAATCTGATTAAAACCTGATCTCAAATTTTCCGCTCGCCTACTCGCTAATTTAGATCTAGCCTTTTTCAAAGAAGTTCACGTTCAGGTGACCTTTTCTCATCATAATATTCATGACGAAATTGTTATGATACGTAACTTGTTTACATCATCTACATCACGCAATTTGAAATGAGGCGCCCAATCGCAGACTGTGAATAATACCGCTGTTAAATTAGCATGCAAACCTTGGTCTATAAAATAGAAATTACAAAATCAAAATGTGATTAATAGTGTTTTCGTCTAGATGAAAGCTACGCATTGATTGGTCGACACAAAGTTCATCTCGACATGACCTTTCACGGAGACAGTAGAGATTCTGTATGACACACTCTACAGGATATCTGTTTACGGAGATTGGTAAAAGTGGGCACCTGGTGTGAGAATCCGTACCACATCTGCATGTTCAAAATTCTTGAAACCATTATTTTGCCATGTCCACTTCAACAACCTAATGGATTGGACCCCTCTATGAAAGGAAACTTTTGATCTTCCCATATGTTGTTTCACTAATTTTGTAATATTTTTATTTTCTCAGGCCAGAGACCCATGACCACCCAACCAAGATCTCGAAAACCAGAAATGAACAAAATGAGCCGGGCCGTGTCCGCACCGGCTCGTGGCAAGAAATCACCAAGTATAGTTGTTAGCCGATCAAATGATGATACTAATAGTCGACCTTCAACAGCAATGACACGACCTTCAACTGGTATTACACGCCCACCATCTGGCTCCACAGTAAAATCTGCGAAGATAAATGCTCCGTCACCTGATAATGGTCAGTTTAAAACAAGACTGCGTGCTTGGAAGGAGGAAAAATAGTGATTCTATGTACAAAATTCTACTAACATTTTGTACTAAGGCCTTAAATAAAAGCTGTTGTAACGCACATTTTTCCTATTTTTTCTGAAGCAAAAATGTTACATCTCTTTCTCTCAGTTACTAGACTTTTGCATGGAGTAGATCTTAAACTTTGTGCTTTATAAATGTTATTTATTTTTCATAGGTTCATGCATTTAGTATTTTAAAGAACTTGGGTCGATAGCGCAGTTGGTAGCGTGCTGGAATATAAAATCTCAAGTCCGAGGGGGTGGGGGTTTGAATCCCACCTGGGGAGGTTATACCCTTCTATGAAAATTTGACAATAATGTCAATTTTCCTCCATTGAATAGATAATATGGAGAAGTTTCCGGCCTTGTGGAAGAGTAGGTAAATGTTATAGACAATGGTCCAGGAAAGCTAGGTTAGGTGCGCTGGATGCCGTGAAATGACCTAAATTGTGTTGACATGGCGTTAAATCTAGTAAAAAAAAAGTATTTTAAAAGTAAAATCTAACAAATGGTCAGTTTTTCAAAAGTTAGTTGCAATGGTTTTCCTTTAAGCCATAAATACAAAATGTACATTAACTCATATCTTCTATGTATCAAATGTTGGGATAATTTCTCATGTTTGGATATAGTATCCTGCTGTAACTGCCAGTATATAAAGCTCAATGAAATGTTTATTATTAATCTTTAATTACATATCTGATTCATTAAATTGTGTATTTCAATATTATGGACTAAAATCATGACATTAATCATAGCCTTTATCGATCATGGATTTGTTTACTTCAACCCTGAATAAAGCACTTCGTTTGAGCATGTGACGCAAAAAAAGTTTTAAAACTGTTGGGTCTAAAAGTGTAGGAGGATATTTCTTTGTGAATGGCCAAGGAGTTCTGAATGACAAATTGATTCTTCTTGTAGTAAATTATGATTTTCAAAGTACATATAGATAAAAAATAGTTTTAATTAATAAATTGTAAACATAACAAAGCATGACATAAGCGCTGTGAATGTTTGGGCATTCTATAAATAGATGGTATTACTAGCGTCACATGATTTACGTGGTGGCAGTGGTTTAAGTAGCAAAGCGTGACGTAAGCACTGTGAGGAGTTTGCATGTATTATAATGATCACAAGTATTCAGAGTGATTTTAAGTTTACATCAGGGATTTTTATTTCAAATATTTATACCCCCACTTCGAAGAAGAGGGGGTATACTGTTTTACCCTTGTCCGTGCGTCCGTCCGTTACAAAATTTCCGTCGCAGTTTTCTCTGCAACTATAACATGCAGCAGCCTAATACTTTGCATATTGCTTCATCCCATAGTCCCATTCGGTGTAAAGCGTTTTTATGTTCCTTGCTCATCTACTTCCTGTTTGTCGCATATTTTTAGATTTCGTTAAATGAAAGTTACATTATAATAGTCATATTTCTCACTGCGGGGGTATCACTAGTGAGTATTATTCATCATGATTTGTTGTCATTGTTATTGTTGTTGTTTTAGAATTGATCATCATAAGGCCTCAACAAGTTGATAATATGTTCTATGGATTCGCTCGCACCTTAATTTTGACGGTTTTTACATAAAAATATTTTTATTTCCTCGCTCGCTCATAAAAATTTGGTCAAACCGCTATATAAAGCAACTGAATTAAGATTTTTTTTTTTCGCTCGCTCGCCCCATTTTTTTTCTAGAAAAATCCGTAGAACATATCATCAACTTGTTGTGGCCTAATTATGTATGTTTTAGTTATGTGGCATTAATTATAGGGTGTATTAGTATATTGTCCAAAAACCTTGTATTGTTAAATTTTATTCAACTGTTACCCCAGCTGATTTAGATAATCTCTGTAGTATTTCTGTACTCACAATCGATAAAACTACAGTACCCACCAAAAGTTTGGAGACAAAATATATTTACTTCAATTTTGAATTTTGATAATTATTTCTGAAGAATCATTATTTTTAATTTATTTAAGTATGGTTTGTGATAAAATGAAAGCAATTTTCACGAAAGCATCACATCTATAAGATTCAGCATATGACATCCTAAAGCCTCTAAAACTATGTTTATTGTAATTACATTGCATAGCACAGCTTTCATGCTATTTTTGTAGTCATAGTTATAATCAAAATGATCAACAACAAAAAAATAAAGCAAAACTAACATGCATTTCAAAATAATCAGTTATCAAATTTTTGCTAAAAGCTATCTAATTAGACTACAAAATAAATATGTCTCCAAACTTTTGGTGGGTACTGTATATTTAAATCAGGGGAGTTGATGTATGCACCATTGACAGTTGAATAAAATTCAAAAATATGAATATTGATTTGATAAACTTAATGTTTCCATATTAAGAAATTCACCTTGCAATAATGCAGATTTTCTTTCATACATGTATAAGGAGAAGTTATCAAAGCCTTGTAAATGATGTATGGAGGATATTTGTTGGTGTAAGATTGATTTTTCATCATATGAGCTCAGAAAACGTATTTTCAAGAGAGGCATAGCCACTAGTGAAAATACTATTTTCTGAGATCACAGGTTGAAATGAAAAAGAGACCTTGATGAATATTGATGAATATTCTGTTTTACACAAATTAAAGGCGACATCATTTGCCCTCTAAGTTGATGTCATTTATCTTCTAAAGTGACATCATTTTGTATTTATATTTTCACTAGTCTGTGCTCTGGCCCCATGCAAGGGCAAAATAAGGTCAAGAACTCATATATGTTAAGCTTTAATTGTATGTCAAGGAAATGGAAAGTATGTTTGTCTGTGTATCATATGATAATATTATTAATAATGTAATTATACCCCCGCTTCGAAGAAGAGGGGGGTATACTGTTTTACCCTTGTCCGTGCGTGCGTGCGTCTGTCCGTCCGTCCGTTACAAAATTTCCGTCACAGTTTTCTCAGCAACTATACCATGCAGCAGCCTGAAACTTTGCATATTGCTTCATCCTATAGTCCCATGTGGTGTAAAGCGATTTCATGCTCCTCGCTCATCTACTTCCTGTTTGTCGCATATTTTTAGATTTTGGCGGGGGTATCACTAGTGAGCATTAGCTCACAGATTTACTTGTTTTATTTATTATTCTTATAAGTATGTAAGTGATCAAAATGAGTGATTTGTTTGTTTGTTAGTGTGCGCGAATGCACAGATTTCAACTTTTTTTCGAGGCATTGCAATTGTATATTCTGTTGAGGGTCAAAGGGCAACTCACTGAAAATTCTTATAAAAATGTTGAAAATGGATTATTTATGAGAAGACCCCCTAAAACCAAATGCTTAGTTAAGTTCAATTTCAACTCTTGAAAAAAATTTAAACTCTTAAAAAAATTTAAAACTCTTGAAAAAAAATAAATCTGCCCATACATTGCCTCATTATTTTTCACTTTGTTTAAATATTATTTTCTGGAATTGACATTTCCTTGTTGCTAAGTATTGTTAAATTATACTGTATTCAACTGTCACTGGCTCATACATTAACCCTGCTGATTTAAATATTTACAACAGTATTTTTGTACTCATGAGCATGAAAATATATTTAATTCAGTAGACTTAAGTTATGCGCCACTGTTAGTTGAATAAAATTTGATACTACAGTCTGTATTTAAATGTATTATGTAATATTTTATTCTAAATATTTTTCTATGTTAATAATGAATAGCTGAATTGTTTTTCATGTTTTAAACTTCATTATAATTAAAATAAAAAATGTAAATTAGATTGTGTTATAAACTGTGATTTGATCTGCATTATTGTGATATTTGACTATGAATACATTGTCTTGTTTTATTTTTCTCATTTTTAATCATGTTTGTTTTTTCTCTTTGTTATTTTATTATCATTTTTGCCATAATAGAAGTTTTATCTTTAAACAAAATTTGTTGTGTATTTTTTTTACCTTTTAAACAATGCCTGAGCAATAAGGGACTTTCATCAGTTATTTCCCTTTGTATACTCTTCAAATAGCTAGGTCTAATCAGTTGGATTACTTAGATTTTACCCTTATTTTTCAATGTCAATTTGACACAGTGAATCTTAAACACCATTTTTTGTAAATCATCTAATTTGTTTGAAAATTAAGCAAAGTATTGTTTTGTTGAAGAACTATATAAATTTCATTTCTCTTCTTAATATCTTATTTAACAAGAAAGATATTTGATGAAATATTTTATTATCATTACATAGAACCTCAATGAAAAAGTCTGAGGATTCAAATACTAGGACTTACTTGCCAATTGGAACGCTTCAGACTTTATCAAGGAAGGATAACTGGCTAAAATCCCTCATTAATTGGGTGCACCAACGCATTGGAAACAAGAAACAGTCACTTATCTTCAAAAAAGGGGCCTCAATATCCTGTAAAATCTTGAATAAAGTATTTAGCCACGTGCTTAGCAGACTAGTGGAAATGACTGTCAGAGAGGGAGCTCAGAGGATTTTTGGAGTGGTGGCCCTTTATTCAGAAGACTTGAAAGCAAAACTAGAGACACCTAAGAACTGACATCACTGTTGATGCCTAAAATGTCAATATGATGAACGTATAATATAACTTCATAGCCAGTGACCTGCAATTATATAATATATATATATATGTTTATTAGCTATCGGCTAAGTTTTAGCCTTTGGCCATTTCCATCGAGATATTTTATGGCAAAGACAAAAATACAAGTTTCATGCATTACATACAGAGAATCTACATAAAAAATAAACAGGATATCTATGAATAAAATTAACAGAATATATATGAGAAATTATACAATAAGTAATCATCCAAAAACATTATACATTTTCCAAAATATTTTTACGTTTTTTAAGACTTTCTGAGATAAATTTGGCAGAATTTATGTTAAACTTTTTATTATTTGACGACATTATATTATTAAATTTATCGATACATGCCCATTTTGCATACGGGAGATATTTTTTTCTTATGTCAATATAGGCTGGGCAGCACATAATGAAATGATACTCAGTCTCAACAAAATTCATGTTACATAACCTACACAGTCTATTTTCCCTTAAAGTGCCCGATATTCTTCCTGCTTCGATTTCTAAATTATGATTGCTTAATCTAAAACAAGTTAATTGTTTTCTTAATTTATCATTAAATACATTATCAAGATACTGTTCATATTTAAAACCATTTTTAAAATTTGCATAATACTTAAGTCTAGACATTGAATTGATAGTTGTAGTCCAGTTTTGAATAAATTGATCTTTAATTCTATCTCTGATTAAAGGGAAGTAATTATGATTTGGATTAAAGGTTGTTCTTATATAAGACAAACCCAGGTGATCTAAAATAGAATTTAAACGTGCAGCCCAACTTCTGTTTCTCACATTTATACAAAGATCCCAGTACATTTGATTACAGTAAGATTGATCGTTTTTCATAATTTTAGTCCAAAATTTTACAGCTCTTATTTTGCTTATATATAATACATTTAGACAGGTGGGCCACTGGTTGAAGTTATATACATCTCTTTTGTACCAATTGACCAGTGATTATATTGCTTACTCGTGCAATTAAATGCACACATTCTTCCATTCGATCATACACAAAACATTAATGAATATCATTAATATATTGCAATATTAACAAGAAAATTTGATGCAAAGCATCAAAGAGCGCAAAAAATTAATAACATGAAACTACCACGATTCTCTATAAGTGAGAATTATCATAAGTGATTCATTTTATTTATGATTACTAAAACTTAAACGCTTATATAAATGTACAATATGAAATAGGATCATAATAAGTGATGGTCTAAAAAATCCTTTGTAGTATACGGTGTCAGTCTCTTCGTCAGTGACATAGACCGTCCCAAAAAAATACTTTAACGAGCTTGCTTCTATAAAAAGACGGCAAAGACTGTGAAGATCGAGAGTCTAGGTTTAATGAGAAACTTCTTTAAAACATAATGTTTATATTAATGCTCCCAAATATGTAAACAAACTGAGTCATTTGTCTCAAATTATCCTAAACTAGCTATACATGTATATAAATTCATTGTACTGAATTGTAATTCTCATTGAAAATATCGTCTTATCTATCCCCAAAGTTGATATAGTTGTATTTTGTATGAATACTTTATAATTATGTACTTTAAGAATGTATTAGGTTTTGCTTGTATCATTTGTTTTTATTTCCTGCTTCATATCTATTTAACCCTAAACTGGTTAATCCCGCATTTTTACCTGTCTGGACCCTATTCAAAAGGGCCACCACAGCCTTGAAATTTGTGTTTTTTTAACTGGATTTTGTGAATTTCACTTTAAGAAAGTTGTCCCAAAAATGCAAAGTTGGGGTTAAAAAAGAGCGAAAATTGCATTTTTTGCTCCGCCCCAGCGTTGTCATGGTAACTTGGAGTGGGGATCAACTTGTTTTTTTTTTCTGAAAGACAGTCATCTGCAGGGAATGACTTGACCAAGTTGCATATCTGTCTGTTAATTAGTAATGAAATTAGAGCATCTTGAAATAGCCCTAGCACGTTAAGGTGAAGAAAGTCTACGTTTTACACATGTCGCAACAGCATGTTAAATAGAAATCATTAGATCATTAGACCTGGTATTGGTAGTCTCTTTGTAGCTCTTAAAACTGACAATGAATGGTATAAATCATTTTACAAAAGATACTTCAATTTATCTGATGACGAAATCAATTTTGTTTTCTCAGTCAAGCATGTAAAGTTTCTAAACATCATTAAATTTCCTGACTGTTGATAAAGACATTTAGGGAACATCAAATGCCATTAACGACAATAATGGTCTACTCTAAGCCTCAGATGAACTGGAAAAGAATGACAAATTATGAAGATGTTCTGGAAAAAATGACAAATTATGAAGATGTTAAATTATGAAGATGTTCTGGAAAGAATGACAAATTATGAAGATGTTCTGGAAAGAATGACAAATTATGAAGATGTTCTGGAAAAAATGACAAATTATGAAGATGTTAAATTATGAAGATGTTCTGGAAAGAATGACAAATTATGAAGATGTTCTGGAAAGAATGACAAATTATGAAGATGTTCTGGAAAGAATGACAAATTATGAAGATGTTCTGGAAAAAATGACAAATTATGAAGATGTTCTGGAAAAAATGACAAATTATGAAGATGTTTAGAAAATTTTATATTTTCTCTTCCAAATGATGATTGTCTACTCTCTGTAGAAGCTATCCAATTACCTTTATAGACATTCATGTACACTGCCCTACAAAAGGTCTTCACAGTACCATTAATTGAGTTGCTACAAATTCCAAGTTGATGTTAGAATAATAATCTTATTGTCTTTTTATTATTGTCTATACAACCTCATGCTGTGGAAACAAAATTTCTTTAGACCATTTCATTTTTTGAGTTGCAGCAAAAGTTACCTATTAGCCGCTAAAACAAATTTTCGTGTATCACGATGAACCTGTATAAAGTTTGTGATATTTTTTATTTTTCTATACATAAAAAAATGTACTGATTTAAAAAAGCAACATTAAATCATTGAACTATTATTAATAAACTGATGCTACAACTTTCTGAAAATCCATTTGGGACAATGTTAATTGTGAATGTGTGAAGGAACTTTTGAAGAGCAGTGTGTATTCTTCGTACGTGCCTCGTATTTAGAAGACAACAATCTTTAGCCATTACATAGTTATAGAAGTAGCTGTCATATACAAGATATGCACAAAAGACTGTAAATCAGTCGGTCCACATACGTTTAATACATTTCACTTGGATTCAAGTATGTCGTTGAAAATATTTGACAAAAAATGCATGATATTTAAAAACGTTTAACTTTTTATCATAAAATTCATCATATTCAATAACAAAGCATTCAAAATGGTGATTTTATCATGACATCAAAATTTAGTTAAGTCTTAGAACGAGCACTTGTCAATTGGTAGGACGTGCGCTTATGGGTTGAGAGGTATGTGGTTCGAATCCCACTTTGGGCCCTGCTAAATTCATTGAGCAAGAAATTTACCTGCAATTGCTTCACTCCACCCAGGTGTAAATGGGTACCTGTTAGGGTCATGCACTGTGTGCCGTGGCTGCAATCTGCTTCTCCGTATGTTAAAAGTTGGTGTGTGATTTGATGATCAGGGAAGTTAATGTCACGAGTCGACTGAATGATGATAATACAAGTAGATTTCAAAAACCTTGCTCGAACTTTTACTAACAATAATGTAATAGTACACATTGGAAGCAATAGAATGAAATGGATATTTTACAGACCTCTCAAAATTAGTTATGTCTCTAAAAACGGGTTTCGTAATGTCTGCCTTAGTTGTGTAATTACTGCAATATTTAAACAATTGAGTAATACATCAGCAATTAAACAGATATATCAAATTAAATGTAAAACAAAGTTGAGTTTGTTCAAATAATTCTGCCATTCATATCTTAAAACTATAAACGTCAAATATTCTTTATTAAATAACTTCTGTAAACCATTAGCGTGTTCAATTACACAAATCGTTACAGAACGTTACATAACGATACATTCGGAACTCCTCGGCCATTCGCTGCGAATAATCTAATCTAATACACAAATATGCGATCGTTAAGGCAATGAGTGATGTTTCAAAATTTACGGACTAAAAACGAAACATCACTCAATGCCTAAACGACCATATATGTGTTTACTTCAACACCGGTAGTTTCAAAATAGCGTCTAAATATGTCCGAGATTATTCGCAGCAAATGGCCGAGGAGTTCCGAATGTATCGTTACGGAACGTTCTGTAACGTTCGCGGTAACTAAACTCCACCCATGCTTGGCATTCAAACTCTAATTCCAATTCCATTCAAATCATTTGAGAGAGAAAGGTGATATGTTATAAAAATATCTCGTAAATTATCATTATTTTTCCAGTCTCTTGTTTTTTATCACTTGCTGAGATTTGGATTTTTTCGTTTGATTTAATTACAAAAATTAATTGTTTAGAAGGTGTCCATATATGATATTTAATGTTTAGAATGCGATGTCTTCGTCAGAGGCCAGAAATAGTATCAAACAAAAGTTACAACAAAAGTTACAACACATGTTTGATTGATGTGTTTGCCTGACACAGAGCTCATAAATCAAAACAATTGAACAATTAGTGTTTTTAAAAGAACATGACATTATTAGTAGTTCATATTTTTAACGATACCACAGTAGCAAAATAACATTAGGGTATATTTTATCTGCTTATAAAATTTTCAATAAGAACATTGACACAGGGTATTGCTGCCCCCCCCCCCCCGACATTGATGGCATACGACACATGTCTGTCTATATTTTTCAATAAGAACATTGGCACAGGGTATTGCTACCCCCCCGACATTGATGGCATACGACACATGTCTGCCTATATTTTTCAATAAGAACATTGACACAGGGTATTGCTGCCCCCCCCGACATTGATGGCATACGACACATGTCTGCCTATATATTTTAATAAGAACATTGACACAGGGTATTGCTGCCCCACCGACATTGATGGTATACGACACATGTCTGCCTATATTTTTCAATAAGAACATTGACACAGGGTATTGCTGCCCCCCGACATTGATGGCATACGACACATGTCTGTCTATATTTTTCAATAAGAACATTGACACAGGGTATTGCTGCCCCCCGACATTAATGGCATACGACATATGTCTGCCTATATTTTTCAATAAGAACATTGACACAGGGTATTGCTGCCCCCCCCGACATTGATGGCATACGACACATGTCTGCCTATATTTTTCAATAAGAACATTGACACAGGGTATTGCTGCCCCCCCGACATTGATGGCATACGACACATGTCTGCCTATATTTTTCAATAAGAACATTGACACAGGGTATTGCTGCTCCCCGACATTGATGGCATACGACACATGGCTGTCTATATTTTTCAATAAGAACATTGACACAGGGTATTGCTGCCCCCCCGACATTGATGGCATACGACACATGTCTGTCTATATTTTTCAATAAGAACATTGACACAGGGTATTGCTGCCCCCCGACATTGATGGCATACGACACATGTCTGCCTATATTTTTCAATAAGAACATTGACACAGGGTATTGCTGCTCTCCCGACATTGATGGCATACGACACATGTCTGCCTATATTTTTCAATAAGAACATTGATACAGGGTATAGCTGCTCCCCCGACATTGATGGCATACGACACATGTCTGCCTATATTTTTCAATAAGAATATTGACACAGGGTATTGCTGCCTCCCGACATTGATGGCATACGACACATGTCTGCCTATATTTTTCAATAAGAACATTGGCACAGGGTATTGCTGCTCCCCGACATTGATGGCATACGACACATGTCTGCCTATATTTTTCAATAAGAACATTGACACAGGGTATTGCTGCTCCCCGACATTGATGGCATACGACACATGTCTGCCTATATTTTTCAATAAGAACATTGACACAGGGTATAGCTGCTCCCCCGACATTGATGGCATACGACACATGTCTGTCTATATTTTTCAATAAAAACATTGACACAGGGTATTGCTGCTCCCCGACATTGATGGCATACGACACATGTATGCCTATATTTTTCAATAAGAACATTTACACAGGGTATAGCTGCTCCCCCGACATTGATGGCATACGACACATGTCTGTCTATATTTTTCAATAAGAACATTGACACAGGGTATTGCTGCTTCCCGACATTGATGGCATACGACACATGTCTGCCTATATTTTTCAATAAGAACATTGACACAGGGTATAGCTGCCCCCCGACATTGATGGCATACGACACATGTCTGCCTATATTTTTCAATAAGAACATTGACACAGGGTATAGCTGCTCCCCCGACATTGATGGCATACGACACATGTCTGTCTATATTTTTCAATAAAAACATTGACACAGGGTATTGCTGCTCCCCGACATTGATGGCATACGACACATGTCTGCCTATATTTTTCAATAAGAACATTGACACAGGGTATTGCTGTCCAGTATTCTTAAGTTAGTTAGCCAGACGAAGTACCATCTTGAATTAATGACCCGTTGGTCAATGCCCATATATAAATGGGTATGAGTGTCATTATTTTTGATATTTAAAAGGAATTATAGAAATAATGAATCCAGACCTTTTCGTCTTCTCGAAAATTAATGAACAATTTTTTAGAAATTCGAATTACTATGTATGCTTATAATGACAAATTTAATTGTCGTATTTTAGTAATACATTATGCTATATAAATTTTATGAATGTGTTGTACATATCTGACGTGTACTTTTCTGCTATATTATTCAACTTTACTATCTAACTTCGTCAAAATAACGCGATCTTATTCTTCTTCAAATATTGTCAGTTGCTGGTTCAATATTACTTGCTATGGAAATCGTTTGACAGTAAGCTTTCATCTATGGCTTTAAAAAGGAATCGATCTCGCTTCAAGTTAACAAATCAACCTCTGATACTATTACTTTTAATAATGATAGGAAAAGCACTGACTGACTGATTTGAGATTTGTGAGGGTCCGTCCGCTCTAAAAAGATGCATTATGTGCAGACCCCGGGGTGTGACCTTTCACCCCTTAAAGCTAGTTTTTGTTGATCTAAAGTATAAGTCAAATTTTGAAAAAAACCCAATATAATTCATATTGGGTTTGGTGATTAACTTGCCAAAGATGCTATAATTTAGTATGCCAAAGATAGGTAATCTCCTATTTTGCTAATTCAGCACCTAAAGTATGGAGATTTTCCTAGTAAAGGTTATTGAAATTACTCTAAGCTTGTTTGACTTGGTGAGTTGTTTCATGTGCCTGAGTATGTTTGGATGCTTTTTGTTTTATGTGTAGTGTATTGTTTGCTCGTGGATGCTTGTTCTCTGTGTTATATATATGTGTGTGAATTGGGTCATTGAGGAAAAGCATCTGGAAATAATCACAACATCCTTCTAGATTACATACCGCTTGAAACTTAACATATTTTGATCAGACAGTGAGTCAACTTAAGGAGGCATGGCACAAATGCAAATTAAAATATCTTGCCATCTCAAAACGAAGCAGTTTTCATTCTGTCAGACCGTATCAATTATGTGAAAGCAAGATTTCCCATGATGAGCATTTGAAATTAAAGATGACGAATAATATATAAATAATCCAGGAATTTATATAGTAATTATTCTCAAGAGTTCGATAATTATTTTTACCACGACAACAATTTTATACATTTTATTTGTAAAATTTATGAATATATTATTCATTTTTTTCAGTTCAATATTTTCGATAACAAGTTAAACCAAGGCGATGCAAGTATTCCATGACACAGTTATTATGCTTCAGGTAAGTTTTTCACTGATGTATATAATACAGTATACTACGTGTATAATACAAGTAGGCCATTGGAATTACATAAAATATTTGAATGATAAGTTTTGTTGTATAATATTTTACTCTGGAGATTAATTACCTTATACACTTTTTATAATATGTTCATACATTTGTCTTTTTTGCCCATGCTAATTGGATTATTGTATACGTCTAATATACGTCTGATATAATTACCCGTTTCCGCCATTGTCAAATTACCACAAGGTACAAGATTAACGCCTGTTTGATCCCAATTGATTATAAATCATCGGGGATACCATGACTGTTTACAGCTGAAACTATACGCTGTATGTAGCCATCTTTAAAACATTGCAAATCTGAAGGCAGGGTTTTCATTCCTTTTTGTATTCATTGTGTAAACAATGAATATTCTGTTACCAATAGATTAATAGTGGTATTCCGATCGGAGTCCTATATTGACCTACATTTAATCAACGAAACCTAACAGCATCCACATCCGGATAATTCCGCTACAATAAAATAGTTCATACAGAAACTGGTACTTTATGTATTTCTGCGTGAGAAAATGACCAGACGCTCAATATGACGTAACATAATATACTGGAAGCGATTAACTTGTAACACAGATAAGACTGCCCATAATACTCGTGAGAGGTGTGTGGCAGTACTATTAGATAGATGTACACTCGACGGCCTTCGCGGTCTATTTATAGAAAGACACCATCTAAACAACTGACGAAGACACTGTGACTGACACTTTAAACAGAGAAGAATTATCAGACCATCACTGATAATGATCCTTTTATATATTGTACATTTATATATTAAATTATCAAACATGGTTGGTTTAATTAACGGTTTATAAACATATTCTAAGAATTTTAATGCCTCACTTAAAGAGATCACAGGCGTAAGCAGTACTTTCGTGCTATTAATTGTTTAGGGACCTTTGATGCTTTGCGTCAATATTTTCTTGTAAAGAAATATAATCTTCGTTCGATTAGCCGTCGGAATATGGGACAGACCATGTTCTTGAATCGAATAATCTGGATTGGATATCAATAAATATAATTTCTTGC
The DNA here is from genome assembly GCA_025267735.1 of Mactra quadrangularis. Taxonomy (NCBI): domain Eukaryota; kingdom Metazoa; phylum Mollusca; class Bivalvia; order Venerida; family Mactridae; genus Mactra; species Mactra quadrangularis. The sequence continues at coordinate 24,799,429 of CM046306.1, read as the reverse complement.
CAAATGGACAGGTTAATTATAAAGTATACCATAAAAATGAGTTTGTATAAGCTCGTTCGGAACATGACGAAATTGTTAATCTCTGACACATATATTGCTTGAATGCCTTACTAAAGAAGATGTCATACATGCATGCTAATCGACGATTCAAGCATTTTCGGAAATGCTAATACTTGTACTGTTTTCATTATTATAAGTGCTGATTCCCGCGTAATGGGTTTGTTTTAAAGATAATTATTTCCGGACTGTAACTGTTCGGGTCGTGTGCAATTAAACCCGAGGCGTGTTCAACAATGTGAGCGCTCGAGCGAGCGCCCGCCTCGCGAATTGTAAGGCTATTGGACGACTGCGCTCATTCCATAAATAGGTGTAGATATTGGTCAGTCAGACTTGTGTACAGAATGTCGAGCGCTCGCTATAAAATCCAAGATGACGTCTAACAGCACATTATTGAAAAAGCGGGTGGGGGAACAATTATTTCTGCTGATACACGAGATCTTTCATATTTTTTATCATACATAAAGCATAGAGACAATTTACTGTACCAAATAAAGGGTACATTTAGTATATTTTATGCATTGCGTGGATATTTTATGTGGAACAAGTAACACACAAGTTTGCGTCCCACTTTTCAGAAAAATTCTTTGATATGAAAAAAAAATCCTGCCACCATCTTTGGTACCTGTTATAATATATATTTCCAATGATATATTAATTCAGTACCCACCAAAAAAACTACAACTCATTAATTTTGATGATTTTTTTTGTAGAATTACTTGTTTTTTATATTTAATATGGTTGTGACAAAATGAAAACAAATTTAATCAATGCGGCACATGAATAATATTCAGCATCTGACACCCTAGCTTAAGCCTGTTTATTGTAATCATTTTCTATAATGTATTTTGTTTGGTATTTTTGTAGACTCAGTTATAAGTAAAGTGATAAACAAAAAAATAAAACTTAAGAGCTTTTTTAAGTAATCAGTTTTCAAAATTTTGGACAAAAGCTATTTAGTAGGCCTGCAAAGTGAAAATGTCTCCGCGCTTTTGGTGGGTATTGTACATAAAATCTAAAACAACATTATCTTTAATAGACAAGGGAGGAAACTCATATAAACTGAAATCTATCTATACAACAATTTTTAAGCGAAACACCTCTCGAGCTGTATCGCGAGCAGAACGCAGGCGCTTGATGTCGCCCCAAGCGCTCGCATTGTTGAACGCACCTCTGAATTTTACGGCGCATTGGATGCAAGTCCTTAGGTGAAATAAATTTAACAATGATAAAATCATCAATATACATTTTGTCAATGAGTATCACGATGGATAAAATACTTGCAATAAAATCCATCCATGACTTTATCGGGTTAAGATACTTACGAGTCAGTAAATTCGATAATCCTCTGTTTTGAAGTTGGTTTTTTAAGGGGGGCTCTTTTAAAAATATTGTGCAATAAAATAGTGTGAACTAACATAGGTAAAGCCACACTATTAGTGTTGACTATGATACATTAAGTAGCACCCTGACTTGGATACTGGAGTATCAAACCCTTTCAAGAAAATAAAAATTGATATAGATTTGTATTTGTGTGAAGGTACAGTTTGAAGCACTGTGAGAGCTAAGGGATTATAAAATCTATAAAATCTATTCAATAAGGAATAAAGGCTTATGATGGAAAAGTGTCATTTCGCCAAAGTGTAATCTGACAAGATCTGGAGAGATTAAGGAAAAGTTCCTGAATAAAAAATGTAAATAAAACATACTCATTTAAAAAATACAATTACTGCATTTAACTTTAATATATTAATAATATGAATGATACTTATTATACTATCAATTAATGTTTTGAATCAAAATAACTAGTTTGTGTGTAATAATGAACTTGGGTATTAAATCTTAGTATAACACTTTGAATCTTAACATTTGTTTATTTTCTTACAAGATATAGATAATTTGTGCATATAAAACACTTTCAACTATTTTCCAAAAAATAATCCCATTCACTTGACTACATTAACCTCTTTGTTAAATCAGGTAATCGAATGAAAAAAAAGAAATATAATTTATCAAACAATTAATTCTTAATTATATCTGTAAATTTAACCTTCATCATTAAACACCATCAGTGCAAGTAAAATTAATTTCTAAGACATTTATGATAAGCAGAAATGGGGTTTAAATACATTATTTTTTGTTCAGTTACTATATAAATCATAGAATAGCAGCAGGGTGTTAGTCCAACTTTACTCAAAAATGTGTACTACGTAGCACACATAACAGATAACAATGACATAGTTTTAAATATCTCCTATATTAGAGTTTTTTTGGCACACAGACTAATTAAACAATGTGATAGTCATATTGTAACAGTTAATAGCTTCGACTTATTACAACAGTAGTCATAGTGCACCAAGAAGTTTGTTAACAGCTAAATCAAGAGATAAAGCCTCTTCAGGAACAGTGAGTAGGTGGACTGACCGCTGTGATATAACCTTTGTAAGGTGTTTCTACAGCATAAAACCTTAAAAAAATTGAATAAATCTAAACACAATGGATACCCCAGTACTTTCAGTGCTTTGATTTAATACATTCTTGATTTAAAAGCAATCAATCAGTATCAATAATCCCATACGATATTCACGAGAAAACAGAAAATTGATGCTCGGAGTTACCTCCCTTGCAAAACAAATATTTTTACGTTTAATTTTGGCGGCTTAGACGACGAACATGGGTTAATTTTGGCGGTTCAGACAACTAGCATGGGTTTAATTGGCGGGTAGCCTTCAACCGCCAAATATTGACCCCGCCAATATAGAAACTTCGGAAAAACGCCAAAATTTGCACCCGCCAATATAAAGACGTATACAGTACATCTGACTTTGGTGATTTGTCCAAAGATGCAATGTCAGCAAATTTGGTAAAATGATATAATTTATCATAAAGCAAACACATGTTCTCATAATGGATAGCATACTTTGCTGGAGTGTGGTTGTTTTGTGTTACAATTTATATATTCCCAAAATTCTCAATACTATGTGTTTAACTACTATATATTTAACTATTACGGTGTAAATATTGTAATTATTCATGGTGTTTGTTTGACAGAAATTACCATTAATGAGAGCTGTGTTGTGGATGAAGCAAAATAAGAAACATTAAATCTGCTTTATCTTCATAATCGTCGGTTATCCTACGATACATTACTCCACTATGCTGCTATGTTATGTACCGTGAGCCATTTGGTTAGAAAAAATCTCGTAATAATGAATAATTAATGAGGCAGTTTTTTTGGTTCGGCAAGGAAACCACTGCGGAAAATTAGGGCACGTTCCGCAAGGAAATCGCTAGATAGCGATTCGTCCTCTGGTACCTTTCTTGCATTAAAGGTATTTACAATGTGACACCAAATCGAGGGTACCATAGGACGAAGCTAGCGATTTCCTTGCGGAACGTGTCCTTAGTCAATGATTATCGACGTACCTGTCCGTCGATATATACAGTTATCAAGATTTGAGCATTTTGTAGTCGACACCGGTTGCCTTAAGCCAATCAAAACGATGCATTTGAGGTCACATGATAGAAAAATGGACGGCAAATTGTCAATTTAGGGGTGCGTGAATTGACTCGTCTGGACGCCATCTTTTGTCGGGTATTACTAGAAAATACAATAATCAGAATAGGAATGAGTACCAGTTTCAAGAAAGCTGCATTTAAGACCCAGAAAATGCAAAACTAACTGTAATATGTTTGTTTTCTTTTTAAAACTCCCATTTGTTGAAAAAAATGCAAACTTATCTTCCCTACTAATGGGCGAGTCTATTTTTACGGGAGAAGATTATCTGTATCCAATCAGCTGAGAGGCGTAACCAGTATCCACTGAGACAGGTTTAAGTCACGCCCCTCATAAATATCGCTGTTCGCTTAACGATAACCATTGGGAACGCCCCACTGATTCATATCGGTAATCGTTCGCCGAAATAATGCCATAATGCTGTTTTACGTGCATAATCCGAACAAGACCTGGACAACACCTGTTCATTCGATGTATTTTTATCAGCCCGGAAGGTTCCGTACAATGAATCAAAAAGGTCTAAGTGTTCCGATATTCTCTAAATAGACTTGGCACGGCTAATAGCGTTGACGTATATTACTTGGAAGGAGATGTTGTAATACACGGCTAAACGTCGATTTCAAGCATTTTTGGAAATGCTAATACTTGTATATCTAAGGTTTGGTTTACCATTCAAAATGGCGGCCTCCATGAGTAATTTTTCTAAAGCGGATGAAGAAAACCCCAGTATGACGTCATTTATTGAGGAGTATTTAATTGTATCAGGCGATTTCGATGGAAGAAGATTGGTCTCTCTTGCTTCATGAATATTCATGAAAACGAGATTTCGCCAGTCAAATTGCCCACGGTACATGTGGTGTGTAACGACAGAAAGTACTGTGGTTGCCGACGATGTATCTTCATTATATCGGCTGAGTAATATTGTTTTCGTAAGATTAAACTCGAAGAAATACTTCTTACAAACTACATGCAAGATAAAATGATGTGGATACGTTTCTATTTAAATGCACATAACAGCTGAACAAACTTTCAATAATGTTGGCTGCATGTTTTTTCTACATTTCAAGTTCATTTGTATTCATTGTTATCAAAATATATATGTTTTGTAGCTAGCTATACGGATGTATAGTATTAAATACATTTAGTAAAATAAATGGACACTGATTGGTACAAAATTTGATATAAAATGTTCAAGATTACATACAATGTAAGGAATCTGTAATAGATATTTATATTCCATATAGGAATACATGTAATTCAATACCTATTATTTCACAAAACGAAACTGTCGGTAGTAACTTTTTGTCGTGTGAGCATCGAATAAACCATTAATATGCTGTGATAAATGATCATAGTGCAAATGGAAACTATCTTGCAGATTTTATTTCTCAGCAATTTTCTAACATTACATTGCATATTGCTAGAAAACATGTAATTTATACCATATAAATTGTCTCGCCAAAATATTACAGAAGTCCTTGTGGTGTATAATTTCTAAGATTTAAACATAACACTTATCATTATAGCGCTTTTATTCAACTTGATGGATATGCTTTCCGACTTGACATTTACCATTGTTTCTTACGGTTTAGCCAAAGATCGTTTAATATTCTCACTAAACGCCTATACGTTAAATTATTATAATGCATATCTTCCACATTAACTGGAAACTGGTATTCAAATAAGTTTCTGTGAATTTGTATTGTTCTTAGATTATCCGATAACATAAGACATACGATTAAAATGAACAAGCAAGTATGTAAATTCCTGAATACAATTCCATAACTTGACATATGCTAGTGCGAGATTGGTGTACTCTAAAACCTGGTTTAAAACCTCATTGGCAATTGTTTTGACACTGCCCATTTCAAGTCGGAAATCCCTTTCAATCTTGTTTTTTTTTTGCTTGCAGTGTCCTTTTTATAACAAAATTTAAGATCAATAATCATTTCCCTCTTTGCTTTTGGCTGTACGGAATATCTGTGCTTTTTACTGTTCCTGATATGTTTTCATTCTTATTTTATATTTCACACTTCAATTAAATGATACGATATATTTTTGTCAGAATATCTTTCATATACGGTAGGCTTAATGATCTATTCTCTAAAAAAAGCTGGAACAATAATTGTATAATGCGACTGTTAGGTTATTCATCAAAATCATTTGATGATGACTGTTTCATATGATTAGTAGAGATTATTTGATAAAGAAATTAAATGTTAATAGATATGCAAACATGACGATGACGTAGTTATTAGAACACATTCTTCTTGGTTAGATATTTAGCTTGACATATTATCTGTATGTTGTCTAATGCTTTTACAACTGTTTTAAAAACACTGACTATCATTCTGCTGCAATTTCTTAACAAAGAATCGACATAATGTTTACCGTTTTGAGACACATTATTTAATTTGAGATGTCTGTGAAATATCTGATCTATACAATTGCTTCAAATGTTAACCATCGCTGTATAGTTATGACTTGAGTAAGGGCATAATAACCATCCTGTTTTTGACAAATTTTATAAAAGTATTATAATATTTTCGAAGGTATCTATTTTGAATGTCAATTATTATCACAAAACAATCATTATTATCTCAGGCATAGATGTGACCCTTTTTTCTTGTTAATGACACAATCAAATGTAAATGACATGATTATATTTTCCAAGTTTTTTTTGTGTCTTCATTAACGGCCATGAAAATAATGTTTCGGGATCACGACGAGCAAATCTGACGTTAAAAAAGAAAACAAATGGACTTGGTTATCTTAGAAATTCAATCGTCCAATAAAATGACTTATACCAAATATTTCTATTTATTATCCAATTACAAAGTGACTACCTGATATAAAATATAGACACCTCATAATCATAACTTGCATAATTGAAAGTCTAAGTAGATGTACTTTGATAGATATGAGAGTTGCTAAAATACCACACAGGAGAAGGTAATGCTCTCTTTGGAATTCATTCCATAATTGTATTAAATTGACAAAACAAAACTTTATGATACTAACACAAACTTGCTGTGCGTATCGGAATCATGTTTATGTTAACTATCATACTTAACCCATCAACTAGAACATCATAGTCTCGACGTCTATGTCTTAATCATTTGTTATATAAGCGTTAATAAACGTTGATAAACAATTAAAAGGGCATGTGGGAGAATAACGTCTCTGAATTTCACTTCTAAATTGCATTTTTTATCAAAATAATTTCAAATTACTAGAATATTTTTGTTGTAAATATTGGAATGTTTATGGCGCCTACGTAATCCAATTTCGTTTACTATCTCTGTCATTTGACATTAAATGGTATCTGTTTGTATTTTCATTTATTAAATAATTTTGACATTATACATCAAGTAATGTCTGTTGCTCTTTTCATCATGTGTATATAGATATACTGATTATATTTAATTGGATTTGGATGAACTGTTTTTGTACCACATTGCGCCTACAGTCTGAGTAGGTTTAATATCCTTAGATTTCTCTGTGTTGGAAACTAAGGCTATACGATCATTGTTCAGGCAATACATTTTATGCTTGCACTATAATAAAGACTATGCTTAGCTGAGTTTGAGCTTTAAAATCCAGTCCAATTGGTGCTAAATATTTTGAATATAAATATTCGCAGGAAACAGAAAAAATGAATTCAAGTCAATTTTCTCCATTCATCTTTCTGATAACATTAAACATTTCATATTAGCTAGAACCCTTTCATTGTAATTCAAAATTTGGTATAAAAGAAAGAACTGATGTGGCAGGATCAATAGCTGCAAGCTTAATATGAGTACGTGATTTTTTAACAATTTTCTTTGCCTCTCATACAGATTTAGGGAGAACTTTTAATGGATGATAAAAAAACACAGTATTACTTATAGCGGACACTTATCATATTGTAGACTTACACATATATAATTGTCTATGATCAATCTAGTTATAGTTATTAACTATTAACAAAGTTTGAGTGTCTTTCATCAAATCATAGTTTAAATGCAAGAACATTTTGATCTAAATATTTACAAGGTTGAAACCCCTCAGGTTCTTGTTTTCGTTATTTTTGTGTGCATTGCTTTATTTTTATAACAAAGGTCTATAATACTCAAGAACCCGGGTCTATAGCGCAGGGATTCGGAGTCTCGTGCCCCGAAGGTGTACGAGTTCTAATCCCACCCGGGGAGGTTATATCCTTCCATGAAAATTAGACTATAATTTCAATTTTCCTCCATTAATTAGATAATATGGAGAAGTTTCTGGTCTTGTGGAAGGGTAAGTTAGTATTGGTTATAGAAAAGGGTCCAGAAAAACTAGGTTAGGTGCGCTGGACGCCGTAAACTTTCGGCGTTAAATCCAAAATAAAAAACTAAAAAACTATAATACTCAAAAGTTCTCTCTCTTTGTTTTGTTGGTATTGAAGGTCTGTGTTGTATCACTGTTACTGCTCCTGGTAAATGTTCAAACTTCTTATGTTTATTTATCAAAATACTGTACTAGTTGTTTTACTGAATATGGATATAATATGTAACTATTACTATGTTGTTTATTTCACTTACTATATCAATCTTCTTGTCACCAAGTGCCACCCTAGCAACACAACTCGAGAAAATACGTCAAGCTTATGAATCATACTTTTTAACATTTGACTGACCAGTGCTATAAAGTTTAGTCTCTGTTTTATATTATGTTAAGGTAAAACGTAATCATTGGTTCGCGGTAGTTTTTAGTTCTTGATGTAATGTGTGTGACCTGGGACTTAAAGCAAAACTGGTCGATGTCCTATATCTAGTATGGTTTTCATTAAACAAATGTATTAGAAATAGCTCAAGGTGACATTAAAATAATTATCTTTTGTTAAGTTATAATTCTTAGATAATTGTAAACTGTCTGAATAGTTTACTGGAAGCTATGTACAAACATAGAGAAAGGTTAATTACCAATTTGGTACATTAAGTTACAATTTACTCATTGTTCTGGAAACTATGGGAAATTGCGCAATGGAGAAAAATGAAATTCCAGAACATATTCTTATTAAGATCTAAATGTATTTACAAAAAGTAGTAAAGGATAACCTTACCAAAAAAGCTGATAGGACTTATTTCTGCTATAAAGTTAAACCATATATAATTTAATTGGTATTTCAAACATAATTAACTTTAGTAAGCAAGCAAGTCTATGTGTCTGTTAAAGTATTGTTAAATGTTTTTTTTCACCAAGACAATTTGTAATTGTTTAATCTTGAACCTGTTGGGGGCAAGTGTGATATTGGTCTACACTGGAGCCTGGTCTAAACTTCTAATGGCAATTATTTAGCCACTGTCCATAACAAGGCGGAAACCCCTTAGGTTATTGGTTTCATTTTTTGTTTGTGGCGTCCCTTTAATAACAAAAAAATATATCTAAACAAATCTCCCACTTTGACTTTATGGTAGGTCTGTGATATTTGTATTCCCTGTTTCTGATATGTTTGCTTATACATTTTCGTTAATACGATGATCAAGTCTAATACCATTAAATCGACTGGTGATCTAAATTCCGGAAACAGTTGGTTAAGTATTATTGGATCATTTACTAAGAATATAAGCTAAACCTATTACATGTATATTAATATATGTACTGGATAGTCGGTCCCAAACCTCAGCAATCTTGATTTTTTCCAAATGCTATTTCATTTTTTATTGCATGACTAATTCTTTGGTATACATCTAAAATATGTAAGCGTGACCAGATTTGAATGTTGAAAGGACAATACGGCCTGATTAACATTTCGCTTTAAATTAAAGATGTTAATAGATTAGTTATTTTTCAAGCCTCTTGAAAATCTAAGAAAGTATAATTAGAACTGTGAATTATTTGCCGGGCAATTTGCTGTGGTACTGTTATGCTTAGCATACATTACTTTGTTGGTAAATTATGTATTCCAAATAGAGATTTTAACCGGAAGAAAATTAAAATAAAATGCAAGAATTTTAGTATTTAAAGTATAATTTTCTACAATCTAGAATCTCGTATATTTTAAGTTGATTACATTTGATTTATATTACATCTTCTCATCTATTCTCATTACGTAACACACGTTCGCCGCCACTTACAGAAACTTTATGTTTAAATTGGCGGAGCATATCAATTTTCTATCACTTTTTACCCATGGTTATTTCCTTACGTTTTACTACATTTTGTGGAAAATTATATACAATCATCAGTGAATATACGAATTTCTGGGGAATATATTCTTCGCCGATGATAAATGTTGAAATTGCGTATTAATTTCAACAATGCCATTATTGCCTGATTTCCAGCGTCATTTCTGAGATGTTTAATAGCACACTGGTGAAAATTACACTCTGGGTGTGATTTAAAGAATATATTCAAATAAATTTGCTGAATTATTTTATGTAAAAGCTTATGTGAGACACACAATTTAAATAATTTCATAAATCTTTTGTGTTATTTAATGCATTTGAAACATTAGTAATGAAAGTCAAAACTGGGAAAACTACCCAATATTCTTTACTTATACATTGTATGTCTTTACTTCGTACATATAGAATGACCGTTTCAATGAGGGTCATTAAATGCATTTAAGATAAATTAAAGTTATCAAGTTAAACCATATATTGGTAGAACTTTTTTTTGATTCTTGGAAATGGTTATTTTAATTTTTTACTTCATTTCAGTAAAAATTAAATAAATGTTATATAACGTTTTTGTAATTTTATCTATAATTAATGGATATATTAAATGCTTTTGTCTCTAAGTGGTTCCTCAAATGTAATCCATATTAAATGCTTACTCTAAGGTAAAAATGCTTTCAGTTCTTTAAAGAATTCAACAGTAAGAACAGTAACTCTGTCGAGCTCAATATTTCGATTACCTCCCTTTTCTTGTGTTGAATTTGCGTTGAGAACGTTCCAATACAGACTGTCTCTTTCATAAATTGTGTTTGATGTTATTTCCCGTTTGTTTTAGTCGAGTTTTATTATTACGTATTTATTTGAGATGCTATATATTCTAAATTTGTTCGATTTGATTTTACTCGTATGTTTACAGTTGATGTGTGACTCGGGGAAGTTAATGTAAAGACTCGACCGAAAAGTGATACTAATACCCTTGCTTTAACTTTTAACTTTTTAACTTGGATTTGTTGACTGCCTCTCTTCATTTTTGTTAAAAGTTGATTCCTTTGATTTTCATGTTAGTCATCTGTTCATGTGGTCTCTTAAGATAAGTTCCAAGTAATTTCTAATGAAATATGTTAGAATTCCAACAGTTGTGCTTCCTTAATATATATCTATCAGCAGGTACGCGGTGCCATCCATAACACTAGAGGCTCAATGCCATTACAATGAGCCATTTGGCCACAAGCTTTGATGCTGTAATGGCACAACAAGTTTCCAATAGCTAAAATCATTGTTTAAGCCATATAAACCTGTTTTACAATACCTATGCTAGAGAATAGGCATTCATAAGCTTTCGTTAATACTTGCTAAACATTACACATAATTCAGCCTAGTTGCAATGTGAGTGGATGGGGTAAAAAGAACAACTATTTCATTATTTGCATAGCCTTGTTTACTTATCACTTGGACCATTGTATTTCACATTATTTTTTTTGTATATCTACATTTTAATAAATACACTTCTATAAGTATATATTTATATAAGTTACAGTAGCAAATATTCAACCTTAAACAAAACAAATCATAAGTAAACCTAATACATAGTGCACTTCAAATAAATTGATATACAATATGAACACGTTTTTCAATATGATATTTTTGGCATTGAACAACTTTTTAGCGTTTTTAGAACTCTTATACGTGCATTAAGGAAAGATCTTCATTAAAAGAGTCAAAAAGAGCTTTTTGCACAAAAACGGAAATGACGTCATTCAAAATGGAGGCACTCCAGCGTGATTGCTGCGCAATGAATAAGAAAATAGCGTTTGGTTCAATATGTTAAAGATTTGATGTGCTAAGCCAAAAACTTGAAATCGTATAAGATGCTCTAGAAAATATACGACAAGCGTAGTTTTTTAAAAATAATAAAATCAAAGAGAAACTACAATCAACAATACATCGATAAGCTTTCATGTCTTATTCAAATTATCGGATGCTTTCCGAAGAGATGTAGAGAGGCGCTTTAGAAATTGCTTGAAAAAGAATTAATACACATGGGTTTTTTGTCGACGCACATTAAATGATATTACATTGCAGCAAGTTTTGATTTTCCTAAATGAGTAAAACACTCTAATTGAAATAAGCTGATTACAAATCAACATCAAGGCAGTTTGAATGGTACCGTACAAAAATGTCCAAAATTGTGTGCATACCCATGAACCAATAGAATGTCCTGTTACAGAACTTCATTAATTATAATTGTCCACGTAATCATGGACCCTGCACGTATGGTCCATGGAGTAATGGCACTAATTTTGTGTGTAGTAAATTCATAAAACAAAATAACTTTTATTGCCACAGTTTTAGGAAGGATCCGAGATTTTTGTTAAATGTTTGGTTTAACCTATTTGTATATAGTACCCTGATATTGTCTATTAGTAATGTTGTGACATTATGAACCTATAACTCATTAAACATGCTTAACAATAATTGACTTATCGACTGTGAACAACCCCATCCTGATTAGAAGAAAATTAAGTAATAATAAGTAAGCTCGGTTGGTGCTTAAATAATTTAATGAGGAAGTTACTTTACCGAGCTTTCTAATAAACCAACTATTAACAACATAACTAGATTGCCACTAAATTTTTCGTTTGAATCTCCTTGGCGATTTTCTACCCAAATTTAAGTGCGTATCTGTGTAGTTTTCTTCTGAGGTGTTCCGAATGTAAATTTCAAACCTCAATTGTTTAGTTATTTTGTTTATTCGGATTTACGCCGTTGGTTAATCTTATGTTATCGGTTTATCGTACCAACACTTCTTGTAATATTTGCTTTACCCATATACTCGCAAAGGAGCGATGAACTTTCACAAAACCGTGAAAAAACAACGTACGAACTCGTTTTTACCGTCACTTAATCTCTAAACCTGACATATTCGATTAAAAGGTTGGAAAAATATCACACAACATAAAATACATAATTATATATTAAATTAATATCACATAATCATCTTATAACAATTATTCAATCATTGGTCAATTTTACTGGATTGGGCACAACGTCACTTCCGCTTCGCTTCTATGGTCGCCATTTTAAACGTTCGTCGCGAACAAGTGTTCCGAAACTTCTTGGCATCAACAAATGGTGTTTGACTCGGTACTCGCATTGTAAGCGACCCTTTTTCGCGAGGAATTGTCGGATTATTAATACTTGAAGAAAGTTTTTTGTCTTTTAGAGATATGATATTATTGCTATCATTTACGCATGGTTTTTATAAGCTTCACACATAACCTCGAATAGTGGTGTTTCTACCATCGTGTACAGTCTTTAAATACTTACTGCATAAAAATATAGTTCAAGAATATGAAACTGCTGCTTTAATAAACATTATAATATATGCATCAACATTACCTCGAATGTTCGTATATCTACCTTTGTGAACAGTCTTCATAACAAAAATGGCTATACAAAGGGTACAATTTGATTTAATGGGTCAATGAGAATGTCGAATCCAGTAAAACAGATCAATGCATACTAAAAATGGTAACTACATCTTCGTCAATAGGTTGGTATCATGGGTTCTTACAATATTACAACATCAGTATAAAAATGATCAATCACAATAGTTTTATACAACAAAATCAAAATAGCATATTGATTCCTACTCAATTTCAAAATATGATTAATTACTGACACCCTTCCCGATATGCTTCTCCTTTTCTGAGTTGCTACTTATCATGCCAATTCCTTATTCCATTGAGCGTTTGCTACGTTCGCCCCCCCCCAAAGGTAAAAATACTTCAATATCCAGATTTCCCTGTCTTGCTAGAATATGCACCAAGGGTACAATGCCCAGTCATCTATGCTAATCTCTGATTCCAGAGCGTTTTGACACCATCTATATCAAATATCAAGATTAACCTTTCGTTAGCTTGAATAAGTACCAAACGTACTGTACATTAATAGTAAAACTGTTACCTAGATCAGCCTAAACATGTTCCTAGCCCGGCTGAGAAATGGCGAGGGCGATCAACACTGGTTATGACTTCAAGCAGACTAGCAGAGCAAGAAGGGTCTTCCAACGGTATGACTTACTAGATAATTAATTCATGCTTAAGTTCAAGCCAGGGTCTGCACATAATGCATCCTTAGGAGAGAACCGACCTAGGGGAAAAACCATTACGGAAGGAAGAACTATTACTTAAAGTGAACCACACCGAGAATAAAGGGACTGACATGATAAAGAAATGAACTATTAGTGTATAGACATATATATTCTACCATCTACTCGATATGTACCTTATCACGCTAAGCTATTCAGCACTTTTTTCACATACCAAATTCTGTACTACTTTTTATGTCTAACAATGTAAACTGTCTTAAATTCGTGCTAGTCATAATTCCGTGGTAGATAATGATATATACTACATACGTTGCTCTTACTCTTATAGTGAATTCAAGCTGAGCCTGTCTCATCAACAAACGTACGTCAGATCTTATCGCAAGTTTATTTATCTATGTACTAATTGGAAACTCTTAAGTTTACGTCAACTTTAAAAAGAGCACAATCGCCCTACACATTTTCATTACTTGTTCAAATTTAATCAATTTTCGTGTATCATTTAATTGTTTTTTCAACAAAAAGGGTCTGCAAAATATTTACCAGTTTTCTGGGCTTCACGTGCGGTCATTAAAATGAACAGGTTACTTGAAGTTGGAGCCAAATTAAAGTTCGAATAAATTTGGAAAGATAAGTGTACTGTAAAGAGAATAGACTGACATTGCCTCAATTAAAATTTGAGCGGAAACTATACAGAAATGTCAGTTTTACAGAGAAGAGACTCAAGTATGTCCCGAAAAGGGCTCCTAACCAGTATAAACATAAGACGAAATATTAGTCGTATATGTACGGCCGATGATGACATGCGCCAAGCTGCTGTATATCTTTTACTTAAATTAGGATAAGAATCTAAGAGTTGCCTGAAACGACATATTTTATACAAAATACCAAATCATTGATACACATTTGAAACATGAAATTGTGACTTCTACGAATTTAATACAGTTTACAATATTCTATCTAGATATTATTCACTAATATGGTTACTTATTACAATCTATGACATTTTTATATTAATGATATGTAAAAATCTTGGTCAACCTTTTTCATATTAAATGTTACAAAATTAGTAAAACGTCATACTTTATAATGATCAATTCTATGTATTTGCCATATGTCAACAACAGTCATGACAAATTGACATCTAAGTCATTGGAGTTTAAAAAGCTAATTTCTTGTTAGAAACTTTAATAAGAACTATTAATAACTATTGTCGTTTTTACCACTTCAAACGATGTATTTTAGCATATTTGCCATATTTGTATCGTAATTATCATGCCCCAGTAAAAATGGACTTAAGCTTCCATATTTGTACTCTTGAGTTTAGAAGAATTCCAATACAAGGCTTAGATTTATTTATAAAAAGAGCAATAAACTGAAAAATCATTGAATGGCAACCTTAATACGTGGCGCAGATAAAAACAAAAGTCTCCGCAGTGTACACACGACGCTAGAACGACATTTGGCGGTTTTTGTCGAAGTTTTCCGATTGTTAGAATGAATGACATTATGTTGTTCTGTTTAACCATGTGCATTTAGAACTAATTGTCTAGTTATATAGCCTAGCAATGTCAATTGAAAGCGAAAATGACATGATCTAGCCTATGTAGAATGGGAAATGATTTTCAATTGAGCTGCGATAATGTCTAGCATTTATAAATGCCGTTTAAACTACTTTAAGATTACAATTTTGATTCCTCTGTGTGCAATTCTAGAACTCTAAACTGATGCATTCAGTACTAGAGAACTCGTTTGCAGAGGACAGCGACGCCGTGGTATCTATCGTTGCCCGAACACTACTTAATTAATAAAAAATCAAAATGGCTGCCTAGCTCGCGATGAAAAAAGAGGCTGGCTCTATGACTATCTAATCAAGAAGCAACGAGTTTGAAAATGAATGCAATCGAACTATTCTTACCCTAAACCAGACGCTGTTTAAATTCTATTATGGTTTTCTCGTAAGAAGAGTGTGGCAGTTATCGCCCTTTGATCGTCAATCTTCATAAAGACAGTGATATCAAATAAAGTTAAAAACAATTATTTATTTCTGGCAGTGGTAAGGACAATAAATCAAAATTCTGAATTCAATTTGTTATTTCATTATCGGTGATAAATAGAAAACAAGCGTCTGATATCATTATTTCATTATATAAAGCTATGTCTTGAGTGCTTTGCGAAATCATGGTCAATGAACGCTTAGCTATTTGCATTAACTAATGAAAAGAAACGAAGGTGACCGAATGACCGAACGAAAATTCTGATTAACAAAATGCCCCAAATAAGGGAAAACATTGGTACGTTTAATCAAGGCAATGGTTCCAAAATTGGACAACTGAATTGAAGTTGATTCTTAAATGATCAAACGCATCAACGCGATAATAGACTCACACGCCTTCAAAACGGACAAGTCTGACAAGTTTGAAAGAACCCAGTTAAGTGAAAATTGCCTCGTGGGAAATATACGCAAAAGGCATAAAATATTCTGATTAGCTATCTAGAGACAATACTGAAATATAAAAAGATGGAATCCGAACTGTGACTGATGGTGTTAGCTAAGTTTATTTACTTAAAAATATCAAAACGCCGGAATTATCACATTTTTTGCGACTTTCGGTGATACTAAAAATCTGATTATTTTTTCAATTACAATTTCTTTTAATTCCCAATCAATCTTCATTAAACATACGCCTACTTGATAAGCTTGTTGCAGACTGATTGGGAAATAGACATGATGCGACCTTGTGTTCTTATTTCGAGGAAAAATCCTATCAAAACAACATAAACGTATAAGGGAGAGAACTTTTTTCTGCAAAATCTTTGATCACGTATATATGTGATCCTATTGCCGTTCTTTTATTATTTTGTTTTGCTGTCAGCTAGAAAAAGCATCAATGTTGTTTAAAATCAGGCAGTAAATATGCATTTACGATCAAAATGTAACATATTTTGACTTCCACATGTTTAGTACTTATCAAAAACGCCTATATTTACATCCGCTAATATAATACGTATACAGTAAGTTATAAATGGTACAAGCATTATCTTGATTTCTCATAAATACAAATACTGTAGTACAAGGGACCACGCTCATGGCGTCCATTTGATCAATTCGGCCGCGATAGACAGTGAGAGGTTACGAAGCTTTAGCCTCAAGTAGAAGAAAAACATTGAACACAAAACCTTCGTGGTTCGCTTAAAAAAGACTTGTGACATGACCACGTGAAAAGTTAAAGCAACATTTTTAAATAGTATCAAGTGCATTTAACTAAAAGCCAGAGTTCACCTACGTGCATCTTCAAATTAATTATTGTATATGTTTTTTTTGCAGAACATAATGACGTATATTTTTGCCCTAATTTACAAGAAATACAATAAGATAATAGTAATGATGAAGAATGGATCTGGAAGTAATAGCATTATTTGGCAGTATGCTGTTGGCTGCAATAAATTGTTCATAAGCACATATTAATATGATCTATTAAATAACGTGTTACCTAATATATATACACTTTGGCGGATGAATATCTAGAACGAAGTTTAGGACTATTTACGAAAATATAGAGCAGACTGAAAAATGGCGTTTTAAAATTTTTCCGAGGAAGACTGTTACATATAAACTATAGTTGCGTCACTTTCAGCAATGTCTCTGACCGCTTGAAGCACATTTAAGAGCATTTGTGGAACACAGTTGAGGAACTATTTTTTTTTAATCAAGACGCACCAAACTACATGGCTAAATAAGTGCTAATCTGTCCATTTGCTAAAAACAGCATCAGTTGCCATGTCTGTTGCATTTGGTTTTCATCGGCTTTTTATAGCATAAGTTAACACACACTAGTTGTAATTCACAGGAGTTCCTCAGATCTAAAGAGAATATGATTTTCAAACGCTGTTTATTTGATGTCGCATTTTATGCTCCTCTTTGCAATGGTGGACTTTTTATGCTCCTCCTTGCAATGGAGGACGCAAGAGTTTTATGTATATCTATATGATGTCATATTACATATATATTTACACACATGTATAGCTGTTCATTTTTTCAGGTATGTCAAAGCAATCTCATGCACGAATATTATTGATATATATATAGTCAATGTACAAGAAAATTGTTTTTGCACAATTTCGTCACATTAAGTAAGTGGTCACTTCGCGTATACTTTGGATTGTTTGCTGAAACGAGATGACTTGGGTCTTGGCATTTTTGTTGTGGTCATTTTGACTGCTGTAGCTTGGCGTAGCTTTAATATACGGGTTCTGCATATCACGCATTTCAAGGGCAAACATCGTTGTGAAACCGCCACCTGAAAAATACCAAACAGTAAAGTAAAGAAATCCCATAAACGTTATTTAAGAAATAACTTACAGTTGTCTATATTTTACCGTCTATTAAAATATAGGCACGAACTTTGATGCGCGTATGATTAAATTACGAGTGCTTGATGCGCTAATTAATTCTTAATGATGTTTTTGAGACGGTAAATAAAGAGATTAGCAGAATGTCAAACACGCGCTCAACTCATTAAAACCAGATTTTATACGCCTCCATTGTTGATGTAGCAGAAATGTAATGTTGCGTTAAGTTGTCGGATTGTAATAACATGTATATTGATAAAGAGCAAGTCACCATCCTTCATGTAGCAAATCAAATTTAAAACGGAAACATAAGCAGTAACCTGACATAAAACGAAGGTTCTTTTGAAAAAACAACAACATTTTGACGTCACCAAATACCCGTAATAAGCAGCTACGAAAATAATGGCTCACTATTCTATTGTAATGTCTGAATGCTTCTTTTTAATGCAAAAATATGTTTGTCATAATGCCAAATTTATCCAGTTTTATCAAAATTATTCCAATTATTTGTTTTTGTTGGATTTACCGCCGTTGCAACACATTGTATAGGTCATATAACGGCGGTCAGTCAACCTACTCACTCTTCCTGGAAAGGCTAAATATCTGAATTTAGCTGTTAACCAACTGCTAAGCGCATACTTTCGTCAGTGACTGACAACTGCCCTAAATAATTAAAAATCATTGGTAGATGGGAGAATGGCCGTAGAAATTATTCCATGACCAAGCTCCACGAATGTATGCCCCGACAAGGAATCGCACCCACGACCACTCGATCAGTAGACTTGCGTGATACTATCTGAGCTAGCAGGGCGGCTATTTTCCAAGTATGTATGGTTAACATACACTACGCCATGTCTTAGACAAACCATGTTTTATGGATAAAACAACAGTTATGTACCCCTGAAAAAGGAATCAAAAGAGTCATTTGAGCAAATTCTTCTGATATCGGTATTTATTATAAGTAATTAGCATATAATTCAAAACCATTCTACATGATTAATCTTTGATTATAGTGAACTTGCTTGTACGTGTCATTAGTCCCCCCCCCCCGAAAAAAATATTTACTTACTAGTATGTTTTAGGGCATTGTTTATTTCTCGAAAATTCGCTGTATATATGATGTATTCCCTATTTCGGCCATTCAATATTATTGCCTACTTTTTTAGACGCCGTTATAAAATAGAAATCACTGCTAGACAGGGTTTAATTCAATATTTGGCGGGAAAATATGACATAGTTCCACAAGGGAATTATGCAGACGTATTGTTTAAGACTTTAAGAAGGACTGGGAAGGTTTCGGCGCCAATTGGAATCAATACTAAAGTGGTATCATAAAATCTTTGTATACAAGACCGATATTTATTTAAACAGATTTTGGTTTGCGCTCAAATTTTACTTTAAATGATGCTGAGTCATTCAATGTTTTTAAACTTGACTTTTTCAGTGTCGGACTAAAATTATAAGTAACAAGAGCAGTCAGTTCATGGACAGCGTACTCGACTATTTCCTTGTGCTCGTGTAAACAAAATCAGTAAGTATGAAAGGGTCATAGGTCAGTCAAAAATTCATGTTAGAATCATGTACATGTATCTTGGTACATGTATTTGACCTCCAATGATAACCCCGTAAGCGTGTATTTTTTTCAAGCGAAACTCTACAGAAGTTCCAACGATACGGAAGATATGAAAAATGATGCATCTATAATCTTGATTAAGAAATGTTACACCGACGCCTACACACATGTAAGCAAGATTGTCTCATTATTTTCCGAATAGCCGAGCTAAAATAGGTGTTTAAATGATGACACTGTCTTGTCAACCTTAATAAACTTGAACATGGAGTACTGTATTAGTGTTTTGTGAAATAGTAGAATATTAGTTTACAAACCTGGATTGTTTTTATAAAGCATTTTCTGCAGATGACTTTATGGCCACATGGAAATGTCTGCATTGTTGCTTTAGCGCTCATACATATAACACACTGAAAATATTCAATATACGTAACATATCTTAACTATGGAGAGATATTAACATATCTTAACTATGGAGAGATATTAACATATCTTAACTATGGAGAGATATTAACATATCTTAACTATGGAGAGATATTAACATATCTTACCTATGGAGAGATATTAACATATCTTACCTATGGAGAGATATTAACATATCTTAACTATGGAGAGATATTAACATATCTTAACTATGGAGAGATATTAACATATCTTAACTATGGAGAGATATTAACATATCTTAACTATGGAGAGATATTAACATATCTTACCTATGGAGAGGATGTATATAGGCATTACATGCCTGTTATCCAACCCATATATATAGAATAAAATATATATTAAATTAAATTATCTTAACATAGTCACATGGTGTTACATTGGATGGTATCATTTGCAAAAAAATAACATACCCAAGCGTTATGTGACAATGAAAACACTGCTGTTCCCATTTAAAGCTGCTTGCGTAAAATTAAGAACTTTTTTTACCCTTTTGCTCGATGGATGAAGCAAGAAAAGCCATGGAAAGTAACAAATAGTCACTTATCGATTAAACTGTCGCATTTGAATTTGTAGCTATTGACAAACGCAATGCATATTTAACTTTCGAAGTTAGAGCATCAAGTTTCCAAATAAATGCACTATTATTTGGAAAGAAGTCATGCGTGCTTATTATTGAAAGCTCTTCAAATTTATCAGACTAATATAAAGCAATTTCATAACAGCGTATGTAAAGTTTTTACGCGGCCGAGTGGAAACGACATTGGACTGGTAATCATTTGACAGCCAGCTCCGCGTTGGTTCGAGTCCGCTTAAAATCATATCCTGTTGTTTCCTTCAGCGAGAATCTACATCCTACTAGTACTGGGGGACAAGAAAGCAAACTTGAAAGTGATAAATGTAAGTTGCAAGACCTTATTTCACAATCTAGCTAAAATACATGTGGCCTTAATTAAAATCAAGTTTGTTTGCCTTTTACCGACCGACCCAAAAAAATGCCGCCGACTCAAAAGATTTTATTGGTCACGACCATTCAGCGTATCACTTTCCGGTAGTTTCTTTACGCTAATTATTCTGCTTTAGGAAACAAATAAAATTATTTTCCTACCTACCGACCCAACCAAAAATTTAGGGTCGGTAAAGGGCAAACAAAGTATTTTTAGTTTAGGCCTGTATATCAATATACTAGTTAACTGAAAGTTATTCAAAGAACTTACCTCGTCCTCATCAGCTGTTAAAGATTTACTTGAAGTTTTAAAAGATTTAGTTACTGGTGTCATACATTGTTCTGTATCTTTATCATCAATCTTTGCTAATAGTTTGTCCTGAAAATATACGAATACATGTATAAACATTAATAAAATTGTGTATACATGTATATTGTCCATCATAATGATTGTCTCTATTACTTAGAGCACCTGAATGTGACGCCACATGCCTAATTAAAGGCTCCAGGTCTGACAGTTTTAGAGATTTCTGAAGATTTCCTTATTCAAATTTGTTGACCTTCATGCCGGGGTCAATATTGAACCCAGGGGCATAATTTGAAAAACCTCGGTAAATGGCCTTGTCGTAATGCTACATTTTAGATTTAGTAACTGTCGGCTTTATGGTTTTTAATTTTTAAGAAATTGTTGCAGACGGGCGGATGGGCACAGGAACTAACGCACGCGCATCGGCCAAACTTCTAAAAACAAACAATGTTCAATCTGAACATTTTAAATTTCAACCTTCAACAGCAAATGTAATTCTTACGGGTACTTTAAGTAAAATGGATTTACGACCAATTATACCGTACGACATGTGTAAATTTCTTATAGTTTTGTAAGTACATTAATGCTTGTATGTTAACAAAAACCACGCCATCTATAACAACGAATCGCTTATTTTTATCAGCAGTATATATATACTACCAGTATTGAAACAGTGGCTGGAATTTTAGGTTGTTTTCAAATCAATTGTCAAGTTGAATAATTCGATTTAGATTGAATGTCTCTGTGAACAAATTGAGGGTACACGTTTAATATGAAGTAGAATGGAAGTTAAATGGAATGGAAACTAAACAT
Organism: Mactra quadrangularis; assembly: GCA_025267735.1. Lineage (NCBI taxonomy): Eukaryota > Metazoa > Mollusca > Bivalvia > Venerida > Mactridae > Mactra > Mactra quadrangularis. Next base: position 24,777,177 of record CM046306.1, on the reverse strand, counting down.
GATGTGTATGGAAATATATGTCTTACAGCGGGTGGGGAAAAACAGAAGGGAAGGGAGAGTTAGGAAGGGATAGAGTAGGGGGTGTAAGAAAGGGGGAATGAAGGAGAGCATTATTTTCATTTAAAACAGTTTCCATGAATCAATGTGTGTTAGTTATATAAGCTGGTCCGAGAATTTCCTCTCTCATTCGCTCTTTATTTCCTTTACAAATCTATGGGATGGTTATAATTGTAATGGTAACGAACACCAATGTGTTCTGCTAATAAAATATTCTGTTCTATTCTGATTGATAACTTCAAATCCCGGTAGCCTTTCACTGACAGACCTATAGGATGGCAGGAGTAAGCCTAACTACCTACTTTAGGTTTCTTTACTATAACAAAGGCATTTGCTTACATAGAATGGAAGCAACTTTTGTGTGTTGAGCATCACATGAAATATGGAAAGTTGACGTCATATGACATTTGCCATTGGAAAATGACAATGAACAAAATAGTCATTAGTACTATATATTTAACAAATGAAGCAAAGACGACCGATGTAAAAGTACGCTACAAAGTCCACTTTGAAAGTACAGTCCAACCTCTCTTAAGCAGCCAGCCAAGGGAAACAGCCAAGTTGGCTGCTTAAGCAGGGTGATCACATAAGAAGAGTTGGGTCTTTGAGGTCTGGAGGTAAAGTTTTGATGTGTGTTTTTAATTGAAGCTTGATGCATGTTTTATGATTTTACTAGAACCATTTTCATTGACCAATTTATTGTTGTTATTAGAAAAGTTCTGCGATAAACAAAATGTTTCCAACGGCGTTGCTTTTATACTGCAAGCTTTCATGAATGCTCGGAAGTGTATTCAGAAACCTCGCTCAATCAAAAATTCATAATAACTTAAAGAGTGAGACAGAGAAAGCAATGCACGAATTACAGTGCAATTTGCAGAACATATTATCGTCATGCAATAGCAGCAGAGCGGTATGTCTGTTACATGGTGTTATTAAATAATCACAGCAAAGAAATGACGGCTGACAAGAACTAAATGTTAATCTATACTCTAATATGTTCCTTGGAGACAATTATTGCTTCATTTAGGAATTGTGTCTATTATCTAACTTACAATAGAATTACCATGGCGTTAACCTTTAACAGGATCATTATATCAGAGTCTTTGTTTTCAGGGGAAATGTCAGAATGTCGCTACATAGTAGTATTAACAATTACACATGCTATAACGGATACAATATTATTATTTTGTACAAATTGTCTCAGGTCTATATGAGCAAGCTATTAAAATGCGTACTTTTCATCCTAAACTAATATGAACAAGCTAAAGATGGTAAAAATATGTAATCTTTGTCCAAAAACCAATGTGAACAAGCTATAATGGCAATGAATGTGTACTTTTGTCCGAAACCAATATGAACAAGCTTTAAATAGCAATGAATGTGTACTCTTTGTTTCAATCCAATGTGAACAAGTTATAAATGATAATTAATGTGTACTTTTCATCCTAAACCAATATGAACAAGCTAAAAATGGTCCAAAATGTGTAATTTTTGTTCTAAACCTATGTGAACAAGTTATAAATGGTAATGAATGCGTACTTTTTTCTGAACAATTTATAAATGGCAATGAATGTGTACTTTGCGTCCTATACCAATATGAACAAGCTTTAAATGTTATTGAATGTGTACTCTGTGTCCTAGGTCAAAGTGCACATGATCTAAATGGCACTGATACCTAATGCACTCCTACAGGTCATCGTGTACAAGCACATATGCGATGTGTTTCAAAATTCTACTGATTGGATGTTTGCTATCAAACACATTTCAAAGAACCCCAAAAGTGAAAATATGCAAAAATGAAAACATCTTAGTTCTGAGAATTGAGTGACAAACCACAGTCTCTTCAAACATCTCACCAGTGTTTGATTAATTCTTCATCATAAAACATAATCATGAAAACACTTGGCTGAGTGCCTTATATTGTGTCAATTTCCAGGCTTGGTGCTTGATTAATTGATGGCGTTTATTTACCCTGCAAACACTCAAACTGACCACGTGGTCTACTTGACTGATTGATTTTCATCGCGGTTTCCGTTAGGTAAACATTCGGAGTGCTTCTGTTGACATCATAGGACATTAGTTTGAGAACCGCCATAATAAGCATCCATTTTTTTCTCTCAGAGAGCTCAAAGTAATTCAAAACCAATTCTATTTAAAACTCTATTTTTAGTATTTTTATTAAAAGCGACCAGTTGTCTCCATCGATAAAATTATATTAAATACGTGTCAATATTTTTTTCAAGAACGCAGCAAGTAATACGGACTAATTTGTTTGAGTACTGGAAATCGAATTTCTCTCTTACTCGCCCGTACTTTAATTTTGATTAACACATGTTAAATTAACTTCTGAACAGCATTCTCCCACGGACAAACCTCTTCATTGGTTTGTTGACTAATTGCGTAATATGCTGCTTTTTCATCTGTAGAGTGCAAAGGTATTATATCAATGCACAAGTGTCTAAGAATGATTTAGACCCTACCGCTGAGCTCATGACGTCATCGAGTACTCTAAGTCTAAGAGAAGACCAACGGAAGGCTTTCTTTTAACAGCATTTTACCGAGTTACCATTAAGATAAATATTAATGACATTTTAACAAAAGTCCAGATGATTGTTATTGGGCGGGGCGTGGTTCAGTGGTTACCACGTTGCACTAGTAATAATTAAAAAGGCAGCTTCGCGTTGGTTCTAATCACACCAAAGCCCACCTCGTTGTTTCCTTGAACAATAAAAACTTTCTTTCTATTTCAGTACTGGAGACCAAGGCTCAAGTGAACTTCTGAGAGTAAGAGTTTTATCTAAATTGCAAGAACTTGTGTCACTTTTTGAGCTAAAATCAGTAGAAATAATAACTGATCAGACCTCGTACATTTAAACTGTCTATATGTTTGGTTCGTCCACATTGCTTGATCACAGACAATAACTATAGCTCCGACATGTTTTGCTGATGCGAAGTATTCCCTTCCTGTTTCATTCTATTTCCATTCCCAACTCGCTCAAAATGTGCGAAAGCCTAAAGATGATCTTAAACTAGCCGAAGCCTGTTCCAAATCCAGTTAAAATAGCGAGGGCAACACACTGGATGAAACCATCAGAGGAAGAAGGTTCTTTCAACGAAATGTTTTTTTGGAATCTCAGCTTTCGAGTTTGAAGTTTAGTTCTAGTTGTACTCAACAAGTAATGCATTCATATAGAGCGGTCGGACGCCAGTTAACAGCTAAACACTAACCAGAAGAATGAAATGGTCTTCTTCCTTATAAGGTCATTACCTGCAATCTCAGTATCTCTCAGACAAATTAGACAAGCACAAAGCTCTATGATATCATCAAACGACTATTTATTGTTTAATCAAACTATTGACTATGACCATTGTCCGAATAATTCTCTTCGTTCTAGCCATGTCATCCATTCAATGCTCTAACAATATCGCTTTTTATGTTCAGATACACGTAAGTATAGACCAGTGATTTCATTAGCATTTTATCAGAGAAAATGTTTACAAGCCTTTAGCCAATCAAACCATAAGTAATTTCAATTATTAAAGCCCTCTGACATAGATTGGGTCATTAGTTATCTTTCTACTGTTAACTAAAGTCGATTTACTTGCTCCGTTTATTCCAAGCTCATTTTCTTCCGCTTTGTTGCACGTACATACTAGAATACTAGACAAATCGTTTGATTCGAGTAATATGTCATTAGCGTTCGCGCGCAACCGGAAGAAACCTCGTTCTGATATAAAAGCGTTTATTTGACTTTGATGTAATGCCATTGATTTCTAAAGCCTTGTCGTCTGTTTTTCTGAGAAAGAAGAAAAAAAATCAAGAAACAACGGTAGTAGAATGTCATGTTTTCCAGAGCATTAGGTAAAATATTGTTCATTTCCTTTTGTCTTCCATCCGGGCAATTATTTATGATGAAATTTTCTTTATAATTAACTGGACATCTTGTTTACTTCATAAGATTGAAGATAATTACGCATGAAGTATTTTTTCATTAGAATGTCACACAAAACTGTCATACAAATAAACAATATGTTTGGTTCTTACCAAGATTTCTGAGAAAGTTTTGATTACGCATGCGCAAATCAAGAGTCAAGTATATGAATATAAATTAAAAAAATCTAATGCCTTTGGTATAAAAAGTATTGCCATTTCTATGAATACTGAAGATAAAGTGGTCTTTTAAAATAATTATTTCTGCACTTCGCATTGTTTCATTTTATATGGTAACCAAGAGACAAAAATATTTGATTTTATCGCGAAATCTCGATAAATCTCGTACAAAATGAAAACAAATAAGAAGAAGTCTGATTGACGCAATGTATATTGTTCCCCCATACTGTCAATGTCGTCTTGTAACTGAATGTGAGTTATCAGACAGATTTGTAATCCGTGGCATTAAATAAATCGTGGGAGTAAACAATTTCTATGGCAGTTTTATGACAAGACAATATCTCAGTTTATGACTCCTTAATCTTTTAGGCGTGGATCATAAGCAAAATGTTATTTTTATTACATTGATACTAAACCATCCAAATTGACCATTTATTCACAACAAGGGCTTTGCAATATTGCTGTTGTAGATAATGCCATGCTTAGTCAACAGCTATTATTCATAATGAACCTGTCTTGAATTCAAACGTTTTTATTTGTTTTGGTTATTCTAGAGTACAGTTGTACAGTTGGCTGTAACAATATTAACCATGCTCTAGTTTAATTATATTGTGCGTAAATGTTGACCCCGACTTGACCTTTATGCAAGAATATTCATTACATTGAATACGAATGTAGTATTAATGCTCGATTACACATTGACCGTGAGGATTATGAGTTAAAACTTAACACACAAACATACTTCTATAATTTTACGATCGCTGCCGAAGTGTAGAATAGGCGTGGTACTGACTTTCGTCGGGATATGTGTTGATAATTATTATATGTAAATATAAAAGGTCAGGTCGGGGTCAATATTTACGCACTATACAATACTATATATTTCTAACTATGTATATCTAAGTGGCCTGATTTGAATACATGTTGTACATATGACTTTTAATTTTGACATTGTAAGCGGCATGTTTTATACGTTGTTACTGTCACATGTTTCTAGAGGTTGGCTCAGGCCTTTGCTTCCTGTTGGACCCACATCATAACATTTTAAACTACTTGTACTATAAAAAATTGTCTGAAATAAATGTAATAAGCAGAGATTCCTGGAATTAAAGATCATACAAAATATGTACAATAACATATCTTTATCATCTATACGGGTATATGACGTCATTTCCGTCAAACAGTCACGTGACACGAAACATTCAAATGAATAATCCTACGCCAATTAACATGTTGAATAATTTACATGGGTAATTCGAATCAACAAGTTAAGAAAGAAAACAGTGCCTGTTATTGACCTAGAGTTAAATACTATCTTATGCGTCATAAAGCATTCAATGGGGAATAATGGGTAATTATTTCTGATAGATTAAAACGCTAAAAATAGAAAAAAACGATATTATTGTGGGAGGCGATGGAGTTTATAAAGAATAGACAATCAATTAAACTGAGCTCCTCATGCAGTTTTTGCTTGAAATAGGATAAAAATGCAGACCAGGCACGCAACATGCGCAATGGAAACGAGAAGCAGGTTAGAAAGTCAATGTCGAGTATTAAAGCAATTACATTTTTTATCGAGGGTTGCCCTCAAGACTGTAGTAACTTGCTTTTTTTTACTAAATGCACTTACTACAGTCTTGCGGCCAACCTTCGATACCAATCTGTAAATGTGTTTGTCCTATCAGAGAGTTAGTTGAATAGTTCTACCTTTGCAGTGAGATACAGCGTATTGAGAATTCAACTCTTAATCCTGGATTTACGTAATACTAGCTGATACATAGGCGGATCCAGCGGGGGGGGGGGTCAGGGGGTCCGAATCCCCCCTTAGAATTTGTAAAATGTATCGGTCCATTAGTGTATTTCTTGCCTGTAAGTCATTATTAAGTAGCGTTGATTTGATGGTTATGTAGTTTTTATTATCAATATGTTGCATTTTTTCTGCAAAATGTGTATAATGTGGTTGTGGTTCGAGATTCGCCCTCCCCCCCTATAAAGTTCGGACCCCCCTGGAAAAGTTCGGACCCTCCCCCCTGGAAAAAAATCCTGGATCCGTCCCTGTGACAGATATAATCGGGCTTTTACTGTTTGTTCAAAATGATATAGATACGTGTACATGTATTTTTTGGCAACAAGTATAATATTTATTCTACTAGATTATTTTCTTGAGTCACAAAGTCATGTATATCTCGTAAAGATTATTTTACGATATCATCATTTTCCTTACAGATCTAAAAATTTATCATTTCAGAAAATATTTTCTTGAAATTTCATGACATTGCAGAATTATGTTTACTCTGGGGAAACGTATGATGTTGTTTTTTTAATTCAAAATCGTTAAGCAAACTAAGTTTAAATTTTGGTTCACATAAATATCGGCAAAGTTTGTAAGTTCATTGTTCCATTTGTAAACAAATTAAGGCACGGTTATAGCTAGGAACAGAGAATGTAAACGTCATAGGCATGCAACAAAGAGACAAATATGAGTTGTTTTATGTTGTTTTTATGTTTTAGCTGTTTCTATCAATATGTTTCTACGAAAAATGACGTCTTTTCATAGTCATAAAAACGACAATATGACGATATGATTTAACTCCTAAACATGAAAAATGCTTCTGAATTCCTAAGACTTGAAGTAATGTGAGATCAAAAGAAAGAGTAAAACTCCACGATTTTTGGTGCAGTGGTACTTGTACTAATTTATTTTTGCTCGATTGTGAAACAAGTTCTTACAACTTAATTTTATCACTTTCGAGTCAGCTTCCTGGTCTCCCAATACTGAGCTAGTAGGATAAGGTTTCTTGCGCAAAGAAACAACGGGGTTGGTTTTGGATGGGATTCGAACCAACGCAGAGCAGGCTTCTTAATGATTACCAGTCCAACGTCGTAACCGCTCGGCCACGCCAGCTCCTGGTGCAATGGTAAGAAGACAATCATTAGATTTGATATCCCGTGGTCGATTTCGGGTTGTGGCTAATCTTTTTATAAAAACTTTACAATAATGCCGAATTGTCGTTTTTCGCAATAGGAAGAAAATGCCTGCTACTTGTTTAAGCGGGTTCCAGTCACGGTGAAGAAAAGAGCCATGGCTATCAGAAAAGATGGTCGGTCACTATTAATATCTAAAACTAGCGCTGATAAACGCCGAGAAAACAACAAAATAAACAAAAAGTCAGAGAGCACTAGAAAGTTTGCAGCAAACCTATCCATGTTTAATAATTGTACAAGAGCGCAGGAATCAATGTAATGAAAAAAAACACACCATAAGGTAGACCAGTCGCTCTGAAAACCAGCAAGAAAAAGGAAACTAACGAAGTAAAAACAGAGAAAAATCAGAAAGATCTTAACCCATACTAATGTACCATTAAAAAGAACAATGTAATATAAAAGATAGATTATAAGAATCTCTATCGTCTGCTTTGATACATTTCCGGTTGACGATAACATCTCAATCGGTTCCGTTTATGGCGGGAAAGTACGGCAAGAATGGGTTTTACTAGATATTCGCGTGAAATATTAATACTGTCCAATCAAGATAAGGAATGAGAAATGGCGACGGAATCTGACATAGGCAATATTGTATTATTTTATGTTAACCTTATCGTTACTTTCACATAATTAACTTGAAGAAATGTATCACTGGAGAGGGTGAGAAAAATATTGACCTTTTTTGTCTAACAGTAACATTATAAGATTGATACAATAATTCAACATATTGATAATGCTATGAGATAAGTTTTAAACACAAATTTGATGTCTATGTTATTTTTCTTCGAATTATCATATCTAAAGTCATACTTTTTGAATATGGAATGTCTCATACTGTCATACATGCTTGAATTTGCTAAACTTACAATATGATCTCCATTGCTCAACACGATAGCAAATACTGACAGTTCGTGAGTAAGTGTGGTTTCAGATTTTATTAAAGTTTTGAGGTCAGGTTTACATAAAAATTGAATGTCTATGCCATGTTTCTTTAATTGTCGTGTTTTAACACCATACTATTTGAATATGCAATGTATCATTTAACATGGAAATTGCTAAACTTATCTCCATTGCTCAACACGATAGCAAATATAAAACAGTTTATTAGTATAAGTCTCAGATTTTTAAGTATTTTCGTGAGGCACATGAACAAAATTCACGTCCAAAGTCCAGAACATTAGGTGTTAGTAAATAGATATTAAAGGACGCCGTCAAATGACCTACATAGTGTTGACATGGCGTTAACCCCAGTAAAAAAATACTAAAGTAAGTTTAGTTCATGCAGCGCATGGACTAAATCTTTGTCTGAATTTTGTAGTTCTGAAGCCTATGGAAAGATGGTCTGATACCTGATTTTCAGACATATTCCATAAGACATAGTTTTAGTTAAGAATTGTATAACTTAATCTAAAGTATGAATATATTTTCCTATTTTTTCCAAATAGTGATATAACTCTTTATATATGTTTGTAAATGTTTATTGCCTTATATTGGGATTCATTCCCGTGACAATGTATATTATATTTATATGTATTTAAAAATCAAAACTATGTACTATGTACACGTTCCTTGAATAAAATTCTGTTCTGTTCTGTTCAGTTGCAAATGGCATGTTTATAGTTTTATCTTTCATTTTGGCAATAATCTTTGCTGATCCTACAAAAATGATTTTTTTTGAATTTGTTTGTTATCAAAAAAGATAAATTATTAGACCATGTGTTATGTTTTCACATCAACATTCCATGTAAAGATCGTTTCCCTGGGGTTTCTTGTTTCGTTTTCATAACGTTATCGGATTGTTGCAATTTAGTATTTCGCGAAATGATCGCTGATAAAGAAACGCGAAATGACACAAAGTCACGGAATGGGTTTATTACCGAATATTTATGACTAATATTTTGCCCAAGAAACCGATTGCTTTCCTATCATAATTCCATGACATTCCCCATAAATAGTAATTTCATTCCTATGTTTTATGATTGTTTGTGACAGACAATAAAGGAGCATCATCAGAATGTCGATACTAAGACATCTTTTAATGACATGTTTATTACAAAGTGGGACCAATGCCAAAGTGGAAAGTTATAATGGATTTATAAAAAACGTCCCAATGTTCTTAGACAAACATATTTTATAATCGTGGTACTTGAGCCTCTTGACATTTTACTGTTTTATCCATGATAGTCTTTGCTCACGATGGTACCATAAACACTCGTTTCCCTGTCTTTGAGAGATAGTATTTCTTAACTTTGAATAGCATTTTCAAGTATTTTCAAACTTAAGTCGTGCATTTTGTACCGTTTTTATCATTGTGTTGAAAATAAAAATGTTTTGCTAATTTTTTTCGACGTTATTTTTAAATATTAATTTATATTACACACATATATATTTATAGATTTATATACAAAGTAAATACCAGCGCAGCCTGTGCTCATATGATAACATTTTATGAATCAAATACAATGAAATAACAAACATATAACATTGTATTTGATTCATAAAATGTTATCATATGAGCACAGGCTGCGCTGGCATTTACTTTGTATATATAAATATATATATGTGTGTAATATAAATTAATTTTTAAAAATAACGTCGAGGAAAAATTAGCAAAACATTTTTATTTTCAACAGTTATAATAAATAATAAACAATTACAATTGTGTTTCGAAAAAATCTCAACTTTAATATGTAATCTTTCGCTAAATGGAATCAATGATTCAATTGACAAGTGTTAATCAAGTCATGTTGTATCGAAATAATTAGCATAAACAAAGATCATTTCTAAGAAACAATTTAGCGATGATTTACACATTTAGATATAATCAAACTGCTAATGCACACGCTCATATTTAGACAATATTTTAGCAAGAAGAATTAAGATTCGCTTCAAAGACCACCTTGAAAATTGAAGTATAAACGTTGGTCATGCACGGCGTACATGCATTAACTACAGGTCAAATGTAGTTTGTCCAAAATTGCAATTCAGCCTTAACTGACAATTTTTGTTCGAATATATTGCCACTACGCTGATTTGTCAATTTGGAAAATCTGTCCGATTCTAAAATTAAAAACATCTTTAATAACAATGCCATGGATTTTCGATTAAAAATCACTTCTTTCCAAAATGACCAAACGATTTATGTTACTTTTCTGGCGAACATTAAACAATTTGATAGAAATGCTCAATGGCGGCCTACATATGACAAAATGAAAATCCATTTCGAGCGTGCGCTGAGTCATATTCGCAGTTTAGTTATACCGCAAGGGGCGTACCACGACGAATGTGTGATCAATTAGAATAGTGAGTCACTCATTATACACAGAGTAAATAGTCAGCAGCTACTATACGTGCTACGCACCTGTTTATCACAAATAGCCAATGGTGTCATGTGTTTTATCCATTTCTTTATACCGTAACGGATTTTCATTGGACAAACAGTTATGGTAGAGCAATTGTATTGGTTGAAATATAGGTCAAAAGTTGGCTTTGACAGCTGCGCCGAAAAATCACCTATGTTAGGACGACAATTGGTTTAAAAAGTCCAAAAAGTAAACTTTACTGTTTATTCAAAGTAATCGAATAAAAATACTTACGTTATAAATGTAAGTAAAAAAGTCTGAAATATTTAGTAGGTCGTCTGCGATATTAGACAATATGTAATAGTTTCTACTTAAAATGCCAACTACAATTTGTGAAGCTACAGAGATGGACTTGCTCTGTAAAATTGAGACATGTAATTGTACGTATTGATTTTTACCTAAAATAGAGTGTATAGTTAAAGTTAGGTTATCCTAGGAGACAGGTTTAGTGAACTTATTGAAGTTGAGTTTTACATGCCATTTGGTTTGGTTTATGTTTTTTATGTTGTATTTATTTTTGTTTGTTTGTTTTTGTTGGGTTTACCACCGTAGCAACACATTGTATACCTCATATAACAGCGGTCAGTCAACCTACTCACTGTTCCTAGAAAAGGCTTAATCTCTGGAAACAACAGACTCTAATAAACATTCATTCTGTTTATTATTGATATAGTTTTAAACAAAAGCCTAGTTAAATGACACAAAATTTAAATTTATATAAACTTTATTTTATCAAATATATTAAGGTATAGCAATATTGTAAAAGCATATACGGTATTTGAATGAATAGACTCATATAAAGCAAACGATTCAGTTAACCAATAGTTTTTAATGCTTTGGTGAAAGTCTATTATCCTAAAAAAGCATGTATTAACTTTCTATTGGAAGCAATCATAATCAGTAGCTGAGCCCAAACCCATGCCCCTCTCTATCAATTAAAGTTTGAAGTGTTTTACTCATACCACTCAATGTAGAAAGTTGTTATATTTTAAAGCTTAACCAACATTCAACGTGTGTAATAATAGACTGATCGAACATAATATGATCAGTAAAAATCCAGCATGGCAATATTTGCTTTAAATTACGATTTGAGTAATGCTCTTAAAAGATTAAGAATTGACCAACTTCAAGAATTCGAAGAAAGCTTCTGGATTTGTCATAAGCTCTGAATATAACTTATGATAATTCTTGGTTTAGAAAAAAAACCACTTGAAATTAATAAAAGCTGCAGGAAAGATAAGGATTTGACGAACTAAAAAATTGGAAAAAGCGTCTAGATTTGCGATAAGCTCTGTTTACAACGTCACGATAGTATTTGGTTTAGACAGAAACCACTTGATATTAATTCTAAATCCTTTCAAGGCAAATACTCTTAAGTTTAGAGTTACTATTTTCAGATTTTATAAGTTGTCTTGAGATTAAAACAAACACTTAGCACGTTATTTTAATGCATTTCTACCACTTATAAGAGGCAAATCAATGATTGAGCTTTTATAACCAATTGTCCTTTTTGATGCATTTAGTTTAATTGGGCAGTACAAATTGGTTTGGAGTCTAATTAGACAGATAAAAGTATTTTGATGGAAGACACCAAAACCATGGAAACATCTAAAAGATAGTTTTTACACTTCCAGCCATCTTCCTGAAACCAATAATTCTCAGCTAATCACTTGACAGTTTTTGCTGCATTTATTGAAAACGTCTTCAATCAAAGACGCAATCAGTGGAAGCAATGAATCAAAAACCCCAAAAGACATAAAAATTATTCCTGGGTTCCAAATACTTAATTGTTTCTCGACAGTTTTTACTCTGGTATTAAACACAAGACATCCAAATGTGAAAATGTCCAATTTGAATGCTACATTAACTTTATAACAACTATATAGCTGAGTTTTTTTGGAACAAATTGAAACAATTAAATGCTTTTAGATCATAACATAACGTAAATTGTATTGTGCACTTGAATATTTTTGTCATTTAAAACTGTTTGCAACAGCAAACATTTTAGAAATTTGATAAGTGGAATATATCTTTTGGTGGTAAGCATCTTAAAAACTTTACATTAATGGTATGGTAACAAAAGTTGTGTTTATTCCTAAGAGGTACTTGGTTAACATATCTGTCGAAAATATACCAAAACAAGGAAATAAATTCCTCGATAAAAACAAAAATGATCAGTTTGGTAATATTTGCTGTTCATCAGAACCTCTGACTATAACGCAAAGGTCATCCCTAGTTTATACAAAAACCACTTTAAATTAATTCTAAATCCTTTCAAGGCAAATACTCATAAGATCAGAGTTACTATTTTAAGATTTTATAAGTTTTCTTGAGATTCAAACAAACAACCAGCACGTGATATTAATGTTTTTCTATCACTTTTAAGAGGCAAATCAATGACTGTGCTTTTATAGCCAATTGTCCCTTTTGATGTATTCAGTTTAAATTAGGCAGTACGAATTGATTTTGAGTCTTATTTGACGGATGGAAGTATTTTGACGGAAGACACCAAAACCATGGAAACATCTAAAATACTGTTTTTACACTTCCAGCCATCTTCCAGAAACCAATAATTCACAGCTAATCACGTGACAGTTTTTGCTGCATTTATTGAAAACGTCTTCAATCAAAGACGCAATAAGTGGAAGCAATGAATCAAAAACTCAAGAAAGACATAAAAAATTTATTCCTGGGTTCCAAATACTTAATTGTTTCTCGACAGTTTTTACTCCGGTATTAAACACAAGACATTCAAACGTAAAAAAATCAAATTTGAAAGCTACAATAACTTTGAAACATTGATCTAGTTGAGTTTTATTCATTTCCCGTTAATCTCAAAGAAAATAGAAATGGTGTAAAATATCAATGTTTACTTCCCTCAAACATTGTACTAAAACACTAGAGTCGTTCTGATGAAATTACTTTAAAATAGACATAAAAAAAGTTTTACGCCATTTCCTGACTTGTTTCGAAGCTCTTTGTCAGACGATTCCCTGACTGTAAAAATAGAATCATCTTTAAGAGACAAATTTGATAAAGCCTGTGACACGCTCTTATGAAAAGGTCAGACAGTACTGGAAATAAATAGTACTTCTGCTCCTCATTTCAATTTATACGCCGTAGAGAGCATGTTTAAGTTCTTTCAGACCGTTTTCCGGAACATAAAATATCAAATGTTCCGTCGTGAGAACAGCACGGATATCAGTTTTACTTGATGTTATAAAACAATAAATCCTTATCTTGTACAATATTCTTCAATAAATCATATCATTGCTCATTGTTTGATAAGGTCAATCGCCAATAAATATTCTTTTATAGATACAAAGTATACGGATCTAAGGTTCAAATGAGTTCATGTCAATGACGTCATTAGTTCGCTGGACGATAAATGCCATTCAGTGATGGTAAATTACCGTTCTCGCACGTGACAAGTTCCTGGAATTCCGGTCATTTTGTACAGTGTCAATAACAGTAATTTATAAATTAGTGACAACGGCATTGGGAAAAGAGGTTCTGTTACAGACACACTAGAAGGTTGCTGACTGTATAAGGTCAGGGAGTAATTGATTTTACGCCCTGTAATCGCTTCAACATGTCCTAGAAAAAATGGAGTCATATAATAGGTAATTATTTGAAGTTTGAGTGACAGAAGATCAATTTCAAGTAAACTCTGACACTTAAATTAATGGGTTTGACTATAATGAACCTTTATCAACAAAATAACTACTCAATGCTTTCTGGAAAGGGTATTTCTCTTTCTCAGAATGTTGTTTGAGTTTTAAATTCTCTTCATTAAATCGATTTCAGTTGAAGGAAACAGTTTGACAGTGCTCATACATCAACCTAGATACTTGATAATCACTGTGTTAATGGAAAGGTCAGAGGATCAATGTTGTTGCGAAACATGTAGAACAAAACACTTCTAGGAGCTTTCAAATGTGAAATGAAAATTTGACTACACCTATGTATATATAGAGTCGGTTTTCCGCCGTAATGAAATATTTTAAAATCATTTCAGGAACAGCGACAGTCTAAAAGCACAGAAATTCCACACAGCCACAGAGAAAGTAAGATGTGTTTGAATCTTTTAACTTTCGCTGTAAAAAGACGCCACGAATATATAATGAAAACAAGAAGGGATTTCTGGTTTGAATCGGGCAGTTCCAAAAAGAAAAATCTTCAACTTTTTTACTAAGGGTAAGCAAGCTCTTCTTTAACAAGTTCAGTTAAATATACCAATCGCTGTTTGTTCCAGTCAAATACAAGTACATCAATTAAAGAATGAAATCTGACAAACAATTGAGATATAACAACACAGTCAAACATCTTGTAGATATTTGCTAACCTATGAAACAAATCTACTACACCAATCTGGAGAGTCATTTCCCTTTCAACTGTTTTAATCATACGGTGATTTAACGTTCGTAAAGGAAATTATTTAAAATGATACAAGTTAAGCTAAACATTAAAACAAACGTTTATTTCATATTGACCGATCCAAAGCAATCGACCTAAAAGTCTTACATGTGCTTCTAATTCCAGTCAATAGCAAAAGTCAGATGGTTATTGAATCATCTCATAACTGGATATCTAATGAATTGCATGCAAAAAGTATCACAAATTAGTCAAGTCAGCCTCGCCACAATTCACATATCATGTTAACAAAAAACTACAATGGAACATAAATAGCCATGAAAACACATAAAAGTCTGACCACATCTGCTACAGTGAAAACTAATATACTCAGAAGACAGAAATCTGCAACAGCAAGGTTTATTGTTTCTACTGACATTTTGATAGCAACAAAAATATAAATATGAACTCTTTGCTATGTCCTTTACATGAACTGTTAACCGTAGCTGGATATACCTCTTAAACAGATACTAACTCTGTTGGTTTTAGTAGAAATGTACTTAGAGAAAGTACTTATTATTTGTTTATGTTTTAAGCCGTTTTTATCTGTCATTGTCTATTTAATAATTCCACGCGCTGGGTTTTTTGCAAGAACATCTTTACTCTCCCAATCGGCGTTAACAGCTTCCACTTTAATGAAATATTCTACATATGCTAGGAATTGAACACAAATCACCAAATTCGAAGTGCTAACATCAGAATTCTTATCACAGATTTTATACAGAATAGAATCCGAAATTCTGCCATACCAGTGGGATTTCTGCTAAATACAAATGCGCCAAATGTTTTGCGTACTGTGTACATATCGAAAGCCAAGATACACAATAAAACTGGCAATAAATTTCTACACTTTAAGCAAATGTATACAATTTATCATAATGCAAACAAAACTGCAGACAAGTGAATAATCATATACAGCAGGGTGAGAATTTTCTCGCGATATTCTGCGTTATTTAATGATTTGAACGCAGCTTTATCGACAAATACGTCTCATTTCATTGGCAGGTTCATGGGTAGCATCCAAAATCAACCAATCAAATCGTCTGTTATTTACAAGATGAAATCTAATTAATCAAATCCAGACAGGATTGTATAAATCATCAATGGACAGTAAATAGACAAATTGTAAGATTTGATATATATCTAATTATTACTTCACTACACTTTCGTGTAGACGTTTAGCAAATATATCAAAACCAAAATGGCGGACAACTGAAAAAATAAGGATAACTTATATATTTATCAAAATAAATCAGTGATCTTTTGCTATTTGTGCTGAACAAATTCATTTACGCTTAAATCATGGTAATTTTGAAAATATTTTGTTTTAATAATACCTCAATCAATGGCTGAAATTTAATAAAAAATAAATGAAGTTTTTGCTTGCACTGTTCCCAAATACGCCAATATCAGACTGATTTTGCTCGTTCTTTGTGAATCTGCAAATACGGACAGAACAATAATACTTATTATTCAGAACATTTGTTTGCTTGCTTTGCAAAAAACGTCAGAATCAAGTTGACTTTTGAAACATTTTTATTTTTAAAATTTGCTCAAAATACTTAAATGTCTATTATCCTGTATTTATTTAGCTTGTTCTCTTAAACCAATACGTTTGATCAAAGTGAATTTTAATTCAGTTTAAATTGACATTCAACGACTTGCCGACAGAGAACTAGCTGAGATTGATACTGGGATATCACTCGTCTATCAAAAATGACATTTTGATACTTTAAGCTTATCAATTCGGAGAAAATTGAAATTTCGAAATGTCTGAAAAAATATGTCTGAAGGGTCAAATCCATCATAAAACCGGCATGATGTTATGATAGATATATTTTCTTATCAGAGGAGACACTCTTATCAAATATGTAAAATGAGTTTTAAATTAAAAAAACTATAGCGAACCTCTGCAGCTAGAAATGAAATCTCATTTATTCTTTGATAAAATGCCCCTTGGCACTAGTACTGCTCCGTGGATAACAGCCATCATATTTATGATAGTAGTAATACTAACCAAATGAAATAGTAAACAAGTTTAACGTTGTCCACCATGTAGATAAGCGTAGAAGAATGATGTATTATTTTTGTGTTATTTCAAAGGTTTTTTGAATATATCAACCATTTTCTTTTCGCGACGAGTAGAATCAATAGAAATTGTTCAATTACTTGACTCAACTAGTAAAACATGATACTTTTCTAAAATTTTAAATAAACACACAACATTTAAATCAACAAGAACAATTTTCTTAAAACACCCACAAATTAACAGCAAAAAGCAACAGTTTGATTCAAATTTTAAAAAATAGTTTCCTTTGTGAACTAAAAAATATAACGAAATTTCAAAACACAAATAAAAGTCCAATTAGCACTATAAACTAAAAATATAACAAAAAAACTCGTAAAAATTGACCCCAAACTTTATAAATAACATTTTTTTAATTTTGAAAGAAAATCAAGAATTTAAAATTACGACTGTTTTTAAATAGACTAAAAATGTTCATTTTACACAATAAAACAAATTACCCAAACATTGATAGAGGTCCTATGTCTGACTATCTGAGAAGAAAAACAACACCAATGAAGATTAATGTATCAATTATATGTAACAAATATACCGACTAGACTTCTGAGAGAAGAGAGAGAGAAAGAGGGAAAGAGAGAGGGGGAGAGAGATAGGGGAGAGACAGAGACAGAGAGAGAGAGAGTGAGAGGGAGAGAGAGAGAGAGAGAGAGAGGGAGAGAGGGAGAGGGAGAAAGAGAGAGAGAGAGAGAAAGAGAGAGAGAGAGAGAACGAGGAGGAGAAACACCATAATTCAGGTGGCACAAGGACTCTTTGTATTTTGCCTAGTTTCTCATGTGTGGGCTCGTCAAATCGAACAATAATTAGACAGTGATCATAACAACTGGCGAACAACTGACGCAAATGAAATCATTGCAAAATATTATCTATGTCTTCCGAATGACTTCTATGGCATTTTTTAAGTATATACTCGTGTTGTTTAGTGATTTATTGTTATCATAGACGTCCATGTTTGGCCATTAGAAGATGAATATCATGTACTCTACAGTTGATGTGGCGAGTGGAAAAACATGTTTTGATTCAAAACAGTATTGTTTAATTTTTAGGGGAAACTTGAAATTGTGTCATTACGCAATAGCGCTAAATAAAAAAGCTCTACATTTTGTGCGTTATTGCAGTTCTTTTACATTTGTTACATAATGGTTAATTGGTATTAAAATTGCAGCGTATATTATATTACATTTCCAATAAGCGCACACAAAACGACAAGTATGTCCATTTAACGTCAGCCAGTGTAGCTAACTTATGTTTCTCGGATCAATGTTTATAACCAGTATTTACCAACCCATCTACGAGGCTGGCAATCTCTACATATACCTTATTAATGAAGGTGAATTTACCTTTTTGTCAAATTGTCATAGAAAGTTTTAACCGTCCAAGCGGGTTTCGAATCTTACCTCCTAACGAAAACATTGATTCCATATCTCGGTTACTAAGTTCAAATAAGAAATAAGTAAGCAAATCATATGCAAGACTGATCAAAAAGACTGTTCAATGAGTGTTTGAGGTATTCACAAGTTCACAACTTTAAAGCTGATTGATGTACTGGAAATCGTTCCAAATTCATCCCTGTATTTTCTCACGCGTTCTTTAGCAATTCGGTTGCTATGATACGGTCAGAAAGAAACATTTTAATACTTCTTGTCTCCCAGATAAAACTTCAGATAGTGTGCAGTCTTGCTCCGATCATTTTCTCTATTTTATTACTTAATTATGTAAGCAGTCGGAAATATTACATAATTTGAGGCTAGTTTGATTGTTCTAGCCTTGGACCAAACAGACATTTTATACTAATCTGTAAACCACGTGATGTCTCGCCACGTGACCCTCACTCTCGCGTGTTTTCCTTCTTGATTACCAGTACAATGGTGTTCCTAGATTTTTATAACAAGTTTGTTTGTACTTTGTAGTTTGCAGCTCAAAAATATTTCAAAGTTGAAAGTGTACCAACATAAACTATGTACTAAATACTTTATATTTATACTCCCAGCCTCCCACCTCCTTGGCCTTTGGACAGCGGACTGTGAAATGACACAAACAACAAAAAAGAGCGCATCGAATCATTTTAAAACAAAAATACATTAATTTTAGAACAAAACAATTGATAAACACAAGCTACAACAAGTAAAACTAAGTTAACAAAATTGTCAAATGCTAAAGTTTTGAGGAACTAGATTTCTCTGAAAAGTGACCGCAATCTTAAGTATCTCAAAATGAAAAGGTGCAAGCAAGCATATTAGGGACAGCGAGAGTAAAAACACAGACCTACAACACAGCCAAAAAGCTAAGAGGGAGATGCTTAATTCTATAGATTTGTTATAGCTGCCCGGCTAGCTCAGTAGGTAGTACGCAAGTCTACTGATCGAGGGGTCGTGGGTTCGATTCCCGGGCGGGGCATACTTTCGTGGAGTTTGGTCATGAAATTATTTCTACGGCCATTGTCCCTCCTACCAATGATATTTAATTATATAGGACAGTTGTCAGTCACTGACGAAAGTATGCGCCTTTCTAGGAGGAGTGAATTGGTTGACTGACCGCCGTTATATGACCTATAAAATGTGTTGGTACGGCGTTAAACCCAACAAAACAAACAAACAAAACAATAGATTTGTTATCAAGGGATCGCTACAAACAAATAACAACACAATATATTAAAGGTTGTCCGCGCTGGAACGGTCAATGGAAAAATAATCTGAAAGAAACCTTAAGAATATGAAAAAAATGGTGTATCAAATGTCATTATGGGTGTAGTAATTGTAAAATTTTAGTTACACTTGATCGAACAAACCCGAATACCTAACATCAAAGACATGGACAGAACTTCTGCTGAATGTGTTATCATTTGAGACAAAACCGTACATAGCTTCCATACGTATAAACGAATATTCTACCCGGCGTATCGCTTAGTAAAATACTGTTTGACTTGTATTCTCATTTCAACCAATCTTATTATCTGACTACTCGATGCTCCTTCATATTTCCACTACAGTCAATGGTCGTAACCGAAAAGTAACCATTGTCTATATATGGTCGTTATTGAAAAATAACACAGATATTGAGAATAGACCATTTCTAGAGGCGATCAAGGTCATATTAACCGAGATGTAACCTGTGTAATTTGAAACCTGCTATTATTTTTCTGCCACAAGAAAGAAGAGCAACGAACTGCATTGTGGAAATGCTTATATAAAGAATATGGACATAATATGTTTATCTTAAATTTAAAGTCATTTGTACATTCTCAATGTGTCATTTTACTCACATTGAGTACACAAATATCAAACAGACAATTTTTAAATTTCAGAATTACAACATGTGTGGTCAATCTTCTAGATACAAATAAGTAATTACTCTCATAACTATCACTATAGATAAAATCACGTTTAAAGTATATATTGACAATACATTGTACACTCATTATCATTGATATAAACCATAGTAATCACGCGTAAAATATACTATGTTACATTTATTTATTTTGTATTAACTATGTCATTGATTTTGTATATATAATTGTATATCTTATATATATGTTACTACTCTCCAGATAAGGAGGAAATAAAAGAATCGAATCTGTATCTGTATATCAAGAAAATCGGTATTGAGAATAAACCGTTACTGAGAGGCAACCATGACCATTACCGAAGGGTAAAAGTTATTTTAGACGTGACCATTTTCAAAGGTTTCACAGTAAGCTATGT
This sequence comes from Mactra quadrangularis, assembly GCA_025267735.1. Taxonomy (NCBI): domain Eukaryota; kingdom Metazoa; phylum Mollusca; class Bivalvia; order Venerida; family Mactridae; genus Mactra; species Mactra quadrangularis. Next base: position 24,756,465 of record CM046306.1, on the reverse strand, counting down.
TATACGTTTTTCTACGGTATTATAGAAATTACAATTTCCTACTTTGGTCTCTTAATGAAATGTGGTCAATATAGTTTAGTATATAAAGACCAAAAACAATGTAATAGTTAATTGACACACTCCAAGAAGTCTCTGTAGACATTACTTTCACAGCTTAATAGATCTCCGGAGAAGACTGTCTTCATTTACAGGCAAACATAATTTGAATAAAGCGATTATCGCTGTTCCTAATGTCTCGTTGTTTTTCTTAGTGTCTCTTTTTAGAATATATGTCCATTTTCTATATATAATCACGATTACAGTCTTCTACATAAATTGGTCTTGAACACTGAGGAGTTATTATTGGATGATTATTTAACAAGCTTAATTGTTTCTCTGTTTTTAGTTTTTTTCATGTTATTTTTGTTTTTGTTTCTGAAAAATGACAAAGAGTAGAAATAATAATTAGTGTTTGTGTCACGGGTGTTATTAACCTTTTAAATAAAAGACAGCAAAATGATCTTTGTTTTGGTTGCGATAAACGTCGTTGCAACACATTGTATAGGTCATATCACGGCAGTCATTCAACCTAACCACCGTCCCCAAACTCCCCGCAGTGGTTATCTCCCTTTATCAAATCAATAACCACTGCCACCACAAGTAAAATTCGTCCCTCAGAGAGCCGAAAAACTTTTTTCATCTTTTCTTTTACAATTCAATATTTTCAATAAATTTGGTCTTCTCTTAGTAAAATATGATGTTCAAAGTACATAAAGGGAAAAAATAAATAGTATGAATAAATAACTTGTAAAAAAACAAGATTAATTACACCCTGACACCGGTTACCTAAAGTGCGTAAAATTGCATGAATAACAAAATGTTACGCAAAGTAAATATTAAATGGATAATTGCACTTATTTTAGTAATCTAATTTATAAATGTTATATTATTCAGTATCATATACATATAATTTTATCATAGATACTTAAGATTCTCAACAAAAGCATCATGTAAGCAGCGTGATATGGACCAAGGACCCTATTAGGTGGACACCGCAGCTCATTCCCGACCTTGCTCACTTTCCGTTGTAATTTATTCATGAATTAACAAATTTTGGTACTTAATGATATATTTCTATTTAATTCATCTTATTTCTTTGGCAGTACTTGTAAATCAACCACATTTTCATCATTCAATGTTACTTTTCGCTACTTTACGCCTAACACATTTTAGGCTTACCGTTATTGCTCGTTTAAATTTAAACATTAGTCACATGGTACTACTTGCGTCACGTGATTCATGTGAAGGCAGTGGTTAAAGTAGCAACGCGTGACGTAACCGCTGTGAGGAGTTTGCACCGTCCCTGGAAAGACTACATCACTGGATTTAGCTATTACCGGTTACTAAGCGCATACTTCTATCAGTAATAGAAAAATGCCCTAAATTATTTAGAATAAGGATCGAACCTACGACGCCTCTATCGGTAAACTTGTTTGCTATCAAATGACATAGCCAGACTGCTCATTTTGTTTCAAAAATCACTGTAACTTCATTTAATATGAGGGCGTTGGTTCAAGTCAAGCTCCCGGTGATGACTATTAGTTAAAGTAGGAGTTGCTTAAGGATAACGGAAGTCCTTAACTGGTTAATACAACTGTTAATTCGATTATTCCTCGTTTTAATTGTTGTTATTATCGTTTAACTGTCTCAGCCACAATAACAATTTCTTTAATTTCATTTCTATAATAGTCAATTACCAAAGACCTCAATCATAATTATAAATTTTAGTATCTATGTAAGTGGTTTTAAGAGCCGTGTAAGCGTTCTAATGAGGCGGTTACCATGCCTACAGAATGTTAGTGAACTTTTCTTTACTTCTTTTAATATTTATTAAAGTACATTAAAAGAAAATAGTCAATTTTTTTTTCAATCAGTCAACTAATTATAAGTACAAAGTGATTCCGGTTATTTCCCTTTATTAAATCAATAAATTATAGTAGCAACGCGTGACGTAACCGCTGTGTGGAGTTTGTGATTCGACAAGTCGGAAATTTTACCTAACCAATACATATAAGAAAACTACGATATCATTAAAGTGAATGTGTGACAAAGGTTCCAATAAAGGAGGAGAAAATAGTTATTTCTTTATCTATTTCTTATTCTGTATCAACAAAGACTACAGTTGCATTTATTGATGTAAACATTTGAGTTTATCAAGTCTATGTGGAAAGAATTACATTAACAAACGTAAATTGGTTGATTAAATAAAGCATCCTTGTTTCCCTTTTTGACTTGGGATAATTGATGGTCAGCTCAAATATCATGGTCATTTAACGGATATTAGCTCACCAAACAAGCTTTCTGGACCCTTGTATATTAGCCAGTACACACTCACTCTCCCATCAGGCCGACAACTTTTCCACACACCCTTATTAATGTATGAATTTCCTTCCCTATTTGTTTGTTGCGTCCTTTTATGACAAAAATATATCCCAAAACATCCCTCGTTTTTGCTTTTGACTGAGTGGTTGGTCTGTGGTTTTTACTGTTGCTTTTCCTAAAATGTTTGCTTAAGACAATTGAGTTTGGTGGTTGTAATAACGGGACTGCACTGCATAACATGCACACAAATGTAGTGTCAACATCATAGAATGTCTTAAAAATAACATATAGTAATTAAACCGATAGATAGATAAGAAAGATTTTCTCTGAAACGTATACTTAATTAGCTTTCAAAGGCGGCATCAGACTGGTTTCTTTAGCTTTGATAATCTTCATTTCTAAACCAGTATACCAATTTAATTAAATCTGACTGATTCAATTAGTAAAAGGACTTATTCTGTGCGGAAATTGTATCGTGATGTAATCCAATCTATATATAGATAAAAAGTAGACATTTTTTGGTTTTACATAAAAAGAACCAATAGAAACATGATATAATGTCATCATCACGCAACGTGATTACGAAATACTATGAAATCTTCCTGAATGGCCGGATGGCAATATATACCACATTTTAACAACATTTCTGAACAAATCACCACTCTATTTTTTCAATTAGTATATTTTACTTCCTTCAACAACCATAACTCTATAAAGGGCCATTCGGCACTTTGCGCTTTTATGACTTTGACTTTTCAGAAAAAATGTTTTATATAGGTTTTTGGTAATATAAACATATCAGCAAACTTAACATTCAGAATAATACCTAGCCCAAAGCATTTTAAATTCAGTCTTACCCCTTCCCTATATTTGTCAGTGTATCCTTTTTATTGATTGTACGCGGTATACTAATTTTTAGTTATTTGCACGAGGGTATCTCTGGACTGTAGGTTTTCGGTACTCCTTACTCCTCTACAAGGGTCTTCTCCAAACCAGAGGACAATTAATATTATTGTCGAATATTCATGGAAAATGTGATCTGTCACAGAACGACAAGGATTCGTACTGAGGTTGCAATTGACGAAATTCAAAAGTTGAACATTAATAAACCAATAGACCACTGTTTTGGCTACAAGCTACAACACGAAAAACGTCAAATTTTTACTTCAAAAAAAGATATTTCATTAATATTCAAGTCAAGAATGGCGACGTTAAAATGTGCAAAGATTTTGTTGTTAAAAACATTTTTTGCCCTGCTGGCCTTAAGTAAATTCATCAATGCCATTAACAGTTCAGATTTCCTGAAAATGGATCGTCTTTAAATCACATCTGAAATTTATCAGAATTCCTCTCTTACTCATAGTAAACAGTGTTATCTTCTAGAATATTCGTTTCAAGCGTTTGCGTGACGCAGATTCGGCAGACCTCCAATCGAAACATTAAACAATGCGCTACAGTTGAAAGCTATTGTCAATTTTCAAGTATCATTGTACCGTAAATGTCGCCAAGTAAGCTCTAGTCGTTATCAAATAAACCAATAAACAACGCGTGAGCTTGATGAATTAGTTTTGGTCGACAGTGATCCACGCCATGTAAGATGCCAACAGAAAAATCCGAACACAGTAATCAATGCGATTGCAGCGTTCTTCCCAAGTTCATACTAAATTCGGAATTCCGGACTGGTCTGGAATCCGTCAAATCCGGTATCATGAAAGAGTATAGCTGTGAACATGACAGTTAATATTGTGTAAATTGCCAGTCATCTTACACTAGTTGAGAGCTCAATTGAAGTTGATGTCGACATTTTTAAGAAAAAAAGTTATCTTGTCAGTCAATGTGATATTAAAACCTGACGCATAATGTTTGGCAGATATCTTAGTGAGATTGAATTGACATTTGACAGAAACGTGGAAGTGATTCAAATGATCGTGAAATAGTATAGTTTATTCAATTGTCAGGGACAAATATTAACATTGTTTGGCTTAAAATGTCGCTTGCATTGAATGACAAGGTTATGCTGCGAGGTCAAGCATGGAAACAGTTTTAAAAAACTCTAGCGTTAACTTTTAGCTTTTTATGATAAAGAAGAAGTCGAGAAAAGGGGCATTACAGAACTTAATTAAAACAACAAGGCAAGCATGGTCAACGATGTCCAAGACATTATGTCTATCTTACTTCGAAATATATCAATTTGCTTGTTTAATTGCTTTGTAATAACCAAAACTGAATATCAAAACATCATAAGCGATTTGAAATCCGACATGTAAAATCCGTGTCCGTTTCCATACCTCTCAAATTTACCGAGAACGTTCAAAAACAGAGCTTAGACGTTTTGCAAAATGTTAATACCGCGTATTAAAATTGAGATACGGTAAATGCAGAATTTGTGCAAGCTAATCACTTTATTATGCGAGAGGGTGAAACAAATAATCTAAAACTTCAGGATTATGTTTTCTACGAGTCTTGTGGGATACATGAGAGTTTTCTTCATCTTCTATTAAATTGTAAAAAAATCCAAGAGATGCATGTTTAGATTAACTTGCACTAACCATGTTAATCTAATAAACAAAGTTCACAGCAAGTTAGCGCAAACAATGTTATAACATTTAGCTGAAGCTAGCACACGTTTTATTAATTATCTTTTATCAAATTGTTTTGCCTCACAGTTTTGAAATGCTAGAAGATTCTTTTGGATAAAATGAACCATAATATGGATGAGAGTTTTGAAAATTGTTTGTCATAACCATGAATCAGGAGTTGTTTACTTGTTATAACCATAATTGTCATGGCAACATGCTATGAGACAAAAGACAATGTAATTTAGTCATTGTATTACATGCACTCGATATTGTATCAATTTTATCTGTTATAGCTAAAGATGTGTGGTCTTTGTCGAGAGTATTGTTAATTGCCAAATGCTTATTTAATACCATATGACCTTATAAAGATGTTTCCAGAAGTAAAGCCTCCAAAAAGGCGGATCGAATGTGGATAAGTTGTTAAATTCTATAAAATATGTAGCTCCATCAAGAAAGTGTAAACAATTGCATATAAACTATACTTCTGGTATTTGGACTCCAACCCATCGCACTCCGTGGAAAAAATATAGAAGAAGTATTTGTACCAATTGACGTTTTGTCCGCACTACTAGCTCATTCGGTAGCAAACAAGTGGACATGAGCTAACTTCTCAGCTATTCTTTCTCCTGCAACTGATTTTGATTTATGTAGGGGAGTTGTTAGTTACAGTATATGCGCTTAAAGTAACTTGTTAACAGCTAATTCCAGAAATTTAGCATTTCAGGAACAACGAGTTAGTTGATTTGAACTAATAAACGTGTTCTTATGGCATTACAACCAACGAAGATACATTTTCTGTTTCGAACGTCATTAGCCTTTATGATTAGATCGTCTAGTAAACAACATCAATATCTTACATAAATGATTGTATCTCAGTGATATAGCAATGTCTGCCAAAGGGCCTCAATTAATTTATACTATTGATTTATATATATTTCATTTGACAATTGCAGACACATTTTACCTTAGGTGATCTCTTTATATCTAAATACCATCTTGTATGATAAAAGGTAGTCTGAATTTCTAAGCATTTTATCTTAATTATTATGTTCCTTGAAATCTGTGTTGTTCCGAACTTCATGGACGTCTTCTAAGAATCTGGCATTATTATCTTTTTCACTAGAAGGTACATCAAGTTCACCAGATGCTTCCGGCTAAATTGGACGTTTTTTTCACAATTCCAAATCAAATGGACTATATATAATTGTCCACTGAATTTTACGTAGAACCTACTAGTGCGAAACGACATTAAATTCAGATCAAATATCAAAGTTTATTGCATCATGAGGTCACGCTGGTTTTCCTTCACTAATAATATTTCATCGCATGATATCTAGTAGTAATGTTTGATCTTTTTCATGAATTTGATTTTTATGCATTCTATCTATGCATATTCTATTCAGCTTTTTACTGCAATCGGCTCACCAAAAACACTTTATCTGTAGAAACCAATGCATATGTACTCTCTATTCTATATAGAGGGCCAAAACATTCGCATAATATAGAAAAAGGATGACATTATTGCCACAGTCATGTTTGCGGAAGGCTGAACCAGCTTCGAAAGTAGTAGTAGGCATTCTAAACATAATGAAGTGTGGCATGTTAAGTTGATATTAAGCATTCCTTTGGTATAGAATAAACATTGCACAACAAAGACCTTTATTAAAGACATTGTAGTTTGAACTTTCAACACGCCGACAACAATTACAGATGGGATCTTACAATGAAACATTTTGAAATATTTACACCAAATCTCTTCTTATACAATCTTCCTAGAATCAACATCATATAGACAAAATTTTATCTATATGCATGTTGTGTCAGATTTTATTGAAGTTTAGGGACCTACGGTGATGAAAAACAAACAATTCAAACTTGTTGAGAACATTGATAGCAACGCGGTAGAACTGTGTCTATGAGATAGGATAGTAAGACACAATTCAAATAAAAACCAAATCCTGCTAGTGAATGTGTTCAAAGTTATCAAAATGAACGCTTTTTAAAGTATTGAGTAAATTTTATTACGTGGCAAATGTTAAAGGTAAAGTTTTCCTTGGACATCAGACAAATAGGTTTCCGTCACCCTTTGAAGATTTTAATTTGTTTAGAGTGAAGTATGAAACAGATTTACACCGTCCACGCGGGAATCAATTAACATCCTGATGAAGTGAATCATTAATTATGGTCCCACTTAATACTAACCTTTGAAAACAACGTGTAAGCGTTGAATCACACAAGAAAACAATGAAAAGAGTTTAAGGATAACATACACTAGAATGAGACCTGGAAAGAGATAAATTTATTTAAACTTGTAATATTTCATATTTAGCCAAGTAAATCAGTAAACTTTACATGTTTTGTAAAAACTACGAGTACTTATTGATCCCTATTTTAGACAGACCATTGAAAATGCAGACAAATTATCACAGAATGAACCCTCGAGATTGTCTACTGTATATTTGCCTTGACTACCGAGTACATCTAGCCTATGACACACTGTCTCAATTCTCTAATTTTATGGTTTACTAAATGTCATTCTATATACAGTGTATAGCTGATTATATTGAATCACTTCGGGATATAAGTGTTAATTTTATATATAACAATGTCTGCAATATTAGGAAATCTAGTTTTAAGGCAAAGTTTAATTGCTTTTACAAGATTGAGGTCTTAAAGTGAAGCATTTGGTGATACTATTGGAAAACATTGCATGACTTACATTACTTAACATCCAAAATATTGTGTTCTCTGTTTTATGTACATTTAGTAATTTTATGATTGCTGCCTATATTTGTGACAGAATTCTAGATATTATTTGAACAGATTTCAAACTAAAAGATTTGTCTTTTGAAATCAAACACGTATTTAAGAACTTGTCAAATATGTCCGGATGTGCAGTAACATAAAATATATAAATGATGATTTCATAGTAAATATAACACTATACACTTTTCAAGGCGATGCATATGTAACAAGCAACTTAACTTGTTTTAAGTGAGTTTAACGCTGTGGTCACACGTTGTATAGGTCAGTGTGCAATTTATATAAAAACAGTCATGATATTTAGTACATGTACCAAACGTGTAAAACTAAAGTGCACAATATTGCATCACCAACTATTTTAAAGCCAACATTAAGCACAAATATCTTATATTGTTATACAGCCTGTGTTTCAGACAGACTATATTCAAACGATTATTGACGTAAACGTCTTGTATCAATATGTTAAGACATTAACAATCCTTCAATCAGACCAAAAGCAGACGATAAACTTTTGCCATCTTGATAACTAATACAATAGATCTAGAAGTTGGATTATCATATGTGCTAATGAAGGTACTAGCAATGAAATACAAACAAAATATAATACCATTTTTTGAATAATCGATGATTATTATATCATTTGTCTCAGTCATCGTACTGTCGTGAGATGTATGGACATTATTATACATTCATATATTCATGGCTACCTCTAGAACCAAATAATCCATCCATCTTTGCCATTCTAAAGGACAATACCTTTGTCAGGCTTAAGACAGGGCTAGCAAAGACAAATATAAATTATTTTAATTGACATTTATACCCTTTCTCATTTATGTCTAGATTCAATATCATTACATTCATTATTCGAGGTTAATTTATGGTCACACGCATGTAATGCATCTGCTAAACTAGATAAAGGTAGACTCACTTTCTATCGGTGCACGAGAACATTGCTACCATGACATGATTAAATAAGGGTCAATACACTCTAATAGGTTATAGTTCCACATATTCTGGAACCATGTCTTCTTTTGTCAACATAAAAATGCTAGTATTTTCTTTACTAAGCAAACAGTAATGTTTACAAAAAGTATCACAGGCAAATAAGTCATTAAATGACTAGTTCAAATGTCTCTCCTGAAAGAAATTTATTAATTTAAAAAATGAAAGGGTCGACTACTGAAATCAGACCTACTAAGGTATACTTTTGATTTTATCTTGATCTTCATGGAAACTTATATCTAATAATCACCAAATACTCACAATCTTCTGAAAAAACAAACGCAATCTTATTCTATTATCTAATGTGTGTTATCTTAATGTCACACGAGTTCAATGCACGTCAACTGCAAATGACATGTAAGGTAAAAAGGTTTATTGGTCGCACTAGGCTCTTGATTATTACCGTTAAGTTCAATTACCGTAATTCCGAAGATCATTTGATTTATTTTGTGTAAATATGTTATTACTCTAAGAAAACATTATCGAACGATGAACTTGTTGTTGGAAAAAACGTACTCATGCAACTAGGTGTAAATCAGTGCAAATATGCTATACAATTGTTAAATGTTCGTCTTGAACACCTAGTGGAATACTACACAATAGGTTAGTCACTAAAACTTTGTATGTAATTTGGTTTCGTTTGCTTTTTAGCTGCAAAAATGCATAGTGATTGGTTTTTTTAAACGTTCTGAAGTATTATGTTCCGTCGGCTGGAATGAATAAATTAATAAAGAGGTTGGGAATTCGATTTTTGAACTACTTTTCTTCGTAGAACTTGGTCATGAAATACAATATAGCCGTACAACAACAGGTAAGGCACTGATGCAGATAAATACTTAGTACTAGTTCAATGTTTAGATACAGAACCACAGTGGATACGTCGGCTGATCGTCGCGATATGACTACAAACGTATCGATCAAACGACATAATGCATCATATAAAACAAACCTTACTAAATCTAATGACAATAAGCACATGCACATGTTCTTACTACAAAAGTAGAAATGATTTACTCAGAAATTTATCCTCATCATTTTCTTGTTTGATGAACGACTCTGCAATAAATTTCTGAAAATAGATCTGAATTGTTTGCCCTAAATTGGAGTAACATAGTTTCTAAATGTGATTTAGGGAGATAAATATATTTCAATGATTCAATGAGAATCCCCTAGCTATTAGACTATACAAAGGAAACCTAATAAATATTGACTTTATCAAATGATAAATTTAGTATCCACGCAGACAACATTTTTCTTCATTATATCGGTTAGAATAGACTTCAGAACGGATGATATTGCCTTCCAGTGGCTTCATGTCATCAAATGGATTATTTGCCTTGTGAAAAACATCGATATTGAAACACTCGGAATTTGAAATACCGTACCATTTACGTATATAAGTCCGACTGAAAAATAAAACAGAGATCCGTCTTTTTTCTCTGAACGGCTATTGACCTTTATTCTCTTCCAGACAAATAGAACGTTGTGTATTACATTATTTGTATATATTTTTAGAGAGTATATAAACACCCACGCCAATAGTATTGATTGTAAAAGAAATAATCTGTGTATTTTTCTAGGATGAATTATAATTAAAACAAAACTGGAAATTCAATCTAGGACAAGAAGAAGTCGATACAAACAGCACTTTACAGAAAAATTCCAGAAATCTTAAAACATTAGAAGAAGGTAAAGACTGCTGTCCAAAGGAATGTGTTAAGTGCTGTCCAGATAAACGCCATTTTCAACGATTTCCAATTATTACATGCAAGTATTGATAACAATAAAAATCTGTAATCAAGTGCATCAGAAATGGTTTCGACAGATATCAGTCAGACTCATAAGTATGAGTTTAAAAGTGTACCTAGTATTCACAGGAGCTTCCCGAGCACTAGGCTCTCTTCTTCAAGCTACCGTTACACTTACGTATGTATTTAAAATTAAATTCTAAACTATTTTGCATCTTCCTACCAATAGTTCTATTTATATCACATTTAGCTGACTGGGTCCTGAACAATCAAATTCATTAAAATATTTGTTTCGTGTCTGTGTCGGACAGCCTTTGATTCACACGTAATGTCAACTTAAGGAACATTTATATTCAACGGTTTGTTTGTCCTTAACCCAATTTAAGAAAACTTGTTTAAATAAAATCAGTCTACAGTGGTATTTCCAAAAGTTATAAAATCGATAACAAGATGTCTACTTACATCAATTTTGTCACTTAAGTTTTGTGTATATGCAATTGTCTAGTATCTAGTGCAAGTTCTTTGTTATAAAATCTTTTGTTGGATTATTGAAATATGCAATGCAGCCTAATCCTATTGAGACCAAACTTTTGAGAAATTTTGTGAAAATCAGGTCTTAGGTTTTTGATCAAACATTCATTGCATGCATATATTTAATAACATAGTTATGATACATCTGCTCTAAGCATATCATCAATCAAGTCTGTCACTAAACGCTTGATATAGAAAGCGATCACGTGGTTATCATTTGCTGCATGCATTCTGTTTCAATATAAAAAGAATAGTGTTTTGCTCCTATTGCAAATATTTAATATAAAGGAATAGCAAAACCAAAATTTTTGTTTACATCCATCGGTAACAAAAAAAGATGTGAAATTCACTGTTTTTGCATAAAAGAAGATTGAATATTTTGTCCCTTTCTCCGGGGCTTCATAAACTGTTGCTTATCATTTGCACACAAAACCAAAAGGCAAACAAAGTAAAAATGGACTTAGTTGGCAACTAAATATAGGGGAAGAAAATGAAATGCCAATTCAACCTGCAACTTGTATTCCCACACCAAATAACTGGCACCATTCGTATTATTCCAGCTGCTAACTTGATTGCCAGCGTTTATTTATGGAACGCGCTTGTTTCGTGCATCGTAATTCATTTTTGGCAATTGCACGTCAAAAACGCTAGATGTTAACCAAGATATCATTTTGAGTCATTACATTCGTACTGCCAAGTGTTTGAACTCTTCAAACCAGCGAAGATTAATCATTCAGCTTCCCTGTCACAGAAAATATTCTCTATCATGTTATTATTACAGCAAATTGTAATATTTAGCTTTAACTTGTTATTTTTGATGAATCACATTGAGAGCGTGAAGGTTATATGAGCGGATGGTTAATATATCATCTTTACAAAATATATTTGCTAGAATGATTAATCCTTCTGGTTTAGAATACTATTTAGATTTAGGTTTCGTTCTAATGCGTTCTGGATAGTTTTAACAGTGCATAAGTTTGTCAACAGAAACATTTGTTATTTTGACTGCCATCCTAAATAAAACAGACACATTGCTTCTCGTTCTATTTAAATATTGTTTCTTAATTGTACTTTAAAACTCCACCAAAGTCGTTTGTTTTTATAACAACTCTGAATTTCATTGCAAAAGGTGTGTGGGTTCGAGTTCAGTTTCTTATCATGACTTTTTGTACGCTATTAGCGTCAAAATTAACACACTTGGTAATGGGTTCCTCTGCTTTACTGTATGAAATTGCTTAGACTTCTATTTGCTGTTAGATGTCAACATAATGAAAACATAATTTTCTCGCGTATTGTCATAACAGTAAAAAGTATTTCAGAATTACAACAAACCCATTTATTCTTGCATTTTTAAACATTCCTTAGGTAATACCATTTCGATTAAGAGATTACTGTACCAAAAGTTTTAATAATTTGGTTGTATTAGAAAGAGAAGAAAAGGGAGAAGGTGAAGGTGAACTATTCATCGCCAATTTCAGCTTCAAATGGCCTAGCGCATCAATTTAAAAAAGAAACAGAACTCTAGTAGTTAAGACATCACAAATACTAGACTTTTTACGCTAAACATAGACATTTGATTTCGGTGCATAATTTCTGCGTCAATGGACAATCTCGATGCATCTGGTTCATCTTGGTAAAAGTTTCATATAAAACTGGGAATATAATTAGACAGTACAATGAACATTTGAAGGAAATAAAATTTGCATTGAAGGAAACATGCATCAAAAATTCCACGAGTATAGTATTACACAAAGGTTTACTAGAACTTAAAATACAGACATGTTATATTTAAAGGAACGTCAGCTGGGACTGCTAGTCTATTAGATCTAAATATCAAATATCGTCTGCAACAAATTGCAGTTAACACAAGAAGGCAATGCTAACATGAAATGTATATGTATCGAATTATGACCACTCAGCATTTTCAATGTTACATACTTGTCTTGGACATTAATTTTACTTTAAACAATGGGTTATAACAATTTCTAAGATATAGGACCATTATCGTTGTATTAAGAATACACGCGATATATGGACGATAGAAATACAAGTATAATGATCATAGTATGTAACTCAATCCATTTAGGGTAAGTTAATGTTGATACTGTCGCTATTGTCATTTACTGTTGTTATGTAGAAGATGAAAATTCATTGGCATATCGTTTTGGGTTCCGCATTAAGTCCCTCAAAGTCAATATAGTGATCATGATTCGAGACAACGGTAATATCGTTAACTGGGAATGGATTAAGATTCACAAGTTCATTTTCACTATCTCTTTGTTCATATTCCGCCAGTACCGACATGGACTTTAAAACACCACAGCACATCGCTAGCGGGATAAATCAAATCTACCAAACATGATTAAAAGGTATATATACAGATCATCAGGGAGAAATCAATTCTTTTGTATATCAAAGGATGGTGGTTGTGTGGCTTTAAATAAAGAAAATTAGCATAAAAATAACATTGTTGTTAATTCCATTGAATGTAATGGTTCATCACCAAGTTTCATTATGTCTTCATTTTGCTTAAAACTAACTCTTGTAAAATGACTTGTTTGGTCCCAAATGGTCCAAAAGGACTTTCAAAGTCGAGATATAGGCAGTATCGTTTAGTAACGCAAGTTTCTTAACGGTAAATTATTAGTTAAACAGTTCCTGTGACAGAGTTCTTATAGAGTGTTTTAATTTGTTTCACTAATCAATTATCCAAAATTAACGAACCAAAACTACCCACAGACTTGTAATTACTGAAACTTTCTCATTACTTGTTTATTAAGAGTCTTGTTTCGAAATTGTTAATTGAATTTGAATCATAAATTAATTGTCCCTCGTCACGCGAGCATTTTAGCGGTCATTTTGTCTCTTAATTTGGTCTGTTTTCATATGAACTCCATGGGGAACGATATGATTACAAATATAACTGACAAATTGATAATCATCAGATTAAAACCTTGGATCAACTTAACGTGTCGTCTGATTACTTGTGATTAATTCCACGTGGTTGAATCATGGACTTGTTCAGAATTGATTGAATTAATGTCATGATTTGCTACGGAATCGACAATCGCTTGTGGAAGCAATTATTCATAACTCTCAGATTGGTTTTAATAATGGATTGACCAATTGATGTAATTGTGAAATGACCACTGGGTTTTAATGATTGAATGGTCACACGCAGATTACATTATGATTATTATCTGCTGTGCGTTAATGGTGGTATCTTTGGTTTGTTCAGCTTATTAACCAAAACAATGAGTCAGCTTTACAAACGCATTAAAATCGACCAATTTAATCTCTTCTACCAAATGCGTAATATCATTATATATCGAAAGGTAAAGTAATGTCATAAACTTCGTATGACACGATAATTATGTCTTTGATTTTTGTCTGAATAATTTTTTAAGAGCATTCATAGAAATAAAATGATAATATTATCCTTGTAAACTTCCGTGTTGGTTATTTCCTACTTCAGCAAACAATCTTGGTGGAATATTTCAACGACCCGCCACCGTTGTAAAATAAACATTACATCACAGTGAAAAACTATTATTTCCTTATTATGTTATTAACTTTATTACGTTTCCTACATTTTAAACAGTGTATATAAAGAGGTTTAAATATTATTCCTGATTGTCTAGGTAAAACAAAGATTAACATGTGCCAAGGCTGCATTTAAAATTATGGTAATGAGTAATAATATCACTAGTTAAGTCTAAATGATAGTTGAAAACGTAGAATAAACTAACATATTTGCTGGGAAGAATAGCTTTAAGATAACTATATAACTTTGTTTAGTTCAATTAAGAATCATTAGGTATTATGTTGAATATTCATTAACTGTTGCTGGAAGTTCTAATTTTATGGGATCGAAAATTACACGTCTATTTGTCTGTTTATTTGGATACTTTGAGTCGCTTATCAACGGCTAATCTTACCATCTATATAATATTTTCAAATATACCTTGAACTTTTCTTACTAGATCGTTTGTGACACTGCGAATACTACTGCAAGAATACTTTTATCGAAGTCTTAGTTGAACTTTAAATCTAAGTCCATTTCGACTTAAAGTTGATGGGCATAATTTGAACGGAGGTTGGAGTAGTTGTATGTTTCAAAGAAGAAGATTTGAGTATTGTGGTGCAACCATGACTTCTTTGTGGGCATTATTTATTTCAAAACAGCAGCAATTTCGATGAATCTGGTGCTAGTGTGAAGATTTAATAAAGTCATATTGTGGAAAAAACTCAATGAGAAGTGGACAAAAGTTGGCCACAGACCCAGAAGCATACATTCAGTGCCTTTGGTTTAGGACCATGCCAGCCATCCAGTTAAGCGTTGTATAGATGAGTTTAAATATACACAGCGACAGACATCAGGAGAAAAGCGTTCAATGACAATCGAAATGATGGAGGCATAAAACTTTGCAAGTAAAATATCTGTGATTTGAGTGTGTCTGGAAGCTACCAGCTAGAGGACTGCAATAAATTGCTCACATTTGATCGAATAGTGTCATTAAATCAGAACACACATTGGGAAAAGCGAATGGATTTATAACGCACCGTTAAGTGTTGCTTCAATACATTATAAAATGATCCAGAAAAACTATTTCCCAGAAATTGTAGGCGATTTTTTCCATAATTCTTGCCATTGTAATACCATCCTTTCTCATATTTTAATCAAAATTCAAATCCAAGTTTTAATATCAAACGCTAGCGTAACAAATCTAGTTATGTATGAACAGAGATTGGAAGCAGATCCTCATCCATGACCAAATACATCGAGAAAACTACAAACCGTGTCAATATGGGCTTAAAAAAGAAGGATGATAATGCCAATGATCAGTCTTTATCAGCAACTATACTAGTGTAGGCTTGCAATATTCCATTATTATTGTATTAGAATATAGTGATTATGTATTTTGTTCTTTATAAGTCATTAAATATCTTGATTCAAATTGATTTCTTGACAAACAATTAAACTAGTCGAGCATGTGTATATGATAAAAGTATAACTCAGAGTAGTGGTAGATGGCTTCTATTATTAAGACGTGATACGGGCTATTGATGGACATTCTAATTAAATACGACGTGCAGACGTGACGCACGGTAATGACGACGGACATACACACAAACGCTTTGGTAGTGAAATTAAAGTTTATACATATTGTGACATACCTTTATTATGGCACCAGAATCATTTGATGATGGGTTACACGTTGATGAACCTTATATGATCTTATTATACGTAATTGTTATGATACAACAACGATATCAGTCTGTGCTATGCTATTCTTAACTTATCCAATTGTTGATGTTGATTTTAATTAAATCAAATATAACATACAACTGTATATGAAAATGTGCAATTACATGTTTCAGAGCTACAAGTTACAGGACTCGATTACTTAAAAAGGGATTAGATATCATTTGCCAATCTCATTAAAATAAGATCTCATATAATACTGTTGTGAAGAAAACGAAGTGTTATAAAGCTTGATTTTAATAAGATAAAATCCAAGCTTCTGTGTCGTCTTCAATTAATAAATTGTGATTTGTCTTTCAAAAGGTCATTTCAAATCTATCTACGTGATAGGAAAAAACAAATGGATCGAGTGAAAAATGTTCCAATAGATTTTAGTTGTGATGGGATTGAGTCAGATAACAAATTTGATAAATCAGTTACTCTTTTATTGTTTTTAATTAAGCAATCAGCCATTTATACACATTTTTAAAAGGTCGTAGTCAACATGGATAAAAGAGTTAATATACATGTATATGTTGATCCTTTGTGAAGTAAGCAAATCTGAAAATATATCAGGAACAGCTACAGGTAATAAACAGACTTTCCGCACAGCCATTACGCAAAGAGGAAGATGTTTTCAGATTTTGAAACTTTTGTTATAAAAACGACGCTACAAACAAAGCAAAACAAGGAACTCGCATTGAAAACTAATTGCCACTGGACTTTCAACCAAGTTCTAGGGTTCACCAACCTTACACTTGTCAAACAGGTTCATGTAAGAATAAACAATAACAATAACAAATGTAACGCTAAAGATAAAATCGATTTGGTTTGGCCTAAAATGATTATTTAAATAAACATTGCGACGTAAATCATAATAATGATCGCAAAAATGAAGATACAAATTAATGTAATGAATGACTTTAATAGCATAGTCCCAGACGTAATGATAATCTTAAATAATGATAAAGTATTAATTAATAAATACGACACGTGCCACAGAGGTATTATACTTGTTATTTTCAAATTATGAAGTCATTATGGGCCAAAGATTGTAGAAATATAGTGTTGTTATCTGAGCAATAAAGAAAGAATCTGTTAATTAATCGGACAAGTAAACATTAAATAATATTGTTTAATGGCGTTGTTTTTATGATATCATGTGTTTATGTTGATTGCAATAACAATTAGTATTTGTGAGAAGTAAATATGTTGAGGACATTAAGTCGCGATAAGAAGGGATACATTGTCAAGATAAGGTAACACATTTTGCGATAATGCGAGTTACATTAATTGTGTACGATAATGAGAGTGTTACTTTTAGCGTGGTGTGACGGCGTAAAACTACGCAATAAGATGGCGTACACTTGGCGCCGCATGACGGCGTATGGCTCCAATGCGGCGAACATTGGGATTTGTAAGACGGCGCATTGCTATTAGGCAGCAAATATTTGGCGTGATAAGACGGCGTATAGCTACTAGACGGCGGACATTTGAAGTAGACGGAGTGTGTATAGTGTGCGACAGGGCTTCGGACATTTTGCGGGATATGCGGAGTATACATGTAGTTGTGTAAAATGTAGTGCATGTGTTAGTTTAACGATAATGCGTGGTGAAGTAGAGGGAATACTTAGGGCATAAGCGTGGTAAGACGGTACATAATTTTGTGATAATGCGGCGTACATTATATCGTAAGCTTTTAAGCCTAATTTACATAAAAGTGTACATAAAGACAGGTATTTGGTGTCAAGACAAAAAAATACAATACAATAAGGCGATGGCATTATAAAGACTCGTTCGTGAAACATTTATTGAAATATAGACCGATACAATGGCCATTAATGACTTGATAATGTGAAATAACAACTGGTTGATTTGATTTAATGGTTTAATGGTAACCATAAAGATATAACAAGTTCCAAGCACTAATAAAAATAAATGTTTATGACATGACAAAGTAAAACATTATAGTTGTTGATATGTTGCAATAAAATTTCATTGTTTATTTTATGGTAGTAAACGACTAGAAAACAAGACATTAAATCATCGTAGTCATCTACAGTTTACGTGACCATATTCTTCAAAGATAGTTGATAACAATTATAAGAAGGTATCATACTGATTGCAAGTATGTGGCAAGCTTTAATAGTATGATTAAAAACCTGTTTTATATACTCGTTGTACATAGATGAGACTTAAATAAATAAATAAATATTAAAATTACCTGCATATAAACGCATGTACAATAAAACATTAGCACAGTTTACAAAATGACAGGCTATACGTCTGTCAAATACTTAATCAGTCTTAAATAATGATGGTTCAATAGTAATTAAATTTACATAAATGGAAATCTGAATATTAGACATAGCACGTTCACCCCTTGAATATAAATAAGAAATAAAAACAAAAAAACTAGGTTAAAATATACGTGTACAGTAAAACCTCTCAACTGTTACTTTTAACAACAATTAAATACAGTTTTACTACTAAGACCATCAAAATCAACGTTCTAATCGCAAATCGTTTTAATATATCAACAAATGAAACCCTGAAAGTCCTTTTTGCCATATTTTCTTTCAATTTCAAATGCATATATTTTACAATACAACACGCACTTCTCGTTTTGGGCGCAGCCTTCTGTCTGCAACTGACTGTTACAGAGATGTTTCGTTGTATATACATGTTTATCTATACTATGACCTTTCAGAAAAAAAAACAACATCAAATCAATAAATTTCTAGGACAACATGCCTTCATGGTGGAAATCAATTAAGATCTAAGTATAGTTAAAAATAACTTAATGTCAATTTGACGTGATAAAAATTCACATAACATGCATACAATCAGAACCTGTCTCCATTCTACGTGACTGATAGGTTCATTAATATGATAATTAGGCCAATCTGGACCTAATTACTTTTTTTCAATCACATTGAAACAGTTGACATTATCAATGTTTATCACGAACATTTGGTTAATATGTCCCATGTTCCGAGTATATGGAACATATCTAAATGCATTTCAAAGACAAGAGGGTATTTGAAGAAGGGAATGATTCATGTTTAATTATATTGATTCTTTAAAAAAGAGTTTAGATGCAACATACAAGTTGTAACTAGGGCACGTAACGCTGAAAGCAAAACGACTGCACTTTCTATGAAAGTAAATTTAAATTAAATTCTTGCATTAAGCCTTTAACAACATTGTATTTTAGCTAAAGACATTACTACGTGTGAAAGGAATACGATGTTTAAATCAGATGCGTTTGGTATTTTGAACATTGCGATGGACGTTTGGTTGAACATGCGTCTGAATTGGCCGATATTTGAGAAGCACTACAGGCGTGTGAAAAACTACCTATTACCCAGCCAAAAACAAAAACAAAGAGAAAAATATGTTTTAGATTTTTAAACTTTTAGTCAAAAGGACACTTCTCACAAATGCCGAAAACAAGAACCTCAGTGTTTTTTGCCTTGGAGTCTTGCTCTGGATCTCTTCCAGAACAATGTTAGTTGAACCGTATGTCATTTGACTAACTGTTGAAAAAGGACGTAAAACAAAAATAATTCAAACACAATCAATAATAACCCTCATTTTTATAGAATTATCAACTAAATCTTGCTTATTTACTTACGCAAAAAGCATGCTCCAATTGTTTTGGGGAAAAATACTTCCCACCGTAATTAATTTCTTCACGTCATGTTTTATTTCGTCATCAATTTATCACGTACTATTTTTATTCGTACCCAGTTTTTCACGTGACTAAAGGATACGCTATATATGGTGGGAATTACTCTTCATTAATTGTAGTAAATCCTTCACTAGTTTTTCTCATTGATGTCAAAACATGAATTATTTATGCCTTAACTATTACTATAACCGTAATTGTATACGTGGTTTATCTTGCGTGTTTACTGAACATTGCCACGTTCTGGCGATATCGCTTCTTCAGCGCCATAAATTTGGAAAAAAATATGAGCAACCATTAGATTGGATTCTCATAGTCACACACCTTGTGAGACTATTGTTTGTTTTATTTCATATAAAATTATGATTTAGAAATCCACTTTGTTGGACAAGGTTGTCAGTGAATAGAGAATCCAAAATGCGATGCTGTTTATGGCCAGATATTAGCAAACATTTTCAGCTGTTCCTAAAACTGAATTCAAGATCGATTTATTTGGCATAGTTGAGCCTGTTTATATTTCAAATGAATTTGCTTAGTAGCGATTGTTTTTTAATAATTTTGCTACAATGTTGCATTGCTTTCTTGTTTTTATGTAGTCATGCAAGTGTTTCTTGCTTTTTCAAGAGTATTCTAGCGTTGATTATTTTTGTGCAACATTGCTAGAATTGCTATCTTTATATAATTAATTGTTTTTATAGAATAGAGCTGCACGTTTTTCCACATAAAGTATATGGAAGCAATACTATTTTGCAACAATCCTTTAAACCATTGGCACGAAAATTACAAGAACAAATGAGTTTGTCAGTTAACACATGAAATAACATAAAAGGATATTTTACAGTTGATAGTCAGTCATTTTACAGCCTGCATCTGACATCTTACTTATATAAATATAGCCTTTTTTAACATATCTGTTCGAAGTACATTGATTTTACTGTCGTATTGACTTAAAGCTGGTCGTTCATAGCATTTAACTTTGATACGAACGTTCATAAAGCTCTTAACTCGTATAAAAACATAATAATTTTAGTGCTATTTGACATACAACATTGAAAAGTCGAGTATAGTATAACTTATAAAACATGCGCTCTTAGTAAATAACAGATGTAAAGCCATTTTTGTGACTTTATCATGTATTTAATCACAATGCATAGGTCAGTCCGCCTAAGAAAGTTAATAACACATTTTACAAACACAATTACAGATACTGACAGGCTTTTTAGACATCAGAAAACTTTAACCAAATCAGTGAGCCAGTAGCTTTAAATGCAACCTGCATTTGACATCTTACTTAAAATAACCATTTTAATACGGATTGGTTTGCAATACTTTGATTGGACGGTCGTAACAACTTAAATGTAAATCACCTACAGGACTGAGTTCAACAAGACCAATTTGTTTTCTCCTCTCGTTTACAAAGTTTCTGGGTTTGTCAGAATCATGACATTCAGTGAAATTAAACGGAAACAAGGATGGAAATCAAGTCTAATCTTGACAGTGGCCGCGGAGATCAGGAGAGTGAATCACGTGATGTGACCAGTGCATGAAACAAAACATCTAGAAATTGTTAATAGCACTGTTTCATGTACATACATAGACGAAAACCTGTGACTAGAACGTTGAGCTATCAGCTATTCACCCTTATATCACCGATTGCAACCCATTGTGCGGCAGTTGGTAGTCATTGACGGAAGTATGCGCCAAGTAACTGCTTAACAGCTAAATCTAGAGAATAAGCCTTTACAGGAACGGTGAGTAGGTTGAATGACCGCCGTAACATAGACTACATAATGTGTTGCTATGGCGTTAAACCCCACCAAAACACTAACCATCTTCAGTTGTTTTATAGTTGATTGCTTATGAGAAGTGGATGTTTAAAGCTGGCCATTAAATGTGGGTACAAGAGTTGAACCACTGTACCATCTTTGATGAAGTTTTCATAGACTGGCTATTGTATAAACTGTTCGTATTATTTACTCTATAATAACAATTGATCGTTTTCTAGGATGTAGCTAAATTGTTTTCCGAGCCATATCTAATTGAGAAATAAAGAAAATGGGGGATATTAAATGTGTTATTCTATACGTCGTTCGTTACTCCCAGCCTTCTAAACAATTCCCCTAACGGTTTTTGGCCATCTTTTCGATAGATTGTTTTATTTGGCTTCATTTGTACATAGGTTTATATACAAAATGGAAACACACGATATATCTATATGTACTTGAGGTCTAAACAACGATAATAGACTTTCATAGATCATTTATCACTGAAACGAGTACTCTTGTAGGATTTTTCTGATGTCTTCTTTACAATGTACAATTTATTTACGCTTGTTTAGTTTTTATTGGCAACCTAGCTTATATTATTCATATAAAACATTTAAACATTTATACTTTTGAGCCTATGCATACAACATTGTGTAAATGCCTTACTGTTCGCGACTTGGCGAGTAATAATAATTGTCCTTGAAAGACATACCGTTCAATAGGATTCTATTATCATTCGGGGTTTGGAATACAAGTATGAAAGCCAAATTGTCTAGTACTTATCTGCACTATACGACGTATGCAAATTTGACGCTAAACCAATTATTTACACAAAAGCGCATTATTTGACATTGTTTTCCATTTGGTTTAACTACAGCACTAATAGGTCCGTGTCCTGTGTCAGGCAAAATACCACGATAACAAACCATAGTGGTGACAAAACCACAACCAAATAGAACTAGTTCTTGCTTCGCTTCTAAAACTTTACGCGCCGCTTTTTAAACATTTTGTTTCTATCTGATACGGCACTAGACGTTCGTTAACAGAATTGACACGGATACCCTGGTGACCTTACGCCACAATGGAACTTGTTCCATAACAAAGACGTAAAAACACGTTCGTTCTCCGTATTATGTAAGCATTGTCTATCCATGATTCAACAAATGCCACGATAAAAGAAATACGAGCAAAGATCAGACAGTGTTTGTACAAGAATTGTTCACATCTCACATATTATACGTCTAAATGTCAATAAAGAATATGTTACAAGAAACATTGTCATGTCTACCGAGACAAAGTATTGTTCACATTGTCTTAAAACTATATTTTATGAGTTCAATATATTGTTCATACGTCAAACTTTAAACATGCAAATTCCATACCCTTCTATGGCTGATTTACAGTCTAGAAAATCTCATCTTCAAATAAAACTTAGTAGATAGATTATAGTTATTCACTCACATAAATATATGGTATATTTATGGCGAGGGGGTTCGCTTTTTTATACTGGGTTTAACGCAGCGGTGTCAACACAATTAAAGTAATTTTACGGCGTACAGCGAACCTAACCTAGCTTTCCTGGACCCTTGTCTATAACCAGTACTCACCTACCCTTCCGCAAGGCTGGACATTTCTCCATATACCTTATTAATGGAGGTAAACTGACATTGACACCAACATACCAGGCGACTGTGGTTTGATTACATGTCTAAGTGTTCAAAAGCTTAGCTTTGCTGTGCATGGTCGTCTCCTAGGACCACACATCCTGACTAAACGTGGGACCAAAATAACCCCCAGTTCATGCACAATTGAATGAACACTGTTCAGACGATGACTTAAAACATATAGCTTTAAAATTGCAATGAAATTGTTCAAACATATGAAGTTTTGCAATAGAAAAGATTGGATCAATATCTTTAGTCTGTTATTATTGAATTACACAAACAGTTCAATGGAAATGAACTGATTTAAATTCACTTTGAGGTAAAAAACATGTGATTGTGCTGGAATTGTTGCTGCAATCATGTATGAGCACATCAAAAGAACGCTGCGTTAATACTTCAGAAGTATTGTAATCCCACGTTGAATGTTGTCTTCTTTTATTCTTAGAACATTAAAGGCCGCACACAGATTTTTTCAACGTCGATGCATGCTTACTGTACGTGAGTGATATATATTATAGTACTAAATATAAAATGTAATGTAATGAATGGTGAGTAACCGCGCATATTTAAACAATATTGCTGCGGTCAGTCGTCCATTTCCCTGGACAGACCGAGACCTTTTGACCAACGCTTCTTACCTAGAACTGAGCGCATTTTTCACCAGCGGCGGCAGGCAACAGCTATACTTGATACAAGGTGGTCGTAATAATGGCCCTTGATCAAAATTCACGAAGGCAAGGACTAAAAATAGCACGAATACAAAACTGAACTAAAAGTAAGATTTATTCAAAGTCGGTGATAATGCTATGTCAATTAAGTCGTGGTTTTTAAAATTAATGATGACTACATGTAAATCATAAAATTATTCGTAAAAATATCGAGACAAAAAATGACATCATTTATATCCATAACATGACATCGCGTTAGTCCTTAATGTTTCACCATAATCCTATTGTTATATTCACACTACATTATACATGTATAACAAGAGTTTTACCATCAGATGAAAGAAAATATGAAGTACTGTTACGCCGTATGATTACATTTTATTCAGTTTTTCAATTGTAACCTGTGATTACTAAATAAAGACCATGTCCTGTTCTATTCTGTTCTAATTAACTCTGTCGGAAAAACTAACCGACTATCTTGGATTCCTTTCTGTTTCATAATCTGTTTAATTTTTCTAAATATTCATTTTAGTAACAGTCAACAATTAAAAATACTCGGAACCATTTTCTATAAAAATATGATTGATAGAAATTCTGAAATGATCTCCTCGGTTGTTAATTTGTTACGGAATTCAACGGAAATACCCGATGGTTTACGATGGTATCATTAAAAGCAAAAGTAGTCTTAACACCGTACAGATTGAAATACTGTGGTGACTTATCTATGTAAAATCACTGCTTGTATTGTGGAACGGATGGCTTAAAGGTACTAGTTCACGGATTTGGTCTTTTTTTCCATATTTTCAAAGTATAGTTCACGGATTTGGTCTTTTTTTCCATATTTTCAAAGTATAGTTCACGGATTTGGTCTTTTTCCATAGTTTCAAAATATAGTTCACGGATTTGGTCTTTTTTCCATATTTTCAAAGTATAGTTCTCGGATTTGGTCTTTGTCCATTTTTTCAAAATATAGTTCACGGATTTGGTCTTTTTTCCATATTTTAAAAATACCATTCAGCGTCTGCAATTGGGTCAAAAAAATCCATTCTTAATATCTTAAGACAAACAGACATATAGGTTGCAAGACATATACAATGAAAGCTACTAAATTCCCTTAACATTATCTATACCGTTACATACGGGGTAGATTTTTACAACATGAAACACCGTCATTTGTATAGTTGTACGTCAATTTGCACTAAAATTGTCATTATCAGAACACTACTTTCCTGCTTTCAAAAATGTGTACATACAATTTTGATAGTTATAGAAAAAGTTGATATTTAAGTTGAAATCTGTGAATGGGTACCTTTAACACCTTTTACAGATAGTGAATAAAATATAGACTGATAAAAGTTCCCGGAAGGAAGATCTTTATACCACACTGAGAACGAAATTGAAAAGCAGCGAAATATTTTGATATCGTGCAAATCTAACAATAATTTTCTGTAATATTGTTTGTACTCTTGTGTGATGATGTTTATATTCTCATGTGATTTTCATGTGATTCTTATAAAATTGTAATGTTTAACTATCAAGACCAAATAGTAATAGGTTTTGATACATGAGAACTCTAAAGGGAATTGAATCCGGAAAATGAAATAAAAAAATCTAGGATATTACAAGCCTGATATCAAGGATATATATTTTTCTGATCTCGTGCGCGTATTGATACTTGGCAAACCAAACCATATATGTGTTAGGAAAATAGTTCCTGATTTGCCAGGATTGAAAAAAATGAATGCTTCAAAAACGAATGATTGTACTTTATCAAATATTCTTCCCGATTATTAATTCATTGTAAAGCTCCCGACTTATGACGAGTGCTTCGGTAAAGATCGTTAGTATTCTGGCGTTTTCGACTGTTGGTAAAAAAGTAAATACTCGTGAGTTTTAGGTTGTTCTTCCTACAAAACTGATTGAGCTTAAGTGTCAATGTTATAACCGTGAATACTCGTGAGTTTTCGACAGTTAGAATGTTTATAAAAATGATTGAGACTAAGGGTTATTTTCTCGGTGGTGGTCGTTTATAATCGTGAATTTTCGTAAGCACTGATGAGCATATTTTTACTCCAAAGCTACGAATGTTAGCGTTGAGACTAAGGATAAGTGTTCGGTATTGATTGTTTACATTCGTGCATTTTCATGAACATTGTTTAGTACATATTTGAACAAACAGTTTCGAAATGTCTAATTCTAAGACATACTACAGAGAAAAGTCCACAATTATGTCTAAACAAAAAAGATAATGTCAAATGTTAGGTATGCGTGCAGATAATATACCAATTCAACACTAGTGTTCTCGGTTTTTAAAATACACACCCATAATCTAATTTTCAAAATGATTTCATGGGGGAGTACTGTTGAGGAACACGAACACACCCTAAGCAATATTTTCTTGCAATAATTCTAAGCAATATTTTACAATTAAATGCATTCCTCTTAGAACTAGGAAGAAGTATTTAAATAAAAAATAATATATACCATAAACTATCAAATAATATATAAAAACTTTTATACTCTAGTGTTATTTTTTGTTGCGAAATATTCCATCGAATTCTAGAAATGAAAACAGTAATTGTGTATTTGTCTCATGATAGATGAACGCCTGTCTAGAAATGCAGACGCTACTCTTCAGAAATATGCAAGAAACGTCCAAAAACTAAAACAACAATTATTTCAGCTAACAGTTATGTAACGTAAATTGATGCCACTTACCATATATTTCAAATTCCAATAACATTGGCAAACATTTGAACTGTTTTTTTATTCTATTTTAAAGTGAATGAATTTATATCCGACTACATTTATCTATTTATGTAATCTATTTATATATAATTTGACATATTACATTAATCTTCATCTGTCGTTCGTTCTCGTACCCAGAGTCTAGTAGGATTCTCAATACTAGCGTAACTAGTATTGAGAATCCTACTAGACTCTGGGTACGAGAATGCTGTCGTTGGGCTAAATCCTATTTTGGATTAACAAATTCACATTTACAAATGGTAAACCGGAACAGATAAAGATGGTGAAAATAGTAGGAAAAAAGTTATCTGCACAAAAACTGAAATACAAATGAATGTATGAACATATCGTTGATTATGTAATCATCATCTGTATTTGTTACTTAGTAACAACAAACCGGTGTTACAGTCGAAATATGTACTTGAATTTGTTAGATATCGTAGCACTAAATATACAGCCAACTATATCCCCTGGGAATAACAGCGTTTATGATATACTTTATTACTTGACCGAAATGGTTTTACGGCTAGTAGTTTTGTGAATTCTTACCAAATACTAGCCTACAGTTGACGAACTAATAATTTAGTCTAGAAAAATATTTTACCGATATTTTTGCATGCTTGGGTTCCATTTTGCTCTTCATTATCACCGGAACGCTTGAACATAGACGTATTAGACGCTTGCATGTTTAGGCGTCCAAATTGCTAATAAACGTCTTGCATCATAAGCCATTTTCCATAAATCGTTATTTGTGCATGTCAGCTTATTATTTTTCATATCTTTATAAACGCAATACCGCAGGAAACCTTACGTCTCAGTTTTGATATAAACTTTGCAGACATTTCCAAGCGTTTAATGATCAAGATTTTATGATGGCGTTTTGTGCAAGTCATAATTATTTAGGAGACTGCAGCACGAGTTCATTTATTAAGGAAGACATCGGGAGATTATTTAAGAAGAGCTAAGACAAACTTAGAGGTATATATAGTTCTTTATTCGGCAGTAATGCAGGTTTAAAATAGCATGTTACTGTGACGTTATTTTGTGAGCTGATACATTTTTGTTGTAAATCGCTATAGGGTATAGGCTGTGAAACAAAACAGCGTACGACAAATATCATCTTACGATGAAATATCGCGCGGCAAATACAGTAAAATTCTACTTGTAGGACCGTCAAAATCGATGGTCATAATAATACAATTGTCTAAATAAACATTTTTTTCTCCAATTAAGCATTTTTGGACTTACAAATCGTCAACAATTACATGATTTTGCAATGACCGAAGTTGCCTTTATGTACAATGTTTATGATAGAATGTACAACCATTCTTTGAAACTCATCATTTGTATGTTTTTTTTCAGTTTTTCAAATGTATGTTTGAAAGTTCGAATTATGAAATGTTATCCCATTATTGTCGAAGTTCTACGATCACTTATTTTCAGGAAGACACTGCGCATATTGTTAATAAAATATCAGAAAAGAAAAACTTCACGTCATGTTTCACGAGTTTTTAATTCATAACAAAAGATTTCAATTGAAATTACAGCTCGCAATGGATACAAAAATACAACCCAAAATAGCATAACAATCAAGAAACTTGTATAATTACTACCAAAGGAATAATGTCATATTTTCTAAGAAGTTTATAATGTTCCAGTACAAAACCGAGTTCAAATCCATACATAAATAAATATAAAATGTCAAAATATAAATTGTGTAGATTTTTTTAAATGTTTTGTGCACAGTTGCATTACTTTTCAATAAAATTGAAATCGTTTACCATGGCAGCGCATGCAAGCTTTTAAAGAAGTTTGTTTTTATTTTACGTAGATAAAACTAGTTTCAACTTGGATTTAATTTCGTATATATTGCTAAGCAATAGAAAAAAATCGTTTTAAAATCTGAGTGATGGGTTATTACTTTGTTTCTTGGTAAATATAAATACCGTTCAAAATATTTAGTACAAAAACTACAAATATTTTGTAAGCTGTATCAAACTACTTTCAAATCTTCAAATTGAGATTAAAATTTAATTCAATTTAAAATTTATGAGCCTATATTTGACGATGTATAACTTGACAAAGTAATTATTATCATTCAAAAAGGTATTCACAATAATTATTTTATTTTAAATATTTTCTGTATCTCATAAGTTTTTTGGTGATAAACATCGCTTCGGAAAAACTGTAGTAATTTTCTACTGACAAGTGTTTTATTCTGATGCCATGTTAAACTGGATGTATTAAACCACCACGACATATTTCTTCATATCTAACAGCTAGATTTAGAAATATTGACAACCTTTTGGTACAAAAATGATGAAGTACATTTTATTATTTCAATTTACAAAATGCTTTATTTTCGGAAAAGACACTTCTGGAAATTGGTTCAGTATTGACAGATCAGAAGTGCTATCAAGTGTTTAGGTTACATAAGCAAGCTAAGTCAGAACATAGTTATTTCCTACTAAGTTTTAGTAGTTTAGTATCACAGACAAATTTGACAGGAATTGTCAGGATATTCAATATTGTCATGCTTGTACTCCCAGTTCTATTCTGTATGTTTTACATTTATCCTACTGGATTTGATATTTCTTAATTTCTAAAATCAGATTATACCGACTAAACCTAATTTATTACTGCTTCCTAAAACGTTACATCTGTGTTATGGAGAACAAAAACACCATAGCAAACTGGCAGAGAATATAGAGTATGCGATAGAGGAAAAGTACTTTAGAATTGTGGAATAATGTTTTTACTTGCATTAAAGTACTTTGAATTTTGTAATTTCAAACATATACGTAGAAAAGTGCTACTGTTTAACTTATGTTCATTAATCACTAGCATTATATAGTACTTTTGAAGTTTGTTTGTTTGGGTTTTACGGCGCACCAACACAGAAAGGTCATATCGCGCCAAAAGCAATTAATGATACTATTAATTCAAACGAAATTAATAATCTAAAGCTCTATGTCTTATTATATACATTTATTTCCTTCAAAAAGTTAAGTATCGTATATGATGGTACAGACTCAAAAAGTTCTTTAAGTGAGTTAACTTTAAAATGTTTGTCACGAATGTATTTAAGATCCTTACAGTCAAGGAGAACGTTTTTTACATTGAAATGCTCCTCACATGGTATACACTTAGGCGCTTCCTCTTTTTTGAGAAGGTATGAATGAGTTAATCTGGTATGACCAATTCTACATCGCGTAATCACTATTGAAGTTTGTTATTTCCCACCATTTACGTAGAAAATATCAACTGCTAAGCCCAAGTTCATTACTAAGCTTCTCACATTTAAGAAAGTTCAAAGATTATTGTTTATGTCTAATTCCATTGCAAAAGGTTACAGCAAAACTTTTTTAACAACATGTTTATTTACGAATGATGTTGACTAGTTTTCCATCGACCTATCGATTTGTTTTTGCGAAGAAAAACTGTACTAATTAATTTAAACTTAAATATCACATAACTTTACTTCACTGGGATTTTTGTCAAGAACCAGTACTTGCCTACCTTTCCACAAGGACGACAGCATCTCCATTCCCGATATATATTATAACTGGAGAATAAAGGACATTATTGTCGAATAATTTTAGTAAAATGACCATAATTTGTGTTGTCACGGCGTTAAAACACAATAAAAAAAGAGGTGCCACTGTTCTCTTACCATATATACATAAACAGAAAGTAAGTGTGTATATATCGGGAATGTTCAAACATCTATCAAACTAGAAACTCTGTACAATGTCTCATCTCAAATTGACTGGTGTATAGGAAATTGTCTATATGAAGTACAATGTATGTCTCTCTCTCTCTTGATTCTAGATAAAACATTGAAGTTAAGTTAACCTAAACTAAAGGTTAAACGCGTAATCGAGCATTGCAACTTATGGCAAGTTAATAATGGCAAGGTAATAGAACATTGCAAATAATGGCAAGGTAATAGAACATTGCAAATAATGGCAAGGTAATAGGACATTGCAAATAATGGCAATCTAATAGAACATTGCAAATAATGGCAAGGTAATAGAACATTGCAAATAATGGCAAGGTAATAGAACATTGCAAATAATGGCAAGGTAATAGAACATTGCAAATAATGGCAAGGTAATAGAACATTGCAAATAATGGCAAGGTAATAGGACATTGCAAATAATGGCAAGGTAATAGGACATTGCAAATAATGGCAATTTAAACGAAAACTGCAATTAATGACAAATAATTAAGCATTGCAACTAATGGCAATATATATTCAAAAATTGCAACTAATGGCAAGATAATCAAGCATTGCAAGTAATGGCAAGATGGCATGATAGTTTTAATGAACGTATTGATGGGTCAGCACAGAACAAGTAGCCAATGGTATTCAAATAATCACATTGTGAAATGTATATACGGTTACGGAAATAAGGTTCATGACATGTCATATGCAATTACATAACATAAGTACATCACGTGACATATGCAAATCACATGACATATGTACATCACGTGACATATGCAAATCACATGACATATGTATACCACGTGACATATGTAAATAAAATAAAATATGTAAAATCACATAAGATTAGCACACACATGAGGTATATACGTCGCGTGATACATGTGCATATATCTATTATTTGAATGGTTGTTTGGTAAGAATAAATGTTTAATCTTGTATTCTGTAGCAGACGATATGATGTCTAACAAGATAACAACATAACGTGTCTATCATAAATTGGTGG
This sequence comes from Mactra quadrangularis, assembly GCA_025267735.1. NCBI lineage: Eukaryota > Metazoa > Mollusca > Bivalvia > Venerida > Mactridae > Mactra > Mactra quadrangularis. Next base: position 24,724,963 of record CM046306.1, on the reverse strand, counting down.
TAGTCCATGTAGGTTGGAAATATTCCAATATTGAAACAGTTGTTTACATATATAATAAATTGTAAATACATCAATGTATATATTATATTGTTTTCTATGTATCCAACATATCATATCGTTCTAGAGACATTTATATCCTATCAAATATATGAACACTTCCTGATGATATTCTAGTTCGTCAATCATCATATCATTAAAGTGTTTTAACACATCTGATACAAGATACAATACATTCGGAACTCCTCGGCCATTCGCTGCGAAAAATCTCGGGCATATTTAGACGCTACTATGAAACTACCGGTGTTTAAGTAAACAAATATATGATCGTTTAGGCATTGAGTGATGTTTCGTTTTTAGTCCGTAAATTTTGAAACATCACTCATTGCCTTAACGATCTCATATTTGTGTATTATATTAGATTATTCGCAGCGAATGGCCTAGGAGTTCCGAATGTATCGTTATGTAATGTTCTGTAACGTTTAGTGTAATTGAACACGCTACAGCTTAGGTTAATAGTTTTTGAAAATAATGTTAATTATCTGACATTTTTTACTTCAAACCATTTCAGAAAAATTAAAACAACACACAAGGCACTTGCTAGACAAAAATTGACAACATGTACGTATTATCTGCGTAAAATATATAAAATATTTGACTGATATTGTTTATAACTCATACAGCTCAAAACATATAAGCCACGTGGAGCTTGTCTGTCTGTTAGTTAGTTTGTTTTGTTGGGTTTAACGCCGTAGCATCACATTATACAGGTCATATAACGGCGGTCAGTCAACCTACTCATTCCTCCTTGAAAGGCTAAATCTCTGGATTTAGCTGTTAACCAACTACTAAGCGCATACTTTCGTCAGTGACTGACAACTGCCCTACCTAATTAAAAATCTTGGTAGGAGGGAGAATGGCCGTAGAAATAATTTCATGACCAAACTCCACGAAAGTATGCCCCGCCCGTAAATCGAAACCACGACCCCTCGATCAGTAGACTTTCGTGCTACCAACTGAGCTAGCCGGGCGGCTGGAACTTGTCTAACTTGATGTAAGTTTTACATATATTATTTACATATTTGTATATTTACATCTAATATACATTTTCTTTCAATGATAATTTGTTACAGACGTCTGAATATGCCATGAAATTATAATAATTGGTAGTTTTAGCAGTAAACTATTTACCAGTGAAAATAAGACAATTTTTTCCCATGTTTATATTTAAGCGTTATTGCCTTTGAGTTAAGAATTAAGAATATAAAATGCATTAAAGACATTAAAGCGATACACATACTCATAACTATGTGATTTATTGCTAATTCGGTATAACTTTTAACTTTGTCATATTTCAAAGGCAGTCTTTAACATTTTACAACAATTTTTTTGCATTACCTAACTTAGTATCCAGAAGGGAAGTGTTCATCGACTGGCGAGGTAAGTGCTAAATATTAGGTTTAATCTTTTGGTTGAGAATCTTTTTACAGGTCTGTAAGTAGAAAGACTGAACTACCGCGATATAACAGAAAAAAAGTTTGAAATACGGCTGAAGAGTTTGTTTGTTTATGTGTGTCAGAAATTATGCAATAACAGTTGTGGAAACCTTTTAGGTTCTTGTTTTTTATATTTTTATTGTGGCGTCTCTTTTAAAACAAAAGTTTAAAAGATCTAAAAAAAATACCCGTCTGTTTTTTTTGGCTGTCTGAGAGATCTGAGTTTTTACCGTAGTTGTTCCTGATATGTTTGCTTACACCTTTTATTATATTAATTCTTATAGAATACTACTATTCATAGATAATGGTTTCTCTCTGTTTCATTTTTATTTGTGTTAAAGTTCACATATTCTAATGGCTTTCATCGTATATATAGTGAACAATACAAACATATCAAATTTTGATAAAGTGGTCTCGCCGTTAACAGTAAAATTACAATATTTCTAGTCGGCAGTTTAATTGTTTTTTCCTGTTCAGAAACGTTTAATGTCCTTTATACATCCTTGTTTTTATCTAAATAAGAATGAAAGCGGACACTTAATGGCTACTGATACTAAAACCTTTAGTTTTGAAGTAAGAAACCCGGGTCGGCAGCGCAGTTGGTAGCGCGCCTGGATTTCGAATCTAGTGTCCCGAAAGAGATACGTGTTCGATTAGGTGAATTATACCCTTCCATGAAAATTTGACAATAATGACAATGTTTCTCCATTAATATATAGAGCAGTTTCTGGCCTTATGGAAGGGTAGGTGAGAACTGTTTATAGGTCTGGCATGGCTAGATTATGTGCGTGGACGCCGTAACTGAATAACCTAAAAAACATTGTGTTGACACGACGTTAAACTCAGTATAAATACATTCCAAGTAAGCTGAAGTGTTTGTTTCCTTGTCACCGTGGTTACAGAAAAATACTGAACATAGACGCGGTTTAAGCAAACTCCTAGACCAATTTGTTATAAATGGTGCGCTATGAAGTTTAATATATTTTTAGACTTTCGTATAAGACAAGAATGTGAGCTTGAGTTGCAGACTTATTAAAACGAAGATGTTTTGTCAGGTGCAAACATTGTACTGTATCACTATTCCAAGCTAACGACTCTCTTGAAATAATGGCTGTCTTAGTAACTGTCTCGTTGTCCTTAAGAAGGTTAGGGTGTAATATTATGCGTACAGTCGTTAAGTTGAGGTAAATTAGGAAAATATAAGTTTCAATTCCATGGCACTATGCATAATTTTGCACTAAAGCTTCATAGTTAATGTCCATTTCTCAACAAAATAGTATATCGAGATTTAAATAGTATGTGGGTTCTCAGATTTTCAAATCCTGTCTATAAGGTACATGAAAAAAGTCATATTCATTTTTCACAGGTTATTAATAAATAACCATGGTTTCATGATTTTTATTATAAGTATATATTCAGTATACATGTTTTCCATGTCGTTAAATGAAAAATTACAATTTTCAATTCAAAACTAAATTGTTTTTTAATTCTATTTATTTTATAATCAAACTAAGAAAACTTCTTGTCGAGGAAGGTAGACATGAATAGAGAATGTTGTGAGTTTTGTTCATGTACCTTATGAACTAAATTTAGGGCTGAATTTCATAGTTTTGAATCCTGTTGACAGATGGTCTGATACCTAAGATTAGATGCCTGTGTTACTAAATGGAATGATAAAATGGATGTTTATTTAAAAATCTAGTAAAAGTATATCTAATAGAAGTTAAGGACTGGTGTTAGGCTGTCATGTTGAACAATAGAGATATACAGTGAGAAAAATGAACTCCATGTTATATAATTATTTCTACATTAAAAAATTATGATGTTTTATATTTATGGTGTGGTGCGGTATTCAGTCCGTCATATTGTCAATTCTACATTTAAAATTATGGTGTTTTATATTTATGGTGTGGTGCGGTATTCAGTTCGTCATATTGTCAATTCTACATTTAAAAAATTATGTTTTATATTTATGGTGTGGTGTGGTAATCTGTCCGTCATATTGCCAATTCTACATTTAAAATATGATGTTTTATATTTATGGTGTGGTGCGGTATTCAGTTCGTCATATTGTCAATTCTACATTTAAAAATTATGGTGTTTTATATTTATGGTGTGGTACGGTAATCTGTCCGTTGTACTGACTCGTGCAACGTTGAGAGAGTTTGGCTCAAAGGAATGTTCCACAACGGTGTAAGTAAAAACTATGCATCCATACGACCCATTATTACATAACAGACAAATTACTCCGAAAGAATATAAGATCTCTGTATTGTTTTCATTTTATCATATTGATCTTAATGCAAATATTTAGTCTAGTTTAACAATATTTTATTGTCCATATTTACATAAATATTTACATACGCATGTATAAAACAATAGTAATAATTGATATATATGTATATACGGCTGTAGGGTTAAGCCACAAATTCTGTAACTTAGTTACGACTCTCCTCTTTTGGTATTTATGATGAACAATAGGAATTCGTGGAATGAAATCAGACAACTATTCAAGGAGAAAACACAGACTGCGTTCTAACCTTATATAGAATCATTTTACATTCTGCGGTATTATGATATTAATGCAAATGTAAAAACTATTTTGCTTTTTTTGTTTATATATCGAACAATCATGTGAGAATATTCTATTTATACTTCTTATTATACATATTACATATATATTTATTTTATACATTTATTTATATTTTTTATTATTATTTTTTTACTAGATTTAACGCCGTGTCAACACAATTTAGGTCATTTGACGGCGTTCAGTGCACCTAACCTAGCTTTCCTAGACCATTGTCTATAACCAGTACTCACCTACCTTTCCACAAGGCCGGAAACTTCTCCATATTATCTAATCAATGGAGGAAAATCGACATTATTGTCAAATTTTCATGGAAGGATATAACCTCCCCGGGTGGGATTCGAACTCGTACCCCCTTCGGGACACGATATTCCGAATCCCGACGCGCTACCAACTGCGCTATCGACCCGGGTTGAGAAGAATTCTACAAAATAATGCGTGTGCAGTTTTTAAACGATTTTTTAGTTAAGTGTTACCGTTTTGAAAACCCACTCTCCTTATCATTCCTGTACTTTTGGATATCCTCGGCTCTGTTCCTCAAAGTAATTGCAATTTCAACATATTTGGTCATTTTCCATTTTGTATCTTTTATATATATATATTTATAATGCGTACAACCGTGGAATCGATCGATGTACAATATAATTTGATGATTTGTTAATGTAAAAACTGCATATAAATTTTAGAGAGCTCTTCCACAATTACGCGTAAGTTCTAAGTTCATAATATTTCTATAAGCACATAATTTTATACTTTTAACTGTGTATATCTTGATCAATGCTTTTTTAATGATTCTTATCATAAATGTACTTCGAATATACAAATTGTGAAATTTTTAAGTATTTCATACAGTTTAATACACTTCAATAAAAATGGATACTACAAGGCTGTTTCAATTTAGTTCTTATAATTATATGCCACGTATTCTTTTTGTTTTGTTGTTGTTTTATTTGGTGGATATGACACCGACACCGTAGCAACACACTGTATAGATTATATTACGATGGTTAGACAACTTACTCACCGTTCCTAGAAAGACTTAAATCTATGAATTGACCTGTTTACCAGTTACTAGGCGCATACTTTCGTCAGTCATTGACATCAGCCCTACATGATTTAAAATCAGTGGCAGGAGGGAGAATGACTGTAGAAATTATTTCATCCCTCTTAAGACTGTTACAAGTAACATAGCAGGCTTTTGAAATTTCTAAGCAAAGAGACGAACTTTTACTAGTCATATAAGGATAATATAAAATATAAGATATACGTACAACTCAGAGCAACCTACTACTCCCCCTTCAGGACTCAAAGACGTTATTCAGACATTGTGAAGTAGGCTCAGTAGACATTTAAGAGACATTATCATGGATGAACACGATACTATGAACTCATTGAATATTGTAAGTAGTATACTTCTTCTTATAAGGAAAGTTTGCATGTCTGGTGTCAATATGCATAAATTTTCTGTAAACTCCAGACCTTTTCTAATTTGTCTGAATTTTCCATACACTTAAACCAACAAGGCGTTCTGGCATTGTATCGCTAGTAGATATGACATTTTATATAATAGGAAATATTCGTGAAATTAAATGGAAGAGGTTTGTAGCATGGGTATCTATATAATAAAGAGTCCTAAAATCAAACAGTGGTACACGTTACTCGATTGTTTGAATGGAATACGCCATTGTCCTTGCTACTAGAGTATGAAAGAATAAAAGTCTGGTCTTTTTAGTGGGTATTGTATCAAAGTATAATGGAGCACCAATACATCTTCTACCGCTAACTTTATTTTAACTGAGTTTTAAGGATGTTCTTCTTTGTTTATATTAATTGTTTATTAGTTTATCAATTAAGAACTTGTTTGAAAGGCTTGAATTAATTTACCAATAAAGAAAGACAGACTAAAAGCGTGAGTAAAATGTATAAAATAAAAAAAATGATCTGGATAATTTTACGTTCTATACAATTTGAATAATGAGAGAAAAAATCGTAGACGGAAATTTATCTAAATTTGGCAATGTAAATTGTTTTCTAACTAGAGTTAATGCTCATTGTTAGAACCATCAAAGACGATGGTCATAATAGCGGATCAGTCTCAACATATAGAAATTTTCATCTTTTGGTCTTGAAAACATCGTTGAAAAAAGCATATTTTGATCTGTTCGTTTTGATCATCGTTTAAGTGTTGAATACATATTTTAATGTGTAAATCTAAAAGAACGCTAGCAAATGTACTATGGTATCATAAAATAATGAATACTTTGAAGCGTTTTCTTTATAAGTATAACATGTAACGTGTAAAATGACCTAAATTGTGTTGATACGGCGTTAACTCCAATAAATAAATAGTTAAACTTGAAGTATTTAATACATATTTTGATGTGCATAAAACTGAAAAAATAACCCTAGCAAATGTGTAATGGTGACATCAAGTGATTTTTAAGCTGTATTGTAAATAGGTAGATCTAACTCAATATTTGTATCAGGATTTTCACGGTCATATATATTAATTTTGTAAATAGTCCCAGGCTATAAAAGATTTGATAGAGATTATATGTATTATACCATTGTCTTTGTATCGAAATATCGTGTTTAATGAAGTTTCTGCTAGCGTCCTTCAGGCACTAGTTAAGATGTGATAGAAAATTACATCTGTCTGAGTGTATAATCATATAGCTTGTATTTTGTTATCATTATTGTTTCTTAATTTTTGTAACTACATGTATATTAGATTCTGTTATTATTTTTTGTTGCATTATTATGTAAGCGGCTTACTCACGTTTGCCTTTTCACTTTTTTAAATTTGCGCAAATATTGTTTATTTATTTATTGGATTTAACGCCGTATCAACACATTTTAGGTCATTTCACGGCGTCCAGCGCACCTAACCTAGCTTTCCTGGACCTTTTGTCTATAACCAGTACTCACCTACCCTTCCACAAGGCCGGAAACTTCTCCATATTATCTAACCAATGGAGGAAAATCGACATTATTGTCCAATTTTCATGGAAGCGCAAATATTGAACACACTGTCGTGTAATAGATGTATAATGCAATTTATTAAAATGTTAGTTTAATTTTTTGATATTTCAAAATACATGTCAGAGTCTGTAATCGTGTTAAAAACGGATTTTTGAAATTTTTAAGGCACACTGACATATGAATAGTGAGAAATATAAGATAAAAGAGGCAAGTCGCGTAAAATTCATCTATATCGTTACTATCGGGGTATGTTTTTGTACATAAAATTAACATATTTTACAGAAGTATGTCAATTGGCTCTAAACAAATCTAAAACTGGCATTATCAGAACACTACTTTACTGCTTCCAAAATGTTTTACAGAATTTCAGTGTTTTAGAAAAGTTGATATATAGGTTTAAATCTGTGATCTAGAATCTCACGAGCAAAATTGTTACCGTGCGGCTATACACATTATTTGTAATTGTTTAATAGCAATTGAATATATTACGTATTTTAGGTCATGCACATTTTTGTACTTTAAACAATGGATTTGCCCACTAAATAAGTAATTAAGCTATTGCATGAACAGCATTTTACTGATTTAAACAGGCCGTTTTTATGTGTAACATTTATTTTAAATAGTGTTTATGCACATAGTAAATTTTATATAATGATATGTTTATAAAATAAGTGTTAACTAATTAAACTATAAAATTGTAAAATAATTTACCTCTAAATATTGGTGTGCCGTAATGAAACTGGCTATGTTTATATACGCAATGTTTACGTGGACAACCTGTATATTGTAGTATCATTATTATAATTACTTTATTGTTACTGTTGTTATTTTGGTAATTGTTATTTTTAATGATATGGTTAACTTTGGAAAAAAAGTCCAAAGCCATATTATAACTTATAGTAATAAGTAGTTGTGTGTCGTATGTCATTGTTTATGTATTGTTCGTTTTTTCTCAACTGTCAAAACATGAATAATTTCACGGTGAATGCGTTTATCAAAATTATTGTTGTAATACATCAATGAGTTTCCGAAAGTGTGTATTATGATCGAGTAAAGCTGTTTATGCCGTATGATATGTTTTAGTCAAGCTATTTTTAATAACAATTAGGCCGCCAGTACAAAAACAATGCATTCAGTCACCGTGTAATTATTCAAGCTTTGACAGTTGAGAAAAAAAAACGGACAATATATAATTTGTATTTGTTAGGATGACGAGTAGGCCTACGTACATCTCAAGTTCTGTAATAAACTATTTGTTCTGTTCTGTTCAGTTCCATTATTTCAGTTATTTGTAAGACATCATATAGATTGTGAAAATTAAAGAGTACTATGAAATAGTGAAAGTAAAGAAACTTGTTGTTGCTGTTACTTTTGTAGTATATTTGAAGTATCAAGTTGCTAGACGGTCTTATGTTTTAAGCATACTTTAAAACAAAACGTTGATGAGAACTTAGTCATTGATTAACACCATAAAAGAACGAGTATAGTCTTGTATTTTCAGACACGAGGGGAATGATAAAGATATATGCTTTGTTATGTAAGGTTCGACAAAGTAATACTTATTTTTCAAGAGTCATGTAAGAATATACACAAAAATGCCAAATTGGGGAGTTATGGCTTTTTTTATACATATATTGATTATAAAAAGATATCATATTTCTGTGATGTTATATAAATAACTTCATAAGCATCAAGTATAAATAGACTTTATATGATTAATACCTAAGTGCTACGTTGTAGCTTAGTATTTAAGTTGTATGAACTGTGAGTTTATACATATATAGATTTTGACTAAGTATATATGAACTCGAAAATGTCCATTAATTTTCAATAGTTTTAGGACATTGAGCTTTACATAGATATTTTGACTAAGTATGAATAAAAACTAAGTATGGCCTTAATGTTATAATATAGTATTACTGACTTTATAGACAACAGGTTTTATACAGTCTTTTGACTAAGATGAAATGAAAACTTAAAACTTCCATCAACTTTCAATGTAGTATTATTAACAACATGAACATTAGGCTTTGCATAAACAGTGACAGTTGACGGTGTACGAAAATAAAATCTCAAACTACTGGTATGTTTCAATGTTGTATGACTAACTTTATGAACATTGAGTTTTGCTAGACTTTTGAAAATGTATAAATGAAAACAAAAATGGCCTAATGTTTCAATTTAGTATTGAATAAAGGTATTGAATTTAGAAATCTATAACTTTATGGACATTGGATATCAACTCATGACTTTATCCAAGTGTAAATTAACTCCAAAATTTGTAAAAAGAAAAATATATAAAAAGTAAAAACTGACTATTTTGTGGTTAACATTGAAAACCATGAGCTTTTGACAATAGAATTTTGACAAGTTTAAATGAACTCAAAAAATGAGAATAAAGAAAAAATGTCAAAAGTAAAAACTTACAATTTTGTGGTTAAGATGATCCAACTCTTTTTCTGTCACTTTTTTTCTATGAGACTCCTGTTGCTGTCTCTTAAACTCACTGTATTTATAAAACAAATACATTCCAGGTATTGTCATGGCACTAACTGGTTTAGTCATTGAAGAATCTGAATCTTCACTACTAAGTGGCATCTTGGCTTCTTTTGGTCGCCTTAAGAACTGAAACATTTTGGTTACGATATTTGTAAGTAAATGATAAATTCAAAATGAATCAATTTTTGATGACGTCATGGAGTTTCCTCTCAAAACAGTACTCCTTATTACACACCTGACAATTCATAAATTCACAACTTCTAGCATATTATTTTGGCATTTAATTAAGTCCCGGTAAACACTACCATTCCTTAACTGTTCTACTCGCGTGTATGCTATCGACGCCATATATACAAACAATTTCCTAGACTTGAGTAACCAGTATAGATCCTAAAGTGATCCAATACGAAGCAGGCCTTTCATTTATTGGTGAATCCCGCTACAGTAACCCGCGACAAAGACGTTATAGGGATCGATACCCTTGAAAACTAGTATAAGAAGAAAGAACGCTAGTTTACTCCGCTCAAAATCTAAAGATCAGATTATGAAGCTCTCACAGAACGACCGATCGAACAAACTGCGATAAAATATCTCTCGGCCTTTCGCGCGTTTTCTCTCTTCTTTCTCGTCTGCTACAATGATGTTTCATATTATTGGAAATGTTTCTTTTGTAATGAGCCATTCATTGCATGTTATTTTCTGTCATTATAAGATGTGTTTGATGCTACCAACGACTCTTGTTTTAGTCATTGTAAAAAAAATCTGGTTTCTATTTTTAGTAACAAAACCGTTTCGGACGGCTGGTTTGGAATTTAGCGTCGTCTGCCTACTTTTTTATGGAAACATCAATTTCATTGATATCTAATAGCTTTTTCAGTGAAACTAACCATTTTCACACGACCTTAATGCCTTTGGCGTCAATATTGAGAACTTAATTGATATTGATAAAAATTATAATTTCAAATCTGATGGAAGAAAATACTTAACAATGCATTTGTATAAAAATACGAATGTTTTATTACACCAATAATTTGCCATGGTCGTATGAAATGTCATCTGATTCACAAACATAGCATAAAACTCAATGGCCCCAAAACACACAAACAAGAATATTAAGAAAAAATAATAAATAAACATATTGCAATTTAAAATTTAATTTCAATTCTTAATTCATATTGGTTAGAATATATTGAACTTAAGAGCTAGATTCAAATATGTTAAAATTAAAGACAAACAAGTTTGGTCATTGAATAAAATAATTGTCCACAAACACTCTATCGTCTATCTTTTTAACTAGAAAGACATTTGTCAGACAATGGCAATGGTATGGTTTTTTGCACTTGGTCCAGAGTTATAGGCCTGTCCAGCTGAACAAGGATATAACGACCTTCGTCATAAATGACTAAAGAAAATGTTGGCATGCCACGAAATTCAATATAAAACTTAAATTAAACAATGATCATGCATGTAAATTAAAAATGTTCATTTTGTTCAATACAGCTAAAATGTGGGTTCTGTTTTCTAAAACATCAATGTTTAAATAAAGGTTTATTTATGAAAATAAAATAAAATTACAAGAAACCATATTATGACTCAATTCTGATTTACTTATTTATTTATTTATTCATATCAGAATTCCTAATAAAGTTCAAAGTTCATTCGCATAAATAATTGATTATGTTTTTGTTGATTAAAGCAGTGCTAATTAAATATGTTTGACCTAACGGTTCTACGCTGTACCAAATATACTGGAATAAAATTTCTATAAATAGATTGATAGCGGATTAATTATTCAGGAACTATTTTCTTTATCTTAGCCATTGCTCATCGCTGTCATTTAAACGCGTGCTTACTACATGGATGCGTATTGCTATTTCTTGGAAAATGCGCTTCGATGAATCAGATCACTGTTATAAGAAGTGTGTCAATAATTCAAATAAATCACGTGACACTTTTTACAACCGTCTGGATTACACTGATTTAAGAAATACGCTAGTATTGGTATATAAATAGAACAGCAGTTTCTGCACTATAAAGCGCAGTGATCAAATTGCATCGATAATTTTCTTACGTGTTCGGAGTACTCAGCGCGCGTCTAGAGCAGTGCAATAATACCCTGAGGAAAACGACGATAGGAAATTGATAGCTCCTAACGATGTGCTATCTGCTGGTGCATATTACCACGTGACACTATCGGAACATTATGACGCAGGCATGTAATCTAAGCTTTTTCTCGTATATAATAAAGCTTGTTAACCTCTGGTCTATAGAATTGTTATCTATATAATAACTGCGGGATTTCAGTTAAGAAGCTCATACATGTCTAGTGTTTTATTTTTCTTAGAAATAATATGACTAAGTCATTAAGGCCTCAAAGCGTTTATCTTATCCAGGTCCTTTTATTTGTAAGTATCTCTGAAATGTATTTTTGAGTTATGCAACGACAGACATCTTTCTTTGATTGGTATAGTACATAGTATACGAACTTAAGTATGGTTCCAAGTTTGTAAAATAACTAAAATTTGGTTTTGTCTATGATATACTAAATGATTCACTTTGTCTTTACTCTATGTAGTTAAAACCCATACATACGTACATTCAAGGATCACAGTGTAGTGAATATAATAGACGATATGTCTTTATTTGTATATTTATTACATAACCACCGGCATAGGAAGCAGGTGCTTACTCGAATTTGAAGTGAAAACTGATCGATTACAAGGTGTGATCTGGTTACTTATATAATCATACTATATAGATATAGACGTTGTAATGTAATGATCGTTTCCATAACAACATTGGTAAACATTAACTCATTCTATTGAAGTACAGACATATTGTTGCCTAACAATTTCTATTTAAGCTCAAAAAATGAAAAGAACTTTCTTAAAGTTTTTTAGAAATACCATCTGATTAGTTTGTTTTTGGAGTCCACTTAAAGGGTTTCTTTAAAGAGCCAGTAGACCTGTGCTTCTTTTTCGGCGCAGCTGTCTCATTCGGAACTACCTCGGATATTACTGCGTAACATACTCTCGGATATATCTAGGAGGCCGCCATTGAAGAAATGGCACTACTTTCGGTATCACATGATCGACAAAATGGCGGTGATTGTAATCAATTCGTTAAAAATATTGATGTTTGGTTAAAAATTAGACAAAAAGCGTGATTATTCCGGAAATGAGTGATATTTTTGGCCGGAAAGTGATGTCATTTTATTGATTCAAATTGATTTTAACTTTATAATCGGTCGGATTTTCTTATTCGACAAAATCTTAAAAGTGGATATATATTCGGATAAACTGTCATTAGTGCAATTTCGGACACATCCAGGAAAATAAATTATCATGTGGATTTAAAAAACTTTACCTTTATAATCAAGTTGCTATGAAATATATGTTTTAGAAAAGAACACTTAATTCAATAATTATGTATTATTTATAATATTATATATAAATCCAAAATATAGAATCTAATTATATAAATAAATACAGTGTTAAAATTGATATCAATCTCTGTTGTTTATTCATGTTTACATTCTTTGTTATTATAACCCATGCAAATTCCACAGTTCTCATTGTCGAACCCAGGTAGTCTAGAGTCATAAGCAGACACCTGTCCATGTCGCCATAAAAGGTAGCTTGAAGGCAAGCAAGTGCTGTATCATAACTTGGCGACATACACCTACTCCTTTCAGACTTGTTCTCAAATTCTTGGAGCTTGATTGCCTTTGTGACTATGTAAGGGTGCCATTACATAATTCCTAGCCGGGTTATTTACGTTTGGTGCCAAATGTAACCCGGTAAATTTCCATGGTCCTAGTTGAGATTCGAACCAACAACCTCTTGAGTTGTAAGTGGTCACTCTACCTAGTAGTCATAAAATTATCTAGTTTTTAGTTACGGGCATACAAGTGCCATATTATAACTCTGCTACATTATAAAGCCTCTATACAGTCATTAGATTTGTACCATCAGGGTGTTGTACCTATCACACGATCTAAAAAACTTGATTATTTATATTATCACTGAAATATATACTGAGGGTCACTTTTACCACTCAACCACCAGGACAGAAAGCAAAGGAGACTGAACCACTACAATGTTCATAATCCTTGTATGTTCTACATGCTCTTGTTTGCCTTAAAGACTTCTACGGCCATTATAACTAAGTCTCTGCCTATCAAGCAGAGCTGTTGTCTGCCACAAGTAAAAGTTATACCAAGGACCCTATTTAAATGTGTAAATAGGATCCATGGTTATACTGAGTATCTATTTAAGCTTCCAGACCAAGATCTAATTAAGCCTCTCCATGGACATTAATTAGGTTGATGAGTCATTGCAATCAGAGACATAGATAACATACAATAATATCTAATTCCCTGTTGAAATATAACAGAACTATTTTCTGTTGACCATATAATCCCACATTTTTTACAAAACCACATCCAAATCAATGTAAACCTCTCACAGAGGGTTGTGAGTTTAAGATAAGCTTTAGCCAAAGCATAGTTTAACTGTATCTATAAGAAAGAAAACTATTGCTAATTAATGATAGTGATCTAGTAACTGTGTTTATCCCTGAAACTACTATCAGGATTATTGCCTCCAATAATGCTTGTAGTTTAAAGGAGAACTAAAACAAACCAAATCAGTCAGATGACAGATCTTAGTTGATACTATATATAAATTATTTGATACTTGCAACAGCGGATATGTTACATGGCTAATGGTCGCCCTTAAGTGTTTGACTTTTAGCTAGCTTTTATTGAGCCTGATAAGCATCTCATTCATTCTGGTGTCTCAGATTTTAAACAACTGAATATTTACAAATTACACATACTGCTTGCTAATTTGTTGTAACTTGTAAACATTCATGAAAAATCTCAATATTGTATAAAGACAGGTATCTTTCTGTTGTCTAGTGTTAACAACAATTCTTCATTGCACAAAAATTAACAAAAATCAAGTGCCCCACTGCACCATTTACTTCCAAAAATCTGCATGAGAATCAAACACTTAACTTATATGGCTTTACCAGTCATAAACACAGCTCTGTTAGCACTTTACAAAATTAGGGTTCAGACAAAAGTCTTGAAAATAAATATATTTCTCAACAATATTTTTATTCATATTATATTCTTTAATTAGATCAGTAAATATGTTAAATAAATAGATACAGGAAAAGAGAAAGTATTTTAATCAAAACTAAAATCTTATTTTCTATTCCTTCAATAAAACATGAACTGGTTATTCATTAACACAGAAATTAGTAAGTATGAACATGTTAACAATGTTTAAAATCCTGCAATAAATATCAAACAAAATTATAATTATTTCAAAAGTCTTATTACAATAAATTGAAACCCATTTTGTGATTAAAAAAATTATCTAAGGGCTTCAATAGCCAAAAATTGTAGTCTTTAATGCAATTCGTCAAGTCTATTAAAAAGCTGTTTCAGACACATTTTACTGTAAAATTATACATGTATATAATTCTGCACAAGTGAATAGTGAGAAAATTATCAATCACAAGCACAGAGAAATGGTGTAAAATACAACTATAATCCAAGTAATAACGTTATTCAAATGTACATTTTATAATTGGCATAAAAAATCATGCCTTGTTCAACAGTTTTATGGCATAAAAAACATGCTCTGTTCAACAGTTTAGATCATTCAATAGGAAAGTCTGCTTGAACTTTGTAACTTTTACACTTTGTTTTATTCAAAATTTCACCAGCTGCATATACCGATGTTAACATAGTCAAGCAGTCAAAGCTAAAGCAAATAGTGTTTTGCATGAATATCATTTCATCGACAAAGTGAATGGTTTTGGATGATAATTCATTTGTATCATTAAAAAGTTCCATTGTCATTATTTATGAAAAGGTTTGAATCAAAAGCAAGCAAAATAGATGCCTTTCTGTTTAGGCAACCTTAGAACAAATATACATGTAAAAAAATCAGTAGAACTGAGATTAATTAGAAATAAATACTATGAGTATAAAGTCTAAAATACTCTGCGTCATAGATATAAACAAGCAGTAGTGACTAAATGAGGTATCTAAAATAAAACAATTTGCTATTACACAAGGTAAATGTGCTATATCAACACTAAGGCATAGTTCGACAATATTAACCTGAGCCTGACCTTTATGCAAGAATATATTAAACTCAGTATTTACGGTCTATTTTTGCCTTCGTTTGTAAATCGCGCTTTATCAGAAGCTTTTGGCAAAATACACATACTAAACAATTCATTTTGTTTTCATAAGAATAAATACTTTGAAACAGTGCCACAATATTGAAGACCTACTTGTTTCCCCCTAAACTAATGTGTCCAAAATTAAAAGTACAATAATATGCCACTTTTACAAAATTGATTTATAGTAACATATGTATAAACACATGTATTTAATTGTATACACGCATACGGAAACTCACAATTTAATGTAAGTGAAGTGAGTAATTATTATAATTAGGTAGTTCAAACTCAGGTTAATATTCTCGCACTATAATACATAATTACTATGACTAATATAGAGTGTAGATAACAACAAATAAATAAAACATAGATCAATAATTTAACAGACTGTACATAATTTGAACAAAAAATCAATTTGATTAGAAATATTTTAAGTATAGATACCATTTAAACAGAAGCATACAGCTTATTCAGCATATCATCATTCTTTCTTTACAAACAATAAAATGAAAACCAAAATTATATGATCATTTTTTCAGCCTTCTGGATCAAGCAACTATTTAAATCTGATAACAAATTTAATTTCGATTGTGCTCTAGGCGTGCACCAATCTGATTAAAACCCGATCTAAAATTTTACCGCTCACATACGCGCTAATTTAGATCTGGCCTTTTCCAAACGAAGGTCACGTTCAGGTGACCTTTTCTCATCATAATATTCATGACAAAATTGTTATGATACGTAACTTGTTTACATTGTCTACGTCACACAATTTGAAATGAGCCACCCAATCACAGACTGTGAATAATACCGCTGTTAAATTTGCATGCAAACCTTGGTCTAAAGATAGAAATTACGAAATCAAAATGTGATTATTAGTGTTTTCGTCTAGATGAAAGCTACGCATTGATTGGTCGACACAAAGTTCATCTCGACGTGACCTTGCATTGACTAAGTAGAGATCCAGTACGACAACACGAGTAGAACATGATCTCTGTTTACAGAGATTGGGCGTGCACCACCTAAAATTACCTATTTTGTCATTTATTGTTAATTTGAGAAGTCAATATTTAGCCTACAAACAAGTCTGAATAGCTGATTAGTTATAAACTTGATATTTCAATTGTAACATGCACATTAATTTTTTAGTCCTATGAAATATACATCTCTTTGGACACTATAATGCAATATTCAGTCTTATTCTCCTGTGGATTTATTTCCAAGTAGATGATTCCTCATGATTTTCAATTTTCTTTCCAAACAAATTATAAACAAGCACTGTCTTGGCGTTGAGTTAGTAAATATCTTTAGAATATCTCATATTTGTAAACTGTACCATTCCTGTACAATAAACATATATAGACTCTATTCTTGTTGATCTTATAATATGCAGGTGCCTGAAATGTAAAAAGTACAAATAAAATCTCACGTTAGAAGACTAATTCATTCACAAGTAATGGAGTTATCATTATGAATACAAATTTGAATAAGTAAATGAGAGAAGTCTAATTTCAATAAGTTTTCCAAGAAAGAGAATATGCATGTAGACTCAACATAAAACAATACAATGTAAATATCTGTAATACAATTCTGACTTTTTCTAAAGAAATACATTTGTATGCATTAAAATGCTTTTTTACAATAAGATATAGTTCTAATAGGGCTTGTCATCGATATCTTAAACTCATCGCTGTATTTACAACCAGAAAAAAACTCAAATGTATCATGTTATGTTTTATCAATGATGCAACATAATGTGTACAAATCTTGAAATGACAAGATTAAGCTGTTTTATATCAAACATTAAAGTGTGATAGTTTGCCTGAATGAAAAAATTAGTAGCGCAAATAAACACACACAATAGTAAATTTTAATCACACAAAAACACATTCACAGGATTTTCCCACCATTAGAAACAACATAAAACATTTATGCCTTAATCATGTTCACTTATTAGTGTTTTAATTCTCTATGTAATGATTCTTACCTCAAGTAAAATAAAAAAATAAAAAATGATGAAGTCGGAAATTGATTTGTTTATAAAAAATACTTACTTGTTTTTACTGATTAACTGAATTTCAAAAGATTAACTTTTCAACACCAAATTAAGATTTCATTGTTGTATTTAGAACAGCCACCAGAACTATGTTACATCATCTGAAATACCAAACACTCAATTGAACTTGTAAGATTGTAAAATTTTCACCACTTATTATCTAATTTCTGCAAGTGCATTTATATCAATTGAATATTTAATGCTCAAATCTACAGCATAAAATATAGTAAGCAAGAATTGTAATGTGGAACCACATTAAAGCCAGATTTAAAAACATTAATGCATAAACTACAAAGAGAAATAATCCATAATAAAGCCCGGTAGAGTTGTGGTTACTTTCTTATTCTGTTCAACACATGGTATGTTATCATTGTATGAAGTTTCATAAAGATCTGACAATCAAGGGCAGAAATATATAGGAAAGAAAAACTTAAACACAACTCTTAACGACACCTGACGCCCGCCTGGGCGACCGCCTGCCCGGGTTTTGCCAAACTATAAGCGGAATGTTTTCAATGATAAATCCCGCTAAATGTCATTCATGCTACCAGTAGTGCTTTAGTTTAACTGTGAAACATTTGCCTTAGTATATTACACCATTTTTATGCCAAAAATTATGTTATGAATGGCTGCTAGCTAACTTTATCAGCTTCTCTTGACACATTTTACCAAATTCCCTTTTCCCTGCTACAAGAAGATGATAACTTCTCCCTCTATACAAATTACAAAAGTATTTGATTTCATGGAAGGGTGTAACCATTCATGATTAGAAATATATCAAATAATCCAAATTTGAAATTCTGCATTCTACTAGAGCACCACAACCTTGACAATCGAGGATGAAAAAGGTCTGATGGAAGATTTAAAATAAAACATTGCTTAATCTTTTACCTTCATCAATATCTTGAGAGAGTCTGTTGCTGTCACTGTGTTACATTGACTGTTCTTCACCATCAGTTGAATACTCTACATATTTTTCATTTATGTTAGTTACTCTTTCTATGACCTAAAAATAAACTTGAGCATGAAATACAACAGCTTACAACACTGAATAATTATAACAATATTACACTGTAAACTCTTCAATACATGGCTACATATTTGAATAAACACTGATCTTCCATGACTACCAATATGTGTAGTATTGTCATCAGAATATCTGTCAGGCAAGTTGGAGGTCACAGATTCAAGGTACCTGACGATATTTTGCATTGAAAGTCTAAGGCTGATTACAGCTCTAATTAGTTTTAAAAAGTAGTAGCTGAATACTTAAACTGCTTTAAAATGAATGTAGTATAATTTAATAAATCATGGTAGTTAAATGTTTTTGTGATAATCATCAGCCTAATTGGTTCAGTCAGTAAAAAAGTGATCTTAGACAGTATCCACTTCAATATCAAGTCAAAGGGATTAGCCTTACAGCAAGAGGGATATTTGTACTTAAGTCAAAAGCTGTTAATCAGTATGACTTAAAACTTCCCTTTGTGCCAAGCTTATTGGTAAAGCATTTTGAACAATATCTATTGTATATACATATATGTGTGAGTTAACTACTGCTGAAAAATAACTCGCCCATGAGATTGCATCAATTACTTGTTTTATGATACAGGTCCATATTGGCACCTTACATGAGCCTTAAAATCAGGGTTTCTGAGACATGGAAATCTGTCCCAAATTGTATAGGCCTGTTTTCCAAAAGGGTAGCCAAAAGAAACAAAGTCATATACCTTATGGTAATATACAATACTTAAAGCCATCACTGCCCACTAGTAATGGGGTGGAACTGTTACTTCCCTCCTTTAAATATTCATATCTGATGGATTGATATTCAATAACTTATGTAGATAGAGTTTCAACCATAGATCTGCAATACAAAAAATTAACAAGTTTAAAATTAATTGGTAACCAATTGTAACCCGTTAAAAATCTATGAACCAAACTGAGATTCTAACCCACGACTTCTCGAGTCGTAAGCGGCCACTTTACTATGTCACCATAAAAGCTAGCTAGAAGGCGAGGGAGTACAAGTGCCTTATTATACCTTTGCTACACACACCCCCTCCTTAACAGAATATGTCCTCAAATTCTTTGAGTTTGATTGTCTTCAGGACTATTTAAGGGTGCAATCGGACAATTCCTATTGGGTTATTTACCTTTGGTGGCAAATTTAACCAAGTAAAAATAAATGGTCTGAGCTGAGATTCGAACCCACAACCTCTCAGGTCATAAGCAGGAACTCTACCCTTTGTAATCAGGTGATCTTTATCTCTAGTTTTTATGCAGTCATCACAAAACTCGACAGTATGTCCAGTAAAGATAAGTGACAAAACAAAGTTTTTCTGGACTGAAGACATTTTACTTATTTTGATGAAATTAAAACACTGCAGATGAGAACGGAGATCAAATTTTTGCAGGACAGTCGGTATTGTAAACCTGCCGATTTAGACAGACTTTCTTATTAATACAGGATTTGTCCGTCGGTCTGCCATGTTTCACAGTGACTGCTTATAAATGTATGAGAGGGAGATATGAAGATCTCTGTGTTTGAAACAATGAAAGAACCAATAGTCATCATTACATAGTAACTGTCACACTGTCACTTGTCATTTGAATTCTTCAATCCAGTAGAACATGTTTATGACATGAAATTTGCTATATTTTGAGTGGTAAATTCTGAAATTTTCACTGGAATAAGAACATAAAAAATAAATATATCTAATACCAGGTTGTATATTATTAATACTTATGGGGCTACACACATGTTTACAATGAAGGGGGTCCAACAGTCCAAACTCATCAGGGCGAACATGACTGGGGACAGATCAACTAACATTATCATTGTCTATCTCATTAAATACTATCTACTACTCAATCGATGGTTATAGACAGGTTTGTTCATATAATCCCAGCATAAATTGCCCATAATTCTTAAATCCTTAAGCGCCAGTGCATCAGTTAAAAGTACACGTTAATTTCACTTTCAGTTTCACTTTACAATTGAATCACAATCACGGAATGAAAGAAACTCGACTTACCGCTATCATATAAAGCCATGCAGATATGGACACTCTAAACTTACTGTAGTACTTCATCAATGATATTCAAATCAATTGAGACCGAAAGCAAATCGACCTAAATGCCCAACTACACAAAATCTCTCGATAATTTAAATGTGCTGACATTCTTTTTCTTCTCGGCAGCCATCTTTAATAGCGTTCGACACTTTCCGGCAACTTCGTTCATCTCCGTAGGGATTACTTTTTAGCGTAGGCTTAAAACCGCACAACAATGCTGTGATTTTCGACATATTCATCCACCAAATATATCCGAGTGTTGATCGTCAGTTTACGGAATCACCCGAGCGGTTTTCCGAATGCAGCTGTCTAAGCCAACTTTTGACCTATATTTCAACCAATACAATTTGCTCTACCATAGCTGCTTGTCCAATGAAAATCCTTTACGGTATAAAGAAATGGATAAAACACATGACACCATTGGCTATTTGTGATAAACAGGCGCGTAGCACGTACAGTAGCTGCTGACTATTTACTCTGTGTATAATGAGTGACTCACTATGCTAATTGATCACACATTCGTCGTGGTACGCCCCTTGCGGTATAACTAAACTGCGAGTATGACTCAGCGCACGCTATGAATGGGTTTTCATTTTGTCATATGTAGGCCGCCATTAAGCATTTCTATCAAATTGTTTTATGTTCGCCAGAAAAGTAACATAAATCGTTTGATCATTCTGGAAAGAAGTGATTTTTAATCGAAAATCCATGGCATTGTTATTAAAGATGTTTTTAATTTTAGAATTGGACAGATTTTCCAAATTGACAAATCAGCGAAGTGGCAATATATTCGGACAAAACTTGTCAGTTGAGGCTGAATGGCAATTTCGGACAAACTACATTTGACCTATAGTTAATACATGTACGCCGTGCATGACCAACATTTACACTTCAAACCGTTGAAAATGAACCCAGCAGAACGCCGAATATCTTTTTTAAAGATACATGTATTTCTTGTTATTACTTAACTACATTTATTATACTGTCCCATAAGAAAGCATACATTTAAACATACGAAGATTGCAATTCTAGAAGTTGTGGCATAGGTATTCAAAAATAATCTTAAACATGAGAGAATGCCATAGTTGTGCTTCTTGCCAGGGGATGCCGGTTTTTAATGTGACTAGTACTTTATGTTGTTTTAAAGAATTGAAAGTCTTCTTAGGTAAATATTTTCATGTTTTCTTTTCAAATTATATTCAGAATTTTGGACAAACCAGCTGATTTCTTGTAAACATTTACTTAAGGTTACAATTAAAGAGTCAAGAAAAGAATATATGTAAAACCATGGTAATGTTTATGTCTGAAATGCATATCTCTCCATCCGTATGATGGCACAATACTTGAAACGACTTCCAAAGAGACAACAGAAAGAGAAAGCAACGAAAAACATCCAAAAGCTTGCACATAATTATAGCAAATGCTTCAAAATTTGATTAGTTAATAGATTTTTAAATTTTCAACAATTCTGGGAATTTATTTTGCGAGAAATTACAAACATAGAGGAAAGTGCTATGTTTTATATGTATTTCTGACAAAGCGTTTCTGACGACTAGCGTGTGAAAGCCCCCGCATTACGTTTTGATGAAATCATCTTTCTTCTGAAATGAGCAAAACATAAAATGTTCTAAATTCCTAACAAAAACAATGCTGATCATTACATTGACATTTTCACGTTGTTCCGTCGTTTCAAGGCTAAAATATCGAGAAAGATACGCAAACAGCTAATATGGCATGATTAGAATTGGAAGAAAAACATCGTAATTAGCTTAGCACAACGGATACGACATGATTAAAGGTAAAATTATTCAATATCTCTTCGAAACAGACGTCAATAGTCATACTAGATAATAACTAGAATGTTTGAAGTCATTAAATGAAGACGACAGCATGTTTTCATTGTATGACCGGAAATACATTTATTTACTTCCGGTAAAATGGCGCCAGACCGGAAGTGACTTTCAAATTGACAACAGTGTGAAAATAGCTATATACTCGATTCGTTTCATTGTTAGCCGATATTGCTTATTGATTTTTTCTATAAAAAGGATTAAATCGAAAACAACTACAATGAAAATAATTATGTATAAAAGAAAACGTATGAATTATGACGCCAATTAAAAGGAAATTTTTATTTTATCCTTTTTTCGTCGTTTTCATAAGGTCGCTACGTGCATAACCCAGTACAGTTATATTTGATGATCCATAAATAAGTTGATACATAAACTTCAAAAATGGTTAATGTTAATTGACGATCAAACTAAGTATTCATACTAAGTGAAAAGCAATAAATATTAGAAGCAGTTTTAGTCGTTTTGTCTTCTCAGCCGCCTTACATAGATGACACTAACATAATTCTATACATGTCTGTTTGTTTTGTAATGTTTAATGCCTCACGTCGAATTTTACCATTTTTCAGTTATATCGTAGCTCTGTTATTCGGGCTTTACTTTTGGTCTTTGGTTAAGCTTCGTTCTCTAAGCCAAGGTTTTGAACCTAAATCTAAGCACATACCCTCGGAAGGACAACTGTCCTATATGTTACAGAGGTAGGTGGAAAATATCTGTAGTTAATATTGCTTAGCAAATCTCATTGAGGATATGTATTTGTAGGTTTGGTCTGGGATTCAACCCAAAGATCCCTGTTTCAGACTCGATACTGTCTTCGCTAATATTGAGAGTTACCGCCTTAATGATCAAATAATAATAAACAGCTGATTTCGAATCATATATCTTTGGTGGTGAGATTGAGCCTTTTATCTAGCTACATGTTATGGCTCTTCTGAGAATGAAGACAATAGATTAGGCTGCTACGGTTTAATATACTGTGGTTAGGCATATTATCCTCCATGGTATAAATAACAAACGCATTAAATGAAATATAAAACTAAACAAATCCCTCCTCATATAATAGCTAGAATTTTGCATGTTGCAGGTTGTATAATTTATCTGAATTTATCTATTATCTCAATCACCACGTAAATACAACATAAAACATATTATCAACCCATCAATATTTCCACTATAAAAATACTAAACACAAAACCATTCTCTCATACGGTAATTCTGTAATCTATTTTCTCAAGCAAATAAACAATCAATGAAACGATGATACATATGATTTTACATGGAAATACGCAATCATCGTGCTATGTTTTTGCAGTACAAGCATTACAATAAGCTGAATCATTTCCTCAAGAAAATGATTATATTTTCTGTCATTATTTGTTCTTGTATCGTGCTTCCACATGCTTTGTTATAACAAAATAGAGTAATGTCACGTGAGAAAAGTCTGCAACAAAATGAAATCAGAACTTTTATATCCACCTACGGTGAAATCTCAATATTAAAGAAATGTAAAATCATCATAGTTATTACAGTATATAAACTATTTGTTTGGTATAAGCTTTTTTATTGTCCTTTGATTATTATTTCATGTATCAAGGTATTATAGTATGTATGAATCATTTTTAAGCTGCCTTGATGCCATCAACAGTATATTATCAATTTGTTAATAATAAGCTTTTTAATGTCTCTTGGTTATGATTATCAAAGAATGAATCATTTTTGAAGCTGCTCCTTGATGCTTTGAACAGTGATGTAATTTTAGATTGCATAAAGCGCTATATAATACGAAATACAACATAACATAATTACTGATGTATTGAAAATCATGCAAATGACTATATGTAATATGATCCACACAATTTGAAACAAATCGTATTCTTCGACTTTATTTCAGAAAAAAATGTTGACTTTAAATGTGTAGCGTATTGTATGTATAGTTCTATTCATGGTCGACTTTTTGTTGGGCAGTGTTATATTTTTGTCATTATTAACTAAGTGCTGTGACATCGTTTTCAATAATACCTTTTCTAGTGGTTATTAGTATGAAAGACAATGATTTATACAAATTTGCAAATAATTTTGAATGATAAATTTAAAGTATTTTCACAAAACGTCTTGGTTGTGATGAGAATCTTATTTTTTGGATGGGTTGTACTGTCTGTCTCATGTAAATAAAACACGACAAATAAAACATAAAACTGTATAAATTTCCCTTTCATATCAACGCTAGAATATTGCATGTTGCAGGTTGTATAATTTATCCAAATTTATCTATTATCTCAATCACCACGTAAATACAACATAAAACATATTATCAACCCATCAATATTTCCACTATAAAAATACTAAACACAAAACCATTCTCTCATACGGTAATTCTGTAATCTATTTTCTCAAGCAAATAAACAATCAATGAAAAGATGATACATATGATTTTACATGGAAATACGCAATCATCGTGCTATGTTTTTGCAGCACAAGCATTACAATAAGCTGAATCATTTCCTCAAGAAAATGATTATATTTTCTGTCATTATTTGTTCTTGTATCGTGCTTCCACATGCTTTGTTATAACAAAATTGAGTAATGTCACGTGAGAAAAGTCTGCAACAAAATGAAATCAGAACTTTTATATCCACCTACGGTGAAATCTCAATATTAAATAAATGTAAAATCATCATAGTTATTACAGTATATAAACTATTTGTTTGGTATATGCTTTTTTATTGTCCTTTGATTATTATTTCATGTATCAAGGTATTATAGTATGTATGAATCATTTTTAAGCTGCCTTGATGCAATCAACAGTATATTAACAATTTGTTAACAATAAGCTTTTTAATGTCCCTTGGTTATGATTATCAAAGGATGAATCATTTTTGAAGCTGCTTCTTGATGCATTGAACAGTGCAATGTAATTTTAGATTGCATGAAGCGCTATATAATACGACATAACATAATTACTGATGTATTGAAAATCATGCAAAAGGACTATATGTAATATGATCCACACAATTTGAAACAAATCGTATTCTTCGACTTTATTTCAGAAAAAAATGTTGACTTTAAATGTGTAGCGTATTGTATGTATAGTTCTATTCATGGTCGAATTTTTGTTGGGCAGTGTTATATTTTTGTCATTATTAACTAAGTGCTGTGACATCGTTTTCAATAATACCTTTTCTAGTGGTTATTAGTATGAACGACAATGATTTATACAAATTTGCAAATAATTTTGAATGATAAATTAAAAGTTTTTTCATCAAACGTCTTGGTTATGATGAGAATCTTATTTTTTGGATGGGTTGTATTGTTTGCCTCATGTACATATAACACGATAAATATAACATAAAACTGAAGCAATTTTCCTTTCTTTCCTATCAACGCTAGAATATTGCATGTTGCAGGTTGTATAATTTATCTGAATTTATCTATTATCTCAATCACCACGTAAATACAACATAAAACATATTATCAACCCATCAATATTTCCACTTTAAAAATACTAAACACAAAACCATTCTCTCATACGGTAATTCTGTAATCTATTTTCTCAAGCAAATAAACAATCAATGAAAAGATGATACATATGATTTTACATGGAAATACGCAATCATCATGAAATGTTTTTGCAGTACAAGCATTAGAATAAGCTGAATCATTTCCTCAAGAAAATGATTTTATTTTCTGTCATTATTTGTTCTTGTATCGTGCTTGCACATGCTTTGTTATAACAAAATGGAGTAATGTCACGTGAGAAAAGTCTGCAACAAAAATGAAAGCAGAACTTTTATATCCCCCTACGGTGAAATCTCAAAGTTAATGCAATATAAAATCCTTATATGTTATAAACAAATTGTTTGAGCATAATATTTCATTGTCCTTTGATTTGATTATAATTAACAAGGTATGTACTCGTTTGAATCATTTTTAAGCTGCCTTGATGCCGTTTAGAATTATTACACTATATAAACAATTTGTTAATAATAAGCTTTTTAAGGTCCCTTGATTATGATAATCAAGTATGAATTACTTTTAAGCTGCTCCTTGACGCTTAGAACAGTGCAATGTAATTTTACATTGTATAAAGCGCTATATTATACGAAATACAGCATAACATAATTACTGATGTATTGAAAAATCATGCAAAAGGACTATATGTAATATGATCCACACAATTAGAAACAAATCGTATACTTCGACTTCATTTCAGAAAAAATGTTGACTTAAAACGCGTAGTGTATTGTATGTATAGTTCTATTCATGGTCGATTTTTTGTTGGGCAGTGTTATATTTTTGTCATTATTAACTAAGTGCTGTGACATCGTTTGACATAATACCATTTCTAATGGTAATTAGTATGAAAGACAGTGATTTATACAAATTTTCCAATAATTTTGAATGATAAATTTAAAGTATTTTCACAAAACGTCTTGGTTGTGATATATAATATATAATAATAATTACCACATTTTTAAGAGCGCCCTTTCCATGTATAAAACATGCTCAAAGGCGCTTTACAATACATTTTAAACATAATATTACAGTAAAAATAGTAAACAATACAAGATATAAACATTAGATAAAAATGAAACATAGGCAGAACTTAAGATATTAGATAAGACTATAAGTAAAACAAGTTGGATTGTAAAACACTGTAAAAGATAATCACTTTAAGAAAATGCTCGACTTATACATAAAAAATAATATGTCCATAAAAAAGTCACACAGTATTAATTCCCATAAGCTTGAATAAAAAGGTGAGTTTTAAGAGACTTTTTAAAAGAGTCGATTGTGTTTTTCTCCCTTAATGCAGATGGAAGCATATTCCAAAGTCTGGGAGCTGCGATGATAAAACTCCTGTCACCATACGTCACTGTTCTGCTTTTTGGAACTACTAATGTTGTACTGTTGTTTTGTGATCTTAGGTTTCTCCTAGGTATATACTTTTCTAGTAAGTTACTTATGTAGATTGGAGATTGACCATGGAGAGCTTTAAATGTATGAGTTAAAATTTTGTGTTGAACACGGAGATCTACAGGTAACCAATGAAGCTCTTTTAAAATTGGTGTTATATGTTCAAATCTTGATTTTCTAGTTATAAGACGAGCTGCAGTATTTTGAACATTTTGTAGTCTGTTTAGTAATGTTTTAGGTAGACCATACAACAAGGCATTACAATAATCAATTCTAGATGTCACAAGTGAGTTTATAAGTGATTTTGTTGCATCAGTGGTGAGATACTTTCTAATGTGACCAATTTGCCGAAGTTGTATGTAACAAGATCTGCATATAGAATTTACATGATGTTCCAAATTCATTTTAGAATCAAAGAAAGCACCCAGATTTCTAACACAGGTTGATGAGTTAATATCTGATTCTCCAATTTTTACAGTGATTTTATCAACTAGTTTAGTATTGTGTTGTGATGAAAACACTATCATTTCTGTTTTTTCAGTATTAAGTTTAAGCATGTTACAATGCATCCATGACACAATGTCTTTAAGGCACTCTTCAACACGATGTATTGTCTCTACTCGTGATATTTGATCTGTAGGCTTGAATTCAAGATAGAGCTGGGAGTCGTCCGCATAGAAGTGATTTGAAAGTCCATGTTGTCTGCAAATAGCGCCAACTGGCTTCGTATACATAGTGTAGAATTTCGGACCTAATACGGATCCTTGAGGAACGCTAAATTTCATATGAACATGTTTCGATAAATCACCATCAATGCAGACAGTTTGGTAACGATCTTCCAAATATGATGTAACCCATTGTAGTGGTTTTGATGAAAGTCCTAAGTTATGTTCCAGACGGTGTAGTAATATCTTATGGTCTATGGTGTCAAATGCTGCTGACAGATCAAGTAACACAAGAACAGTTACATTGTTCTGGTCTAGTGATTGCAGAATGTCATTCTGAACTTTAAGTAAGGCAGTTTCAGTGGAATGACATTTGCGATATGCCGACTGATTTTCTTCATGGAGATTATTCTGTGTCAGATGTTTTTCAATGCGACTGTCTACCACTTTTTCAAGAATTTTTGAAACAAAGGGTAAATTTGACACAGGTCTATAGTTCTTCAAAGTATTGTGGTCCAAGTTAGACTTTTTCAATAGAGGTTTAACTACTGAATTTTTGAAATTCTTTGGAACAGTTGATGTTTCTAGAGACAAGTTAACAATTTTTGTGATGATTGGTAATAGTTCAGAGAGACAGGATTTTAATAGCCAAGTTGGTATTGGATCAAGCTCACATGATTTACTGGCTGATCTCATGATAAGCTTCCTGACTTCTTCAAGTGATGCAGGATCAAAATTGTCCAGCTTATTAACAGACGATTGTTCATTTTCTATGGTTACAGAATCATTAATATGGGTTGATTTGATATCCTCACGAATTGTTTCTATTTTGTTTATGAAAAAGTCACTAAAGTCTTGGGCTAATGTATCAGATGTCTTGCCAGATGGTAAGGCTACTTCATTTGGACCATTAAGAAGATGCTTGGTTATCTTAAATAGACTTTTTTGGTCATGTCCACATGATGATATTTCATCAGAATAGAATTTAATTCGTGCATGTCTCAACATTCTATGAACTGCTGTACATTGTTGTCGATAGATATCATGGTCCACAGTTAGATTTGATTTTCGCCATTTACGTTCCAACTTCCTCCTTAGATGTTTGGCTTCATGTAGCTCCTGTGTATACCAGGGACATGTTGGTCTTAATGTGATAGTTTTAGTGCATAGAGGAGCATGTTTTTCGATCAAAGATTGAAGTTCAGTTTTATATGCAATGACAAGCTCTTCAACGTCAGTATAGTTGGAGTACTGTTGTAGAATGCTAGACGACATAATGTCGGATTTGAATGAATCTGTATCGATAGAACGTAATTTCCTATACGATACTGTTTTCCTAACAAGAGCTGGTTTTGCTGCAGACCCTTTAAATGTAACTGCAAAATGGTCTCTGTTCACTTTTCCACAATTATCAGATAATCCAGGATCAGAAATTTCTAAACATGACACAATATTGTCAGTATCTCTGGTAATAACAACATCAAGAGTGTGCCCACGGACATGGGTCGGCTTATCAATATGTTGTTCCATTCCAAATGACTTTAGAATACTGTTGAATTTTATTGTAGCATAGTCTGACAAGATATCAAGATGTAGATTTAAATCTCCAGTAATAATAAATTGTTTGTCAAGGATAGCAAATTTCTCTAAGAACCGGGGTAATTCATTGTCAAGAAAATCACATGTCTTCAGCCTATTCTCTTTAGATGGAGGAGGTCTGTACATGACAACTATGCACACAGAATAACCATCAATTACTGCATTACAATATAAGTGTTCAAATGTGGAGAACTCATTGTCACGTGTAGAAGACACTGTTTGAATATCTATACTCGATTTATAAATAACTGCAACACCTCCACCACGCCGATTCCCAGGCCGAGGAACATTCTTGATTTTGTACCCATCTGGTAATAGTTCGCCAAGACATGATTTATCTATGGAAGTTCCCAACCATGTTTCTGTTACAGCCATAATGTCAAAATCATGAGAAAGAATATAGTCACAGATGGCCAACGTTTTATTTTTCACTGACCGTGGATTGATAGAACACAAACTGATATTCTTTCGGCCTTTAACCAAAGTTTGGCTTTCGAACTTTACTTTTGAAATATTTCTATTTGTTTCTTGTTTCAGTATAAAACCATAGTTATTTTTTGTTTTAGCAGTTGATACTACAGTAGGGATTACTTCTGGCAGTGATTTAATATTACTCAAGTTAACACCCTGATTAGTGTCCCAATATTTCAATTTATTTCTACCCCCTCGAGCAATTCTATATGTCCATAGATTATTATGTTTTAATAAATCCACAGTTTCTTTATCCAGATTTAGCCTTCTAGGCATGTTAACCAAACCAATTAACTGATCTCTATTATACTTAATAACACACATAATCTGATGATATCGTGCTCACCCAAGGTGTTAAAATTACAGGTAAAAGTTTGTACATGTATTTTCAACTTATATGTTTAGTATATATATCCAATTGTTTTTTTTTTTTTTTTTTTAAATAATCCAATTAAGAAAAATAAATTCCAGATTTCAAGTACAACACTGTAATCCTCATATGTTCATGAATCACTATGACAAAAATCCTAATTGTACAATCCTTGGTATTCTCACAATAAATCAAAATATACAGAGCAAAAATTGTATGTGCAGCCCACACTTGGCGCAAATAGAAAGTATATTATATATAGTGATGAGAATCTTATTTTTTGGATGGGTTGTACTGTCTGTCTCATGTAAATAAAACACGACAAATAAAGCATAAAACTGTATAAATTTCCCTTTCATATCAACGCTAGAATATTGCATGTTGCAGGTTGTATAATTTATCCGAATTTATCTATTATCTCAATCACCACGTAAATACAACATAAAACATATTATCAACCCATCAATATTTCCACAATAAAAAATACTAAACACAAAACCATTCTGTCCTACAGTAATTCTGTAATCTATTTTCTCAAGCAAATAAACAATCAATGAAACGATGATGCGTATGATTTTACAGGGAAATACGTAATCATCATGCTATGTTTTTGCAGTACAAGCATTACAATAAGCTGAATCATTTCCTCAAGAAAATGATTATATTTTCTGTCATTATTTGTTCTTGTATTGTGCTTCCACATGTTTTGTTATAACAAAATGGAGTAACGTGACGTGAGAAAAGTCTGCAACGAAAATAAAATCAAAACTTTCATATCCCGTTGCGGTGTATCTCAAAGTTAAATAAATGTAAAATCATCATTTGTCATAACAGTATATAAACAATTCTTTTGGCATAAGATTTTTATTGTCTTTTGATTATAATTATCAAGGTATTATAGCATGTACTCGTATGAATCATTTTAGCTGCCTTGATGCCATCAAGTATTATTACACTATATAAACAATTTGTTAATAATAAGCTTTATAATGTCCCTTGATTATGATAATCAAGTATAAATTACTTTTAAGCTGCTCCTTGATGCTTTAAACAGTGCAATGTAATTTTAGATTGTATAAAGCGCTGTATAATACGACATAAAACATAACATAATTACTGATGTATTGAAAATCATGCAAAAGGACTATATGTAATATGATCCACACAATTTGAAACAAATCGTATACTTCGACTTCATTTCAGAAAAAAAGGTTCACTTAAAACGTGTAGCGTATTGTATGTATAGTTCTATTCATGGTCGATTTTTTGTTGGGCAGTGTTATATTTTGGTCATTATTATCTAAGTGCTGTGACATCGTTTGACATAATACCATTTCTAATGGTAATAAGTATGAAAGACAGTGATTTATTCATATTTTCAAATAATTTTGAATGATAAATTTAAAGTATTTTCACAAAACGTCTTGGTTATGATGAGAATCCTATTTTTTGGATTGGTTGTACTGTCTCTCTCATGTACATAAAACACGATAAATAAAGCATAAAATTGAAGTAATTTCCCTTTCCTATCAACGCTAGAATATTGCATGTTGCAGGTTGTATAATTTATCCAAATTTATCTATTATCTCAATCACCACGTAAATACAACATAAAACATATCATCAACCCATCAATATTTCCACAATAAAAAATCCTGAACACAAAACCATTCTCTCATACGGTAATTCTGTAATCTATTTTCTCAAGCAAATAAACAATCAATGAAACGATGATGCGTATGATTTTTACATGGAAATACGCAATCATCATGCTATGTTTTTGCAGTACAAGCATTACAATAAGCTGAATCATTTCCTCAAGAAAATGATTATATTTTCTGTCATTATTTGTTCTTGTATCGTGCTTCCACATGCTTTGTTATAACAAAATGGAGTAATGTCACGTGAGAAAAGTCTGCAACAAAATGAAATCAGAACTTTTATATCCACCTACGGTGAAATCTCAATATTAAAGAAATGTAAAATCATCATAGTTATTACAGTATATAAACTATTTGTTTGGTATAAGCTTTTTTATTGTCCTTTGATTATAATTACATGTATCAAGGTATTATAGTATGTATGAATCATTTTTTAAAGCCCCTATATCAAAGGTAACACTGTTTTTAGACTGGAAAGAAAATAGACATTTATCTATTTCAAACACCTCTTGTGAACAAGATGTTTTTAATAAATGCAATTATTGCTTGGATATGTTCATGTTATTTATTGTATTTCAAAGTGAAAGTAAAACGAAACCGAAAGTAGAATTTGGTTGTCAATACTTGAAACCATAGTTTTGGTCACAGTATGTTAAAGATGAAGGCTTATTACAGAGAAAACTTACTTTTTAATTACTTAATTAAGCTTTTAAACTAATTTGGACCAGGTTTTTAAACATCAGTGTGTAAATGAATATAGTTGGCTCTTATAAAAGAACCCTACTTTTTTAAGTATTGGACACTTTGTCAAACTCAAATTTAAAAAGCAGAATGGTTTGAACAGTTAATCGTGTCTTTAATGCATGTTTTATTTATGACAACTTCATGGTTGTAAAATAGTTTTAAAGTTTACTGTTAATGATTATGTCTTCATATAGTGGCTTTAAGCTGCCTTGATGCCATCAACAGTATATTAACAATTTGTTAATAATAAGCTTTTTAGTGTCCCTTGGTTATGATTATCAAAGAATGAATAATTTTTGAAGCTGCTCCTTAATGCTTTGAACAGTGCAATGTAATTTTAGATTGAATAAAACGCTATATAATACGACATAAAACATAACATAATTACTGATGTTTTGAAAATCATGCAAAAGGACTATATGTAATATGATCCACACAATTTGAAACGAATCGTATACTTCGACTTCATTTCAGAAAAAAGGTTGACTTTAAACGTTTAGCGCATTGTATGTATAGTTTTATTCATGGTCGATTTTTTGTTGGGCAGTGTTATATTTTTGTCAATATTAACTAAATGCTGTGACATCGTTTGCAATAATACCTTTTCTAGTGGTTATTAGTTTGAAAGACAATGATTTATACAAATTTTCAAATAATTTTGAATAATAAATCTAAAGTATTTTCATCAAACGTCTTGGTAATAATTTGAATCTTATTTTTTGGATGGGTTGTACTGTCTGCCTCATGTATATAAAACACGATAAATAAATCATAAAACTGTAGAAATTTCCCTTTCGTATCAACGCTAGAATACTGCATGTTGCAGGTTGTTTAATTTATCCGAATTTATCTATTATCTCAATCACCACGTAAATACAACATAAAACATGTCGTCCTCACAATAATATTTACACAATAAAAAAATACTAAACACAAAACAATTCTCTCATACAGTAATTCTGTAATCTATTTTCTCAAGCAAATAAACAATCAATGAAACGATGATGCGTATGATTTTTACAGGGAAATACGTAATCATCGTGCTATGTTTTTGCAGCACAAGCATTACAATAAGCTGAATCATTTCCTCAAGAAAATGATTATATTTTCTGTCATTATTTGTTCTTGTATCGTGCTTCCACATGCTTTGTTATAACAAAATGGAGTAATGTCACGTGAGGAAAGTCTGCAACGAAAATAAAATCAAAACTTTCATATCCCATTGCGGTGTATCTCAAAGTTAAAGAAATGTAAAATCATCATTTGTTATAACAGTATATAAACAATTCTTTTGGCAAAAGATTTTAAATGCCCTTTGATTATAATTAACATGGTATTATAGTATCGATATATTAATGAATCATTTTTGATGCCGTTTAGAATTATTACATTATATAAACAATTTGTTAATAATAAGCTTTTTAATGTCTCTTGATTATGATAATTAAGTATGAATCATTTTTTAAGCTGCTGCTTGATGTTTCGGTGCAATGTAATTTATATTGTGTAAAGCGCTATATTATGACATACTACATTACATAAATGCTAATGTTTTGAAAAATCATTTAAAAGGACTTCATGTAATATGAGCCGCACAATTTGGAACAAAACATATACTACGATTTCATTTCAGTAAAAGGTACGCTCTTGTACAAGGTGTGTCTTACGAGGTGCATCTAACATTAAACCAAAAGTTGTGTTGTCTTCTCATGTTAGATGCCACACTTTGTAATGCCTTTGTGTTAGGAGGATTATTGAAACAAGAACACAAAAAGACTGTTCAATTTACTCCGAGGTAATGGTTTAAACGAGTCACGCAAAATACAAATTACTGTTCATTAAATGATATCCCATGGGGATATGTTCTACAAATTGCTAATTATTGGACAATGTAGAAAACAGCTTGGAAGCAACACTGGGTTTCAGGAAACATGTGAACTAAAGATGTTTAAAGACTCGAAAAAGTTGGAGAGTTTTATAAAGTTTTCTGAAATGTATGGGGACAATATTTTACCTCAACGTTTCGCTAAGGTAACTAAAGGTAATAGAAAAGAAAAAAGTACAGGACAGCTGGGTGAGTCTGATCTTGTAAATCATTGAAAATCTGTACAACTAGAACAGTAGCTGGTCGGTGACCATATGGTAATAAACTAAACAGATCATACCGTTAAGAGCAAATATAAAATACTTTCTTAATTGCTACAACTACGTTCAGATATAGATAATTCACAATTAAAACATAATCAACTAAATGGAACGAATGAAACAAATGAAAACAAACGGGTAATAAAATGTACAAGATCAAACGTTTGTGTGAATTAGATTTGACAGAGTTACCTAGACGCTTGATTATTCCAGAGATCCAAGACCGTACGTCAACAAATGTTCACCTGCCACGCGTCCTGAGAGATGAATAATTAACAAGGTTGTCGGGAGATGAAACGTGAAGGTAATTAAGATTTCGACAGTTTTATCACTGAGTTAACGTAGGAAATATTACACGTACGTATCTATGTAAGAAACTATACTTATCTTTAAATAATTAATAGAAATTCGTTTGTTCTTAGAACTTGTACTGACCAAACAATCATGTTTGGAGTACATTGCTATCTTGTTAAGTTTATTGATGATAAATTGAACGATTATTTTGTCACATACCATTTTGTATAGTAGATATACTTCTATGACCATTAAAATTTGTGTTTTTATTTGTGAAATGTCCTAATAGTGGAACATTTGTCTTCTCGAATTAAGCATACTTTGAATCGTCAAAAATCGCATTATTTTGTATAAAAAAGTGGTTTTTGTATTAAAACTTTACTGAATAAGTGATATTTTAACATAAATCTTAGCAAGCTTGTATTTTCAGTAGCATATTTATTGAAATCTGACATCATTCTGATATGGTGAGGTGGCCTTGGTGGCCGCCACGGAAAA
Organism: Mactra quadrangularis; assembly: GCA_025267735.1. NCBI lineage: Eukaryota > Metazoa > Mollusca > Bivalvia > Venerida > Mactridae > Mactra > Mactra quadrangularis. The sequence goes on along the minus strand of CM046306.1, from coordinate 24,688,854 downwards.
CACTATCAATATTGTTGAGTTAAATTGTAATAAAACCCAAAAGAATACATAACCAAAGGATGTTGTAAACCATTCACAAATGAAATTGCAATATATTCAACAGTTTTAATTAACCTCATTCAACGGTTAGTAACCCTAACTCTTTTATTGTTTAATAGTGCGTTCGAGATGTGGACGTACATAACATCATTGTTTATATAAAAACAAGATGAAATAAAATGAAAGACAATACATTGAGATAATGTATTTTCGGCATCCATAGCAGTTTAGTTAAAAGCCTAAACTCTTTAAATAATTAAATAATACTTCATTATAGGATTGGATGACATCCCTGTGGTCTTTTACATCTAAATGTCAGCATGTTTTCATTGAGCAACCGGAAACACGTTTATTTACATCCGATCTATGTCTTCACACCGGAAGTGACGTTCAAAGGTATAACTGCTTGAATGATGGCACCATGCTTGGCTCGATTTAATTTGTATAATAAATACCTTATTAGTGCGAAACTTTTAACGACTTTTAAAAGATACAACAAAGGGATTTTATGATGAAAATCAAATGACCAATCATTGAAATTGTAATGTCGTGATTTGTCTATAAAGGTCGCCTGCAGCTCAGACGCTGGGTCAATGATACCGACATGGAAAACTCATTTTAGAAATGGCTTTACATTATGGAAAGAACCACAAATATCAATTTAAAGTCATGTGTTGTCCATTGTATTTCTTGATGATAAAATTTCATTTTAGCTAATCAAAATTTTGTTGATGTTTTCATTTCTCGTAGTGATAAAAGATTTTATTCGCTATAGTTATCGGTGATAATCGATTTAAAATCATAGTTTTTGCGTACTTAATTAGAATTTGTTTTTCCTAAACAAACTGCACAAAGCTTGGTCATGAATTTATTTCTACGGCCATTCTCCCACCTACCAATGATTTTTAATCATGTAGGGCAGTTGTCAGTCACTGACGAAAGTATCTGCTTAGTAGTTGGTTAACAGCTTAATCTCGCGATTTAAGCGCCCCCTCCTATTTTGAAAATGTTGCTCTTAGTTTTTCGTATTCTCTAATCTTCGCGACGAAAAAAGAAAATATGACAATTGATAATGATTATTTTTATTGCTTCGCTTCTCTGTCATATATGTCCCATATTCGGTTGACGGTTGTAAAATGTTCGACCGAATATATCACACGTGTGACATAGTCGGATCGAATATGTCACCGCGTGGCATATACGTTTTTGTGACATATGCGGTATAACATACCTATATTCCGCGACGTTTATTTATCATATTCTGAATTCGTGTACAGTATAAATTTTAGATAATGACAAATTATGTATTAGTATCAAGCTCACGTGACGTCTACGTTTTTGTACTGTTGTAATGTTCTCTTGCAAGCATGTGAAATTAGAAAACAACACCTGCGTTGCCTATAAATCTACATACAACACTATGTGATGCTGCAAGTTTTGTTGTTACAACTGCGTCGTATCTTAGTTGTTTGAAACATTCAACAAAGTTGGATATGCTGTGTAACATCATATAGGTAGTTTTTAAGGTAACGTAAATCACAGAACTCTGTGTCCAATGATTTTGTTTGAACAAAAACTGGACTTTACTTTATTTTTAATTAGATGACATTGTGTTATAGACCCTTACGTAGTTGGTTATTTAAAGTGGTCGTCTTATATGTATACATATATTCCTGTTTTTCCTGGACAATTTCTATTACCATTGCTCGCTGGTCCGCCATTAAGGAGTCGACACCTTTCCCAAAACATAGACCGAATTTGGCTTTTCACATTTCACGCTTCACATTTTCGATATTTCATAGATGGGTATGACTGAGATCTGGAAACTACAACAAGTCCCTGCATTTACAGAAAAGCGTGCTCTTACTACTGATCCTCGGCCTCTATGGTAAAATTGTATCTAGATAACTTACGAAAGTCCGTTCTTTTCATCATGTATTCAATCTTGTATTGATGTCTTACAAATAAATATAAACCATTTTCCAAAGTACACGTACATTGTATGTATCATCTATATGTATTGAAATAAGTTCACAAATTTGTTTTTCTGACGAAAATTATAACTTTTGAAAAAAAATCTGACCTACTTGTGCATAAGAAACGAACTGTTGGTCGCTGATAAGAGTTAGTTTTCCTTCGATTCAGCAGCAAAATTTCCAGGTCCCAAGTGTGTCCATTGACAGCTTCTTGGACTTGTTGACCTTGCTTCATCAATATGTTTTCTTTTCCACCAATTCCCAAGTAAACAAATGACAAATGACTAAATTATTGCCCCCACGGTAAATCACAGCTCAGTAATCTGATTATATATACATAAATACATTTAGTAAAGTAAGCTATTATTTCAATGTAATAGTTAGGGGACTTCATTATTATTAAGTTATACTCTTCTTATTATCTGTCCAAATTGTCAGTAATGTCAAATTATATCTGTGACGATTAAAACCACGTGATTAATTGCAATGTCGTGGTATCACAGACAACAGCTTTATTGCCAAACAAGTTTTTCTTAAAATCAGAGCAAAGTACTATTTACAGTAAATTCTATCCAATCGCCAGAAATGGGCACACAGTGTCTACTAAAAGTTAGGAGACAAAGGAAATCTAATATTGTTTTTATTTCAATGATTGTTTATATGTGATACTATCATTTTAATACATTTAGTGTATAATTGGCGATACACATTTTATGAATACATCATAATTAAAAGGTTCAACCTCTGATATCCCAAAGCCTCCAAAATTTTGATCAATGTATTTTTTTACTCTAAATCATAATTTTAAGCTACTTTAGTGGTATCAACTATAAATAGAACCATAACAAAAAATAAGGAATTTTTGGTGGGCACACATTCTCCGTAAACAGATATCCTGTAGAGCGTTGTCGTACAGGCTCTCTACTTTCTCCGTGGAAGGTCACGTCGAGATGAACTTTGTGTCGACCAATCAATGCGTAGCTTTCATCTAGACGAAAACACTATTAAACACATTTTGATTTCGTAATTTCTATTTTTAGACCAAGGTTTGCATGCTTATTTAACAGCAGTATTATTCACAGTCTGCGATTGGGCGGCTCATTTCAAATTGCGAAACAAGTTACGTATCATAACAATTTCGTCATGAATATTTTGATGAGAAAAGGTCACCTGAACGTGACCTTCGTTTGGAAAAGGCCAGATCTAAATTAGCGAGTATGAGAGTGTAAAATTTTAGATCGGGTTTTAATCAGATTGGTGGGCACAGTATTTCATGCAAGTGAGAACGATATTAATTCAAAAATACAATTAAACATAACCAAACATAATGATCTCAAGAGAAGACAAAATCTTGCTCTATTCGAAAAGAAATAATACATACAAATAACATTGGACGAATTAATATATGCACTTGTGCACATTTTGAACTGAAAAGCAGAAACAAACGTTTCAAGCATATTTGTTTCTATCTACATATAAATAATTCTTGGACTAGACCTGTATCAAATAATCTTTGCATTTTTGACAGTCTTGTCAAATACAATAGTAATTTATGACAATCATAATAACTATTTTGGTCTTTTATGTTTTTCGTCTCATGCTGCAGATTTTTGTCAGTTTGCATGCAGACGACATAACAACCTGCCTGAGTAATCAGTGATTAGTTTCTTTAAAATATCATTAATTTTATCATAATTTTTGTATTTATTGTCGTGTACAATGTTATAATGGATGCCAATGTGCCCAAACTATCCAATTGCCTCATGATGCTTTGGCTTAAATTTTCAATAATGTTCGACATTGGCGCTACATGAATGCTATCTTGGGTAAGGAAAAATCCCAAAAGCCCAAAATCACATGTATAATTCTAAATTTTCATTTTTTCATTTAGTCTGCCATACAGTATAAAATTTTGCTAATGGTCCATGAGTCGCCAGCAAGCAGCTTGATACAGTATTGTAAAAAAATTTTGGTGTTATAATGGTTGCTAAGGATACCAATATGCTTCAACGTAAATGTTCCACTATGGTCTCACTAGAATGGATTCTAAGGTAAGTGTCATAGTAGTTTTCATTGATTACATCGACGTCGCGCACAATGTTCGACAATTGACGTTTTTCGCGCGTTTAAGCCATTCTCCGTACAATATTTTTTTTCACGGTATTAATTTTTAATATCACGTTTTCCATTTTGCACGGAATGGATTTATACAATCGCTTTCTTTTGCAAACTTATTAATGTAATGGCATTTTATAGTCTGAGTTTCATGCTTACGCACGTTCACCGACTTTACAGCTATTACCTCGGGTCATTTGGCTACTGGTATCTATCTATCGATCTCCCTGTGTAATCTTTTTACTCCGCTTATTAGCGCAACTGACAAATTGGCGCTACGGAATTATACCACCCTCGCAGGTATACATTTAAAACTGGATAGATTAGCTGTGTCCCTGGTGTGATTCATATCCATGACCTAAGGATCCCTGAGTGCACGTCCTACCACTGGACTAAGTTAGTAATACGATATCTTAATTAAAGTTAATTATTATTTCCCTTTGAAATGAAAATAGTGCAAGTTCTAATTTGCCCATACAAATAATATAGGTTTTATATTTCATATAATTAAAACATATTCTATGGTAAAAGCATTAGAAATACAATGTACAACTAAACAGTTTCCTTATATTTTTCTATGGTCATAAACATTTTGTTGTTGTTGTTTTTAAGGTTCGCTAATGCAACAACAACAACAACAACGCTGCTTTTAATGGTACATGCTTCATTTATAGATCTAAATAGCATTTTGTTGTTTACAGTGATAAAAGGTATAATGTTATTCCTGATAGTCGCATATGACGTCTTATTATTTTAACACTGCATTTTGTAGCATGTTTATCTAAATGGACGATGATGTCTGATCCAGGCTACAGACGAACAATGATTCTCACCGGGATAAAACAAAGACTATTTCAATAAGCTGTTCTGAACGTAGGAACGAGAACTCTGTAACTCAACAACAACAACAAGTTATCACAAAGGCCTTTTTCATGCATTTTATTTAGGTCACTGTTCGAGGATACGTTATTTATGCTGACTCATTACTACTACTAGAGTCATTATTATGATACATATAGTCCAATTCAGTAGACAAACGTCCAGTCGGTAAGGCCATGCCAAATTGGAATTATGTTAAGCGTCAACTCAAATTTGACAAACCTATAGGTACCTATTTACAAAAACACACAGACCGAAAACGAAAACACGAATATTTTTTACGACAAAAAACAATGCACTATATATATTTTGTCATTGGAATAACATCCTCATAATATGAAACAATGGTCTCAATTTAATAGAAATTGATTAGTGTTTTTTCACGTAAAATATATAATGTATTAATGACGCGGTTATGATAAATCGCTTACGATGTATAACGTCCTTGCCGAACACAATTTTCCCTGAAATAAATTGTCGTATCGAATCCCGAAACATCGGAATTATTTAAGAAAATTTTACAAACAATTGTGTTTTTTTATTTTGATTGAGGACTCTAAAACCTACGCGCACGCGGACGCTTAACAAAATTCCGATATGGCATGGCCTTAACTATTAACACAACATCTTATAAGTTTTTATCATAAAATCGTAATGATAAATGGGAAATCTTGCAACTGGTTTCCATTTTGACATTTGAAACAAATGCGGTACTATTTTGTGTTTCGGGTGTATCCAAGGTGTATTATCACGTGATCTATTACAACAACAAGAAAGCCTGCTTCGGAGAGCATGGAAACGTAATTAATCGGTTGTTTGTCGTAGGCTTCTTTTTCTGATCAAGTATTTTGACTATACGCCCTGGTATCATTTAAATTATAGTATTGTTCGTTTTTTCTCAACTGTCAAGACATTAATAATTTCACGGTCATTGCGTTTGTTAAAATTATTGTCCTAATACACCCATGAGTTTCCTAAAGTGTGTATTATGATTGAGTAGAGCTTCCTTTGCCGTACGATGTTTTAGTCAAGATAGTTTTAATAACAATTAGGCTGCCAGTACAATCAAAGCACTGGAGTGCTGAAGGAACGATGTCCTGAACTTATTTTTTGATTAAAGAATATATGTATTATGTATATTATCTATAAAATAATGTATTAAGTATCAATTAACAGAATTTTAAAAAAGGATAGCACTAGACTTCTCAAGTGGTTTGCTCATGGCAAGGTTTATCTTACTTTATCAAACAAAATAAACCAGTCAAAGAATTAATTTTCATCAACACATTCTAGGGTCATGTACAGCAGCGATCTCACCAAACCAAAGATTATTCTGGACTATTCTTTAACCAAAAGGAGCTGACAACTTCTCATTTTTGGTTATCAATGGGTATTTTTTAACGAGATCGTTAATATTTTCGTTAAAATTTTAAAGGATTTGGTGTGGAATGACAAGCTGAATTTTTTCACAAAAACATCGACTTTCTAACAATTCATTTAAGGTTTTCCCCCAAGTACTAAGCTCTTTTGCATCAAGCTACATTCCCATTTTTGTTCACGAATTTTAAGTCAAATTAACGTTTTGCACTTGCAATTTATTCACAATTAAGATTACTCTAAGAATCGTCTATTTCCTATAAATATTTGTTTAAAATTCCGTACACACTTATACATATTCATTCCAAATTATATTTAAACTCTATAACTTGAAATCGCTCAAGTAAACTTTTAATGTGACACTTTAAAGACGACAACGTTATATCGCCGTATATTAAACATCCGGTAAGTGTATTAGTCATATCCAAAATGGCGGGTGTAATAATTGGATAAGTTACGTCGGTAAATATTTGTTTATTTCGAGTAATAATGAATTTAAACAAGTTTTCCGACGTTTAAAAGTTGAAACATACGCATGTTATTTGACTTCCGTAACTCTAGCCAACCCTGTCAGGGTTGTCTACAGTTACGGAACTTCAGTAACTCTAGAACCTTGGTCTAGATACCGTAACTCTAGCCACTGCTTAATATAATACGATCATTTAATATTGTTTATTACTATCGAATGGTGTAATTGTGTTACGCATATAACAGGCATTGTCAAAAACATCGTAGGCCCTTTTTACTCCAACAAGTAATCATTGCAGTTGTCACGGGTTGAGTTGTCTACGGGTTGAGTTGTCCCGTCTCCATTGCAAAATTTATATGTCCTGAGAGTAACCTCCCTTTTCCTGAAGAGTTTCAAGAACGACAACACAAGCCAGCGTTGTATTATATTTAAATGAGATGTTAATAAGTTTCACGCTTGAACTACGCCTCTTTGTCTATGTTGAAAATTGTTGAAGCGTGAAAAGAGTAATCTTATACTTTCTTGTTACCATTGGAACGATGCTAAATTAGCATTGTTCCAAAAACAATGAATTTAGTCACCGTGAAATTATTCAAGCTTTGACAGTTGAGAAAAAACGGACAATAAACTGAAGTTTGAAGTTAGTTACCAGCTCCAACTTTGTGTGAAGGTTAAACAGGGACTTTAAAACATAAGCATCTTTTAATTAATTCATTCATCAGTCAATACATAAACTTATGACAAGGTTATGCCGCAATGACTTTCCAGAAACAGTAGGTTAACCGCTTGTCAGATGATGTATGAGCGCCACCTATATTCTCGTGGTTTCTCGTACAATTCAAAATCCCCCGAGAATTGAGGCATTCTACTGAAAATAATTATGCAATTCTGAATTGACCTAAATGCCAGAGTGATAAACTACTATTTATTTTAAAATAATGTGCCTATACATTGGTAAGTAAATCATAATATGGGTTGGAACTACAAGATACAGGTTTCATTTACGGTGATCAGTGGCCATGGGCCCTTTCAATTAATGTTAAACCACCTATGGATAATCATTCTTATAATTAGTAAGTTGGCTTATAAGTCCAAAAACAGTAATTGTTTCATTAAAATGTAAGATTTTGCACGAAAATTTGAATTCAGAGAAATTCTTAGAATTGATTATGATACGTTCTCAAGGTCTTTCATTTTCTTCCATCATGGTTCATTAGATTGTCTGTGTACTGATTTCCTGTAGGAATTAAGACATTCCATCCCGATGATGTAATAAACAAATTAAGAAAAAATAATGAAAGATGGGTTTGAATAATTTCTTTTTTATGGTCGAGTAGTCACTTTAGGAAACATCGGTTCCATGGGAATATAAATACGATCATGGTTTTAAGCCTGTAGGAACAATTTATCACAATATACTGAGAACTTATTTAGATAAAAGTAAACAACAATTATACGCAAAAGTTTCTTAATTTCAATTCTTTATCAGACTGTTCAAGGCGCCAATGAAATCTCGGAGAGCTTGTCAGTATTGGTTAAACACATTCCTAATTATTCAACATTTTCAATTTAAATTTTGCAAACCTTTGTAAATTAAATTTGGAATCAAAGAAAATATCAAAAAGCAACAAATATAACCATTTTACTTATTCTTCATTCTTTACTACAGTTTCAACATTGGCTGTTAAAATGAAGTTTGTTCCTTATGGACAAAAAATGATAATTTTCCAAGATTTAGTAGGTTTAAAGAATTGGTAAAACCCGTACGTCATTATTAGTGTAACAAATATGCAACTTGCCTACATTGTTACGTGGGTAACTGTCTTCCTAAATAGCCATATAAACCCGTTGGGGCGAAGTGAAATGAAAGTGAAATGAAAGTGAATTTCTTGATATTGAGATTAATCTCTATTTTCATTGCAGATTGTTGAAATGTTTACTGAAATTATGCCAAATGTAAGCCGCTCGGCTAGCTCAGTTGGTGGCACGCAAGTCTAATGATCGAGGGGTCGTGGGTTTGATTCCCGGGTGGGGCATACTTTCTTGGAGTTTGGTCATGAAATTTTTCGGCCATTCTCCCTCCTACCAATGATTTTAAATTATGTAGGGCAGTTGTCAGTCACAGACGAAAGTATGCGCTTAGTAGTTGGTTAACATTTAAATCCAGAGATTTAGCCTTTCCAGGAGGAGTGAGTAGGTTGACTGACCGCCGTTATATGACCTATACAATGTGTTGCTACGGCGTTAAACTCCCAACAAACCAACCAACCAATGCCAAAGGTACTAGTCATTCCGGAGGCTAATTATTCTATTTATATACATGCATGTATGTATTTTGTTTTTACATGAAAGACGAGTATAGCTAATAAGTCCTGTAATACTCTGCATTTTCCTATTGTTATTTGTGCCATTTGCCTGCAGTTATTTTTTATGATGCGATATTTACATAGATATCTTGGTAAAATGATATTTTCTAAGCTTCATTTTTGTGAAAACGCTTGCAAAGCTGTGCCCCGAAAAGTTATTCGACAAACAATTCTTGCTGATTAATCGAATCACCTTTACCAATAAATAAGAAACAAATAGTCAACTGAGCAAGTTTTAAAATCAGCATTAATTACTTAGTACATCAACATATGATACAAACTATATTGCATAAAACACATTCTGATTTCCTCTGTCATCCATTCAATGAAGAGTCGAAATGTTCCAAATTATGAAGGACAGTGTGTTGTGAATTTTTTCCGTTAAATGATTCAGTTCTAAAGTAACTATTAATAGTTAATACATACAAGTTATTGTTTACTTTGACTTGCATCGAGGTTAAGGTCGCAGGTCAAGGTCATTCTAAATTGTGACACTAATTAAAATACAAGAAGATAAAACAATCACGCTTTGGTTGCTATATGATACATGAGAGATTTGCGTGCTACGTCTTTTTATTCTTAATTAAATATTCAACAATTTAAAATATCGTGTAATATAAGTATCACTTAGCACGACACTACAGAGGGTTGCGTAACATTCAACAATTTAGCAAAACAACCACTGCTACAATTTAGTAAATCTATCACTACTACTACTATGCCAAATTTGATCCCAGTTTTCTGGTGGATAATATTTAACGTATAGCATACAAGTACAGTTGGCAAGAAATATGAATTAGTTTAATGAACGCGTGCGTGTTGTGAAAAGAACATGACAGATATGATAGAAAGATACATATTTTATTCAAGTAACATAAGGCATGATGCCCAACAATTTACAAGTTATATATGTGTAGTGTGTAGTGCAAAACAGCGATTTTTAAGCGCACTTCAATGCGTAACCACATGAGTACAAAAATGTCGCATAGTTTTATGAACTGACATTTTGTAGTATTCTACAATTGGTTTAACTGTATTAAAGTGCTCAACTCCTCGAAAAAATCAACAATTCCAAATGCTCCCGCCGTTAGAAAGCACTAAGCGCACTTCTACCGAAGTGTATGAGATTGAACCATCGGCGAACTTACCAGTGTTCTACCCCGGGGGAAATAGTTTAAACCGCTCCTGACATAGAAAATGCACTAAGCGCACTTTCATATTTCAAGTGTATGAGTTTGAATCATCAGCGAACTAATGAGTGATATAGATCCGTCATCTAATCAATAGTTATGATTTGGTATTGACTGGTATGTCGATGATAAACTAGTGCTAGTCTGGTAAATTAATCATGGAAGATGTACAACTCAATCATATCACAGAAATATGTAATACAAATTACTAATTGCAAATGATATGACCCTCTGATGTAACGTTCTAGCTAATTGGTCGGTTACTGATATTTACACACGACTGCTCGTAAATCAACCAATGAAAACATTGTACACTTTTAGAGTGATTTATTAGTGATCTTTATCACACAGACTTGACTCAAATGCCATGTGCAATCTTTGAATAGTTTGCGAAAAAAATCACAATGTATGCAGTTAACATGTTAACGTTTTAGTTATGGTACCTTTCTCGCTGATCAATGATTCATTGCGTTCTTTTTGCAAGAGATTTCCAGTTTTCTTGGAATACAGTTTTCATAATTGTTAGCTTACTTAACAAATATTTTCGTCATGAATATTGTACATGAACCTGGGCAAAATTTAATCTCCTTGACCAAAGATTTTAGGCTAGCAATGAACACATACTTTCGACAATAACTGAAATATTTTATAAAGCGGAAAGAAAATGGCCGTAGAAAAGTACGTCAAACTAAAATTCCAAAGGCTTTGGCCATAGTACCCCAAAGATTTGAAGTCTTAATATCTATACCCTATGGTGGCTGATTTATGCCATGTCGCATTGTTGTCCCGCGGGGCGCCACACGAAAACACGAAAGTACGACAAAATGGTCTTTTTGTCGTATCATCGTACCGCGAGGCGCCATGCAAAAACACAATCATACGACATTTTAATCATTTGTCGTGTTTTCGCCTGTGAAAGCACAGTGCAACAATGTATTTTTACGACAAAACTTTTACAAAGATACGACACATTTTCGTGTCGTGTTATTGCCTTTATTTTGTCGTATCTTTGTGTTTTCGTCTCATAACCTGCGGGACGATGATACGACAAACAGACATTTGTCGTATGATTGTGTTTTCGTGTGGCGCCTCGCGGGACAAAGATACGACAGATTAGATCTGTCGTATAATTGTATTTTCGCTCTTTCGCCTTCCGCTCACACATGCGTACATCTTCAATTGTCTTCTGCGCATGTGTGAGCGGAAGGCGAAAGAGCGAAAATACAATTATACGACAGATCTAATCTGTCGTATCTTTGTCCCGCGAGGCGCCACACGAAAACACAATCATACGACAAATGTCTGTTCAGAACGCGGGCGCTCGATGTCGCCCCGAGCGCTCGCATTGTTGAACGCACCTCTGGACATCAAAGGAAAATTGAAGTATAGTGGTTATATCATAATAGTCGTGAAAATTTCAAGTATTACATGTTTCATGACTTTCTCGTGTTTGCTGGCAGGTGAAATAAATTGAGGCCCGTTCATAGGTAAATTTTGAATTTGGTTGTTTGGTAAATATAAATTATACATGTTTATGCAAACTATACATTTTTTATGAAATAATCATTGCTCTTGTATAAACTCATTTTATCCTACTATAAAACAAAATACAGCCAAGTAAAATGGCTAGAAGAAGGATAGTTATGTTTGTCACAAATGATCAACATGAAGTACTAAGGTCTTTCATTCGTGACAAAAATTGGGATGTTGTTATTGAAGTTGTAAAACTTCCTCCACCACCTAGAACACAGCATTTTCAGGGGTTTATTGATTGTCCTGAATGATTCTGTTCACTATGTATAACAAATGAGCACTTAGGACTGGTGGCCTAAAGGGAATAAAGATAGACATATCTTGTATTCAAGATAAAGAAAATGCCTTTAAGTGTGTTTCTTGGCTATGTTATGCAATCGGGGAGTTTGGAGGGATCCAAGATACATAGACAGGAGGGCATTTGCGAGACTGGCACGAGGCAACCCCAGATTTCATCAGCGTGAGCTGATACCTGAGTGCGTACTTGCACAGTGCAAAACTTGGCTACCAAACCCTCTAAACCGTCCATATATGGGTCACAAATGGCGATAAAACAAGGCGGGAAAACATAATTGTTTATCCACTGTGGTATCAGCACTCGATTGCTTGTTTTTTGGGGGGTTTAACGCCGTTGCTCACATTATATAAGTTATATCACGGTGGTCAGTCAACCGGCTCACTACTCCAGGAAAGGCTAAATCTCTAGATTTAGCTTTTAACCACCTACTAAGCGCATACTTTCGTCAGGGACTGACAACTGCGCTACATTATTAAAAATAATTGGTAGTAGGGAGAATGGCCGTAGAAATAATTTCATAACCAAGCTCCACGAGAGTATGCCCCGCTCTAAAATGAAACCTACGACCCCTCAATCAGTAGACTTGCGAGCTACCAACTTAGCTAATCGGGCGGCTGTACCCGATTGCTCGCCGTTTGTATTGACAGATTTAAATCACTTCAGTTGCATCAACGATTTTAACTCAAACCCAAAACAGCAAATATCATTGCCAATTATGAATATTTTTCAAGTGTGTGATGAAACGATCATTATCAACACTGCATTTGAACTAGGTTCATGTAGTCATTGCAGGGCCTCAGAAAGTATGTTCATTAATCGTAACATACTGATATACTACCGTTATATCCAGCCCGAAAAAAGCGTGCAACACAGATGTCAAAATTTGCGATAAGTTGTGTCTTTAATGAGGTAAACCAAAGTATGTGCCGCATATTTCAAGCTTTGACATTTATCATGATTACGTTTTTTATTTACCGGAACACCGTTTAATATGCAAATTAGCAACTGTCGTAATTTTCCGATGACGTACGAGTCTTATCGGCCATTTCCGTGAAATGGCCTCTGAAAGGAAAATTGGGTTATTTCATCCGTCGTCATCTGTGTGATGGATGGTAATCGCTGCATTTTTAATTCATAGTTAGTAATTTTAATGACCAAAGATCACTATTATGCATTTTTTTTGCTTTATTTGATATCATGATGGTTCTTATTTCTCGTCACTTTTATGACTTTAAACTATTGTCTTTACAATAAAAATTTGTCAAAGTCATAGGATTGTAGTACATGTATATACAACATATAGAATATAAATGGCGTACACAAACTTATTAATTGTCGCCAGATTCATGACGTGTCAAATTCTTTGGAAAGTGAAAAACTACGATTTAAAGACTTAAAAAGTATTACATGACAAAAGTCAACGAGTATGTAAATGTCGTCCAGGAATCGATCTTTAGGGCAGTCGGTGTGTCAATTGATAGACGCTCAACTAACATTGCTGAACAGGTGGACCTCACAGAAGGCTACAAGAAAATATATACAAAATGTACGCTGTATAACTACATAATGTACAATGTCTTTATTTTCACAGCCATTGTTTTAAATATCATGCCTAAGTCTCTTTCCTTTTCAGCAATGTCACTTCGTCAATATTTTTTTCTCCATTTCTTCATCGAATTTGTTACCACAACGAACAAGTTAACGTGTTTTATCATGAACGTGTTATTATTACGGATCACCTACTTGCCAAACACGACGGTGATGCCATCTATAATCAAGAATTTTTATTCTTGGAATATCATTTCCTTCACGAGATGCTCAAGAACACTTCCACTGCCCGATATTTCTACAGTAAGGAAACATTGTTTGTGCTTTGTCATTTTCGAGTTCCATAATCAGTGCTGCTTCAATAATGACTTGAGTCTTAACAAGCTACAGAACATACAAACCATGGCACCTTTTCACAAATATTCTTAAGAAAAAAAGTTATCGTAAAACTATGTGAATTTCATAAATTTTGCAGTTCAAAGTCAGAAGGACCATAAACAAAACTATGATATGATATTCCAGAGGTATATATAATATTCTTCATAATTTAATATTTGGAATTGATTGGCCAAAGATGACCATAATGACACACAATGACATTCAATTTGTATACTTTTTATGATAACAATGCGACCGCACGATTGACATACCTGCCTCACAGATGTACCACCTTCGATCATTCCAACTGCAATAGCGCGCTCTTCAAGTGACATTCTCGACATGTTTTGTGTTTTTCTTGTGTCTTAGCATGAATACTAGATGAAACGAAGACAAAAACATGTGCAGCTCATTGCACGGGATTTTTGTGCTCATTTTATCGGAATAGCCACTTCCGTTCCGATTCACAGTACATTGCAAAAATCAATGTCGGTATCTGCAAAATACGATTCTGTAACTTGTTATTGACTACGACGCAAAATTTCATATTTGAAAATCAAACTTTGTTCAAGTTATTCGATTTTATTTAGTGGCGGTTTAGAACTTTTATGTAGTGTATATACAAAAATAATGAGACAATTAATGATATTTTAAAGAAACTAATAACTGATTACTCTGGCAGAGTGTTATATCGTCTGCATGCAAACTGACAAAAATCTGCCAGATGAGACGAAAAACATATAAGACCAAAATAGTTATTATGATTGTCATAAATTACTATTGTATATGACAAGACTGTCAAAAAATGCAACAATTATTTGATGAAGGTCTAGTCCAAGAATTATTAATACGTGGATAGAAAATTCTCTTCTTAAAAGATCTTTTATGCATTACAGTTCAAAATGTCATCTTTTGCACATGTTTGTCGTTCAATGTTAATCATACGCATTATTTGATAAAAGTCTAGTCTTAGAATACGTGGATAGAACAAGACGTGCAAAATGGAAGGCAGCAGATTTCTTTCATCTAAACACTAGTATGTTCTTCGTAGCACATACAGATCTTTGCGAATACTTATGATGCTGTATGTTAGATATTTTAATAGTCACATTTAAGTCAATGACATGTTTTTATATCATAATTAAGTTGCTCCATGGTTTGTTCGAAGATTCTTCTCAGAGAATTAAACAAAGTTGTTCTACTCAACCCAGGTGTGAATGGGTACTGTGAGGTATCGATTGCATGTAGCTGATCAAGTACATGAAAGCAGACATTAAACCGCAACTTTTCTTAACTTCGCTTAACCAGTATTTTTATTCGGTTATCATGACAGTTGAGTGTTTGGTGTTTACAGTTCAAATTGCTCAATACACTGAAATATTCGCTGCTGGTATAGTGCGGACACATTGACCCCGACCTGACCTTTATGCAAGAATATTCATTACATTGAATACGAATGTAATTATAACACAGGGATTAATTTTAAAGTACATTTAAAGTGTACAGTGAGTCTCTATTACACATAGGCCGGACCAGAATATTATACGATGAGGCTAGCTACTAATTCAAAAGTTATAGGTTTTAGCCCCACAACCGCCATCCCCGCCCATTTTATTATAATTTGTAATTACAAATGTAAGAAAACAAGTTTCACGTTAGAATGCGCATATATACTCAATACATGTCTTGTTAAACTTATAATGTAAGCCATAGCCGACATTACGCCCTCAAAACCTACAAGCCCCATGCAACCCTACTAAGTACCCGCCGATGCTATTTACAATCAATGTAAATCGACTGCTTATTTTAAATACGTAACGAGCCGAAGTGTAGATTAGGCGTGGTATTGATTTTCGCCGGGATATTTGTATCTGATAATAAGATGCAAATGAGAAAGGTAAGGTCGGGGTCAATATGTCCGCACTATACATTTGGTACATTTGTGAAATAATAAAACTCTTTATTACCATAATTATTAATAAAATGGCAACTTACCGTATTTTTACGGGTATAACACGCATACGAGTATAACACGCATTACCAAATTGAGCTAACATCTTAAGAAAAAACTTTCTGCCAAATTTTCGGCGAAATCGAAAAAATCGACCGAGTTTTCGGCAAAAAGACATTTTTTTCGGTAGCTAATGTATTGATAATTCTCATTTAACTTAATGCATTGTTGAATGCAATATACACAAACTGCACAACAAATGGCAAGACATGTTCACATACTCGTATGATTATGTTCAATTCATGATTGTTCAATTTTCAAACTGAAAATTGTTGCCAAGGAAACGTAATTGTTGATTAACCAAACAAATAAACGCTGTCAATATTCATATAAGGAAGTGATTCATGACATTGATTCCCTTAAGAAATCATAATGCTGTCAAAACAGGCAATCAACTTTGAAATTGATATTATTAAACCAGCATTCGGGGATGTCATCTAATTCCACATTGGATATTTTGAATTCTTTAGGAGTGAATGGTGATGTGATTTAAGCAAGGACATTGTAAAGAGAATACTCCAAGATATTGAAAACAAACAGTTCTGTGCACCTTTCACAAAAATCTTACCAAAAAAGTTATCGTAAGTCAAATTCATAATTGTGCCGTTTAAAGTCAGAAGAATAATAAATATATCCATTGTATGATATTCAAAAGGGAAACAATTTTACAGAATTCAATTATATTTGGTCTGGATTGACCAAAAAATAGCGGTATTATTGTTTCTTGCTTTTGACTTACGATGATTTTTATCGAAAGATTTTTTGTGAAAACCGCCACTGATCATTCTCCAGTCCAACAATCTTATACAATGGAACATCAAGCTTCAACAAAGGAAAAATATAGTATGTATACCACAGATTTGATTCCTGGGACTGCCAAAATTATTTATTATTATATAAGGTCGATCGGTGAATTCACAATGAATTTCATTATGGGCTTTCCTCAGTTTGCCGGCTTCATCTTGGTGAACAAATATAGTACACGTATGTATAGGGAACGTGTGAACTACGTACATGTAAATGCTTGTACTCTATTGTTTATGTATTCCTTTGTATTTCTTATGCATCGTGTATCTTGGTGTGAGCAAATAAAGAGTATGTTATGTCAGTATACGAAATTAAAAACTAAAAAGTGGTAATTCCGGGTAATCGAACACTCACTAATTATTCCGTAGACTGTTATAAACACCAGAACAGAACAGAATCTTTATTGTATAAGCACAGTTTACATTTATATAAAGTAACAACATGTGAGATAATTGTTAATGGTTAACAGTATACACTTATTTCATGGGTGTTTGGGGAGTATCAGGGACAACTTAAGAACTGTTGCCCGAGGCCGTTAGGCCTCGGGCAACAGTTCTTAATGTTGTCCCTGATACCGAGGGATAATAGTTTTGACTGTTCCCCAATCACCCATGCAATAAGTGTTTTATTACCTAATGCAAGTACAGATATAACATGGCAATAAAGATAGTTTCAGAAGCGGATGAAATTACGTGTGCTTAGCGAGTCCCGATTCTCAGCAAAAGTTCGAGATCCCTCTCTTCAATGTCTTCAAACCGCGACATATCGTAGATATTTTCAACAGAATTAACTTTTTCTACTTTTCGTTTGGTAACTCTAAAGACGCTTGCAGTGATCTCGCTCATTAGACGCTTGGAGTCTTTTTAATGCGGTTACTTCCCTTGGCACTGCACTCTATGAAACAGTTCGCACGTGAGGGCAACAGTTTGCACGCGAGGGCAACAGTCAAAACTGTTTCATGCGCAGTGGCGTTGCGCAGTAAAACATAACAGGTTTAATCCGGTTTCACTCAAAATAGTTGAAAAACAGTTAAAAATAGCAAATTGACATTTATATAGAGCATTAGGTAATAAAATACAATATTGATATAGAGTTATAGAGTTACGGGGAATTACAATCTATAATAAAATAGAGTAGGTATATATATGAAAATCAATTAATTTTCTAAGTTCAAAAAAAGATAAGATAATTTAAACAATGCAATAAATGAATGGGGACAGGTTTAACTTTAAACTTTTTAAAAATATCGGATGGGTAATTAAGTATTGTACAAATTTGCTAAGGTTTATAAGCGTGGCTTCTTCTTTAACATTCATTTAATCTTTAAAGTTTCTCAAACTAGGATAGTTATAAAAATTGATTGGAATTAATTTTTGTCTGGAGGGTCCAAAAAAGTACATTCTAATAAATAATGTGTTTCATTACCAATGGAATTTAAATCACATAAATGACAGGTCGCGTTCATCGTCCTGTCTCTACGGGAAGTCGGTGGTTGCCTGTTCTAAAATGAAATATTATGTTCTGTAACCCTATATACTTATATGAAAGTCTGAAGTAAAAACTGTCAGTGAATATACAAAACAAATATGACTTGCACGACTAAACCATTTGTTTCAAGTGTATGTACAATCGAAGCTCTTTAAACTATACTTTAGCGTAAATAATTATATCCTATATTTTGCTAGGAGTTATGACACTTAAAAATAGTTAAGTCTGAGATGCCTCTCTGTTCAAGCGAAAGACGTTTGATAAACTATACGACATTCTTTAAGTCGGAGAAATACAATTAAGATTGAATCTACTAAGATAACAAATTTGTATATATTTTTGTGCTTCTAGTCTGTAATTCATGCGAGCCAAATGTAGCTAACTTTGTCTTCATAATTGCATGTTTTCTTGATTCACGTAAAGAAGAAAAACTTCCCATGTATCAGCGAAATAAGTAACTGGTTTAAAAGTATTCATTAAGTCTATAGGATAAATACTCGATGATTAGGTAGCAAGAAATGAACGTACAACAGATGTGATCACTCAACACCTAGGAAAACGACTTACATATTAAATCATAAAAGCGTTCGTACCGTAACTAGTCAGAATTGGTGGTCCGTAAATAAGAAAGAACGTGTTATCTGCCCTTTAGACTTACTAGTGAGTAATTAGAACGTCTTTTTCGTGGCTCCTCTTATTCATCAAACGCTTTTAGGCGTCACACCACTATAATTACAAATTCATAATTAACCAACGGACACTAAATTTGGGGAACGGCTTCATTAGATGTTCAGGGATCATCCGACCGATGATTGGAATCATAATTACACGTACTAGTGTTAAGAGGAAAACGTGATTTATGTAATGCCTATATAAGTATTTATACTTTTGTACCTTCAAATGAAAGACTGTGAAGAGTGATCAGTCCAATGAAGAATTGATAAGGCACACACAGCAGTGTTAAAGGGCAGCCTCGTTTCTGATTTGCAACGTGTTGTACGTGACAAATCAGATAAATAATCAAGTAGCAATTATCTTTTTTACCATCATATTACCAAAAAAAGAAAAAGAAATATATGGTCAAAGGTAGTTGCAATTAGCTTCTCAGAAGTTCCTTTGGTAAAGTGATGGCCTGTGGTGCTTTCACAAAAATCCTTACGATAAAATTCATCGTAAGTCAAAAGCAAGAAACATTCCTATAAGGGTTATTTTTTGGTCTATCAATTCATAATATAGGGACTTTAGTCAGTTATCTTTCCCTGATAAAATCTGAAGCAATCCAATTGGTATGTAGGTTCTTACAGTTGGATTCCTCGGATTTTATCATTGAATTTCTACGTAGGGGTAACAAAATATTTCATCTAATATCTTTCTTGTAATTGAAAATATTAACAGAAGTGATGGAATTTAGATAGTTCTTTAACTTAAAAATAAAATTAGCTTGAATTTCAAAAAAATGAAATGCTATACAAAAAAGTTATTTAAGATTAAATTTGGCAAATTAACATTGAAAAGTAAGGGTATACAAGGGGAAATAACTGACTAAAGTCCCATATTGAATTATGTAAAACATATCATAGTTATGCTTATTATCCTTCTGACTACGAACTACAAACTTTAAGAAATAGTCTTACGGTAACTTTTTTCGTAAAAAAATTGTGAAAAGGTGCACTGGTGTGCGTCAGTCTGCTTCACAGACTTTTTATAGTGGAATACAACCTATAACTGAGAGAAGGAACTTCGTATTTATCCAACTTTGGAACAACTACACTTGAAATATAAAACGTATGAGTAAATTTTTGCCATCGTCAGTGATCGAAACTACACACGCCGTATACCATAGCTGCCAAGGTGGGAGGTCATAAATCAGAATATGCTCTGGTGTTTAAAAGGGGCTTCCCTTTTCTCAGGGGCTCTTACGCAAAACCGGGAACACCTAATGATCGATTGACAACAAAGTTCATACTGAGTACAAGATGGTAGTGTCCAATCCCAATGTTGAAATATGAAGTATAAAAATGTTAACCATGGATTTCCTTATACACTACAATTTTTATAGAGAGCCAAAGTTCGAAATGGCACCATGAACTCATATAGATGCTTCTTTAACAATGAACCATAGTAGATTATATTTAAGTGACCATCAGTTTATTGTCACCTACCTAATACTGTACTTACAGGTACTAAGCATATGATAAGGACTTCTTAAGGTGAACATAATCTTCCAATGTCATTTAAAGCATAGTGATTTTGTAAGCATCACTATTCTAAAATTACTTACACTAAATAACCAAGTCTGTGACATTTGGTGTCTTAGGTTAGCTAAAAACGTGATTCGAGCAGGCCAACAAAAAGGTTTTCTTGCAATAAAAAAACAAGGGAGACAACTCAAATTAAAAGTTTGACAAAGCGTCGCCTTTTATGCATTGTTTACAGTTACCTCCCTTTGGTAATCGATTTCATTGTGGTACTTTTTCCATGGAGTTTCAGTGAACTGAGTAAAGGGACTTTGGGCACTTGTTGGCTTATTACCAAGTTGGTGTATAATTTTAGAGTGTGAGAGAATATGTTCTGGTTGGCGTCATCAACATTTAACATCTAGCTTTTAAAGGAGTAACTTTAAAATTTCACAGGTCAATGTGAAGAAGCTGTCAGAGAAAATGATATCATATTTCAGATATCTCAAGTCAGTGTAAACAGGCTGTCAGAGAAAATGATATCATATTTCAGATATCTCAAGTCAGTGTAAACAAGCTGTCAGAGAAAATGATATCATATTTCAGATATCTCAAGTCAATGTAAACAGGCTGTAAATGATACCCAATTCAGCCTACCAAATAAGTAGTGGTCCGGTTGCCCTGGACAACCAATTTCTACTTCAGGCAATAAAAATTTTTTTAGGCAACAAAATTTCTACTAACAAGATTAAGTGTCAAATAATATACAATTGCATCTTCGGAAGTAATTAGTTATGCTCCTTTCTTTGACAAAAGAAATTTTTTATGTATCTTTCAATTTATGTCTGTATTCTTGACAGAATTAATCTGACATTGAAACATGACAAAATGTAAGTGTACAAGCAAGTTAATTCATTTCAGGTTTATCTTTTTCTCCCTACTTTTCAGTACAACTTAGTAATAATGCAATCTTTTTCTTCTTTTCTGGGTACAGCTAGGTAATGATGCTCATTTCTGTAAAACATAACAAGAAAGATAATGTGGGAGCCACATTAAAGCCGGATTTTTCTGCATATGGGAACATTGAGAACAAGTTTACGTTGTTACAAAAGAAAGTCATTTGATATATTGCTTATTAGAAGGAATACAAAGGGCAATAATTAATCTTAAAGGAATAAAGAGTTTCAGCAACTATATATATGTCCTATTGTATCTTTTCTGAGTATTTTGTTGGTATTTGACCAAGATGGCATAAGACATAAAAACTATGGATGAAAATAATGCAAAGCTAATGATATGAAATTGGCAAGAGAATTTTGTTTAAAAAAAACCTTGTATGGCAAATGGTGAAATTGTTGACACAAAAAGGCGGGAAAATATGACTGGAAAATGTCAGAATACTTGCTATTGGAGAGATCCAACATACTGAAAACTTTAACATAAAAATACTAAGGGAAATAATCCATTTTTAAGCCAGGTAGAGTTGTTGTTACTGTCTAATTCTTTTCAACAGATCATATGTAATCATTGTATGAAATTTCATAAACATCTAACCATAAATGGCAGAGCTATCCAACAATTTGAAAACTTTAACACAAAAATAACAAAGGGAAATAATCCATTATTAAGCCAGGTAGAGTTGCGGTTACTGTCTAATTCTTTTCAACAGATGATATGTAATCATTGTATGAAACTTCGTAAACATAAAACCATAAATAACAGAGATATCCAACAATATGAAAAATTTAACGCAAAAAACAAAGGAAATTAATCCATTATTAAGCCAGGTGGAGTTGCTGTTACTGTCTAATTCTTTTCAACAGATGGTATGTAATCATTGTATGAAATTTCATAAACATCTAACCATAAATGGCAGAGATATCCAACAATTTGAAAAATTTAACGCAAAAAAACAAAGGGAAATAATCCATTATTAAGTCAGGTAGAGTTGCCATTACTGTCTAATTCTTTTCAACAGATGGTATGTAATCATTGTATGAAATTTTGTAAACATCTAACCAGAAATGGCAGAGATATCAAACAATTTGAAATTGAATGCAAAAATTACAAAGGGAAATAATCCAAAATTAAGCCAGGTAGAGTTGTGGTTACTGTCTAATTCTTTGCAACAGATGGTATGTAATCATTGTATGAAATTTCATAAACATCTAACCATAAATGGCAGAGCTATCCAACAATTTGAAAACTTTAACGCAAAAAAAACAAAGGGAAATAATCCATTTTTAAGCCAGGTAGAGTTGTGGTTACTGTCTTAATCTGTTTATCACATGGTATGTTATCATTGTATGAAGTTTCATAAAAATCTGACAATAAATGGCAGAAATATATGCTAAATTAAAAACTTTAACGCAATTGTTAACGACACCAGACACCCGAAATTACAAAGGGCAATAATCCATAATTAAGCAAGGTTGAGTTGCGGTTACTGTCTAATTCTGTTCATCACATGGTATGTTATCATTGTATAAAGTTTCGTAGAGATCTGACTTTAAATGGCAGAAATACATGGTACAATAAAAACTTTAACGCAATTGTTAACGACACGGACTTCCGCCCACCCGCCCGACCGCCCGCCCGCCCTCCCGTGTTTGCCAAACTATTAGCCAAATTTTTTCGTTGAAAAATCCGGCTAAAAAACCCATGTCATATAGTACAATACCTTTCATTGTGTTTATTATTACAATCTATGTACATATACATATGTATTTTTGAAGTAATAAATAATTACAAAAAATAAAATTTCTACTAACAAGAGATAGTGCTTGATGCTGGACCTGCCGGGCAACCACTTTCATTTCCTAATTTGGTAGACTGGAAATTATACCTCAGGTCAATCCTGATAATACTGAAAAAATATACCTCAGGTCAATGTGAAAAGGCTATAAATGATAATACATTAAACAAAGAGATTTTACTTTCACAAATATATTTTATTCATCATTACAGTTATATATACATGATAGCAACATTTTGTATTGGAATATTAACAATGAAATGTGATATGTACAATTTTATATACAATACAATGATCATTTAGAAAGATGGAGTGTACAATAGACTATATCAGGAATTCAAATATTTGGGTTTTGCCCTCCGGTACAAACAAACTTTCACCGTTACAATGAAAACACCTGTACAAAGAACAATAGGATTTAATCCATAGTCCATTCAATTTAGCAATAATGTGTAGAAAACTTTGTTTGTACCGCCTGTGCATGAAAGGAAAAACCCATAAATTTGAATTCCGGATTAGGTCTATTGTATTTGTTCAATCTATCGAGTTGTCAATCTTACTAAAATTGGAATACATTACTCTACACATCATTTTCTTCTACAATAGATCTATACACATTCTGGGGCAAGTTTTCTAAGCATATCGCTAGCTAGCACTTGGTGAACTGGTACCCTTCTTACACCAAAAGAAATATGTGATAATATCAAATTAAGGGTACCAGGGAGCAAAGCTCTAGCTTGCAATATGCTTAAGAAACATGCCACATATATTAGGTTCAGCAGTTTATTTTTTTTCACAACACTATAAGTCCTGAACCAATGAAAACCTCAAAAAAGAAGACATATTCAGGTTAAAATTCAAACATGCAGCCTCCATTATCTCAAATATAGTTCGATTTAGACGATTTTCATTGAACAATTACCCGGAGGGTACATGATTCAAATTCTTGCAGCAGTACAGACCTATAAGCAGTATAAAAAGAAACCTTTAGTATAATTATCATTATCAATAAGAAGAGTTCATCAAGAAATTTAATACAGATTTTTGATAAGGTTAAAATATTGAAATTTAAGTTTTTGAATATAATTTTAGAAATACATGTGTAGCTCAAAATTCTTATTTAAATGCTAGTGAAGCTTCATAGAAACAGTGTGCATGGTTTTGAAGAAGAATATATTTTAAGACAAAGACTGATGCGACACAACTCAAGACCTATGTCTGGACTTACAGCAATAATGTTCTGTTTGGTGTAGCTACTTTTCATCTCTTCCAAGACACACAATTATGTAGCATTCCCATAATTTCTTAGATATCTTCATTGTTGATTATTTCGAAATACTTCATTTAATACAACTACCTAACCAAAAGCTAACATAGAAAACAGCTCCAGTGAAATAAAAATGTACATAAAAGTAATATAAATATACATTTGCACATGCAAAATCTTTTAATACATAATTGATCTCAAGGCATTGAATTTGGTGATAAAAGGTTAACAATATCCTGCACTCAAATTTATGGTTAATTCTCATTTAGTACAAACAATCATTTACCATTTTAATGAAAAAATATGTACAGATAATAAAAGGATTACTTTAATGGTGCATAAAATTTTATTAAATCAAACCTCATGCAGAAATGACCCACTATATCTAAAAATAACATTTAGAAACATGATTTGGTCTGCATAAAAAACATAAAAAATAACAATGAGTTCATTAATTAAGGTGAAATTAATATAAGGCTTGAACACATAAGACTTTAGTAAACAAAGTCATGGCTATCAATTTTATATAGGTATGTGAGAAACTTGAAAATTCAGTTCATTAGCTATCACTTAAACATGCTCATTTAAAAGTTCTTGGCAATCCCACATGCCACTTGAAGTAATATTGCCAAAGAACGGTTTTCACAAACGTACAAAATGATAATAATTATTGTCCAAAAAAATGTATAAAAATAATGTAGCACAGAGATTCAGAAAAATAAATTAAGCCAAAAAATAAAACTACAAAACATACTGCATATAATAAATGGCACATTATCACTCAAGAAAAATGTCTGTAATATTTCATCTTGCTGGATATAAGAAAAACTAGAGATCAAACCCAAGTAGCAACAAAAATATTTCAGTAAGGCTATGGGTGAGTTACCTAAGCATATTGCTATGTAATGCTTTGTGTCCTGGTGCACTTCTTACAACAAAAGGAATGGGTGTGTGACATCAAATTTACGGTACCAGGACACAATACCTAGCAATATGCTTAGGCAACTCCCCCTATAAGTTGTTATATACATGTCTAAACTAAAATTCAAAACTTATATCTATAACAAAAACTATTTAAAAATCAGCAGCCCTGATAAAAATTTCATGTTAACAATTACCCCAAAAAATAATAAAATTTAACATCCTACATTAATCAATAACAAAACAGTCCCGTGACATAAACAGAAACATGTTTTTATAAGAAATGTAATGTGGAAACCACATTAAAGCCGGATTTTCATCAAGATCTGACCATAAATGACAGAGATAACCAACATATTAAAAACTTTAACGCAAAAAATACGAAGGGAAATAATCCATAATAAAGCCAGGTACTTTCTAATTCAGTTCAATACATGATATGTTATCATTGTATGAAGTTGAAGTTTCATAAAGATCTGACAATAAATGGCAGAAATATATGGTAAAGAAAAAACTTTAACGCAATTGTTAACGTCACTGGACGCCCGTCCTACCCGGTTTCGCCAAACTATAAGCCAAATTTTTTCGTGGAAAAATCTGGCTAATAATTAAACTGCTAAGATATTATTGTAATTGTAATAAGCACATTTGTTTAAACAGTCATGTCTCTGATGATAGAGGAAAACAAATATGTCTCATCTGTATAAACATAGCAGCAGTATGTCTCCATATCAATACTTTATTTCTACTTAAAGTTTCCCAATTCTTCACTGATTCAGATTTAATGCATTAATCTAATGCATATCTTCTCACTGATCAAATAATATCAAATCTGGATTTTTAGAGTCATAGAATTCAAGATTTGAACAGAGGTTGTATACCATATTTTTTAAGTAGCAATTTCTGCAATTCCTTAGAATTTGGGTAATCCAAGAACTGTTTATTCTGACCGAGCAAACAACTATGAGTTCTGTTTTTACAAACAGAAATCAGTTATATCCACAAAACTTGTAATTCAAAGAAGAGTTTTAGCTGCCTCAATGAAACATTAGTTGCCCATAGCAACCAAACAACCACTAAATTTCACCAACAATAATCAGTTATTTCTATATCTTAAAGCCATGGATGCCAAGCTGGGTCCATTCTACACAAATTGTCATGACTGTTTGCAGCAGCAACTAAGGTGGTCACTCTACTTTCAGCTCCTTCAAATGTGGCTAGATCTGTAAACATAAAATAAAACATACAGTAAGTCATAAATCATTGCTATATTTGATTCAACTGTTAGTGGCACATACATTAACCCTACTGATTTAAATACTAACTACAGTACATCTGTACTCAGGATTGATTTAAAGTAGTGGTGTTAATCATAATCTATGTGCCACTGACAGTTGAAAAAGTTCAACAGTACACAATGATAATAATTAATAACACTGCCATAGTAAAGTGTGTGATGATATACTTCAGTAGTGAATTCATGGTTTGGTTCCATTTCAATGTCAAAATTAATGCATCAATATAATCACAGTTTCAATCAAATGTAAATACATTAGAGAAGGGCCACAATCCAGTCAAACTTCATGTCAGAGTTATGCAACTTGGTATTTGCCCTCCGATAATAATGCTTTAAACATGTGTGAAGAATTAAGGAAATCCCTTGAGTAGTTGCAAAGTCTCAAACCACAACCATACATGAACAGTTAACATGAATGATGTTTTAAGCTGATTTGCCTTCAGTTTATCCACCAGATAATAATAAGAAAAACAATTTTATACAAGTAAATCTGTGAGCTAATGCTCACTAGTAATACCCCCGCTGTGAGAAATATGACTACAAACAGGAAGTAGATGAGCAAGGAGCATGAAATCGCTTTACACCACATGGGACTATGGGATGAAGCAATATGCAAAGTATTAGGCTGCTTCATGATATAGTTGCTGAGAAAACTGCGACAGAAATTTTGTATCGGACGGACAGACAAGGGTAAATCAGTATACCCCCCTCTTCTTCGAAGCGGGGGTATAATAACTATGCTGCACATTTGCATACATTCCATGTGAGCCTTAAGTACTAACTTGATATAGTCCAACAGAATTAACCTGAGCTTGACCTTTATGCAAGAATATATTAAACTCAGTATTTACAGTCTTTTTTTGTCTTCGTTTGTATATCGCGCTTTATCGGAAGCTTTTGGCAAAATACACGTACTGAACAATTAATGTTGTTTTCATAAGAATAAATACTTTGAAACTGTGCCATAATATTGCCGACTTACTTGGGTAATGTGTTCAAAATTAAAAGTACAATAACATGCCACTTTTAATAAATTGATTTATAGTCACATCGGTTTTTATAAACACGTGTATAACCGTATACACACATACGGAAACTCACTATTAAATGTAAGTGAATTGTGTAATTAGGCACATCAAGCTCAGGTTAATTCTGTTGGACTATACCATTGATTTACAATATTTACATAAAGTTAACTTACAATGTATATAAATAAGCTAAAAGTTTATATTATATTATTTATATAAATGGTACATACTTTGTAACCTAGTAGTTATAGCAGAGACAGCTTTGTTAACCATATTTATAAGTTGTTCACCTTCCATCTCGGATGGTTCAGTACCTGGATTTACTTCTTCCTGTTTCTAAAATATATCATAACAGAACATTATATTGGTGTTACTCACCATTATCTTAACATTTATACATCAATATATAATAGAATAACACAGTCAAGAAATCTGATTAAAGACCGATCTAATATTCTCAGCTCACAAAGGTAAAGAGTGGCTTCCAGTTCACAAAGCAGCTGACCATCTAATGTTTATTTAAATGACAACTTTACAGTAAGAACACAGGGTTTTGTCAAAGAACATTGTATGTACAGCTACAGTCCCATAAACATAAAATAGCTGTGAGAGCACCGTACGGGCGCCGTGCGATCAAGCTCCGCAAGGACCTGTACGAAGTCTTGCGTACCCGTACGGACTGTTACGTTATTACCAGAGTCTGTGAGATGAGTCCAGGATACACGTATCAGTTTCAAAGTCAAATTGTGAACACAATCGTGGCTGAGTATGGATTAAACATGCATAATTTTCAACTACGGCTCCGTACGGGTGTGTTGTTTTGTACCATGTGCGTACCATCACCTTGATACGCAAGGCTTTCCACGGCCTACGACTGTCTGCACATACGGGTCCGTAACAAGCCACTATTTTATGGGACTGAGGCATAAGACAATGTTATGATTAGAACAGCTTATTATCCCTCATTGATAAAAACTTGTTAATATTATAAATTACATTTAATGGAAAGGTTGTTTAATTCATCTGTCAAAAATTCTGAAAATCTTAACAGAAAAAGAAAAAGTTGGAAAAATTTGTGTTCAAAATCTAAGCAAAATCAATGCTATAGTTTAATAGATACATTTATTTATCATTGGTAAATTTATATTTATTTATTTATTGGAGTTAACGCCGTATCAACACAATTTAGGTCATTTCACAGCATCCAGCGCACCTAACCTAGCTTTCCTGGACCATTGTCTATAACCAGTACTCTTCTACCCTTCCACAAGGCCGGAAACTTCTCCATATTATCTAACCAATGGAGGAAAATCGACATTATTGTCAAATTTTCATGGAAGGGTATAACCTCCCCGGGTGGGATTCGAACCCGCACCCCCTCGGGCACGAGCATCCAAATCCCGGCGCGCTACCGACTGCGCTATCGACCCGGGTTTTTGGTAAATTGGGGTCCATTCCAAATGCTATCAGAATACACTAATGAGAAAACTATACCTTTTTATGCCAAGTGATGTACTCATCTCTAAGTATAGCTCTAAGAAAACTAGGTAGTTTATAATGTGGTTGTACGAAGCATCTAGCTGTAGCAATCATTGATGCTGTCAGTGGACCAGTGACACCAGTTGATGTAAGAAAATCTGATATATTAGGTGTCAGTCTAAATGGTACTGGTCTGTTAGCATCTAACTCACCTGGAATATAACAGGTAATAATACAGTATAACCTCTGTAAAGGGGCCATCTACAGAATGTTCAAGGGACCAATGTTTGTCTTGAGATATTCAGTACAGTATAACCTCTGTAAAGCAGCCCTCTTACTTGGTCAAGGGACCAATGTTTGTCTTGAGATATTCAGTACAGTATAACCTCTGTAAAGGGGCCCTCTACAGAATGTTCAAGGGACCAATGTTTGTCTTGAGATATTCAGTACAGTATAACCTCTGTAAAGGGGCCATCTACAGAATGTTCAAGGGACCAATGTTTGTCTTGAGATATTCAGTACAGTATAACCTCTGTAAAGGGACCATCTACAGAATGTTCAAGGGACCAATGTTTGTCTTGAGATATTCAGTACAGTATAACCTCTGTAAGGTGGCCATCTACAGAATGTTCAAGGGACCAATGTTTGTCTTGAGATATTCAGTACAGTATAACCTCTGTAAGGTGGCCATCTACAGAATGTTCAAGGGACCAATGTTTGTCTTGAGATATTCAGTACAGTATAACCTCTGTAAAGGGGCCATCTACAGAATGTTCAAGGGACCAATGTTTGTCTTGAGATATTCAGTACAGTATAACCTCTGTAAAGGGACCATCTACAGAATGTTCAAGGGACCAATGTTTGTCTTGAGATATTCAGTACAGTATAACCTCTGTAAAGGGGCCATCTACAGAATGTTCAAGGGACCAATGTTTGTCTTGAGATATTCAGTACAGTATAACCTCTGTAAAGGGGCCATCTACAGAATGTTCAAGGGACCAATGTTTGTCTTGAGATATTCAGTACAGTATAACCTCTGTAAAGGGGCCATCTACAGAATGTTCAAGGGACCAATGTTTGTCTTGAGATATTCAGTACAGCATAACCTCTGTAAAGGGGCCATCTACAGAATGTTCAAGGGACCAATGTTTGTCTTGAGATATTCAGTACAGTATAACCTCTGTAAAGGGACCATCTACAGAATGTTCAAGGGACCAATGTTTGTCTTGAGATATTCAGTACAGTATAACCTCTGTAAGGTGGCCATCTACAGAATGTTCAAGGGACCAATGTTTGTCTTGAGATATTCAGTACAGTATAACCTCTGTAAGGTGGCCATCTACAGAATGTTCAAGGGACCAATGTTTGTCTTGAGATATTCAGTACAGTATAACCTCTGTAAGGTGGCCATCTACAGAATGTTCAAGGGACCAATGTTTGTCTTGAGATATTCAATACAGTATAACCTCTGTAAAGGGGCCATCTACAGAATGTTCAAGGGACCAATGTTTGTCTTGAGATATTCAGTACAGTATAACCTCTGTAAAGGGACCATCTACAGAATGTTCAAGGGACCAATGTTTGTCTTGAGATATTCAGTACAGTATAACCTCTGTAAGGTGGCCATCTACAGAATGTTCAAGGGACCAATGTTTGTCTTGAGATATTCAATACAGTATAACCTCTGTAAAGGGGCCATCTACAGAATGTTCAAGGGACCAATGTTTGTCTTGAGATATTCAGTACAGTATAACCTCTGTAAAGCAGCCATCTACAGAAAAAATCCTCAGCACAATAACAGTTTTTGATATTTCTCCTAGGCTTAATTCAACTTGAAATTAACCTCTGCAGAGCAACACTCTCTGATCAGCAACACACTTTAGTCCCTACCAGTAGGTGTTGTCAAAGAGAGGTTGTACTGTATATTACCAAAAAAGGATACTGAAAAATTCATTATAAGGACCAACAAACTCCGTGATTTAATGAAATACAGTCATGTTCAGCAAAAAAGACCACCTTGGTTATTGCAAGATTATGTGATATTTGATGATTTTTAAATCCGGAATGTTTAATTTGAAAAGAAAAATAGGTTCCTAAAGTTAAAGCAAGGGGTTTTGAAGTCTACTTTTAGTATCACTATTTAGTTGACCTTTGACATTAATTTCCTCGATCATCAAGTCACACTCCAACTGTTAACACACCACGCAGATTGCAGCCACAGATACAGTGCATGACCCTAAAAGGTACCCATTTACACCTGGGTGGAGTGAAGCAATCGCATGATAATTTCTTGCTCAAGTATTAGCAGTGCCCCTAGGGATTCAAACCCAGGACCTCTTGGTCTCTAAGCGTGCATCCTACCACTGGACTACAGCTCCTACTATATCAAGACTCATTTTCTTTGAAAAGTTGAGCTAAGAAGAAAACGCAACAAACGAAGTATAAATGTAAGTATAATACCTGTCTGATCATCAATATCAAATTTAAAGTAGGATATATTAATATAACCACAATCTTGATGTAAATACATCATATCTGGATTCATTCTTGTTAAATGTAATACAAACTCAGCAAAACCCATCAATGCTAGTTGTATAGTAAACTGAAATAAACAATGGAAATCTCATCACACTAATGATACATAACTACAGTACCCACCAAAAGTTTGGAGACAACAATTCTTGAATTTTGATGATTATTTTTGTAGAATCATTATTTTTAATACATTTAAGGATGGTTTGAGATAAAATGGGAAAAAAAATTCATGAATGCAACACATTTATATAATTCAGCATGTGATATCCTAAAGCCTTCAAAACCATGTTCATAATAATTATTTTCCCAAACATGGCTTTTATGCTATTTTTGTAGTCTCTGTTAAATTATAATAATGATAATCAAAAATGAAGCAAAACTAAAAGGCATTTCAAAATAAACAGCTATCAAATTTTAGATAAAAGCTATGCAGTAGACCTACAAAATGAAAATGTCTCCTAACTTTTGGTGGGTACTGTATATGGTTATTAAAGCTGTTATTTATGCTACGTTTATAGGTGTAAGTTCAAGATTTAAATTCCTGAATTTTATATTTCAACAGTCTTTTTAGATTTTAATAATAGTTTCAAATAGCATGTAAAATTTGGTGACTTCAACTATTCTAATTCAAAGCACAAGCTGGAATTGAACCCGTGACTTACATATTTACTAGGCAATACACTACCAGATTGCCATAAAAGCTAGCTAAAAGGCAAAAGAGAATGGGTGATATCTACTACAAAACCCCTTCCTTTCCAGAATTCATTCATCCTAAAACTCATATGACAAAAAAAAACCTAACAAATGAATGAATTGCACAAACAGACATCCATCACATGCCCTCTGCATCATCATAAAATATCTGTAAAGTTGTGGTTACTTTCTAATTCTGTTCATCACATGGTATGTTATTATTGTATGAAGTTTCATAAAGATCTGACAATAAATGGCAGAAATATATTGTAAAGAAAAAACTTACTGTTTTTCTAAATATCCAATAATCAGTGGCATCCAGGAATGTATGTAAAGCCCACTCCTTGAGTAATCCACGTGGTACCATATTATTCTGTACTTCTTTGAGTATATCTCTAAGTACTTGATGACTTGCTTGTGTACCACGACCTTGTACAGTCAGTAATCTCTCGTAGTATCTAGCTATAGGAGCATCATGTTCTATACCTCTCTTACTACATCGCTGTAATATAACGGTAGAAAAAAGTTACTGCATATGTTTTAGGGCTGTGGATTGTTGAGCAAGTAGCGATCTGATCTGAACCATAATTCATGTGTAGCGATTTACAAATCAAACCACGAATCACTTGTTAATGGTGAAGCATACAGAATTTCACATAATAACAAAAAATAAGTGATGAATTACATTAGCTTTTACTAAATTGAAAACCATGTACTCCAAACATTACTATTACCAGACATTAAATGGGCATTTTTCAGTGAAATCAGTTTTGTTTAAATGTGAATCAATCAATAGTTACATTAGTAATGTGGCTCGTTTTCAGTGAAAGTAAGCTTATTTTTTTCCAAAAAAATAGATCGCGATCCAACGATTTCGGACGTGACGAATATTCACACTCGATTTTCTGGTCTGGATCGCCAGTATCCAAGTACTCGGATACTCGCAGCAGCCCTAATATGTTTCATGCTTATACTCTTTCACTGACTTTACAGCTACTATCCCTCGTCATAGGACTACTGGTATCTATCTATCAAGATGTGGAGTCTTTTACTCCGCTTAGTGCAGCTGACCTACATGTATCAATATAATCATGCATAATAAGAGCTGAATGGAAAACTGTTGTAACTCAGGATTTTTAAAAATGCCTTTTTGTTGATTTTGTTTAAGATACACAGCATATTTGTAGCCCTATACCTACCAAGTATTATCAATCAAAATATTGTTAGATTATATCCAACAGTAAGTGGAACAAATAATAAACATGCCGATTTCAATACTACACTTGTAGATGTTTGCTCCATAATCCCAGTACATAAATACCGATATCTATTTTTATCGATAGCGAGTACAGAAGTACTGAAGTTTGTATGAGGGAATTTCCAACAAATGAATTTCAACAAATATTGAGTATTAAAATCAGCAGAGTTAATTATATGCCCCCATCACCACTTCAGTAAAATATAACATTTATAGGTGTTACACCTAACTACAGGTAAAACACCACTAAAACTAAAAGACTTACCTGTTTATAAACATCTAGTAAAGACACAGAAGCAGGATTATCTTCAACAAGTCTCATCTGAGGTGATACAGCAACCACTCTTGGTACAGTAAAATATAACATTCTTCTACTTGTTTCCTAGACAACAAAAAAAATGCAAAATGTAGAGTTGAAGTCCATTTTGGACACCAAGAATCATTTATAGTCATCTTAAAAAAAACCAAGAGCAGCCAACAGTCGTATTATTCTGAAACGCAACTGATTAGAATAGCCTCACTGTTCTCTGAATTTTAAAGTAAGTAAATCAAATACATAATTTAGTAATTAATATCATATAACGTGCCGCATGGCAAGTAAAATAGAGTAATTGCTCAATTCAAATTTGGTATTTAAAATAGGCCGATTTTTTATGAAAAAGATTTATCTAAACAAAAAATAAGCTTTTTTTACTTTTTCATAACTAAAGTTTACACTTTAAAAGGGGAAACAACATGAACCAGAAAGTTTTTGCATCCTGAGGACTCACATACTTTGAATTCATTGCATCCGCCGTAAAAAGTTTTGCGTTCCTCAGGACCAAGGGCAAAATGAATTACTGAAGTTAGATAATTTTATGTTGTCATATGTTGCTTATTATATCGTCGATGTACCTAAGTTCGTGACCAACCTTGATTCGCGGCCATTTTTGTTTATGTTCATACTCTCGCGAGATTTTGAAATCGAGGCTATAACCTGACGTCACGTTTACTACTTGGTTAACGCTACCGTATCAATCTATTAACTTAAACAGAATGCGTTTTAAATAGTTTTTTTTGCAAAATTCGTTTGAGATTACACAATTTTTCTTATTCCAAAATATGTTGACTTTGATATTAACAATTTATTTACTGAAAACATAAAAAATACTTAACCAGAACGTTTGTCTGCAATGTTTTTCGTAAAATCTGGGATACGAGACACAAAAAAATAATTTTAATTGGCCTTATTTCAATGACGTCACAGCTCGCGAAACCAAAGTACTTTTTTCCAGATGGCTGCCGTTATACAGTTGTAGTTTGTTTTTATGTGTTCCAACCGTTTTTTTTGCACTTCGGACAGGATTATTGATTGATATTGGTGCAAAATAAAATGATAGTGTCAATAAAGCAGGTTAACAACGACATTAAATGTTTTAAGTGACATTTTATTGTTTTTAACGCTTAACACCGCGAATCACGGTTAGTCCTGGATACTATTATTAGTATTTTGACAAATTTTTTTGTATATGATTAAAAGTCACAAAAACAGATCTGCGGAAGTCTCAAAGGTTTGCTCATTCGTACCAAAGACTTGTCATTTTAGAGAAGTTTTGGACTCTCACGCCACCCCCACCCCCCAAAAAAACTCATCAGATTTGCATTGATCTCAAAAACGATTTTTTTAAAAATAAAAAACGGAAATCCGGAAGAGTATCACCCCTGATACAAATAACACTGGCAACATGTTAATAAAATTATTATACCTTTTGTTTAGTTAAGAAATGATTCAACATTCTAAGTAACTGTAATACTCTTTCTTCTCTCCTAGATTCTGTTAGACATGCATCATTTACAACTAGATATGGATAGATCTGTAAATATATATATAGAAAACATTAATACAATACATGTATAGTGTAAGACAGAAACAGTAGTGAATGGTCAGCACTAAACTATTCTACATCCTTCTTTACTTAACTGTAGCATGACAAGTATTGCTCTGACCTAACAATATGTCTTAGATTTTTTATTATTAATGAGACTGCTAAAAACTAGTCTACGTCTTTCTTTATTTACTTATGATATCATTGGTCGACTTGTTTTGAGCCAGTCCATGGATACTGCATTAGTATTATGATCAGTATGGTCAAGTTGATTCATATTACACATCCATTCAAAGGGCTGAGTCAGTACAAAACTAAGGGCACGTTCCGCAAGGCGATCGCTAGCTAGCGCTTCGTTCCCTGGTACCCTCGATTTGGTGTCACATAGTAAATACTTTTGTTGCAAGAAAGGTACCAGATGACGAAGCGCTACCTAGCGATTTGCTTGCGGAACGTGCCCTAGACTACATCCTTCTTTATTTACATTAGTTAGACTTGTTTTGAGCAAACCCATTTATACAGCATTAGTACAAGAAATGTAATGAGGACACCACATTAAAGCTGGATTTAAAATCTCCAATGCAAAAAATTACAAAGGGAAATAATCCATAATTAAGTCAGGTAGAGTTGTGGTTACTTTCTAATTCTGTTCATCACATGGTATGTTATCATTGTATGAAGTTTCATAAAGATCTGACAATAAATGGCAGAAATACATGCTAAATTGAAAACTTAAATGCAGTTGTGAAATCGTTGAAAAATCCAGCTAATATTGATCAGTGAGGTCAAGTTGATTAAACCATTGCACATTCTTTCAAAGCGATGAATCAGAACAAAATTAGTCAACATTTCTCTTTATTTACATGCAGTTTAACTTTTTAGCTTCGCCTCATGCAGAAACATAAACCCTCTTATGTGCCCTGTCCCTTTTTCTGCCTTCCAATCCATTTCTGAGTTCTAAAATTATTACAAAATATACCGCGGTACATGTAGACTCGATTTCTTGGTTGGGTTTAAGGTCGTAGCAACATATAACCAGTTACTGGGTGCATACTGCCATCAGTGACTAAAATCTGCCCTACATGATATAGCATCAATAGTTGGAGGGAGAATGACCTCTTCTAGACAGTATGTTCCTCCCGTGAATCAAACTTATGACCCCTCAAACAGTAGTAGACTTGTGCATTACTGAGGTAGCAAGACAGACATAGAAATGTAAGTATCCTACCTTCCCATTATGCCCTCTTATATACAATCTTCTAGCTGCTGTGTTGTGTTTCTGTACTATTTCAACTCTAGGCATAAATCTAGCTATTCTTACATAGTAATGACTATGCTGAAAACAGAACAGAAAAAATATAACTATATGAATACATGTAGTTTTTCACTGGAAATAAAGGCACACTGCTTAAGCATGTCTCAAAACATATCTCATTTAACACTGAATGTTTTCATAACAAGAGCTCCGCTGGGCGGGGCATTATACGCCCGTGTGCAGTCCATGCTGTGTTCTATCTCATATGAAGTCCCTGTGACCTTGACCAATGACCCCAGGATCTCAGAATAGGTCCCACTCTTAACTGGAGGGCTATCCAAAGCAAAGATTTTGAGAACCTAGGTACAGCCATGGTTCAGTTATCACCGGCACAAAGTTTTCCCCATACAAACTTCCAGTGACCTTGACCCTGGGGCCTCTGAACCAAAAATTCTCACCCTTGACCCAAAGAGTAAAAGAGTATTGATACATAAAATTAGGTGATCTTAGATCTTAGATCAAAGTTGGTAGTTGGACAAGGTTTTTCCTCATGATTTCCTTGTGACTTTGACCTTTAACCAAGGGGCCTAAAACCAAAGGGGCATAATTATGCTAGACATTTAGGCTACCCTTAAATAAAATTTGGTAAACCTAGGTACAATCATTATTGAGTTATTGTCCGGAAAATGTTTCAATATAAATTAAGTCCCAGTGACTTTGACTTTTGACCCTGGGGTCTCCAAATCAAATGGGAACATCCTCTACCAAAGAGCTATCAACACATTACATCCTGACAAATAGGCTGATCCACATAAATATTTGGTTAACCTAGGTACAATCATTGTTTAGTTATTGTCCGGACAAGGTTTTTCCATATGATGCCTCTGTGACCTTGACCTTTGACCTAGTTTTGACCCAAAACCAATAGGGAACATCCTTGACACATGGGCTACCCTCACATAAAATTTGGTGAACTAAATTCATGTTACTTATTAAATATAGCATTATTTCCAGTGTTTGCCATTTTGACTTTATTAACATATAGATTGAACATTTGAAGTCACTGCTTTGTTATTTGATATCTTCTGGATGATGGTTTAAACTGAACCCAGGGGCCCCAATACCAATAGGGAACATCCTTGACACATGGGCTACTCTCACATGAAATTAGGTGAACCTAGGTGCAGTCATTGTTGAGTTATTACCCGGACAATGTTTTTCAATATGATGCCCCTGTGACCTTGACCTTTGACCCTTGGGCCCCAAAACCAATCGGGCATATCCTTGATACATGGGCTACTCTCACATAAAATTTGATGAACCTAGGTACAATTGTTGTTGAGTTATTGTCCGGACAAGGTTTTTCAATATGATGCCTCTGTGACCTTGACCTTTGACCCAGGGGCCCCAAAACCAGTAGGGCATATTCTTGACAAATGGGCTACTCTCACATAAAATTTAATCAACCTAGGTACATTGGTGGTTCAGTTATTGTCTAGACAAGTTTTTCATTGTTTGCCATTTTGATTTTTTTAACATATTGAATGAACATTCGAAGTCACTGCTTGTTAATTTGATATCTTCTGGTTGAAGGTTTAAACTTGACCCTGTTTCTCCAAAACTGATAAGGCACATCCTTGACACATGGGTTACCCTCACATGAAATTTGGTGAACCTAGGTACAGTTGTTGTTGAGTTATTACCCGGACAATGTTTTTCAATAAGATGCCCCTGTGACCTTGACCTTTGACCCAGGGTTCCCAAAATCATTAGGGTATATCCTTGACACATGGGCTACTCTCACATAACATTTGGTGAACCTAGGTACATTGGTGGTTCAGTTATTGTCCGGACAAGGTTTTTCAAAATGATGCCACTGTGACCTTGACCTTTGAACCTGGGGCCCAAAAACCTGTAGGGCACATCCTTGACGCATGGGCTACCTTCACATAAAATTTGGTGAACCTTGGTACAGTCATTGTTGAGTTATCATCCGGACAAGGTTTTTCAATATGATGCCCCTGTGACCTTGACCTTTGACCCAGGGGCCCCAAAAACCAATTGGGAACATCCTTGACACATGGGCTACTCTTACATCAAATTTGGTGAACCTAGGTAGATTGGTTGTTCAGTTATTGTCAGGACAAGTTTTTTTCCCATATGATGCCACTGTGACCTTGACCTTTGACCCAGGGGCCCAAAAACCAATAGGTAACATCTTTGACACATGGCCTACTCTTACATAAAATTTGGTGAACCTAGGTACATTGGTGGTTCAGTTATTGTCCGGACAAGTTTTACCTATTTTAAGTCCCAGTGACCTTGACCTTTGACCCTGGGGTCTCAAAATCAATAGGGAACCTCCTCCACCCAAGGGCTATCCACACATAAAATTTGAGGAACCTAGGTGCATCCCTTCTTGAGTTATCATCCGGACAAGCAATTGTCCACGGACAGACGGACAGACGGACAACAGCATAACATAATACGACCGTTTTTTCAAAACGGGCGTATAAAAACTAATACACTATGCTAAATACACAAAATATTTATTATCACGCTGAATCAAAGCTACAGAAAATAATTTATATAAATTTCAAATAGTCAGAATAGGTAATAATGTTGCTATTAACTATATAATTCTGCCCAATGCTTGAGAAAAGTTAAGGGGATGACTTGTCAAGTAACTTCATTAAATGAAGCAAATTGATGAACAATCACTGAGACCCTTTCTATTTAACATAATAAATCGCACTAAAAAATTTAAGACAATGACTAAAACACCCAATATATTTTGGTACCTTTGGAAGTAAAAATTCTCCAGGTAGTTCCACTTCAGCAGTATTCAATGAGAAATTACTCATAAATCTACATTTTTCTTCTATCAAAAATGTCCTGCAATAAATCACATGTACATATGTATACATGACTTGATGGCTAATTGCAAAACTGGTCTACATCATTCTTTATTTAGAATTAGTTAGACTATTTACACTTAACAACTTTTCTAAGTATACACATTTCCCCTGCAGATAATTTCAAAGGTTGTTAAAATATTCAAACGAAATTTTGTGGGTCAACTATGGGATAGTATATCTTTCATATGACACTAAATACGTCAATATCCACCGTATAGTAACCGACTTCCAAGATGCATGCGCATTTCGTGCTTTTTACATATATGAGTCAAACGGTTTATTGACTATGTCGATATCTATGGCAATTTTCACTTAGAAAGAACACCTAAACTTTCACAAGTCGTAAGTATGAAACAACCTAGCTTGAAATGAAGGCGCCAGGCTATAGAAATAGTACATGCTGGCTCATCAGTATGAGTGGTAAATTGAATTGAATTGCTATCTCATGTCTTGCTCACATCATAATTATCACTGAGACATTCTAAGCATAGCTACAATGCAGAAACCTTTAACAATCGTGACAAAGTGAACCCATTTTTCAGATTGTTCATACTTTCAAGCGTAACCCTTTGACTGTGTAATGAAACTTTTAAATCTGTTTGAGCACACCCGAAGTGTTAAAGACCTGCCAAGCCAGAGAAGACGCCGAATGACGACGAGACGGCAAGAATGGGCTATGATACCCCAGGATATCATTCAGAACTACATAATCTCAATGCAAGCAAGGTGTCTTGCAGTTATACGAGTTGAAGGTGGCCATACTTGTTATGGATGTGAATTTGTACTTTGTTGGTGCCAATATTGTTATTGCTTATAAGAAGTCAGTTATTTTCCAATTTATCCTTCGTTTTGCTAATAAATGAAATACTACTTGATGAACATTTTCTACAAATTTTATATCAATAGCTCACGTATCAACCAAGTTATGACCAAATATATAGGTGTATACTTAGAAAAGTTGTTAAGTGAATATTGTGACACTTCAGTGTGGTAAATCATCAAGATATCTTCAGAGGAAAACAGACACTTGGTTTTTTTGTAAGTTTTTCACCAGCCAAAAATAGAAATGGAATCAATTGGGACTCAGAATAACTGTCACTGTCCTTTTCTCAAAAATACCCATGTTGGCATATGAATAGAAATTGTTTACTATATATCCTCTGCAATCAATAAATGCAGGACCAATTGGAATTTTTTGGGACAAGTATAGGTTAATTATTGCACTATTCAAATTAGCCACTTAGACTACCACTTAAATAAGTCACTCTCAAGTCCACTTCATGGTCGTTCAGAACAGAGTTAGTAAAATAGCAGTTTTTGCTCAAAAAATAAAATTGCAATTATTGCTCATGAAGTAAAATTGCAATTATTGCTCATGAAGTAAAATTGCAATTATTGCTCAAGAAATAAAATTGCAATTTTTGCTCAAGAAATAAAATTGCAATTTTTGCTCAAGAAATAAAACTGCAATTTTTGCTCAAGAAATAATTTGTAGCTTATAGAAGTGATTCGAAGCAATGCAGTCTGTAAAACTGGCTATTCAATGCAAACATTCAATTGAAACCATTCAGCCACCCTCACTTATTGTTCTTTCAGTAATGACTGACTACCACAAACAAGTAAGAGACAGAGATTAAGCTTCAACATTAAAGGCTTTCATTATTAATTAAAACTTATAAAAGATTAAACTTACTTAGGTAGAAGTTTAGTCTTAGCTTCTAATATTTTGATCCATTTCTTTAGTTTATTGATGAGATTATGTAACTTTGTAGATCCAGGAACACTTTAAATAGAAATCATATAAGAATATAATATACTCACTTTGCATGATGTCTATTTGATAGTAACCACCTTTTATGGCTAATTATCAACACAATCAATAAGATTTTGTAGGAGATATTCTTGTAGTATTTTCTTTATCTTGTATTTTTATAGTCAAATTTTCTTGCATATTTTCTTTGTACAAAAGGTTGGCTCGAATTTAAGCTCGCATATTCGCAAAATGCAAGTGGATTTTGAAAATTGCGAGTAACTTTTAATCTAACTCTCAAATATTCGCGATGCAATAATATTACTGTCATAACTAATGAGGCTTAAATCAGAGTTGAACAGACAGATAGATCAATAGTATGAATTAAAGATTCACCGTAAAACAGGTTTGATAGTCTTTGTCTATTCCACGATAGCGCCCTTGTTTTATCCATAGTAAGATATGGTGCTGTTTTGTTTATTTCATATATGAATAGTAAATACGTTTGCTAGTAAAATTTTGAGACAAAATGCGAGTGATTTTTTCTCATTTTGCGAGGTGAAGTAAAATCAACTCGCAAAATTTTGCAAGTGCAATTTTTGGTTAAATTCGAGCCCTGAGTCAGAATATTTTCATCAGTCCTGGCTTTTAGCTAGTGGGTTAAGGCAAAGATACAAGCTGCCCGGCTAGCTCAGTTGGTAGCTAGCAAGTCTACTGATCGAGGGGTCATGGGTTCGATTCCCGGGCGGGGCATACTTTCTAGCAGCTTGGTCATGAAATTTTTTCTTTGGCCATTCTCCCTCCTACCAATGATTTTTAATTATGTAGGGTAGTTGTCAGTCACTGATGAAAGTATGCGCTTAGTAGTTGGTTAACAGCTAAATCCAGAGATTTAGTCTTTCCATGAGGAGTGAGTAAGTTGACTGACCGCCGTTAAATGATCTATACAATGTATTGCTATGGCGTTAAACCCAACAAACAAACAAACAAACAAACAAATAAGGCAAGATTGTATTAAATTTAATTAGTTGCTTTTTTTTGTAAATAATATTTTTGCAAGACTAGAGGACCATTGAACCACTTACATTCTAAAAGTTATTGGAAGGACAGTAATTTCTGTGAACTCAGTCCACCGGCTATTTTCCAAGACTGCATTTCTCTTCAAGATATCCCAGATGGCGGGATCAGGGCACATTTGAATTTCACAACACATTATTTTATAATGTTGCCCAAATTTTATACTAAAGCATTTGTATCAGTATGCAAAAGTGTAGCAACAAAACTAACACACTTACTAAAATCCACCTAAGTTTAAATGCATTCCCTTACCTAAAATCAAAGTCTGTGGTAAACTGACTTTTCATTTTCTGGAAGATTGGATCCTGGGCTGTAGCCTGTGCTCTACGTGCAAGAGATTCTGAGGCAGCACTAGAGAATGTAGTAACAACATTAGATACATTCTCTACACCAACACCAAATGTACTAACTAACTTCTTGACAAAGTTTAATGTATGAGGAGTAATTGTAGCATCAGCAACTGTAAATACAAATAATAACATATATGTATAGTGACATCCACATCTATGGTGTCTAAATGCTGTGATATTGTGATGGATAGTTTCGGTAGCATGGGCAAAAGCCACCTGACAATATTTCTTTTGGTTTCTACTGCTGACTGTTTATTACCTTTACAAATTCAGTTAATGTGTAATTTGTGCTGAAATTTTACCAATTCTTGAGACATTAAAAACATCTCTTTAGATACATGTACATGTATAACATTAATAATAGTTTAAAGTATCATAACTCCCCCGTCAAATCTATTTTAACTATCCTATTGTGCATCTGAAATAAAATTTAATTTTGATAATGAAAAATCTTCTTTTTTTAAATGTAAAGATAATTTTGGATGTCACTTTATAGATTTTGTAACTATACTGTGGCCTACTAATTTATCAAAAGTAGATTTAGGGTTATACAACAACCCAGCAATCCTTAGATAAAATTGATTTTCAGTTCACACAATTTCAATTGCTTAACTTGAAAATGTTTCAACCATAGCAATATTTTCACAAAACTGACATACCTGAAGCTCTGTTTTCAAATGCTACAGCGTAACATTTAGCAAGACCTTGTCGTAGTTGTCTCAATACTTCTTCATACCAATTTTCTCTAAACCATACCATCTGATCAACAATACCTTCTAACGATGATAATATAGTAGGATGTAGCTCTCTCTGCATGTGCATTATACGACTACATCTCCACATCGGAGCCGGGGCACGTATAGGTCCAGCATCAGATTGACCTGGTGTCCGGCTTGTAGAGGAACCAGTCCCGGCACCACCACTGCTGGTTGTAGGTGTTGAACTTGATGTAGTAGGTGTAGTCACATCTAAAAGGTAAACAAATAAATATAATTTAGTAAATATTAAATGTGTATGACATTTACAGTCGGAAAAGGGGAATGTAATACATGGTGCTTAAATCACATTTCAATTTTTTCAGTTGTTCTTATCAATGTCCCTGGACAGGGAAAGATCTCTTGACCCGTTTTTTCCCACTAGTGGCTATCAACTTCCCTACTCAATACAAAAATAGGTTTTTCTAGATCTTAAATGTGAAGATTTTGCTAAATACAGGAACAGCCACATGTAACTTAGGTTTGACTGTAGCTGAAATATAAAGTGTTGATGATCACATAGCTGTTCTTTGCACTGAATAAGAATGAAAAGTTAAAGGTCACAGTTCACCATGCTGAATTGTCAATATGGATGTGATATAGTATACTGTAGGGGTGTATCGGTTAACCGATATACCGGTTAATATTGCAATACAAATTCTGACGGTTTTTAACCGGTTCTGTTTTCCCTGAACTGGTTTTTGTAGTTATGTGCAGAGTTGCTTGTTTTTATCAGAATCTGAAATCTAAATGTTTGAATAAATGTTAAAATGTGTTGAAAATTTGAAATAATCTTATTGTGCTTAATATGTTAAACACTTCATCAATTGAGAGAATAATTCTCTTTGCAAGTCAGTTTCAAAACATGCATATTTTGAACATATAGTCAATTTAACTC
Source organism: Mactra quadrangularis (assembly GCA_025267735.1). Lineage (NCBI taxonomy): Eukaryota > Metazoa > Mollusca > Bivalvia > Venerida > Mactridae > Mactra > Mactra quadrangularis. Next base: position 24,644,102 of record CM046306.1, on the reverse strand, counting down.
AAGTCATTCAATTTTTTTGGTCAAGAGATAATTAATATATGCATATGCGTGTAACGAATGCAATGCACATACATTAATTCATGCTTTGCATGTCTACTAAAAAAAACTGATACGTATTGCAATACGGGTTTTGCATATTGCAATACGTTTTCATCGTATTGTTACACCCCTAGTATACTGTATATACATACCTGTAACAGATAATGTAGGTTCAGGTGTAGAAGGTGTGGTCAATGTTGGAGTGGTTGGTGATAATATCAGACCAGTTGATACAGAAGAACTTGTACTGGTAGTGGTTGTCTGTGATGTAGCTTTATTTGTCATCTCACCACTTTTATCTATAAAAATATATATATAACATTTTATTAGAAATGGAAATGATGATAGTAGGGGATGATGATGGTACTGACGATGACGGTGATATATTAATAATGATGGTGGTAGTTATGATGATAATATTGGCATTGTTACATTTTACATCTCCTGTTAGGGTCGCAAGAATATGTGTTTTCTCATAACCCCCTCATGAATTTCTATCTAGTTCTGTTCCGGATGGGTGGTATACTGTGCGTCTCCCATAAAGGCGTCAAGCCAGTTTTTAAAGGCGTTCAGACTTGATGCACAGACAATAGAATCAGGAAGTCCATTCCATTCTAAAATAACCCTTATCGAGAAGAAATGTTTTCTTATGTCCTTTTTTGATGATTTGGCTTTCAATTTAAACTGGTGACCTCTAGTGTTGAAATTTTAGTTCAGTTCAAAGAATATGCTGTGATCAATATCTTCCTTCTTACGAAGTAGTTTGATGGTGATATTGATTATGCTGTTTGAAATAACTAATTGAAATAATAAATAATGATGATAATAATAATTCTTTTTTATTAAGGAAACACAGGCAATGTCTGATGTTCCCGAAGGATCTTGTAAAAATGGATATGTGCAAATTATATCAAATGCTACAATTGACATGTAAGACATGCTTCACTCTTTTCTTTACCAAATGATTTCTATTAAAGAACAATAATGATCTGATATGAAAATGAAATCAATTCTCTCATAAAATTGAATTGGTAATGGGTTATCTTATCAAAATACTGAAGAATGAATCTATACTTACATCTTTCTCGTTGTTCAATCTTGAGGGTAAGATATAATGTTCTGATAGGGAAATATACAGCTTGTGGATACATACGTCCTACTTGACTTAATAGATTCATTATTAGACGACCCTCATTTCTTACCAGACATGTCAACAACTGAGGGATCCTACAAAGAAACAGAACAAAATATTAAGAAAAATACTTATTGAAAAATTACTTACAAACGGATAAGAGCAAAAGCTGTCCATATAGTACTCATCCATCAAAGACAATACATACACTTATAATGTTTATAACACCAAAATTTATCACAGCTATATTATATTCAGCAATATGTATCATTTATGTCATTTTGAATTAACAACAGATACTTGCATTCAGTATCATGTACGTTTGATTTATACAACAGTTGTATTAAGTATTAAGTTTGTGTGCAATAATTTTATGCAACTCTATATTTTGTGTATATGCTATAATGTATGTATTGGCCACAAGGGTCTAAGACCTTCAAGTTTTCTCTATTGAATTAACATATAAAATTTTGAAACTTTATACTCAATATTGATCTAAATACAGTTTAAAATATAAATTTCGGTACTTTAGAGTTAAAATTAAACCTCATGAAATAAAATGTATATTTTAATATAAACAATTACCATGGTAACCAAGCCACAGGTGGAACACCAACACAATATTTATCAACAGCTTCAGCTAGGGTAGATTTATCATCGTCATATGTTAACAGCCATAATACTTTAGCTAAATATTTCCTGGATTTACTTTCATTTTGATGTCTACATGCATGAAGGAAACATGTGATAGCTGAAACACCATTACTGATTTGTCTGAAAAATAACAAGTACTCTCATTAGTTTGTCATACAATGAAATATTTCTATCAACAGTTAAAAAACCAAAATATTTTACTGTAAAGTTTAAATAATGCAGTTAAGCCGCGGCCGTGGCGTAGTTGTTAGCATGTCCGACTTAGTATCCGGAGATCGCGGGTTTGAGCCTGGTCGCGGTAGGTCATACCCTATACATGAGTAGTCGGCCTGGTGGTAGGGTAAGTTAGTACTGGTGATAGAAAAGTGTCCAGGAAACCTATAGTAGGAAGAGCTGGCCGTCATATATATGACCCAAATATGTGTTGAATATGACGAGAAAAAAAATGCAGTAAAGTTCCACTACTAAAACCATCAAAATTAATTATCTTATTAGTGGAGAGGTCTTAATGTAGGGATTTTTTTCTTCTAAATTTAATCATTTAGGACCTTAAAATATTTTGAATAATACAGTTATTAATAAATTCAACAACTAGGACCATATTTGTCAATGAAACTTTCATAATTTCATTTAATCATGCAACTTGATATGCCTTTATAAATATTATTAACATTATCATCATCATCATCATCATCATCATCATCATCATTATTGTCATCATTATCACCATCACACAAATCAGGTAGTACATACTTATTATCTCTAGTAAAGACAGATTCCAGGTAATCTCCCCACAATGCCCAAGCCTTTACTAATGTATCATGCATCTGTACGGCAGCAGAGAAAGACTTGTTAGCATCATCTGATCGTCCTGTCTGTGCTAGAAACATTCCTTTTAATGCATAGAACTCTGCTGTCATCTCCTTAGTGAAATACTTCAAGTTGGTAGACTCTATTACTTCAAGACCCTAGAATTATGAAATATTTACAATAAGTACCAAATTGTATGCCAAAAAGTCACCATTTATATATTTGCAATCTACGTAAACAGATATCCTGTAGAGCATTGTCGGACAGGAACTCTACTGTCTCTGTGGAAGTTCACGACGAGATGAACTTTCTGTCGACAAATCAATGCGTAGCTTTCATCTAGACGAAACATTATTAATAACATTTTGATTTCGTAGTTTCTATTTTTAGACCAAGGTTTGCAAGCTAATTTAACAGCGGTATTATTCGCAGTCTGCGATTGGACGGCTCATTTCAAACTGTGTGACGTAGACAATATAAACAAGTTACATATCATAACAATTTCGTCATGAATATTCATGATATTATGATGAGAAAATGTCACCTGAACTTGACCTTGGTTTGGAAAAGGCCAGATCTAAATTAGCGAGTATGCGAGCCGAAAATTTTAGATCGGGTTTAAATCAGATTGATATATTTGGTGCCAGACATAGGCTGCTGGCCAATTTCAAATTAAAAAAATATAATGTACCAGATATGAACAGAAAAATATAGTACAGATTGCACAAAAAATGTGGGTATCCGTGGTGATCCTTTTGACATGTTAAAAGAGCAATATGGAGCAATCATCCCTTTAAACTTTCTCATGAAGTAGCCCAACTTATTTTGTTACATAGCAATGGGCAAATTTATCAACTTGTCAACATTGTATGCAAGAAATAATTTCACGAGCCCAAATCAAGTTTCAGAAGTCAAGGCTTTGGGATAATGGGCTAAGGCAAGTGACAATTAAGTCTAGAATAAATCTGAAATGGAAATATTATGTTCAGTGAATATTCCATACACTCTATACATAGATATTTTCCATCTATAATTGTAAAGCCATATCTTTAATTATGTATGAGTGAGTATAGAAGGGACCAAATTATATTCTGTCAAAATTTGGCTTAAATACATACTAAAACAAGAAAGTTATAGGAGGAAAATATCAATAAAATTTTGGGTAATGAAATATGCAGGGTGAAGACTATACCTCATTAAGTTCAGGTTTTCCCATGGTTCCAGCCATTTGTAGATAACATTTAACTTGTTGTCTTATCTTCTGAAAACAATCTACAATAGGTACACTGGGTATTGTATGGATCCTGTAAGAAAGAAATCATAATATTTGAAATCTTGAACGCAAAGGTGCATGACAAAAAGTTGGAGCAATCAAGGTTTTGGTCAATATGAATTTGACATTATTAGTGCGCTTTGTTTCGTCCTACAATTCTTCCTTTTGTTTTATAAAAAAATCAAATCCTTTAGAATGATGTTATCACACAATTTGTAAAGATAAATGACAGCAACAGTTCAGCAGTCTTAGAATAAAATGTGTGGATTTCACATTTTGAAAAAATTGTAGTTAAAGATTTCAAAAAATTGTAGTAAGGCCACAAAAAGTTGATCATACATTCTATGGATTCGCTCGCACATTAATTTTGACCGTTTTTACAAAAAAAATATTTTTATTTCCTCGCTCACTCATAAAAATTTGGTCAAACCGCTATATAAAGCAACTGAATTAAGATTTTACTTATTTCTTTTCTTCGCTCGCTCGCCCCATTTTTTTTCCAGAAAAATCTGTAGAACACATGATCAACTTGTAGTGGCCTAAAGATTCAAACACATTGTTAACAAAGATATGGAAAGTTGAAAACTTCTACAAACCTGCTAAGTGAGTCCAGACAGACACCAGATAGGTTATGTTTCCTAGCAATCTTTCCAAAATGTATAATAGCCTGAGCTGAGGCATGTACACCTAACATAGAATGATTGTTTTGTTGATCTTGTGCAGCGTGTGTATCATAATGGTTTACTATAAACTGGTAATGATGTTGTCTCCAGGTAAATATATCACTCCAGTGTGACAAGTCATCTGATATCATAGGTAAACGATTTCTGCAAGAAAACATACTCAATTAATACACTAGTAACTAAATATAGCGACAATTTTAGAGCATTTTGCAGGCATAAATGAAGGTCTAGTGACTATTATTTTTTCCTGCATTTTCTAAAGGGTATTATTGTGCATGATTGGTCTGCATCATAATATTGAGCAGAAAAATGCCATTTTGATTGAGTTAACACTAAATTTAAATGATTCAAAACAACTTTTTTCCTAAAAATTTTCAGTTCTCTGATTTCAGAACTATTTACCCAAGCACTTCAGATATGTGACTGGGTTAAATAAGTTCTCAAACTGATTACATTACAGTTGATTGGATGGAATGATCTGTGGATGTTCTTATTGTCTAATAAAAACTCTTTTTAGTAAGAGCAATATACTAATAGGCCCCATAAGGTGGGTTGGTACCTTACTCGGAGAAGAAAACGATAAAAATATTTTGTTCACCGATTATGATAAAAGTTGGCAGGCAGATACCTTCGCTAAGGTTACCAGAAAAACAAACAAGAAGCATGAAGATATCTGCTAGCTAACTTTTATCATAATCGTTGAACATATTTTTTGTTTGTTTTTCCCTCATAAACCCCCTAATTTTCAAAGTGCTTCTTGAAAAAGAAACAAGTTAAAGTAGTGTTCAATTAAGTTGACAATATACTGATGGATAAAAAAGTACTACCTCCAAGTTTTGACAATAGCTTTCATATCATGTAAACTTGTACTTCTAGTTATATTAGCTGGTTGTAGACCTTGATTTATCTGAGCAGCTTCTTGTAACTCCATGATCTGCTGGGCTGCCTGTAAAATGATAAAGATGGGGCACTTTTGATTAAATGGATAACGTATGTTGAAAAGAAAAAATAACTAGAAGTAAGGCTTAAAACTGATTTAACTATCAATTTTGTGCCAATATCAGGGCCCATAGTGCAGTTGGTAGCATGCCAAGATTTCGAATCTAGTTTCCCAAAAGGAGCCAAAGGGAGAACAGTTTTAAAGCACACCAAGGGTGTTTATACCCTTCCATGAAAATTTGACAATTATGTTTTTTAGTTTTGATACATCAAAGCTTGTGCCTATGTTTTATTCCATAAGAAATAATAGACGAACAGAAATATAGATAAACAAAACATAGACAATTATAAATGATTTCTTAACTATAACATGTCAAGAATCAAAGTCAATATACTTTATTAGCATAAACAAAAATCATTACCAAAATGAAACATGTTTATGCCTAAGGTGAGATAAAGGCTAGATACTTACTTGTAATAAAGGTACATGTATATGTGTAACAATATGAGGTAATCTTCTCCATTCTTTTATAGCTAATGTACTTGATAACTCTACCAATCTTTCGATCTACAATAAAAATATATCATGTAATATATGGTGTTTTATGCTTCATTAAAAACTTCTCTGTCATATAGCAGCATTCAGTCCTCCAAACTCATAAAACCCAATTTAAAATTATCAAAATTAAGTACAAAAATACTATAGTGAGTATCTAAATCAGAGGGATTAAAACACTAAAGAGGTTTAAAGTCTGCTTCCATATACGTGTTCAGCTAACTTAACAACTTTGCCAATGACCCCAGATCATATAAATCACATATCTCCGTAAACAGATTTCCTGTACAGCATTGTCGTACAGGATCTCTACTATCTCAATAGAGGGTCACGTCGAGATGACCTTTATGTCGACTAATCAATGCGTAGCTTTCATCTAGACGAAACACTATTAATTACATTTTAATTTCGTAATTTTTATTTTTAGACCAAGGTTAGCAAGCTAAATTAACAGTGGTATTATTCACAGTCTGCGATTGGACGGCTTATTTCAAATTGCGTGACGTAGACGATGTAAACAAGTTACGTATCATAACAATTTCGTCATTAATATTATGAGAAAAGGTCACCCGAACGTGACCCTCGTTTGAAAAAGGCCAAATCTAAATTAGCGAGTAGACGAGTGGAAAATATTAGATCGGGTTTTAATCAGATTGATAAATCACTGACAGGTGATCCCTCACAGTACCCATTTATACCTGGGCAGAGTGAAACAACTCTAGGTAAACTTCTTGCTTAAGGAAATTAGCAGTGCCCTCAAAAGGGTTTGAACCCAGGACAATTGGATATCAAAGCACGCATCCTACCACATGACCACTGCTCCAACAGGGTCAATGTTTGCCCCACCAAAAAAATTAAATCTATCAATAAGCAATTGCTGGTAAAGAAGTGTCCATGAGAGTTGATTAAGGTTAATAGAGTAAAAGCATATGTTTAGTAATCAATTATATATTAGTATTGCCACAGTTACCATATTTAAATGATGATCATCAGGATGACAGATAGCTATATAACCACGATATAAATTTACTTTCCATGCCATCTCCTTAGGACAACTTAACTCAACCTGAAATTAAATAAACAAAAAACTTACTTAAAGTAGGTAAGTTTTGTCAATGTTTTTATAGCATAATATTTGTTGCATACATGTGTAAGCATAAAATCATGAGTGCATCATTACTAAGGATTTAGAAAAAACATTCATATGATACCTAAATTTTATTTTATTCCAACATATAATATATAATATACTATAAATCTAAAGGAAACATTAAGTATTTTATATCTGTGAAGTATTTAATTTCTATTGAACTTAGTCAATTAGAATTTGATATTTGATAATATATTTAGTGCATAAATATTGACCCCGACCTGACCTTTCACATTTGCATCTAATAATTATCTACACATATCCCGACGAAAGCCTATTCTACACTTCGACAACGATTGTAAAATTATAGAAGTATGTTAGTGTGTTAAGTTTAAACTCATAATCCTCATGGTCACCGTGTAATCGAGCATTAATACTACATTCCTATTCAATGTAATGAATATTCTTGCATAAAGGTCAGGTCGGGGGTCAATATTTACGCACAATACATCTTCAATACAGTACAACCTCTCTGGAGCAACACCCACTGGGTGAGACTTTAGTGTGTTGCTGTTCAGAGGTTGTTGCTCTGCAGAGGTTAAGTTCAATTACAATTATAAAATTACACCTAAGGGAAATATCAAAAGCAGTTGTTGAACAGATGATTTGTTGTCAGCCTCTCTGCTAAGGTTAAACTGTATATTCTAAATTTATTTATTTTTCCACAAATTAACATATTTTTTTAATACATAAATAAAATCATGTCATTTTGTTTTGTTCCTTGTAGTAGTATATCAAGACGAAGTCAACATTTATTATATGCAAATGTTTTTGTTGATCATTGACACTTGGAACAACTGTCAGCTGGCCCCAGTTTCATGAAAAAACTCAAGTTTGTACTCAAACTCAATCTAATATTTTGATCATTAATTTTACTTATTTAAACAATCTTACAACAAAGTTAGTATCATAAGAAACCTAAATAGTGATTTAAAAGCTATATTATATGAAATAAAACTGACTTATATGTTTGAATAAGGTTTAATTTGATTGTATTGATTTGAGTCTGTTAATGAACTGTTGAGTTTAGTCTCAAGTGAAAAATAAGTTTGTGGCTTAAATTTTATAATAAAACCCAGGATTTTTTAGGCTGAATCATTCTTTATATTTTCATTATTATGATAACCTAATACCAGCCACTCCAACTACATTACATGCTATTTAGAGGTCAAAAACACTTGGGTCTGTTATTGATTTCGTACTTAATTTTTTTTATGAAACTGGGGTCAGGTGCATTCCTGACTGAACTAAGCATGCTGGTTAGATTAATAATCAAACAAACACATCTAAATCAATAATGATTAATCAATAATAAAGAAAGATGTAAGATACCTGAGATAAAGCTTCTTTCATTAAAGCCCAATCAGGGACTCTCCAAGCACTCTCTAACACAAGATGTGGGTTAGTATTACCTTTAGAATTAGCATATTCTAATAAATGATCCCATTGATTCAACTCTTTAGAACATCTACAAGTATAATAATACATAATGAGTTTCATACAGATGGCAATCAGCAGTCACCTAGTATGATACAAGCACAGGATATGTTTATACATGTATTTTGTTTTTGTTTCTAACTCCTTTCATCATTGATTGTTATTCAATATTTGTTATTATTATACCTCACTAGAATTTCCCTATGCTAAAGCCCTATACCGGAGCGGGTGTTATTTTGTTCGATCACATTGTTATATTACCGCTAACTAAGGGAGACCACTTATTAACGATTAGTAGCCATGATTTACAAGTTACTTCCCTTAGTTTATAAGCGGTTCCCTGGTGTACTGATAGCGAATCTGGGAACAATACCAGATAAGTGTTGCAGTCAATATTTCGTTTCCGGTGTTGTAAAAATTAAGTCAATTGTAAGACAAAAATGACATCAAGATTTGCTACCATTTCGACGGAGGATTTAAACTTGCTGGACTCAGAGAAAGACTCTAAATTGACCAAGCGAACGGTCAGTTTTTTTTTATTGTACTGATAGTTGTCTTTACTGTGTTGTTATTTGTTGTTCAATAGATATTTACATGTTACAGTTTTGTTCAGTTTAATAAAGCGCCTCGGTTGATATTATTTTCCTCGGGTTGATAATCTGTACCGTCACCCTCACTGCCATGTGTTATTTAATATAGTACTAAAAAATTAACCAAATAAACAGTGTCAGGTAATTTTGCTTCAAGAAAATAATTAATTTTCCCAACATTTTAAATTTGTTTTAATCCAACAGGTTTTCTATTTTAGTTCATTTTCATATAAATCAATTCCTAAAAACCATGAGCCTATTTTACACCAAAAGGAATAAGCAAGTGATATCAAATCTAGGGTACCAGTGGGCAAAGCCCTAGCTAGTGATATGCTAAGGCAACAGACTCCATGTAAATCTAGAGCACTGCAGCAGTATGAAAAGCCCTAAGTAAAGTGATCTATGACTTTAAGAGATCAGTAGGATTAAGAACAATTTTAAAGAGCAATATTTGTATATCGTCAGTCGGCTGCCAAAAGGTCGTAACTATGCTTTTTGACAAAATGACTTTTTGAAAAAAACAAAGTACGCCAAAGCGATTCCCGCCTTGTCTCAAAACGTCGTACTTGTAAGCCAATCAATACCCGAAATATTGTCATGTGATGAAATATCGTAACTCCGATTGGTTTTTTGAACAACGGTCAAAATATCGTATCGCACACTTAACACTCCATTGTTGAAAAAAAAAATGATCATGCGGTTGGATTCTTCCTTTTAAGAGGTAAAATATGTTTATGTCAACCACTTTATTCATTTAACTTTAATTTTGTATGTTTATCTTATATGATTTGAATCTTGTGACTTTAATTTGGACTAAAACCATTGAAAATAGTTTATGTCATTTCTGTTCCACTAATGATGACAAATATTCTGCACTAGCAATTAAATTAAGAAGCAGAAATAATGCATTTATTACATTTTTATTGTTTGCAGGCATGGGAAACAGTTATCTTTGACGAATGTTGCAATACATGAATTTTATATCTGTCAAATGCGAGTTACGACATTTTGAAACAAAACTTAATTATTTTAAGTTTGGATAATTTTGAGATACGACTTTTTGAAAAAAAGTTTTTCCTTCTCCTGAAAACCTTAAAAAAATGAGTTATGAGGTTTTGGCAGCCGACCGACGATATATGACATGTTTACCTTATCCAATGGTCTTCCCATAATCTATATTCAGGTATAACAGTGGGTGTGGCTGGACCGGAGTTATGATCTGATCTAGCTTTAGTCATAGCCTACAAATATACAATATCAACTTTAAACGTCTTAGATAGTACATTGTATAGACAATATAAATATTCCAGCTATAAATGTTGTCATCGAACTCTTCATTCAAATAGTTCATACATGTGCATAACTTTTATGTCTATGATTTTAAATCCATTAACCCTTTACTGGTTGCGACATGTGTGAAAAGTAGCCATTTTTTCACCATTACACCCTAGGGCTATTTCAAGATGCTCTAATTTCATTACTAATTGTCATACAGATATGAAACTTGGCCATGTTACTCCCTGTGTGAATGTCTTTCAGAAAAACCAAGTTGAGCCCCGATCCCAGTTACCATGGCAATGCTGGTAAATGCAATTTTCGCTCTTTTTCAAACCCCACATTTTCAAGGTTTTACCAACTCAGAGAGATTGTCAATGTACATGCAACAAACACTATAATAAAGATAATATAAAGTTCTTACAGCTTCATAAGCATTCTGAGATTGTTCAAAGAAACCATGTTGTTCATAGGCTATAGCTGTATTAGTCTCAGCAAACTTGGCTCGTTTCTGCCATAGACCCGCCCACATATCTTCTTCTTTCAGTAATGAATACAAGTCACACAAACCATCTAACATTTCCTATAAAAACAATTAAATAAATGTTGATATTTCTTATCAAGACAATATCTACCAGACAAAATGGAAGGAGCAACTAAAATGGACATATACATTCTTATTATATGTTGAAGCCTATTATTATAAACTACTGTCACTGTGATCACAATCGAATTCCCTGTGGTGCTTTTCACAAAAAATTCTTACGAAAAAAAATTACGAAAAGTCAGACGGATAATAAGCATAACTATGATATGATATTCAAAAGGTATACACTATTCTACACAATTTGTATAATATTTAGAATTGATAAGCTAAAAAATGAGCCTATTATTAATGGTTCTTGTTTTTACTAACAAAGATTTTTTTGGAAGTAATTTTTGAAAAGCACCACTGTTTAGTAAATTCATTAATGAGTAAACAAAAATATTTTGCATGTGGATTAGAGTTGTAACTGTCTTTAATAAATAAAAGTTTGTACAAGTTGTGTTGGTTAATTCTAAAATGGTGTTCACAAACCAACTTATAGCATTACAATTACAGAAATAATCTAAGTAACACATAATAGGAACTGCAGTTGGTAAGATTCATTCTTGTTAGCTAGACCTATTCTCTGAAAGCATTGACATACAAAGATTAGATAAAATAAGAAATTTTATGCATAAGATAATATGTATAATGTGTGATGCACTTGTATATGTGCTTGTTGGTACTTAGAATTCACTACACTGAATAAATATTGTCAGGCTTTTTCATTGACACTTCAGAATTGGGGTAACCAAGTAAAGAAGATTAAAAGCAAATTTGCTCAGTCTACAAACTGAGTCTACTAACCTGTCCAGGATTATTTGAAGGTTCAAACTCATACTCGCTAGCACCACCACGTTTTACTATACCAGAAGAACCATTGTCAAATGTTATCTCTTCTAATAACAAACAACAACGGTACCATAAATTATGTGTTCTACCTAAATACTGCAAATATAGTGAAAAATAACGGTATTATAAGTAACAACCAGTAATATACAAGGAAATGAACAATAGACATTAATGGTTAAATAAAATGAACACCATCACATACATGTTATCATAACTTAAGATTAAGACTAAATTAGATGTCAACATTTCGGCATAATGCCTTCGGCTTAAAATCCTTAACTTCAGGACTGTCCCTGGAAACTCTGATGACCTGGGTTTATGATGCAATAGGCTAAGCCAAGATTTAGTACCTAATGTAGCATAGGGGTTGCAGGTTTGAGCCACATTAGGGTTAGTTATACCCTTCCATGAAATTTTGCCTGTTGTGTTGATAAACCTCTATTAATAAAGTATAGGTAGAAGTCTTCAGTCTCTTACTGGTTATAGACAATGGTTCAAGAAGGCTAGGTTAGGAGAGCTGGCTGTCTTTAAAATGACCATAATTTGTGTTTACACAATCTTAAACCCAATACCAAAATGTTTTATCGATAATAAACTTACCTTCAGTATAGTAGGTCTGATAGGTATACTAGGTACACATAGAGCTAAACTTTCAACAAATGTATGTATAGCACTTGGATGACAATCTTTCTGTCCAACATGGCTACCACTACACATAAATGGTACCAACTCTGCACCTAACATCTGTCAAATACAACAAAATGATAGTTATGAGGACTCTGGACTGCTCACTAGAGAACTAGATTCTCATGGACATCTGACACAAAAATTTGTAATACTTTAATATTCAACCTTAAGAAAAATGTGACCTCTGGAGCAGGGCCACTTTTAACTTGAACAATCTCCCACAATAGGTCACCTGGAGCACTTAGCACTCAGGTAAGCTAAAAATAAATAAATGACAGTTAAGTTCTGCTATTAAGACCACTTAGGTTATTGCATTATCATGTGATTATTGATAATCTTAAAGTCCTGAATTCTTTATGTGACACAAAAAATATCCCTCTATTGAGACTAGGGGTGTAAAGGTTAACTGATATACCGGTTAATATTGCACCTTGAACCTTTTTTTGCAGTTATGTGCCATACTATTTGTTATTATCATAATCTGAAAGTTAAATGTTAAAAAAAATGTTAAAATGTATTGAATACTTGAAATAATTCTACTGTGCTTTAAAAGGTAAAACATTTAGGGCGCGTTGCCTAACGAAAATCGCTACGTTTCGCTTTGAAAAAGCGCTTTCTTGTAGCGATTCGTCTTAGGAAACGGCTTGCTATTTACCATTTGGAACAACTCGGCGATCATCGCCCAGGTGGTTCCGAATGTCTATTTACGTCACAAACCAAGATGGTGGCCTTTGCCGAGTAAAACTTTTGCGCTAATTGCTATCGCATGTTTTCGGGGCGATTTCAGACTAAATAAGGCTTTAACAAGTACAAAATCACTGCAAAAACTTATGTTTAAATGAACAATTACAAATATTTATTGATTTCAATTCATGATTAGTCAGTCACACGTTAAAACATAAATTGTCGGCAAACAGGAAGTTACATTTCGGCGGAGGCAGCCATTTTGATTTGTGAAAGCCGAGGTAGTTCCGAATGGGGTAGCGAAGAATTTTTTCGCTAGCTTTCGCTACGTAGCGAAATGAAGCGATATATTGTAGCAAGCCGTTTCCTAGGATTTCGCTACGAAGCGAAACGTAGCGATTTGCTTAAGCAACGCACCCCTAGTCAATTAAAAGAAAAATATCTTCATTTAGATAAGAGATCAATTGAAAATACCCATATATGTGCTATGCTGATCCAATTAGGATGAGGTACATGCATTAATTAATGCTTTGCATGTCTTAGGAAAAAAAACCAGTACGTATTGCAATATATTGCAATACGGTTTTTACCGTATTGTTACACCTCTACAAAAAATATCCCTCTATTGAGACCATTCCAGTATTAAAACCACTACTAAGATGAAATGCTTAATACCAATATAACTTCATATGATAACTGAAGTAAACATTATATTGTTTAAGTCATACAGTCAGGGTAACCCTACCTGTTGTTGTTTCTCGGACAAAACTTTCCATATTCTAGGAAATAAATCCAGCCATGTAATATGACTTAAATCTGTAGAACTATGACACAATTGGCTTAATGCTCCTAAATATTGTACAGTCTGAAATAGATACAAAATAGTATTCAATTCACAATACAGACATAACAAACAAGTAAATCTGTGAGCTAATGCTCACTAGTGATACCCCCGCCAAAATCTAAAAATATGCGACAAACAGGAAGTAGATGAGCAAGGAGCATGAAATCGCTTTACACCATATGGGACTATGGGATGAAGCAATATGCAAAGTATTAGGCTGCTGCATGATATAGTTGCTGAGAAAACTGCGACGGAAATTTTGTAACGGACGGACGGATGGACGGACGCACGGACAAGGGTAAAACAGTATACCCCCCTCTTCTTCGAAGCGGGGATATAATTATCTCAACTATACTTATACTATTGTGTACTTCAGATAAATTTAGTGACTGTTTGTGAATTTTGTCACTTGTTTCAAATAATTTACATTCCACTTTTGACATACAAATTGACATACAATTAAAAATAATGGTGTTTCAAGTAGTAAAAATCTACCCCGTATGTCATGGTATAGACAATTTTGGTGCATTTTTGTGACTTTTCTTGTATATTTCTTGCAATCTATAGGTCAGTTTGTCCTAAAATATTGAGACTTACTTTTTTGACTCAATTACAGAAATTGAATGGTATTTTGAAAATATTGAAAATTCTTAACCAAATCTGTGAACTAGTACCTTTAAATGATTTTGTTTCATATTTTACAATGAAAAGTAGTGCTGTACAATGAAAATATGGTAAAATTATAAAATCTTAAAATAACATTTTCACTGGTGGTTACACCACTCTTGACAATTTCTTTTCTGAGCTAACTGCACTCCAAAATCAATGAATATCCCCTACATTTGTTGAAAGTTTCAAGTTTTCAAAATCCTGAAATTTCATGATATATGTACATGTACCTTTAACATGGAAATAGAATAAAATCCTTCAAAAGTTCCCAGAATCCTAAAATCTTTTACAAATTCAAGGTTATAGAATGTAAGAAATCACTACCTTAACTTCTCGACAATTTTCTAGAAATTTAGCTTGACGTTGTAACAATGTTTGTAGATTTTGTTTAGGATCTTGTATTTCTTTCTTAGGTGATTCTTTCTGTATAACTTCATCAGTTGTCACTCCAAGTTCAATATCTATCTCATCCTGAAATATAAATACATGTACAATATACAGTCCCTTCCAAAAGTCTGTACACAGAATCCTGCTTTTAGGATAGTTTTTTCACTGTATAGTTCATACAATGGCGGTCAGACATCCTACTCCCTAGTTCTGGAAAAGCTTAATCTCTGAATTTAGCTGTTAACATGTTCCTAGGCACATACTTCCATAAGTGACTGATAAATGTCCTATATGATATAGAATTAGTGGTAGGAGGGAGAATGACTGTTTTCATATAATTAGATGAAATATAGTGATTACTAGTACAATGTATGTTTTCAAAACAATTAAATACTTTGAATCAGTGCCACAATGTCTCAGACTTATGTATTTCCCATAAAAGGATAAGTCCACAATTAAAAGAACAACACACATTTGTTTGTTTGTTTGGGTTTTACGGCGCACCAACACAGAAAGGTCATATCGCGGGGAAACACACATTTCATGTTCACACAAATGATTTATAGCAGTTAAAATTACTCACATCTTCTTTATTATTATCGACAGCTTCAATATCCATAGGTTCTTCTTTCATCTTCATTATAGTAGCAAAATGTGCTCTATCAGAACTATCAGCTAGGTTTACTATACTAGAGGCTGATGGTAGTAGATTCATAGATGATGAACTTTGTATTGTATGACCACTTACTGCTACTGATAGTAATAACTGAAATATAAAATATATAAACAATAGCACAAGTTAAATCTGAAAGTTTTGAAAATACTGAAAAATTACTTTTAAAATAATGAAATAGACAGACTTCATAAAAACTACGGTGAAGAATTACGGTGATTTCTTCTCATAATACTGAAATCAGTATTAATACTGAAAACTTTTACCCAAGCAATAGTATTGGCAAATTTATAGATTAAGGTCATGCTCATGCATATTTAATGACTTTCTAGCTATTACCCATAGTCATTGGGCTACTGTAATCTGTCTATCAATCTCATTTGGGCGACTTTACTCCTCTAAATAATGGTGCAACAGAATAATACCATCCTGTCTGATTCCTGGTCCCCAGTTCTGAGCTATTAAGATAAATTTTCTTGCTAAAAAAATAGGTTATAAATTTAATTTAAACTAATGCAGAGCCGACTTCTAAAATTTGAAACCACATGACCATGCCACTCCACTATTCAACAAGACAGCTGCTGAATGGGAACTTTTCTATATTCAAAACCTTGAAGAAAGAAAAAAACAATTTCTACATAATTTTCTTTATATATTCATTTATTGGAGTTAACGCCATGTCAACACAATTTAGATCATTTTATGGCGTCCAGCACACCTAACCTAGCTTTCCTGGACAATTGTCTATAACCAGTACTCACCTATTCTTCCACAAGGCCGGAAATTTCTCCATATTATCTAATCAATGAAGGAAAATCGACATTTTTGTCAAATTTTCATGGAAGAGTATAACCTCCCTGGGTGGGATTCGAACCCACACCCTCGGGCACCAGATTCCAAATCCCGGCGCGCAACCAACTGCGCTATCAACCCGGGTAACAAAATTTTGTAAAATGAAACAATAGGAGGATAAAGAAATGTCAGACTCTCTATAAACATACCTCAATACATTGTTTGATCCAGAAATGTGAACTCATCAACTCCCAGTTCTGTGAACATGTTATATATAATAATCTATCAAATACACGTCTCAGAATACTTCTGTTAAATGCCTGAAAGTAAACATCATATTACATATATAATAATTGTTAAAACATTTTATTCAATAAGTGTCACATTTTGATCTATCTGGCAGCAGTTTTCACCTTTTAGCAGTCTAACCATCCAGATATGCTGTTTTGGCTAGTATAGTCTTGTATATTTTGTTTATGTCATTTAAAATAAAATGCCCATATTCAATCAACTTCAGTTTCTGTTGTTTTTGCCTCATGTCATACTTGTAGACACCTGAGATGGTCAGCACATAAAAAGACTTCATTTTTGAAATTGAGGTTAAAGTTCAATTTTTCATTTAGCACATAAAATTCATTGCCATTACAATATCTATAATATAAAAAAATATAAAAAGAAAACAAAAACCAAATGTATGTTGAATATCTTTAAAATCAGTCTTCATAGATATTGACCGTGTCTTTTTTCGCACACCCACACTTTCCATAGCATGGGACTCTCATGTTGGTTAAAGTGTTGATGCAGTTCTAAATAATTATCAGTACATGAACGTCTTACCTCAACAAATTTCTGTCTAATATGTGGTTGTTGACATCTCAATCCAGTAAGAAAAGCTTGTTCTAGTTTATTGGCTAATTCTGTATCTTTTAAAGCATCGTCCCTATAATATTATATAATATATACTAAGTCTTGTCAAACAAGGTCTAAAATGTCACATATCACATTTGTCATAAATTCAAGGTGAAGCCAGCACACATAAATAAACTTTCCTGGACTCTTGTCTATAGCCAGTACACATCTACCCTTCCATAGTGCTGGCAAATTTTCAATATACCATATTAATGAAGGAATATTGACATTCTCGTCAAATTTTCACGGAGCACCTTTCACACAGGAAAGGAATGCTTTTTCAGATCCCCAAATTCCTGACCTTCTGAACTAGTCCTAGAAAATTGCCCAAATGTAGATATCACTAGTCCAAATCAAATCAAAGTCCATTTACATAGCGCAAAAAACAAGTAAATCTGTGAGCTAATGCTCACTAGTGATACCCCCGCCAAAATCTAAAAATATGCGACAAACAGGAAGTAGATGAGTAAGGAGCATGAAATCGCTTTACACCACATGGGACTATAGGATGAAGCAATATGCAAAGTTTCAGGCTGCTGCATGGTATAGTTGCTAAGAAAACTGTGACGGAAATTTTGTAACGGACGGACGGACGCACGCACGCACGGACAAGGGTAAAACAGTATACCCCCCTCTTCTCCGAAGCGGGGGTATAATTAGACAGTCTATATATTCCCTTGCCCCTACAATTAGTCACACAGATTTTACATTGAATAAAATGACATCACAGTTTAAAAACATTTAGTGTTTATTCATGAAATTCAGAGAATAAACAAGTTTTAAGATTTTTGTCAGAGTTTATTTTGGTGTACAATACTATGAATATTAGGGGTGTAACAATACGACC
Source organism: Mactra quadrangularis (assembly GCA_025267735.1). Classification (NCBI taxonomy): domain Eukaryota; kingdom Metazoa; phylum Mollusca; class Bivalvia; order Venerida; family Mactridae; genus Mactra; species Mactra quadrangularis. The sequence goes on along the minus strand of CM046306.1, from coordinate 24,625,634 downwards.
AAAACCATATTGCAATATATTGCAATATTCAAAACCCGTATTGCAATATATTGCAATACTTATCGGTTTTTGTTAGTAGACGTGTGAAGCATGAATTAATGCATGTGCATTGTATTTGCTACACTTATATGTGTATTTCAAATGACCTCTTATCCAAATATTTGAACGACTTGTACAAAATTGAATATGTGTTAGAACAGGCATATTCTACAACAGATTTCCAAAGGGAGTTATTTGCTTATTTAACGAAATGTTTTACATTTATAGCACAATAAGATTATTACTAGTTTTCAACACGTTTTAACTAAAATCAATCAGTACGACACACAACTACAAAAACCGGTTCAGGAAAAGACGAACCTGTTAAAAACCGTCTGAATTCTTATTGCAATATAACCGATATATTGGTTAACCATTACACCCCTAATGAATATGAATAGCCCAATGACCAGAGGTAAAAGCTATAAAATTAGTAAGCACGTACCAGCTTGATATTTAAGACTATACATGCACTATAACTTTACTACATCAAGACACAACACAAACATATATAGTTCGAACAAAAAAACATAAAACTGTTTATACTAACAATACAAGGAACTTATACACTAACAATACAATGAACTTATCCACGACGAGGGACACTCAGGATGACAATATCATAAACATGACATGATATGTTTTACGATTGTCTTAGTTGTTGGTGTAATGGAAAAGGTTTTTACCATAATAAGCATGATTTACAAACAAATGGTGGCATCCATCATGCTAATTTTGTTAAAATAAATTCCACACATTTAATTTTCAATACTGCCTACCCCTGAAATGGATTGTCTCATTTTTAATGTTTACCCAAACACGTTTTGTTTTTTTGTACCCACTATAACATACCTGTATATATAGATGACTAATTCTAAGAATTGAGCATTGAGTTCTTGGTCATCATTAAATCTTTTCTCTATATAAATCATTAACTTTACCAGTAATATAGCTTTCTCTCTGATAGATGGAGACTGGTTTAATGCTATAGTACCCTATAATACAAAAAATCAAAATATACACTATTTATTAGGCCACAACAAATTGATCATATGTTCTATGGATTCGCTCGCACCTCAATTTTGAAAGTTTTTTCACAAAAAAATATTTTTATTTCCTCGCTCGCTCATAAAAATTTGGTCAAACCGCTATATAAAGCAAGTGAATAAAGACTTTTTTTTCCTTCGCTCGCTCGCCCCATTTTTTTCCAGAAAAATCCGTAGAACATATGATAAACTTGTTGTGGCCATATCTTCATGTAAAGGGAAAGTAGTAAGGTTCATTTACATGGGAAATTATAACAAAAATCAATCTCAGGAAAACATTTTTTAATATTTCAGGTAACATCCCACAAACAGAGTTAATTATATTTTCAAAAGAAATATTTTTGTCTTTTTGTTAAAATTTTTATCTATAAAAGGAATATCTATAACTGATATTTCTCCATGAGGCTATAGATTCAGCAAAACTGCATTCAAACCTTTAAAGACAAGGGAGTTTTCCAACAGCAGCAAGGAGAAATATAAATTTTGAGGGAGAAAAAAGGGGCTTAAAATGGCCTGAAAAAATCTTGAACACATCAGAAATTGTCAATAAACACTAGGAATGGGACGCATCAAATGACCCTAAAATATCAAGTTTCTAGGTAAACATCAAGTGTTTCTATGGTAACATACCTTAGTTTTGACCCAATCTTCAACCATCTTAGTTATAGCTTTCATCACTTTATTGTCTGGTGTTTTCTCTATCAAACCAACCAATATTTGTCCTATAAAACTCTTCCTCATTTCCATAGACATCACTACAACACGATTCTTAACTAAATCTAAACTTAGTATCAATAACTCACTGGCAACTGAAATATGCAATATTTAAGATATAGGACAGTCAAAATCTCAAATTTTCTCAAGTATTAATAATATTTATACAGCATAATATACACATAGCAAAATTACAACATACAAAGAACATATATTATCACAGCATATGGTAGTATGAAAGCACATCCACACTAAGGATAGCACAAAAAGGGCTAGCCCTTATTTTCATTGCGGTCCCTTTGTGTTGGTAGGAAGACATAGGTAGTAAGACAACGAGCAGCAATAATATATTATACGAGGGGTGATCCAAAAATTCATGGACAATGAGTGTATCTCCATAACGTGACGTCCTACCGCGCTGATTTGTTAGGATATCATTAATCAATGCTTTTTTAATAAATTTACAAAATTTTAAAACATCAATTGCATTTTTCATCTATTAATGACGTCATCAAAATATGAAGTATCGAAATCGCGGCCCAGCTCATTTTTTCTCCTTAATGAATATGTTTTTACCTCATTCAAACCAATGTAAAATCTTTTCAAATAAAGAAAATGGCAGGAAACATTATAATAACGTTGTTTGACATGTATGACGTTATTCTGTGAGTTTCAGAAGAAATTTGATGTTGGGGTCATTATACACTCGTGTTTAATAAAAGAAGGGGTGAAAACAGCGTCATAAAAAACGGACGTCACGGATCCAGTAAAACTGCAAACAATTATACAATTCTGTGAAAATCTCGGAAAAACATTTGGCAAGACAAAAACAATGATTGAAAGTGAGACATATAAACCATCAGTGTGGCATACACTAGTGTATAAGAAGCATCTCCGATTTTCGAATGGATGGGAAGGTGTAGGGAATGCTTTGCAGTCTGAGAAACAGAGTCAAAGAAACTAAGGAAAATGTGCATGAGAAGGTTAATGAAATCGTATGGATAATTTTACGAATCTCAGTTATTCTCTGTATTAATTGTTTTGAACTGTTAGCAGAATTGTAACAGAAGAGCTAGAAATGAATGGTGCAGGCCAAAGGGGGAATGCTTTGAAGAGTTATAAGGCCAAACAGTAATTAAGTTTACTTTTTCGACAACATAACATCGTTTGATACGCGATGAGCTGCGCTGCTTTTCATCACGTCCATGTATATAAAATAGTGCAGAATCATTAATTATAGTCGAATCTTTACAATATTTTGCAAATTTGTTGACAAATGCTCATTTAAAAAGATACTAGAAGTTCATGTGATTGGCTTTATTACTTTTTGTTTCATGCAAGGTGTCCACGAATTTCTGGATCACCCCTCGTAGACCAAGAAAGTCAATGGTTATTATTATTATGCCAAGATAAGTATATTGTGTCACAAAATTAATTACAGAAAATATTTGAAATCCTGTGCATAGCCTACCACACCACAGACCTATTTTTAGTAAGCTTGAACCAATATGGATTCTCAACATTACAAACAAAGTGAAACCACTAACCTGGACTAGACTCTGGTGTAGAAGGAGCTAGATGCTCTCTAGCCATCTTAGTTAATACTTTCATAAATGTTGTAATAAGTCTATCAATATAGCATGGATTGTGTATACAAGCAGCCTTTAATATCATCAAAGTACTAAATAACTGTGATGTTGAACCATTGGCTGCTCTGAAAAACAAAAAAAACAATACAATACTTTGTTGATTAAATTCACAATGAAAAAAAAGTTGAAGTGCCGTTAAAAGCTAAAGTCAATCAGTGAGTTAGAGACACACACTTTATAGGCCGTTTTTTCTCAACTGTCAAAGCTTGAATAATTTCACGGTGACTGAATGCATTGTTTTTGTACTGGCGCCCTATTTGTTATTAAAATATCTTTACTAAAACATGTCATACAACACAAGCAGCTTTACTCAATCATAATACACACTTTCGGAAACTCTTTGATGTATTACGACATTAATTTTAACAAACGCATTCACCATGAAATTATTCATGTCTTGACAGTTGAGAAAAAACGAACTATACAAACATCATATAGTATACAGTGGGTGTCCAGTTGCCCAGGACAACAGCATTTTAGTTCAGGCAACGGAACATTTCTTCTGAGCAACCAAAATTCTACTTACAAGAGATAGTGCTTGCTGCTAAATTGGCCTGCTTTGGCAACCACTTTCATATTGTAATTTCGTAGACAGCATATATAAATATACATTTCTTAAGAGAACTTATAAATGATTGAAGTTTATCAGAAAGACAATGTCTTACTTTGTGTTCTTACATTAACCTGTGGGGGCAAGTGTTAGGTTGTTACACCATAGAAACCTGTTAAAACAACGAGTGGCAATTATTTTTCCACTGTCTGTTCCAATGTGGAAACCCCTAGGTTATTGTTTCCATAATTTGTTTGCCGCATCCTTTTTGTAACGAAAGTTTAAACATATCCCTCTTGATTTTTACTCTTGCTGTTCCTGATATGTTTGCCTACACATTTTTTGTATACAAAAAGGCCACGCCAAATCGGAACTCTGTTAAGCGTCAACTCAAATTTGACAAACCTATGTACCTATTCACAAAAATAAACAAACCAAACACAAAAACACAAATATTTTCGACAAAAAACAATGCATTATATATATTTTTAAATGGAATAACATCCTCATAATATGAAACAATGGTCTAAATTTAATAGAAATTGATTAGTGTTTATTTCACATAAAATATATATTGTATTAATGAGGTGGTTATGGAAAATTGCTTACGATGAATAATGTCGTTGCCAAACACAATTTTCCCTGAATTAATTTGTCGCATTGAATCCCAGAACATCGGAATTATTTAAGAAAACTTGACAAACAATTTCGTTTTTAATTTTGATTGAGGACTCCTAAACCTACGCACAGGCGGACGCTTAACCTACGCGCAGGTGGACGCTTAACAAAATTCCAATATGGCATGGCCTAAAATGAAACAAGCAATAAAGCAACAAAATGACTTACTTGTCATAATTAGTCAATCCTTCATACACAACTTTACTAACACAAGCGTACAAACATTCTAACTCTTCATACTTAGAGGCAACATTAGAGTTGACTGGTTCAGTAGGGAAGAAACTCATCAATTTAGATAATAAACTGTGCACTCCACGTATAACCTTAGTGTTTGGACAATTCATACAGGCTGCTATACCTCGTTGTAATGGTTTAAAACTTGTAAGAATTTGATCTTTTTTCTGAAATATGATAATGGACATGTTATGATGATTATAAGTAAATGTGATTTTAAATGTAAAAACATTATTTGATTGAGAATTTATAGTTGGTGGATGATGCACCATTCAGTGTCTCAGTTAACAGCAGCTCAATCACCAAAATAGTTACAGATGTATATATTTCATGGAAAAGTATGAACTGCTACAGCAAGGAATAAAACCTAGTTTCTCCAGATTTTGAAATTCTCAGCTCAACCACATCCTCACAGTTACAGTCAGCCAATCAATGTCTGATCCAGAAGCCAGTCGCTGATCCTAAGCCCACTTGAGAAATGATGAGGACGATCAAAGATGCAGCAAATGCTGTAGTAAGAATCACAGTCCAGCAGAAGAAGTTCTTCTAAACAGAATGTTTTCAGAAGACTTGTTTAAGTTAAGTTCTTGCCTGAGTCACTACATAATTCATCCATATGGTGTGAATGATCCCAGTGAAAAACTAAAGAATGCAACAACATGTCCAATACAATGATCAGCAAAAGTAATTCAGTGTTAAAACTTACCAACACAGTCAGTAGAAAGTATAACAGTTCTAATGCTGTACAAATATTGTTAAAGTTAGGTTGTTGACTTTCTACAGTATTCAAAAGTTTATCAAACCAAGCCAGTTTTAGTTCAGCATTTGGCCATACATCAGATCTCAAAGCCATCTTTAGTAGATTAACACAACGTCTAGATAATATATCACCTGGGGAACCTGGTACTTCGCTTACCTGTAAATGTATATATAATGAACAAGTCATGGTTAAATAAACCTGAGGCTTTGGAATTTTAGAACAATTGTTTAGATCAGAGACAAAGCCCTTCTCTTTAACATAAAAAATACATTAATAGAGAAATGGTTAATTAAGGAACCATAGATACTAGAAAAAATTCAAGTTTTTTCTAAAATTTTAAATTTACTTTTCAAGCAAGATTAAATGTCACAAAGTATTATATCTGATTCATAAAAAAACAAATAACACAAATCATAATTTATTTGAAAAATTACTTTTCATAAAAAAATGTGAACTATCCCGATTATATAATAAGAAACTATATTATCATTTTGACAAATTGACGTAATGGCTGTACTATAAATTAAGTTTGAAGATCTGGATATTTGACGATTTGACTGGCACCCATTGCATACATTACCTGACAAGCAATTTTCAGTAGAAAGTTGACCACAGCATCACAGAAATGTTTCTCAATAGGTTTGTTACTTTCTGTAGCAGTTTTAGCCCCTGGATCTGGACTTCCAACAGCCCCTGTTGAATACCTTGCCTTCTTAACCTCACCAGGTGGGTCAACAGAACTAGCACGTTTTAAACTACCAGCGCTACCTGCTTCAGATGTTCCCTGAAAAGTAACAAGACATATAAAGCATGTATAATAAAGAGCCAAATCATGTATAATCTGTTTAACCATTAAAAAAACATCTTTCAAAACATCCAACTAATGAAAAAAATAACTTAGAAGTTTCAAAATGTTCAACAAATTGCATGATTTCTTTCGAAACTTCACATATATCACATTGCTTTAGAGATTCTTGATTTCTGACCAATCACAAAAACAGACTCATTATCTGTAACCAATCAAACTATTTTGCCTTAAATCTTCCACAAGTCATATAACTTGATTCAATATTTCTAATAAATCAAGTGTCTTTTAAGCCAATCAAATGACTTCCTTCCTTAGTTTCAACCAATCAAAGGACTTATCTCAATATTACAAGCCAATCAAAATGACATACCTCATTACAATCATTATCTTCTTTAATTCTCTGTATTTCCCATTTTATAATAACCTCAGCTAAATCCACTGCTAACTTTCTATGTTCCATCGTAGCCTGTATAGAAAAAGTATAGAAAAAATTAACCAAAGCAAGCTTTGCTCAAGGGTAGTAGCAATCAGTATAATTTCACATTCATAAAGACTTCTACCCCATTTAGTAACTAAAATCTTTCACAAGTGGAATAAAACTTGCACAAGTGACATAAAACTTTCACACATATGAAGCCCTTTCATTACTGGTGGGGTATTATGAAATTCTATGTACCATCAATAAAAAACATAGAACCAAAGGGGAACCCAATCATCATTGGAAAATTGGCTTAACATCAAAACACATAATAAACAGAGTTCACAAAAATTGCTTGACAAAAATTCCATAAAATTTGACTTTTAAACAAGTTTACCTGACCCAATATGAAATTTCAAGGAATTTTGCATTATTTTGGAAAGCAATGCTACTGTGGTGAGTGGGTACAGTGAATTAGCAACAAATGGTCCCTTAATCTCTTAAGATACTTTTAAGATATTTGGGGGTAAGTAATAACATCATAAAGAATGAAGCATTGTTCTGAAGACAAGAGCGAATACGGTCAAATTTAGGAGAACAATATTCTCTTCCATTAGTTTTGTAATCAAATAAAGTTAATCAAATGTACTGTTTTTCCGTATGTTGCGGAACGAGGTATGAATAAAGCACATGTTTAGATCGGACAGAAGTTTTCGTTATTTTTTCTAGAAATTAATAGTTTTTTCATAGAAATATAGAAGCCTACACAACAAGCATCATATACTTACACTTTGTGTACAACCAAGTCTTTGTAATGAGTTAACCATATGTTGTATAAGATGATGTCTTACAGGATAATAGACTTTAAAATGTCGTACTATCAGTTGTAATATATGTACTAATTGTGCCACAGAGTGACCATCTTCAACTATTATCTTCTTTGTCCAATGTGTTAACATTCCCTACAGGAGAAAAATACATTCATGTTTTACAGTAGTGCTTCAAGCTAGCAATTTAAAGATGGTAACTTCCACAAACATAAGTTCAAAATTGTGACAAATAAAAGATATGTTTATGAATTTTAATTGCTTTGACAAAATCTGTGCATTAAATAAAGCAGTAATTCACTCTTCTTGAAAAAGAAACTTTTTCACTATGAGTGCAGCATTTTTGATAAGCAGAGAAGTTCTGAATGTTTTCAATGAGCAAGAAAAAACTTGTTTAGTATCGCTAAATAGCAACTAAATTAGCTATTTTATAGCAGATTGTTCGTAGAAAATCAATATTTAGGCTATGGAATGCTAGCCTTGCCTTGCAAGGCAGGCTCTTAGTGTGACTAATAAAGCATAATACTTACATTTCCATCTTCCATCCTACCAGGCATGGCTGGTGTCAAGATTTCTAATGCTTGTCTAACAACTGCCCTAGCTTCTACAGCATGGGCCTTTAATAAACTATGGAACACCTGAAATGTATCAAATAAAGACATACAAATCTACAGCATGGGCCTTTTATAAACTATGGAACATCTGAAATAAAATATAGAAATATAAATCTACAAGATATGCTTAAACCCAGTACAAGTTTTTACTTAGCAGAAAATTAATATTTTTTGCTGCTTTAATGCAATAGGATTTTTAGAATACTCTCATTTTGTCACTTCTGTGTGACAGAGATGCAACTTGGTTATTGACAGCAAGAAATGGTCATTCTAGACTAAATCATAGTTACCATGACAACATTAGGACAGAGCAAAATGGCTGAAAAATGTAAGTTATTTTCAGCAGGCATGATGAGTTTCTTTAAAAATTTCATCAGTCCACAAACTTCAAAAGGGCACCATATAAATTCATACTCTTTAAGAACAACCCTTCAAAAACACAAGACATCCTAGCACTTACCTGCAACACTATTCTTTTATGTATAGCAAACTTAGCTATAATATGTGATAGTAACAAATGACCATGGTACTTGGTTGCTGGATCTATACAATTCTTCATTAATAAACATGGCCAGGCAAATGTCATCAATCTTCGAAGTTTGTTTCCTTGTTTCCTGAATAATAAAAAAATTAATAAGTAAACAAAGAGAAAAATGCCACACAAGTACAAGCAGTCTACAGACAGATCGCTTGACTATCAGAGAGTTTTTGTAAATAAAATCAAACATTGATATGCAATCCATTTGATATAAGTGAAAAGATCAAGTGCAAGCTTTCATTCATTAAAGTTTTAATATTTTCATGCAATACTTCGATTAAATAAGTTCTTTCTATGTATAAAAGGACCACAATTCAGTAAAAATTTAAACTAGATGTTGACCTACAAGCGTAACCCCTTAGATGTGTACAAGGTTTTGAGTAAGCCCCTTTAGTAGTTTCAAAGATATGAAAGATATCAAAATGATGCACCAAACAACTTAACACAGCTGAGTAAAATACACCCACTATTCTCTAAATAGTCAAACTAAAAATTTCAAATTGTAGTTTGATCAATTATCGTAATTTTTTATCTTCCTTTTTATTGTTCTTTATTTATTTATTTATTGGAGTTAATGCTGTGTCAACACAATTTTTTAACGGAGTCCAGCGCACCTAACTTAGCTTTCCTGGACCATTGTCTATAACCAGTACTCATCTACCCTTCCACAAGGCCAGAAACTTCTCCATATTATCTAATCAATGGAGGAAAATCGACATTATTGTCAAATTTTCATGGAAGGGTATAACCTCCCTGGCTGGGATTCGAACCCGCACCCCCTCGGGCACAAGTATCCAAATCCTGGCGCGCAACCAACTGCGCTATCGACCCGGGTTTTTTATTGTTCTAAATGAGATAATTTCAGGAATATCATTAAGCCTCTGGACCATCAACAGCAGAAATAATATTAACAATGATTCATACAATCATATGAAATTCAAGCATAAAGACAAAATGATTCCAAAAAGTACCAACAATTTCTTCTTCCGATATGCAATATTCATATCAACCAATCAGCATGAAGTGAAAATCACATAATTCATATAATATTTAGAGTAGCTGAAAATTTGGCTCATAATTATAATCTATTTTATGTTCTGTACTTACTTGTTAGCAGCGTCATGTACATGAGGAGCAGCCTGTTCAACCAACAGTGATGAAAACTGTAGCAACAATATCCTCACAGCATCAGAATTACCAAACGGGTTCTCTGGATCAATGACTTTATTTATAAATACACTAACTATATTGTCTGGGTTATCTTGATCAGGCTGGGCTGGTCCACCAATCAATCTTTCACCATCTCCAGACTCAAAGGATTGTTGAAAACATGGTAGTAATATATACTGTATAATCTAAAATACAAGATGATTTAATCATTTAGACCTGTACATTTTGTATATGCCTTATTAATGGCATCTGTTTCATATTGATGTTTTTGGCAGTCAGCATTAGAACCATCAAGTATTTATAATGCCAGTATGAAACACTGCCAGTGTTTACTTTCACACTTAGGGGAAATGTTGTGGGGCCTTTTTTGAGGGGAGAATAGCGACAAAGACAAAATTAGGGGGGAAAATTCCTTCATTTTCAATAGTTGAGATAACATGGATCCTCTAACAGAGTAACATTTCTGTCTACCTAATTTCAATTATTGAACCCATATATTCATCTGTGATTTCTCTGTAATGCTGGAGGAATGGCCAAACTGCTATAAAAAAGGACAAAAGTTTGAGGACACTCTGACATGGGAATTTTTTACCTTGGAAGGGGAAAATATATACTTTTAAGAGAGGGGAATGGCGCCCAATTTCGGCCCCAAAATGGCCAGAAAAAAAACTTACTGCCAATTTATATCACCATTAAATATATAATAAAAAGATCAACTTGATGATATAAATAGCAAGTAGCTAAGTCAGACAGCTTCTAGAGCAACTATACCAAATTTGCAAAAACTGTGCATACCTCGACATCCTTACTTAAGTCATTAATAGGGCTGTCACGATTTACCGGTATACCGGTATATTGCAATATGCAGCTAAATGATAGTAGAGAAATGTCAATTTTCCATGGTTCATTCAATTAAAGCTTAAGTTCAAAGAATTTAACTGATTTGGGTGCGTTCGGAATGTTCCAAACATCCAAATTGCCCAGTTTTTCTCCAGTTTGCTACAGGCACTTTCCTTACAAAATCCTGTAACATACTTCAATACTGAACAGTTGAATAAATTATTAAGACATAAGTATTATGCAGCCATGTCTATGGTTTTCAAAGCAATATATTGTGGTATGTATCGCGATACGGTTCTAATGCATTGCAATATACCCCGATACGCTTCTGGAGTATCGAGACAGCCCTAGTCATTAAGATAATTACACTTGAACAAATGCATAAAAAATATCAATTATGAATTAAATAAAAAAAATAAGGTTTCTTGTAGCTGATTACAACTATGTCCATTTAAACATATTTAACATTGTGTTGTTTAATTAACACCATAACACCAAGGTTATTTACCTTTGCTTTCAAGGTCTGTTGCCAAGCAGCATCATGGAAAGTATCCACAAATTTAAAGAATGCTTTTCTTTTCCATTCAACAGAATAACTCTGAAATAAAAGAAAGATAGTCCCTATCACATTAAAAAATATATAACTTCCACATGAAGACCCTTTAATAACAGGGCTGCGGCGAGTATCCGAGTACTCGGATATTCGCGATCCCGACCAGAAAATCAAGTACGAATATTCGTCGCGTCAGAAATAGTCCGATTGCGATCTATTTTTGAAAAAAAATAAAAGAACATGATCACTTTAATTACCACTGAAAACGAGTTGCGCTTCTAAAGCAAACTTGAATTTATGTAGGGACTGAATAATCTTGAGTCAAAATTTTGATTGATACACATTTTAACAAAAATGTCATCACTGAAAATGCCCATAAAACGTCTGGTTATAGAAATGTTTGGAGTACATGGTTTTCCATATAGTAAATCTGTAATTCTTCACTAACTTTTTTATTACATGAATTCTGTATGCTTCTCGATTAACAAGTGATTCGTGGTTCCATTCGTGAATCGATACACATAAATTGTGGTTCGGATCGGATCGCCACTTGCTCAACGATCCACAGCCCTATTTAATAATTCATTGGTCTCATATTCAACTGACCACAGTGTAAAGAAATTTCATGAATACATGTATGTCTCTGTGATTATATAGATACAGTTTTTTTGCAGCAAAATAATAAAACTACAAGATTTTACAAATGATTCAATTGTTTTGCCTCACTGGAACTGCCTATTAAGAAAATCAGGGGCCCTGTCCTACCCTGTTATCTAAGGGTCCATTACAAAACATCACATCATTTTCATACTTCAACCAAGGTAATTTACCCAGGTATTCATAATTAAATTTTCTGTTGCTTTTTTTAACCACACTTGGCTTTGAAGGGAGAGTGTTGCCATTGTTCTGCTCCCCTTTGCCTCATTTTCTTTGACAGCATAGCCATTTTGGCCCAAAAAACTTGGCACATATTCGTTTGCTTGAATATGAGATACCATAATGCTGTGGCAACAGAATCTTACCACTTACATGTATTTCACTCAATAAAACCATTCTAATACTTACAGCAGCCACAGTGTTGTCTAGATAATCTTTAACAAACTGATATTGTGGTACATGTCTGGATGTGAAACATCTTAGTGTATGAAATAATAACTCTATTTCATTTACATTATGTCTGTAATACAAAAATATACATATATATATATATATATTATCAACGATAAATTGTTTGTTTTGTTTATTTTATACTGTTTATAAATACCTTGTTAAATTACATACAATGGCACATTCACTGAACTCAGTCATGACTTTTCTCCAGCACATGCCCAATTTAATATGTAAAATAGTAAAGAGTAAAATTATCAAATTTTCACTAAAGCAAATAAATTTTTTATTTGTCCCTGGTTCTGGGGAAATGGATTAAAGCAGTGGCTGCTATGTATGTTATCATTGTATAAAGTTTTATTAAGATCTGACCATAAATAAATGGCAGAGATATTTAACTCAATATTAACAACACTTGACGCCCAAATCATATTAAACTATAAGCCAAATTATTTCATCAAATCTCCAGCTAATTCAGGAACAAATACTAATTTCTCATGACATAAATAACTTACTTGAAATAATTAAGAAGACATTTTACAACCATTGATGGTATCTTCCAGTGTGTATAATCTGATACATCTTGTACCTGTAATGTTTATCACAAAATAAACAAGTAAATCTGTGAGCTAATGCTCACTAGTGATACCCCCGCAAAAATCTAAAAATATGCGACAAACAGGAAGTAGATGAGCAGAAGCATGAAATCGCTTTACACCACATGGGACTATGGGATGAAGCAATATGCAAAGTATTAGGCTGCTGTATGTTATAGTTGCTGAGAAAACTGCGACGGAAATTTTGTAACGGACGGACGGATGGACGGACGCACGGACAAGGGTTAAACAGTATACCCCCCTCTTCTTCGAAGCGGGGGTATAATAACTTGCTAACATACAGTCAAGTGTTATACTGGGATCAAAATTGTTGGGACAATTAAAAACTTATTGAAGCCTAAAGGAAACAGATGTTTTAACTTCAAATTTCATTCTTACTGAGGCATAAGAACCAATAAAAAATACATAATACCCTCTGGCTTATTCCAATATATCTGTGGAATAAAACTGGATGCAACACAAGTTGATGTAATGTCATTATACATACGTCACTTCAATTTTTCATAAGCCAAAAGTAACCCAGTTTTTTACCTCAAATGGTTTTTTCGTTATGTGATTAAATCACCTAGTTTTTGACCACACATGAACCATAATCAACTTGTCAGAGGTTTCGTATGTGTAATATGATAGATATCAAACAATCCTATAAGCTTAATCTATACGTAAGTGTGGGATAGCTAAAACACAATATACATACCGTTTTATCAGCCTGGAATTCATCTGTAATCCATATTTTCTTTAAACAAGTCACCTGAAAAATGAACAAAAAAATTATAATTTTGGTGCAGGAATCATTTTTATTTCACTGAAAGACAAAGAAAATTCTAAAGAAGAAGCGCTTGTACCAATCTATAAATAAAAATATGAGATACAGTATGTCATAGGATTCTCAAACTGCAACCTCCTGCTTGGGTAGTTATTATGCCAATCTTCCAGGTTGTTCGACATTTTCCATTTTCTAAGTAGCTTACTAATACATTTGAACAAAACAAAATATTTTCTATTTCAAAATCAAGGAATTTGGGGCATTTCTTGTAATTATTGCATGTTTGTTTTTGTTTTTGTTGGGTTTAACGCCGTAGCAACACATTATATAGGACATTTAACGGCGGTCAGTCAACCTACTCACTCCTCCTGGAAAGGCTAAATCTCTGGATTTAGCTGTTAACCAACTACTAAGCACATACTTTCGTCAGTAACTGACAACTGCCCTACATAATTAACAAGAGCACTGCTAGGTGGAGCATTATATGCCCGAAAGTTTTTTTTTTTTAGTTAAGATGAAGCATTTGTAAGACATGAGAATATTTCATATGAATATCATATTATGAATAATTGTGGAAAACAAAGTAGAGAAAAAAGATCTGTTTTCAGTTTTAAGGTAATAGTGACCTTGACCTTTGACTTGTGACCCCAAAATCAATAGGGGTCTTCTACCCGATATGGACAATCATCGTATGAAGTTTGAATATTGTGGACCAAATGGAACTTAAGTTATGCTCCGGACACTGTTTTCAGTTTTAAGGTAATAGTGACCTTGACTTTTGACCTTGTGACCCCAAAATCAATAGGGGTCTTCTACCCGATATGGACAATCATCGTATGAAGTTTGAATATTGTGGGCCAAATGGAACTTAAGTTATGCTCCGGAAACCAAATTGCTAACGGACAGATGGACGGACGCCAAGGGGGTATAACATAATATGACCGAAATTCTTTCGGGCATATAAAATCATAGGTAGGAGGGAGAATGGCCGTAGCAATAATTTCATGACCAAGAAAGAGTCCCACCCACTTCAAGAACAATTTCTGTAACCAGTAAAAAGTCTTACCAACTGTGGATGACTAGACAACCAATCATCTTCAAATCTAACTAATGTATGTATTAACATTATACCCTGATATTCTAACTCTCCTCTACTTGTAGGTGACACTGACTGTTGTTGTTGGTTGATGGTTAAGGTTAACTGAGCCTTGAAATACATAAATATAGTCATGTTGATATTATAGCAAAAATCTATACAGTTAACACAACATTGAACAAGTAAAGGTCATCCACATAAACATTGCGTATAAAAACATAGCCAGTTTCATTACACACTGATATTTGGGGGTGATTTATTTTTACAATTTTATAGTTCAATTAGTTTACTCTTATTCCAAAACCTATCATTATATAGAATTTACTACGTGCATTTACATTATATAAAATGAACAATAAATATCAAAGTGGTATGTTTAAAACAGTAAAATGCTGTTCATGCATCAGCTTATTCACCCAATTAACATTACGCCGAAATTTGATTGACAGGATAAGATGCTTATCGTAGCTTATCAGCGCACTCCATTTGGTCACGTGATACCATTGTTTTTAGTCGCCATTTTCCTTGGACAAGCTGACTACATTTCGTATAATCAAAAACTGAGGAATAATTCAGATTAAAGTGAGAAAAAGGCGAGAAAGAAGTGGTTAAAAGATGTCAATGTGGTCTATGTGATTCAGATAATCGATATCCGAATCATTTGACAGTTGACATCATTTTGATAACATTTCCACAGCCGAAACGTAACTTAGACAATTGTAAAAGATGAACAACTTGTATGTCTGTTCTGTTGTTTGTACCGGACCTTCTTACAAGATCGCTAGATGGTTAGAATTTACTCAATAAATGAAAATAATAAATATACATAGCACCAGTTTTCGAATTTAGCCGGTGGGGCCGTGGACCGTGGACCGTGGACCGAGTCCGTCGAAATCGCCGAAGGTCCAGCTACTTTTAGAATATTAGCGGCCCGACGAACAACCAATTTTTTGCCACTCGCATTTTCCATATTCAATAAAAATGTTATTAAAAGTTATATTTTTATCTTATATCATGCTTAATCATTAATATTGAAAGCGTATTTTAATATATTGCCATTTGTTAAGATATAATTGATCCAGTAAACTCTCATTCGGTCCAGTAAAAAATCGCATTTTGCTGGCCCGAATGTCCAATGCTGACCAAAGCTTTTCATGAAGACTGCACAAATGATTTAAGATTGTAAAAACATAAAGTATTAGTACAGTAAGTTTAGTACATTCATTCTGTTAGGACGTATTTTCATTTATTAAGGATAGCACAAAAAGTTTTTTTCGATCATTTATTGTTTCCATTATGGTTACCTTAAATAAATAAATGAATAAATAAATGTCCTTGCAAGACAAACAATGTCTATAAACTTCCTTAAACATAAGACATTTAAAAGACAATTATAATAAAAAATTAGGGGCTGTAATAGATCAAATTAGGGTTATCATTAACAGAACTGACTTAGATTAACACAGAGTTGAATTAAAAATTTGTAAGATAATGTTTTTGGGGGTGGTTTTTTTGTGTCTTTTTTACTAAAATTCAGAACTAAGTGTGGTAATATGATCTTGAACTGAACTGGCTAGAGTAAAATGTTCATGTATAGTACGTTTTTTCTCAACTGTCGAAGTTCAAATAATTCCAATGTAATTGAATACACAATATCACTAGTGCAAGAACAGAGGAAGAACACTAAGTCGCCGTGAAGTTATTCATGTTTTGACAATTGAGAAAAAATGAACTATGAATAAGGAGATATTTCAGTAAATACATTAAATAACACTGTTTAGAACACTGTGAACTTTTAAGGTATAGTCCATTTTTTTCTCAACTGTAGAAGTTTGAATAATTTCACGTTAATCGAATACACATTATCACAAAATCGTAAGTGTTTGACAAAGAGCAAGAAGTCACCGTGAAAGTATTGTTTCGACAGTTGAGAAAAAACGAACTATAACTAATTCAATTCAGTAAAAATGATCTGAAAGAGATGTGTAAATTTGTCTGCAGTCTAAGTTAAAAACAAATCGAATAATTTTATTTTAGGTAATTAAAACTCTATTCTTAAGAGTCTGTGAATACTGAAATACCAGACAGAGCAAGCATGGTCCAAAATGACATGGTAAAATAGTCATAACCAAAAGCTTTTTAGCATACATAGATTTAAATTAACTTTTTCAGTGTAAAAACTAAGCTTAGCATTGACTTTTCTTATAAGATTGATCGATAAGATGTCCAAGGTTATCAGATAATGGGTCACGTGACTCAGTGGGAGGAGCAATCTACTCGCTGGCGTAATGTTAATTAGTGGGCAAGTACAATGTTTAAAATACAAAAACAAGCATGACCTAGAAAACGACCTGTAAAATTCAAGAACAATGAACATTCTAAAGCTAAAACTCAACAGCTCATGACAAGATGTTGGGAGTAAATTCATCATTATTCATGCGTTTTGTTTCTTACTAGTTTTCTAGGGGCTTTTTACATAGATATATAATGAAAGTATGTGAACACCAAGTAAAATATTTCTTCAGAAAAAAACACAGTAGAACTAGTTTATAATTCCTATCAGGTAAGTGCTTGAGTGCTTGAGCATTAAAATTCGAGTAATCCAACTAATAAGACCTACCTATTTGAAGAGTATACAAGGGGAAATAACTGACTAAAGTTCCTTATTAGATTAAAGCATGTTATAACTCACCTGAGCATTTCCAGTCAGCATTGAGACAAGTTTAAGTACTTGTGTCTTCATAACATCTCTAAATGATTGACCAT
Organism: Mactra quadrangularis; assembly: GCA_025267735.1. NCBI lineage: Eukaryota > Metazoa > Mollusca > Bivalvia > Venerida > Mactridae > Mactra > Mactra quadrangularis. Next base: position 24,607,844 of record CM046306.1, on the reverse strand, counting down.
CTTTGTGTGACAATAAATACTGTATTAAAAAGTAAAGAAAAGTAATTAAATTTAATTGTCTTCCCAAAGTACACTTGACAGTTGACAACTTAACAGCTGTTACCCTAGATCACTAGGCTATTGGTATCTATCTATCAATCTCCCTAATGAGTCTTTAACACTGTTCATGTGCGCCAAAAACTGGGTGCAAGAGAATAATACCACCCTTGCATGAATAGATTTTGTATATGAGCCAATCTGATTAAAACCAGATCTAAAATTTTCTGCCTTTTAGCCTTTTTCAAATGAGGGTCACACTCAGGTGACCTTTTCTCATCATAATATTAATGACAAAATTGTTAAGATAGGTAACTTGTTTACATCGTCTACGTCGCTTAATTTGAAATGAGCCGTCCAATGGCAGACTGTGAATAATACCGCTGTCAAATTAGCTTGCAAACCTTGGTCTTAAATTGAAATTACGAAATCTAAATATTATTAAAAGTGTTTCGTCTAGATGAAAGCTACGCATTGATTGGTTGACACAAAGTTCATCTCGAAGTGACCTTCCATGGAGAAGGTAGAGATCCTGTACGACAATGATCTACAGGATATCTGTTTACGGAGATTGTATATGAGCCTATACAAATTTCCCCTCTCCAAAATTAATTGCTTGGTACAAGAAAGTATACAAAACAATGAGTACATACCACAAAATATCTTAGATATTGCATATCTCTAATATTTGTATCATTCATTAAATAATCCACTGTTTGTACAGGATATCTAACTAGAAACTTCCTTAATGGTTCACGGAATGGACTTCCAGGCTGAAATATACCACAACATTATATAATATAATCCAAAATACAGTGACCTACAAAAATTCATGGACAAATAAAATCTTGTGACAAAGTGATTTTGTGTATTGCTAGTAATTTTAATATGATTGTTATATAAAAATAATAATGAAGTGACTGGGGGAAGCATTACCACTAGATGGCTTTATGATCCCTGATCTGTGTTAGCGCGTGCAGTTGCTGTTTCCAATTTAGAATTCACAATTGTGCCTTTTGATGTTGACAGAAGGTGAGGAGGGGTCATTTCGTATGACTTCATAAATTTGATATTTGACTTTGTCTGGGCTGTGTCCAGGTGAATTGAAAAGCTGAGCAACTAGAGTTTCCATACAAGTTGATGTGGCGTAAGTATTCCATGATCCAAATTTGGATTTCTCATTAAATTTCACCCACATATTGTTTGGAGTAAAATTGACATGTTAAGAGGTCGGAAACATTTTTGGTTCTGCAGTGACCACTAAGTTTGCACAGGTAAGCTTACTATGTGTTTGTACTGACAGATCATTTTGAATTTTAATGTTTTTTGTAGAATTTACAGTTAAGGTACAATAGTCTGAAATAAAGTTCATTTGAGTACTTAGATATATATAATAATTATAAGTACAAAAAAAAAAACAGGTTGTTGTCTATGAATGAATTTAACAATACATTAATGTTACATCTAACCTCCATCAGTAGTATTTTCTCTCCATACAAAGATACCTTCAACAATGGTTCAATCATTTTCTTACTGGCCGCTGGTATTAGATGAAATATGTTGATGATAGCAGCACATATCTTTAACTCCTGTAAACAAAGTACAAACAAAATGATCCATCAACAACAAAAATCAAGACTTCTCAACTGAGTATCAAATCAAATATGACAATCAATAACAATATGTCATAATCATTATAAATATAATCATCATAATAATTGTTATTATCATCATAATGATCATTATATTTTTCATTGTTATATTCATCATCATCATTACCATCATCATCGCCACCACCATCATCATCATCATCATTATCATCCTCATCCTCATAGTGTGTTCATTGATTATTGTGCAGGGATTGAAATATTTTCCTTGCAGGAAGTAAAATGACTTTATACTATTTATATTTACAGCAGAGCTCAATATTTGATAACAAAATATTTACCTGACCAGTGGTCCTAACTTGACCAGACTTCTGACTATTTCCAGCAATTTCCAACCATTTTCTTAAATGAGTCTAAAATACAGAAAATACACAACAGTTAAACACATGAATGTACAAACATCACATAAATAAGAGTACAGTTGTGTGCATATAGTACACCTTTCCTTATTCTCAAAACCTATCTACTAAAATTAACATGGAACAATGTTTGAGTTTGTATGCAACTATTCAAGCCAAAAAGCATTGAAATTAAAACCATATTTTCAATTGTCATGGAAACAATGTTTTCTACATTTTTATAAATCATAGTGCTATGGCAACTTTAGAAAACATCTATGTTTACCCTTTACTAACGTAGAATTATAGTTTGATGAGAAAGTTAGAAAAATATCTTCATATATTTTGTATCAGGCAAGTGACTGGGTGGAAGCCTGAGAATTAGGGTCCTGTTGTAGACAGGACATCCCTGAAAGGTTTCTTCAGCAGCTGTGAAGCTTTTGCTCAATTTGATTTGGCAAAATTCACAATGCTCTTTTTTAAGTAAGCCTGTGGCTACATTTTTAAGTGACCGATATAAGTTAGAATAACCAAGAAAATTAGTATAAAATACAAAAATATTAAAATCTACTCACCAATAATTGTTCACACAATTTCTCATTAAATGTGTTAGGAAAGAGTTGTGTAAGACTTGATAGACGTTGTATAACATTGAGTTCTAGATTACGATAGTCACCTAACATTAACAATAGAGGTCTCATAGCACTATGTACAATATCCATCTCTATTGATCCACTTGAAATAAACTGTAATATAAAAACATGTTCAGTTACTGTTCTGTAAAATAAGAGGGTCCCAAGTACTCTGGAACCTCATCTCAGAAATATATTCTTAAGGCACCGGAGACAATATTTTAACACTTATATATGTAGCTGTATGAAAACCATGACCCCTGTACCCTAAGAGGTAAAACTTGAACCAACTTTACAAAGAACCTTAAGGTGATGACACTTCAGTTACCATTTTAAAGACTCTTTAACATTTTCTAATATAACTCTATACTCCAAAAATCCTTTTTTTCAGAAAATGTTCTGAAATCGATCAATAAAACAGACAATACAGATAATATCCCAGCATAAGTTGAGTTCTGTACCATTTATTTAGTGAGTAAAAGATAAAAGTTTCACTATAGGGAACCATCAAACTTGATGGTCCTAATAGTGAAACTATCTAAATAAAAAGACCTTCACTTCTCAAATTATGTATTTGGGATGTAAAAAATTGCCAAAAGCGCATGATTGCCCAATAACCAAGCTGGTCTTTATACATAAACTTTACAGTACTATGTTAATATAGAAAAAAAGACTTCTACCTTTTTCATACATTCATGAGCTACCTCCTGTAATTCACTCGTCTTACTATTTAAAGCTTTATATAAGACTTGAAATATCTTCTCTCTTTTACTTGGTATATAAGAACATGCAGCCAGCGCTCCTGTAATTATAAGTAAGAAATATTATAAAATTGTCTATATTTTGCAGTAGAATCATAGGCACTAGCTTTTATGAGTGCTTTAACGTAAGTTATTTTAATAAATGAATTTAAAGCAGAGCACACATGTTATTCAACAACAAAATATAGGAAAAGATACATGTTATTTTAATTCAAACATAGATAAAGAAATAATTTTACTACAAGTTTTATCTTTGAGAGTAATAATATTTTTTATAACTTGTTAGGGTCAACTGACTGTTTAACGACACAATTGGGTCCAAAACTAGTGACTGTTGACCTCACGGAAGATGGAACAGAAAATACGAAACAAGACGTCATGACTGATGGTAAAAGAGGTAGGTGTATACAGTACCCACCAAAAGTTTGGAGACAAAAGAAATTCACAACAGTTCTTGAATTTTGACAATTCTTTTTGTAGAAACAATATTTTTAATATATTTAAGTATGTTTTGTTATAAAATGAAAACAAATTTCATGAATTCAACACTTCATAAGATTCAGCATCTGACATCATAAAGCCTCCAAAACCATGATTATTGTAATAATTTTCCAGAACAAAGTTTTTATGCTATTTTTGTTGTCTCTGTTATAATAATAATATAATGATCACCAAAAAAATAATGTAAAACTACAAAGCATTTCAAAATAAACAGTTATCAAATGTTAGTTAAAAGCTATTCAACAGGCCTACAATCTGAAAATGTCTCCAAACTTTTGGTGGGTACTGTATAAAGACTTACTGAGAGCATTTTTGCGTAGAGGAAACAAATTTGTAACAGATTTATAACATGGTAACTTCAATAACACTGCGTCTTCTGCATCACAGAGATTCTGTAGCTGTAATAGTAACAAAAAGAGTAGTATTATTTACTTACAGTAAAATGATAATTATCATATCGAGGGTTGCCTGCGAGACTGTAGTAACTTGCTCTTTAACCTATTGCACTTACTACAGTCTTGCTCAATATAAATTTGAATCAATAGCTAGTTCAAGCCTCAACTGGGCTAGTTGTGCCCATCCATGAAAATCCAACTAAACAGTCAATTTTCTTCTGTTAATAGGGTATATGAAGATGAAGTCAGCCTTGTTGAAGGGCGAGTACTGGTGATAGACAATAGTCCAGGAAAGCTATGTTAGGTGGGCTGGCTGCCATACAATCACCATAATTAGTGATGACACTGAGTCAAACCTGATATATAAAATCAATTAGGATCTTAAAATAACCAAGAATAATATGAGTTTACAAACCTCTTGAAAGTACACACTGTGTTCACCAATACTTAGGTCTATAGTAAATAGACGTGGATTTAAACTGGTACAAAATGCATTACCATCCTAGATAAAATAAAATAAATGATATCACATGAAATAATTTAAAACAATTAACCAATTTCATTTTTTATCATAAAAGCCCAAACATTCACTTGCAAGCAACATTTTCAATACATCTGTCTTCTTGCTTGAAAATTTCAAAATTAAACTACATATCCGTATCAAAGATTTCTCCATAATTGTATTAAAAATCAAAAACAAATATTCCAACAGTACAATTTTGCTACAGCAAAGATGACAAGATATACACATTGGGAAAGGAATGGGACTGAATGGCCTCACCAAAAAAACACTGAATAAATACACACCATAAGACCAATCTGTGCATTAGCTGGTTGGTGTCGTAATAAATGTTTCTTAGGTGGAATCATATCTTGTAAGACTTCTTTATGTGGTTCCATTATAGCTGTTACAGTTTGACCTGTAACTTGAGCTAATGTCTCCAATGATTTCATAGCCTGAAAATAATAGGGATAGTCAATATTCAAATAAACGTAGTGATATATTTGATTCAGAACTCAAGTTGATCGGGTTTTCAGCTGAAAAACTTTGTTTCAACTGAATGTACCAGTGTAAAACAAAATTGATATAAAAATGTGTCCTTTTGCTATGGGTTTCCATTTTCCTTTTTGTTATTTGGAATGCAGGCCATTAATCATTTTAGGTTGTTTATGATGGCTGGTTCAACCAAACAGCTTTCCAAGACTCCACCGCATCAGAACTGTCCTTTTTCGCTTTTTCAACTAGAAACAAAATCCTTTTTCGCTTTTTCAACTAGAAACAAAATATGTTAAAAAGACTAAAAAAATGTGATTACAGATGGTATAGGGTCAGGCATGGTCAAGTGGTCTCAACATTGGACTGGTAATTGTTGGATAGTCAGCCCTGCACTAGTTCAAATCAAATGTTCTGTTGTTTTGTAAAGCAAAACTTTTTTCCTACTAGCTCAGTGCTGGGGGACCAGGAAGGGGACTCGATATTGGTTATTATAAGAACTTGTAACAAAATTGGGCCAAAAATACATTGGTATAAACTAATGGCATAACTCACAGTTTCACGTATAGTGGTATTTGGAGAAGTCACTTGTCGTACAATCTCATATGTAACTTCATGGAATGATTTCTTCTGAACACTAGCCATCTCTTCTGTGGCATTTTCACCTTCCAGTTTACGAGCACACATCGTCAACATGGAGTCAAGGTTAGACTTGGCTAGATCTACAGCCCCACTAGATACTTCACCTGTCAGATCCATCATTACAAAGAACAGAGCTCGTAGAAAATGGAATTGATGTTCAAGTACCCATCGTAAAGCCATGCGTTCATTTAATGTCTTTATTGCAAGGCAACTGAAAAATAGAATATTTGTTACAACTTCATTAATCAGAAGTAGATTTCTTTTTTGTTCCTATAGCAGAACTTCAATTTTTCACTTGAAAAATGCAAAATTGTGACTATTTTGATAGAATAGGTGACTGGGTAGCAGGGTTATATACATTGTATTTAGTAGGTTAAAAAATTTTAGTTACAGCTGTACAGCTGTAAGAGTTTTAAGTACTTGAAACCAAAATTTGGATATTCGATACCTAAGTGTTGACAATGGATAAGTGGTTAGTCTGGAAAACTGATCTTTTTGGGACTTAAAAAGTTTTTTTCACAAGGATAAATTCTCAATCTTTAAACCTTTTAGATAACATTTAAATAGTCAATCTTCCTTCTTCATGTTTCCCACATCAATTCTGACTCCTTATTAGAAGAATACATGTACATACAGTATAAAAGTCATAATGATATATCATTAAATTAAATGTTTTCTTACCCTCCAAACTTGGCATACCAAGCTCTATCATAACATAATGAACACATCTTCTCTACCAGGTACTCAAACAATGGAAGTTGACAAGCCTGCAAATAAACATAGAGGAAGATTTTTTTCATCTTTTTAAAATCTTACTTGTTCCTAGACTGAACAGTGTTTATACAAGTCAGCAAATTTTAAAAAAATAAGGTCATTAGCATGACAATACAGAAATTACATAGGTCTCACTGAACAATTGAATAAAAAAACACCTTCATTTCAAAATCCTGTGCTCCAACCCTGCTCCTTTACTGCTACAGGGATAGAAACAATAGTACCAAGGGCTTCTTCAATGAACTGTAATTATAAATCTGAACATTATCTTCTGAGTATTAAGAGATTTAAAAGCCACTTCAACCAACACAATTGAGATGATTAAAAAAATTGTTTTAATCCCAACTATACCTCAAGTTATATCATTTCAGCCATAATCAATTTTAACAAAAAAACTGTAAAAACCTAAGTCACATGGTGAGAAACTCAGAACCCCTTGATTACAAGGCAAGTGCTTTCCCAACTGAGCTATCTGACCTCCTGAATAGCTTACATATCTCTCTCCTCAGAACATGAACAAAAAGTATCAAAGCACTAACCTTTTCTTTAGAACCCAGGATTGTAGTGGCTGTATCTAGAATGAGAACTAAAGCCAAGTTTCCAGGTTTACATAGTTCTTTCTCTTCATGTCCCATGATAACAGCCAGTGCATCAATAAGTATCTGTGTATCCATTCCTTGTAGTTTATTCTGTCTGTCCCCTACTGGGAAGGGGCCACATTGTTGGGATATAGCTATCATTGTATAATGTCGTACCATACATCCCATAAATCTAAGTGCTGATTGTCGTAATTCTTTAATAGCAGCTGCCACTGTAATATACAATAAGTAAATAAGTAAAGACGGTGAACATTTCATTTTTTACCCACTTACAATAGTTAGATAATACCATACAGACAGTTTACTTAACCATTGACCTGAGGTGTACAAGTACAGGGCTTTCCTTGATGCAAATATCCTGCTCCATACTCCCAATTTTATTACATAAGTCCATCAATTTTTTATTTTGTGTCTCCGCAAAGATGCAATTTCATCACAACCATTTTTTTTACCATGTGCACATTTTCAGAAAATCTACCTTCATTTTTAATTTTAATCAGGCTGTGCCACAAAAAAGCAAATTAACCAGCATTTTTTTCTTTTTAAAATTCTTAACCTGTCAACAAAATTATTTAATTCTTAGACAGGGTCACTCTATTTACAATTGCGCTATCATATAGCCAATATCTCAGTTTTCTTAACAAATTTCAACATACAAAATAAAACAAGAATCAATAAAACCTACCAAACATTCCTGTCAATGCTTGTTCATGGACTTTTCTGGAATGTGAATCAGGATTTTTATATAACTGACCATTACCAGCTGGTATCTCCTTCTCTACATAACTAAAATATATCAAAGCATTTAATATTTAATAGTATTGTTAATTATGATGATGATGATGAGAATGATGATAATATCAATGATAAAGATAATATTTGTAATAGTGATATTGATAAAATTTTATGTTAATGATGGATATCATTATAATGATATTGATTTTGTTTGTTTGTTTTTGTTGGGTTTAACGCTGTAGCAACACAATGTATAGGTCATATAATGGCGGTAAATCATTGGTAGGAGGGAAAGTGGCTGCAGAAATAATTTCATGACCAAGCTCCACGAAAGTATGCCCTGCCCAGGAATCAAACCCAAGACCCCTCGATCAGTTGACTAGTGTGCTACCAACTGAGCTAGCCAGACGGCATTATATTGATGATGAAAATGATGATACTACTGATATCTATGGTAAAGATGGTGATAAAAATCTTGATTATGATAGTAATGATGAAGATTATAATAATAATGGTTTTATCTAAAGAGACAACAGTTAGGCAAAGCAAAATCTTCCAAGTGAGCCTGGGACACAATTAAGTATGAAAGATGGAACAAAACACCAAATATCTCACCTTGGATGGTTAAACAAATTATCAAGGGTAGGTTTATCATCTTCAAGGTTCATCACAGAGACCAGGAAACATTTGATAAGTTCCCAAGCTTGTCTTCTATAGTATGTATCAGTACTACTACATTTTAAAGCTGTCAGAGCTGCGTCTATAGCTTTCTCTACAGGCATGAAGATAGGTGTCTTACAGTCTTGGAAATATATTGATATACAAGGACCTACAGTCTCCTTATCATTGTATTGTAACTGAAACATAATATACAAGGGTGTAAAATTGTTACAAAATTATGCTTATTGAAAGGTAAAATGCCAACAATTTTTCAGTATATAAGAGGTTTGACCAGTTATCCAGATAACACACATTCCGATTAACCACGGTAAAAGATTGGGCAATGGGTGAAAATTGTTTGAGATTTGGATAGCAAATAACTACCTACTAATCCCGGCCAGCCTTCCAGTTCTATTTGTCTCCACACAGTTTATTTTTTGGTGAGCTAAAGTACAATATGCTAAAAATATTTATAAAAAATGGGACCCTTTATTTGTATGTTTTATTTTTTATATCTTTATAATAAAAGCATATGGACATATAATTACAAACCATGTTATTAAAAGACAGATAACTTAAATGATAGTTTGGGGACCCTGAATTTTAATATAAAAAACCCATTTTGTAATAATTATTGCAAGCCCAAGTGAGTCCCAAAGTTTGAACAAGGTGTAAAACCCTGACATGCAATTCCTTATACTCACTGTCTGTGGTTCCCGTAACATTTTTCTATTTCCACCACCAAACTTTCCCAGTACTCTGAATGCAACATGAGCTATATTATCTACAGGATTACGTAAAGTTCTCCACAATGCTTGCATGAGTTCTGCTCTGACTGGTTGGATATGATCATACAAGAAATCTGGTTGTAAATTATCAACACAAAGTTCTAGTGTTCTCAAACCCTGAAATACAAATGACACATGATAAAAATCTATGGTCTGCATTCGAATCCAACCCATGACTTTCTGCGACATTACAGTCTACAATGTTTAAAATAAAACAAATCTTGAAGGCAAAGGTGTATAAGCATTTTATTACTCCTCTGCTACATACATCTCTCCCAATCAGAATCTGCCCATAAAATGATATGTTTAAATGTCTGTGGGACAATCTAAGGGTACAATTGTTCAATTCCTAGTGGGTTATTTATGTTGGCTGCCATTTGTAACCTGATACAAATCCATGGACCAAGCTGATAGTTACTGTAAAAGACAATCCATGGACCAAGCTGATAGTTACTGTAAAAGACAATCCATGGACCAAGCTGATAGTTACTGTAAAAGACAATCCATGGACCAAGCTGATAGTTACTGTAAAAGACAATCCATGGACCAAGCTGATAGTTACTGTAAAAGACAATCCATGGACCAAGCTGATAGTTACTGTAAAAGACAATCCATGGACCAAGCTGATAGTTACTGTAAAAGACAATCCATGGACCAAGCTGATAGTTACTGTAAAAGACAATCCATGGATCAAGCTGATAGTTACTGTAAAAGACTCACCAAACCAGCTTTCCTGGCTACTTTTCTTAACCAGAACCCACTATAACTTCAACAAGGATGCAAAAAAACCCTCTCCCTTCTATGGAGGATTATCAATATAATATTAAAGGATAAAATCTTCCACAGGGGGAAATGAATATTAAACACAGAACAATAATAACATTCAATAGCCGGGAATTAAACCCAAGACCTCCAACTTCAAAATCCTTAGCACTACCACTGCACCAGTCATAACTTAAATTATACACTAGAAAGTTGTAAGTATTTACCTGACTAACGAGTGTCTGTGAACCATTTAAAGCTGAGACTAGTGGATCCATCAACATAGGTAAATATGGTAATAAGGAACTTAATCTAACAGGTACAGTAAGACAGAGTTCTACAAATAAATCTTTCATATGTTGACGATGTAAACCACTTTGTAAACTGTTTAACCCTAAAATAAATTCCCGACATAGTCAATTAACTCAATCTTAATTAGCTCAATCTTAAAATTATTACAAAATGTGCCATATAAAATACAACAATGACAGTATCATTCCTTGATGAGCAAATTCCTTTGTATTTATAGTGGAAGCCTTCAAAGGTATGGCAATGATTCAAATCACCAATTGTTTGTAGGTTTAGAACATTCATTTTATTTTTAAGTATTATTATTTTTTTAAGGCTATCAGTCCAAACAAATACATCTACTGTAATTTCAGTCTCTGTCAATTCAGGAACCATATCGACAAAAAGTTACAGCAGTATATAAATAGCAATTCAGTCTGCTATGACTGGCACAAAATTGAACTTTTCTTATACAGAACCATATCAGTGATAAGTATGATGAGTGGTGCTTCTGAGTGGAGCATTTATATCATCTATGTATAGAATGGTACCATGGACTGAGCTGATAAGGTTTGCCCTACATCTTTTTTCAGTTTGTCCCAATAATGTCAAGTAATAGTATACATGTTAACTATACCTTGAAGTAAGTTTGGTAGTAATGGAAGAAATTCTTGGTACAATAGATCATGACTACCTCCACCAATAGATCTAAACAATGCTCTTAATAACAAGAAATAATTGTATGGTTCTTTAGCACTCATAGCTAACTCCATTGATCTGTTCACTATAGTATGTAGATGAGGCTGTAAATGAATAGAAATACATGTATGTAATGCAGGGCTCGAATTTAAGCTCGCATACTCGCAAAATGCAAGTAGATTTTGAAAATTGCGAGTAACTTTTATTTTAACTCGCAAATTTTCGTGAGTTGAAACCAAAGCGAAAATATTACAGTCTAACTTACTAGGGCTCAAAACAGCATGGAAACAGCCAGATATATTGATATTACGGTTTTTGGTGTATTTCATTCTAAACTAATGAGGCCGAAATTAGCATTAAAACAGTCACAAAGATCATTAGCATTAAGTAAAGATTCACAGTACAAACATAGTGATATAGTTAATATAGCACTGTGTTGGTTTTAATATTACATATATGAATAGTTACTAAGTATGCCATTAAAATTTGGAGAAAAATGCAAGCGATCTTCTTCATTTTTGCGAGTCGAAATAAAATGTACTCGCAAAAATTTGCAAGTTCATTTTTTTGTTGAATTCGAGCCCGGATGTAATGTAAGTTTGAAAAACATATCAAGAACAGCAAAAGTTTTTAAAAAAACACACCTGCCACAAAGACGAAATACAAAGAGAGAAATGTTTTTAGATTCTTAAAAACTTTAGTCACAAAAATGTAGCCACAAACAAATAATGAAAAACAAGAACCAAAGCGTTTTCCAACTTGGAATAGACAGTGGCAAATCAACTGGGGGTTTAAACCAGATCATAGAACGGATCAACTTCACTATAGCACCAAACAGGTTCATGTTGAAACAAACAATAACAAATGGTCTATGCGAACAAAATTCAACCCACCCATCAACTAGACTAAACTGATTTTGTATAGCCTATCTACTGGCTATTTCAATGGGATTCTTTTATCTATGGACCTACCTTTAACATTTGTTCATTCTCAGCAGCAAACAATGACACTGAACCAAATACAAGTTTAAACAACTTTAAATATAGATTACTTCTTTCTATGTTACCTGAAATAAGGAAATGAATGATAACAGACCAGAACAGAACAGAACATACTTATTTGCTCACACCAAAATACATGGCACGTGAGAACAAATGAATACAACATAGTGCAAATATTTACATAGATCACATGACATACAGACAAAAATACAAAAAATACATACAAAAATCTCCCATTAGCATTAACACTTAAAACCTAATTTACTAAGAGACTATGAAAGCAAATTTATTTTCATCATTGCTTAAACTTTTCTTGAGCACTAGTCCCATTTACTATGTTTGAGCTTAAAGGCAAAGATCATTAACTAGCCAAACTATTTGAAAAAGTAATTTTCTGAATCAATTTGTCCCAGACTTCCGACTATTGGTTTAAGGCAATGACTGGCCCTGAAGCATTGCAACAAATTACTTAAGGCCTAAACTAAAAAAATACTTTGTTTGCCCTTTACCGACCCTAAATTTTTTGGTAGGGTCGTTGGTAGGAAAAACATTTTTTTTTCCTAAAGCAGAATTATTAGGGTAAAGCAACTACCAGAAAGTGATACGATGAATAGTCGTGAACAATAAAAAAAACACCACATATATTTTTCGAATAAAATTTTTTGAGTTGGCGGCATTTTTTCGGGTCGGTCGGTAAAGGGCAAACAAACTTAATTTTAATTTAGGGCTAACTAACTTAAACTACAGAAGTAAACTTACTGCCCATTTCTTCAAGCCGAGCCAGCAGATATTCCACTAGTATTGTAGCAAAGGTAGCAGATGTCGCAGGATTAGCTAGAAACGTATTAGCAACAATTTGTAAAGCATAATTATTATGTATTCTATCCACCATGAACTCTATTGTTGTAGCAAATATCTCCTTGAAAGTGAATGGGCTCATCATAGTGAACTGAAAGTAGAAGAAATTTTGGTCAGATATTGTACACCCTGAATATGTAATGCCAAATCCTCTAACAAAGAGGTAGACATCCATTCAAAACCTAAACTTTTTGTCTTGCAAAACAAATTCATTGTAAGGATCTAAAATAAGATAATTATACTGTAATTTACATGGCTTCGTGTTACACTTCAACAATTTTTTTAATTCATACTTGGGCAGCCAGTCAAAACTCATTGCTCCTAAACAGGCCAATTTCTCTGTACACAAGTTTGCCTTACTTCATAAATATTTCATGATGCAACTCCATTATTGTATGTCAGACTGCCTAGAAATAAGACCCACAACCTATAGATATGTAGTCAGATCCACAACAAATTGTACAGAAAAGGTGAATACATAAGATCTTTAATACAAAATATCATGATGTTATACATACCACACCAGCAAAATGTTCCAATACTTCTTTTTCTTCCTTGGTTCTTACAGTCTGTACACTGTAATATAATATATATAATCTGAATTACAAGTCTGTTACACCTACTAGACTCACGTTTTTATCAGGATCTAAAACTATAATACACATGGTAGTACACTAACTGGTCAATACTGGTGATCCAACACACATACAACTAGAATTAGATCTGTTTGAGTGATCATGATACCATATCAAAAAAATTTAAATCCTTAACCTGATAAATGAACAGACATTATTTCTGATATGTTTCATTCCAAAAACATGAGCACTTAAGTTATGCTCCGGAAACTGTTTTCAGTTTTAAGGTAATAGTGACCTTGACCTTTGACCCTGTGACTCCAAAAATAATAGGGGTCTTCTACCCGATATGGACAATCATCCTATGAAGTTTGAATATTGTGGGCCAAATGGAACTTAAGTTATGCTCAGGAAACCAAATTGCTAACAGACGGACGGACGCTAGGGGGTATAACATAATATGCCCGAAATTCTTTCGGGCATATAAAAAGAGTACTCAAGTATCTGAATCAGAAACCAACAAAGCATCAGTAAGTTCAGCTTAAACATATGACAGAGGTATTCCAAATGTATTCCACTAGCAAGAAAAAGGTTTGATAGTTTAAGCTAGCTAGCAACTCAATTTACTACAATGTATTAAACCAATGCACAGAAAATCTCTTAGTAGCCCTATCTAGCAATATCCTTACACAACTAGCCCTTTATCCTTACTTTCCCCCCTCTAAGTACATAATTGATATAAAATATAAAGGTATAACTTACACAGCAGGTCTCACTACAGCTTGTCCATTAGGTGATACATTGATAGTATAAATATCCAATGCTTGTAAAGCATATCTTACTAAACGTACATACACCAATGTCTCTTTAGGTAAAAACTGTTTATTTTGTACTAAACTTGTATCTGTCATATCTAAAATGATAAACATTGTTGTAATAATTGCGAATATATATTTTTTCTTTCACAGTGCTAGTCTTATTAATCATGTTACAAAGTAAATGGCAAAATTATCAACATTATCAACTAGTATAAGGTGGCTACGGCGTTGACTGAGTATATATACATGTATGCTGCATTCCCTATTCCCTACTTGATACCAAGGCAAGTGAGAGAATGGCAGTAGAACATATTTCATGACCAAGCACAGATCAGTTTAAGTCATATATCAGCAATATACCATACCATAATCTAGTGAATGCAGCAAGCAAATAAGTGTACTTTCAATAAAGTCAGCAGCAAAAATAGCAAGTAATATGTATCATTACTGGGAGGTAGCATCCTTTGGGAGGTGGCCATTACTAGAGAATACCAATATTGGAAGGTGGCCATCTGTAATGAAATGTTATTCGGAAAAAGACCATTAATAGAGATAGTCATTATTGGGAGATTGTCATACTGGGAAAGTGGCAATTACAGGAGATTTCACCGTGTAAAAAACATTACAACTTACCCGAACCTAAAGCTTTACAGGAGACAATACCCCATGTTATAGTTTTTACACCACATACTAATGTTTTAATAAGACTTCTACAATCTGCTACAGAATATGTATAATATTGATTAGGTGTTACACCAAACCTATTTGGTGGCTGAAATATATATATATTATGTATTTAATAATGAATAGTATTGAAAAATAATACAGCCAATTTCAATAATACACAAGTTATCAATGCAGTTAACAAGTTTAAATTTCAAAACTTATAAATCTTCAATGGTCTTACATACTAATGATCAGAATGTAAAGAAATCTAGTAAATTAAGTTCTATGTAATTTCATAGACACAGTCGAACTGGTACAAAAATTCAACATTGACAAATAGAAATTTATCTATAAATAGATTGACAAGTAGAATTTAGACTAGTAGGAGTACATGGAGTGGATTCGATCATGTTTTTCCTGATTTCTACCTCTTGAAATGATTCTTATTAATGTATAAATGACTGTTTTGATACACGAAGACATCAGATACATTTTTATTAATTTGAATCACATTAAAAGGAACATTGCTCAGTAAAAAAAATCAGTACATCAAATAGATTAACAAAGTCCTACCTTTTCTGGTTCCTTGGCTGATGTAGTTTCTTTAATATCGGTAGATACACTACCTAATGGTGGTTTAACATCACCTGTTGTAGTAGGGGTGTCTGGTACTATACTAGGAGTTGATGGTGGGTTTGATACTGTAGGGGTTGTAGCTGGTGGGGTCTTAGAGGGCTCTCCTGGTTTACTAGGGTCTGTAGATACCTGACTTGGTTGCTTTTGACTGTAAAAGTAAAAGACATCATATCTTTGCTCCTTTACTGTTAAATTTTATTCAACTGCCAGGTGTGTATACGTTAACCCCATTGACTTAAATATTCACAACAGTACTTCTGTACTCATGATTGATTTAAATCAGCAGGGTAAATGTATGCGTCACGGACAGCTAAATAAAATTAAACAATACAAACTTACAAGATATGTTTTTTAACGTTTTGTAAGGTGACCAACTCTCCAAACCAGTTTTCTTGGACACAAATAAATAAAATTCAACAATACAAAAGCCAAACTCACAAGTTCACTCACAGTAAAATTATAATGACAACATCCACTATAATTCATTATTTGTAAACTGTAATACATACCATTTTGATAATATTTGTGGAAGCTGTATTTTAGCTATAGTTTTAAACTTGAGAACAAACACTTCTAACATTCTCATCAAGAGTTCTCTCCCCTGAAATAACAACATACACAATATAAATATATTTTACCTAGTTACCCTGACAGAGACATTTCATAAGTCATACTAAAATGCTAAAAAAGTGCAATGAGAGATGTGTTGCACTGCATTTCATTTTTTCTGTCATACCACTGTGGTCAGCCTTCCCTTGACAGGCTTAGATCTAAGCTTTAAAAGAGCACTTACTTTTATCAGTAGATGACAACTGCCCTGGAATACAGAGGTAGGCCAAGAATGGACATCGAAAATATTGCATGACTAAACTCCAAAATAAAGATATGTAGGTCTCGTCTTGGAATCAATCAGCTTGATGACGGCTTGATTTAACAGAGCTAACAAAGGTTGGGATTAACTTACTAGCCATACATCTATAATGAGCAGGTAAAATATTAAAACCAATTTTTTTAAGTCTCAAGCTGTACAGACCACCTCGGTCACTGCAAAATCATTCCATTATTGATGATTTTCAAGTCCCAAATGCATATTTCAAGAAGTATGTCCCTATATTAAGTCTATTTTCCTATCAAGACTGTCAATTTCAATGGTTCTAAAAGTTAAACTTTTCACTTCAATAAAATATGAAAAAATACATTACAATATAATATAGTAACTCACATTTCCATTTTCTTGTTCACTTTTCTGTCTGATACAATCAACAAGATTCAGTAACAATTTACAAGACATAGTTTGTATATTAGACAGTAAGGACTCGTCATGTACGTTCTTAGAGAATAAATTAACAGCCATAGATAATTCTGCCATTGGTAAAGCCTGTCTTACATGATGTACTAAATCTGCTAATGTACTGTAGGCTAGGGGTCTGTAAATACAGGTAAAATAAGAGATATAGATTACACAACAAGCATGCCACTAATTTGAAAATATCATATTGTCTTACATTGATTGAAGTGAGGTCTTTAGTTGGAATGTTTGATAAAGAATGAATACCGGTAAATAAAGTAAAGAACAAGTAAATCTGTGAGCTAATGCTCACTAGTGATACCCCCGCAAAAATCTAAAAATATGCGACAAACAGGAAGTAGATGAGCAAGGAGCATGAAATCGCTTTACACCACATGGGACTATGGGATGAAGCAATATGCAAAGTATTAGGCTGCTGCATGTTATAGTTCCTGAGAAAACTGCGACGGAAATTTTGTAACGGACGGACGCACGGACAAGGGTAAAACAGTATACCCCCCTCTTCTTCGAAGCGGGGGTATAAATATCATATTGTCTTACATTGATTGAAGTGAGGTCTTTAGTTGGAATGTTTGATAAAGAATGTATACCGGTAAATAAAGTAAAGAACAATGTTGTATTTAAAATACAACACCATCCAAAACTACCTTTACACAAGTAAAAAATGTGGGTTTTCAGTTATATAATTAATTTTCAGATGAATTTAAGCATTTAGATTGCAACATTTAAAAGAAGAGTAATGCTACTTTATACAACTGTAATTGTTACACACATACATGTATTTAAACATGTTTTAATTTTCCAATATTGGTAAAAATTTAAAAACAAATAAAATATGAACGAAAGTGTTGACGTAATTATGGACAGCAGTGTATGAGTGTAAGTGATTTTTCATCAATTGCTCATGTTTTTAGTTATAAATTTTATGAATTACTGAATTGAAGTTACCTCAATGATTCAAATGTAGTCCAGCCATTACCAATTAGAATTCCTTCATCAAACAACTTGTCGATAACACTAACAAACTCTGAAAACATTCACAAATCATTTTGAAATACATGCAATAAATATGGTATAAATAAATTGGACTTGTCCGTACACTAACAAATTTTCATTTTATTTTATTGTCTATTTCTTTTTCAAACTATGGCTAGTAATAAATTAAGTCAATTTTATAATATTAAAAGTGATGCTGCAAGTTGTTTCATCAAAAATATGTTTACCACAAAATTAAAATTAAATTGAAAATTGCTCTAGTGTTTATTTTAAAATAATATTAGAAGTTTCTTACACTAAATTTCATAATTTGAAAGGCAGGAGCTGTTGCCAAAATACCAACAAAAACTATGAAAGTTTATTATAAAAAAACTTACTATTTCTCAAATCAGTTGCTAAGATATGTTTAGCAGCAATCAATAATTCTTTTCTAAGATGAGCAACTTCTTGTGGACATAATGATAATAAACTTAAATGTCCTTGAACCATCTTCTGTGAGTATGTCTGCACTTGTTCCTGTAATAATAATGGAATATACAGAGGTGTATTTTTTTTCAAGTAGGAGGAAGATTACAAAGAGTACAAGAGGAGTCTGGTGGTCCTCCCCCAATGGGGGGGGATTGAAGGAACCATTTTTCTGTGGAAAAAGCAGCCCGCAAAAACATTCTAGTAGCCAGTTAGTTTTACCAGCTTCCAGTCTATTTTAAAAATACTTAAAAATACATTATTTTCTGTTGCAACACAAGTCTATTGGTAAGAAGCTAGCTAGCCTTTTTTAATTCCAAATGATAACCAACATCTCTTGTATATGATGTATGTGAACTCTACAATTAACATTGATTTTGTTGGTCCTTATACCAGATAAATGTAAAAGATTTTTATTTCAACCTTTTCTGCACAGGTACATCTGGTGCACTCAAGGTTTTTTTGCAGGTACACCCCATCAATATTAGTTCCGAATAAAATCTAGATTTACCTCAAATCAGCTGATTCACAGAAAGTTGGCATACCTGTATTCAAAACATGTATTGAATGTTATAATCGGTGAAAAAAACTTCAATAATTACCTGATATATCCGTACAATATAAGCTAGAAAAGATAATGTTTTAATCTGTGCAGCCACAAAGTCTACAAATACTTCTTTATTAAATGATGGGTGAGCCCTGAAAATGAAATATAAATCTATTATATTAAACATATACACTATCAGCAGTCAATGTTGACAGTATTTAGCCTTTAAAGCAACTATCATGAGAAATAAGAAGCGAGGTCTGGTCACAATATACTATACTATTACTAAAAGGGTAAGTTAAACACTGTTACAGGCCTCCTAACAGGCTTTCAAAAATATAATGGTTTTTATGAAGATTCATTTATTTTCAAAATAAAAGATCATCAGGGTAAATGTATTCCTACAAAATGATGCCATTTCTCCTCTAAGATTCAATGGTAACATTTAATATTTTTATTGTTAATTTCAGCAACTGAACACCCTACTTACTCATTAAATCAAAGATTAAGAAAACTGATATACAAACCTATGTTGTTGTAGCGGTTGTAATGTAATGGTGGTCATTATAAGTGGTATAAAGTTAGCAACTTCTTGATGTACATTAGGTTTATATAGTTGATACATTAATACAACTATGATAGGAAGCTCAGCTAATACTTTTAATGATAACACTCCCTTTGGTATTATATTGTACTGAAAAATAAATGAAATAAAATAAGTTAAATCCCATTTAACCTACATGTATATTCTACCATCCAAATATCACTTTTTTTTCAGAAATGGTATTAACAAACATAGTTGTATTGTAATAAAAAACACAAGGAAAATCTATATCAACTAAATAGCATGCATTATGCAAAATGATCACTTTGTCACAAACCTTTTTGTAATAACTTTTTGAAACCAAGAAATTTGGATAAACAATTTTTAATTGTATAAAAAATAATCATACATTTTTTAAGGTTTAACACGGTAACTTCAAATTGTATAGGTCTTTTATCAGGGGACAGACCCTACTCACTGTTCCTAGAAAGACTAAATACCAGTTACTAGACACATACTTCTGTCAGTGACTGATAACTGCCCTACATGATTAAGAATCAGTGGTAAGAGGAAGAATGGTCGCATGAATCATTTCATGACCAAACTATACAAAAGTATGTCGGGTCAGAGAATTGAACACATGACCCCTCAATCAGTACACTTGCGTGCTACCAAATGAGCTACCTGGGTGGATAGTTATTATATTAACTGACAGATTGCAGGTTTAGAACTAAACGGTCGTAACTCACTCTTTACTTATATTGAGTTACAACTGTTTTGCGCTAAACCGGCAAGATGTAATTATAATATATTTAGTCAAAGAAAGCCTTACCGAAACACTCTGATTATCAGCATTCTTTTTATCAG
The DNA here is from genome assembly GCA_025267735.1 of Mactra quadrangularis. Taxonomy (NCBI): domain Eukaryota; kingdom Metazoa; phylum Mollusca; class Bivalvia; order Venerida; family Mactridae; genus Mactra; species Mactra quadrangularis. The sequence goes on along the minus strand of CM046306.1, from coordinate 24,587,291 downwards.
TCATTATAGTAGTGACAGTATATGTCTCTTGTAATAAAGCATCTACATTAATCTCTGCTATATCTTTTACTTTAATCTGAGAACGAGGCTCAAAGATTTTATTTAGATGTCCAGGTAAATTGGTGTATATCTGATTCACAAACTTCAAGAAATCTTGAATCTGAAAGTAAAATATAGAATAGCTAAAGTTTCAAATATCAAGTGATTAAATATTCGAATAAAAAATTATTCACATACGGATATGAATCTTTGAGACGAATGCTATATACTATTGACTTTACACTATAAAAAATTTAAGTGGTGTAGCATAGTTTATGTCACTCTATACCTATAGTCCGAAGCCTATGGCTAGTAATTATATCATACAATTTAGCTAGTTAAGATTTTTATCTTTTTGCTATCTAATGTCATCAATCTAGACTAGGGCTTGAGAAAATTTAAGGCAGTGAATGCTTGTCAATGCTAGAATCCACTAGTACTGGGTGACAATAAACAGTACAATAACCATACTAACCTCTTCGTTCATCTGTGGTCTATATTGTTTATGTAACTCTATTATAATCTTTAAACATACCAGTACATTCTCTTCATTTTCTACCTGTAAATAAAATCATTTAACTTTGTTTACAGTATTTACAGAAAGGACCAGGGCCTTACTTAATACAGAACATTAGCGTAAATTTAACCACAATGTCATTGATAGGGAAAAAATCAATGATGAACTCTAAATTTGGTGAAAACTGTATGATTTTAAGGAAATTAAAATGGAAAAGGAGCTGTTATCAGAATAAAGCAAATTAAGAGGACGGTGCACCCTGCCCTTTTTCTATCTGTGTCAATTTCAACAATTAATATAAAGTTTCCAATACAGTCTCCCTAAGTAACAAGGCATATTGGGACACCTTAACAAGCACATTTGTAGAAATCTATCACAAAAAAGTTCATAAAACCCATAATAAACATACCTTGATCAGTTTAAACATCAAAGATAATATCTGTTGCACATATTTCTTTAAGTGTTCATTACTAGGTATTCTATGTATGATTTCCAACAGAAGTTTACGAAGTTGCTGAAAACAAACAAACAAAAATTCCACTAGACTTGGAAGGTATGTTAAAATATTTGACAATCTATGAAATACGGATATGAAAATGGTTGCCCATACAGGTCATTTAAGTAGCAAGCATTATATCTTGTTTGTAGATTTTGGTTGCCAAGAGAAACTAATGGTTGCTTGAAATAAAAAATAGTTGTCCCGTGCAACTGGACACTCACTAATTTCATAGACTATTTAAACTTTAGAGTGAAAATAAGAAATCTTGCACTTAGTTCAACAACACCTCATTGGTAGATTATGGTAGTTTACATTATAAGAGAATAAAACAATGTCTATTAAATGGACATTCCTATCATTTCCTTAGAATATTGTAACTTGGAACTCCTTTACAATTAGGGACTTTAGCCAGTTATCTTTCCCAGATAAAATCTGAAGCAATCCAATTGGTAAGTAGGTCCTTACAGTTGGAATCCTCTGATTTTATCATTGAATTCCTATGTAAGGGTAACAAAATATTTCATCTAATATCTTTCTTGTAAATGAAGATATTAACAGAAGTGATGGAATTTACATAGTTCTTTAACTTAAAAATAATTAGCTTGAATTTCAAACAAATTAAATGATTTACAAAAAAGTTATTTAAGATTAGATTTGGCAAATTAACATTGAAAATAAGGGTAAAATCCGAGTAATCCAACTAATTAGACCTACCTATTTTGAAAAGTATATAAGGGGAAATAACTAACTAAAGTCCCTTATTACCTGCCAGCAAACAACTAACTTTAAATGAGGCCATACCATATCGGAATTTTGTTAAGCGTCCGCGTGCGAGTAGGTTTTGGAGTCCTCAATCAAAATAAAAAACTAGATTTTCTTAAATAATTCCGATGTTCCGGGATTCGATACGACAATTTAATTCAAGGAAAATTGTGTTCGACAACGACGTTATTCATCGTAAGCAATTTATCATAACCGCGTTATAAATACAATATATTCTAGTCATTTTATATTAAATTCAGACCATTTATATCAGACCATATTATGAGGTTATTCCATTGAAAGAAAAATAATTATATAATGCATTGTTTTTTGTAGTAAAAATAATTGTGTTTTCATTTTCGGTTTGCGTGTTTTTGTAAATAGGTACCTACGTTTGTCAAATTTGAGTTGACGCTTAACAGAATATCAATTTGGCAGGGCCTGAGGTCTTACCTGCATATTTTGATCAGCAATGAATTGTGGTTCGCCATCTTCTAATATTTTCATAAACACTCTTACAGCATCAGCCAGGAATTGTGGGTATTGTGGTGATGAGACAACAGTCTGCAAATACAGCAAAAAAGTCACTTAACCAGTTGTACAAACATTCAATACACAGGTATTTACGAATTTAAGCATCAAGATAAGAACCAATAAATACAATTTGATAACTACTGGCTTTGACACTAACAGTGTCTCAGTATTCCGAGGATCAAAAAAAACCTGGTAGGATTCCTTGTGGCTCTTATCTGGGGATTCCATCAGAATGATAAATCTTTGAAAAATTGCCATGCTCTTTCAATTTGAGTTTACATGAATTGTTTATAACAATTTGTGACAACGAATCTGAATTCATAATTTAATTTTTTATCAAGATCCCTAAAGTTATGAAGAAATCTCTGAATAACTAACAAGGGATTCCTTTGAAATTCCTGGTAAAAACAGTTAAGTGTTGAAATCTGAACTAGTATGTCATCATACCGATTTATATCATTTACAATTAAAATGTTTATAACTCCATCCTGAATTATATATAATGATGTTTTTTTTATTTAATACACTCACTTCAAAATTCTCGCTCAATTCTTGAGCGGCTTTTAACTTCTTCTCAGCAACTGCAAAAAATAATATTTGATAATTAGAAACATAGCATGTCATTAATTGAAATGTCAACAACTTAAAATTCGGCAAAGATGATGATACAATGAGTTTCATACAAATTAAGGTAATCATTTTTGTTCATTTTTTCCTTATAGTGCAGAAATGGAACCACTTATTATACAAGATTTAAACTATTATGCAGTCAGATCTTATCAGCAAAACACTCATGTTGCCTTCAACTCTATTATAGAGGAGTCAATCATGTTTGTTTGTTTCCATCATCCTGCTATTATACAATAAAACATTTAATTTGATTTTATCCATGATCCCCTTCCAAATCCATGAAAACCATGTAATTTTCTAAATATTATGACAGAAGTTTCCTCAAATTTTTATAAACCAATGGTAGGTAACACACATCCAGGTAGTCATAAATATAAGACTCTACGTAACCTTTTATCATTTGGACATTACAGAAAGAGACTATACAGAAGATTTGACCTAAGCAAGACTATACAAGGGAGACTACTGTGGTCAGAAGTCTATATAGTACAACAACATATCATGAGGCTAAGAGTAAGAGATACCACTGTCAGGAACAGAACAGTAAAGATAATTATCAACAACTTGCAAAACTAATAATAACTTTTATAGAACACTTACTTCCAGGAGTTGGATCAGCGATAAGAGCCACATAACTCTTGAATGTGGTAAGCTGTGTAGTCGCGTTGTGCGGACTAAGTGGCGAAGCAATCATGTTGGCGTTTCCTGATCACTACTATCTAGAATAAATCAATAATTGTTATGATAGAAAAAAGGCAAATTATATTGTAGGAGGTCCTAATTTCGTCACTGACCTAATTTCGTCACCCCACCTTAAATACTAAAAGCATTGAGCAATACTAAAATTTAAGTAATCTTTTTTATAAACTCACTAAAATAAGCTTAGATTCCCGTTTTTAGCTCGAAATCTTAACGTAGGGCGGAGCGACGTTGAAGGCGGAGCCAAACCTGCACTGATTGTGACTTTACACTACTGGTAAACATGTCAATATTTAAAATGGTGAAATTTCGATTTTTTTGTCATAAAATTGTTGAAGAAACAACACAGATTGGAGGTAAAAGATCTAAATATTGTATATAAATAAATAAACGGAGATTTACTTCACAAACATGAAGAAAAAACTTATTTTTATTTTACAGTGTTGATTTTTGGTCCTGCTTAAACAGTCGTCTGCATTTATACCCAGTGTTTACTAACGTTATTTGACAGAATAATCCCTAGAAAAGTTGATGGAATAAAAGCTTTATGATTCATTTACATATTTTAAAAATAAAAAGTCAGTTTAAAATTACAAATTTAACATTGTATTCATTCATTTCCTTAAGGTGACGAAATATGGCCACCCCAGGATATATAGATGATTAATACTAATATAATCATAACATTGCATAAGCCAGATAATAGTACAATCTTGATTAGTCTGTATTTATCCGAAAATTAAATATCCGACTACTGATACAGTTGTCTTAGTTTTAAAAATGCACAAGCTATCATGGGTTTTTAAAACCACCTATGTCATTCAATGGAAGTAAAATATAGTCCTTATCAATATAAAAATGATTTCATGGCACTTTCTTACCTTGTTAAAGAGTAATTGGACATAATCTTGATTTCGTAGTAAACCGGTGTGTTTGGAAAGTTACCGGAAACATCAATTCCGAATGCTTCAAATGCGCATGCTCAGAAAATCTTAAACCGTTTTGTCTTTTAATTTGTGTTCATCATTTAAGGATTTAGTTTAAATGTAAGTTTAAATGTTTATGTACCGTAATTTTTTTATTTGAAGACTAATTTCTGCTATTATGAACCTAATGAATTAAAATAAATCGGAAAAATAATTCGGACACTATAAATATTAGTTTCCGTGCCGATCCGTACTACCAGAGTCTCTGTCCGTACCAATCCGCTTTACACTCGGACAATTAAGCATCAAAATCGGTTCGCATATGAGTTGCCTGATGCACAGTGACATTGCGTGCAGATTTATAGAAGCAATATACTTATAATATTAACTCTTTGTTTTGCATAACAATATTATGACACATGTATATGTAATAAAATGATATTAAGGGAAACTAATGGCACAGAGAGATCAAAATTGATACCCTATATGTAGTAATAGGCTTCCTTAATTGTACAGGTAAATGGTTTAACTTTAATGCATCTCCTGGTTATTATTTCTATAAATTGTGGCGTTTTTTATTAATAATTGACAATATACTTATAATTGAAGTTGTTGTTATATCAACTTACCAAATTTTGACGATAAAGGGTGTACTATTTTTTGCGTATCTAAATGTCATAAACATGTACGCTGACTTCATGTGAGTTTACATGTCGGATATTAATTCCTATGTATCTATTTTACAGTATTACAGACTTGCAGTCATGCCAAAATTAAAATCTAAACATAAATCATCAAATGAACCTGCAACGCCTTACAAAAGAAAGAGGTCCTATCAAATTGAAACACAGAAAAGTTTAGCTAAGTCTGAAAATAAGAAAAACGTACCAACAAAGAAAAGATCAGCCAGTTTTACATGGTTTATGAAAGTGTACAAAGGTTTGAATGATTGGCATTTACCTATCTTCGATGCAGTCAGCAAATACACACATGCTAAAAAAGTGCTCTACCCAGGCTGTGACAAACACATGACTGTCTCCCTGATTTTTTCGAATGTGGTATATGTTGATTTAAATAAAAAGCTTGAACCAGTATTCAATGATCCACTTGTTCTAGAATGGATAAACGAAAATAAAAAATATAGTGATGATGCCAAAATTAAATTCTTATGTAAAAGCTTCGAATCAAATTTCGAAAAGCTTGGCTCATTTGATCTGATGATTTCAGCATGTGCTGGGATAGTATCAACGGCATGCTCAAAATATTTGAAAGTTGGGGGTTACCTTCTTGTATCTGATGCGCATTTTGATGCTAGAACTACTTTTCTACGACCTGATTACCGCCTTGTTGGACTATTTGACACTGAAAGCAACAAGCTGGAAACCACAAAGGAAAAACTTAAAGGGCATTTTATGACAACTTTGGGGTCTCCTATTACAAAGAGTGAAGTGGAAGAAAGCATCAACAAACCGAGAAATAGACGCTCATTTACTCTGCAAAAAGAGACGAACTTTTATCTCTTTAAAAAGATAAAATAAGTCTTACAACCTATATTTTTATTATTTCGTCGTATTTTGTATATATTCATTTTCGTTCACAGAAGTTATCAGGATTCTCGAATTTGATAACCTCTGGGTACGAGAACGGTGAATTATTGTGATGCCCATGTATTTTCGTAGGCATATACAATTTTTACATAATTGTATAAATACTAATTAACAATAGTAATATTTGTCGTATTGTTTTGTGTATTTTCTATATTTAATATAATTGTGCATGTTATTAAATATAAAAGATAAAATAAAGTTGTCTTTCATAAATTGAGCTTAAAAATTATATCACATAGCAATTAAGTCTGGCAAAGTTAAAATACGGTCTGTCATAATCCAGCTCTTACCGAGAAGAAGAAGAAGAATTGCTAATTATACAATATCTAATGTAATTGTGCAGTGGTAAGATTATACGTATAGTACAATTGTGAGGCTTTTTATTCTTATATATCAGGGTTCTTTTACAGGCCCCTTCCCTTCTGGTTTTTTTTTGAAATCGTGCAATTTTCCCCGAATTTGGAGTTTACCTTTGATTTTGCATTCCCCCATCAATGAAATTGCGATAAAATTTCCCCAAATGTTCTAATAAAGAAAGGCTCCAGGCCCCATTCCCCGTGTACAGAAAAAATGCTTTGAATTATAATGCTTAGAATTGAGCTAGTACACTTACCATAAGCCTTAAGGGTATATGGGTTGTACAGCGACAAAGACATGATCGAGTGATCTCAATCATATGGTTTGTTGTTTATTAAATACTTAACTGATGAGCTTATGCGCCATACAGCAACTGAGAAATAAATGATTATAACATTATATTATACTCATAAGTTATTCTAATCATGTCTCAACTTAATAATAATGGGAAAACAGTGCAAATTCGAGTATATTTAACCCTGATTTTATATAAAATCCCTGATTTAACTCAGAGGAAAACAAGTTTTAGGAGTCGAATAGAGGAATACTGGAATTCTTGATCGTATATGATTAAGCAGTAGAGAAATTGAACCACTTAAAAGATTTTAAACAATATGTATTGTACAATGTACATGTATACTCACTGTGCGCGTAATATATAATATCACGCCGTGAGTTCATATTTGTAGCATTTCGGAGTTTTCACAATTGATCAATATTTGTAAAATTAAGCGAATATTTGATAGTACTTATGTGGATATGTATTTTATCTTTTCCTTTAAAATAGCGATACAGTATTTTTATTTTGTCCTGATATTACGTAAAACAAAGCGTAAACTTAGTCACGGCCTAGCAGAACTGCACATAGCGTCAGTTTTATATGTCAGTATTTTAGACCAAACCCTTTAAAACGAAAGTAAAAATTGCAAAATGCCTGGACCTCCTAAAACTTTGACTGAAGCTGACAGAAAAAGACAAAAAGTGGAACAAGAAAGGCGTCGTAGAGCTAGACAAATCAATATAGGTGATGTGATACATGACTGGAAAAAATTAAAAGAGAGTTTGGGTCTAAGCAAAGACTCGGAGTTGGCAAGAAAGCTGATAGAAAGGTAAGTTACTAACGGCCCATAGGAAGTTCGTACTTTCGGTTTCATTCTTTCATTGATTTTTTATTTTGATAGAATTAAAGCGAAGCTTACATTTTAAAGTTTTAAAAGTAGTATGTTATACCAGAGTCACAATCTCCTTGATTTGTATCCACTGATGGCGAGCAGAGGTCAGATTAAATTTTGGGCTCAGTAGATCTGTGTTCTTGGTGTTCAAATTGCCACAACATGTATTTGGCCTTCCACAAAATTTATTTATATGAGACTTACATGTTGTATGTGATAGAAGGAGTAAAAAGTAAACTACTGGAACTATGACCTCCAGCTCGCAATTCATTATTCTCTGCTAACTGAGCTACTTATGTATTTAGAGTATCAAAAATATTAATTTCATCAAGCCTTCAATGACCATCACTCCAACAGCGCAGAGCAGATGCCAAGCTTGTGCTTATGTACCCAACCATCCACAACTTGGTCGAGATTCCATGCTTTGCCTACTACCACCCTGCAGTTATGTCCACCAGAGGGCCAACTATTCGGTACCTGTTGCTATTCTGCTGCACTGACACATACAGGCACTCCTTCATCCTGTCATTGATCTGGCTGTGGAACGGACTGCCCGAAGTCATAGACAGATCCCCCACCTTGGACAGCTGGGGCTGGGCTCTCTCCACTAGACGCACTGCAATGTTTTTATCTACTTTTATCTCTGCACGGTTTTGCGCCTCACAGTCACTTTGTATATAGTCACCAGAGCGTCGATGCTCCAGAGAGTGCCCTGCACTCGTACAGGAAGAAGAAGATATTGTTATATATAGGGTCCTTGATTTCATACACTTCAATTACACCTCTAAGTTCTATTCACAGATCTTAAATATATTTTTAGTTTCTATACCTTGAAAGATTATGAACAGGCATCACATGGAACAGCTGGGCAACTACTTAAGTCCAGGTAAGAAATTACATTTAAATCCAGTGGGTTTTTTTCAGACCATTTAGGGGCCGAAATTGGGTCCCATTCCCCTCTCCAAAAAGTATATATTTTCCCCTTCCTGGGTACAAATTCCCCTGCCAAAGTGTCCTAAAACTTTTGTTCTTTTTTATAGCATTTTTGCCCATTCCTCAAGCATTACAGAGAAATCACAGATGAATATATGGGTTCAATACTTGAAATTTCATATAGGTAGACAGAAATGTTTATCTGTTAGAGGATATGAAAGCATATCTCATTGTTTCTTTTAGTAAACAAGACATCTTGAATGTATAAAGAGTGAATTTTCCACAAATCAATTTTAGCATTAGAACCTTAGGGTATTGATATCAGTTAAACAAATCAAACAAAACTAATTGTAGTTGCTTGCGTTTTGGATATTATCTCACAGCACCCCAAACCTTGAATGTAAGAGGTCACCTTTTCTGCTCATTGTTGAGTATGGATCCAATTATTCATCTAACCTTGATAGCTTGCTAAGCTAGCTTAGTAGGTAGCACACAATTGTACTGATCAAGGCTTCATGGGGTTGATTCCAGGTCAGGGCATATTTTCATGGAGTTAGGTCATGAAATAATTGCTATGTCCATTCTCCATCCAACCACTGTTTCTTAATCATGTCGGGCAGTTGTCAGTCACTGACAGAAGTCTGTGCCTAGGCTAGTAACTGGTTTACAACTAAATCCAGAGATTTAGCCTTTCCAGGAGTGGTGAGTAGGTTGACTGGCCTATACAATGTGTCACTATAGTGTTAAATCTTAAACCCTACCAAAAAACTGCAAAAGAACTTCTACTCATTGTAATGTATCCAATTATATTTGTGTTGTAGGTATGGTGGACAAACTGAATACGAATATAGGGAAGTAAAAACTGAGATATTTAATGTGGATACTTCTACTCAAGTAGACCATTTACCATCCAGAATGTAAATATATAGTTTGCACTCTCCATTAATTATTTTATCTGAATTTCAAGGATTTGGTTGTATTCAAGATTTATTTTTACTTTTTCATGTGTTGCAGTTTAAGTGGCAGAATTCAAGAATTCAAAACAAAAGAAAAAGATAAGGTTGGCCCTCAAGGCCTCATTTAGCCAAGCTAGTTGATCGTTCAGCCCTTTACTATTAAACTTAATATATGGTCCTTTTTTTTCTCAATTGTCAAAGTTTGAATAATTTCACAGTGATTGAACTCACATTATCACAATATCACAAGTGTTAGACAAAGAACAGGAAGTCACCGTGAAATTATTCATGTTTTCATGGGTGCAAGTTTTCAGGCATATGCCTGAAATTCAGGTTTTTCACAACAAATTAGACAATGTTTTGCTATTAAATTATGAAGAAAAATGGTTTCAAATTACAATTTTCAGGTTTATCAAAATTTTCATCTAGCACCCATGTGTTTTGACAGTTGAAAAAAAACTATGTCAGTCTCAAATATGAATTAAAATTGATAAACAAATGGTTAACTGTCATCTTGGTAATATCATGTTAAAGATAAGAATTATTAAACAGAATTTCAATCTATTCTTTAGTAACTTGCATTTGTTAGCAAAACTAGAGCCACATTGATTGGACTCAAAGCGTATCAACTATATCGATAAATAAATATCAATATATATTGATACATTCACTGCAGTACTATACAGACCATTTATATGTTGTCATAAACTCATGATAGATGAATATGTGTCATGAATGTTATACCTTTGTATCCTTCATGAAATTGACAAGTAGTTGGTAAAAGGATTTGTACATGTATTGATATTAATCAATAAAATGATCTATCACAAATTAATTTTTATGTTCTGGTCTTCTTCCCGCAGTTTTATGGTACAAATTTCGCAAATTTTGACACACTAAGCTTTATTATACCCCCGCTTCGAAGAAGAGGGGGGTATACTGTTTTACCCTTGTCCGTGCGTGTGTCCGTCCGTTACAAAATTTTCGTCGCAGTTTTCTCAGCAACTATAACATGCAGCAGCCTAATACTTTGCATATTGCTTCATCCCATAGTCCCATGTGGTGTAAAGCGATTTCATGCTCCTTGCTTATCTACTTCCTGTTTGTCGCATATTTTTAGATTTTGTTAAATGAAAGTTACATTATGATAGTCATATTTCTCACAGCGGGGGTATCACTAGTGAGCATTAGCTCACAGATTTACTTGTTATCAGTTTTTTAAAATGCATATTGATTATTGATCAGAATAAAATTCTGACGAATATCAATATCAGTGAAATTGATGACAACTCTAAGCAAAACCATTCTAACTCTTCAATGTTCATAATAATGTTTCAGAAGCGAGGCTTCCATGTATGACAACAACACCATTATTAAAACTGAACAATTCTCTGATGACACAGAGAGTGTTAAAGAACAAAGTAAAGATGAAGAGAATGATGAATTTGTTGATATGTTCGAACAGAATGTTGAAATGATTGCAGTTCCAGAAAGCGCAGATAAAGTGGAAGGAATAAGAACACGACTTAAGTCAAGAGGCTTTAGACCTAATTATGCCTCTCTGGAAAAGTGGAATGATAAATTACTAAAAGCTTCAGATATTGAAGAGAATGATGAAATGGTTATAGACCAAACTGCTAATGACTTAGATACTAACTCGGTGGATGTTGAAGAAATGAAAATTAAAAATGCTGATATGGACCAAACAGTTAATGAAATAAACTCTAACTCAGTGGATATTGGTGAAGGAATAACAGCTAAAGGTGCTGAAATTAGTGTTAGTCAAAATGAATCAATCAAAAAGAAAGGCAAGAAGAAGGCTGTTGTTGATCCTGATTTTGATCCTGAGATTGATGATTTTGATTGTGAGACAAAAAATGAATCGGACACTGATGAAGATTCTTTGTTTGATGATTCTAATAAAGATGTCAACGAAAAAGAACCAAAGAAACGAAAATTCAAAAATGGGAAAGGTACTGTAAAAGAGGTGAAGAAATCACCAAAGAAACCTTGGATTGGTATAAAACTGGAAGATCACTCTGATAAATTCCGTATTGAAACAGTTGGTTCCTTTGAAAGAAAAAATCGTGGTTGCAATGTTGTTGAAGAACTATACACCTGTTTACAATGTGGACAATTCAAATCAATTGATAGGGACCTTTTTGAAAGGCATATTGAAAATCATGTAAATGGGTTGCTTGATTGTAGTGAATGTAGCTTTGTAGGACGGTCTGAAGCTCAAATTCGGAATCATGAGAAAAGCCATGGACACTTGTCCAATAGAAGTAAAAAGTTTGTCTGTGATATTTGTGGTGTTGTTCTGTTCTCTAGAGATGCTAGAATAAATCATATGGGTAAAGTACATGATGATCCACAATTAGGATGTAGATATTGTGATGTAAAATTACCTACTTTTTTCAAGAGACAGCAACATATACGAGCAGAGCATGCTGATATGGCTCAGTTTTGTAACATTTGTAAGACAGGTTTGTGAATTGTTCTCATGTTTTACAATAACATGTAAATTTAGTGTCGTTAAAATTAACTAGAAATATCTTTAAAAAAGTACCCGTCAAAAGTTTGGAGACAAAAGGAATTTACTACAATTCTTGAATTTTGGCGATTATTTTTGTAGAATCATTATTTTTAATATATTTAATTATGGTTTGTGATAAAATGAAAACAAATTTCGCGAATGCAACACTTTTATAAGATTCAGCATTAGGCACCCTAAAGCTTCCAAAACCATCTTTATTGTAATAATTCTCCATAAAATAGCTTTTATGCTATTTTTGTAGTCTCAGCTCTAATTATAATGATAACCAAAAAATAAAGCAAAACTAAAAAGGTATTACAAAATAAACAGTTATCAAATTTTAGATAAAAGCTATTCATTAGGCCTTAAAAGTGAAAATGTCTCCAAACTTTTGGTGGGTACTGTATATGGTAAAGTTAATGTATGAATATAATTGTATTTTATGGTGGTGCTAATTTAAACTTACTATGATTAGAGGTGAAACAATCAATCGTGGTCCACAAAGAATCGCAATTTTTAACGCTCGGTTCAGTTTGATTCGGAAGAGGCATTTTTGATTCGATTCTTATTGAAATACTGTCTTTTTCAGTAGTTTTGTGAATAGTCCTTAATTTAAGACCCTACGTAACTTTTTTAACATTTGAACATTTTTCTGTTATCATACATAACAGAAGAACGTTTCGTATGATAAATAAGTTACGTAGGGTCTTATATTTAGGACAAACTCTGTTGTCAAGATTTAGAGTTTTATTTGATAATACAGTTCCTTTTGAAAATTTATTTTTATACCCCCGCTTGGAAGAAGAGGGGGGTATACTGTTTTACCCTTGTCCGTGCGTGCGTGCGTCCGTTACAAAATTTCCGTTGCAGTTTTCTCAGCAACTATAACATGCAGCAGCTTAATACTTTGCATATTGCTTCATCCCATAGTCCCATGTGGTGTAAAGCGATTTCATGCTCCTTGCTCATCTACTTCCTGTTTGTCGCATATTTTTAGATTTTGTTAAATGAAAGTTACATTATGATAGTCATATTTCTCACAGGGGGGTATCACTAGTGAGCATTAGCTCACAGATTTACTTGTTTGTTATGTCCTATTTAATTCCAGAAAATCAAATTGAATCGAAAACTTGAATTGTTTGATGAAAAAAACGAAATCAAATCAAAAATTTTTGAATTGTTTCACCTCTAATTATGATGTATTTTCAGATTTTCATACATCTACTGTCGAGGAATTTATGACTCACAAAACATCATGTAAACCAGGACATCCATGCCCTGTTTGTGGCAAGATTCTAGTGTCCAAGTATGGTTTAACTGTTCACATTAAAACAACCCATATGAGTGTACGGAAATATCAATGTAATTTATGTCAGTATGCTGCTAAATCTGCCATGAGACTACGTGAACACACTTTAACTCATTCAAGTAAGTTGTGTCTTCAATTACTTACCCTTTTATTATATGCTCTCCTGGGGAATACCTGGATTTATCAGTGAAATAAAAATCGATATTCCACTGTTTTGAAACAATGAAAAAAAGATATTCCACTGTTTTGAAACAATGAAAATAAATTTGTTATTTTCACTGTTTGGATGCGCTGTTCTGAAAACATATCAGACTTAAACAATAAATAACCCCAGTTGAAGCATATAATAAACAGAAAATTTGTTTATTTCAGTGTATTTCACTGCTGAGCTAATATTGTTCGTTTTTTCTCAACTGTCAAAACATGAATAATTTCTTGGTGAATGTGTTGGTTAATTTTATTGTCGTAATACATTCATGAGTTTCTGAAAGTGTGTATTATGATTGAGTAAAGCTTCTTATGCTGTATGATATGTTTTAGTCAAAATATTTTTAAAAACAATTAGGCCGACAGTACAAAAACAATGCATTCATTCACCGTGAAATTATTCAAGCTTGACAGTTGAAATAGCCATTCGTAAAAATATAAAATCTTTAGCTCACAAGTGAAATAAAAATCAATCTTACACTGAAATAAACAAATATCCTCTATTTATTGAGGATTTTACATTTACAAAATATTCTTTCAAACTCTGTTGTCAGTAGTTAAACGCCATCTGCATCGTATATGTATGTATGGCAGTCGGTCAACCTACTTACCGTTCCTGCAAAGGCTAAATTTTTGGATTTAGCTGTTTGCAAGTTATTAGGCTCATATTTCTGTCAGTGACTGACAACTGTCTTTCCTGATTTAGAATTAGTGGTAGAAGGGAGAAAGTCTGTAGGAATTATTTCATGGCCAAGATTTCTGCATGACCCCCCCCCCCCAAAAAAAATGCATTATAAGTACAATATTTTAAAAGCAGGTGAAAATTCTGCAGGAAAGCGAAAAATATGTTAATTCTTTCACAAGGGGGAATATGGTCATATTGCAGCCTTAAAATTGCCTGCATTAACTCAGTTATAATGACAGATTTCATCCCTTTTTTCAGGTAGTCATCCATACAGCTGTGATCAGTGTTCATTTACATGTATACAAGCCTATCAGCTGACATCACATCAAAGAACCCATACTGGGGATAAACCTTATAAATGTACCCAATGTAACTTTGCAGCAGCTTGGAATGTTCAACTCAAAGAACATGTAAAAGTTCATTTAATGAGTACTGCTGTATCATGTGATCTATGTAATATACTGTTTAAGAATGATAACGCCAAGAGAATACATGAGAAAAAAGATCATTGAAAATATGTCTGCTATCCTTGTGTTTGAACTATTATGTATTTCTTAATGGATTAAGATAGAATTCCTCTTTAGCTACAGTCCCATAAACATAAAAATAGCCATGAGGGCACCATACGGGCGCCATGCAATCAAACTGTTGCGTACCCGTATGGACTGTTACATTTTTACCAGGGTCCGTTAGGTGAGCCCAGGATATGCGTATCAGTTTCAGGGTCAAATCGTGAACAAAATAGTGGCTAAGTATGGATTAAACATGCTTATCTTCCAGCTATGGCTCTGTACAGGTGTGTTGTTTTGTACCATGTGCGTACCGTCACCTTGAAACGCAAGGCTTCCTACGGCCTACGACTGTCTGCGCGTACGGGTCCATAACAAGCAGCGATTTTATGAGACTGAGGCATAAGGGGTCAGTGTTAGGACCAAAATCGATGATCTAAATAGCTGAATGGACCTAAGATATCTATTTAAAGGGTACCATGAAATAGCAATTAATAGACCTTTCCATGACATTACCTATCAGCATATTTATTAAATGTTTACAGTTACATTTTGCCCTACAAACAAGGTTTTAACAATTGAGCACATGGTTATATTTGTGGGCAAATGCAAGGCTCGAATTTAACAAAAAAATGGACTTGCACATTTTTGCAAGTTGATTTTATTTTAACTCGCAAAATAAAAGAAACGCTCACATTCTTTTATTCAAATGTTTAGTAGCATCCATGGTATCTTTTCATATATGCAATATAAAAACAACTTAGTACTACAACTATTTAACTATACATGTAGATATAACAATAGAGTTATTGTGGGATAGACAAAGAACATTAAACATGTTTTTACTGTAAATCTTCAATTACATGTATTACTACCGATCTATCTGGCAGTATTTTGGACCAAAATATTTTTGCGACAATTTCTACTCGCCAAAATTTGCCTGTTGAAATTGAAGTTAATCACAATTTTCAAAATTCACTTGCTTTTTGCGAGTATGTGAACTTAAATTCGAGCCCTGGCAAATGTATTGTAATTCAAATAAAAAAGTTGCTCACAGAAAGGTCTATTAAGTTGAGTCTGAACTTATTGATTTTTGTTAAAGTGAAATAAAAGTTTATAAGTTATGTTTGATTTTGTTGTTTTTTACAAATTTGTTTTATATCTATTTTGTATTGTTGAATTTTAATCATCTGTCAGTGATTAGGGCTGTGCATTGTCAAGCTAGTGCCGATCCGATCCGAACCACGATTCAAGTGTAGCGATCCACGAGTCGATCCACAAATCATTTGTTAATGAAGAAGCATACAGGAATCCATGTAATAACAAAAATAAGTGAAGATTTACAGATTATTTGACTCTATGGAAAACCATGTACTCTAAACATTTCTATTTCCAGACCTTTTATTGGAAATTTTAGTGATAACATTTTTGTTCAAACGTGTTTCAATCGAAATTTTGACATAAGATATTGCGATCCGTACATAAATTAAAGTTTTCATTAGTAGTGTGGCTCGTTTTTAGCGGTAGTTAAGCTGAAAATGTTCTTTCTTTTTTTTCCAAAAATAGATCGCAATCCGACGATTTTGGACGTGACGAATATTCGTACTCGATTTTCTGGTCCAGATCCAAATATCCGAGTACTCGGATACTCGCAGCAGCCCTATCAGTGATGCATACATTAACCCTACTGATTTAAATACTCACTACAGTATTGTTTTACTCATGATTGATAAATATAGATACAGCTCTTTATGTTTGTGGCATTATCGTACCAAGAGCTTATCAAGATTCTCGATCTATCGAGAATCTTGATAGCCTCTGTGAACGAGAATGTGTTTGGGCTTTTTAAACAGATATTGAGTATTTAAATCGGTGGGTTTAATGTATGCACAACTGACATTTGAATGATATTTTACAGTACTATCTTAAATACGTTTTTTGATTTTGCTACCGGTTTCACTTAAGGACGAGACTTGAAGTTTTGATATCGAAGTTTGTCTTTTGTATGATAGCTTGATGAACAGAATTTTCTGGACAGCATATTATATCAATTATCTTCCAATAATAAATAATGAAATATGGTAATATGATGTGAGATAAAAGTAGGTTGTTAAATCTTTGGTATTATAGTCCCCAGGTCTTTATGTAAAACATTGATTAACAGTTGAATCAGATAAACCACAATATAAGCCTTAGCTATGCCTAAAAAAGTAATCTAGTTTTTTTGGTTTGCAATATCCACAATCAAAAAGTGGTGTGAAGTCTGCTTCCATAATTTTGCATGCTCAGCCGACTTAACTATTACAATAACTCCTGAGTATTGAATTCCCCCTCAGGCAGGTGAGGTGATCCCTCACAGTACCCGATTTACACCTGGATTGAGTGGAACAATAGTAGGATAATTTGTTGCTCAAGGAAATTAGCAGTGCCTCGAGTTGGGATCGAACTCTGGACCTCACGATCCCTAAGCACGCATCCTACCACAGGATTACTGCTTCTACAATTACTGGGCTAGACAGATTATTACGGAAATTCCGGAAATCACGAAGAATCATGGAAAATCCAGAATTCACGGATTCTATGCAAAAATCACGGACTATTGGTGGAAAAGTCGGAAATCACGTATTTTATCTTACCAATTACGGACGATCATTATGGTAAACTATGTTGATTTTGTGGATAAATACGTATATTTTGATTGGAATTCCCGATAAATGTACGTTTTTAGAGAAAAAAATAGTAAAAAACTACATAAAATATGAAAATCCGTGATTTCCGTGAAAATCCGTGATTTGTTAAGGGCGTGTGTTACTCATATCACAAAAAAGCTATAACATCACTTTCAAAATGTTTGATACCAGCTTCAGTTGATCCCAAATATGTAAGATGATTATTGCCAATTATCTGCAGTATTTTCAATGATTTTAAAAGTGGTAGACGCTGCTCTCATGTTGTGTAATGTAAAGCTGAGCTAAAGATTATGCTGACCCAGCTGTTGATACTAGGCAGGGGCGGATCCGGGATTTTTTTCTAGGGGGGGTCTAAACGTTTTCTAGGGGGGGAAGGTCCGAACTTTTTCTAGGGGGGTCCAAACTTTCGAACCACAACCACATTATACACATTTTTCAGAATAATGCAAAATTTTAATGATAAAACTACATAACCATTAAATATATGTTAGGCACCGAGAAAAGTTGCTTCGTTCTACTTAAAAATGACTTACAGTCCAGAAATACACTAAAGGACAGGTACATTTTGGAAATTCTAGGGGGATCCAGACCCCCGCTAGAACCGCCTATGCTAGGCAATACAACCTTCATCTATTTAATGAACAAAATCAATCTGATAAAAACCTGATCTAAAATTCTCTACTCGCTAATTTAGAAGACAGCGGTCTATAGGATATCTGTTTACGGGGATAGGAACATTAAACCTTTAGCACAGTACTTTCAGTGCTTTGATCACACGGATTTTATACAGAGAATCTGTCATGGACGCACGTCGCTTTATTCAGATAGCTGTGTTTCTTTGATTACACCATTCACCAACTGTTACATATCACATGTATGATTTAACATGTCTTTTATAAATCTTAATGAGTCTCATTGAAGTGGAAATAACATGTGAAACGTGTTACCTATATTGTCAACAGGTCATCGTAAGTAGAACACTGGTTGAAGCCCCTGTATCAAGACTATATAGCTCTGAACGTGGACCTTAAAATTTTGGTATTTAACTGGTTCAAATATGTTTTATATTTTGATGAATAACTTTACTAAAATGAAACTTGATGATTATCGTTTCCACATTATATCAGTTTATTTTACTGCTTGCATTCTAAAGTGAAAGAAAATCGAAACCGAAAGTACTGTATAATTTCGAGTGTCTATACTTAAATCACAAGATATTTCAGATAAAACTTTTAGATAGAAATTAAATAATTAAGCTCTAAAACAGATTTGGTTTTCATGGTGATGTATATATTTTATGTTTTCAACGAAATGAACATAGTACTGCGCTCAAGTTAAAACCTAGAAACCAAAATGGCTATTATGCATCTACGGTTTAAAGGCATAATTAATATCTCATATGTATATAAACGAACACCTCTTCGTACTGGGGCTTTAACTTTTTGATTCAGGTAAAATACGTGACTTATTATCTTGCCTCACTGGACAGAATAATACTCTTGCTGATCCTTAATCTGGACATACATGTCTGTGTCAGACTTTGTATAAACAATAATGGTTTCCAAGACGAATAGAATACTTACAGGACTAATAATATTCATTTTGTTGATAAGTAATATTTTGTATTTAAAACTATACCTAGGAAGTAGACATATTCAAAATACAGTTCGAGGTATGCTATTATTGATATGTTAACTTTAAGCAAGGTATTATTTAAAATGAGGGATGTAATAATTTGGGAACAGTTTAAATGAACTATTGGAACATCCTATGTACTACATGTGTGACGCCGGACATCAAAAAGCAACTTATATCGGTCAGCATAGCTTATGGTATCCAGGCCTGGCATCGAAATAGCACCGGACTTTATCCACGAAAACATATAAAATAAAACGGTTCCGGCATAAGATTTCAAATAATTTCTGTGTTGATGCTAGGCATCGACGTAATATTTAGAATGTTTCAAGCATTCTTTTATACCGTCTGTTCCAAAATAATCAGTATTCCCCATTTCAAATAATAGTTTGTTTTGCATTTTGTTCGTGATCTTGTAATCTGGTTTTTTTGCAGTTCTTACTCAGATAAAACATAGGGGATTTTAAAAGACAATTCATTGTCCTATATTACAAATACATGAAGTTCAAAAGTCGGACACAATTAATTGGCTACCTTAGCAAGCGCTGCTCTAAACATGTCAGTTTGTAAAATCATGCTTGAGAAAGTCTTGAAATCAAAGACACAAATACTGTTATATCTCGGCTTGGGTTCTGTTCAAACGTTTTATAGTACCGTGTCTCTTTGTTAGTTTACCAAAAGTATATTTGGTATTAATCTGCAATTTTGAAATGTATAACATTTCTAAAACTTTACTCATTAAAACTGACTGCATTAATAAAATATGTTTAATATAAATGTACCACGCGTGTGTTAATCATAACAAATCTATTTTCTTACCCTTTTCAGACATTTCAAACAAAGGCATAAACGAAACTAACGAGAAAAACTATGGCGCTTCTGGGATTCAAAATGTCGGACGTTTCAAAGAATCAGCAACGCCAGAAAGGGAAAATGTGACGAACACTTACAGTGATACTTTATTCACTCAAACAATTTTGACTAGCACGTCAATTCCGGTGCAAGAATATTCTTTTTGCAAGTACCACACCTCCTGGAATACGTTTCTGATGTACCCTACCACATCTACTGACTTTACGAATTGGAATTTCAGTGAATTAGTCGCTTGCAATTATAAAGATATTTTAACTGCTGTTTCCCCTGCATCAAACTTGAGATTTTCATTAAACTGCTCTAGCGGATTGGCTCAACCGTTATTCAGTCGAATAGATGGAGATAAATCAAACGATGATATCCAAACTGTCGAGTTCGGGGATAAATGTTTGCTTGACTTCATTGAAAACTGTTGTTATGATTCTTTAAAGGTTCCAAACGTTGTTCACTATGTTATGTACAACAAAGAGAGGCTCTCATTCTATGAATTCGTGAGCTTTTACAGTGTTATACGGTTTGTTCGTCCATGCGCCATTTTGATTCATGGCGACCATCTTCCAACTACCGGAAGTTATTGGGAATACATCCGGGCAATTTATCCGAACATAATTCACGTGAAAAGAAGCAAGCCAAAAGACATTTTTGGTCAAGAAAACATATTTCGGGAACATTCTGGTGACATAATGAGAATAGAAGCATTAATAGAGTATGGCGGACTATATTTTGATTTGGACACACTCGTAGTTAAGCCAATCGACAGTCTGAGAGCATTTCAGTGCACTATGTCCGCCCAATCATCAGGTTTTATGTCGTCTGCTTTTATATCTTCAGAACGAAATTCTACTTTCATATTTAAATGGCTTGAAGGATATAAGACCAATTATAGGCCCGAGTCTTATACATACAATGCTATGACATATCCTCGTACACTTGCAAGAAACCATCCAGACCTCATAATAACATTATATGGTGGCCTGTCTCGGCCATGGTATCAAATAGGTCGTGTAATATATGAATCGAATTACATATGGCGGTCAATATATGGTATACATTTATTTTGTCGAACTTTTCCTAGAGTAATGAATGAAGAAATTGTAAAAACATTTAATTCCACAGTTGGATCTATTTGCCGACACATTCTGTACGGGAATAAGGCATTGTGCCAGATATAAATGTACAAGCAATGCAACAGATATATTCTTACTGTGTAAGAGAAGGAATAATGAACTGAAAAACAATTGATCTTCAAATTTTGAAATAAATGTAGACAGTTATGGATCAAAATTCTAGCTGCCAAGTTTGAGAATACGACACAAAAAAGCGATCCAGTGTTATAATATCGGAGGTACATGTATTCGTATTCCATTGACACATTTTCTTGTAATGAGTTTTCTGTCGAACGTTTTCATTGTTTTAAATACTTGTTTCCTCGCTTGTAACGCTAGTTGAGTTCACAACAGGTCATACATAGATCTACCCATACATGCAATTTATGTCTTCATTGATGACATTATTCTTTCCTACACGCAAGTGAGAACTGATTAAAGAAAACATTGTCTGTAAAGCCTGATAAGGTAACAGAGTGTCACAAATAACTTAAAATTATGTTGATTAACATCAACACTTACTATCATTGAAACGACCTGACAAAACAACGACCTGCCAATCTGATACAAAAAGCTTGGTACAGATAAACAAACGACTCAAACAAGATCCACTTCTTAGTTTTTTCAAATTTTTGGTACATTAATTATTGTAAATGTGTCAAACAATTCCATCGCTTCTTTACGACAGTGCATTGTTTAGCTATTTGCAGTTTATTTCCATCGTGAGGCAAGCGTCAGCTCTGAGTTCTGTAGTTTCAATCTTTTCATAGTGTTGACAGCCCTTCTCTTCTCCTTAATATTAAACCAATAAGAATCCTTTATGCGTCTCCCCAAGGACTTCACTTCCCTGTGCTCCTTTGGTCCCCTTTCCCGAAGTGTTTCACGGAATTTGGCGCGTTTTTGTATCATATCTCGATACAGTATGGCGTCTTTGTTGATTGGCTGCAGCAGCGGAGTTTTCCCATGAACGAACCAATCAATAAGCACGGTTTTTGATCTGTGTAGCTTAGACGCTGTGCGTACTTTGGGCAGATGATCATTTTTTGTTGAAGCTTGGTTGGATCTTTCGTTGTTTTCATCCGGGTCTACGACTCGAACGTCAAGAATTTGAAACAATAAAGGAGATAAGATTGGCATTTTAGAACCTTGCGGAGAGGCAAGTCGTCTGCCGAGTTTTGTTTCTGCTAGAAATTTCATCATTTTAAGGGTATGTGCGTTCTTGTAAACCAGACGATCAAATATTTTCGCGTCTAATTGAAACAACGTGCACGAGCTAGTTGCAATAACGGTGAAAATGTTTCTATCAAGTCCAAGTAAGAGTTCAATGTCACTGATGACCTCGCCTTCCTCCACGTTACAAAGGTCTACTAGTTTTTCATTCATAACTTTCTCAGCTGCTGCATAGCCGTCTGTTCTTCTTATATAGGTCAAAGGATCCATACCAGCAAGTATATGACGCCGAGACTTACTAAGTCGAATACTATCACTGAAAAAAGACATGCTTTAATTTTACTTGTATTTTATCAGCACTAGCCATATGCTTTCAGGCGTTTTATGTTCTGGGTTTTATAGGATTTTAAGGTGTTTACTGCGGCCGCTCACCAAACCTACTTTCCTGAGCACTTTTTTTCCAGTACTTGCCTAAGCGATTCGAGGTATTTTCAGGCCCAAGCCTTTTAATCATATACTAAGAATATACTTTCGCAAGTGTTTTTGACAACTGTCATATTTGATACGATGTTAGACAGGAGCATTGTCGTAAAATATAACATGACCAAACTCCACGAAGGTGTGCTGTTGTCGCCCAAGACATTTACACACGACGAATCATGGTCACTGGATTCGTAGCTCGTATTTACAACCGCTACGGACTGAACAAACCGGGGAGGTCATAAGAAACCCGGGAGGTACTAAGAAACCCGGGAACTCAGGAAACCTGTAAAACGAACATCATTTGGCTGTGTTCAGATTGCTTTAGTACAAATGTAATGATAAAAATGAAATACTTATACAATTTATTGCAAACAATACTAACGCTATTTCTGCCACGGATGTATCTTCTCGTTTTAGGGGCTCTGGTTCCTCCTTCTCAAATACACTTTTCTTTGGTTTTATAAATAAATCGGGAAACAGTATTCTATGTCTGACTGGTTCCCCAGCAACTCTTGCTCTGCCACTATAGTTTGAAAAAATAAAATAGCTCTATTTTACGAAAGCCGAATGGTGTCACATAAAAATAAAAGATAGAATTATACTATGTCGTAATAACGAGATAATTATCTCGTAGTTATGAGATAACTTACTCGTTAATTACTGTATCTCGTTATTACGAGTTATATACCTATCTCGTTATTACGAGTTAATTATCTCTTAATTACGAGTTAGTTATCTCGTTATTACGAGTTAATTATCTCGTAATTACGAGTTAGTTATCTCGTTATTACGACATAGTAGAATTTTATTTTTATGTGACACCATTTGGCTTTCGTACTATTTAATAGCCAACGGAAATATGAATAGCCGAAATAGAGTACTTATCTCAACGAATTATCCTATTGTGTACCTTAACGTCTATACATTATGGTTTATTATGCAATGCATTTTATTATACAGATAAAATCTGTATAAATGATGCATTGTATGGTAAAAGCATATTAATCTGGAATCCTTTGAACATTTTGTTTCTAGGGGAGGGGGTCGCCTGATTATTTTACCGATGAATTTTTACATCAGACAAAATTACATTGTATAACCAAAATAAAACGAAGTTAAGAAATCGAGTTACTTACTGTCTATGTTATTACGTATTTTATAAGAAATGCCATTTATTGTATACAACCTGTTCATATTTGTAGAGTACATATGTAACTTTGAAAACTCTGAATTCCGAAATACTTTGATTTCATAGACTCATAGTTAGCCTTATCCAATCGATTTAAACCTGGGACCCGTATTATCAAGCGTCTTACGACTGATTTTAGTCGTAAGTCCTTCTATATTGTATTGTTAAACTATCGTAAGATGTTAGATAAAATGATAATACGCTGCCCTGGTAACTAGCTAAAGCCACAGGCGGCCGACAAGGTGTCTATTACATATTTTTCAATCCGTACAGTGTCGGCCGCCAATGGTTAAAGTCATATATTCGATCAGTGTTCAAAATTTACTTTTTATATGTACATGTATTATGATATTATATATCAAAACAATGTGATTTTGTTACTATGTAGCTTTAGACAAAATAAAATATTCTATTCTGTTCGGTTTTTTTCTATTCTCCATAATAGAACTAGCCTTAAAAGTATATACAGAGTATCTATAACCAATCAGAAACACTTGGTCAACGTCACCATCTACCAACACCACCTTCCTTACAAACTGATTGAAATCTGACAAAGCATCAGATACCATCAACTAACTCACCAAAAAGACGATTCTGTCTGCAATGAAGGTAAGTTTATTTCAACTAGCATGTAGGTCTCCAGTCCACAGGCCGTTAACTCGATGATACTCTAATTCATATATAAGGTAATACTTATATAATTATTATATATATGAATTAGAGTATCATCGAGTTAACGGCCTGTGCTCTAGCCCATATACGAACAATCAGGCATTTATACAAACGATGTTTCCGAATTCTAAGCTCACCTAACTAGAAAGTTGAGTCCATTTATTGGATCGCCTTGTTTAATCATATGATCACCAATCCTGTAGTCCGTTCTAAGGAGGGACCATTGTAATTGACGCTGCATCTGAGCATTCCATTTTGAGAAGAATGGATGCGTTTGTATAAACAATCGTTTTTCATCTAAATCTTGCTCCATCTGGTCCTGAATTAATAAACGTAGCACAGAACATTAAGTTTTACAATAACAAGACCACTATACTCATTTCTACACGACTTTCTGTCAATGCGGCGATGAGTCGCTCTAACCTCTCATTGTTGTTCATTTTTAGCTCTAGATCAACGAAACAAAGAGTTTAACATAGTACTAAAACATATACCCATCGCCGATGTTTGCCAACTGTTCCACAGACTTTAGTAAAAGAAATACTGTATACAAATGTTTTATATATCTTCACGAAGGTTTGCATAGGTCGGAAACGAACACACTACCCCTGGATTCATTCAGACGAGCTTCCAACTGAGCTGACCAGGCGGAGTTACTAATGCTATAAATCACGTTTTTATGATAAAATGGTACCAGACTTGACTAATATATACCTGTAATGCCTTTTCAAAAACTTCATAAGAAATAGCAAGAACGTCAGTTGCTTCCTCGGCGATAGCTGATGCATTCCTTTGTCTATTTGGATATATTAATGCTAACTCTCCAAACCATTGAAATTGTTCTGTAAAACAGAAACATGTTTATGATGTGATTAAGTGGTTTAGACGTTGGCTATGACGTGGCTTTGGTTGAATAAAGTTATGAAAAAGTCTCAATTTTGATGCACGTTTCGCTTACAATGATATGTAAACGTGCGTCATTTTGTGATATTTCAAATATCAAAAATTTTCGAAAAATTTTCGTCGGACTTATGTTAAAAATAATAAAAATGAGAAAAGTCCGGCTTTAAATATAAATTCGACGGACAAAATTTCTTAAGAACGGAAAATCGTCAAACATCTTACAAGTCAAATGTAGGAGATATGTACGGTAAGATTAACGTGAAATAACATAACATCGTGTATTCCATGGTAACTTACTAAGCTTGTTTACACATACACCAAGTTTCTTCCTGCCCCGTTTGTCCTCTCTGAGATTATCCTTGGCAAATATACTTGTTCTTCTCTTAGGATCAATACGAATAGTCTTAGACTGAGGTCGTGATGGTACAAAGTGAACAAACTATAAAAAGATAAATCGGTATATAGAACTAAAAAGCTATAATCCGGTTTTTTCAATTGTCAAAGCTTGAATAATTTCACAGTGACTGAATGCATTGTTTTTGTACTGGCGGCCTAATTGTAATTAAATATATCTTGAATAACACATATCATTTGGCATAAGAAGCTTTACTCGACCATAGTACACACTTTTCGAAACTCGTGAATGTATCACGACAATAATTTTAACAAACGCATTCACCGTGAAATTATTCATGTTTTGACAGTTGAGAAAAACGAACTATACATGTACAATGTATATCTCGCTTAATCATACAAATCACAAGAATTCTAAGCAATCATCAACCATATAGACCTATAATATACATATGCATAAAGTATACATGTATATTATGTATGGTTTAGTTTCGCTTAGAATCCATGCGGTACAAATATCGCATACTCACGATATCGCGTGCAATAACAAGGGGTCGTTGGTTCGATTCTAGATGTTTGAGATATTCAAACTAAGCATGTTCTATCCATCGTTTATTAACTTCATTCAAAATTTGTAGACTGTGTCAATTTTGTTTTAAAAAAAACAACAACCGCATAATTTTGGCCCAGCAGAGATTTCCGCTAATTGTCACGGATGCTCTGGATTTGGATAGACAAATCTTAGTTTTTGATTAAGATATAACGTTTATCAACCCAACAATTCTATAAGATTATGAAGGCTACGACGACTAACCAAACTTAGTTACCAGTATTCGCCAACCTTTCATAACGATCCGAAAACTTATCCATCATGGACGAATTTTCACTTCCGGTTAGACCTCATGGCTTGTGGTTGCAGAAATGACTGAAACTCACTCGAAAACGGTTTATTATTTGAAATATTTTACCTCTCTCACAGACCGACTACTTTTCTCTCTTTTAGATTTACTACTGTATATTTCCCTACGTGATCCTGTTGCTGAATGAATATCAGATTGTTTATCACTGCCGCCATCTTTGTCCGTGTCAGTCATGAAAGACAACTTCCGGGGTGGCGGAAGCGGAAATGAAGGATTGTCTTCTGAAATAAATGTCTTCTCATCTTTTTTAACATCGAGATAAACAGATACTGTTCCTTTTAATATGATAAAAAACCTGTAAAGTATAATTATAAATAACAGTAAGAAAAAGGGTAAGTAATACAAATGGCGTGTTCGAAGCATCACCTAATCAATAGTAAAATTTCAGTATGTAAGCATTTTCTAGAAATAGAATTGATCGTGGCAAAATTGCAAAACATTGGCCAACAGAAATTTAAGTATGTAAAGAACGACAAAAAATATGCCGCACATTTTTTTAAAGTGTGATGTTGAATTAAATTGTAGTTGTCATGAGCTTGGCTTTTTAAGATTCTCATTAGTACATAAATAACCATTTCAACAACATAATTATCTTCGTACCTAGATTTATTTATACACTTTTAAAGTTTTTGTTCTCACCGGATCTACCCTTTTAGATTTCGAACAGCAGATAATACATACGTGTCTCCGATGTCCCCTTGTCTGACTATGACGTCATCAGTCATATATCTTTCCAATCTTGCCTTTTGTAGCACATATGCTATAGTGTCTATAATTAAAAGAAGCAAAAATACACGATTATGTTGTGTATGATTGTGGCAATATTCAATGATTGAGGTAAAAAAATTCTTTGCAATCCGATGGAATGTTCGCCACCGCGGCCATGGCGGTACAGCCTGAATGTCTTGTGCATTTACATTTACATAAATTTGTGTAATATAAAGTTTAAACATCCAATCAGAAAGTCGCGTTCACGTGGATGTAGGAGGCTTTCATTACTATAGATATTTTACCAAAAGACCACAATAAGCGCAACTGGACATTATTCCAAATAATGAGTGGTGTCGCTTCGCAATTCAATTAATATAAGGACATTTATGTGTGACACTGTTGCATGCTATGAATGTTCAACCAAATGACCTTTAGATAAGATTTGCATACATCCATTTCTTGAAAAAGCGAGAAAAATGGAGCATTTAGTTAGTTAATGAGATTTTATCACGGTTCGAATGTTTTACAAGTTACGGGTTTTGTATTATTCAGTGCGGCCTAATTATTAGCTCAGTTTGGAGAGTTTCGACATTATGTCGCAGGAGCCAAGCTCTTGTTGTCAGCTTTGCAGCGTTGTGATTTGGCTAAGTCTTATAATCTTATATGCTGACATACCTTTATCTAGAGACCGAAAACATCCCGCTTTTAATGCCAGTACGGGTAGGATGGCATTTATATCCCTCTCAGGTCTCTCACCAGGAGGCGCTTCCACCAACTTTAAAATATAATCACTCATTTTCTTCAATCTCATGATGATGTTTGGGTTCTATAAAACTGCAATGCAAAAAAATCCAATCAAAGCATTGTAAGCGCTGAATAGACCATGTCAACAAACTTACCTTTTACACATTATTTATAGATTAATTATTAATAGATTACAACATCAACTACTTTCATTATCAAATTGATCGACAAATATCATATACATGTACATGTAAATATCAAATGAAGCTTAAAGGCCCACAAATGGATTTGATTAAAAAATTGGAATAAAATCTATTAACTATTGCAATAATTACGTATACATGAGTTAATCACATGGTGATAATGCCAAACCTAAAAACAGAATTCCAAAATTGAGGCTATTTTCTGTTGGCGTCGAATAGCGACACATTATAATTATGCGAATTTTGCCGAAGTTTGAGAAGAATATCATGCCATATATCATTCGAAAGAAAAATGAAATTCAAAATAGCATATGCAGTTTGTTACCAAAAATCAATGCTGATATATATTTTGTATGTTTGAAAGGCGAAAAAAGTATTGAAAATCAATAGAAATTAAGGTACCCAATGTTAGTTTGTCGAAATGAATGTTTTAAAATCCTTTCTCGTTCTATCAATTCATGCTTGATATTTTATAGCTCATCAAAATGACAACAGCCAAGATGTACGAGGAAGCTTAAGAGATACTACCAAAAATCACTCGATGTACCTCTCAATTACAACTTCCTTAAAGATCATACGGCTATTGTGCCGTCACAATCTGTACTTTTCATCCTTGAAAATAACTCAAAATCCCAGAATCTCAGAGGATGAGCGACGGTGACCCTCTGACAATTTTTGCCATTTTAGAAGGAATGGGTCTTTAACAGTTTTGTTAGACAGTGATGTTTCCTAATGAGTCCTGATGTAATCTGGAATGCATATATACATGTATATAGGTGCAAAATGTAAATAAAAAATAAATGAATGTGGAATTGTTACTCATTTAAAGTGTATGTAGTCGATATGGTATGAGTCATGTTAGGAATACAACAGCATTTCCATCAACACCTAAAAACACGCAAAATGTCGACATAAAACGACGTTAAAACGGCGCTTGTAACGTTACGTTTATTAGCCTCAACTTTTGACGTTGCGTCAATACTCTTTCTAAAAAATAACTTTAAAAATCTAGGTTGCATCGATGTACTGTAAACAATAATATTTAATACTCCATCGTCGGTAACCCACGGTACTCATGCATTATGAATATTATCGTTGACGTAATACCCTGGGTTACCGAGGATGTTAATACTCGTGTATCTGCAATCTCGTACCCGGATGTTATTAAGATTCTCTAGTATCGAGAATCCTGAAAGCCTCTGGATACGAGAATGATATATCTGGGACTACTCTGTGATTTTCTGCGCAATGATATCTCGGACATAAGGAAAAAGTAGTTCTAAACGGAATCCGTACGAAACATTAGAGATATAGATATCAAATGTTAAATAAAGTCTATTCAATGTAGTTTCCGTGGAAATATAGCCTACACTTGGAACACAGAAATTTCGACGTGTGAAACATTGTCCTTAATTCTAATGAATTTTTTAAAAATTAATATAAATTGTTAATGATCAATATAAAACAGTCGCAAATAATAAAACTTTTTTTCTTCAATGCTTCGCAATGAATACACAGAATGGAAACCATTTCAAACGCTACAATATAAAGTAATAAAAATGTATTGCATTTTATAGTTTATGTTTCATGCTACCAATTCACGTTCGTCCACTTTACAGATCTATGTTAACTCAGGTCATCGGGCTTCTGGTATGCCTATCTATCACACTCTCTATGTGATGGAGTATTTTACTCTGTTCATGAGCAACCGACACTGATGCAACAGAATTGCACAGCCATTGGCTGTACATGTACCAATTTACAAGTAATCACAGGTAAAATTCTTGCTTTAAGAAATAAGCAGTAGGGTTCAAACCCAAAACCTTTCTACGCTAAAGCATATGTTCTACCACTGGTCTGCTGCTGTTAAAACCATAACACGTAATCCTACCTTTTTAAATAATCCTTAAGTGTATATATCACATCTCAGCACATTTTAACACTGATATTAACAATGATTTAGTTGTTATTGCAAGATTACGATATTTGGAAAAGATTTGATGGCAAACATGCAGCAAGCTTTTGATTGCCAAAAATCATTGCGAAACACGGCTTTCAAAAACATGCATTTGGAATAGCAAAGCAAAACTAGTATGTAAAGTTACCTACTTGGTCATTTTTTGCCGTTGATAAAAATATATTCCAATCGTTTTAAAGTCTAGCTGAATGAATGAACAAAGTGTGGAGTTGTTACGTTTTAAAAGGTTGTATTGTCATATTGTATCCTAATGATATCTTTTATATCAAACATCTAACTTAACAATGCTGGTATAATTAACCGTCCATTGTCTCTTATCCATAATAGATGAACACTTAATTACTATATTGTACTATATATTGCCTAGTTTATTAATTGATTAAAGGAAGTTTTTGTGTGGGTTACTTTGTTACTTTTGTTAGGAATAAAAATGAAATTATTTCTGATTCTGAACAAAAATGGTCCTTTGTAAGAATTCAAACGACCTTTAGTCTTGTTTGTGCTGACAGACCTACATAAATTCAATGTGAAATAAGGTATATGAATAAGGATTTTTTAAACCAATCTTTTAAGTTCGATTCTATTATCCCCATTTTTTCACACGTAGCTCAATTCACATCGAGGCATATGCCTCAGTGGAGTTAGATCTCATTTTCGTACTATGCCGTTTCGTACCTAACATTCGTACCTAACATTCGTATATATTAAACTTATATTTTATTAGCTTTTATCGATGTAAAATATTAAGCTAAAACGTATTTGGCCCGGCAGGCAGGAATAAGAACCTGAGAATTAGTTCAAAATTGCCTTATATCAGACTATTGTTTTATCCGTAAACAATCAGTGTTAAATTTTAACTAGATCATTTGTTAATCATTAAACTGATCTATTCCTTTGTGTTAAGCAGGTCATTTGGTACTTGATTACTTTGTAAACATATCTGCTAACATTGATTTGATCACTACAGTATAACCCCTTACTTCATGGTCAGACATTTGGGAACAGTCATTCCAAAATAGCATGGACAACCTGTGTTGCAAACTGTTTTCATCATTGGTTATTCTACACGACGGTTTCTGCTGTACTGATTATTTTGAACATTTTAAAATATCACCACAGATCCTTGCATCCTTTTCGTACTTTCCTTCCAGAAGCAGAGTCGAACAAAACTAAATGTGATTGGATTCAACAAACACTACAGGGCCACTCTAACAACTCCACTAAATAATGCCGTGTTGTTTCATCCATAGAACAGCTAAAAGGACTAGCATTTGTAGAACCAACAGGAGGTCACCTGCATACTGTAGACCTTCAAGAAGACATGTATGTGGTACTTATGTACATGAAGATTTTATGTTTTTTGAGGGGTTGGGTTTAATGCTGTATCAACACATTTTATAGGCCATAATTATTACAGCGGCCATTCAAACCTACTCACCGTTCTTGCATACTTCCAACAGTGACTGTTGCAGTAAAAGACCAGCTTTAGCCAGGGAATTAACCCCAGATTGGTAGAAGTGAAAAAGAAAACAAAATAAAAATATACACATTTTATTTCATTGTTCATGTTGGTATTCAACAGAGCACATTAAAAACATATTCACATAGTATTGAACAATAACTTTAATTTTCACATCACTGTTTACATACACAAGTTCAAATTAAAACAAATTTTCATGTAAATTATTTATGTAAACACACAATTTCATGTAATCATTAAATGTAACACTCAACTTCATGTAAACACACAATTTTATGTAAACATAAATTTTATGTAAACACACAACTATTTGATGTATTGATGACACAATTTCAAGTAAGCACATAAAATTCATGTTAACATACACAATTACCAGTTAACACAAAATTCAATGCATATGCACGATATTTTCATGAAACACAATTTCAAGTAACCACAATAATTTATGCATATTCACTAATTTCACGTAAACATACATAAATTTATGTAAACATGCACAATTTTATATAAACATGCACAAATTTATGTAAACACACACAATTTTATGTAAACATACACAATTTTACATAAACATGCACATTTTCATGTAAACATACACAATTTCATGTAAACATACACAAATCCATATAAATACATATTTTCATTAAGTCGGCACATGGCCTAAATATATTTATGTAAATATATACACAATGCACATTCAAGTAAACATAATAATCTTCATGTAAACAAACTACACAGCTTACAAACATAAATAAAAGCACTTAAAATAATCATTTATACATGTATACATAATGCATGTACATAGGGTATTCAATTTTATTAATATGGCTTAGAATTTATTAATGAAACATGTAAATAACTGTTAACACATTTACAGAGTAAAATAAATAGATGTTAAATGTATCTAAAACTCAAAATAGTTTTGTTTTTAAAGAACTGACTTGGCACAAACAAAGCTTTTTTTTAAATTGTTCCTGAAAATCAGAACACAAAAAAAATCTAGTTTCTGTAGACTTACAATTCATTTTAATGGTAAATGTGCATTCATATCACAAGGGAAATCCCCATAAATTTTAATTCCTGATGAAATCTACTTCAGTAAAATAGATGAAGTTCATGACACAACATGTAAATGTACACATTTCATAGAAATGGGTTTCTTTTTTTGGATAAGAAAGAGAGGAAATCCAAAACTCAAATATTGTTGTTCTACCTGTACTTAAAAGGTACAAACAACCTTTTCTAAAAATTATCGCTAAAAATCATGTTACAAATATATCCTATTGTTATCTGTACACATACTCATTGTGACAGAACATGTTTGTTTTTACCGCAGGAAATTACATGTACTCTTAATTTGAATAGATTTGATTAAAAACCATCAATAAACTTTGTTTGTACTGGATATCCATGAAGAACAAAGTTTGAATAAAAATGTGCATACACAGAACAAGAGGTTGATTCTGTGTTGTATGCTTTCCAGCAAAAATATGTAATATAGAGTGTTCTGCAAGATTGCATCCAGTACAAACGAACCTTATTCCGCTGAAAAAATGCAAAAACTCGAGTTCCCAGTGTGAATTTTTTCTGGATGAAGTCTATTGGATAAAATGTGACATTGCATTAAGGAACATATAATAGGTCAAAGGCCAAGGCTGGATTGCATGTAAACTGACAAAACTAGAGCCTGTTACAGTAACAAAATATGATGACGACCACCATGAAATAACAAATATAGACAAGTATTAAGTGGAATTTGACAGACTAAGAAATAAATCAAGATAAATTAACTAGGCCTACATAATTAAATAGAATACAATGAAAATATACAACAGTTATTACTTTAAAATTATTTTCACATCAGTATATTGTATTTGGATGAAACTATTAAACTTTTACAAATATTTAGGAGCCTGTGGTTCAGCGGTTAGAGAGGTCATGGGTTCAAACCCAACCAGGGTCATTGTTTATTTCCTTGAGCAAGAAAACTGCAGTTGCTTCACTTCACATAAGTGTAAATGTTAACATGCAAGGACGAAATAATTCTGTTATGCAGAATGTTTTGGTTTCACAAAAACAGGGTAAAAGACTCCTCCAGGAGATTAATGGATAGATAGCAATAGCCAAATGACTAAGGATAATACCTGTAAAGTGGTTGAGAGTGCTTAAGCTTAAACTCTGGAACTCTATGAAATGCATGACTGTACCAGTACTAATTATTTCAATCCACTTAAACTACTGTACTTGAAATTGACAAGGGAGACAAATTATGTTCATAGAAAATAAATAATCAAGAGTTACCTCCCCTCTGGACATTATGCTACAATTTTAAGTTACACACCTTTAAATTAGCAATATCATAATCATTCATTAAATAGGTAAGCCACAGTTTGGTTACTGATGCATTCTTCAAATACTGAAGCATTTAGAGTTTTCTTGATAACTTTAGAAAAAATGTTGCAAGAGCTCAAATAGAGATCTAAGAAAAATAGCTAAGCTAAGTGTATGATAATGCCCCCATTATAATCAAAAGTTTAATTAGGAAAAGAAAATGATCACAAAAAAAACCAAAATTTACTAAAGCCTGTACATACAAATTTAACCATCTAAATCAGACACAAATAAAACATAGAGTAACATAAAAATGCTTGAAACAAATGCTGTACCCAAACGTAAACAATAATACTTGATTAATGATTGTATTAGGAGTGTGGCAATCCTATATGTTTCTACTTGTCCAATAACAAACAAAAGCTATTAATCTGCAGGTCTTCAGTCATATTTTATAAGTCAAACATTCCTGAACTTAAATTTTTTTTTAAAGAAAAAAGAATATTTACAAGAAAAGACATCAACCATGTTAAGGTTAGTAGACAGTTAACAGCATGTGTATCCAATGAAGTAGGACTAAATTGCAATCAAAGAAGGATATCTAATATTGCAATGTCAATATCTATAACATTAATGTCTTTATGCAGCTAGTCAAAGCTAGATGAAATTTTCAACATAACCAAAGCAAAAAAATAGGGTCAGAATAGGAATCCAGGTTGTCTGTAGTCAGAAGAGTTCAACTTAGAAAGGAAAGTTTTCTTAGTCCATTGCCATAAAAATTTGATTTAGACAAGTTTAACATAAGAAATTCCACACCCCAGATAAATTGAAAGTTTAACATTAACAATATCAAATAGCAGTACAACAAAATTTCTTTAGGTTGCAACAATAGGGTATTGCTCGTCAATATATTACAACATAAGCACAGTAATAATTAGGCATATTATACAGCCAAAACAAACCACCATATTGCAGACAATAGAGTTACAAAATAAATTAATTTTAAAATCACTGTTAGCTCAGAACACATACTTGATTAAACATATCAACAAATACTATTTGTTCCATACACAAGAGAATATAGTCACGCAAGTATTGTCCATTTTTTCTCAACTGTCAAAGTTTGAATAATTTCACGGTGGATGATTACACACTATGTCAATATCACGAGTGTTAGACAAAGAGCACAAAGTCACCGTGTAATTATTCATGTTTTGAATGTTGAGAAAAAACGAACTATAGTTGGCTTAATACAACACTGTTCTAAAACGCATTCATTTTTTTCAAAAATCACTTCTTGCATGTTTCAAGTAATTCTGTATAATACGCATTTTTGTGTTTAAATGATATCCATAATACCCACCCAAAAATATAGAAAGTTGGACTAGATTTGAAATTTTCAGGGTCAAAGGGACCAGCTGAAATTTTGCTCTCATAGAAAAATACCTATATTGTTTTAATGCACATTTTTAGGTCTCATTAAAAGTTTTTAAAAACTATGAGCTGTGTTGCATTAAACTAATCATACAATGCTTAACATGAAACCAGATGGGCTGCATACAGGAAAACTGAATGGAAGAGAATTTATCAAGACAAAGACCAGTTTAAGTACAACATAAGTTAGAAAAATAAAACTATGTAAAAATCTATGAGCGTAAAACATTAAAACACACAGAACATTAACTGGTAGACAGAGCATTGTAAGTTTTTTTATCATTATTTGTAATTGATTTGTGTCTACGAAATTATATATTTCTTTCATTTTTTGAAGACAGTGTTTTATATCTAATTCATTTGTTGTATGTGATCTTCGATCAATTTTGATTTTAAATAAGGCCATGCCAAGTTGGAATTCTGTTAAGCGTCAACTCAAATTTGACAAACCTAGGTACCTAGTCACAAAAACACACAATCCAAAAACGAAAACACAAATATTTTTACGGCAAAAACAATGCATTTTATATATTTTTTCAATGGACTAACATCCTCATAATATGAAACAATGGTGGGTTTTTTTTTCACGTAAAATATATATTGTATTAATCACGTGGTTTTGATCAATTGCTTACAATGAATAACGTCGTTGCCGAACACAATTTTCCCCAAATCCTGGCACATCGGAATAATTTAAGAAAATTTTACCAACAATTTTGTTTTTTATTTTGATTGAGGACTCTAAAACCTACCTGCACACCGACGCTTAACACAATTCCGATATGGCATGGCTTAATAGTATTATGACATGTTAATATATATTTATTTAGTTTAATTCATAGTCATGTCAGTCGGTTGTAAAAGCTTACATAAGCTTATGTTTCTTGTTGTATTGTCTTGTCGACTTACAATAAAATTGATCTCATCTCATCTTGAGTCATTAAAATTTAGAGAGGTTGTGTGTAATTGAAAACTTCAAACCTACAAAACCTACTGACCAAGATTAGTGGAAAGATTATGTTTAATAGAAAAATAGCTAAAAACTGAATGATATACAGCACAGCTTCACATCATACACCTTGAATGGTACGCATTTTCTATGTTCAATACAGGGCTTGAATTTAAGCTCGCATACTCGCAAAATGCGAGTGGATTTTGAAAATTGCGATTAACTTTTATTTTCACTCGCAAATTTCCGCGAGTTGAAATGGCTGCAAAAAGTATTTTTGTCTAAATTAATGAGGCTCAAATTAGCATTGAAACAGTCAATATTGATAGCATTAATTAAAGAATCGCAGTACAAACTTGTTTGACATTCTTTGTTTATCCAACAATAAAGTGGCATTGTTCTATCCATACTTAGATAAAGTACTATGTTGTTTTCATATTGCATATGAAAAGTTACCATGTATGCCATTAAAATTTAGAGAAAAAAAATGCAGGTGATCTTCTGCATTTTTGCAAGTCGAAATAAAATCAACTCGCAAAAATTTGCAAGTTCAATTTTTTGTTAAATTCGAGCCCTGGTTTAATATAAAAAGCATGTTCAATTAAAACATCAAAACTTAAATCTCAATTGACACATATACAAAGACTAAACATGTTTGAGACATGACACACTGCATTATCATAGAGAAATAATTTAAAAACCACAATATGAATAACAGTTCTTGCGCATTCCTACTTGCCTTTAAGCATGAAACATGCTTACAAGATTTCAAGTCATTTCAAGTCAAAGAACCAGATTGCATATCACTTAAATACAGGGGAAAAAGGTCTTAAATATGGCTAGACAAGCAAAGGGGACCAACTTTGCTGACCCAAAAAAACAACTTAATATCGCCTAATAGTGTTAACACTAAAAATGTCTCTGATATTATAACACAGAGAAACAATGCCCATTGAAGCTGTAGCATTTATTTACATAAGCAAAGAGGAATAATTGTCAGTTATCTTTCCTTGATAAATTCAGGGGTGATCCAATTGGTAAATAGGTCCTATCAGTTGAAATCCTCGGATTTTATCATTGAGTTTCAATGTACAGATAATAATTATTTTATCAAATATCTTACTTGTTTATTAAGAATGTAATACGTTATTGATAGCTCTTTACCCACACAATGCTTTGATTATCTGTCAAATTAAAGGATTTACAATAAAGTTACTTAAGATGAACGATGGCAAATTGGCATTTTCATCCAAGAGTTATGCCACTTGGTATTTGAACTCAAATGGTAACCCCGTAGACATGTGTGAGGTTTCAAGTGAATCCCTTCAGTAGTTGCAAAGATAAAATGTTGCACCTA
The DNA here is from genome assembly GCA_025267735.1 of Mactra quadrangularis. Lineage (NCBI taxonomy): Eukaryota > Metazoa > Mollusca > Bivalvia > Venerida > Mactridae > Mactra > Mactra quadrangularis. The sequence goes on along the minus strand of CM046306.1, from coordinate 24,549,232 downwards.
AAAACTTAACCAAGAAATTTTTAAGTATAAAAGGGCTATAATTCAGTCCAAATTCATCCAGGAGTTATGTAACTTGGTATTTGACCTCCAATGGTAACTCCGTAGACATGTGTGAAGTTTCAAGTCAATCCCTTCAGAAGTTGCCAAGATATAAAAGATACAAAAATGTTGCACCTAAAAACTTAACCAAGAAGCCAACGCACAGCTGAGTAGGATAGCCCCACTATTCTTCGAATAGTCGAGCTAAAAACTAGTGATGTCACGATGATCGAGTAGAATCGAATAATCGTCGCTGGGCGCTTACATTAGCGACAATCGATTTTCTTTAAGGAAAATCGATTGTCGCTGGTAGTTTCAGAACCGCAGATTTTGCCGCACTCGACCTCAGTTTGAACTTGTACACAAGGGACAATGAGGTTACTTTTAACTTTCAATCTTATTTAGTAAATAACTTATCAGTCTAAGTCAAACTCGCTGTTCTACCCGTCCTTCACATGTCAAATATCAAACAAGAATTTGAACGAATGTCGGCAAATTTCAAAGATAAATAGCAATTTACAAAAAGTTGTCTATTTTTATTGATGACGTAATGTACAAGTCTTGATACCGCTAATAACAGACGTTTGGTACATCAGATGTGTAATAAATCATCTCACTCAAATTGTTACGATTTATAGGTCAATTACCTAATTAGAATTTACGACCAAATCTCTTTGGGAAACTCTGTGAGGTATGGTAAAAGTTCAATAGCCGGATACGGTCTTATTCTCCTTATGTCGTATCAATGAAGTTTAAAATTAATTAACTCACTAGAATCCAATAAACATAGAAACTGAACCAAGCTAGCTTATTTCGTGATGGTTCACCATAATATGGTGGTAAAATCCATCCTTAAGGGTGGTTAATAGGATAACGCTCTGCTTTGTGAAACATTCGTCCTCAATAATTTTCGTAACCGACACGTTACTAACATTTTTATTTTATTTTACCTGTATCACTTTTAAATCATCTTGAATGAATTTGTTCAGAAAAAAAGTTAATTGAATGGACATTTATAGCATTGGACAAATCTATCAGAACACATATTCATTCACTCAGACAGAATGTGAACGAATTACTTATTTGTGAATTATGTTATTAGACAATTGTACCAACATCTTTTTCTTATGAATATTATGAAAAACAAACTGTTACTGAAAGATATTTCTAGATGATGAAGGGATAAATGATAAATCAAACGACTGCTAGCGGTTTCAAAATGGCATTGTGTAACAAAATTCATACCAACAATTATTGTATAACATTATCTGACTCAGATACTCTATACTTGCTGGTTTAAATTGAAAGCATATGAATTTACCTCACTTTATAATACAGTAAAAACCATTTAAAATTATGATCATATCTTTTAAGTCTTGAGAGTATTGACTATTGTGTAGTATTGTGATTTTTATATTTTCCTTTGTTTTTAAAATGTTTTCAAAGAAATTAATCATGTGCAAATATAGTTTGTTTTAAGCAAATAAAGGATGTTGTCTTGAATGAAGTGTTTTTCCTATTTTTTTTTAGAGATTTAATGCTACTTCTAATATAAAATCCCTGTATTTTCTCAGGAAAGCTTTTGTCGAGATAAATTAAGCATTTGTACAAATTTCGATTATTAATCGATTTTTAATCGATTAATTACATTTGATTCAATTCGATTATCGATTATGATTTTTGTCCGATTCTCCATCACTACTAAAAACAAAGGGTAGAAATCAGAGAAATTCAACTAATTGGACCTACCAGTATGAAAAGTATGCAAGAGAGAATAACTGACTAATGTCCCTTACTATGAAGACTAGGGATTCCACAATATACTGATACACAGTGATATCAAGATGTAGTCAAATTTGTATGGCAACACAATGTGAAATAATAATAAATGTACTGTTGTTTTTTTTCATAATATTTTGTCCTGACAATAAAATGAGACACAATCCTTGCAAGTTTGCAAGAATTTACTAGATTGAATATCACTTAAATACTCGGTAAAAATTACACCAGAGATACCCTTCAATTCAGTTCTCGGCAATTACTCATTCATCCTAGAATGAGAATTGCCAAGTCAGATTATATTTAACTGAATTCTTTCCGGTCTTATAAACTTCTGTACATTGACTGTTTGAATTGGCATATGATACAATATTTAAAAACAAGACAGTAAGTTTAAATATTGCCAGACAATATAAATTTACAAGACTGACATTCATATAAAATAAAAACAATAACAACAACCAATTAATTGACTAAAATTTCATGAGGAAAATTTTAAAAGCCGTAAAATTAAAACATTGTCTGAGACCCCTTAGACCATACCGAGTGGTCAGAGTAAAAGTAGTCAAACTTCATGTAAATAAAAATGGACGTAGACTAGTTTTCACGGACCCATTGATTCATTACCCTATGTTCCTCTGGATTGAAACTTCTCTAAATGCATACCAAATAAGAATGGGTTTGAATATTTAATCTTAACTCGATTGTAAGCTAAATTCTAAACAGTTAAAAGTTAGGAGCCTCTCCTACAAGAGGTGTTTATATTGGCCATATAAGAAACAGAATTACCAAATACACTCATACTGTGAATATCAAGCTCATTGTCCAGTATCAAGTCTTCGTGCAACTTGGTCTAGTCACACCAATGGGGTAAAAACATAAGACTACATAAATAATAATTTCAAAACAAGGGTCATCAATCAAGAGACCATATTTATGTACATGTATGTGTGTCTCAGATGAAAAAGTAAAAAGTAAAAGCCCTATTTTCTAACCACAAACTGTCAACCATTTCTCTTGTAAAAATCCTACGTCGGAGGGTACTTTTGTATTTGGCTAGAAAACTTGTTCAATCAATTTGATATATGAAAAACATATTGAAGACTTAAGCTTCAAAAGTGTATATTGTTGAACACTTTGCATTACACTGAGTTAAAATCTTTACAGTGAGTCAAAATATACCATTTAAAACATTAATTTCACTTGATGTTTCAAGTCCTCACCCAATTCAAATTGAAACACTAACTAATTAAAAAAGCATCCTAAAATTTCTGTGTATGTGTAATAACAATTCACTGATAAAAACGTAGAATCAACAGTCTCAACACATCCATTAATGATCACAGTAAAGAATAATGTTCATTTTCAAAATCTGTGAACTCTTCAATCTGGGAGATCAGTTTGGCAGTTACTTCCTGTTTAATACACTCCTCTTCATTATGAAGGCAGAAAAATATACATATCCTCTCTAATTGTAGGTAAGAATTTTCCCCACCATTTCATATACTGGCAAGTGTAGATAAATAAAAACATTAATACCCTAATTAACTATGTCATCGTTTCTTTAAATTATTTGTGATCCATTCCAAACCCTGATATAATCTGAAATAAACAAGGAAAAATGATAAATTCTTGACTTAATAGATTTAACAAACCAATTTTAAGTTCATATGTGAAACAGGTTTTAACAACTCATGTTTTCACATTCCAATCAAAATACTGAAGCCTTATACTTTTTTGTTTTCTTGTTTTCTTTTTGTTTAAGGCAACAAAGAGGTGGATGTTCAATGGGTTTCAAACCAATATATAATTAACTATCCAAGGTTTCCAAACCCAAAGGTTCAAGGCAACTCTCAGAATTTTATCAGAATGTAATCATTAAAATAGCTAAGAGAGGATAATAATAGCTAAAAGAAGATAAGTATTCACATCTAAGTAAATTGTAAAACACTTTGGATTTTTTTAAACAAGCAGGCAGTTGTCACTCTAAATTACAAAAATTAATTCTATTGTTCTATGTACATTCAACCGTGTATACTAGGGCTGTCACGATTAACCAGTTTACCGGTATACTGCAATACGCAGCTGCGGCAATACATACGCGGTACAAATTTAAGGTACCGGTATTTGGCGATATTTTTATTTTATTAAAAAATTCTTCCCTTCTCGAAATGAAAGTAGCAGAGCGTCATTTTTTCCCATTGTTACTTTCGTTTAAGCTTACGTTACAAGAATTTAACTGACTGGAAGGCGTTCGATTGGTTGTACGGAACTTGTGCATAACATGTTCTTAAATTGAATACTTCGGGACAGAAAGTTGTAAAACAAGCATGGGACCCAGTAGCTTGACTGCTATGATGTTCAGCAGCTAAGGGAATGATTGGGTTTTTTTTCAACTCAAGCACATATTTTATATGCAAAACACACATCACAGTCCCAAATGACCGTATTGACTTATAGGGGCTGTATTCTATCAGAAGCTGCATGTAAAATTTGCAGTGTTTTTGTTAAATACAGCGGAGGCACAACAAATACAAAACCCACAATATATCGTGGTACGTACCCTGATGCTAGCGTATTGCAATATACCGCAATAGGCTTCTTGCGTATCGTGACAGCCCTAATGTATACGGTAAACATTTGTTTGAACAACAGGTAAAAATCCATATAATTTAAATTCCAGATAATGCCAATATCAAGCAAAATTAAATGAAAATACACATCTGCTCAATGGAGAGGAAAAATGTTTAAAATGAGAAATTTTGCAACTTCATAACAATTGATTCTGATTAGATCTCATGGTTCATTAAAACTGATGAATATGAAACCTCAATTTAAGGTGTACCTCAAATTAAATCTAAGACTGAAGTCTACAGGTTATCATCATATATTAAAACTTCAAAGCAATGAATTCAGGTTGCTAATACGCTAAATCAACCATAAACTATCTAATCTAATTAAATGTAATATTAAGCTTCATACACATTCTGTACATTAATTCAATTTTGCTTATAGAAGTAAAACAAGTTTTATCAACTGTATATTACTCATTCTTGAATCTGCATCAGTGTACACAAGTTTTAAGCAATTGGGCAAACAATTCTAGCTTATAGGAAACTAGATCTATGTGATGCATTTTAGAAGGAATTTTGAGTCAAATTAATTTGCCAGAAAAGTGGAGGAGTGAAAATTTTGGAAATGGAAGGGGAGTGAAAATTTCCAAAACAGAGAAGCTTTTACCCTATTTTAAGAAATTCAAAAGGGATTAGATAGTGACACAGGATATTAGGATTTAATCTCTGTTGAATGCCTTCCAGCAAAAATGTGTTACATTTTTGTAAATAACTTTGTTCCACACTGATGAATTCGGTACCAAGAAACCTTCTATTGCTTAAAAAACCCATAAATTTGAGTTTAAAATATGAACAATCAGCATTGACACTATCAACATTCATCTGTGCATTTTGAACAACCCCCCTCCCACTCCACAATTCCCTTCCAGAGGATCTGTACAACTTACCCTTCACCAGTTAAAGCACAACAAGCTTGTATATGCCAAGGATGATCTTTGATAGTTGTAAGATTTAAATGTTGTGATATTTCAGCTGCTGACATAGAACCTTTTATATCTTGTTTATTAGCAAATATTAACACTGCTGACTTCTTTAGATCCTGAAAAACAAGAACACGGTTCATACAGAATTTTAGTGACAACATTTAAGCACTTTTAAGCACTTTTCAAGGACAAAATGGCCGAATTCAAGCACTGTAAGTTTTTACGGGCTGACTCGTCAAGGTTGCCATTTCTTTTTATTGCGTTGTATAATCTACAATAAGCCTGTAGATTAGAGTCTGTATCTTTCATCCAGTGGTATTTGGAAGACCAAGACGTTTGATAGACACAGTAACTTGCCCACATGTTGTCTGTAAAATGTCAACCGGAGATTTTTTTTAGAAATTGAGCATTGAAAATAAGAATATAATCTGAATATTATTCATGCACTCTTGGACCGAATATAAGCACTTTTCAAGCATTTTTCAAGGTTGCAAATGAAAATAAGCATTTTCAAGCATTCACATCATTTTTAAGCATTTTCAAGGTCTTAAAATTCAAGCACTTTTCAAGGTCTGTACAAACCCTGAAGAATATAAAAAATCTGATCAAAACCTGATCTTAAATTCTCTGCTCAAGCGCTAGCTTTTATTTAAGATCTAGTAAATTTGTAATTCAGGTCACGTTAAGCTGACCTTTGCTTTTAATAATTATTAAAGACGCAATCAATGTGCTCAAAGATTTGTTCACATCATCTTAATATAGAATGAAATGCAATTTACAAAGATTTGTCCAATCACAGCCTATAAATAACATGCATTGTCAAATTAACTGCAAAACTCTGTCTAAAAATAGAAATTACATTGCTATTGATAAATAGTGTTACATCTAGATGAAAGCTACGCATTGATTGGTTGACCTAAAGGTCATCTCAACATGACCCCTTGTGCAATGTTGGTATATTAAATGACAGCGGTCTAAAGGATATCTGTTTACAGAGATTGTATTATAAACATCTAATTAATATATGCCAGTTATCACAAAAACACCAATATAATGCCATAAAAATAAATGGCCCAGCTGTGTCCAGCTTGATTCCATAGTGACAATGGAGCAAGCCTGGTTTATTTATTATCTGGTCAGATGTTAGGTAAAAGTTATTTTTATTGATACCATTGTTAGCTTGTATAAAGACATTTCTTCCCTACAGCAAAAATGTAAGTTTAATAGCTTCAACAGTTTCGATATAGGGGCCATTTAGCCAACATCCTTGGCAAAACACCGTGGCAGACTCAAAATTTATAATAACCAAGTTAAAATAAGGCTTTCTTAAGTATTACATCTGTACTTAGTGAGCTTAGTTTGTGATTGCCCTAGTGTCATGTGACACTCGTGCAAGTATGACTATCAGCTGACAAATACGAACGTCATGCAAGCTGAAGCTATCTTTTAAGCTACAAATAATGTATTATTATAATAATACAATATTATACCTCATTCGCCATCATTTTATATAATTCTTCTTTTGTTATTGATAATCTTTCTCTATCAGTACTATCTATGACTAGAATAATAAACTGAAAATATATAGAAAAAATATTATCATTATATATTTTATATCACATAAGTACAGCACTCTTTTCATATAAAAAATATGATCAAAAGCTCTTCACAATAATATGCATAACTTATAAGATATGTCCAAAAGTGCTTCACAATCATATGCATAACTTATAAATGAATGACAAATATGGTTAAGAGATGTTCACACCCATGTTATTAAGGTATTCTGCTAATGTAAAATATTCAAATGAAATAAATTTTGCACCATTTTTGCATGATGAAAAAAATATATTTATTACCATGGTGATAAACAAAAAAGGGATCTAAACACATTAAATTTGACACAAATGTAAACAAACAAGTGCAAAAGCTAAACCAATAATAAGAGAAAATGGATTAGTCTCTTTTAAGAAGACTAATAGCAATCTAAGCTATTATTCAAATATTGGTTTATATTGACAAATCAGTTTGATGTTTATGGACTATTTTGTTTGTAGATACATAGTATGTACAAGAATAGTTTGTTCCACAGCTCATACACACTAATCAGTGCAAAACTAGACTAAATCCTTCATAATTTACCTGCAGTAAGACCAGTCTGGCACTGAGTCATTGATGTAGTGTTGTGCTTTTAAAGTGGAATTCCCACAATAGCTGCTGTCAGACTTTAAGCAATATCGGGTCATGTCGACAAATTACATGAGCTGTTTTCTTTGAAATTGTATTGGTTGTTAAAAATCTATAAAGATCGCATATTTTTTTTATTGTAATTGCTTTTTTTTTCAAAATTTATTAATATTATCCTTCCACCACATTTATGAAAAAGAATTTGATTATTGAATTCATTTTTACATTTTGAAGACATGTACCTCTTCAAAATGATAGAGTGATTCTTACACATTATTCCATTTTCAATAAAATGTTATAAAATTTTATTTGTGGATAGAAAGTTAAAATAGTTTGCCCCTCAATCTGGACTGTACTTCTGATTATAAAACTAGTTACAGAAAGCTAATTTCTTGATATGTGCATTATGGGAATTCTACGGAGCCCCTAAAGTGACATTTTGAAATATTTTTTTTATTTTCACAACTAATTCGTTTAAACGAAATAGTTGTGAAAATAAAAAAAGTATTTCAAAATGTCACTTTGGGGGCTCCGTAGAATTCTACCTTCAATTAAAATTGTTTAGTGATTAAAGCCACTATATGACTATACAGTCAGCAACAGTAAGCACAGAAACTGTTGAAACTGTGACATCATAAAAACATGTCATACATAAGAGATTCAATAAACATATGTCATCCTTTTTGCTTACTAGGTTAAAGATTGAAAAAGTCCTAGAAGTGCACACTATATACATTTTTTGTTAACATTGAATATATCATCCAAAATATATTTTTATGAACAGAGATTCCTAAAAGAAATGTTGAGAATAAAAACCAGCAGGGCTTATGTATGCACTATTGACAGTTGCATAAAATTTACCAATATAACCTAAACTGAATTACAAATTTATAATAATCATAATCTAAAGAGCTCTTGCTGGTTTAGTCCTCACATTGTTAACAAACAATCTCAAGTAGTTTCAAACTGAATACAAATAACTATTCATTGCGAAATCAATCTTTAAAAATTCAAATGAATAAACTTTATACCATACTCCCTTCGGTTTTAATGCAACATGCTTTCAATATATTAAATGTAACAAACTCTAACTATAGTAAAATGAATGTATTTTATTTTTATTGGAGTTAACACCGTGTCAACACAATTTAGGTCATTTTACGGCGTCCAGCGCACCTAACCTAGCTTTCCTGGACCATTGTCTATAACCAGTACTCACCTACCCTTCCACAAGGCCGGAAACTTCTCCATATTATCTAATCAATGGAGGAAAATCAACATTATTGTCAAATTTTCATGGAAGGGTATAACCACCCCGGGTGGGTTTCGAACCCGCACCCCCTTGGGCACGAGATTCCAAATCCCAAAGCGCTACCAACTGCGCTATCGACCCGGGTTTAAAATGAATGTAGTTAAACTTATTTAACATTATACAAACATTAAAATCCTATGTAAATTTATTCACCAAATATGGTTATATTAAGAGTCCTAAAACCTAACAATAATAACTTTACACTTAAATAGACATTCCTTCCTAGGATACATATAACATTGTACAAATTTATTACATTTTAGTACTTGTTTCCAACATTAACTTTTAAAAAGAACTCCATCTAGAAATAGTTTTATGAATGCTAAGGCCACAACAAGTTGATCATAATTATGTTCTATGGATTTTTCTGGAAAAAATTGGGGTGAGCGAGCGAAGAAAAAAATATTAAAAAATCTTAATTCAGTTGCTTTATATAGTGGTTTGACCAAATTTTTATGAGCGAGCGAGGAAATAAAAATATATTTTTTTGTAAAAACCGTCAAAATTAAGGAGCGAGCAAATCCATAAAACACATGATCTACTTGTTGTGGCCTAAAGGAAGAGCAAAGCAACATGTACTAAACATCAAAGTACACTAAGATCTTTAAGTTACATTTTCTTTTTTCATTGGACTTTAGGTTGTTTATTAACTTTTATTTAGTTATGTATGACAGCCACTCTCCTAAAAAAGCTCTCCTGGACACATTTCTACCCTCATAATAGAGCCATCCGCCTAGCTCAGTTAATACCACACTAGTCTACTGATCAAGCTGTCTTAGGTTCAATTCCTGGGCAGAGAATAAGTTAGACAGTTACTAAGCACATACTTCCATCATTGACTAACATCAGCCCACATTATTTAAAATCTGTGGTAGGAGGGAGAATGGCCATAGAATTTATTTAACCAACAAAATCCACATAAGTATGCTTGGCACAGGAATCAAACCAACGACCCATAGAATTGTGTGTCACAGACTGAGCTAGCCCGGCAGACTATTTACATTCACAAGAATAAGAGAAAATCATTGTTATAGAAAAGGTTACTGTTGTATACACGTGACTGCTGTATAACGTTGGCCGCTGTTCAGGTTTTACAGTACCTAAATCTTACGTTACCAAGATAATTAAATCTCATATTTCAATATGAAACAAGTAATAGTAAAACAACTAATAATATAATTAAAACAAATTTATGACAGTAATAAATGTAATAGAACACCTTGAGTTAGTTTCAGGTAACCATGACGATATCAGCGGACAACAACTACAGCAACAACAATATAGAATGGTATGGTTTAAAAATCAATACTATGTTACAAGTTTGGCGGATGTTTTTATATCACTTATAGTCATTACCATACGGACAACCCACTAATCTTCTCTCTCAAGACGCATTTCTATTATCATCATCGTCAGTGGGAGGGTAATTACTTAACATGACCACACTGGTCAATCATGTTTTTTACTTTTTCATAGTGGTCATTGACAGGTTAAAGACCCTCTGTACTTATCAAATCATCACAGTAAAACTGTATGTATTAGATAAAAAGGTGCAATAAGAACCGTCCATGGAGAGCATGCTGAAATATTCTAATAAAATCCAAACAACAAAAGAACCGCTTAAATGGCAGCAAAATTCAGATGACTTAAATTATTTCCCTATTGCTTTGAGCTTAAAATAATGTTATTGATGTTTGTCGTTTTTTTTTCACAAGTACAACCGGAACCCCATGAGATAATCCAGTAAATTATCATCACACCCAATGTAAGTATTATATTCTCAAAAAATTAACACTACATTCACAATGAAACCGTAGACAAGAAAAAACTAGAAATTTAACAAGACAAGGAGACACTTACTTGCGTGTTAGTATAATAAGTATTCCATGCAGACCGTAACGACTCCTGACCACCGATGTCCCACATGAGAAAATGTATGTTCTTCCACGTAACTTCTTCTACATTACTTCCTATTGTAGGAGATGTATGGACAACCTCACTCATCAAACTGTAAAAATATCAACAAAAACATCATTAGTATATAGTAATTTATACTCAAAACACTAAACCATTATTTATATTGAAAACATTCACAAATGTTATTCAATTTTATCATTCTATGTAAGATTTGTTTGAGAATGTAAATTCTGGGGCTCAAAATAATAGAAGTAAAGTTCCCGCAGCAATATTCATTTAAACAGTACAATGTATCAGACTACGAAATTAGTGGCTGTCAAGCTGCCAAGGACTATCACATTTTAGATCGGGCAACCAACAATTTCTTTTGGGCAACAAAAATTCTGCAAATGAGATATAGTGCTTACTCTTAATGCAATCTGTTTGGAAAACTATTTTCATATCGGATCCTAATTTTGTAGACTGATGTATAATAAATATATTTTACTGGAGATTTATATTTTATGTTGGTTGCGTTCGGCCTCATAATTCAACTAAATTGATGTAAATTAAGTTAGATTATTTAATTTACCAGACAAGTGTCCTTGATGTAATGTTGCATATAATTACATGTATGTACAGCAGGTATCTTAATTCATATAGCAGACCAGTCTTCCCTTTGTTTTTTTTACAAACATTTCAGTTTCATAACTATTTTACTTTGATGGAATGGTCAACAGTGAGTTTGCCTTACAATTACTAGCCATTGGGAGCGACGTAAATAAAACAAGTAAATCTGTGAGTTAATGCTCACTAGAGATACCCCCGCCAAAATGTAAAAATATGCGACAAACAGGAAGTAGATGAGCAAGGAGCATGAAATCGCTTTACACCACATGGGACTATGGGATGAAGCAATATGCAAAGTATTAGGCTGCTGCATGTTATAGTTGCTGAGAAAACTGCGACAGAAATTTTGTAACGGATGGACGCACGGACGAACACACGCACGCACAGACAAGGGTAAAACAGTATACCCCCCTCTTCTTCGAAGCGGGGGTATAATAAGACACTGACTCAATGTTTCACACTGACCTATCTATTCGCTACTCTATATTTGACCCAGTCAAGTAAAGTATCAGGTTCGGTAATGTCATTAAACAGTATGATGACAACGTTGTAAACAGATAACAATCATAACACCATTTATTATCTTACATAAAACTAGTTGTGAATAACTTGAGATATACAACAGATATTCTATGTAAACATTGTCTCACGTTATCCTAAACGAGCTATAGAAAGTTTGATATCTAGGTCAGAAATGCATGGTATTTAAATCATGGTCAGTAACCTAAATATACGGTTTGACTTCCTCTTACAGCAAACTCAATAGCAACTGCAGGTATCCAGACATTTGCCCCCGGACATTTGCTCCCCCGGACATTTGCCCCCTTTTTTCGACAGGGCGGACATTTGCCCCCTCAGTTTTTTGAAGGGCAAACATTTGCCCCTCATGTGTTTTGACAGGGCGGACATTTGCCCCCCTAAGTTTTTTGGAGGGCGGACATTTGCAGAATCGCAACTGCATGTCACATCTCATTAATGGCCATTTCTGGTAACAGCCATCTCTCAATTATATATATAATGACCACTATCCTGTTACAGCCATCTTTCAATGATGGCCAATTTCCTACACAACAGTCAACTCTCAGCAACAGCCACAACTTAACCCCATCACAAAAAAATACTTTTAAGTTAAAATGACCATCAACAACTGTCAGCTTGTTATAACGTTCAATTTAGCCAAGTTTGTTTTACTGACTATAGTATGTTGTACTGCTTCCAAAGAAAATGATCATGAAATGATTTTTTAAGCTATTCTTCCTCTTACAACTGATTCTAAATCATGTAGGACAGTTGTCAGTCATTGACGGAAGTATGTTCCTAATGACTGATAAACAGCTTAATTCAGAGATAGACCCTTTCAAGAAATGGCAAATAGGTTTAAACTGACTGCCATGATATGACAGATAAAAAATGTTGCAACTGGATTTTACCCAACAAAGATATATATAGTGGTTTCACAACATGTTGAAAGTATAACATAACCATTTTAACTCATATTTGACAAACTTCACATCACTGTTTGAAATACAATCAAACTTAGGTACAAGGTCAATGAACTGAAAACCTACCCACTTACCGACTGTAATTGTCCTAAAGCAAAACAAATACATAACAATATATACCATATATATCTTTAGATCTGATAGTGTGAACTACATAATTTAATTTAACTAAATATTTTCTTTGACTTTATCAAATTCCATGAAGTAAAACCATACACTAATCAACTCTTGATTGACAATCTTGTTTTGTTTTGTTTGAAGTAACTATTATTTGACAACATTAAACATGCACTTCATTAGTATCCGCATCGATTTACGGCTTATTTCGTATACTTTTGTCAAGTGTCTTCACTTTGATACGTGACACTCCAAGTCATTAGCGGCAGGTATTTTTTTAAAAAATCATGGAATCCGTTCGCCATCGTGTACAAAAGTATTTGTAAAGCATGTACCCATTGTGTTTAAATTGGAAAAATTGGTTTTTATGTGGAATAGAACCCAGAATTTCTTGATTGTGAGGTGGTACGTTTTACCATACACCAAGTCCGTACATGTCTCTTCGTGTGCTATTACTAAACCGTAAAGTATTATATTCGTGAATTTACAGAGATTTCATACGGAAATTAATGACTATGCATACAGTGCATGTTTAATGTTGCCAAATAATACCTTAAATTTTCTCGAGCACGAACATATTCTAGCACAAGCCCAGTTTATTATGATATACAGTAAGAGAAAACTTACCAACTAGCCTAAATGAAAGAAACAATGAATTTTCACTAGCCCTAACCAATTTTCACTAGTCATAGACTTTAGCTCACTGGTTAAGGCAATGACTGTGATCGTTTGAGGTAATTTTTTCATTTTTTGTAGCTTTTTGGGAGGGGGGAAGAGGGTATGCTACCAGTATTCATAAATACTTTGTTAATGGGTAATTTACTGTGACAAGCTCACCTAACCAGCTTTCCTGAACAGTTAATAATGATCCAGTAATTGCAAAGCCTTCCACAACAAGTCAAAAACTTCTTCAATATAGAGGAAAATTTTGATCAATATTAAGATAATGACAAAAAAATCACCAACCCATCATAGCTGTCAATAACATGTTAAATGTAAGTCAAAAACACCATGACAGGTACAGTGAAACCCCTCCACAACAACCTGTTGCTGGTCTCTGCTAATATGGCTGTCAGTGAAAGAAGTCATTTTCATCAAGTGCTAATAGGGGGTATTAAAGCCACTAATGTTACGAGATGGTAGTTGACCTTGCTGTTTAACAATTATTGAGACATGTCACATGGCTGTTAATGCAAAATGATGTAAATTGGAAGGAGGGGTGTTACAATTATTTAAACTTCAAGTCAGTAAATTGTTTGCTTGAAATCAAATACGATTGATTAATCATCATCCATTTTTTGACTCATACTTAATTTGCTGTATGTAAATATTATTGGGAGGGGAATGAAACAAGTTCAAGTATTAAAATTAGGTATAAAACTGATTTATATTAATGCTAGCTAACATGTTTAACCAACCAAATAAACAATTTTCTATCATATCAATGACTTTAAGATGACATAACCAGATATAATACCACATAATTGGAATCAATTTATACTCCTGCATTTAATTAAAGCATTAAAATGCATTTTGCATATTAAGTTTATGAATCATTAGGACATACTTTATCCAGCAATCTTATAAAGTTATATAAAAGAAAGTTTAACAGATTCCATAAATTGAAATCTATTTCTTATTAACCTTGAATCAGAGTTGACTATAACTGTGACAGTCTTAATTAAAAGAGTAATTAAACTAGTACAAGAAATGGGCATGGTCAAGCAGTTACATCGTTGGACTGGCAATCATTGCATAGCCAGCTCCATGTTAGTTTGAATCCCATCCATATTCGAAACCAGTACCTTCCCTGTTGTTTCCTAGAGCAATAAACTTAATCCTACAAGCTCAATACTGGGGGAGCAGGAAGTGGGGACCAGTAAGTGGACTCGAAAGTAATAGATCTAAGTTGTAAGAACTTGTTTCAGAATAGAGCTAAAATAAATTAGTATAAACTAACAGTAGTTAAAATTATAATAATTAGGAACTTTAGTCAGTTATCCTTCCCTGATAAAATCTGAAGCAATCCAATTGGTAAATAAGGTCCATTCGGAACACCTCGACCTTTCATGAATGAATAGTCTCGGAAGGATTCGTGGGGGGTCTTCACTGGATTTTGGTGATTTTACTACCTACGCGAGGCGAAGCACGTAACGGTTACACAAAATAGTTCTTGTAGTATACACACATATCTTTGTCTAAACATATTTATTTGTTTTAAATTGAACTAAATATTGTTCATGGGTATCACTGAAATGTGTAATTTCAAATTTACCGACTAAAAACGAAACTTCAGTCATCGCCATAGCGATCGTGTATCTGTTTACTTCAACACCGGTTTTTCCAAAATGGCGCCTGAATATGTCCGAGGTTATTCGTAGCGAATGGCCGAGGAGTTCCGAATGAAGTAGGTCCTTACAGTTGGAATCCTCAGATTTTATCATTGAATTCCTATGTAAGGATAACACAATATTTCATCTAATATCTTTCTTTTTAATGAAGATATTAACAGAAGTGATGAAATGTAGATAGTTCTCTGCCATAAAAATACTGAGTTTGAATTTCAAACAAATTAAATGATTACAAAAAAGTTATTAAAGATTACTTTTGGCAAATTGACATTGAAAAGTAAGGGTAAAATCCGAGTAATCCAACTAATTGGACCTACCTACCGGGTATTTGAAGAGTATATAAGGGGAAATAACTGACTAAAATCCCTTATTATAATGCCGGTAATTGGAGGGATGGTTGATAAAGAGGTTTTACCGTAGATGATATGAATATTATTGATTTTACTTACAACTGATATAATATTGTTGTTTTCCCAGCATTGTCAAGTCCTACTATTATCACTTTATGCTCTGAAAATAAAGAAATTTACATTTTATTTATGTTGAACATTGAGGACATTGACATTGTAAGACAGAACATAATAGAACAGAACTTGCATTAAAAAGTGAACCTCCTCCACAGATTATTGTCTATGAACTTTTGACCAGATAATCAAATAAGTTTGTACAATGCAGTAACCATTTTTCGCAGGAACTGAGCACCAAGTTTCCAAATTTTTTTGCTCCTTCAAATGCATTATTAGTTACTTTTATCCACTATCACTGGGTCAGAGTCCATGATCATTAGAATCTAGAATATTATAATCACCACTAGCCCAAATCAATTTTTGTAATTCCTGGGGCATTCAGGCTAGTGTTTTAAGGCAATGTCTGAATTCTAAAGTTATACTTCATTACCTGTTCATAAACACACTTGTCAAACAGTAATAAGGATAGCTAGCCTTCAAACATTGAAAACATATCGTTATGACCAAAGATTGAGTACAAGGTTAAATTTGACAAAGTATATCCTATGACAGCTAAAGATGCATGGTCTGACGGGGCGATACATTCAACAACCAACTAGCTGTAAGACATCTATAATTTATACATGTCAGGGACGTATAACAATATGTTCTGAGTGTCCCTCAATAGATATTGAATCAACCTGTCACTTAACAATCAATTAACTGTCATGCTATATATACAACAATACAAATACAACTAATGGATTATTAATTATCAGATAATGGCTTTTGAATTTTCATAGAAGAGGAGGTGTGAGACAATGAAAAAGGCTCGAACATCAACAGTCTGCTGGTTATGTCTTTGACAAGTGGGTGTCCCAAAAGTATTTTTCAGCCATATGAAGTCATTAACTTGATAAACTAAAGCCAAGGACTAGTAAAATTACAATCATTACTGAATTCATAGGTTATAGTTGGACTACTTGACATTTTAGCCCTTTACTATATGTCAAAAGAGTTAGGGCTGGTGCTCGAGAAAAATTTAAGGCCATGACTGTTATTCAGCTGTCTTTGTTACATTTTGTTTTGCTTAAGTAAATGTTCAATAGATTGAACTGAAAAGTGGGTGTGCCTCGCACTGGAGTGGATTCTTTTGAATACGTCGTAAACATTTTCAATCAAGCATTTCAAAGACACATAGGAAGGAGTTCACCATTTCTAACCCCTATCGAGTCTGTCCATGCATACATTGATACATTACAATTCATAAATAAAAGAACTATATATAGACACATAATTATTCTATTGTGTCATGCATTTATATCATGAGAGTAATTTCAATTTGTCATTAAATTTAGGTGATCAATTAAAATTAGACTGTAAAACACAAGTAGTAGAATATAATGATTATATTTAAACAAAACAATCTATTATATTATGTTTAGGTATTGAATTTTGCGTGTCATACATTCATTGAATGACAACATTATTAAAATTGAACAATATTATGAACTAGTAATAGAAAGGACAAGAACCAATTTTTAAAATAGATTATTTTTTTACTTCACAAATTGAGTGAGAAGAGAATACAAATTTCAAGATTAGCAAGCAAAGAGAACTATTTTTTATAAGGTTGGGGGGGGTGGCAAACACTGAAATAAAGATTTTTTTTTAAAATGAAAGAGATTAATTTTTATCAAAGTACTGAATTCAGCATAAATTCATTTCTAAACATTTTCACCTATGCTGTATATAAATATATATACATGTATATAATATAATTATTTAAATGCAAGTATGTTTAGTATACTATTTCACAGTTCATGTATACAAAGTTAAGTTTAACATCTAACTAACTGGTAATTTATTCCTCCCTAATAATTATCAAGAAGCATTTACATAGCTATTCATTATCCAGAGTAAAAAAAGATCTTCTTCTCCTACAAAAGGTCAGGAGTCTTCATAGACTGTAATTTTGACCAAACTAAGGGGATGAGACAGTCATCCTGTTACCAATTTTAAAATATATAAAATACCCCATATGGAGCTTGTATTTATGTACAGGGTTAAAACTATTTAGAGGGCTATGACTGACTAAGCTGTTCTAGAGGGTGAGGCTCTAAGCTGAGCTAGAGCAGTCTTAAACCCTTCTAGACAGGTGGCATATGAGTTTACCCACAACATAAAATACTGGTAACTCATGTATCCAAACATCTCAATTATTCAGAACAATAGAAGGATACAATTACAATACCCAGAAAAAATGCATAAATATACTTCAGAATCTTGACTCACTCTTAACACAAGGAAAGTCTTCCCATTGTTATACTTTAGTACACTTAACTATGTAATAGTATTAATACAGTGCAACCAGTGAAATGTGAAAACCATAACAACCAATCAAAACATTCCAATTTTACAGATTTTCCCACTTTCTCAGATAATTTCTGCATTGTATATATGTTAATAACTTATAATTTGTGTTCAAGATTAGATTGAAAAAATTCTTCAGAATTCACAAGATTCCATGGCTTTCTCAAGTGTCAGTTTTCATAGGCGGACCAGCGGGGGTCAGGACCCCCCCCCCTAGAATTTCCAAAATGTACTTGTCCATTAGTGTATTTCTTGTCTTTAAGTCATTTTTAAGTAGCATGAAGCAATTTTTCTTGGTTGTTAACATAGATTTAATAGTTTTGTAGTTTTATTGTTAATATGTTGCATTATTCTGCAAAATGTGTATAATGCGGTTAGAAAGTTTGGAACCCCCCCCCCTAGAAAAAGTTCGGACCCCCCTAGAAAAAAATCCTGGAACCGCTCCTGGTTTTTTACAAGTTATACTGTAACAACAAAGAATTTTAACAACAATGAAATGATTCATAAAACACTGCACTAAGATTTTTACCAGATGAACTCATGCATCATAACAAGTACAAAACAACTGAACTCTAAGGGTAACAAATAAAATGAAATAAACCTCACGAATGAACGATTTTCATCGGTAACGAGTCAAAATGTTTAACTTGTCAGGTAAAATACAATCATCAATGTAAAAGGGTACCTATCTCCATTTTTTGTCAAAATTGAAATAGGACCATTTTCATATAAGAAATTGAATTTTCTATTTGATAACCCCTCTTCTAGACAAGAATAATTAGCTATCTTGAAAGAAATTGGTCTTTAAAGAAATGTGAAAGGTCCAATCTCCACGGCTAGATATAGAACTTTTTTGCATAACAATAGGAGATGCTGAAATTTTTACACACATTAATTATAGCCTGATGTTTTTTTTATATCAGAGATGTCAGAGATAAGTAACTAATAAGAATTGAAAGTGTTATTGTTTTTCAAGTCCATTCAATGCTTTGATGTGAGATTTGAAATCATGAAAATAGAAAATGTTTTGTCCAAAGAGCGTGTATGGCTGTTTCTGTGTTCCATTGTTTAAGTTCCAATTTGTAATGATGTTTGATGTTTCTTGGTGTTATTAAAAAAAGAAGTGTAATCTTCTGTAGCCTTAATCTTGTTTACTCGTTGCTTGTTATGAACAAAATTAACTTTTTACAGATTTTTTCACTAAGTATGTCTATCAAGCAACATAAGAGTCCTATTTTAATTGGAACTTTTGGATCAATTTTTGTTTTGATCATTTTTTTCCCCAAAAAAATCACATAAAAGGGCTTTTCTCGGAAAGTACTAAAATTGAGATAGGTACCCTTTTACATTGAGCCCTTCAATTTAATTTCCCTCGAAGCCCACTTGATGCAAAAGAAAGCATTTTATACCATAGCTTTTATGACTGTAATAAAAATAGGTAGGAATTCTAAATTACAGTTTTAAAATTCGAAAAAGCACAGGTTACTTTTTTAGCAGAACAATCGCATGTACGTACCCACAAAGCAAAATTCAAAATGTTAGAAAAATAGAAAGTCAGAAGATTTTGGATAATTTAGAACTGTTAAACATGCTCTTAGAGATTCAGAGTTCATTGGTTTATATTTCAAATGAATTTCTTTAAGCAAAAGATGAACCTGTGATTTTACTTCACTCACCCAGGCGTAATGAATAATCATAGTCAAAATAATGTAACATTAAATTTATACGTAATTTATAGACAAAAATTTTAGGCCGTGAAAGCTGAGTCCTAATAGTTACGCATTACCTGCTAAACAACTGTCATAATATTTATTATAATTATTATTTGAAATAGCTATGGACCCGAGTTATCAGATTAATAAATAATTAATTGAAATTGTATTAAAATTAATTTTATCATTGTCTTCGATTGTCTTTGCCTGTAGGCGTGATATATTGGGGCATAATTAGCCATTTATTAATACAATTTCTTTCTTATCCAATGGTTTTTATGAAGTTTTAAATGATAAAAATAACTTTTTTAATGCATTCACAATATTTTAGATGAAAACTAGAAAAAACTGACAATCGAGGAACTAGTATCAGCCAGTACGGCCAAACTGGACTTGTCTTATACGAGGGTCCACATAAAATTCCCCTGTGACCAGCCTCAAAGTTGGGGGTGTGTCTTACAGGTGAGGGCGCCTTACAACTGAGTACATATAGTATATATAAGATTTTAGGAATTATGGAATGTTGAAATCAGAAATAAAACAAGAAAACTTTCCAACATGTGATTGGGTACTTAAATTACTATTTGAAGGATTTAATGAGGTTTACAGGTATATTTTACAGGATCAATATTTCATTGACTACGCTGTGATGAATGTAAAAATATATTTCTGTGATCACCTTACATTCAAGCCAGGTTACTGGGTTAATGTTATCAGACTATGAAGTTTAAATTCCAGTAGGCTGATTTCAGTAGGCATTTCAATGAACTATTTACGTTATTTTTTATTTATTGGAGTTAACGCCGTGACAACACAATTTAGGTCATTTTACAGCGTCCAGCACACCTAACCTATCTTTCCTGGACCATTGTCTATAACCAGTACTCACCTACCCTTCCACAAGGCCGGAAACTTCTCCATATTATCTAATCAATGGAGGAAAATCGACATTATTGTCAAATTTTCATGGAAGGGTATAACCTCCCCGGGTGGGATTCGAACCCTCAATGAACTATTATATCTATTAATAGTCTTCAGTCACCACCAAACATGACGGACAGACCGACAAATCCTGTAAAAAAAGGTTCTTGTAGATTAGCAGGTTTACAGGAGAGACTGTGACAGTGTCCAACAAAGAATTTTATCTCATTCACACAATTTTCAATTCATCAATATATATAAAATGTCTCCAGCTCTGTAAGACTTGGCTCGGTCCTGTAAAATTTTGATCTTCACATGAGCTACTGTCCAGAAATTGACTGTTGAGTTTTGAAGTGACCAATTTCTTCAAGACAGGCTTTTATCAGAGCTGCATATTTGCCATTATTTAATTCAGCAAAATGGATTTTTTCCTAGACCTAATTACGTAAGTTTACTGCACCTTAAATATTGTTTATTAGGTAATATTGTTTTTATCCCATAAAATATCAATACATTTTGTACCTAGATAACAAACTAAGTAACCTACTAAACTAATAATGATAACGTTTCATAGATATGTTATGACGGACAAATATAACTATGTCCCCCTAAGGCTACTAATGTGTACCGAAAATGTTGTCTATTATTTGACAAGTACATTCCTTGTTAATTACTAATGAACCATAACCTATGTCTTAATTATGCAAATTTTCTAACTACAAGTACAGTGAAAACTATCCCAAGACATTTGACTGACAGACCATCATGATCCTAAATTTAAGATCTTGATATTAGCATATTAATAATGTAATTATTTATGGAATTTATACAGACTATCATACACATTTAAATTATACAGTATTAAGTTCAATCTACGCACTTCTTAAATAACAATTATATCAACATTAATCACATTATTTGTTTTATTTTTCACCTAATTATTAAAGAGCCATATCATGATCAAACAAAAAGAACCCTAATTCAAAAGATTAATTCAATGTGTCTTTTATAAAGTATGAAGATCTTCCTCAATCAGTTTTTAAACCTGGTTCTTTTGGAAAACCCAAAATCACGATGGCTCTATTTATATAAACTAATGAAGTAATCATTACATCAAAATTCAAAAATAGAAGCTAAAATCACATAAATTGAGTTGATAAACAAAAGAATAACAGTTACTGACAGGAAATTTATCAAGTTAAGAAATTTAGTCTGATTAAAGGCTTGACAAATGACAATCAATTTATCAGGAAGATAAATACACTAATAAAATGTATAAACCAATAATTAATCATAGAATAATGTCATCTATTAAAAAAACCCACATCATTTCTCATAACTTGTCTATTTTTAGACAACAGTAAAGTAAAGGGAAGTAAATTGATTTATAATTTACAAATATTGTTTAAAGAAGTTTGTAGCATGAACCAAATGGCCTACATTGACTATGACCCAAATTTTGAGACTGTGGCAAAATAATGTATTTTCCCTTTCATTTCATATGTAGGTCATAATCTTCATGATTTGTGGCATAATTGTTGTAGACCAAAGTAGTCAATCTCCGTAAACAGATCTCCTGTAGAGCATTGTCGTACAGGATCTCTACTACCTCAATGGAGGGTCACGTCGAGATGACCTTTATGTCGACTAATCAATGCGTAGCTTTCATCTAGACGAAAAACTGTTAATAACATTTTGATTTTGTAATTTCTATTTTTTGACCAAGGTTTGCAAGCTAACTTAACAGCGGTATTATTCACAGTCTGCGATTGGATGGCTCATTTCAAATTGCATGACGTAAATGATGTGTACAAGTTACATATCATAACAATTCCGTCATTAATGTTATGATGAGAAAAGGTCACCTGAATGTGACCGTAATCTGAAAAGGCCAGATCTAAATTAGCGAGTAGGCGAGCGGAAAATTTTATTTTGGGTTTTAATCAGATTGTCGAAGTAGTTAGAGCCAAGATCTCTAAAAATCTATGTGCTTGACACTGTTCTTTCAGACTTCTGTCAATTAATTGATTTTATCATATTACCAAAGTTCATATTAACTTCTCAATGTACCAGAAGTGGTTCAGATCTTTAGACCTAATTCATTTCCCCAGTGGCTGACAACTGCCTTAATTTACATATTGCCAATATTGATAGGAGAAAGGCTGACCGACCTTCAAGTATTTCATTATCTAAGTCTATGAATACACACTATAATGTTGGTAACACTACCAACTGAGCTAACCAGATCAACAGTCAATCCTAAAAACATTTATCACCAACCTAAACAGCCAGTTAGAAAGACAAAAAGGCCTGTTAAAATTGGCAAAAAAATAAAGAAAGAAATTGCCCTGGACTGCCCTAGAGTAGATGGAAAGAAAGGCAAATTGGACAACAAAGAGACTGAGTAGAAACATTTTAAAAGTGAATCATTAAAGCCATTCATCATGCTGGAATCCATTGTCCCTATTTAACCTTTATAGGGTTCATGGACCATCCAAAGCTGCTAGATATCTGGGGAAAACATGAGGTCCGTCTTATACAGGGTATAATCGCCAATTTAAAAGTAAATCCTTCAACATTGTATTGTTATATCATCGTAAGATACATGTATTTGATAATAATCTACCGTGAGCTTTTACTATCAGCATCCAAACAAAACAGTCTGAAAATTTTAAACCTTTTATTATTATTAAATTAATAACCCAGTTCATCACAACTACTGGTTTTAAACAACAAAGAGGTGATTTTATACTTTGCCTTCAACATAATCCTATAAATAAAGGAGGTTTCTCTATCTTTAACACAATAAAATGAATCATTTAACAATGTCATGATTACTTTCATTTTAAACCAACAGACAACAATGAAACTTCAATAAATCAAATGCTCATATAAGTTGGGTTTTAAATTTTCATTTTTAATTGACACACCCAAATGATTAATTGACAACAGAAATATATAATCAACAATGTGTTAAATCAAACAAAATTACCTTCATTTGTGAATAAATTCCACAACCTGGTGAACAATAGACCCATATCTTACGTCAATACACTAATTCACAAATTAACTAAACTTACGATGCCTGATCGGCTTTAATTGTCACCTCGAGAAAACTCCTATTTCGTCGTCACAGACGATCATATAAACAAATTATGAATGTAAATATATAAAATAACTAATAATAACTAATTTAAATCACACATATCGAAACAAAAATCATGACTGAACAGGGAATTCCAATTTTTTTGTGTAAAACCGTTGTTGACACGAGAACACCGGAAATATTTACTAATGCGTCATGAGCTTGCGTACGACTTTCAGTTGACGGAATGACTAAAACGCGAAATGGAGAATTTTGGGCGAAACAGAGCAGACACTTGCGAGCAAATGACAATAAAATTTTAAAGATATAAAATGTGTCATCATTATCTGACATTCATTATAAAACAACAAAAACAACACATCGATAAAATATCAACTCATTATTTCATTATCGTCACCAGTAGTATGAAAGCAATAACACCTTATATAATATCATTATTTTAAAACTAGTATAAAAACAACAACAACTAAAATATCATCAACATCATCAGTATAAACAACAACAACGACTCAAAACATCATCACTAACATTATAAACAACAACAACAACGTCTTAAAATATCGTCACAAACATTATAAACAACAAAAACGTCTCAAAATATCGTCACCAACATTATAAACAACAACAACAACGTCTCAAAATATCGTCACTAACATTATAAACAACAACAACGTCTCAAAATATCGTCACCAACATTATAAACAACAACAACAACGTATCCAATTATCGTCACTTACATTATAAACATCAACAACGTCTCAAAATATCGTCACTAACATTAAAAACAACAACAACGTCTTAAAATATCGCCACCAACATTATAAACAACAACAGCAACGCGACGTCTCAAAATATCGTCATACATTTGTTATATAAAATCCCCGTTTTAACTGAAATGTCATGTATACAAAATGTTACCACTAAAGTAGTGTTAATTTACACCTCATGCACAATGGACAATATACAAATAAAAAACATTTGTCTACAAGGGATTTAACCCCCCAATGATAAAGTGAAATCTATATGGTTATGATCTATGATCCTTATCTTACATTATCGATCACAACATGGGGTCAATGCTTGTAGATTATGGTTTCGCAAAACTGATGTATCTACAGTCAGTGCTATATAGCTGTATCAAACTGCTAAAATCTTGATGGGTCTAAAAGTTGGGTATGAATATAAACAACAACAACGTCTTAAAATATCGTCCCCAACATTATAAACATCAACAACGACTAAAATCTCCATTTCGTGTTTTAGTCACACCCTTCAGTTGATATATATATATATAATAGCCTAATAACCGAACTAACCGTTCAATTTACGTGAGGTCAATGCACTAGACTTGTTTATATAAAGCGTTGTGAAATAAGTTGCCACTCCCCTTATTTAAACTTATTGGAGGTGTACCCGTTTATTTCGGTGTTACTAATGTTTCAGCTGTTTAACCGTAATATAATATATGTCAAAATATGAGTAATAAATTTATTTTTGGTTCACACGGAAGTAGATTTGGGGTCACTAAAAGCCAATTTGCCTGCCTTAACTTTATATATGTAGATTAGATAAGCCAATATAGGAAGGTTCGGTCACAATTTTAGCCAAAAAATTGGTATTGGAAAGAAAACACATAGGAAATGGTTGTTTTATTTGCATTATCATAAGGCATTATAAGCATTCTTTTTATGACATCACGCAGGGACCCCTATGTATAGAGTCCTTGTAATATAGGGTCCTTGCATCACGTCACCATGACGTCATGAAAATATTTTATGCGCGAACTTCTAAACAAAAAATCTAGAAACGTTAATTGAATATCAAGCATATACGTTCAATAACTACTTTATTAACTTTTCGATAAAAAAATCACCAGAGATATAGATCTTAACATGCCTTTGATTTCAAGTACGTACATGTATCTTATTCTTTCTAAAAAAAGGACAAGAATCCATGGATAGAGGGCTTGATGGAAAACTGGCGTAACTCATATTTTCAAAAAAATTCAGGAGAAGCAAAAAACGGTTCAACATTTTTCTCTCGTGTTATTCTGTAACTATTTTTGATATGTGGGTAAGAAATAACATGTTTTATGTAATTACACTGTGCTTGCTAAAACAAATTATTATCGTGAATTTACAAGCCTTTTTACTTTTTTATTCCGAACATGGAACTAAGTAAATTTATGTACTTAATAAATAGAATATTTTGATGAAATTTGGTAGGAACATGTATTTAGAATTTCTAAAGCCAAATTGATCAAAAAGTCATTTTTGAAAAAAAATGTTAGTTACGACAGTTTTCCGTCAAGCCCTCGAAACATGTTACCTGTGTAGGCATTTTATAAATTTAGGCAATCTGTACAATGTCTAGAAAGTCAGAAGCTTGCCGGAATATTGGGGCCGCGGCCAGCCGAAAATAAAATTTATTGAAACCTTTTATACTGATGCAATTTATAAATCTTACATAGATCTACTGTTCAAAGTTTACATGTAGATAGCCGGTTGACCCTTCCTTTACTTTGAATTTTGATTCTTGGAAGTTTTTTTTTCGAAAAGAGTTTAGACGTCACATGTGTTCAAAAAACACTCTTTAAAAAGAAACGTGAAGCTATTTTGAAGTTCAATGTAGTAACAAAATAATTGCATGAGTTCAATCTTGACAGGGATATTATGTTATCTATGTCTCTGATCTTGATAACTTCTGGGTGCCAGAATGGTACACGTCCAGTTTGGCATTAATTGTTTAAAACATTTCTGCTTTCTTCCTACGAGTCTTCTACAAAACATTTTGACTTCTTTATTACATAAGTGAGTAATATATGCGAGACTCTGTGACTTCAATATGGTCTAAAAAGTTATGGGTCAACATCTTTTGAATGCTTTTGAACACGGAAACACGGTAGCTCAATTAGAACCGAAGTGTTGAACTTTATACATTAAATAATATCGCATGAGTTACCTCCCTTTTTCAATAAACGCATGAAACGAATTTCACATAACAAAATTCGTTTCTACATCCATAATCATTGAAATATTTGGATCTAGTGTATTTCCAACGACTTTGCTTCTCAGCTTCATCATGGCAAACCAACTGTCAATGTATCCTTTTCTAATTTAAACAACAATGGAGCCGAATTATTAGTAAATGCACCGGTTGTCGGATGGGTGTATTCGGATGTGTTGACTTTTCTATTTGTGTTTCAACAATCTTATTGTTTATCCATTGATGAAATTGAATAAATTAATGAGCTTTTATTTTAGATTAAGGGAAAATATGTGATGCTAACATCAATTATTAATGTAAACATGTTAGTATTAAGACCTAGGTCCAAGCTTTGCGTAATATTCTTCAAAGATATGTAATAAGACAAAACAAGAGTTGGTTGCCCAGTTGTAATCATTCTTGTACACAGCATTGATCCAACATATATATTATGATTATACTAATGAATGTTTCATTATCATTATCTATATGTCACTTGTCCTAACTTCAACATCTGGGTTTGGCCATTCAACTGTTAGTGGAGCATACATTAACCCCCTGATTCTAATGTTTGATTATCTGTTGTGAATGCAGAAATACTATAGTATTTAAATCAGTGGGGTTAATGTATTTCACCACAGACAGTTGAAAAAATTATTCATTTGATTAAGGTTTCCTTAACAAAGAAACCAGGGATCTACAAGTACCATTTAATACAGAGAGAGAAGCTGAGATTGCTTATGGTACATTAAGTGTTGACCCTGAACCAAAACGTGGTGGATGTAAAAAGTCAATGAAAGTAGAAGATAAAACTTTACATGTGTAAGTATATAAAAAAAGCCACTATTAGAAGATCTGGTATGATAACCGGTCCTAAAGGTTATCTCTTATCCCTTCTCTGAAAATTTACCAACTGCATAGCTTAGTCAGGAGAACACAGGCATTGTAAGCGAGGGGTCCCCTGTTCATAAATGCCCCCCCCCTTTTTGAAAAAAATAACCAACTTGACTAGATGTAACTAACTTGATAGTTGAGTTTAATTTCTGACACAGCTTTTCCTTGTCCACTGAATACTTAATAAGTGTAAGCCTCTCTTTGAAGTTTTAACCAAGATTTTACCAATGTTGGTTTCTTTGAAGTTATACTGACCTTTCTTCTTTGATTATGGTCACTGCCTTTAATATCAGTTTTTCATGACTGTGAAGGTCAAGGGTAAATTTACTATACTGTATTTATTGTTGTAAATTCAATATTTTTTGTACTCTTATAACTGCATCCTGTCGGAAAATGTAATATCCCTGTGTGCATTTAATAAAATATACAATATAATTTTTGTATTTATTTTTATTACAGACATTTTGATGCTTTGGAAGCCAAGTCCTTACGTGTTGGAGTGAATTCATTTTTTGACCATTTAAAACTTGTTGTGGATACAATAGAACAGTTTGGACCTCCAAGACCAGTTGATTCTACGTAAACCAATTAACTGATTTGTATAGTGCTGTAAATTCATGTATATTTCTGCTAGAAGAGCTTAAGATAGAATTCAAAAGTTAAGTGCAATGGAATTGTATCATCTGCATTAAGCTGAGGACTTGTGAACTAGACTGTGAATTTAAGACCAGAATAAGTGGTTGCATGAAACTGTTTCTTTGAAAATATTGGTAGGCCATGCAGAATTGTATTTTTACTTGAATGAAAAATTTGGTTGTAATGAGCAACTGGAAAACAGCTTATTTTTTTAGTGTGATGAACAGTCATACAATCTTTATGTTAATGATCAGAAATAATTACTGATGGTATGATTTCTGATGTGTTTGAATTATATTGAGGATTACCAGCAGGGTAGGACACTAACAGTGTCCCTGAATTCCGAGGATCCAAAATCTTGGGAGAAATCCCAGTTATTCTTAGCTGAGGATTGTGTTCTTGTTTGAATTTGTGTTTCCATGGAATGTTTATCACAAGTTTTGACAGTAAATCCCTAATTTTACATTGTTTTTAAGTTGTTGTTGATCACAAGATGAGTGACTAGAGATCATTTTGTTGTAATTTGTTTCTCAAGGTATTTATAAATGTTTTATGTGTCTTTTTTGTAACTTCTACTTTATTTTTACTCTGAATAAAATTGAAAATTATTTTTGTCTATTTATATATTCCACATGTGATACTTAAGCTTGAATTTTCAAAGTTCTGACCACTAATATACTAGGCATATATGATCAAGGATACCACTTTTTGAATCTGGTAAATAGGGGTCAAAGGATTCAAAAATAACAGAACAGCTTGTCCAAATTATTATTTTAATGGGTAAGGTTATTTGTATGAAAGCCATAGATCCCCATTTCAGCTATAGAACCACATTTACTTTTTTTCATGTAAACTCAACCATATTATAATTTGCTCTGTTTATATGAGTGTTTGCTCATCATTGAAAGAGGAAGGAGATTTCAAGAATAAGAAGCTACAATCTCCGTAAACAGATATCCTGAAGAGCGTTGCCGTACAGGATCTCTACTGTCTCCGTGGAAGGTCACATCGAGATGAACTTTGTGTTGATCAATCAATGCGTAGCTTTCATCTAGACGAAACACTATTAATCACATTTTGATTTCGTAATTTCTATTTTTAGACCAAGGTTTGGATGCTAATTTTACAGCGGTATAATTCACAGTCTGGGATTGGGTGGCTCATTTCAAATTGTGTGATGTAGACGATGTAACCAAGTTACATAAATTTATGATCTGGTTTTAATCAGATTGAAGAAGCTATAGACCTTAGGCTCTTGCAATCATGACAATAAATCATCACTGGCACGTTTTATTCTGAACTTTGAATAGAAAACAACTTTTATAGTATTTATAAGTGTTATATTTCATATATAAATAAGTTAGAACATGAAGTAATAGTAAAACAACAAAATTAATATGAGTAGTTCATGGAATTGCAAGGTTGACCATAGAATTAAAGATAACATTAATAAAACCAATATGAATTTTATTAATTACTTAGTTTCATCTGAATACAAGGGTATGATAAGGTCGAAAAGAAGATTGTGCTTTCATTAACCTGACCAAAGCTGCTGATTTAAATACTTGATATCTGTCCAATAATCCCTGTACATAAATTATAAAATACAGTCATATATTTACATCAATTGTGAGAACAGATGTTCTGTAGTAAGTATGTGTACTTAAATCACAGGACTAATGTATACACCACTGAAAGTTGAATAACATTTAAAAAAAACATACAAAATGGTCAAGTGGATAAAACACATGTTGATATCTTCTCCCTATTTTTTAACAGTTTTTATAACATATATCAACACCTGTAAAAAGACTATAAAATAATTGTTCATACAGTGGCTCATGTTTTAAGAGATAAACATCTTCTCTTGACAAGAATGAAAAGATAACAACATCTGGATACAAAAATTAGACAAAAGATATCAATATGTCACAACAAACTGAATAAAATATACATGGACATGTGTAATTACAGAATAAAGGACATGTCATACATATACATTTGCTGACAAGAAAAACAACTAAAATGACATTTGAACATGTAAGACAATGCTTAGAGTACACAAAACAGAATTTTATAGATTGATTCTATGTTGAACAGTTAAATTCACAACTTCTGAGTATGACTTTAATAAACAAGGGTCAGTATGTATTGCAGGCAATACAGAAGTCCCCCATGGGTGATCTATGACTAATATAAGAACAGCAGTATTTTTGACATCTGTTTACAAAGACTAGCTTAAATGCTCAATATAGCTTAAATAGTTTTGAGTTACACCTGAATACAAGCTTCTTGATCATATTTTGACTATTTCTGTATATATGGCAATCAGAATTTTGGTCAGAAAAAGAAAATACAATGATGTGCATAATCAACTTATTGCAATGTATTCACAAGTTGTATCAATCTAGCTAGGATACTTTTTTGGAAATCGCAGGATCAGGATTTAAGCGGGCAGACAGACATATGGACAGTCAGTCGGAGTGCAAACCTATAGTTCCCTCCGAGATATATATATATATGTGAAAGTTCAAAGATTTCAAAATACTGAAATTTATCTTTATCTTTTCCTAAAGAAAAGAGATTTTCTCAAGTTTCCAAAATCATGAACTTCCAGAATTTGATAGAACTTAGACTTTAAATCATGAACTTCCAGGCTTTGATAGAACTTGACATTAAATCATGAACTTCCAGACTTTGATAGAACTTGACTTTAAATCATGAACTTCCAGACTTTGATAGAACTTGACTTTAAATCATGAACTTCCAGACTTTGATAGAACTTGACTTTAAATCATGAACTTCCAGACTTGGATAGAACTTGACTTTAAATCATGAACTTCCAGACTTGGATTGAACTTTACTTTAAATCATGAACTTCCAGACTTGGATAGAACTTTACTTTAAATCATGAACTTCCAGACTTGGATAGAACTTGGCTTTTGAAAACTGACTCCCATATAGTTAAATATACAAATAATAAAAACATAAAATAAAACATATACACATAAAACAAATTCTTGTTAACGGTACTTAAATGGAATGTTAAAAGTTCCAATAATGTATTTTATATAACTGAATTAAGTCCTGTGAATGTAAATATGTGAATACAGGATTTCTAATCAAGCTTGACTTTTTTTTAAATCAAGCACAAAGTCACAAGTAACATAACATTAGACAGACCTGCCAACTTTTGCAAATCCCAATGAGGGAGATTTGTTCGCGACAAACATTTCACTATTCGTGACACATATTCACTTTTCGCGACACAATATATTTCACTGTTCCCAACACATACTTTGCCATCACCATTCCAATATAGAGTTCATATTTTAACTAGTTAAAGCCGCTTCTACATATCCTTTGACCTGTACTATAAACAATGTATATACTTTTTCAAGTATTACCAAAACCATGTATGATTGTTGATAACTGTGTCTTGATAAATTGAGAAGCTATTTTTTCTAACTATCAATTTTATTGATGGGTCAGTGTTTACTCCAGAAATCGATAAATAGGGGGATTTACGACCATATCTTTGAAAATTGAGAGGTAACATAAAATTGCAATTTTCAAAAGTCCACATAGCTGGAACTTACCACATAAGTAAGGTTCAATAAACAGTACAATTTTATATCATCTTAATTTTTTAAGTTAAATCATAATCTAACTCCATTTTATTGTAGGACCTACTTAAATTGGTCATGCACCTTCAACAGAGATGCAAGTGACAAACATAAACATTTCAAACAAAGAAATGCCCACACATTAAATTTAAGCAGTACATATGTTGCTGTCAGTAATAAAATGTCCAATCTATTGGAAATTCAAATATTAACTGTGTATATGAGCGAAACCGGGAACGTTTGTATGAATTTGTTGTTTCCTGAAGCATTGATTGCTAGATTAAGAAGAATAAACAAGTAAATCTGTGAGCTAATGCTCACTAGTGATACCCCCGCCAAAATCTAAAAATATGCGACAAACAGGAAGTAGATGAGCAAGGAGCATGAAATCGCTTTACACCACATGGGACTATAGGATGAAGCAATATGCAAAGTTTCAGGCTGCTGCATGGTATAGTTGCTGAGAAAACTGTGACGGAAATTTTGTAACGGACGGACGCACGCACGCACGCACGCACGGACAAGGGTAAAACAGTATACCCCCCTCTTCTTCGAAGCGGGGGTATAACAAAAGAACTAAGCTTAACCTAAAAAACTAACGTACAGTTCACGTCAATTTGCAATAGCGTGGGTCGCGAAAATATATGACATTGCGTCTAAATGATTGAAGGAGTTTCGTTTTCACGGAATAGAATGCTGAACTGAATAATAACAACAAGTAAATCTGTGAGCTAATGCTCACTAGTGATACCCCCACCAAAATCTAAAAATATGCGACAAACAGGAAGTAGATGAGCAAGGAGCATGAAATCGCTTTACACCACATGGGACTATAGGATGAAGCAATATGCAAAGTTTCAGGCTGCTGCATGGTATAGTTGCTGAGAAAACTGTGACGGAAATTTTGTAACGGACGGACGGACGGACGCACACACACACGCACGCACGCACGCACGGACAAGGGTAAAACAGTATACCCCCCTCTTCTTCGAAGCGGGGGTATAATAACTTAGTTGTAAAATTAGGTCAAATTGGCGTGTTTTTACGATTTTTTGTGGATTTCACGATTTTATCCACTATTAATAAAGAGATTCACAAGGTGTTTTTCGTGTATATATATCTAGAAAATGCGCACAGTACTCGAAATATTAGTGTGTATCCTGTGCCATAAAATGAACCCTGCTAGTTTGTATTTGCGCATGCGTAATCTACTGTATCAGCAATCCAGTTTAAAGAAGTTTTATCGGATCCATTTGGTTTTTAAATAGGCAAAATGACCACGAAATGAACGAAAATCAACTGATTTGTATTTTGTTCTTTGGGCTTTACCCTTTACCGGAGATTTCATCTTGACAAGCGGTAGATAATTAGTTTGTTTTCATCAATTTTTTTCAAAGGAAACAGAAAACGATCAATTTTACGTCTGGTTACCCAGTGCGTTCATACGCGCGCGTAATCTAGGGTACCAGCAAACTAGTTTAAACCAGTTTTTACCGGATCCATGCGGTTTACTGATTGGAACAAAATAACGACGAATGAAACAGAAATTAACGGAAATTTCGACCTTCACCATTATATTACGGAAATTCCGAATGCGGGAGAATCTTATAAGTTTGTGGGAGATGAAAAAGTCGACTTGAATCCGGGAGACTCCCGCAAAATGCGGGAGAGTTGGCAAGTCTGCATTAGACAAAATTAGCACATTTAATGAATTATATCTTAACAATATAGCTTATGAAAACAATGACAATGATGATAAAAAAAACTCCCTGCAGCGGTTATTTCCCTTTATTAAATCAATAACCACTGCCACCACAAGTAAATTCGTTCCTCAGGGAGCTGAATATGTTTTTTTATCTTTTCAATTACAATTCAATATTTTCTACAAATTGAGTCTTCTTGTAGTAAATTATGATGTTCAAAGTACATAAAGATAAAAAATAGTTTAAATTATTAATTTTTAGAAATAACAAAGCGTGACATAAGCACTGTGAGAAGTTTGGGCATTCTATAAATAGATGGTATTACTAGCGTCATGTCATTTACGTGGTGGCAGTGATTAAGTAGCAAAGCGTGACGCAATCACTGTGAGGAGTTTGAAAAAAAACTTGCAACCAAATAAATCTGGATTCAGATCTGTTGTTTTGTACAAGGTCTCATGATCTTTATATTCTCAAATAAAGGGATATCATCTGTTATAAAGACAAATATGCCTTATACAATTGCTGCGGCATTAAGCCTAACCAAAAATATTAACAATCAGAATGTTACAAAGAAAGTACATGTATAAAATAAGTCACTAATAATTATGGTTATCACTTTTCAAACCTTAAATTGGCAAATGTCAAAACTTGCATCTCTTTTTTTGCTTTCACTTTCATTCAATACACAATCACTGATCACATGGCTAATGATATGGCAATGATGAACACACACCTTTAAGGCTATGTTATATTGTAAGTAAATCCTATCACATGTAACAAAGGCTATGACTTTTCATCCATTATAAAAGTTGATAATTTATTATTTAAAGTACATATTTCTAATATAAAAAAATATTTGTCTCCTTCTTTGATTGGTGCCAGACATTTACCACTTCCTGGATTGTATAGCTGATATATGAAATTCTGAAATAGATAATAAATTAAAATAATCAAAGCGCTCAAAGCACTGAATTTGTTCGGGTTTGAAAAGTGGAATTCAATTTCCGGCTCCAACAAAACATTCGTTCACAAAGAACAGTACAGTGATATTAGTTTGATAGGTAGACCAGCATTGTTCCGGTTCAAAACACTTAATACAATCGACCTATAAATACAACAGGTAAACGGGACAGGCGAACACACTACTGATTTTTTTTACACTATCACCACAAGTCAAAGGGGTCATTCTTAAAACAATTCAATAACTGCCGGTTATAAGTTATCATTCATGCACATTTATTCTACTGCATCTGTATGTAAAATAAATGAAGTCCACTATTCAGACATCATTCAAAGTCATTTACTACAATCTTTTAACTTTTCCTATAGAACCATTCTATTACATAAGATGATGTAACATCTCTACTGACAACTGGCACAAACGACGGGTCATGACTGAATAGTTGATACCCTTCTATTACACAATACAACGTAAAGAGCTCAACTGAGACACTCAACTCATACGCTATAATACATGCGCTTCAGTATAAACCGATTAACAAGTGTATTTCAGGAATTATTGCGCCTGTTATAGCAGACGATCATTTTGAATTGCTCTATACTTATATACTGAGGGACTACTTCTGGATTCGGTAAATTTTCAAAGTGGGAAATGGTCTGAAATATGGTATATATATTTGTTCAGGACTGACGTCTCGTACAAATAAAAATCATGTGAATCACAGGTTGCTAGCACAGAAGAGACTCCCTCTCAAAAATATAAAGAATATGTATGCAATATTTTTTTGGGGATCAACAGTGAATCTTTAAAGTTTTTTTGTAAACAACCCTAGTCTTTCTGTTGAGATTTTTATGATTGTTGTTTCCTTGAGCAAGAAACTTAATCCTACTAGCTCAGTACTGGGGTACCATGAAGCGGACTTAAACAAGTAAATCTGTGAGCTAATGCTCACTAGTGATACCCCCGCCAAAATCTAAAAATATGCGACAAACAGGAAGTAGATGAGCATGAAATCGCTTTACACCACATGGGACTATGGGATGAAGCAATATGCAAAGTATTAGGCTGCTGCATGTTATAGTTGCTGAGAAAACTGCGACGAAAATTTTGTAACGGACGGATGCACGAACACACGCACGGACAAGGGTAAAACAGTATACCCCCCTCTTCTTCGAAGCGGGGGTATAAAAAGATTAATCTAAGTTGTAAGAACTTGTTTCACAGAGGAGCTAAAATAAATTAGCATAAACTAGTCTGTGGATGCAAGCCAATAATCTTGAATGGACATCTGGAATATTTCTTAATTAACAAGAGCCCATATCCTACAAAAGTAACAAAAACTAAACCTACCTTTATTGACCACACCCAAGCTTGTGATCCACCGCTGCCATGACATTTCATTAATTTAACATAAGATATTTTATCAGGTCTATCTTGAGCATCAAGACATAATTTATTTACTAACATTAACTCTTTCTCTTCTGTCTCATTCCATCTCTATAAAAAATACAACATTAACATAGGGGTAAAAGAAATTATTGATGGAAGTTCAAAATTAGTAAAAATCCAAAATTTCTGATTTTAATACATTGTTCCATTTTTGGGGGTTGGGCTTAATGCTGTAGCAACATATTGTACATGTTATATCACCGCGGTCAGTCATATTACTCAACATTCCTAGAAAGGTTAATACTCTGGATTATGCTGTTAATCAGTTCCTAGGTACATATTTCCATCAGTGACTGACAACTGCCCTACATGATTTAGAATCAGTGACAATGACTGTTAAAGTAATTTCATGAACAATTATCAACTCCCCAGACTATATGAAGTATTTCTCAGAAGCTTGGATCAATTTTCATAAATCCTTATCTTCAGGCTAATGGGTAAACAGATTGATTGACAAAAGTAAAAGCAAACTGAAAACATTATGGTGGCTGATTTATGCCATGTCGTATTTTCGTTTCTTTGCCGCGAAGAAACGAAAAGACGAAGACACGACAATAGTTTGTCGTATCTTCGTCTTTTCGTTTCTTCGCCACGAAGATATGAACATGTGACAAAATAAATACAACAATACGACAGATAAAATGTATTGTGTTTTCGCCTATAAGAAACGAAAATACAACATGGCATAAATCAGCCACCATAAAACATATTGTCTAACCATAGAAAGGCAGTTTATGAAATTAGGATATTAAAGTGGCAGCTTGAACAGGTCAATTTAGCAGCTAGCACTTTATCTTGTTTGTAGAAATTCGGTAGCCAATAAAAAAATTTTTGGTTGCTAGCACTAGAAATAGGTAAAGGTAATAACCTGATTGTTCCCATTCTTGTCACATTCACCAAGTGTTAACAAACTTTGTTTAACTGGTATCACATCAGATGATATTATACATAGATTTAATTCTTTATTTCTAATCTGAAATACAAGGTGATAACATGTATAAGAACATTGTTTAACTGGTAACACATCAGATGATATTATACATAGATTTAATTCTTTATTTCTAATCTGAAATACAAGGTTATAACATGTATAAGAACTCAAGGTTGAAATCTTGCTATACTACAATCTCCGTAAACAAATGCCAAATACATGTTCCTACCAAATTTCATCAAAATATTCCATTTATTAAGTACTGTATAGCGGGTTATTTCTGCGGGGCAAAAATTTCGCGTAAACAAGAGAGTTTTGTATTGGCGATGCTAAATATTGGCGGAAATTCCTCTGAGCGCCAATTTTAAACCTCCCGGTGAAAGATGGTCAAAGGTACATAACTCTGTCATTTCCAATAAAAAGGTCAATTTACCTGTATAAGCGGTCACTACCGACCACGACTTTTCAAATTTTTGAATTAACTAAGTGTCACCAAAGTTGCACAATATGAGCGGACGTGTGAAAAACCAACGCTTACACAGCAGATTATCTATTTCTATGACGATGTGTTGACGGGACTAGTTTAATCATGTGATAAGAATCGCCATTAAATGTGAATGTTTTAGTTAAAAATATTACCTGGGTGCCGCTAAGTTTGATTGATTGTTCGACAAATTGCATAAGTAAGCCCAACTCGAGAGAGTCTAATAATAATAACAATTTGTTGTAATGAACAATCAAATTTTTCGCATGTTTGTTAATAGTCGTGGATAACGCCTTTGTCTTGGTTAAAAATTATCGGTATTAAAGTTTGCGGCCACACACTCCTTAAAAATCACCAATTTACCTGAATCCATTGGTCAAAGTCCAACAAATTTAAAAATTAATAGCTTGTCACAAACAATGTATAATCAACGCACCTAGTGGAGAAAAATCAATTATAAAGCATTGTCACGTGACGAAATTTGACAATAGTTTTCTTTTGAATATCAATAAATAATAAGCTACATAAACACTAACTGCGCTCTTTTTACTCAATTTGTTAAATTATGTGATGAGAAGTTTGTCTTCGGTTTGCTAGCAAGCACTTAAATTAATTGCAATACTAAAGATGACTTTGTTTTTTACCACAATCAAATAAGTGTTTGAGCTAAACTCTTGAAGATTCGGAAATGACCGACATAAAGTAAACAAAATGGCGGCAGCGTCGTCGAGTTTCGTAACCGATTTGATGGAACCTGTCGTCTAATTGTTAGAATGACTGCGTTGTCTGACTGTATTTT
This sequence comes from Mactra quadrangularis, assembly GCA_025267735.1. NCBI lineage: Eukaryota > Metazoa > Mollusca > Bivalvia > Venerida > Mactridae > Mactra > Mactra quadrangularis. Next base: position 24,510,837 of record CM046306.1, on the reverse strand, counting down.
CGTTTGCTACACACATAACTTGAATCAATTCCTTTGTGTTATTCAAAATACTAAATTTTGTTCATTTACATAATAAATCTCACCTAACTCACTACATAATTCTTGATTTTTAGGGGGGATAATACATGCACATTTTAATGAATACAAACTTTATTAAGAGTAATGCCCCTTAGTAAACAATATGGCGGCGACTTAATACTGCGGAGGTTTGTATTCGCGGTGTTTATTTTTGGCGCATTTTCATTTTCCGCCAATAAAGCCAAAATAAAACCCCCGCAGATAATACCCGCTATACAGTACATCAATCTCCGTAAACAGATATCCTGTAGAGCGATGTCATACAGGATCTCTACTGTCTCCATGGAAGGTCATGCCAAGATGAACTTTGTGTCGACCAATCAATGCGTAGCTTTCATCCAGATGAAACATTATAAATAACGTTTTGAATTTGGAATTTCTACTTTTAGACCAAGGTTTGCAAGCTGATTTAACAGCAATATCATTCAGTCTGCGATTGGACGGCTCATTTCAAATTGCGTGACGTAGACCATATAAACAAGTTATGCATCATAACAATTTCATCATTAATATTATGACGAGAAAAGGTCACCTGAACGTTACCCTCGTTTGGAAAAGGCCAGATCTAAATTAGTGAGTAGGCGAACGGAAAATTTTAGATCGGGTTTTAATCAGATTGGCTATACTATAACTTGTACTAACTGACAGTAAAGATCAGGGTCAGAGTTGATGACTTGGAATTGCATCTGAATAAAGGTGTTTTGTTTTGTTTTTATGCCAGCATACAAATGAAACATTACTAGTATGTCAAAATTTGTCCTTCAAACTAGTTTAGAGGAAAATGCTATATAATATGAATAACTATCCTCTTTCGAGATTTAACTCCTGACTTGGCTCCTAATGGGTCAAATTAAACTTATACTAGTTTAAAAAAATTTTTTAATGCCATCGAAGCTAATAACAATTTGTCCAGAAAGACTTCTTGATACTGTCATGTTCATTGATCATTGTTCTTACTGTTATGACAATGTAAACTTGATTCATACATGAACCATCTTTTCTCTGTATTTTTTATTGTTTTGAGCACAATTCCATACAGCCTTTATATCTACTTTGTTCCTTCTAATTTTGGTTTGTTAACCTAATATCACATGTACATGTGCTGAGTGCATCAAATAAACTTGTTAACTAAAAAAACTGAACTTTTACAATTTTTTTTTCATTTTGGATGCTTGCCTGAGGTGTCATTATGAGAGGTTATATGTATACTTACTTGTCCAGCCCTAACAAATTTAGGGATATATCTATGTATAACACCACCTTTAATATCTCCACCATGACCTTGTTTGTCTGGTACTGTCTGGAATAAATGATGTAATACTTATATAATTATATATGTTTAAAATCAAAACTTTGTATATACATGTATTCTGTGAAAAAGAATTATTAAAGAATAAACTACGAAAAGACACAGCATTTTAAATACATACAATGGTGTGATGGCCAGTCTTTTCCCTGCCCACCCCACCCCCCACCCCGAAGAAACTGACTAATCAGTTTTTCCCCAGGGAAAGTGCTGCACCAGCCTGGTTTTTCCCCATGGGAAAGAACTGACAAGTTGGTTTCTTTCCCCCCAGAGTCAAGTACCCTGCACAGTAAAAACTTTGAAAACTGGATCATCTGTAAATCAGAACCCACTTAAATTTATACTATTTTAGTTAGGAGTCAGTTATAGTTACCTGTTAAATTCAATGAAAAGTAGCCTCTAAAACTGATTTCCAAATACCAGACGCTTTGTTAAGGCTACTAATGATTAATATGCCTACAATATACTGCCACAATATCACAAATATATACCATTAATACAGTCCTGCTCTACAGTGCATAATATGAATGAAATAGTTAAGTATTTTACCTGTTCCGGGTAGATAAATTTCAAATACCAATCAAACTTTTTACATTCTAATTTATTTCTTAGATTCACCCTGGCTGATATGTCTCCATATTGAACACTGGCTGCTGCAGGTTGGGTTTGAAAAAAATATTGCTGAAAATAAAAAGTAATTTGATTAATTTACATGTACTACACATTTGTAAATTTGTACTTGTTTTAGGCTATCAGCCCAAATTTATATACATTGTGTATATACAATAATTTTTAGCATCTATCAATCCATAGGTAAACGATTTGTCCATATTGGAAAAGTCCAAAGATTGTAAAAGGGACAGTAAAAATTCCGGTCAGAGATGATGGCTTTGAATAGTGTTTTGTTGGTAAATTTATGATAACATACAGATGAAGTAAAATAAATGTGCATTTATAAATGGCAACTTAAACCTAGGCTCACTGAATGATACTAAGAATGACCCCTTTACCTAAAGGTTGTGATATATATATATACTAAGATACCATGCAAGTAAACTGTGCCACTCAGTTGAATAAGTCAATCATTAAAATCTCATGAAAACAATGAAAACTTACAATATAATCATCTAACCACACTCTAGCAACTCTGACAGAGTTTCTTAACATTGTATCTTCACCACCACCCACAGAGCCATATGGTCGTCTTTGACGGAATATATGACCTACTCTAGAACATGGTATAATCTCTAATCTTCCTCCACATAACCAAAACTGAAATAATACTGCATGCATTGAAACAAGATGGACGTTAACATTAAAATCATGCTAACAAAAAGTTTTTTTAAATTATACTCGTATATGAACTTATTTCGTATATTTTGCAGCACATCTGAACAATTGGGGTGTACCGCAAAATCATTGTATTGGCAATGGACACCAATGAATTCTGTCAATAAAATGTTCTGTAGTGTTTGTTTCACAACACAGTACCCTGACTTTACCATAGTAAAGTAATTCAAGACATAGAATGGGGCAGTGCAGGCACAGTTTTTCCTTATTGAGATAATTGAAAAGATAATCATATACTGGCCACACTTTTTCGAAACTTTTTAAGAGACCAAAAAACTAAACTAAATTGCATAAAAAAACCTCTTTTAAGCCAATTGGCCACTTTGGCCTCTCAATATTTTAAATCTGGTTAAACCTTTTCAATTTTGGATGCATATGAAATTATTTTAAGAATTAAAATGATTAAAAAAGTGAATTAGAGCAGTTGTGCATTAAACTGACAAGATAAGAGGGAATCCACTTACCCTAAATGATATTTCTAGATTCTCACCACCCCATGTATCAAGGTCAGGGTCATATTCTCCCATCTCCTTAAAATATTGTCTACTAACAGCAAATAATCCACCAGCCATTGTAGGAGTCTCTATTGGTTCTATGTAGCTTTTCTCATCTAAAATGTTTTGGAAATTTACAGTCAATTATTAACTATTTATGCATGGTGGTCTGATCAGCCTAATTTTCAGATTTGGTTGCACACTCAGTCTGATTAAAGCCCTATATAAAATTTTCTGTTTGTATACTTGCTACTTTTTTGTCAGACAAGCTCCCAGTATAGGCGGCGGTTTTTAAAATTCATGACAAAATCATTAACCACAATTCCCAAAGAATCATCCAATTACAGTCTGTGAATGACCAGGGCTCACGCTGCTGATCGCCATTGGTGATAATTTATAAAATTTGGCTCAAATAAATTGAATTTGGCAAAAATCGTTAAAAATCGTATTTTTGCCAAATCAAAAACGCACATCAGATGTAAGTCGTCTCATAATCTCTCACGGTGTGTGTTATTAGCACACACTGCCCAGGAATCAAACATACAATCCGACAATAAGTACACCTGTGCACCATCAACTGAGCTAGCCAGGCAGCTTAAAAACCTTTTAAATAGTCCTCATGTTAATTATCCTACTAAAAGCAAATTAAAGGTGTAATTCCAAGTTTAATCAACCTTGAACTAGACTAGAAACTTTATGATGAGTTAAAAATCACTTTCAATAACAAGAGCAGTCCAAGGACAGCGCGCTCTACTTTTCGGGTGTATTGTTCATGGCAAGGCTTATTTTTAAACAAAAATGATTTCAAGACAGAACTTAATTTTAATTAAGTCCCACTAAAATTATGTCCCACTAAATAAGTATACCAACTTTCAGTAAAATAACTTGGATAATGTTGAAGATATAAGAGTTTAAAAAAACTTTAACCTGAAAACCAACGCCAATGCCGATGCAAAAGTGATAGCAATAGCTCTCATTTTCTTTGAAAAGTAGAGCTAAAAATGAGGTGACAAACCTTTAAAATAATCCTCAGGTAAATGGTCCCATCTAAAATGCAGTCCCCAGTTAAATCCACCTTTAACTAGACTAGAAGCTTTATATTGGAATGTATTAGGATTGATGGTGTCTATGACGGGTATAGCAATAGTACGTCTATTTTCTGATACCACGGTCAGTAATGGTTCTAACCATTGTTTGTTTACTTCACAATGACTGTCTAGGAAGATTAACACCTGAAATAATATCAATACATTAAGCAGGGGGTAGATTTGCAAATACTTCACCACTAGTTCATTAAGAAGGGGGATGTTGTTCTTGCTTTCAAAACTTTATGAGTCACTTTTTTTAACATTTTTTTTTAAATCTGATGCTGAATTAAACAGTTTATGTACATAGTAGAAAACATTATCTGTTATTTTCACCAAACTTTAAAATTTCAGCATATATGATAAATAAACTGTCACATGGACCTGAAGAAGAAATAACCTTTCATAATACATTTGTGATACAGAAACTGTGCCTCAGGGAAAACTCTGATTACTGATGTAACAAAGCAATTCTTTTAAACTTCACAAAATGGGTTACTGTAAACATCATAATTATCTCCCTTAGAAAATTAAATTTATCTTTACTATTCATTACCTCTACTATTTTCCAATAGTCCCAACAAAGTCAAGATATTGAGAAATGACTATAATATATACATACCTCTCCACTGGCAACATGTGAACCGTACAATCTTGCTCTAATTAAACCTTGTCTGTCTGGTAAACGTACCAATGTTATATTAGGATGTAATGACCATAAATACTCAGATAGTTTAGATTGTAGATGATCTGTAAACACAATTATAATATATCTAATAAATCTAACCAATCGACAATCTGCATTTGTACCACGTGACCATCCAATATATTCCCGTATTGGATCCAAAAAATATATATTATTTTCGTATTGGACGGTTGGGTAAATGTGCTCTAAACAATGCTAGTCTGGTTCCCAATTTTAATTTTTAACGAATTGAAGACAAAAGTATACGAACGATATATAATAAAAAGGTTATTATACATGTCATTGTACAATACAGAATATATTTGGACTCGTACACAGCTTGAAAAGTCATATTGGATTGGCCTATCGGCTCGTCCAATATGACTTTCCAAGCTGTGTACTCGTCAAAATATATTTTCATATTGTACAGTAAAATGTATAATAACCTATAATTATAACATAAAAGTACTGTAATGTCTTTATACTTGCATTTTTTGATATGTTTTATACTGGTGGGGGTTATAATTTGGCGCAGTAAAAACCTATTGCCAATATTGTTCCCATGCTTGTTAATAAAACTTCCAAAATTAAAAACATGAAAAATAAGTGCTCTTTCAGTGAGCTATTACTAGGTAGAAAGTTTTCCAGTGTTTTACATGCTTAAGCACTTGTGCATCAAAGATAAAACATAGACAACTGTAAGTTATTTCTTAATCATAAGACCGCATTCAATGATATGGTCACAAGATCAAACACAGTCCTCAGTTGAGATGTTTATAAAGTACTCTATATTATATTAGCCAATTGCAATGCACAAATTATACCTTCTTTAATTCAGGTAAGCTGATTTACCGGTATAATAAAAGGGAAGAAAACTTACAGTAAAGTTACACTATTAGGACCATGAAAATAGATGTTAATAATAATAGGAGAAAGTTCTTAAATTATATATAGGAACACTTTTCTTCTCAAATTAACCATAGTATTAATAGTAGACTTAATTTGTATTACAATACATACACAATTCACTGGCATCATCCACCAGAATGATTTCATGTAGAAACTCCGCTGGTGATCTATTAATCACAGAATGTACAGTTCTTAACAATGTTGACCATGCCTCATTATAGAAACAAATAATAATGCTGACTTTGGGAAGATCTTTTCTGTAGGTTTTACTTTTACATCTGAAAAATTAATTTAAGAAAAGAATCTAGACCATGTATATGAATTTTAAATAAACTGTCAAAATGAACTACAATAATGTCAAATAATACAGATCTGTAAGTCAAGAGCAATAACTATGTCTTTTTAGTCGGTTGTAAAAGCTTACATAAGCTTATGTTTACTGTAAAATTGTCTTGCCAACTTAAGATAAAATTTATCTAATCTTCCAGTTCTAATTTCTCAATACACAGATGTTGTAAACATTTTCATACTTAGATGCACAACTCATTGCAAAAATCAGCGATTAGTAATTTGGCTGTGAGCAAGAAATGGTTCAGTCTTCAGGTGTCTGTAAGGAGTTCAGAAGTTAAAGCTCTTGTCACAGCGCATAGCCCCTAACAAATAATTGTGGTTTTTTTTCCGTTTTTATTAAGGTTTTGTAGTTCCTATTCCTTAATATCTTTTAAACACTATTACAAGTCTTACAGTTCATGTCTTGTATCTGGTATAGCTCTGTTTAAACTCAATCTGCTGCTTATCAATTCATTGAATGCATATAATTTGTCCCCTGAAATTATACAAAAATATGTGAACATTAACCGTTGATACCACAACTTTCATGTAGAACATTTTCTAAATCTTATAAATGCATGAAATAATTTATGAAAAGACAGCTGTGGCTTATCAACTATGAAATTTGTCACCTAAATAAGGTGTATACAAAAATATCAGGAACAGTCATAGTACAAAACACAGACCTACCACACAGTCAAAAAGTAAAGAGGGAGATTTCTTTTAGAATTTTAAATCCAGAATTTGATGATATATCAAGAAAATGTAAAACAGTCTACAAAATTAGTGGGTGTCCGGTTGCCCCAGGCAACCAAAAAATTCTTTGGGCAACCAAATTTTTACTAACAAGATATAGTGATAGCTGCTTAGATAGCCTGTTTAGATATCCTAATTTTGAATACTGTATTTAAGAAGCAGAAGTACACTTTGCTTCAAATGGTGACATGATGGAGAAATGCATTGGGCTCCATTCCAGCTATTGTTAAAGTTTATTCAACCAGCTTTTTAATGGTGCTGATTTAAATACTTATAACATACTTCTAAAGTTCTGTACTCACAATGGAAATAAATAGTTATCAGTATCTATGCACAGGATAATAGAATAATATCTTGAAGACTTGAATGTAAATCAGCAGGGTTAATACATGCACCACTGACAGTTGAATAAAATTTAACAATAAGACCCCATGAAGTTTTCCAATTATAAATGAACAATAAATTGCTATTGTGAACCATTTACCATTGCTCTTGAAGTCAATTTCCTCTTGTGTGTTCACATGTCCTAATAGAATCAGTCTCTCATCATTATAAATCAAATCCTCCGGATGACTATTGTGTAATTTATCAGACTTGTGGATTTTCTCAGAACGTGACTCATAAATCTGTCCATGAGCGGAGACAAGTTTTTGCCTTTTGTTACTTGTATCATACCCAGAACGTAATTGTAAACTTAACACAATTAAAGTAACAAAGAAAATAGATGGAATTCCTATCAAACATATAGTGCGTTGTGTGCTCATTCTTCTCATGACTCGGCCTCACTCCGCTTGCGACTTCAGGTTTCTATAACATTAACAATGCACTTCTAGTTATACAATGAATGCAACACAATCTTGGAAGTAGAAACAGTTAAATCACATCTGTATATCAACGCAATCATAAAATCCGCATCGTAGTTTATGGTTTGAGCAAAAAATCGGATGAATTAGGAAAGATATGAAAATGGACATCTCATTTCCACATCGCGAAAACATGTGACATATGGAAATGTTTGCAAGCACAACGGTATTTAGTAACACAAGGTTAAATAAAATAGACTGAATATAAAGTTTTATAATATAAATGCAATAAAGGCTGATGACAATACTCATTGATGGCAAAACATGTTGCAGACTAAAATGAATGCAATGTTTACAAAATTGTCGCTTATGTCATTAACAATATATGATTCACCGAATATCGCTTAGGTAAAAGAAAAATAACCGAGGCCCGTCCTGAGGGGTTCTTCAATAAACACTGCAGTGAAAAAGATAATTAATTGTAACTGATTTTAAGTGACCGATAATTGACTTCTTATTTATGAACTAAGTACGGGACAAAGCCACACTATTACTTTGGTTTAGCTGCCTTTTTGGGATGTTTTTAAAAAGATTAACAGGAAATTCATTCAAAGTCGTGAAAATCATGTTAAAAAACTAATTCTCTATATACTGATCGAGTACCATTCTCGTACCCCGGGATTATCAAGATTCTAGATCTACTATGTAATTTCACATTTGCATGATACTGTATTCAAGAGGGTGGCGAGTTATGTTTTGTCATTCTTGTAACCATGCAGGTAACCTGCATGGTTTTGTTGATTTGATAAGCACATCATGATAATGTACACCTTTTTGTCTTGGTAGGTGAGGTGTCAATAATATGCACAAGGTCAAGACTGTTTGTAAATTTGAATGACGCAGTGATGAATGAATTATTCTTTTCAATAATTCTCCCATTCGGACCCCCCCCCCAGAAAAGTTTGGACCCCCCAGAAAAAAATCCTGAATCCGCCCCTGTTTCATTTCAGAATTTTGACAATTTAGGCCTAATTGATTTTTTAGATCAGATACATGTAATCGCGACTGCATGTACAAAAAGTTTTAACTGATCAGACAATTAAAGAATGATTTCATTCTTAATCTTTCTAAAAATGTATAAAAGACTTAATTAAGAAACCAGTTGATTTAAGCAGAGACATTTTTTTTCATAGTGTATCTAATTCCCTGATTTAAGAATAATAATTATGCTAACGTACGTGTATTTTAGAGGGCTTAGCAGACGAAAAGATGACCTATACTTATAAGTGACTAAATGAATGTATAAAGTTAAAAAATTAAATTAATAAAGATAGTTCCGCTTACCAAAATAATATAAAAAGCTTGACCGACCAGTTGAATGAGAAAATTTAACTGACCAAATGAATTAAGGGTGAGAGTGCGCATGCGCGACCGGGAACACACGAAATTCTGCAGAGAAGGAAAAAGGAGAAATATACTAACTTTCAACTATTTCTTGGACTTTTAAAGCTTAAATTAATATCAAAGAGTGTTAATTACATCTTTTTAAATATATTTAAATCGCGTAATGTAGGTTTTTAGGTCGGTACGTCGGTTTCCAAATTATGTCTATAAATCAACGTACATCCAAATTATACCAACTAAATAACCACATCTTACAACAAGTTCAAAGTAACCCGTACCTAGGTCTCGAAATATCCAATGATCTCAAGTGGTCCCTTCATATTAACAACGTCACCAAAAAGGCAAACGCTACATTAGGATTGCTTCGAAGAAATCTACGAAATGTCCCTGAAAATTGCCGAAAACCCGCTTATATTGCACTAGTAAGATCAATTATGGAATACGGAGCCACCATTTGGAACCCCTACCTCAAAGGAGACCTTGATAAGCTAGAAAAAATACAAAACAGAGCCATCTGATTCATCAAAAAAGATTACAAGACAAGAACTCCAGGATCAAATCACAACACTGAGAAAAGAACTGGAATTAAACACACTTGAAGAAAGAAGAACAAGACTCCGACTGATTTTAATGTACAAGGTAGTTGAGGGGCTGGTGCCGGCACTGCCACCAACCTAATTCGTGAAAAAAGCAAAACCAAAAAAAACCATGTCAAAGCAAAAATATACACAGACTATCAAACAGAAAATATAGTGAATAAACACGCGTGCAACAACTCTAAAAGTCTAACAATCCCTAGTAGCAGAACACAACAATATAAACACTCATTCTTTGTGGACACCTGCATCCATTGGAACCATCTACCAGAAGAGGTCGTGCATGCATCATCAATAGAGAGCTTCAAATCAGCTCTCCTGAACGGATTAGGGACAAAACGGACCATGAGACGAAACGGACCATGCCAAAACGGACCAAAGTAGGGACGAAACGGACCATATTTGTGAGACAAAACGGACCATAGTCGGGACAAAACGGACCATTGTCGGGACAAAACGGACCATAAGAAAAAATATAATCATCGTTATTATTATAAATTATTATGTGCGTGATTAATAGCATCATATATATCTTTTATGTCTTAGTATAATTAAATTGTGTGTAAATAGTAATTAAAATAGCCTCAATAGTGATTAACAGTTTTCGTGTTGTTTGTGCGTTGTTTTTAAGCTATACTGTGTCCTCCTCGGGACAAAACGGACCATTGTCGGGACAAAACGGACCATAAGAAAAAATATAACAGTTATAATTATAAATCATTATGTGTGTGATTAATAACATCATATATAGTTTATGTCTTAGTGTAATTAAATTGTGTGTAAATAGTAATTAAAATAGGCGTAATTGTGATTGACAGTTTGTGTGTTGATTGTGCGGTTTTTTTTAGCTTTTCTGTGCCGTTTCTTTGAGCTAATTAGCTAATACATCAGAGTGATTTAACTTGTTCCAGATAGCTATTCTGTGTCCTCATCGGCGTTTCCTTGAGCTAAATAGATCAGAGCGATTTAATTTGAAGTTGCTCTTATATAGTCCAGCACAGGTTCCTTCCTATGTACTGCACGCCTCATATAACTCTGGGAAATGATTATATGATGACTTGTTCCAGATAAATTATAATTACTTATACGCACAGTTAAACAGATCATTCTCGTACCCAGAGGTTATCATGATTCTAGATAGTTTTTAAAATTCTTATAGCTGCTGGGAACAATAATGACTCGTGATAAGAATTAAAAAACAAAAACTGTTCAAATGATATACTTTATTATAAATTCATCATCAATAATATAACAAAACATACTTATACTGACACTTTTACATATGTAGCACATAATCAAAAATATACTTAGTCAATCATCTGCATTATACGGGGCTGAACTATGGTCGAATATATCAACGCTAACGATGCTACGTCTAGAAAGATTTAAATGTTTGATGTTATTTTAAAAAAACAATGAAATAAACCTACAAAAATATTTTTCCATTATAGTCAATAATTGTCATCAGTTTGGTGTTATTTAAGATAAGAAGTTTTCCATGAAAAAACAAACAAACAAAAAAAACCACAATTACTCAATAGTTATTAGTGTAGTTGTTTGCAAGGGTGAAATAAAGATATGTTGTGTTTTGTTATGAAAATTGTCAATATTTTTACTCTTTTCTACTTCAACTTTTATTTCATTAAATCAATATAATTTTGTTTAGTAATATAATATATATTTTTCTTATGGTCCGTTTTGTCTCGACAATGGTCCGTTTTGTCCCACAAATATGATCCGTTTCGTCCCTACTTTGGTCCGTTTTGGCATGGTCCGTTTCGTCTCATGGTCCGTTTTGTCCCGGTACCTCCTGAACCACCGCCAATTAAGTGGCGCACTCTCTCCCGTTGTATAAAAACCAAAATTGGGTTCTACAACGTAACAGATACAGACAGATCCTGTGGTGAAGAGTGCTCGAACTGACCAAATTTATGCTTTTCTTCTTCTTTAAAATCTGCAAAATAGTTATGTGGGGTCTTATATTTAGGACTACTGTTTTATAAGCGTAAATTAGATTGTCTCAATCACAGAAACTAAATCGATGATTGCAGTACTTTAAATAGAATGATAGTTGAAGTATCGTTCATTTATTAATGTGTGCTTCTTATGGGAAAGCCTACGATAAAAAACAAAAGTGCGTTATAAATATCGATAAATCTGTGCGTTGTACCGCACGTAAAAGACGGGCCTCTGAATTACCTCCCTTAGTGCATGAGCATTGTGGGTAATCCAATCGCCATCAATTCAGGAAAGGGTGTTGTTTTGAGACAGAAAAATCGATTTCTGTATTCAGTATGAAAAGACTGAAGACTGATCGTGTGAGATAAGAGTTATTTCATTTAAATAACATTTTCTTTCTGTGAATTTTCTGTGTTAGTCATTGTGTGTGCAATAAATAATAAACATGGCGAGTGTTCAAACAGTGCAAAAACAAAAAGTGCTGAAAGTAAAGGCAGTGTACCAGAAAAGGAAATTATTTAGAGCCAATGAGCCTTTATTAAGTGTCTTTATGTGGGGTATAAATCATACGGTAAGTTTATTGTGAGTATGACTCACTCCTAAATAGTTATATTTATATCATGAACTCATAAAATTTGCATTGATAACTGTGTTTTATCACTATCAGTATCACTTAATCAGATCAACACTTGAACGGTTAATTATGTGATTAGCATTGCTTATGTGTGTCAGTGTACCCTACCAGTGTCTATACTGTTAATGAACGAGTTTAATGGCACAGCAGATGAAAAACAAATTGTTAAAACAGTGGCTAATAAAGATTTCGAAGCCAGAATTAGCATAGCATTTATTAAGAGCAAGGTTTTACACTACTGCTTCACCAGGGATCCCAAAGGAATCTATACAGATATTCCTCTATAGCATTAGGGTTCCCTCTATTGAAAGAAAAAAACAATTACAGATTTGTAGTCTCCATTTCGGATAAATATTTACATGGCAATTTTTCAGGAATACTGAGACCTGACTGAATCCCCAGCTAAAATCACAGGGCCAGGGGTTCTTCCTCAGTTTTCAGGATCCTTGAAATCCATGGACACTGTTAGTGTCGAACCCTGAGAGCATGTAATGAAGGGTTTCAGGTCTTTATCTGTCAGATTGTTGGACCCTTTCAATTGAATTAGCTTGATATGGACATATATTCTGTGAATCTGACTAATTTACATTTGTTGTGTTATTAGTTTTAATGTTTCTGGTCTAATGTCTTGTACCACAGTTTTTGTTGTACTACGCCTGTAAATATGACTGTGTTTTTTGGTCCGTCATAAATATCTCAAAGTAGGGTTTATGTTTTGAACTTATGATGTAATGTTGTACAAGCTGAGTCACTGAGCATTTAATAGCAAATGATTCTGTCTAAGCTCTAAATCACTAATAATTTTTTCCTGCTGTATTGGAACCTTGGACCATGGCAGCTTTGCATGAAAAATGTTTTTCACATTATATATAGGTTATTTAGAAGATTAAATTTTCTGAAGTTTTAGAAAAAACCCTTTCAAAATTGCACTGGATCAACAACAATTTTGGTGCAATCTGTTTAGAGTCCACTCGTTAAATTTGAAGACTGATGTATGCCTTTTGTACCATTTAAGTGAACTCTAAGCTTAAAAAGCTAGTGATTTGATAGCGTCCAATCATGGAACAAGAGGTTCAAACTCTTCATGTCACCATATTATTTCAAGTTTAAAGCAGTCATGATAGTTCACAGTTTTCCTGGACTACAACTTCTTAGTTCTGACCTCAAAAATTTTACTTGGATAACCAAAATAGTACACAAACTTCGAAGTACAGCAAATGCAGTTATAAGGTCTATTTTAGACTACTTTAAATAAACACTAAAACCTAATTTCCAGAGTGAGACTATCCAATAATACAGATCTGTAATTCAATCATTATTTCTTTTCTATTAAATGCGTCTATTCAGCACTTAATTGAGTTGTGAAGCATTACTTAAAGATTAATTATGCCACATGCAGAATTAATGATTTAATCTTAAATATTGCATCCATGCTTGGTTTTATTGATGACATTTATCAAATAATCAATTTTGAAAATTGCATTGCCATTTGTTAGTCTGATTAGTTCATTATATAGAGTAAACATCCACATTGATTCTATTGAACGGATATACTGGTAGCTACAATGATAAGCAGATTTTGCTCTGATCACTGCTAGAGTATTGGATAAAGATTATTTGTACAGTTAAACTTGCAACGTTTATTTTAAGAGTGTATCTTTTTTTGTTTTGATGTAAAGAACAAAAGTAGAGAATAGTCTTAATTTTCAATGGACTCCCTGTCACTCCCAACTATCATTAGCTTAAATTTTCTCTAGCAATGACCCCTTTATTATATTAGGTAAAGGTAGAAATATGTCAAATATATCAACTAGCCTGATTATTAATTTCCTAAGCTTCTGCTCATGTGTCTGTATGGCATGCAGATGAATGTAATATTTATTCTGTGGTGTGCATGTTGATATTTTTGGATCATTTGATGTAGCAACTCATGGAGGAATCACTTGTTATAGATACAGGGTTCGTACAGACCTTGAAAAGGTCTACCTTAAAAAGTGCTTAAAAATGATTTTGAGTGCTTAAAACTGCTTATTTTCATTTGCAACCTTGAAAAGTGCTTGAAAAGAGCTTATTTTTGGTCCAATAGTGCTTGTATATTATTACTAATTTTAATTTTAGGCTGGAAAATGAAAGGAGATAGACTGTAAAGTTAGGGACGAAGAATATTACATTTAATCAGTCACATAAAATATAATGAATAATAGTCCTTGAATTTGGCACTTTTTTCCTTGAAAAGTGCTTGAATTTTGTCACTAAAATTCTGTACGAACCCTGAGATACTTGGAGAAATCTAATACAGCTTTATTAATAGAGAACATTACCATTGTATGATACATTTGACATCAGTGATGTATGTTATCTGTGTAAGTCATTAACCTGTTCAGTATATCAACTTTCTATCACGTTTACTCAATTCACTAACTAGGTTAATTTCAATTGCATATGTAAAAATGTATCTATAGAACAGAGTCTTACTGGTACCTCACAACACAATGTACTGGACTGAGTTCAAGTAAATTTAACAGTTGGCAATGTTAGCTTATGTCATAAGACTTAAACAATAGTTTCTGATTTCCTGACCCACCCTATTGTTTTCAGCGGACCATAATTATTTTAAATACATTCAAACTCAAAATCATTTTTGTTGAACAATAGAAAATAACATATAAAAAATTAAGTTGGAATCATAAAATTTGTTGGCTCATGACTTTTGATGTCCAACATGAGCTCTTGAACTGTTAATAAACTCAGAATTACAAAACTGGTTTAAAAGGGACCATCGTTTAATGTGCAACAGACTTGCTAATAAATTTTTCATGCAGTGCTCTCAGCACTTTGATTACTGTACTACCATTACAAGTTACTCATGTACTTGTATTTTCATTGATCTCTGGTGCTTTTTTTGGTCAATGTATAAGGTTGTGCATTTGTCATTCCCCCTGTTCTTCAATCAATGAAACATTATTTTACATGTGTTTCTACTATACAACCTCTATTACAACCAGTAGCAAGGCTCCTATAAATAGACCTAATCCCAATCTCCGTAAACAGATATCCTGTAGACCACTGTCGTACAGGATTTCTACTGTCTCCATGGAAGGTCACGTCGAGATGAATTTTGTGTCGACCAATCAATGTGTAGCTTTCATCTAGACGAAACACTATTAATAACATTTTGATTTCATGATTTCTATTTTTTTACCAATGTTTGCGAGCTAATTTAACGGCGGTATTAGTCACAGTCTGCGATTGGATGGCTCATTTCTAATTGCGTAACATAGACAATGTTACGTATCATAACAATTTCACCATTAATATTATGATGAGAAAAGGTCACTTGAACGTGACCCTCGTTTGAAAAAGGCAAGATCTAAATTAGCGAGTAAGCGAGCGGAAAATTTAGATCGAGTTTTAATCAGATTGACCTAATCCGGAACATTAATTTATGGGATTTTCCATCCGTACACAGGCAGTACAACAGTTTTGCACATTATTGCTGAAAAGCATATCATCATCATCATCATCCAGTTTGGTTTAAACAGGTTGTTGATTATTCCTTTGGCATTAAATTCTACAGTCCTACTGTTCTTTGTACACATACTTTCTTGTAATGGTGAAAGTTTGTACTGCAGGGGAAAACCCTAATAATTGAATTCTGGATGTAGTCTATTGTGGGTGGGGATTATTTTAGTTTAAAAATG
This sequence comes from Mactra quadrangularis, assembly GCA_025267735.1. Lineage (NCBI taxonomy): Eukaryota > Metazoa > Mollusca > Bivalvia > Venerida > Mactridae > Mactra > Mactra quadrangularis. The sequence continues at coordinate 24,494,747 of CM046306.1, read as the reverse complement.
TTAGAGATGGGTGAATTTAATGTTTTTAATGTTTTGTCTAGAGGTGGCAAGCATTGGTAGGTGATGGTTATTGGAGGTTTTACTGTATTAAATCTAATTCAAGAACTGTTGCAGATTTATAAAATTAGAATGGCTAAACAAATGATTAACTGTCGGCTACAAAATCTAATTTTGAGCTTTACGGATTTCATATCATTCTTGATGTTTAAAATGGTTTGTATTTTACTGAAACATCAGTCATATTGACAAATGACGTTGTGGCTTTCCTCATACTTCATAGCTATTAACTATAATGTATTGCCCTCCTCTAGCTTGGTTATTTGTGTCCATGACAGTTTGGTATTTAATTTTCTGTTAGCATCAGATCTATTATTAAAATAGACTCCTCTCATTGAAAGCTGTATTGTAATGTTGGTTAAGGTCTAACACTCCTCACATCTTTATTTCTAAGGCCACAACTAAGTTAGTTATCACACATTCTAATTTTGAGCAAACAAGTGAAAAACAACCTTTTCTCATTTTCCAAAATTAGGTGCACAGCTTATGTTTTTTTTCACAAGAAAATCCTGTGAAATATAATGCTGATACAAATATGTAATATGCATGGTGAAAATGTCAGTGGTGCATAAATTAACCAAGCTGATTTGAATATTAACTTAAGTACTTTTGTTGTCACGATTGGTAAAAATAGATACCCAAAGATATGTGTGGAGAATATCTAACAATTATTGAGTACATACATCAGCTGAGTTTATGTATGCACCACTCACAACTGAATAAAATCTAACAATATCAATGGAAGATTTCTTTTCTTGTATCAAGGGAAGATAATAAAGTCTTCATCAAACAAAATTGCAGTCATTGCCAAGTTTGAAATTTAGAACTAAATGGTGTGACTACTGATTTAATTAATGTTTGTTATACATGTACTAAATCTAAGTAGAAGGGTGACAGTTTTCAGGATTGGACTCCATAAGTAAAAATTTTTTAATTTTTTATTGGGTTTTAAGCCATGTCGACACAATTTAGGTCATTTTACGGCGTCCAGCACACCTAACCTAGCTTTCCGGGACCCATGTCTTTAACCAGTACTCGCCTACCCTTCCACAAGGCCGGAAACCTCTCCATATATCTTATAAATGGAGGAAAATTGACATTATTGTCAAATTTTCATGGAATGGCTGGGTTTTGAACCTGTTCCCCCATTGGGACACAAGATTCCAAATCCCAGCATGCTACCAACTGCGCCACCAACCTGGGTTGTAAGGATTTTATAAAAGGCTTCTAAAATTCAAGAATTCCAGGGATTGGAAAAGATGCACTGTGTGCCTGTGTTATTATTTGTGACTTAGTTCAGTTCCATGTACAGGGTTTTCCTGATGCAAAAATCCCGTGCTAAAGCTGCAATTTAATGTCCCTCAGGTTTTTTATTTTATGCATCTACATGTACGCTATTTTGTCATGATGTCTTGATGACCATCCAATTGTATGTTCTGAAAATCTACTTTCCAGAACCTAAGTGGACCCTCCATTTCAAAACAAATTTCTAGGAAAAACCTTGCATATAGTGATATACCTTAAATTTTCAAAAGTCTGTGAAATGAATTATTGATAACATTGTGCATTATGGATTGAATCCATGAATCTATTCACAGAATAGCCTCTGTTTTGAAGCAAGAGAGAAAATAATGTATCTTTCACTTCTGTCTCTCTGAGTTGGATCATTTTGACATCAAACCAAAGCCAGGGCTGCAATTCTGTATTGGCTGCTGTTATTTGTGTCTGAAAATACGGTTAATTAGTCTAGTTATTGTCAATGTAAACAAACCATTCAGATGGTGGCCTTCATTAAATTAGTATTAATATATTAAGTGTTAATTGAGATTGATTTTTTTTGGTTTCTGTTCTATGGTCTAACAGATTGTTGAATGATGAGTGTGTTGTATATGTCCGCTTTTGTTGTTATTTTACAGTCTGAGAATTTTATGCTCTTAATTTTTTTGTTTGGTTGAGTTTAAATCCATTGCAACACTTTGCATAGTTTATATGGTGGTGGTCAGTCAACCTACTCGTTACTCACTGTTCCTAGAAAGGCTAAAGCTACAGTCCCATAAAAATGAAAAAAAGCTGTGAGGGCACCATACAGGCGCCGTAGGATCAAGCTCCGCAAGGACCTGTACGAGCTCTAGCGTACCCGTACAAACTGTTACATTTTTACCAGCGTCTGTGGGATTAGCCGTGGTTACACATATCAGTTTCAAAGTCAAATCGTGAACAAAATCATGGCCTAGTATGGATTAAACTTGCATATCTTCCAGCCACGGCTCCGTACGGGTGCATTGTTTTGTGCCATGTGCATACTGTCACCTTAATACGCAAGACTTCCCACAGCCTACGGCTGTCTGCACGTACGGTTCCGCAACAAGCCATGATTTTATGGGACTGAGGCATAAATCTCTGGATTTAACTGTTTATCATATGCTAGGCGCATACTTCAGTTAGAACTGACAGCTGTCTTACATGATTAATAATCAATGGTAGAAGGGAGAATGGTGGTAGAAATTATTTTATGACCAAGCTCCATGAAAGTAAGCCCCTACTAGGAATCAAACATGTGAATTCTCGATTAGTAGACTTTCGGGTGCTATGGACTGAATGAGCTGGGCAATATATTATGCTTTTGAATTGTGGAAGTGAATTTGTTAAAAATAAGCTAAGCTGTTATTTTCTTTATAATATTTTGATTGCCTGAGTAATTTTTAATGGTAACTGACAACTTCTTGCAACAGCATGGGTTCTTAGAATTACTGAGTCCAACATTCAAAGTTGTCCTTTTGTCCTTGACTACCTATAAAAATGGGTTCGGGTGACAAGTTACTGCTAGTAGACATATAGTTCTGACAAGTTTCAGGTATAGCTCTTAGCTGGTTGTCCAAAAGGGCAACCTACTTATTTCCTTGAAAAGGAAATTTTACCTCATTGCTTATTAACAAGTACTTCCTGTAAGTTTATAAGTGTCCGCTATAGTCCATTCCATCAGATACATAAATATGATGGCTTTAGTAACTGTTGTAAGAACATGTTTTTCAATCAAGCAGGAACAAATTATGCATTTTGTGGTTAATACCATTTAATATTACAGAAAAACCTTTGATCTGCCACTAGCTTAGCTTTTCCTAATTGCTTATCATTAAGAGATGGCTGTTGTAGTTAGGGCTTTATAGTGGATTGCTTGTGTAAGTCTGTGACTTTTGAGTGAGCCGTTGTTTAGAGGTTGTTATTGATTGGTTTTGGGAGGTTTCCCTGTAACAACAGATGACTGATGTAGGAAGGGCCATTTTCATGTTGGATAGCTTATTTTAATCTGTGACTGCCAGTTGGCTGTTGTTTAGAAGTTGTCATTATTGGGTATGGACTGTCATGGGAGATTTAACTGTAGACTTAGAGTTTCAAGATTGTTGTTGAGAGGTTACTGTAACTTGAAGATGGGTTGATATGAGAGATTTCATTATGGAATTAGCGTTCACTGTTATAAATGTTTATTATTATTAAAAGAAGGTTTTTGATAGGACTTTTAAGACATGGAGTTTCAAGATGATTTTTGACAGTTGTTGTTATGGTGGCTTGTTATAAAAGGTTTCAAAGTACACTGAGCTTGTAATGGGAAGGTTTAACTGTAGACTTTAGGTTGGCTAGCTCAGTCAGTAGCACACAATTCTACTGATTGAGGCAAGGCTTTTTCAGCCTATCTCACGGGGCCGAATATGGGCCCCGTTCCCAATGCCAAATAACTTCCATTTTTCCAAATTTCAGGAAAAAAGTTCCCAATCTTGTTAAATAATTCCCTTTGGACAGAAACCACGAGATTTCATGTAAAAAAAATAAATACATGAGAATCTGCAATGAATGCCTCACTGAACTGTAAGAACAAACTCCATATGAGCACTGCAACACTTTCAGAAACACCAAAGCAAGGCATATAAAGGTTTAATGCGGAAAACTTATTGATGAAATTTCCCAATTCGGTTGATTTGTCGATGTTTTTTTCCCAAATAGGACTATTTACAGCGTTAAAAATTCCCAATTTGAGCAGGGGCCTTTTTCCCAAACCCCCTGAAAAAGCCCTGTGAGGGGTTGTGGATTTGCTTCCCTGACAGGACTCACTAATTTTTAATCATGTAGCTGTCAGTCACTGACAGAAGTATGCACCTAGTAACTGGTTAACAGCTAAATCCAGAGATTTAGCCTTTCCAAGAATGGTGAGTAGGTTGACTGACTGTTATGATATGACCTATGTTGCTACAGCATAAACCCAACCTAGAAAAGGAACCAGAAAAGTTATCATTATTGGATATTGACTGTCATTAGAGGTTCAACTGTAACTATTAAAGTGGCTGACTCTTAATTGAACCATGGTTAAATGACATCAACAACTACAACATCTGGCAGATGGTTTAATACATTAAACCTCATATATTAGTCAACACCGAGGTCAGCATTGAATCAATAAATACAACTTGTTTATCTATAATATATTAGAGTTATTATTGTATTCTTAATGACTGGCTTATAAAATAATCATCATCATTGATCCTACAAATACCTCAACTTGCTTGGGTACACAGTGAAACCTCTCTACCACTGCCTTTAATGGGAACCTCTACAATGGACCCTTCCATGACCTTACCTATTAGCATATTTAACAAAGGTTTACAGTTACTTATTGTCCCACAAACAAGGTGTTAACAAAAGAGCACATGCTTATATTTGTGGGTAAACGTATTGTTATTCAAATAAAAAGGTTGTACTCGGAAAGGTCCATTGGCTATATCAAGAATTCAAATATTTGGGGGTTTTCTCTGTGGTTCAAACAAACTGTAACAATGAAAGTATTTGTACAAAGTACTATAAAATTTAATATGTGTAATTTGTGCTTTTCAGCAATAATATGTAAAAAAATCCTTATTGTATCACCTGTGCTTGAATGGAAATCCCATAAATTTGAGTTTTCCAAAAACTGCATTGCCTGTGGTGAAGCCGCTTTTCTACATTTTTTCTATGCAGTGGTGGTCAGTTGTCCTAACTGTGTGTAAAGAAACCAAGATCTCATGACTTCGGTTTTAAACCATTACTAAGCACATTCTTTGTTAGTGGCTAAATACTGCCCTACTTGTTACAATTAAAACTAGCCGCGGCTGTGGCGTAGTGGTTAGCATGTCTGACTACGAATCCGGAGATCGCGGGTTCGAAACCCGGTCGCGGCAGGTCATACCCTATACATGAGTTGTCGGCCTCGTGGTAGGGTAAGTTAGTACTGGTGATAGATATGTGTCCAGGAAACCTATAGTAGGAAGAGCTGGCCGTCAAGTATATGACATATATATGTGTTGAATGCGACGTTAAAAAAAAATTTTAACTGATATAATTACCCGTTTAGGACCAAAATCCTAAAACTTTTTTTTGGTCCAGTCAGTATCAACAGTTACTTGCCTGACTATAATTATGGAATGGATTTTTGATTATTTGCTGCCTAGGTTTATACTGTTTTTCATGAACTCTACTGTCAATGCCATTCCTCACTTATTGTTTTTACATTTACTGTTAGTCGTTCTTTATTTAGCAAAACTGCACCATAAAACCATATCTACAAGAATAGAGTAATTATATCAATAACTCTCAGATGCCATATAAGGTGATAATATAGCATGCCTTTTTCTTCCTTTGTGATGAAGAGTTATTTATGGTAGACCTAAAGGTTTTGTTTAGTTCATGGCTATCCTTTAGGGGTCTTCTAATGTTTATAGAGTAGTTTGCCTTTTTAATGTTTTCTTTGTAATGTTTTGCTGCATTTTTTACGTTGAATCAGCTTGGCTTCCAGACTTGGATTGTGGATACAGCAGTGGGGACTGAGGATATGATGATTAGTACTTGCACCCTCTCTTTGTAAATTCTTTCAAAATATTAAAAAAATAGGGAATCTTAGAATAATTTTTGTCAATATTTTGCCAAGGAAGCGAATTTGTATTTATTGTTTATGCAAAGTTGAAAAAGTACTTGTGAAATCACCTTATTGTGCCAAGTGCGCATCTGTGTCCAGTCACTCCAGTTTCATCCCACACAGCTGTTTGAATAAGCCAGAGGTTTGGTCATAATCCAATATTATGTTGTAAAAGTTACTAGGTATTTTGAAAAGAAATAATTATCCATGGGATATTTTTATTGTTGGAAATCTCTTGAAATGTCACGATTCTGTTACAATCTCACAGTTGTATAAAATACACATTTCCCGTCATTTAGCTTTTTCATGGTGAATCAAGGAAACGCTGATATGACATTTATTTTCTTTTGTTTCTTTAGGAAAGTTCATGTTTTCTATCAGGATTTATTCAAGAAAGAATCAATCTTCGTAAACAGATATCCTGTAGAGTGTTGTCGTACAGGATCTCTACTTTCTCCGTGGAAGGTCACATCGAGACGAACTTTGTGTTGACCAATCAATGCGTAGCTTTCATCTAGACGAAAACACTAGTTATCACATTTTGATTCCGTAATTCCTATTTTTAGACCAAGGTTTGCATGCTAATTTAACAGTCGTGAGGGCACTGTACGGGGCCGTGCAATCAAGATTCGCAAGGACCTGTACGAACTCTTGTGTAACCATACGGACTGTTACGTTTTTTCAAGGGTCCATAAGAAAGAACCATGGTTACACATATCAGTTTCTAAGTCAAATCGTGAACAAAACCCTGGGGGAGTATGGATTAAACTTGCTTATTTTCCAGCTACAGCTCAGTACAGGTGTGTTGTTTTGTGCCATGTGGGTACCGTCAACTTAAAACGCAAGGCTTCCCACGGCCTACGGCTGTCTGCACATACGGGTCCGCAACAAGCCACGATTTTATGGGACTGAGGCATAACTTATTTTAGTAAGCATATTGTCGCCAACCACAGTACTTTCTTCTGTTACACTCCTTATGTACATAACACAGCATATTGGAGAAATATATCGTGGGATTATCAATGTTGATATAAGCAGGGTTCAACATTAATTTTTAAACCAGGTTGCCTGATGGACAACCAGCTGTATGGTTTGCTTGCTTTGAACCTTGTTCCATGTATAAGGCTTGAAGTAACTCGTTTTGAACCAAATGTTTACTAGCAGTTAAAAGTTGCCGGAACTTAAATATACCTGTAGGTCGTCAGAGGCAAAAGGGCAACCTTTAATGTCAAGCCCTGTAAAGAAGACTGGTTGATAATTTTGTATTTTACTGTATAGAATAATAAATCTGGTTAATGTTTGAGAAAATTAAAGGCGATGACTGCAAAAATTTTCTTTGCATCAAACCTCTCTGTAAAATTATAACAGTTTGAACATCTTTATCCTGTGGAAATATATATGCTCTCAGACTCACTCTGTGTGTAAGATTCTGGATTTAAGATAGAATACCACCCCACTTGCAGAAAAGATATCTGGATGCACCCCAGTTCTCAGTGTATAAATATTTGAGAGAATGTCTGGGTTTTAAATCAATCCTAATCTAATATAGAAATTGTGTTGTTTAAAATGTTGTTGGCAAAAACAAGATTATTACAAAGTTGATAAAACAAGTAAACCTTGTAAATTAAGTATTTATTTACATCAATATTACTGGTATATGAAGTTTGTTTTTATCTTAAATGATTAATATTGGTTAATAATACCATTTCTTGCCATCAACAATGAATTACACTGTGTGCTGTATGGTTATCTTAGGTACAATATCATTATTGTGAGTTTCATAAACATTAGTTACCATATTTATTATAATAAGTACTCTTGAACTATGGAATAAAGCAGTGTGACAGCTTTTAATTTGCAAAGCGCTTTTTATTAGGCCCCTGAGTTTATATTATTCACTTATAGCAGGGCCCTTTTATTAGGGGAAAATAACTACAAAAATGAAATAGAGGGAAAACTTTTCCTTTATTTTCAGTACTTTAGGTAATATCCAATAAAAATGTAATAGTTTTGGTGGAATATCTCTGTCATGGTATTTGAAATATGAATTGTTGAAGGAAAATATTACATTAAGATTTCTCAATGATACTAATGAAATTGGCTAAAATAAAATAAATTACAAAACTAGCTTATACTGCCCTACATGATTTAGAATCAGTGGGAGGAAGGAGAATGGCTGTAAAAAATATTTCATGACCAAGTTTCATGAAAGAATACCCCAAACAGGAACAGAATCTACGACCCTACCCCTCGATCAGTAGACTTGTGGGCTACCATCTAAGCTAGTTGGGAGACTTTATGTACGATATACAGGCATGTGTAATACACTCCTCAAATTAAAGTTTGATTGTTTTATAGGATATATACGGTACTGTAACTACTTCAAATTAAGGATGTACTTGGTAGACTAATTATTGTTCAATATTAGCAAATGTACTATAAGAATCTTTTTGTTGAAGTACACTTATTTGTGAATAATCATTGTTACATTGTTAGACACATATACACTAGGTAAACTGAGGTTTTCTGTTTAAACCACAAAATGCGTCATAATTTATGAGACACTTTGTGAGACTTTGTGTTGTTATTTATTAGTTTATTTTGTTGGTAAGTAAAAGTCTCACTTGTGGTTGCACCATCTATTAGTTTTAATTATAAATTGAATTACAAAAGTTTAAAAATATTTTGAAAAAAAATCTCCCTCTTTGGTTTTTGGCTAAGAATGGAAGGTAGGTATTTTGTTGCTGTTCCTTGTACATTTACAGGCTTCTTACTGACACCCTTATAAAAAATTCCAGATATGCAGTATACACTTTATGGTTTAAATAAAGCCATTGTCAGAAACAGTCCTGATAGATGCTTCTGCTTGTTTCTTTGTGATATTTTAGATGCACTGTATGGGTTCGATTCCACCAGGGAGGTAATACCCTTCCATGAAAATTTGACAAGTTTGTCAATTTCCTCCATTAATAAGGTATATGGAGAAGTTTCTGGCCCGGTGGGTGGCTAGGTGAGTACTGGTTATAGACAAGGATCTAGGAAAGCTAGGTTAGGTATGCTGGATGCTTTAAAATATTGTGTTGACATGGCCTTAAACCCAGTATAAACTTAGATGCTCAAATGAAACTTTGATAGTTTAAATATAAAAGGTTGTTGACCTGGACATATGTTACTTTCACTGACCGGGTCTGTCCCTGTATTATTGATAGAGATAATAAGCTGTTTATATGGATGATTGTTAACACAAATAACTGGCTAGCTCTACCATCATTATTTGGTATTGTTAGACATTATCTCTACCCCGCGGGGAAAACTGTCGGCCAAACTGTTTATATCTACAATGATACCGTTTGTGTATGTACATCAATTGTTCATCATCGGAAGTCGCTAAGGTCTTCCTAATATTTTTTATCAAACCATGAAAAAGGCTTGACATAAACGCTTGTCTGAGTGTCTGGGACAAGTAAAAAATATGTCTGGATCAATCATATCGGAAAGCTGGTTTTCTGACAGGACAAGGGATTTCAGATATTATTATCTGCATGTCTGAATCACATATGAATCAAATTTACATGGAAGTGTTTTGCATCGTTATGTTTTTGGTTATAGTAGAGCAGCAAAGTGTCATATTTTGAATTTCACAGGACCACAAAAAGTCACAAAACGAGTCATATACCAAACTGTTCGGGACAGTCTGAAGTTTATCAGACTGCCGGCATAAAATAAAAATTTTTGGTGCGGGCCCGGAAATCCAAGATGGCGTCCAAAATGGCCACCATTTCGGCTGGTAGTAGGCTTATAAGAAAAACCTTGTGTAGCATTTATATTATTTTAAAAGATGCCAAAGAAACATTGAAAAGCTTTTGTACATGAATAGTACCAAAAAAATAATGTAAGTTGGATTTCGCTCAAGGTCATTTTCAAGGTCAAATTCAAGGTCAAAGGTCAAATTTCCCGAAAATTTCACCAATTGACCTCATTACTTCTTTTATATTTTCAAAACAGCATGCTATAGAATGTGATTTACAACATAAATAGATTGTACCATGTATGCCTCTTACAAATTTATTCATTGTAGGCAAAAATATTTGGATGCCATGGAGATTTACAGGCAATTTTAAAATATCCAATATGGCCACTATTTTACTCTGTATCAGGCTTACTCTTATGTCGTAATTATCATTTTATGTTTATTATTGAAATAACTGCGAAAGAAACCTGGTACAGCTTTAGTAAATAAGTGTTTTTAATTTTTGATGGTTGGGTTTTATCCAAGTTCATTATCAAGGTCGAATTGAAGGTCAAGGTCAAAAAGCCCAAAAGTATCAAGTTTTCCTCAAAATTTTCAATATTTATTCAAAACTGCATGATATCATAAGGAATATGATTTACAACATTTTCTACAATGTATACCCTTTACAAATTTTTCATTTTATATCAAAATACTTGGTTGCCATGGAGATACAGGAACAATTCTAAAACATCAAATATGGCCGCTATATCACTCTGTATCAGCTTATTTTAAAGTCACGGCATTGTATGTATATTATTGAAATGACTGCAAAAGAAACCTAGTACAGCTTTAGAAAATGAGAGTTGTTATTTTTTATTGGTTGGGTTTCATTCAAGGTCATTTATCAAGGTCGTATTCAAGGTCAAGGTCAAGAGGACAAAAAATACCAAATTTTCCGCAGAATTTTTATATTCATTCAAAGCTGCATGATATCATATGAAATATGATTTACAACATTATTTTTTTCCACAATGTATATCCTTTACGATTTATTCATTTGGTATTAAAATACCTGGTTGCCATGGAGATACAGAAACAATTCTAAAATATCAAATATGGCCGCTATTTTACTCTGTATCAGCTTATTTTAAAGTCATAGCATTGTAGGTATATTATTGAAATAACTGAGTAAGAAACCTTATACAGCTTAAGTAAATGCAAAGTACATCATCAACTTAGTTAGTTTGGATTCATTCAAGTTCATTAAAAAGATCAAACTCAAGGTCAAATGTGAAAAATGACCCATTTCCCCAATTGCTTTTATAACTTTTTATCAGTTCAAAACTGATTTACATAGAATGTGATTCAAATTACAAATTGTTTCTACAGTACATACACTTTTCATTTTTCAATAATTTATCCAGATAATAATAATATCAGTATTTTATTCAAAGTTATAAGTAAGTTGTGATATCTAAATGATGGAGAAATCACAACTAAACACCGTATTATTTGGTATCATATTATGTATGTAGGTTTTTATTATGTACGTACATGTAGTTGCAAATATTAGTACATTTATACATATTAACATACTCAATTAGGGTGTTTATAGTTATTGCAAATGGTCAACATTTTAGTTTCTTATATCTGCTAGTTACTCAGGTTAAAATCAACATATTCAAAACATAATATTAAGTTTGGTTTATAAATATGTTGACAATGGCATTGTACATTTTTAATCATTTGCAATAGAAAAAAGTGAACATGTTTTTACAACAGTTCATTTCAATTTTTAACACTTGCCATGCTGTACATAGTTGTTGAAAGATAAACAAAAACAATTTACTTAACAACTGCAATTACATTCAAGATCACTAATTAACTCCGGAGGAACTGCAGGTTTGGTCATAAATATTGGAATAGCTAAAGATAAGTCATTATCTATAGTGTAACCCAGTGTTGTTAAAGTTGGTAAGGTGTATCTGGCAATCAATGCATTTTCAAAATGAGCAATTGAAATAGACATCTTTGTAAGAGAACAAGAAAACTCATTTGTTGAATCAGTCAACGAGGTTTTACATTTTTATTTTTATTCAACTCTTCGGCCCGTTAGACATTGAGATTAGTTTTTATAACGTTTACCAACAAACTGAGTACATGAAGAAATCTGACTGCAGGTAAATTCAGTTATATCTCCTAGCTGTAGATGTAGCTGCTCAGTAGATAATGTACGTGCAATGCTTGAAACAAGTATATTATACGGTCAAATTAGTTTGGACAGACTTTCTACCTGTGTGGAAGGGTATATATGATATCCTAATATCATAATAATGATGTAGTATCATCATCATCATCATCATATCCTGAGTTTATTTGTCATCTGCTGCGGGTGTCCCAGATACTGAGGTAGGCAGCAGGCGGCTTGAACGTCTAACACCAGCTCTCCATCCGTCCCTATTGTGTGGACTGGTATTGCCCATACCACATACACTTAAATCGGTCTTGATGCAATCAGACCAAGATTTTCTAGGTCTTCTACGCCCACGGGCCCTTGGAATATCCATGTTCATAATGGTGTTTGTACAATTGTTACGAGAAGCATCATCAAACCACCTCAGGCGTTTGGTACGAAGAGCTATGGCTATCTCTTGAATTCCTAATTTGGTGGACAGAGAATCTGTGGTGACATTATCATTAGGCTTAACACCGCAGATCCAACGGACCATGGCTCTATCATTACGTTGTAATCGATGTAGGTCTGAAGTGGACGGCCCCCAGGATTCACTGCCATGAAAGAGTGTAGACCGGACACAGGCATTGAAGACTTTTCCTCGAGTACAAAGAGATATATGTCTTGAAGTCATGATTGGTAGAAGCTTTCTGAATTTTCCCCTGGCTATACGACATCTGGTGATAATGGCGAGCTTGCAGCCTCCACCAGCGCAAAGCATATCACCCAGGTAACAGAAACTTGGTTCAACATCAAGGACTGTTCCATCGACATCCACTTGTGTACAAGGTCTACCATCTATAGGACGAGACAGCCCACAACATCTTGGGCACACATAAAGTGGGTTGGCATGAAGTGGACCTTTGATGGCACTACACTTCTTGTGTACCCATAGCCCGGACTGAGAACACTGGATAGCGTTACTCCCAACTCCACTTCGACACACCGCACAAGGGAAGTCTCCACTATCTTGTAGAAGATCAAGACCTGGCCTCGAGATCATGAATTTGGTTTTCTTCATGTTTACCCTCAGTCCTCTTTCCTCCAAACCACTCTTCCATGCCTTGAGCTTGTTGATGCACTCTTCAAATGAATCCGCAACCAGTGCCAGGTCATCAGCGTAGAGTAATTCCCATTGCACACCAGTACGATTAGCACGAGATAAAGCTTCTAGTACGAGGATAAAAAGAAGAGGACTGAGGACAGATCCCTGGTGAACACCAACTCTCACCTCAAACTCTTCACTGTACCTTCCATTAACCCTGACACGACTCCTGGCATCAGAGTACATACCCTGGACGACACGTACAGCCCACTCTTCTACACCAAGGTCTCTCAGTGCCCACCACAGAACTTTCCGGGGTACTCGGTCGAATGCCTTTTCTAGATCAACAAAGGCAAAATGCAATGGCTTATTTGCAGCCATGTGTTTTTCTTGAAGCTGACGAAGTATGAATATGGCGTCAGAAGTGCCACGACCAGGTACAAACCCAAACTGCATGGTGTTAATGTCAACCATACCACGTATATGAGAGTCTAGCACTCGTTCCAACAGCTTCATGGTCTGGTCAGTGAGCTTCAGGCCACAGTAGTTACCACGATCCAATGCATCACCTTTACCTTTGTAGAGATTCATTATGTAGATCTCCTCCCAGTCCTTGGGGACTGTTCCTTCGCGAAAAACAATCTCAGCTAAGTCTCTCAACAATACCACACCTTCTTCACCTGCAGCTTGCAACATTTCACAGGTGATACCAGATGGCCCAGCAGCTTTACCACATTTCATACTTTTGAGAGCATTGCGGATTGAATCTAATGTGACAGGAGGGGGAGGGCCTGCTATAGGAGGAGCTTCTGGGAGCTGATCACAGTGCCACTCAAATTCCACGTTCAGTAGTCTGGAATAATGTTCTACCCATGCCTTCATTTTGTCCTCATCACACAATGACAACTCGCCGTCATCGTTTCTTACGCACTTCTCACCCACAACATATTGGTTAGTCTTGTCCATTTGTTTGGCTAACTTGAAGATACTACTGTCATTCGGGGAGATGTTTGCAAATGTTTCTTTTTCAGCAGCTGACTTTGCTGACCAGACACCATGCTTGGCTAACCGCTTAGCCTCATTGTAGGCAAGTTTGGCCTTCTTTGCCTCTTCGATCTTGTTAGCTTTATTCAACGATTTATATACTTTGAAGCGCGCTCTTTTCAGTGAGATCGCATCTTTGACATTGTCATTCCACCACAAGGTTTCACGTTTCCATTGATGGCCTTTGGACAAACCAAAACTTTTCCCAGCTGCTTCAAGAAGTGGGGACTTAAGTCGAGCCCAAACATCCTCCACAGAAGTCATAGGATCAACACTACGCATTCCTCCATCGGGATTACCTTCACATCCTGGACTGAAGAGCGGAAGTTCTTGCGGAATAAGATGTAATCAATTTGAGTCCTATGAATGCCTGAGGAATAGGTTATGAAGTTATATATATGATATTATTAAAAAAAATAAAACTCCTAGTAATATCTTATGTCAATAGATATCTATTCCATCAATGTTTGTAGATTTCAAAAAGAACATAGGTGAAAAAAGCATGCATGAGTTCGCCAATAATATAGATGATACTAAACTTTCGAGCAAAGGTGTTTGTTTCAAGTGTTCATTATAAAAATCATTAAGTAGTGATATTTATAGATAGATATGACCTTGAATGTGACCTTTATTATGACCTTAAATGAATCCAAACTAACAAGGTTTATTCAGTACCTTGCATTTACTAAAAGTAAAGCTGTACCAAGTTTTTTGCAGTTATTTCAATGATATACAAACAATGCTAAAACAAATAATAAGAATATGCCTTATACAGAGTGAAATAGCAGCCATGTGTGATATTTTAGCATCGTTTGTACATCTCCATGGCAATTAGAATTTCACATAAAATGAATAATTTGTAAAGGCCATAAAGAATTTAAGTTGTAAATGCAATTCCATAGTATACAGTTTTAAATAAATATTGAAAATTAGGAGTGAAATGTACTATTTTCGGTACTCATGACCTTTTGACCTTGAATTCGACCTTGATAATGACCTAGAATGAAACCCAACCAACAATGGTAAATAAATAACTCCCATTTGTTAAAGTTGTACAAGGTTTCTTACTAAGTTATTTCAATAATATACATTCAATGCTATGACTTTAAAATAAGCCGATACAGAGTAAAATAGCGGCCATATTTGATATTTTAGAATTGTTTCTGTATCTCCATGGCAACCAAGTATTTTGATGTCAAATGAATAAATCTTAAAGGATATACATTGTAGAAAGAAATTATGTTGTAAATCATATTTCATATGATATCATGCAGTTTTGAATGAATATTAAAAATTCTGGGGAAAATTGTAATTTTTGGTCCTTTTGACCTTGACCTTCAATTCGACCTTGATAATGACCTTGGATGAAACCCTATCAATAATGAAAAAATAACAACTCTCATTTTCTAAAGCTGTACCAGGTTTCTTTTGCAGTTATTTCAATAATATATATAAATGTTATGACTTTAGAATAAGCCTGATACAGAGTAAAATAGCGGCCATATTGGATATTTTAAAATTGCCTGTAAATCTCCATGGCAACCAAATATTTTTGCATATAATGCATATATTTGTAAAGGGCATACATTGTACAAAATATTTATGTTGTAAATCACATTCAATAGCATTTCGTTTTGTAAATATAAAAGAAGAAATGAGGTCAATTGGTGAAATTTTCAGGAAATTTGACCTTTGACCTTGAATTCGACCTTGATAATGACCTTGAGTGAAATCCAACTTACATTATTTTTTTGGTATTTTCATGTACAAAAGCTTTTTAATGTTTCTTTGGCTTCTTCTAAAATGATAAAAATGCTACACAAGGTTTTTCTAATAAGCCTACTACCGGCTGAAATGGCGGCCATTTTGGACGCCATCTTGGATTTCTGGGCCCGCACCCAAAATTTTTAATTTATGCCGGCAGTCTGATAAACTTCAGACTGTCCCGAACAGTTTGGTGTATGACTCATTTTGTGACTTTTTGTGGTCCTGTAACTTCTTAACGGAGCCACTTTTTGACACTTTGCTGCTCTACTATTACTAGAGGACCTTAAAAGTTTTATGCTTTATTAACTTATCACCCATATCTTTGCACTGTGAGTGAAGTCACCACTTGAAATAATCTTCTTTCTAAAGCAGTCAATAAGTAAAGTCTCTTAAAATTTTCTGCCGGTAAAGAGAGGTTTCACTGTGTTTATCAGTCTGGCTTACTATCATTAATGTATTAGAAATTTGGTAATATATGTATGTACTTGCATTTTTTTAGTATGTAGACCACAATTGGAAGGGCCAGGGGCTCTGACCCCCCCCCCCCCCCTATCATCGATACAATTTTTCAAAATATTTGCCGAAATACTGAAATTTATAATTCAGAGGTCCCCATGGAAGATTAGATTTATCCATATGTGTTGCCTTGTTTTATAAAGTTATTTTTAGTATTATATGAGTAATTATTTTTGAAATTTTTTCTAACCTGTCTCTCGTTTATAAAACATCTTTTTTTTCACCTAAATCTATTTCTACCAGATTTTGTAGTCTATCAAGTCTATAAATCAAACGTTATGATATTATTTTCTTAAATTGAAGTTGTTTTCCAACTGTTTTCTCTAAGAATTTCATTAAAGAGATATTTAACATAAGCCAGGGTGAATTACCTTGCTGGTTTGTAAAATTTTCAAGAAGGCCAAACAATTTTGAAGATAGGTTTTTTGTCTTGAATTATTTTGATATTTGTGGTAATGTCATTGATAGCAGAAAGAAAAATCCAAGTTTAACTCGAAATTTGGAGAAAAACTGCATAATTTTGGAAAATTTATGATGGGGAAAGAGATTGTAAATAGCCCCTGATATTTATGAAAGACACCTTTATGATGTCACAGTGTGATGCAGGGTTCGACAGTTACTGTTTTCACCAGGGATTCAAAAGGAATCCCAAGTCAGTTATTCAGAGATTCCTACTTAAAGTTAGGGATTCCTCCAATAATAGACAACACATTTAGATACAGATTTGTGGAGCCGCAGCCGTGGCGTAGTGGTTAGCATGTCTGACTTCGAGTCCGGAGATCGAGGGTTCGAAACCAGGTTGCTGCAGGTCATACCCTATACATGAGTAGTCGGCCTAGTGGTAGGGTAAGCTAGGACTGGTGATAGATAAGTGTCCAGGAAACCTGTAGTAGGAAGAGCTGGCTGTCATGTATATGACCTATATATGTGTTTAATGCGACGTTAAAAAAACCAAACAGATTTGTGGTGAACAATTCATGAGAACTCAAATTCTTGTAAGAGCAGAGCATTATTTAAGGATCAAGAAGGAACCTCTAGCTAAGCATCACTGGGATTCCTCCCAAGTTTTTGGGATTCTCGGAAACCTGGGACCATGTTAGTGTCAAACCCTGGCCATGTCCCTGCCCTGAATAAAAGTTCAACTATTTAGGTCTTTTTAATCAGACTGAAAACTGAGTCACCTATTGAGATTATTTTATCATAAGTGACCTTAATTATCATTATGTTTATATATATTTTTCAGGTGAGTGAATTAAACCATGTGACTATACCACCAATGTTAATGCCTGATGATTTTAAAGCTTACACCAAGGTCAGGGTAGATAATCATCTATTTAACAAGTAAGTACATACCTATAATTTTAGACTTTCGCTGGCGAAAGGCTTAAGTTATACCAGAAAACCAAAACTATCAATGCTGAAAATGCCTGACCAGTTAAACCTGCGAAGTGATACATGTGTCTCTGATTTACTACGCAATTAATTTCTAGGTGATTAAAATAGTACAGTCAATCAACTGACGCATATTTGATTCAATGATCATTGACAGGTGTTTACATATATTGATACGCATGTGAAAGGGGCAGAATCAAATCTCATTAATACACTAAGCAGTAGTATTTGCCAGTAATACAGGGTAGAATAAACACTTTGCCCTCAGTTTTTGCCCTGCTCGATTTGTACTTGAATTTAATGTGTAAGTAGTAATCATTAGTATGGATTTGTTAGGTTTTGATGTACATGAAAGTCTTTCTGTATTTCAATACTTAGATTATGGTTGGGTTTAACACTGTAGTAACACATTGTATAGATCATATCAGGGTGGTGACAGTCAATCAACCTATTTACTGTTCCTGGAAAGGCTTAATCTCTGTTAGCTGTTATTACTAGGTGCATACTTCTGTCAGTGACTGACTACTGCTGTACATGATTAAAAATTAGTAGTAGAATTTCACATAAGGAATGCTGCCTTAAAATGTGACCATTTTTGTGTGCTGCCTCTCATCAGAAAATGTTGCAGGGACTTCTTGAGGGGGATGTGTCCCCACTCTGTTGCTGGGGTTTGAAGGGGGTGTAGTGATCTGAAATCAGACACTTGGCTATACCACTATAATGTTAGCATGTAGAAAAGGAACTAAATATGCCATATGCAATAATTATAACTCCTCTATCAGAAATAGACTAAGTATGTAAATTTAACCAAATATTTTACCCCATGTAAAATATTGATGATATTCTCACTGCAGTAAATATGCTAAAATAACCTGTAACCATTGTATAGGAGGAAATCAGAACTCGTAAACTCTCAACAAAAAAACATGAAAAGTCAGGAAATATCACATCGAAGCCAATTTCAAGCTTAGACACATTTATCAAGCCAGATAGAGAGAATATTCTCTCATAAAATGAACACCATTGGAACAAATTATCACCAGAATTACAACATGAATGAACAAATAAATGTCACCCATGTAATAAAAACATAAAACATCAAACATTGAATCAGGAAGATAAAATAACATAACAGCTTCTACAACAACAACCTGGGTTTTATAACACCACTATAATGTTAATCTATGTTATAATGCAAAACAGTCAAACCTCTTTTTCTTTTTATTCTCGGTTTAACGCCATGTCAACACATTCAAGGACAACCAGCACATCTAAACTAGCTTTCTAGGACCTTTGTGTATTACCAGCAGTCCCCTACCCTTAAGGCCAGCAACTTTTCCATAAACCTTACTAATGGAGGAAAATCAACTTAATTGTCAATTTTTCTTGGTTCAATCGCAGCCTGTGAATAACACCGACATCAAAATTAATTATCTCGCAAACCTTGGTTTAAAAAAATAATACAAACTCAAGATGCCATCAATCGTGTTTTGTCTAGATAAAAGCTACATATTGATTAGTTGACCCAAAGGTCATCTTGATGTGACCCTCAGAGAGACCATAAGAGATCCTATACGATAGCGGTCTATGGGATATCTGTTTACGGAGATTGCTGCGCTACAGACCCGGGTTAATCAAGAAATCACTTTAAGATGTAAATTTAGCATTATGATTATAATTATAATACCTTATATATTTACTTTCAGAGAGAACATGCCAAGCCATTTTAAAGTTAAAGAATACTGTCCTATTGTGTTCAGAAATTTACGTGAAAGATTTGGTATTGATGATCAAGATTATATGGTAAGTACTGTGATGATTGGTCGGGCTCGGTCGGTCAGACGGGCAGGCGTCCGGTGTCGTTAACAATTGCTTTAAAGTTTTCAATTTAGCGTATATTTCTGCCATTTATTTCAGATCTTAACTTAGCGAAACTTCATACAATGATAACATACTATGTGATGAACAGAATAAGAAAGTAACCGCAACTCTATCTGGCTTTATTATGGACTATTTCTCTTAGAATTTTTTGAGTTAAAGTTTTTAAATCCGGCTTTAATGTGGTTTCCACATTACATTTCATGTTTGAAAATTATCCTAGCAGTAGGTTGATGCATGATTGTTGTGATTTGTTGTTTTTCCTCCTTCTCTGGTGTTTATGGGTTTTGTTGTTAACATAATCACAATCTTGATTGCATTGTGTCCTACAGTGTTTTCTTTGATTAAATTGTTAATTGCCATTCTAAGATGATGTGCTTGGAACGATGAGAGAAAAAAACTTGGTGCATGGTTTAATTTAATCCAGACATTTTGTACCATTAATTACACCAGTACTGTTGTTTTCTCTTGTTATTCAAATTTCTCAGGTTTTCAGAATAGTTTTTTCCATTTTTGTTTCTTGCAGTGAATTTTTTCAGATTTGTAGTGTTGTGTTATTGCCACTTTTTCATTATCTCTCTGTCAGACATAGTGTGTGTACTGTATTCACTTTCACGAACTGTCCTTGTTTATAGTCATTGCTTTAACCTACAAAACTTGGGTCGATAGCGCAATTGGTAGCGCTCCGGGATTCGGAATCTTGTGTCCCGATGGGGGTACGGGTTCGAATCCCACCAGGGGAGGTTATACCCTTCCATGAAAGTTAGACAATAATGTCAATTTTCCTTCATTGATTAGATGATATGGAGAAGTTTCCGGCCTTGTGGAAGGGTAGGTGAGTACTGGTAATAGACAAAGGTCCTGGAAAGCTAGGCTAGGTGCGTTGGACGCCGTGAAATGACCTAAAATGTGTTGATACGGCGTTAAATCCAATAAATAATAAAACTTTAACCTACAAGCCATACACCTAGTACTTTTGAAAACTGATGAGGGCTGGTGAAAGTTTCTTTGTTTATTTATTATATATGGGCTAGTTGATAATTTTATCTAATTGTGATTACTGGGACCTGAGAAAGGGTTTTTTCTTATGTGAAGGCAGTCATCACATTACCTCACTAGCCCAAAGCTCTTTTTATGTGAAGACAGTCATCACATTAACTCACTAGCCCAAAGCTCTTTTAATGTGAAGGCAGTCATCACATTAACTCACTAGCCCAAAGCTCAAGTCTAGTGAAAATTGATTCAGGCTGCCGAAAATAAGATTTTTCATTTATTAAACTCAAACAGTCGGACTAGTTGTCCATTAGTATAAAACAGTATGAATCAGGCTAGTGCTCTTGAAAATATCACGTGATGACTGTGAAAGTGGCCTAAATCAGGAAAATGAGGACTTTCAGGAAATGTTTTTAACTTTCAGGAAATAATAAAAATTTGAACTTCCATTAATGTTTCTTCAGTAGATTCAACTACAACATAGCAATGTTGCTTTTTCATTGCCTGCATTCAAATGTTGCAGAATATTGAGTTAAGATATGGTTTCCATATATGTTTCACCATTTTACAATGGAAAATCAAGATATTGTTCTCCAAAATCAATGCATTATTTAGAGGACCTTATATTATAGCAGATTTATGTTGTTTATTTTATAGTATACACAATGGAATGTCTGTATTACATCATTAATATCTAGTAACATATTTAATTGTTCAAGTTGCAATACTCTGAGGTCTATTGAGGGATGAATAAATGATCATGAAATCTGGATATACTGAACAAAGTATAGCAAGCAATATCTAGAGTTTATAACATAATTAGTGGAGATCAATGGTTTGCTGTGATAGCTTGCTTGTTTTAGTGCAGAAGCATTGCTGCTTTTAGAACATTGTGTTTTTTACATAGTTTCTCATGTTTTGTTATAGACTGTAGCAAATCCTCATTTCAATACACTGAGGAGAATTGACCATTCCGTGTGCAACCTTCTTATTTGAATAACAATACATTTACCCACTAATATAAGCATGCGCTCTTTTGTTAACGCCTTGTTTGTGGGACAAAATGTAACTGTAAACCTTTGCTAAATATGCTTATAGGTAAGGTCATGGAAAGGTCCATTACATTAGACTGAGCATGCACAATTAAGGGCTGTATTACTACTGCAATTAAAAAAATGTAGTCCTCTTCATGCATTGACATGTAGATGATACAGTTTGTGCAATTTAAGTATATATCATCCGGTTTAGTCTTCTAATGATCTGTAAATGTAAGGGAAACTGATCTTGTTTCTTTTCTGTTTGTTGAATAATTCAGTGTATATTTATTCCATCTGAAGTAATGTCCAACAGTGCTATCAGCGCTTTGATTTATGTATTCTGGAACCTCTTTGCAGCACCATGTATTAGAACAATACTTAATTAATGAACTCGGGTCGATAGCGCAGTTGGTAGCGCGCCGGGATTTGGATACTCGTGCCCGAGGGGGTGCAGGTTCGAATCCATCCAGGGGAGGTTATACCCTTCCATGAAAATTTGACAATAATGTCAATTTTCCTCCATTGATTAGATAATATGGAGAAGTTTCCGGCCTTGTGGAAGGGTAGGTGAGTACTGGTTATAGACGATGGTCCAGGAAAGCTAGGTTAGGTGCGCTGGACACCGTGAATTAGCCTAAATTGTGTTGATACGACGTTAACTCCAATAGATAAATAAATACTTAATTATTGGTATAGAGATGACTGATATAATGAGAAGTCTGTAGTCTAGAGGTGACTGTTATACAG
Organism: Mactra quadrangularis; assembly: GCA_025267735.1. NCBI lineage: Eukaryota > Metazoa > Mollusca > Bivalvia > Venerida > Mactridae > Mactra > Mactra quadrangularis. The sequence continues at coordinate 24,472,364 of CM046306.1, read as the reverse complement.
TACCCACCAAAAGTTTGGAGACAAAAGAAATTTACTATAATTCTTAATTTTGATGATTATTTTTGTAGAATCATTATTTTTAATAGTTTTCTTATGGTTTGTGATAAAATGAAAACAAACTTTAATAATGCTGCACATTTATAAGAGTCAGCATCTGACATCATAAAGCCTGGAAAACCATGTTTATCGTAATTAGTTTCCATAACATAGCTTTAATACTATTTTTGTAGTCTCAGTTTTAAGTATAATTATAAACAAAAACTCCAATAATAAGCATAACTAAACTGCATCTCAAAACAGTTATCAAATTTTAGATAAAAGCTATTCAGTAGGCCTACAAAGTGAAAATGTCTCCAAACTTTTTGTGGGTACTGTTTAGAGATGACTGTTGTACAGTGCCATCTAAAATTACCTTTACACTTGTAAAAAGGCTCAAAAAGCTGTCACAGTGGTGGCTTTTATGAAGAGATGGCTGTTCTAGAGAGGGTCATTTGTATTGTTCAGTACATACATGTAAAGTGTTGAATGATATGTGGCTGTTGTAGAGAGATGGCTGCTATTAGAAATGACTGTTAGAGGAGTTTTCACTATATTAGGAATTTCATTCATTTAGATAGGAGCAACTGAGCTTTTATTAGGGTTGGTGAGAAGTTATATAAGGTTTTCAAACTACAATTAAAATCAATTCTATTGTTTGGTTGTTGTTTTTTTTGTGGTTATTTCTGGTCCATGAGCAATCACACTTTTGATCTTTTATCTGTGAATCTAAATAGGAAACTATAAACATTAATTTGTTTCTGTTGACTAATTAGGGAGAAAACTTCCTTTGTATGAGCTGGAAATTTATGTCTTTCTTGGTGATTGGTATATTAGTGGTATAACAGACACTGATTGTTGTGAAATTTCTGACACAGAATGAAATGTATGTTGCATTTTCTCCTATGCCTTTCCCATTGTTTTAGCTCAACTTTTCGAAGAAAAATGAAAACTTATGCTAACACTTGAGTTGTTGGCATTGCTAGTGAGGTGAAAGTTGTTTGAAGGTAATTTATCTATACTGTTTTCTCTAATAAAGTCTTACTATAAAAAAAGTAAAAACTATCAACTAGCCAACTTATTGGTATTATGAAATAAGTAATTTTCACTAGCCCGAATCAATTTTCACTTGCGCGAACTTCAGGCTAGTGGGTTAAGGACATGATTATTTCTAGGGCTGTGGATCGTCGAGTTAGTGGCGATCCGATCAGAACCACAATTCATGTGTAGCGATTCACGAATCGAACCACGAATCACTTGTTAATGGAAAAGTACTCGGATACTTGCAGCAGCCCTAATTATTTCCATGATCATGATCTAGCAGTTTTGACCCCTTTCATCTCTTCAGGCCATGCAGGGGAATAGGGCGAAAAGTTAAGCAAGGAAGAGTACAATTATAATGAAACCTTATTGTGGGCAGAAGTGTCTTGCCCTTTTTTGGTCTCCTTGTCCTTTTTCAGAGTTCTTGAATATTCACTAAAACTAATCAACTAATTCAGAAGAGCTTTGTCTATTCTAAAAGCTCTCATGTTTGATCAAACGACTAGCCTTTAGTTATAAACATAATACTCTTATTTTCGTTGAGTTGCCTTTGTATACATAGACCCAGCTGATAACATATAAGGATAATTTTGTCATTAGGTATTGGAGGAATTTGCTGGTAACCTAGCAATTATTCAGTTCTGGTACAAATTACTGTTTCTTGTCTATAACATGATATAACTATGATTACTTATGTTTATTGTGTGATTTTCTGATATTTTCTCTGATTTTCTTGTCTCCAAATTTCACCATTATGTTGTTTATGACCTACTCATGATAGTAGTGGCACCAGTCTGATGGTTGACATGGGGTGGGGTGTGTTTAAGGACCGGGTGGCTTAGCAACATGTATTTAAAATGTTGAATGTGAGTTAATGTTTGGGGTATGAAATAATTGGATTTCTGTTAGAATATTGATTCAATTTTGTTTATGAATGTGTGTTGTCCAATAAAGAATGAATTACTTAAAATCATTTTTGTGAAAGAATTCACAGACTGGTTCTCTGTTTACCCCCATAATGCATTGTAAACTTCTTTCACACAGAATGCTTCATAACTTTTTTACCCGACCAGAATGCTTTGTTAGATCCAAGAGTAAACTGTTGTCCCCCAGAATGCACTTTTTACTTTCTTCACCCATAGTGCATTGTAAACTTTTTCTCTCAAAATGTATTATATCAATGCTTCATTGAATTTTGTAGCCATTGGTCAGCTCATTGATTGACCAGACTTAATTCTGACTGCTAGATGGCAGATCTAGGTGATTTATAGTTAATTTCCATTATATAGGAGCATAGCTCTTGTAATTATTCACTGTTTTTACTATAATTGAAGTCATTTCTGATCTTATGATGAAAATTAGGTCAGTGCCTTAGAAATGCTGGCACTAATGGTTCTATTAAGGTCTTAGACCTATTGTCTTATAAAAATCACAGAAAATTCCTAATGTATTAACATTAATCATGGTTCTGAATTTGACCTTTGAGAGTCTTGTTACCCCATTCTGCTTTCATGCTTGTTGTCTTATTGTTTCTTTTTTTGCACAATACTGATAGTTAATATATAGCCACTTGTCTTGTGGGGCTCTGGTAAAACACTGGATTAAGAATCCTAGGGTTTGATTCAAACACACAAAACTTGATGTTTTATATTGGTTCTCCTGCAGTTGTTTTCTGAAGGAGTGATTGGCTACTTGTGGAAGGCTAATGAGGTACTGGTAAAGAAAATATTCCAGGAAATGTTACACTTAGCCAGTTTCCTTAAATAATTGATATAATGCTGATCAACTGTGTAATAATTAAAGCAGGGCACAACTTATTTGCTTGGTTAAAACTTTTCTATCTTTAAAATGCAGTTAGAATGTGATTGATGCTGGAGAAATTTGTCTGTCATGCTCAAAATAATTTTTTTCTGAATTGACACACAATACTCAAAGCTACTGTTACTGGGTAATTGAATTTCAACTGTTCTTCTTTTGAAATATCATATATCCTTTTACAAAGGCTTGAAAATAAGAAACTAAATAATCCAATTTATATAGATTTTTGTTCAAGTTCTTGTAGCCAACTTAACCAGCTGTCATATGATTCTCTCTATGGTGAAGATTAAGTGGGGGAAGCAAATTATATTATTTTTCCTATATAAAAAATTCCTTCCCTTACATGTCTCAGAATTAGCGCAAAACAGTCGTAACTCACTCTTTTTTAAATTGAGTTATGACCATTTTGTGCTAATCCTGCGAAATGTCATGTCTAAATTGTTGACTTGATTACGTGTGGATAGCTTGATACATTTGTCATTGTTTATAAAAAACCATGTCATTGATTTAATTACAAGTTCTCATTAGCGCTCCATTATTCTGTGATGTGGAATTGTTCTCGGATTTCTGTTTTGAGAAATGTTATTCCCTTGCATATCTAAGTGTTTGTTGTCTGCTGTGACTATGGGATTGAAGTCTTAATATATCAAAACCTTCCTTCCAGACTGATTAATACAATATTCTATGGCTTGTGCTTTTGAATCTAGAAATAACATTTAATCTATTAATTATTCTGATGTTTTCGGAGGTTTTCAGTTGTTTCTTGTGTTTTGGCTGATGTATAAGAAATTTTTAACGTCTGCTCTCTGCTCTGTTTCATGCTGATGAAGATAATGTGTATATGTATATTATGTATGTGGAGGGTTGTTGGGTCACTTGGTTTTCTTCATTGTTCAAAGTTGTAAATAGTTTCAAACCTAGTCATGGTTCTTTTTCTGTAGTTCAGTTGAATGACAGCACTTAGGGATGGAGAGGTCTCAGATACTCGCAGCAGCCCTAGTAAGGATGGTATAATTACATTGTGCCTTTCTTTGGCTTTTAATAAGCAGAGTTTAAAACACCTTGAAAGATTGATAAAAAGATACCAGTAGCCTAATGACCAGTAGCGGCCAAGTTGTTTTAACTTAAAATTGGTAGTCATTGGATAGCCAGCTTCACATCCAAAACCTACTTTGTTGTTTCCTATACTACAAAAATAAGACAATGTTAATGTAAATTGAGTGGTAGTTTTCCTGTGAGTTTTGTTTCACATATTTATTCAATTTAGAATGTATTCACAAAGCAGTGATTATTTTATATGTTTATTCTTTCAGAACTCATTGACAAAGCAGTGATTATTTTACATGTTTATTCTTTCAGAACTCATTGACAAAGCAACCACAGGGTACAGACTCTCCTGGACGGAGTGGAGCTAGAATGCTTATGTCTCAAGATAAAAGATATTTTATTAAAACTCTAGTCACTGAAGAAGTTGAACAAATGCACCATGTACTCAAACAATATCATCAGGTAAGTTATCATATATTAATTACCTGAGGTCCTGTCTGGGTTGAACATTTATGGTGGTTTGATTGCCTGTAAAGACCTAACTTTGGGTTTTTGCAACAAGTTTTCATGGCAAGTCATTCGATCAAGTAACAATGTATTACAATGTAGTAACTCTGAGAGATTCAAAGAACCATTTGTTTGGGCAAGCAAACACATGGTTTCGGCAAATATAATTTATAGTTGTGTATCCTTCTATGCCACGTCAAGCCCTGTCCTGGGCTAGATTCCCTCCTGCATCAGATTCAGATTAGACCCTGCCTCCAAAACTTTATTTTAAATTTCAAGGTCCTGGGTTTGATTTTCACTTGTCATAGCTTCCTATAGGCACACAAGGCATGTGCCTACACATTTTTTCTGAAAATTCGAAAAAATAAAGGTAAAATGTCAAAAATGCAATAAAAATCTAAGGCTGAGGAGGTTAGAGGGTAAGGGGTACGAGCAGATTTCCGGGACCACCTATGTTACCTGTGCCTACTCATTTATTTTGGGCAGGCTACGCCCCTGCTTGTTGCAGGTTAGACCATCCCAAGTGTATTGAAAACTTAATATTGATTTTCTCCAAGAAGTTGTTGGCCCCTTGTGTAAAGGGTAAGGGAGTACTTCAGCAGTTTTCATGCACTATCCTGATTTATTTTGTCTCTTGGTAATGGTTCAAAGTATCCAAACTAGCCCAATAATATTGAATAAGTAAGTTTTACCAGCCCTTAAATAATTGAAAAGTGGTCTGGCAAACTGGTGCGTATCAATTTTATAAGTTTTGGGTATTGGGTTTGTACATTAAGACAAAGACTTGGAAAGTGGCCATGTAAGTTAGTTAGATGAGGGACTGCTTGAGCTGTAATGGATGAGGTAATTTTGTACCAAATTGTTGAATACATTGTTATGGTTAATTAATGCGTTTCTATTTTGTATTTTGTGTATAAATTGACAGAAACACCATACGTAAGGTAATACATTGTACATTGTTATTCATTATTAAATAATGACATGTTTTGGTCCCTCTGGGAGAGATATCGTCCTCTGGCATTGTTTCTTACAATGGTTTAATACTGTTTATCTGTACATTAAAGACTATAAGATAATGATATAACTCTGTATTATAGACTGTTTGTCAGAAATATTGACCGTTGGTAATAACTGTAAAATATACAGTGAAAGCTTCTATGGCTGGTTGTAGGGTTATGTTCTGTTGTGTTCTTGCTGATATAACTTGAGGATCAGGTGCTCTGGTCTCTGTAAGGATATCGAGTACTTGCCTTGTTTTTCATACCGATGCTATTAGCTTTTTTGTTTTTTATGTGTTTGCCTGTTAAGGGAAAAATCATTTTGATTAGTCAGCATAAAACTAGTCTACTACTACATCTTTTATTTACATGTAGTTTGACTAGTTTTGCATCGACTTGTCAATTTGCCAAGGTGAATAAGATATGGCTGATGTTACAAGTTATTAAATTTACATGGGTGCAAGTTTTCAGACATATGCCTGAAGTTCAGGTTTTTCACAACAAATTAGACAAAGTTTTGCTATTAAATTATGAAGAAAAATGGTTTCAAATTACAGTTTTCAGGTTTTTCAAAATTTTTATCTTGCACCCATGAATTTACCATGCTGATGGCAAAATGGCATTCCTATAGAGCTAGATAGCATGAGCAATTTTGTGCAATCTCCGTTAACAGATGTTTTTAGACCACATTCATAGGATCTACTGACATTGTACAGGGGGTCATGTTTAGATGACCTTTTGGTCGACCAATCATTGCATTATTTTCACTTAGACTTAACACTATTAATAGCATCGTGAATTTGTAATTTCTATATTTAGACCAAGTTTTGCAAGCTCATTTGACATTGATGTTATTCACAGACTGTGATTGGGCGATTCTTTGCAAACTGCATCACATAGACAATGTAAAAAAGACACTGAGCACAATCATTGCATCATGAATATTATAAAATTATATTTTGACATTATAAATGTAAAGGTCAGCCAAACATGATCCTTATTGTAATGTTGCCAAATCCAAACTAATGGAGTGCATGAGGGGATTGTTTTAGATGGAGTTTTAACAAGATTGAAATTAGTGCAGTCTGGCTTTGCTCTATATAACGGTGGCTGTACAACTTGGCATAAACTTTTAAACATATATTCCGGTCCAAGTCTAAGACAAGACAAGTTCATAATCAAAATATGGGGGTTAAGAGTGCAGGAGGGTTTAACTGTATTACAAAGTGAATGAATTCTCAGAAGAATTATGGGCATTGAAAAAATAGAAAACTATATGTGTAATACCTGAGGGGCTAAAACTATAGTGTAATACCTGAGGGGCCGAGGTTGGTGTAAATTTAATAAGGGGCTAATAAATAATGAATTAGGTATTGTTATTTATTACTCTTACTTAATGTTTATGTAATAGTTATATGGTATGTTAATATGTCATTATAAAGGCTAAATAGTTACATGGCATGTTTATATGTCATTGTTATGAATATATTAAGGCCATATAATTTCATTATTTGTTTATGGGTCAATATTAAGTTAATGTATTGTCATGGAGTAAAGCTAAATGTGAATAATTCACTGTTATACATTGTTTTTTGGTTTTTTTTTGGCGAAAGGTAGAGAGTGGAAGTCTCATGTTTACTTTAGAATAGAATGGTATTGTCTTGGAAGTGTTTTTGAGGTTCTCTAGAAATGCTGTCATTGTCCAGTTGCTAGTATTCTGAAGTGACTGCCTTAAGTTTTCACAGCTCAAGCCTGATTTATTATGTTTTTATTGTTCAAATATATCATTCAGTCTGAGTTCCTAAGTTTGTGAAATCTGTAATTTTCTCTAGTTGGAATCATTTTTCACGGGCCCTTTGTTTCGGGCTATTTGCTTAAGGCGATGACTGATTCTAGACGTAGCATTCAGATGGCTCGGTTGGGCTCTGTTCAAGACAGATCATTCCTTCCCTTAAAACTTTGATGATAGTGTTTATTTTCCTACTTTCCTACTTCTTGAGGAAAGTTGTCTGCTTGTCTTAGGAGGTAAGCAAGGAAGTCCTTGTTGGTGAGGATTATTTTTTATAGTGCATTTTACATCATTTATAGACATTTGTCAGTTATTTATGTGAGCTGGTTCACATTATTTAAAAATTAAAGCATGGTATATGTATTATACTTTGTGTATAAAACATTCAAGCTTAATTACGTCATTCAGTAAAAGTTAAGTCAGGGTTGTGATGTCTTTAAATGACATTCATTGCCTTTTTATCCTATTGAGTGGGTAAGTCCATTATTTAAAGAACATAGATATGCAAGACATATTTTATCTCTTGTATGTGTATTAATCATCATGAAGGAGATTGCTTCAACAAATAAGTAGGAGCAGTAGTCCAGTGGTAGAATACCCACCTAGGGATCTAGAGGTCTTGGGTTCGAACCCCACTAGGGACAGTGCTAATTTCTTTGAGCAGGAAATTTAGCATTGTCGTACAGGATCTCTACTTTCTCAATGCAGGGTCACGTCGAGATGACCTTTATGTAGACTAATCAATGCATAGCTTTCATCTAGACCAAACACTATTAATAACGTTTTGATCAAGGTTTGCAAGCTAATTTAACAGCGGTATTATTCACAGTCTGCCATTGGATGGTTCAATTCAAATTGCGTGACTTAGACAATGTAATTCATAACAATTTCGTCTTTAATATTATGATGAGAAAAGGTCACCTGAACATGACCCTCGTTTGAAAAAGGCCAGATCTAAATTAGCGAGTAGGCGAGCGGAATATTTTAGATCGTGTTTTAATCAGATTGCTGCAAGGGTGGTATAATTCTGTTGCGCCCATATGTCCACTGCACTAAGTGAAGTAAAAAAAGTTCCTAAGGGATATTGATAGATAGATACCAGAAGCTCGATGACCAGGTATAATTAATATCTGTAAAGTCAACTAACCTTCATAAGTGTGAAACTTAGACTATAAAATATGATATCTTCATTTGCCTTAATTTATTTCTTAATTTTTTTATGCATAATTTACTTGAATTACCATTTTCCCTGAGTACAATGAGAAAATTACTACTTCATGACTGGTCCTCATGAAAAATAAATGAAAGATATTATCTATGTATGTTTAGTGTGGTTTTGTTTTTTTGCTGGGGGTAAAATGACAACTTTGCTAACATTAGATTTCCTTGATATACTGATCTTCAACAATACACAAAGAAAAAAAAATAAGCATTAGATTTTTATCTTCTGTACTTTTTTGTAGAAAAACATGAATTTTAATGTAGAAATCGTGAGAAATACTTCTTACTCTCTGTGATTTAAGATTCTCATTTTTAGGGGTCAACATTGAATGTTTTTTCTCATGGTGTAGTAATACCTTTATTTACGTCATAAGGTAATTGTTACGAAGAAGAATGAAACTTGAATCTCAGAACTATATGTTTTAGAAAATTGGAGAATGAACAAAAATTTTAGTCATATCCAAAACCTTGAATATATATATTATGTATCATGTTGCAAGGAATGATTTTTTTCGAGATTTTGAATCTTATTGTCTTTCTTACACCTGGGTTGTTGAATGATTAAGGTTTTTTTAAATGTAAGTCTGTTTAGCTTAAGTATTAGACATCATGAAAGATAAAATACAGTATTTCCATTTAAACAGCTGTATGTACTTGCTTTATTATATCTGTTCAATAAATAAAGGTACTGTGCCCTCTTGGGTGCATGAAATGGAGAGAAAAACTGATCATGCGCACCTCCCCCTCCCAACAATTTATTTATGGGGTTTTAGGGCTTGACATTAAAGGTTGTCCTATTGCCCCTGACAACCTATATTTGGGTTTGGGTAATTTGTTACAGCTGGTAAACATTTTGTTTCCGCAAGTAAAATACAAATGTATATAGCTGGTTGTCCAATCAGGCAACCTTCTTTAAAAATTAAAGTTGAACCCTGCCCAGCATATACTAGTAATTGGTTGATATTTATCTAACCGAGTAAAGATAGGGGACCAGTTTGTTCATTGATAATATAAGCTTATTCTATTATGTTTACAGCCTCATTTTTGAGTACTGACTGACAGTCTAATTTAATATCTCTTTTCTTTTGATGAAATTTTGCGCAACAAAAAAATGGACTCAATAAACAATTGGAATCTGGAAGTTAGCATCTACAATATGAACTTAAATCTATATACTGGGATGGGTCTATAATTTCTAGAGAAGGCCGGGTCCTTGAATTCTGGTAAATGCCACATAGAGAACTATATTTGAATGCAATTGCCAGGTTGAATCGTGAATCTACTAGATTTTTATTCTTTTATGTTGTGTTTTGCCAAGGATGTGCATTTGCGCTGTTTGTATATGATACAACTATATGGCTGTAGTGAAATCCTTTCAGTGGCCTGTAAGGAACACAACCGCATCTAGTTCTATCCCACTACAATATTGGAAAATTCAGAGGCATACTAATCATTTGACTCATTACCACACATAGGCGGATCCAGCGGGGGGGGGGGGGGTCAGGGGGTCCGGATCCCCCCCCCCTAGAATTGTACCTGTCAATTAGTGTATTTCTGGCCTGTAAGTCATTTTTAAGTAGCCTGAAGCAATTGTTTTCGGTGCTTAACATAGATTTAATGGTTATGTAGTTTTATTATCAATAGGTTGCATTTATTTCTCAAAAAATTATTTTTCAAAATGTGTATAATGTGGTTGTGGTTCAAGGTTCAGACCCCCCCCCCCTTAGAAAAGTTTGGACCCCCCTAGAAAAAAATCCTGGATCCGACCCTGCCACCTATCTTCCTTGTGGAGTCACAACCTCGTAACTTCAATACCAGAATGTGAAGTTACAAGGATTTGACTTGACAGCACTGATATGAATTTTAAAAAATAGCCAATGATTAAAAGAATTAACTAATTAATTTTGATTGATTTCAGTTTTTTATAATTGTGACAGTCTGTAACAGAAGATGATTTGTTGGAAGTCCTAGATACAAAATTTAAAGTTAACTGTTAAAATAATTGTGACTTAAGTCTCTTCAATAACAGTGCTAGACAATAGCATTGATCCATTTTATACTGTATATAAGCCTCTTGGGACATCTTGTGACTGAACAAACACATCTGATATGTTGATATTCTAGACTTTGTTGTTTTTTATGGTGTTTTTGTTGTAACCTGATGACTGGTGACTTGGAAATAAGATATGTTTTATATGTTCTTTAATCACCATAAAATTTTGTATTGTCAGCGGTTATTTAGAGAATTGTTGTTTGGATTGATTACACCATGGGTTATCACAGTCTAGCTTTACGAATTGGAAGATTTTTGAAATTTTAGAAAAGAAAAAATGAAAACAAACATCATTCTTTTTTATCTGTGAGGCACTAAATGATATTGGTAATTTTATTCAAATGTCACTGGCATATAGTATTACATTAATCCTGCTGATTTAAATGTGTGATATTTGTTTGATGATCCCTCATATGGATGTATATTTTTATTGGTAGAGAGTACAGAAGTATGGTAGTTAGTGTAATTATACAGGGATTATTGAACATATATTGAGTATTTAAATCAGTGAGGCTAATGTATATGCCACTGATAGGTGAATGAAAATATCCATATTTGACTGACTGGAATCTGGATGCAATGGCATACTTTGATATGTCAAGTGCTATTATTTAGAGGTTTAGGCAAAGGATGAGGTTCTACCAGCAATTGAAATGTCTTGTTTAGGCTTGTTTGAAGGTTGTCTATTGGAGTCAAAATATAACAACAATCAATAGTCTCATATAGGTTTTTGAAGTTGTGATTTCTGGGCTTGTGGAAACTAATTCTTTCATATAGTCAGCAGAGCTGGCGAAATCTTAAAATTGTTTACTTTGCCGTTCTTGGCAATTGGTAAAGTTACTTGTCTGTATGAACATTATAGAATAAAATTATTGAAAAATTCACTTGTCCGTATTTGCCTTGGGATAACACGGACAATACAAACGTTTGGTTTCGCCGGCCCTGGTCAGACTGGATAATAAGTTTGCTATGTACATAATCAAGTAGGCTCATGTTGGAGAAATTTTAATGCTATGGATGAAGACTGTGCCAGGCAAAAAGTACAAACATGTAGGTTGCATGTTGATGGTTGTATGTTGATATTTGTACAGTCATGCTTATTGATGATAAATGTCTGAGTTTTGTCTAAGAATTTTAGATAGTTATACATGTTAGATATTGACTCATGCCATTATATAGAAAACCTTCCTTAATGGTCACTAGATGACTTACTCATAGTCTAACCCTTTTAGTGGCTGCTACATAGTTAAAGTTCAAGTGCAGTTCAAAGTCTGCTTCCTTATTATGTTCAATGACATTACAATCTAAATATGATAGCCCCTGATCATTGAAATCACCTTCAGGCAGGTGATTCCTCACAGTATCCATTTTCACCTGGGTAGAGTTCGGAACAATTTAGGTTATTTTTATACTTTAAGGAAATAAGTAGTGCCCCAAGTGGGGATTGAACCATGGTCCTCTCGAACCCTTAACACGTGTCCTATCATTTGATTACTACTCCTACAGTATACAGTACCCACCAAAAGTTTGGAGACATATTCAATTTGTAGGCCATTTAGATAGCTTTTAGCAAAAATTTTATAACAGATTATTTTGAAATGCCTGTTAGTTTTGCTTTATTTTTTGTTTATCATTTTAATTATAACTGTGACTATAAAAATAGCATAAAAGCTGTGCTATAGAATGTAATTACAATAAACATAGTTTTAGAGGCTTTAGGATGTCATATGCTGAATCTTTATAGATATGATGCTTTCATGAAATTTGTTCTCATTTTATCACAAACCATACTTAAATAAATTAAAAATAATGATTCTACAAAAATAAATATAAAAATTCAAGAATTGTAGTAAATTTATTTTGTCTCCAAACTTTTGGTGGGTACTGTATATAGAGGTTCAACTGTCCAGTGTATCTATGTATGATTGAATGTATTCAGTTATAACATAGTCAACAAATGAAGCATATTTTATTCACATGCTACATTGCATGTATGTAGAGATTTTAATGTGCATGATTACATGTTTGATCATTGATCGAAAGTTTAGATTGCGAGAAACAAGGAATAGAAAGGAAATATCTTGTTTAAAAATTTTCCTTTTTCCTTACCAAGTTGAAAGCTGAATTGTGTTTGATGTTGGGAAATGTTTAAGTGGTTAGAATATTATCTTGGAGCTTTGCCATGAATCAATTTTCACAGTCATTCTCCCTCCTACCACTGATTTACATAAAGTTGGACAGTTGTCTGTCAATCAAGGAAATATGCTTCTAGTAACGGATGAACAGCTAAATTCAGAGGTTTAGCCTTTTTAAGAATAGTGACTGATTGACTGAATAGCCATGATATTGCTTAGTACAGAAATTGAAGTAGAAAGCATTTCATGACCAAACTCAATGAAAGTATGCCTTGCCTGGGAATCAAACCCAGGACCCTTTAATCACTTTAATCAGTTGTCTTGCTAACAACTGAGCTAGCCTGGCATTCTTATGGATAAATTATATGCTATAAAATGTGTCACCATTAGACAAATTCTTTGAAGAGTACCAATAATTGGTACGAAAACCAGATAGGACATCAACTAAACAAGTCTAACATGGACCCTACTACTCAGTCACTACAAAATTTATATTCTGAAAACATAATAGATGAAAACTGATGCATTTTCTTGGTTTTGCTTTTAGAAAATGCCATTTTCTTTTACTACTGTGGAAAGACTGTTAGACCTGAAATTAGGCAGTTTTCTATTATAGTTTTAGCTTGTTCAATTACATTTCTGTCAAAATGATCTAGATAACATGGATGGTTCTCTAACCCATTGAGAACTGACTGATGATATCATGCCAATTTTCATATATAGATTTTCAGACTTCATTATTTTCTTTCATGGGTTCCTGATGTGATCTTGCTTTAGTATACATTGGCAGTTCAAGATAGGGAGGGTTGGAGGGGTCAATACATTAGCAGATCAAGTTAGTGAGGGAGACTGGGGGGGCTGGGAGGGTCAGTCATACTGTTTCAAGGAAAATTTGGTGTATTCTTGTTATATTTTACATTGGCAGGTCAAAAAAGGAAGAGCATGGAGGATTCAGTCAGTTATACTGTTGCCAGGAAAATTTGGTACAGTGTTAAAAGTTCCACTCTTGTGTTCATAAAGTTTGATGTAGTGGAACTGCTTTAATTTTAGAACCATGTTTTGATTTTAGATTAAGCAATTCAGACTTAAAAAGTGCATGACTGCAATAATCAAGGTGGGTTTTCATGGCAGAACTCAACTGTCATTGTGTTGATTAACCTCCTTAGAGGAAGAGGCTGTCAGTTTCTTGCTAAAGGCAAGCTAGTACTGATGAAAGTAGTGTCCAGGAAAACTAGTTAGTGAGAAAATGGCTGCATCAACACATCCTCCTTAGATTTTTCAAATGCTGTCTTTGATTACTATAAATCTATTGAAACCACTATTAATGTTTTCAAGCACTCCCCCCTAACAAAAAGTTAAGCAAGTGGGGTAAAAAATTGGTGTATCCCTTCCTCCCCCAAAATTCTTTTCTATGTTTGTCCTAGTTGGAACATTTAGACACCCCTTTGATATAATTCTCGATCCACTCCAGCCATGTATATTTACTGTAGGGAAATTTTCCAATTTTAGTTTAGAAATTGGATTTACATAAGAGTTCGAAATAGATACTCAAGAACTTGTGCCAGAATTTGTAGATTTTGGCACTTTTTATGAAGTTTTTTTAATATTATACTATTTTTAAAATTATGGAATATTTTTGGCATGTAGATTGATTTAATTTCAATCATTGATATAATGAATGAATGAAACAGATTGTTCCCAGCATTCATTGTAGAGTCTTCTGAACTACTTATTTGTGGGAAAAATTGCATTTTAAGGATAATTAAAGTCATTTTATTTTCTATTATGTTGCGGATGACTGCATGAAAAATTGATTCAGGCTAGTAAGAAATACTATTTAATATGGTGAGGCTAGTTTATAATTATGTCCTTCACTGTATTACTTAAAAAAAGACTTGTGCTGAAGAAAGTATAGGTTGATTTCTGAGTTTATGCTAATAAAAAGCCAATGCTCCTATCATATTCGTTTCTCAGCTTGTTGAAAAGAACTTCCCTTTTCTTGAGTGTTCCCTTGTCTGGAGTTATTTCCCTTGTCTGGAGTTACTTCCACTGTCTTACTTTCCTTGTCTGGAGTTACTTCCCTTGTCAGGAGTTTCTTTCCTTGTCTGGAGTTATTTCCTTTGTCTGGAGTTACTTCCTTTGTCTGGAGTTTCTTTCCCTTGTCTGGAGTTATTTCCCTTGTCTGGAGTTACTTCCACTGTCTTACTTTCCTTGTCTGGAGTTACTTCCACTGTCTTACTTTCCTTGTCTGGAGTTACTTCCCTTGTCAGGAGTTTCTTTCCTTGTCTGGAGTTATTTCCTTTGTCTGGAGTTACTTCCTTTGTCTGGAGTTTCTTTCCCTTGTCTGGAGTTATTTCCCTTGTCTGGAGTTACTTCCACTGTCTTACTTTCCTTGTCTGGAGTTACTTCCACTGTCTTACTTTCCTTGTCTGGAGTTACTTCCCTTGTCAGGAGTTTCTTCCCTTGTCTGGAGTTAATTCCCTTGTCTGGAGATATTTCCCTTGTCTGGAGTAAGTTCCCTAGTCTGGAGTTACTTTAAATTGTCTGGAGATTTTTCTCTCATCTGGAGTTACTTGTCTGGAGTTTCTTTCCTTGTCTGGCGTTATTTCCCTTGTCTGGAGTTACTTTCATTGTCTGGTGTTACTTTCCTTGTCTGGCGTTATTTCCCTTGTCTGGAGTTACTTCCATTGTCTTACTTCCATTGTCTGGAGTTTCTTCCTTTGTCTGGAGTTACTTTCCTAGTCTGGTGTTACTTCCCTTTTCTGGAGTTACTTCCCTTGTCTGGAGTTACTTCCATTGTCTTACTTCCATTGTCTGGAGTTACTTCCTTTGTCTGGAGTTACTTTCCTTGTCTTACTTCCATTGTCTGGAGTTACTTCCTTTGTCTGGAGTTACTTTCCTTGTCTGGTGTTACTTCCCTTTTCTGGAGTTACTTCCCTTGTCTGGAGTTACTTCCATTGTCTTACTTCCATTGTCTGGAGTTACTTTCCTTGTCTTACTTCCATTGTCTGGAGTTACTTCCTTTGTCTGGAGTTACTTTCCTTGTCTGGTGTTACTTCCCTTTTCTGGAGTTACTTCCCTTGTCTGGAGTTACTTCCATTGTCTTACTTCCATTGTCTGGAGTTACTTCCTTTGTCTGGAGTTACTTTCCTTGTCTGGTGTTACTTCCTTTGTCTGGAGTTACTTCCTTTGTCTGGAGTTACTTTCCTTGTCTGGTGTTACTTCCCTTTTCTGGAGTTACTTCCCTTGTCTGGAGTTACTTCCATTGTCTTACTTCCATTGTCTGGAGTTACTTCCTTTGTCTGGAGTTACTTTCCTTGTCTGGTGTTACTTCCCTTTTCTGGTGTTACTTCCCTTGTCTGAAGTTACTTTCCTTGTCTGGTGTTACTTCCCTTTTCTGGAGTTACTTCCTTTGTCTGGAGTTACTTTCCTTGTCTGGTGTTACTTCCCTTTTCTGGAGTTACTTCCTTTGTCTGGAGTTACTTTCCTTGTCTGGTGTTACTTCCCTTTTCTGGAGTTACTTCCCTTGTCTGGAGTTACTTCCATTGTCTTACTTCCATTGTCTGGAGTTTCTTCCTTTGTCTGGAGTTACTTTCCTTGTCTTACTTCCATTGTCTGGAGTTACTTCCTTTGTCTGGAGTTACTTTCCTTGTCTGGTGTTACTTCCATTTTCTGGAGTTACTTCCATTGTCTTACTTCCATTGTCTGGAGTTTCTTCCTTTGTCTGGAGTTACTTTCCTAGTCTGGTGTTACTTCCCTTTTCTGGAGTTACTTCCCTTGTCTGGAGTTACTTCCATTGTCTTACTTCCATTGTCTGGAGTTACTTCCTTTGTCTGGAGTTACTTTCCTTGTCTTACTTCCATTGTCTGGAGTTACTTCCTTTGTCTGGAGTTACTTTCCTTGTCTGGTGTTACTTCCCTTTTCTGGAGTTACTTCCCTTGTCTGGAGTTACTTCCATTGTCTTACTTCCATTGTCTGGAGTTACTTTCCTTGTCTTACTTCCATTGTCTGGAGTTACTTCCTTTGTCTGGAGTTACTTTCCTTGTCTGGTGTTACTTCCCTTTTCTGGAGTTACTTCCCTTGTCTGGAGTTACTTCCATTGTCTTACTTCCATTGTCTGGAGTTACTTCCTTTGTCTGGAGTTACTTTCCTTGTCTGGTGTTACTTCCTTTGTCTGGAGTTACTTCCTTTGTCTGGAGTTACTTTCCTTGTCTGGTGTTACTTCCCTTTTCTGGAGTTACTTCCCTTGTCTGGAGTTACTTCCATTGTCTTACTTCCATTGTCTGGAGTTACTTCCTTTGTCTGGAGTTACTTTCCTTGTCTGGTGTTACTTCCCTTTTCTGGTGTTACTTCCCTTGTCTGGAGTTACTTTCCTTGTCTGGTGTTACTTCCCTTTTCTGGAGTTACTTCCTTTGTCTGGAGTTACTTTCCTTGTCTGGTGTTACTTCCCTTTTCTGGAGTTACTTCCTTTGTCTGGAGTTACTTTCCTTGTCTGGTGTTACTTCCCTTTTCTGGAGTTACTTCCCTTGTCTGGAGTTACTTCCATTGTCTTACTTCCATTGTCTGGAGTTTCTTCCTTTGTCTGGAGTTACTTTCCTTGTCTGGTGTTACTTCCCTTTTCTGGAGTTACTTCCCTTGTCTGGAGTTACTTCCATTGTCTTACTTCCATTGTCTGGAGTTTCTTCCTTTGTCTGGAGTTACTTTCCTTGTCTGGTGTTACTTCCTTTGTCTGGAGTTACTTCCTTTGTCTGGAGTTACTTTCCTTGTCTGGTGTTACTTCCCTTTTCTGGAGTTACTTCCCTTGTCTGGAGTTACTTCCATTGTCTTACTTCCATTGTCTGGAGTTACTTTCCTTGTCTTACTTCCATTGTCTGGAGTTACTTCCTTTGTCTGGAGTTACTTTCCTTGTCTGGTGTTACTTCCCTTTTCTGGAGTTACTTCCCTTGTCTGGAGTTACTTCCATTGTCTTACTTCCATTGTCTGGAGTTTCTTCCTTTGTCTGGAGTTACTTTCCTTGTCTGGCGTTACTTCCTTTGTCTGGAGTTACTTCCTTTGTCTGGAGTTACTTTCCTTGTCTGGTGTTACTTCCCTTTTCTGGAGTTACTTCCCTTGTCTGGAGTTACTTCCATTGTCTTACTTCCATTGTCTGGAGTTACTTCCTTTGTCTGGAGTTACTTTCCTTGTCTGGTGTTACTTCCCTTTTCTGGAGTTACTTCCCTTGTCTGGAGTTACTTCCATTGTCTTACTTCCATTGTCTGGAGTTTCTTCCTTTGTCTGGAGTTACTTTCCTTGTCTGGTGTTACTTCCCTTTTCTGGAGTTACTTCCCTTGTCTGGAGTTACTTCCATTGTCTTACTTCCATTGTCTGGAGTTTCTTCCTTTGTCTGGAGTTACTTTCCTTGTCTGGCGTTATTTCCCTTTTCTGGAGTTACTTCCCTTGTCTGGAGTTACTTTCCTTGTCTGGAGTTACTTCCCTTTTCTGGAGTTACTTCCCTTGTCTGGAGTTACTTCCATTGTCTTACTTCCATTGTCTGGAGTTTCTTCCTTTGTCTGGAGTTACTTTCCTTGTCTGGCGTTATTTCCCTTTGTCTGGAGTTTCTTCCATTATCTGGAGTTGGTTCCTTTGTCTGGAGTTACTTTCCTTGTCTGGTGTTACTTCCCTTTTCTGGAGTTTACTTCCCTTGTCTGGAGTTACTTCCATTGTCTTACTTCCATTGTCTGGAGTTACTTCCTTTGTCTGGAGTTACTGTCCTTTGTTGGAGTTACTTTCCTTGTCTGGAGTTATTCTCTTATAGGCAATCTCTTTGATTTCAATAGTATATTTATTTCATTAAGGAAATAGATACATTATTATGTAATTAGAAGAATGAAATAAAAACTTCCTTTTAATAATGTAACCTATTTCCTCATGCCCTATTGTTATATCATTGTATTGTTAGAGTAGCTCTTTAATTGTTAGGCCATGTTTGAAATAACATTTATCCTCAACAAACTTTGTTTCAAAAGCTGGTCCCTTGTGACCCCTTTATAAGAAAACTCCCTTGCTTGAAAATTTTTTTTGAAGTTTGTTAACTTCCCTTTTTTTATTTCTCTAAATAACTGTAATATACGGGTATATAGTGCAACACACTTTCTAAAAAAATTCAAGCTGCTCAGGTTTGCTTTCTTGGTAGCACACAAATCTGTTGATTGAGGGGTTGTAGGTTTGATTTCTGAGTGGGGCATACTTTCATGGAGTTTGGTCATGAAAATTTTTTCTATTGTCATTCTTCCTCCTACTACTGATAATAAATTATTTTGGGCAATTGTCAGTCACTGATGGAAGTAAGTGCCTAGTAACTGTTAAACAACTAAATCCAGAGATTTACAGAGAATTAGCATGTCCAGGAACGAGGAGTAGGTTGACTCAATGCGATAGTATAAACTATTCAATGTGTTGCCATGGCATTAAACCCAATCTCAAAGAATCCTTGAAGTTCTACTACATAAGAATGAGGCTCTGAAACCACAGGAGACAGTAAATAGTAAACTAAGAATATTGTATTGAGGCCTAATTGTTGATATTTAATCATGACTATTTCACATTAATGACTCATTTTATTGTTTGAGATGAGATTTAGATCTTCTGTCATCATATTGTGAGATGATGTTATTGTTTAACTATCTAGTCATCATATATTTATATGATACATTCTTTATTTATTTATTTATTGGAGTTAACGCCGTGTCAACACAATTTAGATCATTTTACGGCATCCAGCTCATCTAACCTAGCTTTCCTGGATGCTTGTCTATAACCAGTACTCACCTACCCTTCCACAAGGCAGGAAACCTCCATATTATCTAATCAATGGAGGAAAATTGACATTATTGTCAAATTTTCATGAAAGGGTATAACCTCCCCAGGTGGGATTCAAACCCGCACCCCCTCGGGCACGAGATTCCAAATCCCGGCACGCTACCAACTGCGCTATCGACCCGGGTTAACAGGTCATTCATTAACATTGCAACTACTATGGGCTGTTCCATTAAAGCAAGTGTCATTGGGGGCAGCGTTTATTTTCATTTTAAGGGGAAACATGGCATGACCATCAAGGAAAAATAGGAACAAAAATAAAATTATGGAATAACTTTTTCCTTCGTTTTCAATACTTTAGATAATAGCTCTATTTCACCCCCAAAATGGTCTGAAAAAAAAAACACTGGCGGGTAAAACATTATGCTTATTTAAGACTATTTGTTGTTTATCACCATCAGTCATTTGATCATTTAGTCTTTGTATACTGTTTTTTGACGGTTATTGTCACTATCTTAATCAACTTTATCTATTTTTAATCTGTACAATCTAAGGTTAATGAATTCAGTAAAGGTGACTTTCAAGGTCATGTAAAATTTATTTGCTTGTGTGTCACATACTTTACTTGTATAATATACTGTTATAATTCGGGCTGAGCCCTACATCGATATATCTTGAAATTGTATCACAAGTGTAATATTTTATTGGAACTCTAAAAACAATAAAAAAAGCATCCTAACTCTAGTTTAGAGAAAATATGATACATAAATAAGCATGACCTTATACACGACCTGTAGACTTGTATTTAAATGAACGTAGCATTAGAATTAAAATGACCTTGGTTGTTGTTTAAAATACAAAATAAAAAAATGTGGTTAAGCACCTTTTGTGATGTAATGAAAAAAAATTACTCATTTTATTGTAACCATAAATTTAGTCTTAAGGCAAGGGTGAGTTCACAATTCAGAATTCATTCTTGGGTAGGGTTGTCCTTTATTCTGTAAAACAAATGTCATTTCGCTCAAGTCTATTATGCGAAGCATAAAAACAGAGGTTATCAGATTTAATTAATTAAGTTAAAATACAGTAAGTAAGTTAGTAAATGAAGAGTAATTGGATTAAGTCATGTTGTATTAATCCAATGCTGGGATCTTTTCCATGTATTCCTGGGGCCGATTACTGGCACTTCCCATTTTTTTTAGTAATATTAATTAAAACTAGAATGTCTTATTCACAATCAAAATGAATAACTGACATTAGAGATAATCGATTATTAATTTTCATTATCGATTGTCTCCCACTTTTGATGAAACGATTGAATATCGATTATAATCGATCATCGTTTAATCCCTAGTAATACATGCGTTATTCATGTGACACTAACCCCATATCCCCATTATTGATGAATATATGTATCAAACTTCATTATTTTACCATTAATATACTAGTGAAACCTCTAGACCACAGCCAGTTGTAGAATTTTCCATATTTTGCTAGCCTGGCTGTTATATAGACTTGATTGATAAGGGGGTACAGGTTCGAATCCCACCCAGGGAGGTTATACCCTCTATGAAAATTAGACTATAATGTCAATTTTCCTCCATTGATTAGATAATATGGAGAAGTTTCCTGCCTTGTGGAAGGGTAGGTGAGTACTGGTTATAGACAAGGGTCCAGGTAAGCTAGGTTAGGTGCGCTGGACGCCGTAAAATGACCTAAAATGTGTTGAAACAGCCTTAAATCCAATGAAAAGAAAAGAAAAAAAAGACTTGACTTTCTTCAGAATAAAATATGAGGATTTAATTTATGGTGATGGCTATGAAAGGTTGCTGTTATAAGAAGGTGGTCATAAAATAAAAGGTTTTACTGAATGAATGTGTGATCAATCACAGTATGTAATGATGTTATTATTCAACCATAAATAACTTGTTAATGAAGCTTGAATCCTTTTAGTAATTTACTTTTTATGACTCACTGATTGATTTTTTGCTCTGATGTATGAGATATAACATTTATTTTCAATTTAAACATCTTAAGAAAATTTCTTGTTGATTTGTTGCTATGGCAATGACTTTGTGTGGTTTTTTTTAATTTTGAAATTGCTTGTTAGTTATATCAATGAAGCATGATGGTGTATATTAAATCACAGGCTTATGTATGTTATGGAACGCTAAAGGCTTCTTATTTATTAATTTTATTTTTATTGGATTTAACGCTGTTTCAACACAATTTTAGGACATTTTACGGCATTCAGCACACCTAACCTAGCTTACCTGGACCCTTGTCTATAACCAGTACTCACCTACCCTTCCACAAGGCCGGAAACTTCTCCATTTTATCTAATCAATGGAGGAAAATTTACATTATTGTCAAATTTTCATGGAAGGGTATAACCTCCTCGAACCCGTACCCCCTTTGGGACACGAGATTCCGAATCCCGGCGCGCTACCAACTGCGCTATCAACCCAGGTTAAAAGCTTCTTTTATAATGATATAGTTATTAATACATTAAAAAGGTGTATGGAAAATCATATCTGGAAGAGCAACAGTCAAGAATCACAGATCTTCCCCACAACCAAAACAAGCAATGAGGGAGGTGTTTCAGATTTTTAAGCTTTTGTTGTATAAACTGGGACACCACAGACAAATAAGGAAGAATAGATTGTATATCACAAAGATATCACACATTAATAAAGATCTTTGGCAAATTGACGTTGAGGCAGTTTTTACATGGGCTTTGTAGCACATTAGACCCTGCAAGTGCATTTAAAAGGCAATCAAAATTAGGGCCTTCATCGGAAATCGCGATATCGATGTATCACCGATTCTTGACAGACGATCCGATATCGATTGGCAATTAAGAATATCGATACAATCTAGTATTTTATAAAGCTATAAACTAAATGAAGATGACCTTTCATTAACATTACTGTGTTGTATTTATCTTTTTTCACCTGAATAGATAAAACAGGCTGTCTCGGACACAGTTTGTTTTATGTCTGAAACGCCTTTAAACATCATGCATAACATCATGCGGGCATTACATAGTATATATGTACTGGAGTTCTAGCAGCTTCTAGTTACACTCCTGACTCGATTTATCGATATATCACCGATACTTGCCTTTCGATATATCGATATAAAATTTTCTATCAATGACAGCCCTAATTAAAATTGTCCGCTTTATGTGTTAACATGCAGACAATGCAGTTTGTGCAATTGAAGTATTGCAAATCAGTAATTTTATGAAATTTCCATTGCATTATTTCCTTGTGTTGTATACTACCATGTTTCCATAACTAGGGCTCTATACCAGTATACGATATGTATTGAATGCCGGTGTTGTAGGTTCAATAGATATCATAGATATATATCGGATCGATATATTGAACAAAATGACGGTCATACAAAAAAAATCATGGCCTGCAAATCAGTTGATATTTTGTATCGCCAAATCAACTTTCTACTGCTTCCGATTTGGTTTGGACTACTCTGTGGACGCTTTACATAGATTACGTCATGTTAGGTTCTTTCAATCTAATGGAATAACTATTGTGCTTAGAATGTAGTTTACATGTACTTTGGTTTTCAATTGTCACTCGGATTATTTTGTTCGGGCAGATCGGCAATGTAAAGAGAACTTGATTGTACATAAGCGATATGTCATGTGAATAGCTGAAGTTCTGAAGAGTCTGTTTTCCTTTTGCAGATCTTTGTTTAGTGTCATGCAAATATGAATGACTGGAAATAAATCTAACTGAACGAAACATCAACAAAATTTGGTTTTCAGGCCACTTTAGTAGCTTCTGAACTGGCATTTTCAAACTTAGGAGATATTCTGTCTGCAGAAAGCTCATGCCTAGACCTAGACTGACTGGATGCTACGATATTTCTTTTAAAAATGCTAACTCCAAAGACTTTACATTTGAGATATTAATAAGACAGTGCATTAGTAGTATGGTGCTACTACAATTAAAATAAATAAAACAGCACTGTTTTGCTGTTTTATAGATGTTTTATTTATTATTAAAATATCATATGATATATAGAATATCGATCATTTTGTATCGATATGAATATTGTATCAATCGTTCTGACCGATATAGAGCCCTATCCATAACCCTGTGTCAAACAGTGCTATCAGTGCTTTGATTACCTATAGTAGTATTACATATAACTAGACTTGAGTCGGGTAATACATTTTGGTATAGCCACCTGTATATTACATACAATTACCTTGCAATAAATGAAATAATTTTTGAGTTCATTGCCCTGAAAAAAACGGTAAAAAATCTAGTTTAGAAGTAATTGCTAGGTATTGATTTCAGAGTTATACTGTGTAGTTTAGATAATATGTGATATGTAGACAGCTGATCTGTAATATTGGTATTAGTTGAAGAGAGTGTATTTATTTAAGTGTACAATTAGAGCATATCAATGATAAATACATTGCAACCCAGAGAAATCTAAACCCTGAGAAATCTGGAGCCTGTTGTGTCAGGATATCACTATCTAGCTCTTCATAGCAATTTGTCTATTTTTTGGCTGGATTTAAGGCCGTAGCAACTGGTCATATTTCAGCTTACTCACGTTCCTGGGAAAGTTAAATCTCTGGGTTATAGCTGTTAACAAGTTACTAGGCACATACTTCTGTTTATGACTTACAACTGCCTTACGCCCCACATGATTTAGAATAAGTGGTAGGAGGGAGATTGGTCATAGAAATAACTTCTTGATCTGCATGGGAATCAAACCTGCAATCCCTCCATCAGTAGACTTGTGGGTTTCTAACTGCCCTAGCTGGGCAGATAGCAATTTCCTACATGGTTGCTACAATGAAGCACTCTGGTGTGGAGATGTGTTTTGTGTAATTTCTACATTCAAGCTAGGTAGTAGAGATTAGGGCCTGTTCTGTGTTTTGTGTAAGTTCTACATTCAAGCTAGGTAGTAGAGATTAGGACCTGTTCTGGGTCAGAGATTCCTGCTCTATGGTTAAAAAAATTGTTGGAAATGATGCATACAGAACCATGTTACTTTAGCTAATAATTGATATATTTTGTATATTTTCAGTACATTGTTGAATGTCATGCACAGACTTTATTACCACATTATCTTGGTATGTACAGAATCACCGTGAATGATGTGGAGACCTACCTTGTTGTCATGAGAAATGTGTTCAGTCCTAGACTGCCTATACATAAAAAATATGATCTAAAGGTTTGTTCAACATTTTGTTTGTTTGTTTATATTGCCATGGTAACTAGAGCACCCTCCAGCCTTCCCTCCCCTGGCAATTTGGTAGAATTGGTTGTCACCATGGTCATATGTCTGGCTGAATGTCTTCCATCTCTTTCTTGGTCTTTGCCTTAAATTTTTGCTAGCACTATAGTGCTCCAGCTAGCCCTTGACGGTTGAGTGCCGTGGCCTTTAAAAAACCAACATCCTGTCCTTTTTCAAAGTGTCCTGCCTATTTTTGACTCACTAAGATTGAAAATATTCAATTTTAGCCCATTATTTTATTAATCCCAAATGTCATATCTGACTAGATAGCATGCTGATTATTAGGGCTGTCACGATATTCCTGTATACTGGTATCAGGGTTCTCACTAGGATTTCACAAGTAGGAGTCCAGGACTCCCTTCTGAGAAAAGTTGGAGTCCCAAAGCCAAAAGTTGGAGTCTCACTGCCAAAAGTTGGAGTCCCACATTTTTGCCCTTGATATATTATAAATTTTAATGTTACGCAATTATAGTATCTGCCATAATTGGCAAAAGACCCATGTGTAAATGCACTATGGCAATGCTTCTGTTTTTTGTTTTATATGTTGTCCAACTGACTGGCTGTCCAAACTCACAAAATGACTCAGATTTTCAAATGATAAAACTTGCAATAATAGAAATTTAAAGTATAAACAAACTATTCATGTAATTAACATTTGCAGTGTAAATGAATTTATA
Organism: Mactra quadrangularis; assembly: GCA_025267735.1. Lineage (NCBI taxonomy): Eukaryota > Metazoa > Mollusca > Bivalvia > Venerida > Mactridae > Mactra > Mactra quadrangularis. The sequence goes on along the minus strand of CM046306.1, from coordinate 24,446,967 downwards.
CTTCATTAAATGTTTTATTCAACATTCACAGAACATGGTGATTTTGTATCAAGTTGTAACCTAAAATTATATATTTTTCATTTCAATTGAGAAAAAATGTGTTAGTTGTGTTTCATATTCAATATACTCACTCCAATTGACATATCCTTCCAGTTTAGCCCTTTTGCTTGAAGGTATATGTTCATATGGGTTTAAATGCAGTAATGGCATTTTTGGAAAATCAATGTCCTCAATATTGACCTTTCTTTGTTTAAAAAAATTCTGTTAATTGATTCTGCTTTATTCTATCAACTATTAATTTATTTTACATGTAGAAGTGTATGCTTATTGTTGATTAAGAGTCTGAAACACGACTTTGTAGCTTATAGGTCGCATGACGACTTCTTATACAATTTTCTTAAAGTCAGTTTGAATCATTTGGTGTTTATTCTTGAAATCGAATACAAGAGGAAAATTTCCTGTTCCTTTTTGCAATATTAAGAATGCCAATAATCAAAATACTAAGGTAATAAAATGATAAAAGTAGATTTAACAACGTATCACTTGAATTGGCGATAGCGTCGGTCGCGAAAATATATGACAATAAAGCACAGGGATTGAAGGGTTTAAATTTTTACGATATGAAATGACTATTAATGAATAATAACTCCTTTGATTATAAATGATGACAAAATAAGTTGAAATACCATTCTTTTCTTTAGGAATTTTACGATTTGTTTATTATCTAATCTGAAATTATTGTTATTGTCACCTTTAATTGTCTTTAAAAAAATCAACCAATTACGTATTTTTAAACTGCTTCATAACACGCTCATAATTTAATACAATTATCAGCTTAACAGCAAACATTACTCAAGTTTTATCTACTCGAATCATTGCAATATCACAGCTTGACACGTCTTTGTTAAAAGCAACTGTTTGATTACGTAAGCGATGTTATCTAGCCGACATGTAACTCTATTGATTTTTAGCGGACGCTGATTGGCCGGCCAGATGGCGTACGCTCCGCCTTTTTATTGAACATAAGATAAACTTTACACTTAATTATCAATTACAGTTAAACTTTTGGCCGAAAATTTGACGCGTATCGGGACTCGTATCTGGCCCTGTTTGATTACGTAAGCGATGTTATCGAGCCGACATGTAACACTATTGATTTTTTAGCGGACGCTGATTGCCCGAGATGGCGTACGCTCCGCCTTTTTATTGAACATAAGATAAACTTTACACTTAATTTTCAATTATAGTTAAACGTTTGGCCAAAAATTTGACGCGTATCGGGACTCGTATCTGGCTTTTTTACGCGTCCAAATGGCCGAAGTACGCGTCCAGATACGCAGAATTAAGCGTTTCCGAGAACCCTGGGTATATTGCAATACACAGCTGCGACAATACGTACCGCGGTACGAATTTAACATACCGGTATTTGGCGATATTTTCTAATTCATTAGAAAAAGTCTTCTCTTTACAAATTGAAAGTAGAGAAACGTCAGTGAAACAACCATGGCGTCTAGGAGCTTGATTGCTAGGATGTTCTGCAACTAAGGGGGTGATTGTTGCCTTCCATTTAAACATCTTTTTTATATGCAAAACCTGTATGACTCGTAAATGACCGTATAGACTTATAGAGGCTAGATTCTTTCAGAAGCTACATGTAAGAATTGCAATATTTCTGTTAAATACAAAGAATCTTAAAACCCTACAATATATAGTGGTATGTAGCGCGATACGGTGCTAGCGTATTGCTATATACCGAGATACGCTTCTGTCGTATCGTGACAGCCTTACTGACTAACTACATAAATCCAAATGATATTGTATTAAATGACTTGTATTCCATTTATTTGATCTTTATGCAAAAAATTACATAATCACTTTTCCATTAAATTGTTCTATTTCAAATCCTGTGAACTGATTCTAGGATGACTCTGTTTTTGCTATTGAATATCAATTAATAAGGAGGTTTAATGTATGTGATATTTATGGGATTAGAGCAGGTGTTTATGTTTAGAATGACGATATTTATTCTGTGCATTATGTTCTTAGAATTGTGTGAATGATTTATTAAATAATAAATATAGGTTTTTTTTCTTATTTTATTTCAAACTAGGGCAGTGGGTCAAATTATGTCAATTTTTCATTCTCAAGTTTTTTGGTCTTAATTAGGTCATATTTGTAAACTAAAACAAAAGAACAGTTGTAAATGATTTTGATTAACCACATATGTGAAGCATTCTATGAAATTAAAATGTAAAAATAAAAATGGTTGCCTGAACAGGTCATTTTAGTAGCTAGCATTATATCTCAATTCGAGGGTTGCCCGCAAAACTGTAGTAAGTGCATTGTGTTAAAGAGCGAATTACTACAGTCTTGCAGGCAACCCTCGAATTGTAGAAATTATTTTGCTAAAAAGAAATTTTTGGTTGCCCAAACTAGATATTGGTTGTCTCTGGCAACTGGGAACCCACTAATTTCTTAGTCTGGTGAAAGTTTTCAAGACTGATTAGGAGGTAAGAATTTTCATGAACTGAAAAATGGTGATATTCTTAAATTTATTACAGATGTTGAAATCATGAAATTGGGGAATTAAAACATTTGGAATTTTTTTACTGCTGATATAATATGTAATGAATAAGGGACTTTAGTCAGTTATTTCCCCTTGATTACTCTTCAAATAGGTAGGTCCAATTAGTTGGATTACTCGGATTTTACCTTTACATTTTTACATTTCAATGTCAATTTGCAAAAATTAATCGTACATAACTTTTTTATAAATCATTTAATTTGTTTGAAATTCAAGCTAAGTATTCTTAAGGTAAAAAACTATTTAAATTTCACCACTTCTGTTAATATCTTCATTAACAAAAAAGATTTTGGACAAAATATTTTGTTATCCTTACATAGGACTTCAATGATAAAATAGGAGGATTCCAACTGTAAGGACCTACTTACAAATTGGATTGCTTCAGATTTTATCAGGGAAAGATAACTGACTAAAGTCCCTACTTGAAACTAGGAACAATTTATACATGGTATAAGAAATAGTTAAAGATTTTTTGTTATATATTTACAGGGTTCTACAGTTGATAGATGTGCTAGCGATAAAGAAAAGGTAAGATATATTGTATTTATACAGGTGATACAGTATCATCGTGTTGTAATAAGCGTTGACCATTTAGCAGTGGTTGGATCACTTTACTTCTCAATCTGATTAAAACCCGATCTTAAATTTTCCGCTTGCCTACTCACTGATTTAGATCTGGCTTTTTTCAAACGAGGGTCACGTTCAGGTGACCTTTTCTCATCATAATATTATTGACGACATTGTTATGATACGTAACTTGTTTACATCGTCTACGTCACGCATTTGAAATGAGCAGTCCAATCGCAGACTGTGAATTAACTTGCAAACCTTGGTCTAAAAATAGAAATAACGAAATCAAACTGTTATTAATAGTGTTTCGTCTAGATGAAAGCTACGCATTGATTGGTCGACACAAAGTTCATCTCAACATGACCTTCCATGGAGATAGTAGAAATCCTGTACAACAGCGGTCTACAGGATATCTGTTTACAGAGATTGTTTCCTTCTTGGCTGTAACAAGTCTTGCAATTCCTTTAACCCTTACAATGTGGTAGCCAAATATGAAAAGCCGTTGCCACTAGCAAAGAGCCAGGTCGGCTGATACAACACAATGCAGACTTACCATTCTCTTTGCTGTTGGCTGTGCATTCTCTAATTTTTATAGTAAAATACCTAAAATTACAATGGATAGGTCTATTAAATTAAAGGTGGACTAATCCATTGAAGAAATTCAGCTTAGAAAGGGTTAAAAATTACATAGTCATGTTGATTTAACCTCCATGTACAAGGTCTATAATCACATGATCTGCAACAACCACTAATAAGGTAAACAAAAATATCTTTCCCCAATAAGTCCAAATTGATGCTGCTAGTTATGATCGTTATTTTTCTAAGTGATGACACAAAAATTGTATCGTGTGAAAAATTATTTGTTGCAAATATTCCTTGATGTAAAGACTTAATTGTTAGCTGGTAGTGGAAATGTTTAGTGAATACTGACTCTGGCTGCTGCCCAAACCTTGTGGGGAAAAAAATAAAAGCTCTGTGTACCTTTTCACAAAAAATCTTAAGATAAAAGTCATCGTAAGTCAAAAGCAAGAAACGTTGATGATATAATCATTTTTTGGCCAATCAATTCCTAATATTATTGAATTATGTAAAATATTGTATACCTTTTGAATGTCATCTCATAGTTATGTTTATTATCCTGCTGACTTTGAATTGCAAAATAATGAATTTAATAGTATTTGATTTCACAGACTTGACAGTGGTTCCTTAATGTGTAATAAATGTTTTTGCTATCGTCATTTCAGGCCAAAGACTTACCTACATTTAAAGATAATGATTTTCTTACTGATGGTGCCAAGTTTAATATTGGTTCCGATGCTAAGGATAAACTATTAGCTAGACTCACTAGTGATGTTGAGGTAAGATTGATTGTATAAGTTTTGGTCTTAAAGCCCCATTATAAAAAATAACGCTGTCCAAGGACTACAAAGAAAATAGCCGCCCGGTTAGCTCAGTTGGTAGCACACAAGTCTACTGATCGAGGGGTCGTGGGTTCGATTCCCAGGCAGGGCATACTCTCGTGGAGCTTGGTCATGAAATTATTTCTACAGCCATTTTCCCTCCTAGCAATTATCTTTAATTATGTAGGGCAGTTGTCAGTCACTGACGAAAGTATGTGCTTAGTTGTTGGTTAACAGCTAAATCCAGATATTTAGCCTTTCCAAGAGGAGTGAGTAGGTTGACAGACCGTCGTTATATTACCTATACAATGTGTTGCTATGGTGTTAAACCTAACAAAAACAAACAAAACAAAGCAAAGAAAATAATGTTTATTGAACACAAACTTTTTTAATAAATGCAATTTAGACTTTAATATGTTTATTTTATTTATTGCATTTCAAAGTGAAAGTAGATTGAAACTGAAAGTAGACTTTTGTTGTCAATATTTAAAACAATGGCTTTGATCTCAGTATGTTAAAGATGAAGTCTAGTGATACTAAAACTTCCTCCTAATTACATAATTGGGGATTTTAGTCAGTTATTTCCCTTCATATACTGTTCAAATAGGTAGGTCTAGTTAGTTGAATTACTTGGATTTTACCCTCAGTATTTTTAGGGTTAAAAAAAAATCATTTCTGTAAATATCTTTATTAACAAGAAATATATATAACTGACAGAAATCCCTAATTCTGACCTTAAACGATTTAAGATCATATATAGTCAAAATAAACAAAACATGTATCTATGTGTAAAAAAGGGAGTCCTATTGTCAGGAATGGGCAGTTAGTTAACTTCAACTTCGAAAGCAAAAAAGACAGTGTTACTCTTTATAATGGGTCTTTAATGAATGTGTGTCCTATGCATTTGGTATGTACTATTCAGAAAGGATTAGGTTTAAGTTCCTGCAATTCTCAACTACAATATCTATAATGATTATTCTGACATTTAGATTTCAAGATTTTATATCTTTAATTACTTCCTTCGGTGATATGTGTATTGATTTATAAATAAAACAATCAATAAAACACTTGTTTAAGCTTAATTTATCTACTGTACACCATTATTATACATAATATTATACCTGGTGCCTTCTCTTATCATTACTGGTGTTTATTGTTCTTTGTTGTCTGACAGTATGGAATAGGTTTATATATTTAATTATGTTTTAGACAGTATGGTAGTGGTTTATTGTTTTTAAAGCCAAGATGACCTATGATTATTATGTTTTAGACTGTATGTAGCATTGTCTAACAGATATAAAGTCAAAATGACCTAAGTTAATTAGGCTAATGTTAGTATGGTTGATGGTATTATGTTGAAGATGCTATGGTAGTTGTTTTACATGTTTACTAGGTATAATGTAGGTTTATTGTATAAAAGATGGTATGGTAGTTGTTTTACATGTTTTACTAAGTATAATGTAGGTTTATAGTATGAAAGTTGGTATGGCAGTGATTTACTTAATTTAATTTAGAATGGTAGTGATTTACCCAGTTTTACACAGTTTTGAGTAGGTTTATTATGTTAAAGATGGTATAGTTGAGGTTTATTATGTTATTGACAGTATGGCTGTGGTTTTGTAATATAGATCAGGATAACCCCCTCACTGATTGCTATTTAATGAGACCTGTCTGTTATGTGTTAACCTGAGTGTTAATAGGTACCAGAAGAAAACACCTGTATATACTGTTGTTTCTGTTGTAATTTTATGTTGTTTTGTATGATAGATCATCACAACAGTGTTTGTCTTAAGTACATAACATCATGTTTTCTGGTGTTAAAACAATAGTGAAGATCAGTGAATGTTTTAGTTCACCTGAGCTCTAAATGCTTGAGTTGAGCTATTCTGGGTGTTCTGGCTGGTGCATGTTAGTGTGTCTGGTGTCATCTGCCTGTCAAAACACATAAAACCTACTGTTACCAAGTTGACATGTAGCATCACCTCAAGGTTCCCCTACAAAGATTGTTTAAATTATGTACCCTTGGCAGAATCTAGTTTTCAGGTTAGCAGTCTAGGATCAGCACCTATTTTACCCATTTTTCCCCACAAACACCAGTTTGGGGGGGGGGGTATTTAATCACAATCAGTGATAGGTCTAGTTAAGGCCTACTTTGAGTTGATACACTTAAATACACATTACTAAGCTATTGGATTGAACATAAGGCACATACCAGTATTTACATATATTACGTTTAGTAGACTACTAAATTAGACTTGTCTCTTATTTTCTGATTATACCATTGGTGTTTTCACACCCAAAGACATTCTGAACTAATTGATCTCATAGACTTAATGATTTAACCAGCATAATGGATCTAGAACAAATTGTGATAATGTTAGGTTATATACCTTTAAGGTTTCTTAGTATCTTCTTTATAAGGGTAGTGCAAATTTGGAAAACTTGTATTGTACAATTTCAGAATACTTGTTTGCCTAGCGTCACTACATCATCATGAGTACATGCCTCGTGTAATTACAGTGCCCTCCAAAAGTTCTTAAACATGTGAAGTTTTGACATAAACAGATCATACCTTTCTTCAAGTAATTTTATTTTAGTAAAGTTTCATTATTGGGTCAATCAAAATCAATGGTCTTAACAGGGAAACAATCTCTTCAAATTAAGCATTTGGAATGTTAAAATCTTCACTTATTGCATTATGTTGATAAGTAATAGATGTTAATTTTTGGAATTCAATCAGATGACCCTTTGTTCCCTTTTTCATAGGTAAATGTGAATCAGTTTATACCCAATACGGTATTTTGTATAAAGACCTTTAAATGGCATTTAATGTCTATAATGAATGATTTAAGAGATGAACAATCTCATCCCTTGGTCTGCACATAATACAACCTTATAAGCACACAAATCCTGATACAAAAAAAAAACCTTAAAAAAATCACATTTATAAGCAATCAATAACTTTATACTATTAATTTTTTACTGTTGCTGTCTGTATATAACTGTAGGAACAGTGGTATGACACATGCTTGGGGATCAACATGCTTTGGGATTTGTATCCTGTCTGTAGAAATGCTGATTTCTTTCAGCTAGAAATTTACCTGCGAATGCTTCACTTTACCCAGATGTAAATCGGTATCTACAAGGTACCTATTTATCAACTGTACAAAAATCAGAGTAAAATTACTCTTCAGGGATATCAATCATTAGAAACCAGTAACCTACTGACCATTGGTAATAGGTTTCTAGCTGTAAAGTCATGAAACTTAGACTATAAACTGCATTTTTTTTTTTTACAGTTTCTGGCCAGCCTTCACCTTATGGACTACAGTTTAATAGTTGGTATACATGATTGTGATCGTGTTGATGCTGATGGTGTTGATATGTGTGCACCAAATACCGACTCTGACGAGCCAGTCAGTGGTGATGAAGAAAATGGCGTAGATTATGATGGGGATATACCTGATATTGGTGGCTTTGCTCCGACCCCTCCTGACAGCCCTCAACCTAATGTATTACCAGCTTACAATGGTGATATAGATCCTAATATTGAAAGATTTGGTATAAAAAGTGTAGAAGGTTTGTTAACATCCTTTATTCTAATTTTAGCTCACCGGGCTAGCTCAGTCAGTAGCACGCAAGTCTACTGCTTGAGGGGTTGAAGGTTTCGATTTTCAGATGGGGCATACAATGTACTTTCATTGAGTTTGGTTATCAAATATTTTTAATGCCTTTCTTCCTCCTACCACTGATTCTTAATCATGTGGGGCAGTTGTCAGTCACTGTAGAAAGTATGTGCTTAGTAACTTGTTAACAGCTTAATCCAGCGATTTAGCCTTTCCAAGAATGGCGAGTAGGTTAACTTACCACCATGATATGTCCAATACAATTTGTTGCTATGGCTATTAACCCAACCAAAAATAAATCAAAATTTGAAGACTGAAAATTTTTTTAGAAATGAATGTGACCATATGTGAATAACCATTTCCTATATAGCTTTATCAATTTATTTAATATCTTCATCTCTATGATATCTGTTTGTCATGAATGTTGCTTCATTGGTAGTTGTTGTTGATAAATTGTTATAATTTCTCCGTTTATATCCCTGTTGCCATGGTAACTGTTATATAACCAGAAATTAATTTCCCGTTAGAATTCATTTTAAAACATATTATTAATCATTTGAAGCCATTTGAACATTTCAACAGAGAAAAGATGGTACTGATTAAAATTCTTAATCATTTTTTATTTCAAGATTATTTTATTGTTTATTTATGATATTCAAAGCTTTAGCCCTATTTATTTAACAAACCAGCATTTATTTTCAATATGTAAGGTGGAAAGTTAGTGGGTTTTTTTAATGAGAAAAATTGTCATGAACAAGGGGAAATAACTTTTATTTGTTAATACTTTAGATTACATCAAATAACAAAAAATGAATATGTAGACAAATATTTCTGTTTTTGTTGTAAATTTTTGAACTTTGAAGCAATTCTTTTCTCTGAAATTTTTTATCGATGCTACAGAAAGTTTCAAAAATGGAGTTTATTGTGCAAATAAAAATAACTTACAGTATAGGGAAATTTTGCTGTAGAGAAAAAGAAAAACCATTCTTTTTGTGGAGGTAAAGTTGCCAATTTTGACACTTTACTAAAACATGCTACAACCTGTGCTTATATATGACCAATCTGATTAAGACCAGATCTAAAAATTTCCGCTCGACTACTCGCTAACCCTTGGATCTGGCCTTTTCAAACTAACGTCACGTTCAGGTGACCTTTTCTCATCATAATATTTATGACAAAATTGTTATGATATGTAACTTGTTTACATCGTCTACGTCACGCAATTTGAAATGAGCCGTCCAATCGCAGACTGTGAATAATACTGCTGTTAAATTAGCATGCAAACCTTAGTCTAAAAATAGAAATTACGAAATCAAAATGTGATTAATAGTGTTTTCGTCCAGATGAAAGCTACGCATTGATTGGTCGAAACAAAGTTCTTCTCGTTCACCTTCCACGGAGACAGTAGAGATCCTGTACGACAACGCATTACAGGATATCTGTTTACGGAGATTGATATATGACACATTTTTATTAAGAAATATTTTATTTAAAGTTTGTGTTAGTTTAACCTCTTTTAATCTTTTATGATTACACTTTTTCAGGTGGACCAAAAAAGGAAGTGTATTTTCTTGCATTAATAGACATTTTAACTCGATATGGTATGAAGAAAAGAACAGCCCAGGCCGCTAAGACCATGAAGCATGGGGCCGGAGCGGAAATATCAACAGTTCATCCTGAACAATACGCAAAAAGATTTCTTGAATTTATGGATAAATGCATTGAGTAACTGAATGTTTGTGATAATAGTGTTTTTCTGTGTTAAATATGTGCTGACTTGTGTATCCTGATTTCTTTGATGTACATTGAACAATGCTTATGAAGTATCAATCAATCATGTTAGCTGTAACATCAATTTACTTACTCATCATCCAATCACATGAGCTGTTACATAAACTCTTGTAATTTCATTTGCCAATCGAGTGAGGCTTTACTTGTATGTCTTCAGTTATAATCCACCATTCAATCACAGAGGCTTTTCTTATTTCATCAGCCAATCAAATAAGGGGTTATTTTATCACCTATATCCACTACCCTATCATGTTTGCTCTTACATTTACTTTTGAATTTTCATCAGCCTATCAAGTAAGGTGTAATATTAACGACCATTGCCCACAACACAATCACAAAAGCTGTTGTAATTTCATCAGCCAATCAAATGCTGGCTTACATTAGATTCTGCACCAATATCCATCATCCAATCACAAAAGCTCTTACATCAACTCATAGTATGCCGTTGATAATCATTAAATTTAGCTATAAATAGTGCTAATGTTAGTTTATTGTATTGATTAGATATAATTTATGTATTGTTCTTGTACTATTTATACATGTACTTAAAATGTATGCTATTTATGAAAGGATGAAATAATGTAGGAGAGGGAAATTAATGTAGAAAACGCTGACAATGCAAAATGATGTTCTTGTTTTTTGAAGTTTGAAATTGTGTGAGTTAATAGAAACATGGAAATTTTTTGTATTGAAATCTTGAGTTTTGGTCTAACACATCTTAATGAAATTAGATTGATTTTAAGTGAAACTTTGAGGACATAATGAGCAAATCACTAGTTTATAGTTGATTGAAATCTTGAGTTTTTGTCAAACCACTCTATTTGAGATGAGATCACTCTTAAGTATTACTTTTGGAACATAAAGAGCCAATCTTAAGTTATATTGGACTCATGTCCCTTTCAAAACAGGCATTAAACATCCTTAAATTGAAATATACTAAGATATGTTACAGCCATGTCACAACCAATACTTTAAAATGAGATTTTGTTTATTGAACAAAGATAACCTTGATGTCAGTTTTTTTCTTTAATACTCTGTGTTCACATTACACTGGTGTTATAAATCTATTACTATATTCTATACCCACCACATTTTGTATTCATGTCAGACCTGCATATCCAACTATTGGTCCTTTCGTAACTTACTGATTTGACTACTCGATAATATCGATAATTAATCAGAGCCTCCGTTGTTGCGCTCGGTATTGTTCGGAAATTTCCGATATGACACCCTGCTGTGATCATAAATTGATAAAACTGATCAACCCCATCAATATATCACGTGATAGACTCTGCATGACGTCCAGTACCAACATTTGATTTGTTATACTTTCATGCTAGCTTATAAATAAGAGACAGTGAGCGGTAAGAATAAAAATAAATTCCATTGAGTTTTATTTACATTTCCTTTTATGAAAAGAACTACACTTTATAAGATATGTGTCATACATACAATTTTCATTACACCTTGTATTATTTACATTTGCAACAGTGTAAGTAAATGTACACATTATTTCTTATAATATTATAAAACATAAAATGATTATTTTAATGACAATTAAAAAACATCAATCAATGTGTATATTAATTATACACTTAATAGTCGCTATAACTCTGAAAGGCAAATATGAACACAATAGCTGAACATAAAATACAGACAATGTGTAATATAATTTCATATAAAGACAAATATCTGGAACATCAATTAATACGTAGATATATGTATAGAATAGGTGCTTTAATATAACCGTTAAAAGTATAAACACTGGCTATTTTTCATTACTTAAAAAATCCATAAAACAAACACGGCTAAAAAAAAGATAGCCTTTCACAGATAAATGTTTAAGAAAAAAAGATCTGTATCATCCTCGCTACCCTGTATATGTTTTACGACCTGGATGGTGCAATAATGATTGTAGTATCCTGTCATAAAACAAGGACCCTGTTTACATAGGGTATTTGAATAAAATGACACCCGCTTGGATGTTGATATACGCATCAACAGGGGTCCAATAAGGAGTGTAATAAATTTCATCAATGCATATTAGGTCGTACCAGAAATTAAGAATGAAAAAAAGGAGAAATAAATATTGTGAAGACAAGACAAATTATGTAATTTGAAACAGCATTTAACTTAATGTGTAGGCAAATAAGACGAGTAAATACATGTACAGTCATCAGTATTCTTTTCTCAGCTATGTGTAAATTAATTATTTTTTAGAAGTTATATTAGCTAAAAGTCATCTGATTTTTTGTTATTCATTTTATCAATTGATCATTTATAACAGCATCATTTTTTTTTAAATTTAAATAATGTATACTCCACTTAAATAATTATTTTACTGTATAACTTGTGTAAAAATAAGAAACAAATCAATTATACATTACCGTACGATAGTAACAAGTAAACTTGAAATAGCAAAAAATACTTCTTGTCACATTGACATATTGTCTTAGACCTAGAGTAAAAAATCTTTTATCTGTAAAGCCCCTTTAATTAAAGTATACGAGATATTTGACTGCAAGGAAAATTCACTTATTTTAACACCGCTAACGAACACGAGTTTTAGACATAAAAATGAATCATATAGTGTGATCTTATATATGTACTCTACTTTTTTAAAACCATGGACACTTCAAACTCATATCAGAATGATTTGAACAATTAATTTTATCTTTTATAGGCATGTGATATTTTGATAATTGCATGTTTGTAAAGCATGCAGTAAGCTATCAAGTTTACTTTTGATAAATATATCTTTATTTTGTGGCTCTGATCATAATGCTAGATAAGAAATAATACACTTGACCGCTGATAAGATCGGTAGCGATAGAGCGTCGTACGCTATCGGCCGTTCGGCTATCTTCGTCAGTTTCCGTATAGCGAAACGGAATCTCCCGAAAGAAAGAAAAAAACAATACTTACTAAACTAATTCGCTAATTCCCCCTATTAAATATTCTTCAAAAATTATAAAACATATACCACTTTTTAAAGAAAAGATTGTAGTTATTGAATCCGATTGGGATAGAAATGATTTTTAAATAGTAAAAAAGAAATTAGACAAACTATTGCCAATGTTGAGGTAAAAAAATTGCATTTTGTATTGAAATTCATATGAAATAGGGTTAACATTTTTAACTCAAAATTCCCCCAACTATTTATTTTTCAATTTAAAAAAAATATATACCACAAGAAAGGGGTTGAATTGATTTATTTGAAACTGAATGGGATAGAATGATAAATAGTTTTAAATTCAAGTTATATTAGATGAAGTACCAATGTCCTTCTTATTTCTATATAGCGCGAATTAGCCTATTAGGCTTATCGATAAAGGACAAATAGTTGGATATGGTTTACTAAGATAATGTCTCATAACATGATTGCAATTTAAATCAGCAGGGTTATTGTATGTGTCACTGACAATTAGGGACTTTAGTAAGTTATCTTTCCCTGATAAAATCTAAAGCAATCCAATTGGTAAGGAGGTCCTTACAGTTGGAATCCTTGGATTTTATCACTGAATTCCTATGTAAGGATAACAAAATATTTCATTTATTATATTTCTTGTTAATGAAGAAATTAACAGAAGTGATAAAATTTACATAGTTCTTTACCTTAAAAATACTTAGCTTGAATTTCAAACAAATTAAATGATTTACAAAAAAGTTATTTAAGATTAATTTTGGCAAATTGACATTGAAATGTAAGGTTAAAATCCGAGTAATCCAACTAATTAGACCTACCTATTTGAAGAGTATACAAGGGGGAAATAACTGACTAAATTCACTCATTGAATAAAGTATACCAATATATAGGGTTATATATTAATAAAGGTTATTAGAGTACTGTCTTTTTAATGGCTACATTAAATTTGATATTGAGGATTTCATTTAATTTCATTGAGAATTACACATTTTCCCCTGAAAAAAAGGTGAAATGTTTTTAGTTTCTATGGGCAACATCATTGAAGTCTTGGAAAATTATGTTCTCCAGGATTTTATATTTCTATTTAAAAATAGTGTCTGCAGCTCGGCTGACCACCATAGACTTGATAGAAATGAAATTTCAATAGAAACTTTTGTTTCATTACATGATTATTACATGCATGTTGTTTTTGACATTATAGTATTTATGACAATTTGTTTGTCCAGATGTAAATATTTCTTTTTTTTCTTATACAACTAAGTTGTTTGTTGCTTTGACAATTGGAAATACTTTGTATATCCATGTAAATAAATTTCCATGATTACATTGGTAGTAAGAAGTGCTTGATTCTTATAAAAATGAAAATGGAACAGTTCTATTTCTTAATCGAGTATAATTCCATTCATATTTGGAGAAAAATGATACCAAATAACCCATGGTATTTAAGGGTTGAAATTATTCTTAAAGATTGAAAAATTATATTATGATGAATCATGGAACTATTTGTTTTCAGGTCTTTGACCTATGAAGAAAGGGGTATTAATACCTGTATTACTGAATTTAGCATTTTGAATTTCAATTGTATACTAATACATTTAGTCTGAAATCTTATTTTAAAACAATGGAATTATTTGTTTTGATGCTTGAATTTGATTATAATATTTTAAGGGGTTAACCAGCTTGTATACATTCTGAAAATTTAAGATTTTAGATTTTCAGCAAAGTGTTTTTTCTTGTACATTGAACTACATTTTTCATATGTTTTTGAAATCCATGATTTTTGTGCTACATATTGTAGTATAAGATTGATTTATATAAATTTATCTAGATTAAATTATAAAAAAAGACTAACAAGGGTCGGTTATCAGTGTAATTTTGTCATGTTATAGTCTTTGATATGTAGTCTATCAAATTTGATCTGGTATTCAACCTCTATTCATTATAATTTTACACCAACTTGATGTCCTTTAAAAAGATTTAAATTATATGCTGTGGGAAGCTACCTGGCTAGCTCAGTTGGTAGCACCCAAGTCTGCTGATCGAGGGGTCATGCGTTTGATTTCTTGGCAGGGCATACGTTCGTGAAGCTTGGTCATGAAATTATTTCTACAGCCATTTCTCCGCCTACCACTGATTCTTAATCATGTATGGCAGTTGTCAGTCATGGATGAAAGTATGTGCCTAGTAGTTGGTTAACAGCTAAATCCAGAGATTTAGCCTTTTCAGGAACAGTGAGTAGGTTGATTGACCACCGTTATATGACCTATACTATGTGTTGCTACGGCGTTAAACCAAACAAAAAATATCCTGTCGGGTCACATGTTTTGCATAGGCTTAGTTATATTGTAAAATTGTTGACTGGTCAAAGTATGCCCCATGGGATCAAAGTTAACCCAAGTTTGGGGTCAGACCTACTTAAAATCTAGTTCTCAGGTCAGTGGTCCAGGGTGCTTATGATTCCGTGATGAACCTTTTGTCGTAAATCAATTATATAATTATTATGAGAAGGGCAAGGTATAGAGGATCAAAAGTGATAGACTGTGAAAGTCTATAAATTACACTTATTGGCTTAAGTATTGAAGTTTAGATAAAGAGTTTTTGACTTGTATGAAATTGTAAAATTTTAGTTTAAATGTTTAGTGAATTTCGTAAGTACTACCTATATGATATAAGTTTGGCCTAGATGCAAAACTAAACAGTCCCATGATTTTTTTCGTATTGAATTGTTATATTTTGTAAAAATATTTTTTGCATAAAATTTTGTGAAATATGTTTTTGGATTTTGTTAGTTACTTGAATTGTTTGTTGTTATTTGTAAAATGGCTGTTGTCAGTTTGTACCAAGAGTCTGCCTTTGTGTTGAAAATCTAAGCAATTATTGTCAGATCATGTTTTTGGCTATTTTTAGGGTCCAAAGGTTCACCTATGGACTCTTCCTGTCATTGCCTTAAATTTTCTTGAGCATTAGCCCAATTTGTTATGTTATACAGTAAATGGAAAAAATATCAACTAGCCGTACTATATGTAATGTGAAAATTTCAATAGTTTCGGGCTTTAGGCTTGTGAGTTCAGGCATTGACTGCAGTTTAAATTCAAGGCCTGTTTGAATTTTAGTAGTTAGTTAGGATTTATTCAATTGCTAGTTCCATTGATCATATTTTATTAGTTTTTGTTGACTGTTTAGGCCATGCCAAATTGGAATTCTGTTAAGCGTCAACTCAAATTTGACAAAACTAGGTACCTATTCACAAAAACACACAAACCGAAAATGAAAACACAAATATTTTTAACGACAAAAAACAATGCATTATATATATTTTTTCAATGGTATAACATCCTCATAATATGAAACAATGGTCTTAATTCAATAAAAATAACTAGTGTTTTTTCACGTAAAATATATATTGTATTAATGTCACGGTTATGATAAATTGCTTACGATGAATAACGTTGTTGACCAACACAATTTTCTCTGAATAAAATTGTTGTATCGAATCCTGGAACATCAGAATTATTTAAGAAAATTTTACCTACAATTTTGTTTTTTATTTTGATTGAGGACTCTTAAACCTACGTGCACGTGGACACCTACGTGCACGCGGACACTTAACAAAATTCTGATATGGCATGGCCTTAGGCTGTATACCTGATTCAACTTAGCATCTATGAAATTCAAAGTTTGTGTATTTGAATTAACATTTGTGGAAGTTTTCAGGACACCAACTTAAGTTAATGATTTTCGGGACTTGAAAAAGTTTTTTTCCTATGAAAAAGTTGATGAAATCACAAAAATTCAGAAATTACAGAATTTTGGCATTTTTAACTTTCATCATTTTTTTGTTGGTCAGCCCTTTATTTCATATGGTTTGACTTGGTATTTCATGTGTATAATACACAAATATATACATTGTACATTGCATTATTGAATAACTTGCCATCATTTTTATGTATACAAATATTATGTGCTAAAATTTATCAATGTTAGATTTTATATTATTATGTGTTCTTTTTTTTTCTTTACAAATTGTAAATCACTATGTTGTATAATTGTTATCATGTGCTGTAGATATTTGCTAAAAATAAGATTTAATATAAGTAAATTATGTCTCGGAGAAAAGTTTTTATATCGTTTTGATATAAATGTTAAAATAATAGTACATTCCTTTCCCATGATTGTTTTGTTAGAAAAATCTGCGTTTAAAATCTGTCCCAAGTATTGGTTGATTTTTCCTCTTTTTGAGAAAAAAATGGACAGGGGTTGGAATTGGGGATTGACCATTACACCAGTAAATGTAACTTGTTTTATATGCCCCCTCCCCCAAGAAATTTGCTTTTTCGTAATTAGTAATCACACTACACACTGTTATGGATCATGAATTGAGTTACCCATGGGTGAAAGTTTTCAGGACTGATCCTGAAGTTCAGGATTTTTGGAACAGAGAAAGGGTTCTTTCCATATGGTAATGTGGCCTTAAAAACATGAAACTTGGAAATTTCAGGATTTTGAAAATGTTGAACTTTCACCCATGGTTATGTGATTTTGATGAGAATTTACATTCTCTTATACAAATGTATTGTAACAATGAACATGTTAACATTATGTTGAGTCTCATTTTGAACAAAATTCTTTACAAATTTACATTATCATTGCTTGTATTTAATTTGTCTGTTCCTGTTGATGTAATCATGTGGCATTTTTTATTATCATCATTTTTTGTGTTTTTCCTCTATTTTCATTTTTTTACTATATGAATTACGAAACATCAAGGAGGCTATATCATCACTGGTCCTACAAATGAATGTCATTGCACAAAATATATTTTGTAGTTATTGTTAAATGTTATTCAACTGTCGATGGCGCATACAATTACCCTCTGATTTAGATACTTGGTTATTGATACTGAGTACAGAAATACTGTTGAGTATTTTAAACAGCAGGGTTATCAGACATTCCGAAAAGTGTCGGTTCATTGGACCTGGCCAGTTAATTTCCATTCTGTCAAGGAAAAAGTCTTGTCATAGCTGGTCCAAATGTCCTGTTAAATTTCTTTTTTTTTATTAAAAAGAAGACATCTATCGGTCATTTCATAATATTTCTTAATAAGTTTTGTATTAATTTTGATGTTTGTCTTCAGTTAAAAGTTAAAATAATGACTAAGTAGCAAAAAAAAAACAAGTAATGATAAAAATGATATCTTCTGGTCCAGTAAAACCTGATTCAGTTCAGTTATTCTTTCAAGATCACTCGTCCGAATGTCCAGTAATGTCAAAACATTTTCCGGAATGTCTGGGTTATTATATGTACCACTGAAAGTTGAATAAATTGATCGATATATTAAAGTAGGATTTTTTATAAAATGCTGTCCAAGTCTGTCTGTGTGTTTGTCTGTCTTTTCTAGAAAATTAATGTATTACCAATATTTAACTATTTAAGTATGATTTTTGCTACATAAAGAATTTATAGGTGTTAATTAGTAAAATATGTTTTTCTGCTTTCAGAAACATAGAAGATATATTTTCTATGTATTAATTCAAATTCCAACATCTAAAGTGTGAAATCTTGCTTTTCTTTGCATTGCCTAGATTGGATTTGGAACTCAGGTTGATGAGTTTTTCCAGATGGAAACTTAGTTCCAGATGTACCCTTGCCTAACAGATATGAAATAAAAATGTGTTTACACAGAATCATAGGATTTAATCTGTGTTGCATATTTTTCAGAACCCGGGTCGATAGCGCAGTTGGTAGCGCGCCGGGATTTGGATATTCGTGCCTGAGGGGGTGCGGGTTCGAATCCCACCCGGGGAGGTTATACCCTTCCATGAAAATTTGACAATAATGTCGATTTTCCTCCATTGATTAGATAATATGGAGAAGTTTCCGGCCTTGTGGAAGGGTAGGTGAGTACTGGTTATAGACAATGGTCCAGGAAAGCTAGGTTAGGTGCGCTGGACGCCGTGAAATGACCTAAATTGTGTTGATACGGGGTTAACTCCAATAAATAAATAAATATTTTTCAGCAATAATTTGTAAAAATAACTTCATTCTGTGCAGATGCATTTGGTTCAAACAAACCTTATTCAGCTGGAAAAACCCATGAGTTCTGGATGAGAACAGGGATTCTATATATAACAGGGATTTGTAACGAAGTGCTTTTTTTTATTTTCACGGTCGTCACTGTCTATAACTGACTGAAGCAGGCTGTTCAAACTATTCCAGAGTTTAAAAACTTGATTTATGTTTTTGTACATGTCTTTCATGCAACTTGTGAATGTTTCTGAAGTTTTTGACAAAAAATTGTTGCACTTATGACCGAAAATATGACCCTAGGTGCTGTAAAATAGGGCTAAAATTGGCGGATTGGCGGAAAAAGGCATAATTTTTTTAAACAGTCTGTGGGCAAAATTTACCTCAAAGTCATCTAGAAACACATTTTACTTAACATTTATGTCAATTTGAATGGTACTGGTACAAAATTTTATGTGAATATCTTTATTTAAACTTATTATACTTGTTTTCCTTATGGGTCGAAATAATAGCGACGACAGTGAAATTTGATGAAAATCTATTACATTTTCTTATTGTTACAAATCGCTGTTATATAAAATCCCTTATAAGAACTTTTGTACCATCATCTACAGTACTGAAGATTTGGTCAGCCACTTCCTAGTACTTTCCTATGGGCAACCTATGTTTTATGTTAATACTGAATTACGCAATCATGAATATATTGAAATAATTTATTTGCAATTTTGTTTTTACTCCATTAATTATTTTTCTTGAAAGTGTATAAAACTTCATCTGATAAGTAATTGCACATAAATTTTAAAATATGTAAAACTACAAATATATATTTTTTAGAACTTTCTTATGACTACAGCATAAAGAAATGTTGCCTAAGCATTTCGCTAGGTATCACTACGAAGCAAAATCATTGGAAACGACTTGGTACAAGATATCGCTTCATTTCGCTACTTAGCCAAAGCTAGCGAAAAAAATTTTCGCTACCCTAAAGCACTGTATCAAATCAAAATGGCTGCCTCCGCAGTAATGTAACTTCCTGTTTGCCGACAATTTGGTTTTTATGTTTGACTGACTAAAGATGAATTGAAATCAATAAATATTTGTAATTGTTCATTTAAACATATGTTTTTGCAATGTTTTTATACTTTTTAAAGACTTATGTTGTTTGAAATCGCCCCGAAAACATGCATTTGTAATGAGCGCACGAGTGTTTATTGGCACAGGCCGCCATCTTGGTTTGTGACGTAAATAGCAAGCCGTTTCCTAAGTAGAAGCAGTACAAGAAAGCGCTTTTTCAAAGCGATACGTAGCGAAATCATTAGGCAACACGCCCTATGTCTCTGTGATTTAGTACACACAGTTGAGCATGGCAGAAAAATGAATTCATGTTCATCAAATAGGGCTATGTGTAGAAAGGCGTTAAATGTTGAACACTTAAACATTTGTGTTGTTCAGCAAGAGTACACTATGTGTATTAAATTGTTTGTCTCAATTTAGGCCCATTGAAATGGTTTTTTCATTCTTCTGTTGTTTTCACATGAATAACCATATTATTAAACTATATATTGTTAGATGTAGTTTTATACACTTCAGGAAAGATTATTAACTTTTCAATACATGTATTTAATGGTAAAGGGAAGTAATTCAGTACTGCATAAATACAAAAAATATTGGAAGTTTTTAGTAAGAGTTGTTTCCCTTTACTCATTCAAACCAGAGGTAATTATTAGTCATAATATATTTCTGAATGAATACTCATTCAATTTAATTCTACATTAAATTGTTTATGTGTTTTTAACATTAAGTCATCATTTTAATCTTCATTGTGTGTGTAGTAAATATTTAAAAAAATGATTCAAATAGAAGATTTCAAAATTAATTATTTTATTGTACTTGTATGCATTTAGGTTAACATATAATATTTTTTATATATTTGAATGCATTTACATTGACGAAAGTTTTTAGGTCTGGTCCTTAGTTTCAGGACTTTTTATTCTAGTGAAATGAATTAAGCTTCTGTAATGTAGCAATTTTTGGGTTTTGGAAATTTGAATGTTTTGAGCTTTTACCCATTTAGTTAAGCTCATTTGAGAATTGAGTCACCCTAACTTTGTTGGGTAACTATTAAATCTGCTTCCTGACCCTCCCCACACACCTCTGTGCTAAGTAACTTGGAGTAAACATTTTCCTCTACGTAACAATGAGATGAATATTTGGATAGGATTTGACCCAATAGGGAGCTGTCTACCCTGTTCAAGGTATTGTCCCCTTTGTCTTGCCTATACTGGTATATAAATTCAGTTTACAGTTTAATCGAGAAATCAATGTTTAAATACAGTAAAATAATTTATGATCTTTTATTTGAATTATCTTTTTACATGTTTACAGCATTTGTCTCAACTTGTGTCTATGGTATGTATTTAACATTCATTTTGAAGTACATTTAAATGACATTTTGTGTATTGTTTGTTTAATTAACAATGAATATTTTAAAAATGTTTATCTATACTTTTTATCATTATGTATAATCAGTTGTAATGGTATGAATTTTGTTGTTAATTTGAAATATGAATGAATAAATCTCAATTTCAATCCATTATCATAGCAGTTGTCTTTCTTGTTGTTCTTTAGGCCACAAAAGCCACTCGGCTAGCTCAGTTGGTAGCAAGCAAGTCTACTGATCAAGGGGTCGTAGGTTGATTCCTAGGCGGGGCACACTTTCGTGGAGCTTGGTCATGAAATTATTTCTATGGCCATTGTCCCTCCTACCAATGATTTTTAATTATGTTTGGCAGTTGTCAGTCACTGATGAAAGTATGTGCTTAGAAGTTGGTTAACAGCTAAATCCAGAGATTTAGCCTTTCCAGGAACAGTGAGTAGGTTGACTGACCGCCGTTGTATGACCTATACAATGTGTTGCTACGGCGTTAAACCCAATAAAAACAAACAAACAAACTTTAAAATAGCTCATCTGTGCACAAAGTGCTGATGGTGAGCTATTGCGCGAGTGTGTGACTTTTGTCAACAATTTCTTGGAAATATTTCTAAAAAAAAAAATTAAAGCCTTCAGTTATCAAATCATTCTTGTACCCAGAGTCTAGTAGGATTATGGATACTCAAGAATCTTAATAACCTCGGGGTACGAGAATGTTATCAAATTAGCTTGTAGCATCACCTTAATGTCCTCTGCAAAGATCGTTAAAATATAACCCTGGGTTTCATAATTTGTCCCCCCAGGAGGTCACACGTTTCATGTAGAGGTATATTAAGAAAAAAAAGTTCTGAAAAATTGTAACGCTGTTTTACAAAAACAGCTGCTCATTTACCTGCTTATTTTCTCAAATACAGAATCTTTGTCAGCAGCTAGACCTGATTTGTTACCTAATCTGTCAGGAACTATGCATGATTGTGATTTTTCTGTGGAATTGTGGATGTCAGCAATTTAAATCGCTCTACAAAACATTAATGTATTTCCGTTGAAAAAGTCCACAAAACTGCTGTTAGAAAGATCACTGTAAATTACCAATAAATGTAGCCACTTGACTTACAAAAAATTTTCTGATGTAAAATTGGTGTGATGAATTAAAGCCTTGAAAATTATGATTGGAAAGGACCAGAGTTTAAGGCAGAGTCCAAACTTGAAGTAGCTTTAAAACAGCCTTCAAAAAGCCTTGTGAACTCTGAATGGTAGCGCGCCGGGATTTGGAATCTCGTGTCCCAAATGGGGTACAGGTTCGAGACCCAACCGGGAAGGTTATACTCTTCTATGAAATTTGGCAATTACTCGTATGTCAGGTATATGGAGAAGTTTCCGGCCTTGTGGAAGGGTAGGTGAGTACTGGTTATAGGCAAGGGTCCAGGAAAGCTAGGTTAGGTGCGCTGGAGGCCGTAAAATGACCTAAATTGTGTTGACACGGCGTTAAACCCAGTAAAAAAATCAAAAAGCCTTGTAAATACATGTAAGCAGTTGTATTTGGACAAGTAATGCTGTATGCAAAATAAATTTGCCATTTACATGTACAGAAATATAATTTGGTAAGAAATTGAATTTCTAATGAAACTAGAAATTACCTGTGGATTTATAACAGCATGGTTTAAAAGTACGTTTAAATGGTTTTATCTCAAAAGTTTCGCAAAAAAATGTGATTGTATGAAACTTTTATCTACCTGCCCCGTGTTCAGTAACTACTGTTAGCTAACGTTACGGGTTCGGGAGAACTCAACCCGAGGACAACTCAACCCGTGCAATACTCAACTCAAAGTTGGGACAACTCAATCCGTTAGTAGGAATTGAGTTTTCTCGGGTTGAGTTGTTCCGACACTTTTTGGAACGTTCAAGGTAACTGAACACGCTGCTGTACATGTATTTCAAACGTTATAGTTCGGTTTTTTTCTCAAATGTCAAGACATGAATGATTTCACGATGACTTCATGTTCTTTGTCTAACACTCGTGATATTGTGATAGTTTGTTTTCAATCACAGCTAAATCATTTAAACTTTGACTGTTAAGAAAAATGGACTGTATAGTGCGTACACAATAACAAAACGTGTTTGGGTAAACATTAAAAAAGAAACAATCCATTTCAGAGGTAGGCAGTATTGAAAATATACAATTGTTGTATAATTCATTTTAACAAAATTAGTGTGGCGGATAGACCACCATCCCTTGGTCAAACATCATGCTTGTAATGGTAGACCCCTTTACCATTAGACCAACAAGACACTCATAAAAACATATCAAAATTACATATGTTAGTGTCATCCTTAGCATCCCCTGTCGTGGATTAGTTCATTGTGTTGTTTATATAAACAGTGTTTTGTTTTTTGTTCGAAATGTACATGTACTTGTATATTGTTTTTAATTACAATTTACTTAAAATCAGTTTTTTTTATCAAATTCGCTTCTGCCCTTTTAAGCTAAACTATTAATTTTATGATTCAGACGATATTAAAATGACATTTATTCGTATCCAATACATGTATACAATAAATATATACTATAAAATTTCTGGTCAGTTACTTCCTCGTGTTGGTCAAGGGAAGGTGATACAAGATTTTAATTATTTTATTTAGTGTTAAAACCACAAGGCCATCTTAATGTAGTGTTCAACTAGTACTGCAAAGCTATGGTTAAGTTATAATTAATTTTTGCCCTTTACTAGTCAATCATCATTCGGAACACCTCGACCTTTCATGAATGAATAAGTTATTCGTAGAGAATGGCCGAGGAGTTCCGAATGGTCAATCATGTGTTTTATGTGTTTAGATCTTCCACACTTTCAAAATGGCCAAACAGAACTTGAAATTAGCGTTTTAACCGGATCAAGTGAATTTCACTTGAGAAAAGTTGTCTAAAACTACAATTTTTCCAGACGTCTCTCCCATGAAAGCTGTCTCAGGAGGTCCCAGATGGGATAACGTGTCCCCCTTGTTGCTAGTGCTTGAAGGAAGCGCAGCGCCCCTAGTCGACAGAAAAAAATCGGTATCAATAAGCGCAACAGCGCGTTTTACGCATTTTACATTTACACACCTTTAAAATAGGACTCCAATGATTTGTATTTGGCTGTTATGTGGATCTCATTGAAGGAAAGATGCACCCGAATCACTGTAACAAGTAACACGGTATAATTTCTTAAATATTGCATTACCATGGATATAATCCGTTAATGTATGAAAACTAACCAGGGGCCTAAAGATTCGAATTCCTATGACGCTTTTCACAAAAAATATTACAATAAAAGTCATACATGTAGTAAGTCAAATGCAGAAAGGATTCACTATATAGTTATTTCTTTGGCAAATCAATTCCACATATTCTTGAAATATGTAGAATAGTGTAGACCTTCGTAAAATTATATCACAATTTTATTATCCCACTGAATTTGAACAGGAAATTTATTAAATTGTCTTACCAGTATATTTCTTGTAAAGAGTCTCATCGTAGTGTCTAAAGTGGCTAACAGTTTGCATTATACACGTAACTAGGGCTGCTGCGAGTATCCGAGTACTCGGATAATCGCGATATCGACCAGAAAATCGAGTACTAATATTCGTCACGTCCGAAATCTTCGGATCGCGATCTATTTTTGGAAAGAAATGAAAGAACTTTTTCAGCTTAATTAATACTGAAAACGAGCCGCACTACTAATGAAAACTGTAATTTATGTAAGGACCGCAATATCTTGGGTCAAAAGTTTGATTGAAACACGTTTGAACAAAAATGTTATCCCAAAAATTCTTATAAAAGGTCTGGAAATAGAAATGTTAGGAGTTTACTGCAACACCAACAGCGTGTTCAATTATCCCGAACGTTCCGAAACGTTAGGATCGAGACAACTCAACTCAAAGACAACTCAACCCGAGAAAACTCAATTCCTCACTAACGGTTTGAGTTGTCCCAACTTTGGATTGAGTTGTCCCGTACGCGTAACAGTCGTTGCTGAACACGGCTGCAGTTAAAGAATTTTGTTTGGGAATGTGACGCGAATATAGTTTCAAAATGGCGTCTAAATATGTCCGAACACAGGGAATTGTCATGTCACCTCCCTTTGATTTTACAAACATACCGTTCATATACATAAAGTGGTCAACT
Organism: Mactra quadrangularis; assembly: GCA_025267735.1. Lineage (NCBI taxonomy): Eukaryota > Metazoa > Mollusca > Bivalvia > Venerida > Mactridae > Mactra > Mactra quadrangularis. The sequence continues at coordinate 24,421,456 of CM046306.1, read as the reverse complement.
AAACCTAGTTGTACCCCTTGTATATATATGTTACAGGGAATGTGTGTAACCAGGGATTTCACGTAATCACTTACCAAGATACGGAATTCACGTAATTCACGAACAAATAGGTTTATACCGATGCTTTGAAAACCCAAGATATAATACTATAATTGCATCCCCATAACAAAAGTATCAATGCACAACAGTGAAAAAATCTAATTAGTGAAACCTTACAGCACAATGAATCATATTTTACATTTAAATCATGATAATTTTGTGGTCAGGGAATATGTGTAAAAATTGAAAAGAAAATCAGGGAATACGTGAAATCCCTAGAAAATTTCAGGGTTTACATGTATTCCTGACAGAATTTTACATGGTTGGGGATTACATGGAATCCCTAAATTTCAGGGATTACATGAAATCCCTAGTTTCACACATTCCCTGTAACATAAATATATATAAACGGTATGTTTAAAAATCAAAGGAGGTACCATGCCAATTCCCTGTGTGTCGGAAGTTATTTGTAGTGAATTGCCGAGGAGTTCCGAATGGTGATATAAGGTGTTAGAGTATATGTTTACTGCCAAGGCGGAAATGATGTTGTTAAAATATGAATTCAAATAAAATTTCATACAATAGTCACTAATGTCAAAAATCCACTTTGCCTCAAGACTTTTGTATACACACAAACTATACATTAATTTTATAGACCTACCAGCCACCATCCTTAGCTGTTGTTAAATGTTTCCGTATTTTTATCAAATCAAAATTAATATTTCGGTATTTTAAATGTTTGGTTCTTAGTTTAAACGATTCAATGAGGCCCGTCAATGAGTATCAAAACTATTTGAAGACTTTCAAGCACAAATGGAAATGTATATCATTTTATTTAGAAACTATTATTGCTGGCATTCATTGTTACAACTTGTCTGAATGCAGTGTTTTTTAATTAACTTTTTAGTATTGTTTTACATTTTTTAGATTGAGACTTTTTGCCTGCATGAAAAGACATTAGAGAAAGAACCCACTTTTTTCTCTTTTGAAATGTGCGTACACAATTGCACATAATATTTTTTAACTTCCTATATTTGAAACTGTAAACATTATTGCTTTAGCATTTAGTATATTTAATTTCAAACGATGCAGTACCAAACCCCTTTATAAAAAGAGCTCTGCAGTTGTATACCGGTATAGGCAAAAAAGTTTACTTTTCAATTTTGTATCAAAAAGATATTTTCCATTAAAATAAAAAGCTTCAACTTAATAATATACTGTCAAAAAATGAAGTTGAATCACCCTAGTTCATTATCTTATGCAATTGTATCAAAATGAATGGTCCAATCAAAACACCTCGACATTCGTGGTGAATGCCCGAGGAATTCCAGATGGGATAGCCAAGCCTCGATCTAGAATTTCAAGAAATTTTGACTTCCGGAAAATTGAAATGGATGTGTCATGTGATGGGCCTCGCTAAACCTCGTGATTATTTAAACCTATCCTCCATTTTTTCAGTTACTGCCAGGATAGTATCAGTGTTCGACAGTCACCCATGTAAGTAATATGTGATATATACGTCCTTAAACAGATTCGCTCCATATTTTCCGCGGGAACTCTAAGGACGTATGGACAAATTTTAGATTTAATTTTTGTATTTCTGGTGGATTTTGTGTTAATATCGCAATTTTTATGTGGATTTTGGATAATAGATCTGTTGCATTTTATATAGATTTTTGTTAATATTTCATTTTATATGGAATATATAATGTACTTGGATTTAATAATTTTAATTGTATGAACGAAATCTCTTGGCATAAACCATTATCAAATAAATAACAAAATTTTGCACTTTTTGATTCTAAATTATCTGGAGCAATTTTTCTAGCAGTAGTTGAATACATTCGGAACACTTCGTCATTTACCGAGGCCTTAATCTCGCATTCGCTCGCACATAGCAAAACCATTGCATACAAATTGACTAAACAACAGCGTTTTCTAAAAGCGCTAAATGGCGGCTTTCTTGTGCTGGGTGCTCCTGGTTTTTCATTTCTTTCATTTTGTTCTAAATATTTTAATACTATAAATGCATATATTAGAAATATTCTTCGACCGTCCAGACACAACCAATTATACCCAGACATAACTACATAACGAATTAGTTTACATATCAATCAAATTTTAAAACAGCTTTTATGCCTCACAAGAATTGCCTTATTGATTAACTCTTTTTCTAAAAACAACGAACAGTAATCACTGTATTTTTTGTATAAATTTTATTTCTATTTACATGTACATGTATATTTGTATGCCACATTTGCTTGTATATTTTCTGGTTTGTGTGTACCGCCATGAAATCTATTTTCAATATTATTTCATTATTCAATGCCGTACAGTTATTTCTTACCTGAGGTAGACTGTATGCTAGTTTGGTCCCGTAAAAATCATTTTTGGCAAAAACTTAAAAAATGTATGGACTTGCAACTGCTCGGTATTTAAGAAACGTTCACTTAATTCACTAATACGGTATTTTACATGCACTTTTCAATTCAATAATGAACATAGCGTGCAGTCATCGCCTTTTTTCCGAACACTTGTCATTTTAATTACATTGTATATCTTATGGCAATGGACACTATTATTAACTAGCTCGACTATATGAAAAAAGTAATTTTCTCTAGCTCGAATCAATTTCCACTAGTCGAATGGCTATATTAAAATACTATACATGTACTAAGATTTTTTTTCTTTACTTCCAGAAAATATGAGGCCTATATTGGTTGGGCTGTTGGCCCTCATTTTCGTCATAGGAGTGGCACAGAGTCAGTACTGGGGCGGTACCGGTACCGGTAGCCAAGGAGGTAGCGGAAGTTGGGGGTACCGTAAGTACATGAAATAGTCAATGTTTTTTTTAATTGTTCAATTTTAAAACTTGATTTGCGCAGCGTGGATTTTTGTGGCTTCGTTGTTTGCGAGAATCTGAAATGTGATTTAAAATGAGTAGTAATATGCTATAATACGATGTTTATGAGCACAACTACAAATACATGTAAAATGAAATAATTTTAGTGTCAAAATTAATGTGAGGTTTGATTTTCGCATGTTTTAAAATCACTTATGATATATCAGTCAATTCTATCATGTTTATCTAAAATGAGTAAAGTCTCACAAATAAATCAAGATTTACGTCATCTTTGGGTCACTATAGCAATATATAGAATGAAATGACAAAGTTTTAAAAAAAACACCATTATAATACGAGTAAAATGTAGTAGCAAAATTTTAAAATGTGATTATTTCCATGATTTCAAATACCCGTATTACATTATTAATAACTAGCACGTATGTGCTATCCTTAACAACAGATTGGTTGCAATCTTTCTGTCGTTTTGTTGTTGTTGTTTTTTGTCCAATATTGTAAAGATTCTTTGCCGGATTTGCCTGTATAGCTTTTATAGGAACTTCTTCAACTGATACATATTTTTTTTTACATTCATAAGTCTTTGTATACATAGTATTAGTTGTTCCAATTTTTCTAAGTATACACTTCTCTCCCCTTTGTATTTATCATAGTACTACTAATACAATAGCTTCTATTTGCACTTATATCTATCTATTTTTATAGCAATCTGATTTATGATAAACACTTATATACAGTCTAACCTGCATAAGTGACCCTCGGCATTCAAACATATTATTAAGTTACACGACTCAGTCTTGATGTTATTCTGTGATGTTATCATATTAGTTACTCAGTTGTCCTGAGTCTAGATTCTCTGTCTATATGACATAACCGATGGTCACGATATGCAGGTCAGGCTGTACATCGCATTGTACACAACATTCTATTGATACATGTATTGATATTGTTGCCGAGATTTAATGACCGTCACTGGAAATAATTGTCCGTATATTTATATGTATATTACATGTTTGTATTGCCTATGGACCAACGTCTTTTTTGCAATAAAATTATGTCTATGTCTATGTCATATTCTGTTCCCATACTCTTCTCAAAAATAATATATTAATATCTTTATACATGTATATTTTCTTTCACTCATACATAATTATATGCTTTTATACACGATTTATTGTCATAACTTATACTCAGTAATTTACATGTATGTATGAATAGTTGTCGCCGCCTAATAACGGCAGAAAAACATATTTGTGCTGAAACTGATATATTTGTACAATAAAACACCTCTAAACCGGACCTTATCCCGACCGAGATAAAAGATCCGATTTGGAGAGGTTTCCGGATTAAAGCGTTTCCGATTTAGCTTGTATTAGATTTGACGGAAAACTACGGATATACCCGATGATTCACGATCGTATTTATTCTATTTCAGTATCAATCCTCTTCTTTCTAGTTATTCTCATGTCCTTATTTGGTAACCAAGGCACAGATTTCAGGGTCGTATTTGGAAACTTTTCTTCACAAAATACCGTCACGTAAGTTTTGAAGAGATTTTTATAGGGCTTAACAACACATTGTATAAGACACATCACGACAGTCAGTCAACATACTCACTGTTCTTCGAAGAATATATCTCTGGATTTAAATATAGCTGTTAATCAGCTACTATGTGCATACTTCCGTCAGTGACTGACAACTGTCCGACAAGATTTAATCAGTGGTAGGAGGGAGAATGACTGAAGAAATTATTTCATGACCACGAAACTCAACGAAATAATGCCCCGCCGAAAAAAATCGAACTCACGACCCCTCTATCAGTATACTTGTGTGCTATAGACTGAGCTAGTTACTCATTACTTAAAACTATGCATTGGCGCTTTTCACAAAAAATCTTACGATAAAAAGCATCGTAAGTCAAAAGCAGGAAAATTCATCATATGGTTATTTATTTGGCGTATTTCAAATATTGTGTAGAATACTGCATGTATACCATCTGAAAATCATAACCATCATAATATTTTTGGTAATTCGTCAGACTTATAATTGCAAATTTATCGGACATTGCCTTTTGTCTATTTTTTTTTCAGCGGAAGAAAATAAAAAGTGTTATGAAAGTTTTGAAGTTAACTGTGCCACCTCGTTCCTGCAGATTTATGTTGATGAAGATACTTTGATTGTGCATTCGTGTTGTTGTTATACTTGTTTTTTACACCTTGCAATAAAAACATCCTGCAGTCATTGTTTTTATAAAAAAACAAAACATTTTGTGTTTATTTATTTATTAGTTATGAAATGATATACAAATGTACATGTTCTATATTAGTATACTTTTTATTAAACATTTACAGAAAAGTTCCTCTACAAATACTGCTTTGATCATTGCAACAGCATGCCATTTGAGGCGGATTACGACGTTTGACTGGTAATCATTGGATAGCCAGCTCCGCGTTGGTTCGAATCACATTAAAACCTATCCTTTTTTTCCTTACTTTTTGTTCTTATTGAGAATGGTAGTATAGTACTTAAAAATTCCATAAATCGTGATTAGGTACCCTGTCCGTCTTATATATAGTACATAAACATTGACTGTAAAAATGTGTATAACTAAACATCATATTAACTATTATAATTATAAACGTGAAGTCATTGAGAAATTGACCCTCTTGAACACGCCACATGTGACCACGTGATACTAAAACTGTAAAACAGAACAGTCAGTTCCCAATGAAACCTCAAAACACAATTCTAAGTAGATAGAACCCAAGCAGCTCAGAATTCTTACGTTTCGTTTCAAAGTTTATCGTCAGAAATGTTATAGTTAGAATTTACTAAAAATGAAATTCGTAAATTTCAAGTCATGATAAAAAGGTTCTCAAGTAACGCTAAAGAAAATTACTCTAAAATATTTATTTGCAAAAATGTGTTAGAAAATAAAAATGATTGCTCCCCGACGGGGAATCGAACCCCGGTCTCCCGCGTGACAGGCGGGGATACTTACCACTATACTATCGAGGACCACGTATTCATTGATCACAAACATAGTATATATTATTTACAGAGTGGTAAATAGGTTCTCCTTGCCAAATAAAATAACATACACTATTTTAAACAACTTAAGCGATGTAAACAGTGTACAAAATACTTATAATTTCTGTTTTTCTAAGCAAATTGTGCTATATTATTTGTCCTCATTCGTTTTCATGTTAGCAGGTGCGCACACATTCAAACAAGGGAAGTAAATAGGTTACTATTTCTAAAATTATTAGACACAGTTACCTCCCATTAATTGACACAATTTGAATAAACCACGTGCATCGTTATTTGTTATATTTATAATAACTATGTATATTATCTACAAACTGCAAAATTGGTGATTTGTTTTCTACAAAAAAAGAATGATAAAAAATCAACCAGAGTAACCTCCGAAATACGAATAAGATTTTCTCAACAAGTTCTCACCATGAAATAAAAAATACGACCATAATAACGGACTTATGTCAGTTATCTTTCCCTGATAAAATCTGAAGCAATCCAATTGGTAAGTAGGTCCTTACAGTTGGAATCCTCGGATTTTATCATTGCATTCTTATGTAAGGATAACAAAATATTTCATCTAATATCTTTCTTGTTAATGGAGATAGTAACAGAAGTGATGACATTTAGATAGTTCTTTACCCTAAAAATACTTAGCTTGAATTTCAAACAAATTTTACAAACGATTTACAAGAAGTAATCTAAGATTAATTTTGGCAAATTGACAATAAAAAGTAAGGGTAAAATCCGAATAAGCCAACTAATAGGACCTACCTAGCTATTTGAAGAGTATATAAGTATATAAGGGGAAATAACCGACTTTAAGTCCCTTATTGTGAGTTACGTATTCTCAGGGATTTTATATAACAGGGATTTGTAACGAAAAGTAAATGTAATAGATTTTCATCAAATTTCACTGTCGTCGCTATTATTTCGGCCAATACGGAAAACAAGTATAACAAGTTTAAATAAAGATATTCAAATGACATTTTGTACCAGTACCACTGTACCATTCAAATTGACATAAATGTTAGTTTCAAGATGATTTTGAGGTAAATTACGCTCACATACAATTTCACAAAATAATGCATTTTCCCACCGATCTGCCATTTTTAGCCTCGTTTTACATCACCTCAAGTCATATTTTCGGTCATAATTGCAACACTTGTTTGTCAAAAACTTCAGAAACATTTACAAGTTGCATTGGAAGACATGTACAAAAACATAAATCAAGTTTTTAAACTCTAGAATAGTTTGTACAGCCTGCCTCAGCAAGTTTAATTAATTTCAGAACAATTAAGTATTTTGTGAGTAAAAAGATTGATACAAGATAAATACGTAATAAAAAGTTGGCAGCGGTGGGATTCGAACCCACGCCTCCGAAGAGACTGGTGCCTAAAACCAGCGCCTTAGACCGCTCGGCCACGCTACCTTTACATTTATTCAAGTTAAATATTTAAACATTCTTTATTACTTAGATAAGTTACAAGGTTTCAATAATTTATGTTTTATAAATGTTATAAAAAAAATATTTCAACAATTTCAAGAATATAATCGATACGTTTTATGACATTATATAACTTTGAAATGACTCACTTTGCATAAAAACTGCCTTTGCGGTAAGTTATTTTATCAAGACCATCATTGTAATTCCAAAATAATTTTTGGCCACAACAAGTTGATCATATGTTCTATGGATTTTTCTGAAAAAAAAATGGGGCGAGCGAGCGAAGAAAAAAATTGAAAAAGTCTTTATTCACTTGCTTTATATAGCGGTTTGACCAAATTTTTATGGGCGAGCGAGGAAATAAAATTATTTTTTTGTAAAAAACGTCAAAATTAAGGTGCGAGCGAATCCATAGAACATATGATCAATTTGTTGTGGCCTTGATTGTTAGACTTTTTTACGTTTTGAATACTTTAAGAAGGAAACAAGTGTGTTAATACAATACCACAACTAAGACCTGGTGTTTCTCAAAGTAGAACTATTTTATTACTTCAGACAATAAATGTACAAAGTATATACATGTAAATATACATGTACGTATATAATATATTAAAAGTGGAACTTTATTACAATACTTAAGAAAAAGTATGAGAACTATAAAGGCTATAATTCATTAATGGGCCCTACATATATATGTGACACTACTTTTTGTCGAACAAAGTTTATTTAAATTAAATCGTTTTATTGTAAAAAAACAACAAAAATTGCTACTCACTGAACACTAAAAAAATAAGTGGAGAATCCGGGTATCGATCCCGGTACCTCTCACATGCTAAGCGAGCGCTCTACCACTTGAGCTAATTCCCCAGTTAAATACTATCAGTATTTACTGAACATATTTCGGTGGCGTACATAGTTAAAAATAATAGATTTGTAAATATTCTATTGTAAAAGTTATTTCATCAAAATGCCAAAATAATTGTGATACTATTCAAACAAATTTTTAGATTGTTATGACGAAATGCATCTCAATACGGACATATAGATTGAAATAAACAAAATATAAATTCATTTACAAGGTAACAAAAACTGTAGCTCCACACGAGTTTTGCATATACTGCCTGCACTCGTTCCATAGGCGGATCCAGGGATTGAAAAATTAGAGTGAGAGGGGACGGAAAATGAACAAGCAGAATGGGGGTTCCAGGGGGGGGGGGCGTATCGGCCCCTAATGGTCCAGGGCACAGCCCTGACCAGTGGTCCAGTTGACCGGCGGTCCCCGTAAGGTTCTGTGTTTTGGTTATTTCTGAGGGATTCAGGCATATTTCCAGAGCCTCAACTATCCTTTCCAGGATATACAATATAAAGCATTAGAAATATCACATAATTCTCTAACAGCCGTTGGATCACGTTAAAATCTTACAATAATGCGAAGAAATTGTTTTAAATTGTATGCTTGGTCATAGTTTATCTGTACTCCCAGTCTTGTAACTTATTGCACGTGTAGCGTGCGAAGTTCTTTGGACATAAATATTATGAATATTTTGCTATAAATATCGTATTTCATAAATGAAAACATCCTTTGCTTGGGCAATTTTAGGGGGGTGGGGCGTACGCCGGGTCCGCTCCCCTTGGGTCCGCCTCCCCTTGGAACCGCCTATGCGTTCTATATACATCAAAACCCCTATGAGTACTACTCTACATGCATATAAACCATCATATCACAGGTAAATGTCCGACTATAGCTATCTGGTAGCGTGGCCGAGCGGTCTAAGGCGCTGGTTTAAGGCACCAGTCTCTTCGGAGGCGTGGGTTCGAATCCCACCGCTGCCAATATTTTTTAACGATTTGGTAATTTTATAAGGTAGTATATTCATAAAATATGTTAATATTTTGTTTGAAAATAAACACGCATTAAATTTAAATAAGACATTAACTCAGGCGATTGTTTTCGTATAAAATAAGGAAATTCAATTAAAATGTTTCTTTGTCTTTTTTAATACATTGGTTAAGACACAAATAAGTCGTTCAAAAAACGATGATAATAAAAAACAATTATTTAAATTTCAAACATAAATTTCATACAATAATCATTTGACTCAAATCATGCTAGTATTAAATTCTAGGATTAAAATAAAAAAATGTAATAAAAACTTGGCAGCGGTGGGATTCGAACCCACGCCTCCGAAGAGACTGGTGCCTAAAACCAGCGCCTTAGACCGCTCGGCCACGCTACCTTTACATTTGTTCAAGTAAAAAATGTTTAAATACTTTAGCTTTCTGAACACGTGTGTACTCAATCATCGCGTTTGTTCTTAGCGTTATATATTGGTTAAAAAGAAAATGGTATTATTGATCTAAATCGTTTCTATGGTGATTTCATTTCATCTTTATTAGCATATCTAATGATGTCTTTGTATTTAATTTTCTAATTATTGCGAAACGACTTTGAAGTACGCAAACATAAACTTGTTCGTTGTCAATCATGTTTGAATGAAACTTGTAGTATTTTGTTTTTGTCTTTCAAAATACATTAATATAACTCACGCTGTACGCAGCAGATTTTAACGTAAAATTAGTAATAAATTAAACACAAAAATAAGTGGAGAATCCGGGTATCGATCCCGGTACCTCTCACATGCTAAGCGAGCGCTCTACCACTTGAGCTAATTCCCCATTTACTTACTTGATGGCGATACTCAATGATATATTGATGAATATAATTATTTCGGTAACCTACAAACGATCTTTTCACCTGGGGGTAACAATAGTTAAAATACCATATGTTTTAGGAAGTGCATACAGAACCATCAAGTTTGATTTCAATTAACGACAGCATGATAGTTCAAACATCTAATGTTTAAACCAGTTTTTAATGTTTGGGAGAGTGGTTTTTAATACATTTAAGTTCCGATATAATAGGCATTTAGGTTATTTCAAAATTATGATAATTTTTTACGATTTTTAAGTCCAAAATGCTTAATTTAAGAAGAAAAAAATATACCTATATTTCGACCATCCGTCATAAAGACCATCATTCTTGATGGTCATAAATGTGTTTTTAGTTATAGAAATAAAAATGCTCAAATCCATTGGTAAAGATACTAAACCCAAAACATCAAGATATTTAATAATGAAATAATTTTGCAAATATTTTTCAGTAATATACATATATTTTTGTTGTTGTAAAAATTGTCAAAAATGTAATACATGTATAACTTTAAACTTTTTATATACTTGCACTTTATATTGAAATATTAGACCTGTATAGTATCTCAATATATTAAAATGTTCGATCTGTATTCTATATAAATCAAAACAGCTGGTAACAATACAACAAAATTTTAATGAAGATAAACTTGTAAACAAGAACAATGCCAAAATGATTGCATGTAATTATGTAAGCACTGACAAAATATGCTCTCAGAGAATGGTATTTTCCTTTCTGAAAAACTCAAGGAAATATACCTCATGTACTTGCAACAATCATATTACAGGTATATGTCGGAGCACTATCATCATAGCGTGGCCGAGCGGTCTAAGGCGCTGGTTAAAGGCACTAGTCTATTTGGAGGCGTGGGTTCGAATCCCACCGCTGCCATAACTTTTAACGATACGTAATGAAATTCAATATTGAATATTTCTAAAATGTAACCCGATAAAAAATCCATGGTCCGAACTGAGATTCGAACCCACGACCTCTCGAGTCGTAAGCGGGCACTCTACCACTTCGCTATAAAAGCTAGCTTGAAGGCAAGGGAGTACACGTGCCGTATTATACCTCTGCTACACACACCCTCTTTAACAGAATTCGTCCTCGAATTTTTGGAGCTCTGTTGTCTGTGGGACTATCTAAGGGTGCAATCAAACAATTCCAAGTGGGTTATTTACGATGGGCGCCAAATGTAACCCGATAAAAAAAATCCATGGTCCGAACTGAGATTCTAACCCACGACCTCTCGAGTCGTAAGCGGACACTCTACCACATCGCCATAAAAGCTAGCTTGAAGGCAAGGGAGTACAAGTGCCGTATTATACCTCTGCTACAAAAAGATCAACGCTGATTTTATAGACGTTTATTTTTAAACGTGATCATATTTTATTCGAAAATAAGCCACCAAGTAAGATGTTAACATTGGCATTTATTTTTGTATAACTAATTGGGAGATTAAACAAAATCTTTTTTATAGAATGGTTGTTTCAAATGCGAAATGAAAAAAAAACAAGTGCTATTAAACTTTGGATTAAATTGAAACAAAAATATCTTTTTCTCATGCGTGTATCATACTAAATTTAAGATTTTTTAAAATTAAAATGCAATAAAAAATCATTATAAAAAGTTGGCAGCGGTGGGATTCGAACCCACGCCTCCGAAGAGACTGGTGCCTAAAACCAGCGCCTTAGACCGCTCGGCCACGCTACCTTTACATTCGTTCAAGTAAAAAATGTTTAAATACTTTAGCTTACTGAACACATGTAGATTGTGTGTACTCACTACTCAAACATCGCGATAGTTATTAACGTTATATATATTGGTTAAAAAGAAGCTGGTGTTATTGATCTTAATCGTTTCTGTGGTGCTTTCATTTCAACTATGTTTTCAGAACTTTTTTTAAAATTCTATTTTCAAAATAAAGTGAAACGATTAAAGTACCGTTCACTACGTATTCGTAAAATTATTCAGTACCAACCATTTTGTTTAATTATACCGCGCACATATGTGTTTTTTTTTTAATTCAAAATACATGAACATAAGGGACACTGGTCTTACGCTGAAGGTTTCGCGACAGTTACTTTTAACTTTTCAATGGCAACATTAGTGACCAATCAAACACTAAAAATGAGTGGAGAATTCGGGTATCGATTACATTTGTACTTACAAACAATCCTTTCCACTGGCGGTTACAATATTTAGAAATATCATTTCTTTATTTAAATTCACACAGAACCATTTAATTTACGACAGCATGCCGGTACAAACATCTAATGTTTTAAATAATTTTTAATGTTCATTAATACACTAAATCCCGATATAAAGATCACTTTGGTTATTACAAAATCTTGCTAGGTTTTGACGTTTTTTAAGTCCTAAATGCTTTAAATTGAGAAGAAAAATTCTACCTATATTAAGACCATCCATTATAAAGACCATCATTTCGATAATCTTTATAGTGGGACTAAATAACTATTTATATTTTTTAATTGTTCAGTGCTTGTTTTAGTTATAGAAATAAATGTTCAAACTATTTGCTAAAAATACTAAAACCAAAACTTCAAGACATGGAATAATGAAATATTTATGTAACTATTGTTTTCGTTAAAATGGCCAAAAATATAATTTTACTTTTAACATTGTGTACCTAATATTGAAGTATTAGGTATGTTTTTGTATAAATATATTAAAATGATCAATATGGCTCTATATAGTCAAAACATGTGGTAATACATAGGCGGATCCAACGGGGCGGGGGATCAGGGGGGTCCGGACCCCCCTAGAATTTGGAAAATGTACCTGTCCATTAGTGTATTTCTTGCCTGACGCATGTAAGTCATTTTTAAAGTAGCATAAAGCAATTTTTCTCGGTGCTTAACATGGATTTAATGGTAATGTAGTTTTTATTATCAATATGTTGCATTTTTTTCTGCAAAATATGTATAATGTGGTTGTGGTTCGAGGTTTGGACCCCCCCCCCCCTAGAAAAGTTCGGACCCCCACCCCCCTAGAAAAAAATTCTGGATCCGCCCCTGTAATAAGTTTTTTTTGTAAACGAGAACAATGCCAAAATTATTAATTATGTAAGGCCACAACAAGTTGATCATATGTTCTATGGATTTTTCTGAAAAAAAAATTGGGCAAGCGAGCGAAGAAAAAAAAAGTCTTTATTCACTTGCTTTATATAGCGGTTTAACCAAATTTTTATGGGCGAGCGAGGAAATAAACATATTTTTTTTGTAAAAACCGTCAAAATTAAGGTGCGAGCGAATCCATAGAACATATGATCAATTTTTTGTGGCCTGATAACAGATATACAATGTAGACCTTAAATGCACCCAGAGAATAGTATTTTCCCTTCTGAAACACTCCAGGGAAGTATTCCCCACTCACCAGTTACAATTATATTGCAGGTATATCTCTAAGAGCTTTTATCTGGTAGCGTGGCCGAGCGGTCTAAGGCGCTGGTTTAAGGCACCAGTCTCTTCGGAGGCGTGGGTTCGAATCCCACCGCTGCCATTCGATTTTTTGTGAAATCCAATTTTGGGAGATTTTTTTCATATTTTTTGACATCGTTTTATTAATGTTGTTCGTACATTTAAACGTGCATATATTTATTGTTAAAACTCGCCATAGTATACATATATGTTTTATGTTAGAATTATTATTTTAGAGAGGTTTAAAATGATTTCGTTTGGGTCATGAACGTCTACATCGGCGCGATGTTTCCATTTACGCGTGTACAAATTTGTTTCATTTAATTGAATACTCAAGGAATAGTAAAAAGTAAATAAATGCTCATCGCTAATTAACATATGATTTGTTAGATACCATTACAATGTATTTAAATACTATGTTGAAAGAAAACTGGATTTTGGTTAAAAAATGTAAAAATCGTTATAAAAATCTGGCAGCAGTGGGATTCGAACCCACGCCTCCGAAGAGACTGGTGCCTAAAACCAGCGCCTTAGACCGCTCGGCCACGCTACCTTTACATTTTTACAAGTAAAATATTTAAATACTTTAAAATATTCTAGCTATTCAAATACACGAAGATTGAGTGCTGTAATAATTTATATTATATACATCATCAGAGTAATTCTTAGCTTTATAAATTGATTTAATAGAAGGAAAATGGTATTACTGTATTTCTATTGTACATTAGTACCGTGATTTTTTCAGCTTTATTTGCAGGTGTTTTTAATTTCTTTTAAATTTCAATTTTCAATTATATAAAAAGCTTTTTTACTTTTAAAAAAGGCGGACGTAAAGGAGTACGTTACCAACCATGGTGTTTTAAAATACATGTACAGAAGCCACGCTGTTACGCTTAAGGTTTAGAAAACATATCTTTTTTTAAGTATGTAATCCAATTTTTCAAGATTTATTTAGTAATATAAGGCTACGGACAAATAACAATTTACATAACAATCAATATTTGAATCAGTTTAGTCAATACAAGGGATCCCACTTTACAGGGGCGGATCTAGGATTTTTTTCTATGGGGGGTCCGAACTTTTCTGGGGGTGTCCGAACTTTTCTAAGGGGGGGGAGTCCGAACCTCGAACCACAACCACATAATACTCTTTTTGCAGAAAAAATGCAATATATTAATAATAAAAACTACACAACATTTAAATCTATATTAATCACCGAGAAAATTTGCTTCATACTACTTAAAAATGACTTACAAGCAAGAAATACACTAATGGACCTGTACATTTTCCAAATTCTGGGGGGGTTCCGGACCACCTGACCCCCCCCCCGCTGGATCGGCCCATGATGTACAATAGAATCGATTAATCTATCAAATATGTTACTGGTGTTTAAAGACTGGCAACTACTGTCGTCAGTTATAACATAACATAATCCAATATACATTCTCGTTCCCAGAGTCTAGTAGGATTATCAATACTAGCATTGATAATCCTACTAGACTCTGGGAACGAGAATGTCCAATATATAAATCTTTGTCAATCTGCAGTGTATCAGCAGCTAGTTTTAACCATAAAATATCATCTTCGGACTTAAAATACATTGTATCGTCAGATATCAGGCTACTTTTTACATAAACAATAATTCCGCCTGAATTCCGTATAGCAGTGACTGAGAAAGTAGACATTACTCACTTGCTTTTTTATAGTTACTAAAAGAATATTTAGGAATATATTCATCCATCCATAAATTTTGACAGTTATATAGTGCGTACACATTGAACCCGACCATACCTTTCTCATTTGCATCTAATTATCATTTGCACGTATCCCGGCGAAAATCAATACCACGCCTACTATATGCTTCGGCTCGTTACGTATTTAAGATAAAATAAGACATGTATAAAGTGTACACATCACGCATGTAAAACAACTCACGATTCAAATGCTATTAAACGGGAAACTCGTGTTCTTACATTTTTGAATACAATTGATAATAAAATGGATGGGGGATGGCGGTTGTGGGGCTAAAACCCACAACATTTGAATTGGTAGCTAGCCTCATAGTATAATCATCCGAGGTGCGTTCAACAATGCAAGCGCTCGGGGCGACATCGAGCGCACGCGTTCTGAACGCGGGCGCTCGCCCGTGCGCTCGCGTGCGCCCGCGATACAGCTCGAGAGGTGTTTCGCTTATAAATTGTTATTTAAATTCCGGTAAATGCCGTTTCGTTTTGATACCGGTACTCAAATCGGTACATTGAAAAAAATATAGCAGACTTAAAATAACCAAATACGAAATATCCAATGCTTTAATCTCAAGCCTTCTGTGTATTTATCGTATTTCAGAGGGATTTACATCGATCTAAACTTCGGTTTAGTATATCATATAAGCTAGTGTGTCAGATGCTGAATATTATACATGTGCCGCATAAATGAAATTTGTGTTCATTTTATCACGACCATATCTAAATATACAAAAAAATATATCAAAGAATTTTTCTGAAAAGTGGACGCAAACTTGTGTAAACTACTTGTCCCACATAAACTACCCACGCAATGCATGTGATACACTAAATGTACCCTTTATTTGGTACAGTAAATTGATTCACTATGATTTATGTATGGTAGGAAAATATGAAAGATCTTGTGTATCAGCAGAAATAATTTTGATTCACCCACCCCCTTTTTTAATACATGTAATGTGCTGTTTGACTTCGTCTTGGATTTTTATAGCGAGCGCTCGCCATTCCTAACACAAACGGTCTGATTGACCGATATCTTCACCTTCTTCTATTTATAGAATGAGCGCTCGCAGTCGTTCAATAACAAAACAATTCGCGAGGCGGGCGCTCGAGCGAGCGCCCGCATTGTTGAACACACCTCCGGTCCAGTCCATGTGTAATAAACACTCATTGTACGCTTTAAATGTACTTTAAAATTAATCCCTGTGTTATAATTACATTCGAGCCTTAACGATATAATCCGAGCACTAATACTACATTCGTATTCAATGTAATGAATATTCTTGCATAAAGGTCAGGTCTGGGTCAACTTGTACGCACTATACTATTCATTTATATAATCGACACGCCAAGTTAAAAAAACAACACCTATACCTTCAGGCTTTGTCAAAATAATACACGTTTTGAACACTAAAAAATAAGTGGAGAATCCGGGTATCGATCCCGGTACCTCTCACATGCTAAGCGAGCGCTCTACCACTTGAGCTAATTCCCCAGTTACTGACTCGTCAACGATACTTAGGAACATATTTCAGCGGCTTACAAAAAAGATCCTTTCCCCCCAGGGGTTACAACCATAAAAGTATGTCTCTGGTTACAACGGTTAAAATGATCATTTATTATGTTTTAAAAATAAAAACCGAATCATTTTGATTTAAAGTTAACAATAACAAGTTGTTATAAATATGAGGGACTTAACTCAGTTATTTCCCCTTGTATACTCTTCAAATAGGTAGGTCCTTTTAATTGGATTACTCAGATATTACCTTACTTTTCAATGCCAATTTGCCAAAATTAATCTTAAATTACTTTTGTTTTAAATCATTTAATTTAAATTCAAGCTATCTTTAGGATAAAGAACTATCTTAATTTCATCGTTTTTGTTAATATCTTTAATAACAAGAAAGATATTAGATGAAATATTTTGTTATCCTTACATAGGAATTCATAAAATCCGAGGATTCCAACTGTAAGGACCTGCTTACCTATTGGATTGCTTCAGATTTTATCAGGGAAAGATAACTGACTAAAGTCCCTTATTATATGTTCAAATAGCTTTGAGTGATCAATGAGAGTGGTGTTATAATACAGTATAGTTTCGATATAAAGATCATTTTTTAGTTATTACAAAATCATGCCATTTTTGACGGTTTTAATCCCACAAAAAAATGTTCCTATAACAATATCATTCCGCTACCCTTATTTTAGGAGCTTTGATCAATACATTGTACTAATGTTTTTCTATCAACTTAATTCTTCCATGGTCATTAACATATGCATTTAAAATTTATCAATCATTGCGGCACGTTCAAGTTACAAAAATCATGTTCAAACCAATTGGTAAAAATACTAAAACCAAAACCAAAACTTCAAGACATTGAATAATTCCTATAAATTAAAAAAAATATATAATTATATTGGTGAGGCATCTGAAATGACAACAGCAAAACATTGTTTGCAAAAATAATGTATGTGAATTTATATAATCAGTTAATCATCACATGGATTTTATATAACAGGGATTTGTAACGATAAGTAAATGTAATAGATTTTCACCAAATTTCACTGTCGTCGCTATTATTTCGGCCCATACAGAAAACAAGTATAACAAATTTAAATAAAGATATTCACATGACATTTTGTACCAGTACCATTTAAATTGACATAAATGTTAGGGAAAATGTGTTTTATAGATGATTTTGAGGTAAATTACGCTCACAGATTGTGTTTCACAAAATAAAGCATTTTCCCGCCGATCTGCCATTTTAGCCCCATTTTACATCACCTAAAGTCATATTTTCGGTCATAATTGCAACACTTTATTGTCAAAAACTTTATAAACATTTACAAGTTGCATGGCAAACATGTACAAAAACATAAATCAAGTTTATAAACTCTGGAATAGTTTGTACAGCCTGCTTCAGCCAGTTATAGACAGTGACGACCGAGAAAAGTAAAAAAGCACTTCGTTACAAATCCCGGTTATATAGAATCCCTGATCATCATCTATATTATTAAATTTGCGAGTTTCCTGTTTTGTGGAATAAAATTGCGCAGCTTTGAATAAATCTTTTGTTTGTCGCTGGAGCACCTATATACAGGCATCTCAAGTTGACAATTCTTTTTTGACAAAGCCTCTTGATATTTGCAAAAACTGCCAAGAATCAACAAAAATATTGTTTTTTTTGTGTCTAAAAATAGTTCTAGATAAAACTAAAAATAGACCAAACTCCCCGCAGCGGTTATTTCCCTTTATTGTCATTACCTAAAGTCCGTGCTTGCACGGGCTCCCATCTAGTAATTCTTATTTCTTGATCAACCTCTAATATATATTCACAATAAACGTAATTTTCTAACCTTGGTTAAGTGACAAATGTTATTTGTATTGTTTAACTTTAAACTGTATATAGAATCATTGATGATGTACCGTGTACAAATCGTAAATGAATAATATGTTCTGTTCTTACCAATAACTGGCAAACAGAATATTAATCTGATTTTCAAAACAGACATTAAAAATGTCATATTATTCTTTGTTTCTGAAAAATGTACATTACATCTAACCTATTTTAAAAATATTTCAATATAAAACTGAACACTGAAACATGTAAATGGAGAACATCGGTATTGGTCCCTGTACATCTCTTAACACTTTCCTAAAAAGATCACTTGACTTTCTCAAGATGAGCACGTGACTTTTTCCAAGATGATCACGTGACATTCCCAAGATGAGCACGTGACTTTTTCCAATATGATCACGTGACTTTCACAAAATGATCACTTGACTTTCCCAAGATGAGCACGTGATTTTTTCCAAGATTATCACGTGACTTTCACAAAATGATCACGTGACTTTCCCAAAATGATCACGTGACTTTTCCGAAAGTTTGATCACGTGACTACTCTACATGCAGAAACAAGTAATTAAATTCTGAGGGTGATGTATGGCTATTGAAGGAATGCCTGGAAACTATAGCAGAAGTAATAACAGTAATCATGTCACATCATATCTCCTTATAACCCTGACAACCACTACTATAGACGGGCAAACTTAGCGAAGAATTGCTGAAGTACTTTCCGCTTTCACTATCAATTCATTGATTTAATGTCTCCTGAACCATGTGAGAGGAAGATAGATCGATTCCAGGAAGTTTCCGCTTGTAGGATGAAGAGGCGGACATTTAATGTACTCTCTCGGACCATTCCCAATATAGATTCCGGGTTTTCTATCAAGGGAGATATTTTTCATTATCTAAAAATGAAATTTGTCTCCAAGCAATATTCTATTATACAAAAGGACCGAGATAATCAGAAATTGAATGTTATGTCTCGTTGCCCTAATGGAATCAATTGTTAAAGTATTGTTTGTACGGTGGCATAGAGGTGACATGGAGAAATATCTAAAATACCGCTACTATTACGTGGCCACGCAGTAGCTTTTACGTGCGCACGCAATAAGGCCATGCCAAATCGGAATTCTGTTAAGCGTCAACTCAAATTTGACAAACCAAGGTACCTATTCACAAAAACACACAAACCAAAAACGAAAACACTAATATTTTTACGACAAAACAAACCCAATGCATTTTTTCAATGGAATAACATTCTCATAATATGAAACAATGGTCTGAATTTAAATGACTAGTGTTTTTCCACGTGAAATATATATTGTATCAAAGACGCGGTTACATTTTTCCCTGAATTAAATTGTCGTATTGAAATTCCGAATATCTGAATTATTTTAGATTTTTTTCAGATTAAGGACTCTAAAACATACGCGAACGCGGACGCTTAACAAATTCCGATAAGGCATGGCCTAACGTTTACGTGGCTACGCAATAGCTTTACGTGCGCAGGAAATAATTGTCCAATGAAAAATGGCTGCCAATCGACAACTCTCATTGGTCAATTATAACGTGCGCACGTAAAAGCTACTGTGTGGCCACGTCATAGTAGCGGTATTTTAAATATTTCTCCATGTCACCTCTATGCCACAGTATGTTTGAGAGTTTTTGTTTTTAAATGTATTTGTTTTACAGACTGTTAAATCAGTTTAGCACACCTATCATGAGAATTGGGTCATTACAACTTTGAAGGTACTAGTTCACATATTTGGTTAATATTTTCTGTAATTTCAAAATATTATTCAGTTTTTTTAATTGTGTCAAAACATTAATTCTTATTATTTTAAGACAAACTGACCTGTGCGTTGCAAGAAATATACAATAAAAGTCACAAAATGTACTAAAATTCTCTACATGTGTATACCGTTACATATGGGGTAGATGTTTACTACATAAAACACCATCTTTTGTAGTTTCAAAATGTATACTTAATTTGCACTGAAACTGTCATTATCAGACCACTATTTTCCTGCTTCCAAAAATATTTCCACACAATTTTGATTGTTTTAGAAAACAAAGATATTTAAGTCAATCGAAATCTGTGAATGAGTATACCTTTAATGAATCACTTATCAGTCAGCTTCCTTCCAAGGTTACACACCACTAAATAAAATCCTTCTTTGTTGTATATAAAAAGTATCATTTTCAATGTCAAATTACAGTATGACCCAGGGGTGTAAGATACCCCAAACCATATATAAGCTGAAAGACCTATCTATTCCGCACAAAATGATCAGTGTAAGAAAAAAGTTACGTTACTTATAAGAAAAATAAAATTCGATTGAAAGTTCTTACCATGAAAACATACATGTTTTTCATTTATCACAAGCCGTACAGAGTTACCTCCCCTTTTAACTACTCTTCGCGAGCAAACAAAATAGATCCATTGATTTTTTGCATAGTTTCATAGAAAAAGCATTGCTAAAGACAAACATACTCTTCAACATAAAGATGCATCCCAAATGAGGACACCAGGTACTCTCAAATAATGAATATGCGGCATGCCACACTTTCTTTTTCCGGCAAATTACCGCTTCCGGTGAACATTTAGTGGTATGTAACCTTCAAACCTCTTCCTTTAAACCCAAAGAACTCATAATATTTAAAAATAATAATAATTGCATTTTATAGTCTAAGTTTCATGCTTACGCACGTTCACCGACTTTATTTCTTCTTTAGGCCACAACAAATTGATCATATGTTCTATGGATTCGCTCGCACCTTAATTTTGACTGTTTTTACAAAAAAATATTTTTATTTCCTTGCTCGCTCATAAAAATTTGGTCTAACAGCTATATAAAGCAACTGAATTAAGATTTTTTTCTTCGCTCGCTCGCCCCATTTTTTTCTATAAAAATCCGTAGAACATACTATCAACTTGTTGTGGCCTTAAGGAATTACAGAAATGTTTCTTCTGAATGGAACTCGCTTGAACAAACGCAGAGGTAACTATCAACGTCCAAAACTAAGGGGTCAAAAGCAAACTCCTCACAGTGCTTACGTCACACTTTGCTACTTAAGTATACTATTGAATTAATAAAGGGAAATAATCACTGCGGGAGTTTGGGTCAAATGCGACAATGTTCACTTGTACAAGCGTCTTATCTCGGTTTTATATGGGTTTATAGCATAAATGTGCTATTTGAATCACTAGTACAATTCTTATTCATTTAACAAGTCAAATATGTTCAGTTCTTAATAGATGCGTACTGCATATTGGGCATTTGTCACTCTCTGACAACTTTAATGTACACAAGTGGAGTTCCGAATTAGCTCTATTTAAGGGAAATGAATACAAATGACATACTGGCGTAATAGGAATGCATAAATGATAATTTTTTAAGGACATTTTTATTGTCATTTGTATTCATCTCCCTTAAATAGACCTAATTCGGAACTCCATTGTTGTACATTAAAGTTTTAAGGCGGTTAAATGGTGATGATCAATAAAATGTCTAGTAAAGTTGTAGGAGTTGCTTCCCTTTAACCACACAACCCGAGTATAATTATCGCCGCCTTGATGATTATCGCCGCCTTGGTGGCGATAATAGCAATTATCAAGATTTGAGCATTTTTGTGTCGACACCGGTTGCCCTAAGCCAATCAAAACGATGCATTTGAGGTCGCATGATGAAAAAAATGGACGTTGAACAGTCAAAATAGGGGTGCGTGTATGGACTCGTCGACGCCATGTTTTGTCGGGTTACCTATTTGTATTACCAGAAAATACCATTATCAATGTATGAACTAGTACCGGTTTCAAGAAAGTTGGAATATAACACCAGAAAATATGCATAACTAATTGTATTTTTTTTCTTATTAAAACTCGCATTTGTTAAAAAAATGCAAACCTATCTTCCCTAATTCGGGGCGAATCTAAATAAATGGTTTAACATATCGTTACCAGGGCGCGCTAATTCCTGGTATTCTATAAATACACTCAATGGTTTTATATATCGTTACTAGGGCACGCTAATTCTTGTACTCTATAAATAGACTTGGGACTGTTTAAAACGCTGACGCATATCGCTCTAAGGAGAATACACGGCTAAACGGCGATTTCAAGCATTTTTGGAAATGCTAATACTTGTTACTAATAAGTATCAAGTTATACCACAAAACAAAAACTACTGACGCTGAAAATGCCTGACCAGTTTAACCTGTGGAGTGATACATGTGTCTCTGATTTAATACGCAGTTAATTTCTACGCGATTAAAGTAGTTCCATCAATCAACTGAAGCCTATTTGTTTCAATGATCATTGACAGGTGTGGAAGGAGCGGAGTCAAATCTCGTTAATACACTAAGCTGTAGTATTTGCCAGTAATACATGGTAGAATAAATACTTCGCCCGCATTTTTTGCCCTGTTTAAATCTATAACATGATTATCCAGACATAGATAAGAGACAAGATTGGTCCTACATGAACTTTTGTTTAGATATGTAAAATAGTTGAACAAGTGAGCGAAAATAACCGGTCAGTTTTATAAGCAGTCGTGTTAAAGCAAACTTTGAACTGTCTCACTTTCCTCAGTAAAAGGAAACGGCAAGCACTTGTATATTTGCTGTAGCAAATCTTTAAGCATTCTAAACTGAATTGTCATTCAAACTCTACTTTCGGTTTCGGTCCTCTTTCACTTTGAAATGATTATAGTAAATGGTGTGAACTATACATTTAAAACGTTTTTTGATTACGATTCGTTTGAAAATAAAGGAACTTGGATATAAATTTGTTCCTTTATACAATTGCTAAGAATAAGTCGCACGGAAACTTTTGTAAGGGATCAGAATTAATCAGAACCAATACATGTATTTTAAAAACATAATTAAGAATAACAAAACTGGCGATTTCAACGAAGGGATTGTGAAACTTCGATGTGTAACATGTTTTGGTGCATGAACAATATAACAATACATAGATTTACAACGTTTTCGTCGGTTTAAAAAACTAAAATTTGTGTACTAATTCATTTTAGGCGTATTTTATGAAATAAAGGGCTGGCCTTGATATTTATAGTATAAAATTATATAAAAATTACGAAAAATATGTGATTCTCTTATTTTTAGTAAATAATAATAAAAGTGTTGTTTTTTTGTAAATTAAACACTATGATACTAAATAATGTCATTATTATATTTTAGTGTAATAGTGATTAAAATATATGGCCACAACAAGTTGATCAT
This sequence comes from Mactra quadrangularis, assembly GCA_025267735.1. Classification (NCBI taxonomy): domain Eukaryota; kingdom Metazoa; phylum Mollusca; class Bivalvia; order Venerida; family Mactridae; genus Mactra; species Mactra quadrangularis. Next base: position 24,397,594 of record CM046306.1, on the reverse strand, counting down.
GTGTTTTACGGATTTTACTGGAAAAAATGGGGCAAGCGAGCGAAGAAAAAAATCCTAATTCAGTTGCTTTATGTTGCGGTTTGACCAAATTTTTATGAACGTGCGAGGAAATATTTTTTTTGGTAAAAACCGTCAAAATTAAGGCGCAAGCGAATCCTAAGAACATAATATGATCAACTTGTTGTGGCCTTATGACTCACTAAATTTAGCGGCCGATGTGGTCGAGTGATTACGACGTTGGACTGGTAATCACTGAATAGCCAGCTCCACATTGGTTCCAATCGTATATCCTGTAGTTTACTTGGGCAAAAAACTTAGTCCTTCTAGCTCAGTACTGGGGAACCAAGAAGCCGACTCGAAAAGTGATAAACTTAAGTTGTAAGAACCTGTTTCACAATAGAGCTGAAATAAATTTGTGAACTAAACTCGTAAAGTATTTATGTAATTGAGAGAGATCTATTCCTGATCTGCTCGGGAAACAACATCGAAATTAATTTTTATTGATAAGCTTTTTTCAAAAATATTTTAATATGATAAAATGAATTAGTATTTTATCCGACCGACTGGTGGTATATGAAACTGATAAATACACCCCACTTGTCAATTCTCTTTGCCGGTTTGTTAAAAACTATCGTTATATTTTTGACACGTGGATTAGATGGCTAGTCACCCCCTGTCTAGGGTGATGCATGCTGGTATAGAGAGATAAATGCCATTTTCGAGGAACACAATAGAATACTTGCTATGTGACATCGTTGTAATAAAATTGACATACTGTGAAATTGACAATATGTGAAATCAAATTCTAATTAACAGATTGACAAATTAACAGATTGACAAATTAACAGATTGACAAATTAACTGTCATAATTAAAGATTATAAAAACTGGGTTTACCAAGTAAACAGAACATTCACAATTCAGTCATTGAATATTAAAGACATTTAAAGAAAACAAGATGGAAAGACGTTCTACCAGACGTTACAGGACACGTTCCTCTACTAGTTCCAACACGGGGTCTACAGCTCCTTCCAACACGGGTTCTACGACAAGTTCCAACACGGGTTCTACGACAAGATCCAGCACACGTTCTACGACAAGTTCCAACACGGGTTCTACGGCCAGACCCAGCACACGCTCTACGACAAGACCCAGCACACGCTCTACGACAAGACCCAGCACACACTCTACGACAAGTTCCAGCACACGCTCTACGACAAGTTCCAACACGGGTTCTACGACAAGTTCCAACACGGGTTCTACGACAAGATCCAGCACACGTTCTACGACAAGTTCCAACACGGGTTCTACGACAAGACCCAGCACACGCTCTATGACAAGACCCAGCACACACTCTACGACAAGTTCCAGCACACGCTCTACGACAAGTTCCAACACGGGTTCTACGACAAGATCCAGCACACGCTCTACGACAAGGTCCAACACGGGTTCTACGACAAGACCCAGCACACGCTCTACGACAAGTTCCAGCACACGTGCTACGACAAGTTCAGGGCATAGTACAAGTTCCAGAAACACACAATCTGCGAGCGGCCAATCTGAAAGAGAAAGTAGACAAAGTGCAGAGGGAAATGCCGAAAGAGGATCAGCAGAATGGAATTACGAAGACCCCCTTGCGAATCCCCTGGTTAGAGCACTGAGTGATAGTCAGATAAATACCTGGTATCTCAGTAAAGGTTTAGTCCGATATGATCAGCAAGCAAGAGAAGAAAGTGGGGTTGAACCAAATCCTGATGATAATCCCTTTTTCCATGCCTGGGTACAATCTGTCTTTAGAAATATCATACTCAATAAACTTATTGAGAAACGACAAAGACAAGCCAGGAAAAATAAAAAACGCTGAAAAATTGATGATAATCAATTAAGAGTTAGACCAAAACGGCCCTTTTCAGGGCCATAATACCAACGGCCCTTTTTAGGGCCATAATTCCAACGGCCCTTTTCAGTGCCAACATCACAACGGCCCTTTTCAGGGCCAACATAGTTTTCGAAAGAATTTGTCTCAAATGTGAAGTCAATGATAACTGAATCTAAATAATAAGAATTAGTCCCCAGCGGCCCTTTTAAGTGGGATCCTCGACACAATAGTCCCCCCCCCGCCTTGAGCTTCATTTTTGTTAAGTCAGTCATATACATAATAAAACTTGTACTAGCTTTGTTTTGTGATTATATATTTATTTTTCTATTTGTTTATAAAGTATCATCTGTGTACAATATACGAGGGGTGTCCCAATAAATCGTGGACTATGTTTGTTGCGAAAAAAGTACGCGCAACTTTAGCTCCAACTTTTAACTGCCATTAAATGCCTGTGTTGTGAGTAAGTATGCTTAATTTGTAGACGGTTAATTAAAAAATAAATGTTTTGCTTCAATTTGTAAAAAATTAGGTATGAAAACGCAGCGCAAGTCAATGTCATATTAAGACGTTAGGTCTATGAAATCATTTTTATTCACTCTCCAAGTTCGCCTTGTTGTGAACAGTGACATAAACAGACGATGCCATTACTTCATATTTACTTTAAAAATTTGTTTTTGTCTTACTTTTGATACAAAATATTAGTATGGTCAATGATATAATGGCCCACGGGTTAAGTTTCCAACTTAATTTTGAATAACACTTTCAGTAGTTTTTGGTACGATATATTCAGTGAATATATTTCACAATGAATAACTTCTCTACAATATGTAGTATGCACAAGGCATACTTAATGGTTTATTTCATCTGTCTATGTGTTTGAATTCAAATTTATACCCATCCATGTTGTGCCAGGCTGATTATGAAACTGAGTTGCAATTACAAAGACTCAATCTTGTCCTGACGTCACCTTATCTTGTTGATGTCACATTTTTGTGTTTCAGCGCAAACGCGTATTGCACTCTTGTATACATTTTATGATCTGAGATTTGGTGTGATAATATAGTGATAATTTCTACGAATGTCTATGTAAAAATAAAATGTAATTAAAAAGTTTATGTGTAAATTTTGCTGTTCACTTGAACTCAGTATGAACGAATATACAAGTGTAAAAGCGGTTGCGCCGCATGCACATACCTGGTATTAGTTAAACATTAAAATGACGCCTTTAATGCAAGTTCTTATTGGTCAAATGCCTAATTTGTATAAAAATATGACTAACAAACAGTCTTGTAAATTATGATCATCATGTGACGTAAGGAAAGAAAGTTATAGACAAAGTACACGATTTACCGGGACATCCCTCGTAGATATAAAACATATACTCTGTCCTCCAACAGTTTCTTCACAGTACAACTAATTAAATTGCTAACACTTTCAAAGATCAATTTTGAAGAATTATGGTAAGTGTTTAAATGAATAAATATCAAGTTGGTGATATTTTTGTATTTTTTATCAATTAAAAAGTGTACTAATTTCAAAAAACAAAATTTAAAATCATTTAACAATAAATCGTTTATTATAGTTTTCCAATTTTATTTAGTACAATGTAAATTGTGAAAGGGTGAAATAATTTTTGAAGAGCAGTGTGTATAAATACCCCTCCTTGTGTATACGATATTGACAACAAAATGCAAACTTACTTAGAGTAAGTAATGATAAACTCACAATTAAAACTGACTAACATAATTTTGATACAGTTCTTAAAAACAACATACATTTACATGTATAGTCTGTGAATTCCATGCCTTTGTTCCTATGATATTCTGACTGTACATGTATCTATTTTCTTGGTACAATTCTGGAATAACTCTTATAGTGTTTTATTTACTACTTCTATTACGACTTCAACTTTTATTTCTAATGTCTACAAACTTATGCCTAATAAAAAGTTTCAATATATTATGCAGCAGGGCCGGATCCAGAAGGGTCGTAAGTGGGGGGCACAGGGGGTGGGTTCGGGAGGGCTACCCCCTCCGGACGGTATAGAAATTTTTGAGTTTTTCACATGTCAAAGGTGCAAATCTGAGCACTTTACAATGCTCTTTTAAACAATTGAATGAAGCTAAAACTAGATTAATTTTCATTTTTTTCTGTAGAGAAGTGATGCAATGTGTAACAATTCAGATTCATGTGATTGATTAGCTTTTAATAAATATTCATAAATAAAGAAAAATGCATTCATGTGAGTTAGATCACAAAGCCTGATACAGAGGAGTCGTTATTGGGAAGTACGGTTGGGGTGGGTACGGGAGGAGTATCCCCTCTCGAAGATGTGGAAATATTTTGAATTTTTTTATGTCAAAGGTGTAAATCTGAGCGCTTTTGAACACACTTAAAAAGGATAAAATGAAGCTAACATTTGGTAAATTATCATTACATTTTAAGCACTTTTGGGCACTACCTAGGAAATTGAGGTATCCTTCATGCATGAGCCCGTTTTTTTCGTTTAGATATAATTTGTTGGCTTATTAAATCCCATTCTCGCACCCCAAAGTTTTCAAGGAACGAGAATGGATAAAATTCTTATTTACAAAAAAATCAGCAATTTCATCATGTAAATGCCGAGTATTGTGTTGAAATTCAGCGTTGTTGTGAGTTTTTCGGACGTTTCAGTGGATTTACAAGAATGGTTGTTGGGACGATCCAAAACGTAAAAATCCTTCGAAGAATCACATTTTTGATTCCTTTGGAAAAATCATTAGGAATACAAGTATTTTAATACGTAAAATTATATTAATTTAAAGCAACGATTTAAAAATTAACGAAACACAAGCCTATTAATGTATGATTGGATGAAAAAAATGTTTTACCACTGATTAATTTTTGTCTTCTTTTTCGATAGAAAACTTGTTGTAGGGTAGGTCACTCTTGAGAAGTTACTTGAAAGTTCATTCATTTACCTACATTTTCTAAAAAACAACAACAACATAAAACGCTTGCTTTTTCCGATTTTAACTAACTTTTAATTAACTCATTTTAATGACAAACATTCATTCGACTATACTCGGCTTTTCTCAGTATATATAAACGCCGATGTCCTCCATAAATACTTAATTTATGTTTAGGCTCGATCACTTTTTAAAAGTTATTCGGAATTTTGATACCATAAAAATCATCAGACGATCGTGCATGTTTTCGAAATTAACTAAGTTCGAGTGTCATAGAAGTGACGGTCTTAAATATACTGTTGACAGGTTGAGGTATGTGTAATATAGATAGATAGATAGATAGATACTTTATTATTTGATTTGTGCGTAAGCACATCATCATATTACATAATATACATTACAAGATTAACTAAACATTACAAAACATACATACAATAAACATGGTACAAACACATATTCAAACACACACCACACACACACACCACTCAACACATAGCACACACAAACACAAAAACTATCATTCACACATGTAGCTTTACTTACAAATGTCTATCATTTTATGTTAATTTTCAAAACATTACAAAAGAGTGAAGACTATAATATAGACAATAAACAATTGGTATCTATGTGTTTGTATAGAGGGACCATACACTTGCACGATCAATGATTTGAACGCTTGATAAGACCCGATCTGGGTACCCTGAGATGCTTGAATGTAACAATTTAGATCATTATCTTTTTTAGTAGCTCGGATGGATGATTGCACATTAAAACTAATCTAAAAGTCGAGGTGATATTGCTTTGATGGTGCCGATTTTGTGCCCTTTTCTTTGTACGAGAGTCAATATCTGTGGGGCCAGGTGGGGGGGGCACGTGCCCCCTGTGCCCCCCGGTAAATCCAGGCCTGAATGCATATCGACCCTCTAGAATAGAAAGGTCGTAATTGCTACTTACGACCTTATATGACCCATACATATTTAGAATATGTATGTAAAGGCGCATCTGATAGTATTTACTTCAATTTATTTGCAATGCAATATGTTGACCAAAAACATAAAATAATAAAAGGTCGGTAGTAAAACACCCTCTAATTGGTCAGTAAAAGAAGGTCGCATCTATGAATTTCTAATTATTGATGTTCATGTAATTATTTTTGGATGCTATACTGACTCAAAATAAGTCAGTAAAAAGAGCATTTTAATTTTGACACATACTAAACATTATAATCATGATATTATTGCATTTATAATTTTAACACTTTAAATCACATACGACTTTTCAATGGAAAAACAAATGCATAACAGTGTTGGTAAAGTGTCGTAAATGACAGTTACGACCTTTCAGACATACAGTTACGACCTTTTAGCCATACAAAACGTGTACAAAAACGTCAGTCTTAAAAAGTAGTTTTAAGTAGATTTTGTACATAATTATACACAATAATTAGGGACTTTAGTCAATTATCCTCCCTGATAAAATCTGAAGCAATCCAAATGGTAAGTATGTCCTTCCTGATGGAATCCTCGGATTTTATCATTGAACTCCTATGTAAGAATAACAAAATATTTCATCTAATATCTTTCTTGTAAATGATGAAATTTAGGTAGTTCTTTACCTTGATAATACTTGTCTTGAATTGCTAACAAATTGAATGATTTACAAAAAAAGTTATAAAAGATTAATTTTGGCAACTTGACATTGAAAAGTAAGGGTAAAATCCGAGTAATCCAACTAATTGGACCTACCTATTTAAAGAGTATACAAAGGGAAATAACTGACTTAAGTCCCTTATTGATACATAATAAGTTATGAATGGAATGTTAAATTGAAAGAGTAAGAACCAAATTCTTGAAAATATGTCAGGTTCTAACCGAAATTAGCCATTTGAAAATTTTACACAGTTTTTTCTTGTTTTCTCAAAAACATTTTTGTAGTTACGACCTTATTATTCTGGTAGATCGATATGATTTAATGTTTAAAATATAATATGAGTAATAATTATGTTGTATAAATTTTTGTACTGGAAAAATCTTGATGTATGAATTAAATTAGAGACTTGAGTCAGTTACCTTAGTTACATTATCATTAAAAACGTAGGTCCAATTAGTTGGACTACTCGGATTTCACCCTTATTTTCTCAATGCCACTTTGTCAAAGTGAGTTTGGAATAACTCTTTTAGTGAATTCTTGAATGTGTCTTCAAATCAAGCAAAGTACTGTTTGTGTGTAGGATTATCTATGTTGTATTACATTAGATTATATTTTAATGAGCAAGAAAGATATTTGATGAAATATTGTATTCTTCTGATATAGAAATTAAATGATAAAAGCCGAGGATTCCAACTGATAGGACATAGTACCAATTGGATCTCATCGGACTTTATCCAGGAGCGATAACCAACAAAAGTACCCACAATGCTCCATTTGCACAGGGAATTGGATACAATATATATGTTATCTATGTCTCTGATTTGCACTTTGGGCACCAGTTTTTGCCGAAACATTGTATATTGAAATCGGGATGTTCATTCCTGTAATTTTCTTCTACAAATTACCCACAGACAAGTTTTCATTTCAAATGTAAGAATTATGACCTATGTCGGCATAGATCTTACATGTTTTAATACAGAAAAGTTCCACTATTAAGACCAGCAAATTCGAGACTCTTTTCTTCAGGAATTAAGCATTTGGGTCTTAACAATTGTCATAAATCGTATGATTTTGAAATAACCATGGTGGTCATAATAGCAGAACTTTACTGTACCACCCATCACTTATTACTTTAGCCCCCACATAATGTATTATCTGAGACATAGATATCATCTATGTCTCTGGTATTATCTCTTTATACACTGCCCTCCAAAAGTTCCTTCACTCATTCAAAGCTTACATTGTACCACATGAGGTTACAAAAGTTGTATAAGTAGTTTCTTGTAAAAATGGTTTTCAATTTTGCTTTTTGAAATCAGTACATTTTTCTTTTGGGTATAAAATTACAAAATTATATATTGAACTTAACTCTGGTTCATAAAGATGCATTGATCATAGTTACAGAGGCTGATAGATCACCTTTGCTGCTACAAAAAATGAAATGTAATAATTGAAATTTAGTTTCCATATTTGATTAATGAATGAAATAAACAATAATATAATAATTCTTCAAACTTGAACTTAGCATTTGTAGCAATTCAATAAATTGTACTGTGAAACAATTTTTGAAGGGCAGTGTATAGCACAAATGCATTTTTTATATATTTGACTGGAAGTGTCACACTGTATTATATATGTTATATTGTTATATGTGTATTATCCCCTGTTTGTATACTTTTATCTCGCTTTCGACTTAGTTCTCATAATCTTGAAATTGAAACTGGAAGACACCATAATATTGAAAGATCAAATCGTACATGTAACCTTCGCTTTAGTAATAACACTGAATCTAAATGCCACTTTTTGTTATGTTGCCCTATGTACTCCCATTTACGATAACAATGCTTAAAGAAGTACATCCTGGCCAACGCTTTAAAAATCTTCAAATTTAATGGCCTAACGGAAAATAACACTTAAGTAAAAATTGCACATTTTCTTCAAGAAGCATTTATTAAACGCATGCAATTTCTTAATGAATTAACTGTACCACAATATTTTTTTCTCGGTACATTTAATATTCTACCATAACATTATTACTTAGAATAATTTGTTTCCAAGGAAATTGATATTTGTTTATATAGACATTCATATTTATTTATTTTTCATTTGACATATAAGGCATGTATGTCTTTTAATTTATCATTATTCATGAAAAAATCTTCGTAAGTCAAAAGCCAGAAACATGAGTAATACGCTCATTATCTAGCTTATCAATTCTTATTATTATACAAATTGCGTAGAATTGTGTATACCTTTTGAATATCATATCATAGTTATGCTTATTATCCGTCTGCTTTTGAAGTGCTAATTATATGAAACTGACTTACGAAGATTTTTGTAAGAATTTTTGTGAAAAGCACCACTGTTTTATGATGTAATTTATTATTTGTTTGTATGAACATTTGTATATGTAAATATTTATGTTCTATAACCAAAAGCACTATTCTGTGCTGAAGTCTTTGAATAAAGTAAAGTAAAGTATACAAATGTTAATACTTGGGAGAATTTCGTATGAAGAGAGAGATATAGATTATTTCCAATACATATAAACGCAAGTGGACATTACATATACATGTAGCATGTTATGAGCATAATGATCATAAATAAATAAATAGCTTGCACAAATCAATTGAAATGAAACCAACTACTAACAGGTATATATTAGTTATAACAATGCCTATAATTATAATAAAGAAAAAAAAGAAAGAACAAATTAAAGACAGGAAGGAAAGGAGAAGGTTATTATGACTTATAAAAGATTAAATTCAATTACATCGAACAAAAACAAAGTGTAAGACATCCTTGACAATATTTGGACAAAACTTGAAGTAGTAGTAGTCAAATAAATCTGTATTGTTTGTTCATTTATTTTTTACCAAATTTAAAAAAAAAGCTTTTCACACCTCTATTGTTCGAAGATATATAAAAAATATCATCTCGATTGTAACTTGTGAACGTTAAAAAAGTTCTGTTCTGTTCTGTAATATTTTTGTTGCAAATTAAATTTAATCAGTATTAAAATAATAAATCGAAGCCTGATAAATTATAAATAAAAATAGCAAACCATTGTTTGACACCTGACGTGTCAGTTATAACATATATAGATCTCACCGCGGGTTTGTCCAAAACTGGCATTATATTTTTGACACGATGATTGGATGGCTGGCACCCTTGCCGAGAGGGGTGCATGTTGGGATAGATAAGTGACATCTTAAGTTATACAATTTAAAACTTGACAGTAGATTAGTGATAAATTGTGTAATGCAACTCTAATTAACAAATCGAGGAATTAACTGTCATAATTAAAGACTATATAAACTGAATTAACAAAGTGAACTGATTATTCACAATTCAGTCATTGAATATTGAAGAAAAAATAAAGTAAATAAGATGAATGCATGTGTTGTTACAAGTTCTACGACAAGTACAGGGGAAGACGCGTGTTCCAGTACAAGACCTTCTGCAAGCGTCCTTCATGAAAATGAAAGTGGACAAAGTGCAGAGATAAATACTCAACGTAGATCAGCTGAATCGGAATCTGAATCAGATGAGGAGAACCAGCATCAAAATCCTAATGAACGTTTTAACCCTTCGAAGCTTAGTCAGCTTATTGACTCAGTACAAGAACTTGCCAAAGCTCGTGAAGAAGTTAAGAAAATTGACGACATAGTCGAAAAAATTAAAAGAGGCTTCAATGCTGATCGCATGGCTGGTATCGTGAGGACTCGGGATGAACTGCGTACTATGTTGGGTAGTTTAAAGTTCTCGTATGAATTGAGTTACATTGGTGTCATAGTTGAGTTGGAAGAAGTTGCCGAATTAAGAAGGGAGCTCAACGACCAAAATGTTCAGTTTGTCATTGGTGGTGTTCCTGAACTTAAGTATAATGGTAATGACAGTTTCAAATTTGTAAGTGATGATGATGATGATGAGGATGATGATAACGGTGTTCCTGCTGTTGAATTTTGTAATGATGATGGTTATGTTGGTAGGGAAGAATATGAGGATGAAGATGATGATGATGATGATGACAGTGATGCTAGTGAAGATGATTTTTTTGGTGAGGCTGATGATGCTAGTGACGATGAGGATAATGATGATGCTGATGACGATGACAGAGATAGTTATGTTTTTTTTGATGACAGAATTGATGATTTTGGCGATGAAGAAAGTGAAATTGATATTAATACGTGGGAGTATGTTGATGATACTGATGAAAGTGTCGTTAATGATAATGACCATGCTGCTGCTAATGATATAGATGGTATTGATGCTGATGCTGATGATAGCGGCGACGAAGGATTTGCTGATGAGAATGATTTTTTCTTTTAAGAATTAAACCTTAACGGCCCTTTTCAGGGCCATAGTACAAACGGCTCTTTTCAGAGCCACCATCACAACGGCCCTTTTCAGGGCCATAATACCAACGGCTCTTCTCAGAGCCACCATCCCAACGGCCCTTTTCAGGGCCAAAATCATTTTTGGAAGAATTTTGTCTCAAAGTTGAAGATGTCTCCATATAATAAGAAATAGTCCCAGCGGTCCTTTTCTGGGCCATGATTACAACAGCCCTTTTCAGGGCCAACATTTTATGCAATAGAATTCTGACTTAATGAATGTCATTTTTTCTTTTATTTCCCAAAGAATTTTCTTCGTTTTACATTTTAAATAGACCTCCATACTGATATTTTAAATAATAATAATAAACAAAATAAGGCCAATGTTCGAAAGCAGTAGTTCATGGAAGGCGAAATAATGTATGCATAGGCGAGTTTTTAAACTTGGCGTGTCGATATCACTAAGGACAAGTCTATTTTTCTCAACATTATATGAAATTTATGACAATGATGCAAACTTTTTAATTGCATTTTTGCTTGCTACTATCTACCGTCATGTTGTATCAATGTATTAATGCTTTGTTCACATGTATTTACAATGTAAACTTTGACGAAAATAAAATATATGTTCTGTTTGGGTCTGAAAACTAAACGGGATTGATTGGACATTTTCGGACTTGCTCAATTACCATAAATTAAAAACATGTTTTCTTGAGAATTAAATAATTTGAAACCGCATGTGCAACAAAATCTTGGACCTATGTGTTTTCCCCCATGCAAGGACGAGTCAAACATTATACGTTCAATAACATGCTATGCTCTAATTCTCTGAATTATCGGTTTATAATACGTTGGAATTAGTCATACACAGAAGAACCACGACTTTTTTATAAGTTATTTTGATTTCCAGAAAATCAACAATCTAGTAATTAAAAATTCACCCATATGATAAGTTTAAATACCTTTTATCTTAACAAATAACGAAGACATTAAAATGTGAAGATCTATAACATTATTATGTATTATTTCCCTAAATTATTCTATGTATCTTATTTTGCGACGAAAATAAAATAAAATATATCTTGAAAATAACAATATGTTGATTTTCTCTTCAATAAAAAACTAATTAAATTGTTTGTTTGAATTGTCTAAAATTGACTACATGTATTTCCATATTTCACATAGACATACTCAGGGTCCAAAAGTTTCTTTACACATGTAAAATCTTTTTTTCCCGATTATACTTAGATATAGTATCTAACACACGTTGTTAGTTTCACAACTAATATACATTTTAACACGAGTCTCCTATTATGAACTTTCATAGTATCTCGCTATTGGTTTAGTTTTTAATGAAAAATGATTTTAAATTGCATACTTATTAAATTCTCTACTTTCTATTTCAAAGAAAATAGGAAACATCAAATGTGTAAAGAAACTTATGGTCACCAGTGTATATGACCCAATATACATGGTTTGTCATTCATCATGTATTTTCTGAGTTCAGAAGGATCAAGTTTGCAATGATTACGACTTAACTTCACACATCCTCATGCGGATCATAGTTTTTTAAGTAGACTAAGAAGTTTTTTTCATTCATTATGCAAGTCTGAGTTACATCACTTACAGGTACATGTATACATCGACAGTTTCGTAAGGAAGATAGCAATCTGATTAAAACCCGATCTAAAATTTTACCGCTCGCATACTCGCTAATTTAGATCTGGCCTTTTCCAAACGAAGGTCACGTTCAGGTGACCTTTTCTTATCATAATATTCATGACGAAATTGTTATGATACGTAACTTGTTTACATCGTCTACGTCACGCAATTTGAAATGAGCCACCCAATCGCAGACTGCGAATAATATACCGCTGTTAAATTTGCATGCAAACCCAGGTCTAAAAATAGAAATTACGAAATCAAAATGTGATTAAAAGTATTTTCGTCTAGATGAAAGCTACGCATTGATTGGTCTACACAAAGTTCATCTCGACGTGACCTTGCATTGACTAAGTAGAGATCCAGTACGACAACGCGAGTAGAACAGGATCTCTGTTTACGGAGATTGGGAAGATAGAATACTTCAATTATAGCACTCAAAATAGTTCAATACACATTTTAAGTCTTTCTCGTTCCCAGAGTCTAGTATGATTCTCATTATTCAGAATCCTGCTAGACTCTGGGAACGAGAATGATTTAAGAGTGTGCTCAAGTGCTAAGACTTGCTACTATGACATTTTTGTTCTCGTCGGGAGGGGTTACCCATTTCGAACCCACCACCATACCTTTTCCTCAACAAACGACTCTTTTGGTCGGACCATTCTTAAGGGGGAATACATTAAGCGTGTTTTAAATTTAACACTGAAATATAAGATGTTTAGAAATGAATAACATTAACATGGGCAGACATTGACTTTTTCGTATGAAGGAAATACATATATCTCCAAAAACTTGGCACAATATTCGATGTTCGATATTCGATTTCGGACTAGAATCTAATATCGAGCCAGTTCGACTTTTGATATTTGCATAAATGCAAATATTGAACTGCAGTTGAATATCGAACCAGCTTCATGTTCGACATTCGGCTATAACGGTCTGAATGTCGTTCTTACTATTAGGTTAAATATCGAACCAGCTTGATGTTCGACATTCGGCTATAACGGTCTGAATGTCGTTCTTACTATTAGGTTAAATATCGAACCAGCTTGATGTTCGACATTCGGCTATAACGGTCTGAATGTCGTTCTTACTATTAGGTTGAATATCGAACCAGTTCGACGTTCGACATTCGGCTATAACGGTCTGAATGTCGTTCTTACTATTAGGTTAAATATCGAACCAGTTCGACGTTCATATTAGTTGATGATCGATGTTATCATTTTAGCGTTACGTCTTGATAACGTATAAATAAATTACAGAATTTTAAACTACAGGATCCACCAAAAGGTTGGAGACAAAGAAAATTTAATAAATATTATAAATTTCATTGATTGTATGCGGTGAAACCATTATTTTCAATACATTTAATATAGTTGATGATGAAATAAAAACAAATTTCTTGAATGAATCACATTTATAAGATTCAACATCTGATATCCCAAAGCCTCCAAAACCAAGTTCAATGTAATTATTTTCTATAACATAGATTTTAAGCTAGTTTAGTAGTCTCAACTACCAAATAGTACCATAACAAAAAATAAGCAGAACTAAAAAAGCATTTAAAAATAAATAGTAATCAATTTTTTGAATAAACCTAGGCTAGTTGGCTTACAAAGTGATAAATGACTCCAAACTTTTGGTGGGTACTGTATGTCTCTTTTATAAGTATTATTATGTAATGTTTTGAAGTTCACAATTACTGTAAGATTTTATTTACAAAATATATAAAAAAGAATTTGATTTGACTAAAGCAAAGCAAAAAACAAGTACAAAAATGTACCATATATTAGAATTATGCTTGCGTATATTCTAATGTTGTTTCTCACCACAATAAATTTTGTAGAAATGCATTTATTTGTTTTTCATCTTAACCGAAAAAAACAAGTAAATAAAAAAACGCCCCCCCCCCCTTAAATTTTTTTAAAAGAACCCTTGGAAAAACGGCCTATTATACATCAGATTTTTAGCAACTTTTGAAAAAAACTATTGCAATCTTTCAATTAAATGCAAAAAATAAACTATACTCAAAAACCTCAGAACGATCGCCAAATGATTTTGAGGAGATAAAATCCATGACATACGGACTCCGTGACTCAAGGGCAAGAGTAATCTCCCTAAGCATCATTTACATCTATTGATTTAAAAAGAATACTTTTCGAACAATATGACTATTTTTTCGTAAAGCGAATTTGAATCAATTTAATGTTCATTGATCTTTTTGAAAATAGTACATCATTTTTTTTTTAATCTGCGATAACCGTTAGACCCTTTAAATAGCACAAAACATACCCAATCAGTTTTGATACCTGCCGGGGTAAACGACATCAATTATGAATAGCCATTTAAATCGCATGCAGAATGAACATTTTTGCCACAATCGATTACTTGAGGCTTTAAGTCGAATGTTGCCTGCATTGTTTACTACTGTTCATAGTTTATTAATTTATAGATATTTGAAAATTGCATCCGACCTTTTCGTAATATTCAAGAATCGGAACCCTTGGATGTACCTACAAATATTTATTGTCATGCACTGACTTCCATATACACATCTTCTTAATGTACCTGGCTATCATTTCAGCAAATACGGGACCATGAAATACTCTACATCTCTTGCAAAAGCATTTTTGATAAATGCTTTGTCCACTGCTCAACAGTTGGTCACATACCACTAAATTTTGTCATCAATGTACAGGTGGCACACCACAGGTTCCACGGCTCCTCGGCTGAAAATACCCCGCCACACAATGAAAAGCTCACACACTAGTCACTAATCACACACCTGAAACAAATGATTTTCAAAATTAGCATGAATATATGTTTCTCAATAAAAACAATAAAATACACATGATCAAAACAAACTTTTCTGCCTGAGGGGCCTTTAATTCTTTGTTTTGATGGTCGCGAAAATAGATGACAAAATGGCGAATTATCCCTATACGCAAAGTCCCACAGAAATCTTAATTCCAATGATAGCAATATATACTACACTGTTTCATGTACCCTTAACACTGCACAATCAGAAAATAACAAGGAAATAGGGTGTCCACAATGACTTTATGGCTCTAATTTTTCAATTTCTGAGATACCTTGAAAATGAACAGCTGATTTCTGTGCTAGCTCCGCAAATAGATACATTCGCATCTGACAGATATTTTTCGAAATACCTCGGTCAATACCGTTAAAACCTATTATACCTAATAATTAAAATGCAATACTAGCTGTTGAAACTTCAAATATAGCAATCAAAAATATTTTAAACCTCAAAAATGCAATCCAAATGCCAAAGTTTCTATTATTTGTAAAGACCCTGGCCAATGCGCCGAGGCGGCTTTAAAACCGTGGTGTGCCACCTACACACCTATAAATTCAGTTTTAATATCTAATCATCATTATGACACTTAAGGTTACCTCATCGGGTCTATTTATTAATTTAATGTTTTAACCATTTGAGAAAAAGCGATCGAACTAGTTTTTGAGGCAATACTATTAGAATATTAAGTTAACAATCGTTTGATCACTATGAATAAACTTGGCCTGTCGATTAGTTCATTTTTACGATTCTAGGACATTTGCCCCCGGACATTTGCCCCCCTTTTTTGACATGGCGGACATTTGCCCCCTTAGTTTTTTGAAGGGCGGACATTTGCCCCCTCGTGTGTCTTGACAGGGTGAATATTTGCCCCCTAAGTTTTTTAGAGGGCGGACATTTGCCCCCCCCCCCCCTTTTAAATTATTAAGAACATGTTTGCTACTGGACGTAATGCTTCTGAAATAATATGAAAGCAAAACATTTTGTTTTAAAAAATCTCTTAATGTACTACGTCTAATTCAGTTTGATAAGTAACTGGCAATAAACTGGAAATAAGGTTTTCTCGAATTCACCCACCTGTGTCCTCGTCATCCACGGCACGTCTGGATTCGGCCCATTTTTTCATCCCGATAAAAAAGAACAGGGAGGGATTTGTTTCAATACCTACCCAAAAATCGTTTATATTGTATAACGTGGGTCGTAAAATATTACTCTGTACTTACTCTGTCATGTTTTCTTTCAAGAAATAAATTGATTGAACTTATCTGTCAAAATACCTTATTGTTTATTTCATTAAATAATCATCTGCCACGTTGTCATGGTAACCGTTCTGTAATATTAGGATTTATTGTTTTTTTTCTCAGTGGAATCTGGAAATTCTCCAACACGAATTTTTGCCTCAGAAAATGTAATTTATCTAAGAGGCGAATTTGCCAATATTGGAAAGAAACTGTGATAGAAGATGAAAACCATTTTCCGACATTTTTGTTTGATAATGTGCTGTGAGAACTATCGACGTGAAATCATGTATCATGAAATCATCAAAGTCGCAAAGTACCTAGTGAAAGCATACTTAAAGAGACAAAGACTTACTTATAATAGATAATTCTATGTATTTGTTTATAGTGTATTTACATTTACTTTAATACAGTGACTTAAAGGTCCATAGGGCTTGGTGTATTTTGTACTGATATTATCTTGTTCTTTACATATATGTATTGTATGTTACACATGCCACTTTAATTAAAACCTTGCTTACTTACTGTAGGACAATAAATTAATGTACGGAATTGTGTCGTATTTTTTCCCTTGAGTATTACTTCTCGAATGTTGTTTTATATTACAGTTGGGACTTGGTGAGTGTGAATAATCCACGAAGACTGTATATCTGGGTAGAATACAGTGCCATCCAAAATTACCTTTACACTTTAAAAAAAGCTGGTTTTCCATTAACTTATCAAATATAAGTTTAGATGTACACACCTATCTATGCATTGGTAAAGTTATAATAGATCGTAACTTTTGAAAGAAGAGTAATGATACCTAATACAACTGTAATTGTTATACATGTACATGTATCTGAATATATGTGTTTAATCTATCAAGCACATTTTTAATGATTTATCTTATAAACTTTGTAATCATATTAAAACTTTACACTTTAGTCGACCAGCGCCCGCTAAAAATTATATTTACATTACGGAACGGATAACGGCCAGTTTTCCGTATCAAAAAACGGCCGCTTTTCGTGATCGGTATAAAAAGTCTACCTCTGCAGAGCAACACCTCTGCAGAGCGACACTTTTTTCAAACTCCGCCGAAAGTCGCTCTGCAGAGGTTACGCTGTATTGGTAAATATTTAAGTACAAATCATACATTTATGAAAGTGTAAAGGTAATTTTGAATGGCTCTGTATAGAATCCCTGATAAGACTCAACTACCATTCTAAAATATATTTGATATGATTTCTTGAATTATCAGCCAAATTATTAATGTTTATGGGGTAGCCCAACGCTTGTCGACAAGACACGTATAATTTACAATTCTTTAGTCTGATGTTGAATTCACAGAATAGAATCGAACATGAATCAATTTACAACGCATATTAATTCTAACATTACATGTCTGATACACGTTACGTACCTAATCAAATTGATAAAATATGATATGTGTTGATTCTAAATCATAATAATAATAATTTATTTTATTAAAGTCTAGTCCATGTACATCAACTATTAATAAGTAAATTATAAAACTTGATAGCTGTACAATAGCCACTCTCATAATATTTTACTAGCAAAATGATCGACTTTTCGTGTACGTATGATGAATTACATGAATTATTATGCTGTTGTTAAGGTAAGTATGTCCTTACACTTGGAAATATTGGACATAATCATTAAATTCCTATGTAAGGATAACAAAATATTTCATCTAATATCTTTCTTGTTAATAAAGATATTTACATAAGTGATGTAATTTAGATAGTTCTTTACCCTAAAAATACTTAGCTTGAATTTCAAACAAATTAAATGATTTACAAAACAAATATTTAAGATTTATTTTGGCAAATTGACAATGAAAAGTAAGGGTAAAATCCGAGTAATCCAAGTAATTGGACCTACCTACTTGAAGAGTACACAAGGGGAAATAACTGACTAAAATCCCTTATTTATTCCACCGCCGTGGTGCATACATTGACCCCGCTGAATTAAATACTCACCACAGTACTTCTGTACTTACGATCGTTAAAGTGGACATCCGTTGTTATGTACGGTGAATCTCGGACAAATATTGAGTATTTAAATCAGTAGGGATAATGTATGTGCCACTGATGGCAGAATTAAAATTACCAATACTTAGTTTAGGTTTTATTTTATTTCTTAGAAAATGGTCATATTTTAACAGCACTTAGATCTTTAGATGTAGATATTATTAACGTTGACTATAATTTTATACATGAACGTCATTCGGAACTCCTCGGCCAATCGCTACGAATTATTCATTCATGAAAGGTCGAGGTGTTCCGAATGACATGAACGTATGATTGAAAATAGTTTTGAAACTTTTTAAAAATACTTATTTAATACGTAATTTGGATGAAGTTTTTTTTTCAATCACCTATTTATCTTAAACATGCTGTGATCAAAACTATTTTATGGTTTTATGTATTAACAACTTTCGGTTTTGATCTACTTTCACTTTAAAATGCAATAAAAAACGAACATATTTTAGCGGAAATACGATTATAAAAATAGTATTTTTATTAGAGGGTTTTTGAATAATATCACAACCGGATAAATTCTTTATTTCCTTCACAGTTATAGTGCGTACAAAAAAAACAAAACACTGTTTATAATAACAATACAGTGATCTAACCCTCGACAAGGGATGCCCAGGATGACTTTAAAATGAACAATTGTGATATGTATTACAAGTGTCTTAGTTGTTGGTGTAATGGAAAGCGTTCTACCATAACAAGCATGATTTACAGTGGTGGCGGTTTATTAACCATGCTAATTTTGTTAAAATGAATTACACAAATTTAATTTTCAATACTGCCTACCCCTGAAATGAATTGTCTCAATTTTAATGTTTACCAAAACACGCTTTGTTTTTTTGTACGCACTATAATGGACAGTGTTAGTCTTGACCCACTTTAAGATTTATGTAAATGTTAATTTTTGCAACTCTTTTGATTTGTTATGATCGACATATCAGTAATGATATTTAATTGTAAATAATTTTAGTCTTTTAATACAGTATTATTTATGCTATTTATATATCTTTCTATGGGGGCTTTAATTTCTGACTAAAACATTTTTATTTTGACAATTGACATTTTTGAGAATAAATTCCTCGTAGGAACATGGTGGTCCTGAAAAGGACCGTTTGGTTTTTATGTCCGTAGACCGTTCTACTAGACACTCATCTCGTCTGTGATGTCTTCATACTCATCATCAGTTGACATTTCCCCCATTTCAATATCGTCTGATTCTGACAACATTTCAATGACGTCATCAAAATTGCTGTTGGTATCTATGACGATTACTTGCTGATTAAACAACTTGAGTCTTAGCATACATATGATTTCACCAAGAAATTTCAGGTACTGAACGTACATGAATCGTACACCTTCTGTGACTGAGATACGAAGTCTTAGATTGTAGCACGTGCTTCTGTGACGTTTTGAGCTGGCGATGTCGTGACGTTCTAGAAGTGACGTAACAAGTGTATCCATTTTGTCAACTTCCTTCTTCACCCTGGAGAACTTGGCCTCAGTGGTCAGAAGATATCTACAGTCGGATATAAAGTCTTCCATCATCATTAAATAAGGTGAAATTCTTAGATAAATCTGTTCAAATGTCTTAACTTTGCTGAGTGAAGTTTAGAGCAGAAATGAAGACTTTAGTTCTTATGGTCTGTTGACCTGACCTTGGATATATATTTCATATTCATAATTGATAATCCGTGTCATCGACATTTTCTATTATCCTGGTCCCTGTGTAAACTTCACACTTGAAATTTACTGAAGTGGCTACTGTTTTATGTATTTTAGTATTATACGGGATGACATGTGGTCCCAATATGACTGGAAAATGGACCCTGAATCTAGACCCCTTGACCCCTTACTGCATCCCTTAATTCACACCTACACGTGTCAGTTTGTTACTCTAGACAGGAAGTCAGGCATCACCATAGCAACGTACAATAATGTCATTTAATTCGATAAACTAACATGATTAAAACACCATCATCAAAACCCGTGTGAAAATAATTACTTTTACTTGTAAATACTTAGAATTAACGATACTATAATTATTTGAGTTATATTTGATTATTTTTTTGCTGAAGATTACATTTTAATTTTGGTGTTTTCTTATGTCATTTTCAAAACATGTTACATTTTACAATCTATTCATTGTCAAAGCTTGAAACCCAAAATGAATAATAGGGTTTTACTTGTTTGAATCAAAGGAAAACTTAATTCCAGATAAACAATTGAGAACATAACTTATAAATTATGTATTTTTATTGTCGACTTCAGTAACATTTTTGTATTGCCATATTTTAATTTTTGTATTAAAGCACAATACTTTAAGCAAGTATCCAATCAAAAAATATTTTATATCTATTTTTTTCTTCAAATAATAAAATACATGTATGACTTTCAAGAATTTAGAGATAGAATTTAATTGACTAGTGAAACATCAAAGCCCGTAAACAGCATTAATAATATCAAATGTTGCTTTAGACAATACAAAAATTTTATACCATGGTAATACACATTTTAATAAAACCAAATAATATGATTTTGAAATATGTATTCACAGAAAAGTATATGTTGCTTGTTTGTGTTGCAAATAACATGTTTCCAATAGCATCAAAAATGATGTGAAAATCTAAGCTAAAATAGAATGTATCTATACATTTAGTCATTTACCCTGTACCTTTTCAGAAAATCAAGTATAATAATTCATATTAATAGAGATGAAGAAATGAACACTACTCACATGTATAAATGTGTATTTTACATATACAGGTGCGGGTCCAGGATTTTTTTTAGGGGGGGGGGGTTCTAACTTTTCTAGGGGGGGGGTCCAAACCTCGCACCACAACCACATAATACGCATTTTGCAGAAAAATGCAACATATTGATAATAAAAGCTACATTACCATTAAATCTATGTTAAGCACCGAACAAAATTGATTCATGCTACTTAAAAATGACTTACAGACAAGAAATACACTAATGGACAGTACATTTTCCATTCATAGGGGGTCGGACCCCACTGACCCTCCCCCCCACTGCTGGATCCGCTTAAGATATACATGTACTTGAAACGGCTTTGTTGCAACGATACCTATATTTACAAAAAAAAACCCACTTATGTGGACAAGCTGAAAAAAATATATTCGTAAGTATTGTGCCTATCCAGCGTAATAGATATTTAAGATTGGTCTTGATAGATTTTTTCTTCTCGATTCAAGCATTTTGTGCCTTAAATATTGTCAAAAATTAGCATGATTTTGTAATAACCGTTGGGATATTTATATCGGACCTTCACTGCATTTTATAACACCACTCTCATTGATCATTCAAAGCTATTTTCAACATATAATGTTTGTACAAGTATGCTGCTGTTCCTTTAAATCAAAATGGTTCTGTTTGCATTTTAAAACAATATAAATATGATAACCACTTTAACTGTTGTAGCGATAGACATATGTCTATGGGTGTAACCCCTGGGGAAGGGATTGTATTTGTACATCTGAAATATGTACATAAATATCGTTAAAAAGTAAGAAAATGGGGAATTAGCTCAAGTGGTAGAGCGCTCGCTTAGCATGTGAGAGGTACCGGGATCGATACCCGGATTCTCCACTTATTTTTAAGTGTTCATTTTTAAAATAATTTTGACATTGAGCAAGGATCTCTATTTATAGTTTTATAAATTTTGACTCGGATTCACGGGTATAACATCATTGAGGTCTCAAATGATATTGTTCACTGGGACGGAACCTTATGAAACCCTTAAAACATGTACCAATCGTGAGTTTATACTAAATTGTAATTCATTTTTGCTTGATTGTGAAACAATTCCTTACAGCTTCGATAAATCACTTTCGAGTCTGCTTCCTGGTCCCCCAGTACTGAGCAAGCAGGATTAAGTTTCCTGCTCAAGGAAACAACGGGATAGGTTTAAAATTGAATTCACACCAAAGTGGAGCTGGCTAACCAATGATACCCATCGTGTCCAGATGCCATCAAGATTCTCGATCTAGTTAGATGGGTACAAGGGTATCCGGACATTTGCCCCTCCCCCGGCCATTTGCCCCCAGGACATTTGCCCCCCTTTTTGTCAGGGCGGACATTTGAGAATGACGACTACCATGGAGTCCAACATCGTAACCGCTCGACCATGTCAACTCCTATTAAACAAAACATGAGTTTCATGCGAAAATGTCTAAATCACTCATGAATCATATGATATGGGAAACCCTGGTTTCTGAAGCCAAATAAACGAATACAATCTCCTGTAAGCACTTAAGTCAGAAAATGTGAATCGATAACACCGAGAATAACAACCAGCGTTCTACGTGTAAAAAATCTATACAATATTGGCTAGACATAATATCACGTGACATATGGATAAATTCTGGTACAATGTACATTATCACGTCGAAAAACTATACTTAGATATTTGTTTGTTTATCGTTAATTTCTTCACAGAGTTCCGTTTTTCCCATAGATGCATTATTTGTAGACTTTGGCTAGAACTAAAATTCAAACTTGAAAGTTAAAGCTCCAGAGAAGCATTTAGTTGGGGAAAAATCCTTTCTCTTCTGGTCTTCATTAAGTCAGTGTTGCCGACTTTAATCAACATCCGGCTTTGGAACTGGATTTTTTTTGGAAGTTTCCTGGTTGTATTATATGACAGATATATAGACAGAATCCCTATGTCTAAATGCCCGTTTAAAGCAGACCATATATTCTGATGCTAAAATGGTTTCCTTATTTATGACCACTAGATCTAACATCCTTCGGTACAAATTCTTGATAAAAATAAGCATGTATTTATAGAACGGAATTTCTGGATTTTAAACCGCACGAGGCTTAAAGTTATTAAAAAGGCGATATCACAAAAATCCCTTATAAATGAAGTTGCCTGTGTTTTTTTTGCAATTTAACCAGTAGGGTACGTGCAATAGTATCATTAAATAATTCAAAATTAATATAAGTAGCTTTAATGTGAGGGCACGTGCCGTCTGTCATCGTTTCCGGTTAAACAACGCATATAGAGCTTCCGGTTTTTGTTAACATCCGGTAATATGACACGTGGCTAGATTCCATGTTGACACATGTGAACACGTGTTGTTTACATCAATAAATCGGTTGATGATACAAAATGGTGGATGCTGAAGTGACATCAAAGATAGTTTAACTAGATCTACATGACAATATCATGAATATGGCATTTAAAGTGAAATACTCGTGTGACATGAAACACTTCTATGGGATGTCACACGACTTAACATTTTTAAAATGTCGGCTTCACGTCAGTTTAGTTCACAAACAATTTTCATTCATTATATACCAGGGCCCTATATACGGTTCTTGTTTGACAATTTTTCAAAAATCGCCACATTTTAGGGAAGAAATCAATCTTTTAGGGGTGAAGAACGGTTCCATCCCGGGGTCTGCACGTAATGTGTCCTTGTGTAATGGACGCATCATAATTAAAATAAGAAACTAGTTCCCAAATACTGTCTGTTGACAATCTTACAAAATCAGTACGTGTACTCTTAAATATGTCTTTTACCATATATGGATAGCCATTCGACCATAAAACCACAATCCTACCTTATAAATGTATAATATATTGTTTACATGAATAACCGTAAAAAATCCTAGGAAAGAAGTCGAGATAGAAACTATGACCAACGGATCAAATAAATACATTTAGAATACATAATTTGTTTACCTTGACAACTTCGCGTACAAATTGGTTCAATCCTTTGTCAAACATACGTATTTACAACAGTCCTATGATTAAATAATCATATTTTGTTAAAAATACTTTTAAACTAAAAGTGCATCAAGTATATATAAAACTGATATATCGAAACCTTATATTTCTACAATATCAACTCAGTGAGTGTATGAACATAGTTATAAAATTTAAGTATCATAAACTAATACTTAAACTGGCGATCCTAAGCCCAGTTGAGAAATTGTGAGGGCGATCAGCACTTTGGGGTCAGTACAAGACTGACAAAGTCTAATAGAGTCGGCGAATTTCATTCTGAATAAACGTTGATATGTTCACGGAAATACTAATATAGTCCGTTTTTTCTCAACTGTCAAAGCTTGAATAATTTCACCGTGACTGAATGTATTGTTTTTGTACTGGTGGCCTATTTTTTAATAAAAATATCTTGACTAAAACTTATCATACGTCATAAGAAGCTTTACTCAATCATAATACACACTTTCGGAAACTCATGAGTGTATTACGACAATAATTTTAACAAACGCATTCATCGTGAAATTATTCATGTTTTGACAGTTGAGAAAAAACGAACAATACATGTATAATTATACATCTTCACTGCCCTCCAAGAACTATGATTTATATAGTGTCCAGGGTAGTTGATGATCAAATCTTTATTGTGTGCTTTATAAATACTAGAAAAATTAGGGCTGTGGATTGTCGAGCTGATGGCGATCCGATCCGAACCACGATTCATGTGTAGCGATTCACGAATCGAACCACGAATCACTTGTTAATGAAGAAGCATTCAGGAATTCATCTAATAACAAAAATTAGGGGAAAAATACAGATGCTTTTACTATATAGAAAACCATGTTCTCCAAACATTTCTATTACCAGACGTTAATGGGAATTTTTAGTCACGGATAACAAGTCATTTTTGTTCAAATGTGTTTCAATCAAACTTTTGACACAAGATATTACGGTTCCTACATAAATTGAAGTTTTTATTAGTAGTGCGGCTTGTTTTCAGTGGTAATTAAACTATAAGTGTTTTTCTCCCATTTTTTCCCCAAATATAGATCGCGATCCGACGATTTCGGACGTGACGAATATTCGTACTCGATTTTCTGGTCGAGATCGCGAATATCCGAGTACGCGGATACTCGCAGCAGCCCTAATAAAAATCACCCTTTACTTGAAAGAATATCTCAAACCATGTCTTAATCGTATTTTATGTATCATTTTTGGAAGGATCTTAGACATAGATTGTTTAGGATAACATGAAATTCTTTGCATCGTTAAGATTGATCTCAAGTGATCCTAAATAACCTACAAATGAATGTAGTAGGCTCAACCACTTGTGTAAAATATTCTTATATAGTACATTTGTCATTTTTGTGAAAAAAAAGTATATCTTCTTATATGCAAAATAATATCATAAATGTAAAGATCATTCACATGAATGAAAATGAAAAATTACAAGCTAACGCTTAAAGCGTGTGCAGGGTAGAAAACTTTTAAAAATCGGAGTTACCTCCCTTTATCCATTATTTGGAAATTGCTCTAACTTTTGAGATACTGGACATTTATAACATACTGCCCGTGTTTGGTGTATATTTGAAATATTTTTTTTCTAAAGCTTTGACTACGATGTAAATTAACATATTTTATTGACGTATTATCACAAGACAGTGACGAAATCAACATAGAGTCTGTGAATTATGAACTCACTGGTTGAAATTTCATTCAGCTTCAAGATACTCACGTACCCAGAGACAATCTTGATAAACGAGAATGTACAATACCAAGCACTATCATCGTGACCTAAGCGATTTGGTTTTAGTGTGGGCATCTATAACAAAAACATGTATCGAATTTCTCTTACAAAAAATCTCGATTCGTCCCTATACATTTTTGCATATGAATTATTGGTGCATCCCGAAGAACGGCATAATTTGGGTTTTTGTTGTATTTTGTGTCATATTTTGTAAATTATCATATGTCGTGCAGAGTAATCTGGGCCAAAATATTAAGTGTTTGTTGTTTTTTTTTAAATTGAATATTGACAAGTACTATATGTATTTAAATTGTTGTAATAACCTCACTATCAGAGTGGTGTATACGTGAGGTCACAAGAATTGGCAATAGTTACGAGATCAGGTTGGATTCAGCCATTTTTTGCAGTTTGGAATCAATTCAAGAATATATCTAGCATTTTCTTCACGGAGCAAAAATGCAGTTTGATAAATACAGTTAGTGCTAATCGCATATCTCTTGATAAATTCTTAGAGGCTTCGAGCAAACTATTTCAACAATTTGTCAGAATTTGTTCCATTTCTGCGCAATTTACTACCATTAAGTATTATTTATATATTTTCACAAATTTTGACCCTTCATGCAAATTTAATTTTGTATTAAATATTTAAAAGAATGATTTTTATTCAATTTAGGTTGTAAAAAGGGGATTTCTTAGCAATGCAAAATTAATAATCGACATGAACATTGAATAATAACAAATATCAGCTCAGCTTAACTTCCATTGGGATATTTGTTGTCATATTAATAATGATTATAAATTTTATGTATTTAAATGGATATTTTTTGCTGTATTTATAGTTAATGATATGTTTTTCTGAAATTTCTATTTTGTTTCTTAAAAAAAACCAAATGACTTGTATGATGTGATTCAGCATAATTTCTAATTTATTTTTATATAATTGTTTCAAATATTTTCTGGCATATTCCCATTAAACGATGATATACGAGTATAACAGGTTTTTTTTCTGAAGAATGTTGTGAAAGATTTGCAACGTTTTAGCCGGTTGCAAAAAAGGTGTGTACTTATTTTCCCCCACATAAATGCAATAAGACGATAATATTTGCATGTAAAACTGAACGATTAAAAAATGTAACTTTTACTCTTATTTCCTTTGTTGAATAAATGCATTTTTAATGAAATACTAACTATGCCAATAAATTATTTCTTTGTGTTTTAATATTACTTCTACTAAAGTATTTCTAAAAATTAAATATACGATGTCTATACTCGAGAAAAAAACATCAAAATGAAATTTTTAATGAATAAAATATTTTTCAAAAATGATTTAATTATTCAAAATACATAATTATATAGCCGACCGTCTGGCGGTATGATAAAATGATAAAAATGTATTGTTTTGTTCCTTTTGTAAGTTTGACCAAATGGCCAAAGGCTTTTCACACCTCTTTTGTAAGTAGACTTATCAAAAATATCAAATCTTTTGTAATTCTTTTGTTGAAAATTTAATCCCATCAGTATTGAAATACTCGAAGCCAGATAATTATCAATAAAAATATCAAACCATTGTTTGACACCTCACGTGTCAATTATGACATATCTAGATCTCACAGCGGGTTTGTCCAAAACTGTCGTAATATTTTTGACACGGCTATTGGCTTGCTAGCCACTCCCTGCCGAGCGTGGTGCAAGCTGGGATTGATTTAGTGACATTCCGAGTTATACAATTAAAGACTTGCAATGTGAAAGCGTTATTTTGGAGTAAATGTGACTCACGGATTGTGTAATTAAATTCTAATTAACAGATTGACTAATTAACTGTCATAATAAGTTACTATATAAACTGGATTTACAAAATTTACAGTACATTCATAATTCAGTCATTGAATATTGAAGATAACTTAAGAAATCAAGATGAATACACGTTCTACAACTCGCTCCAGAGCGGGTTCCACGACGGGTTCTACCACTCGTTCAGGGAACAACTCAAGACCCAGTTCCACTCGGTCTTCGATCATTCGTATGGGAAGAGGACGCAGACGAAACGGTCAAGAAAACTCAGCAGTACTTGCATCGGTGCCGAATATGCGTGCGTTGTTACCAACTCAATCCAGAAAATTAAAGCAGGAACAACTTATCAACACTGAAAGAAAACTCGTCAGATCTTGTGAGCACGTCATTCTACTCAACGATAAAATCAGAGGACTCACGAAACGCTACAAAGCTGCACGTGAGGCTGGTTTCAAGAGCTTCCGGTATAACTTACGTATTCGTCTTGCTGCGGTTGAAGGCGTTCGTAATATGTATTACGAATATGCACGTGACAGAGCGGAAGAAGTCGCCGAGCTGAGAAAGGAACTTTACAATCAGAATGTTGAAATAGTTACTGGTGGCGTCTCTGACCCTGATTATGATGATGACGACGATGATGATGAAGACATGGACATTGACGATGAAGAAATCGCTGATGATTAATTCTTACCATTTAAGAGTAAGACACAAACGGCCCTTTTAAGGGCCATAATAACAACGGCCCTTTTCAGGGCCACCATCACAACGGCCCTTTTCAGGGCCAACATCACAACGGCCCTTTTCAGGGCCACAAATTATTTTCGGAAGAGTATTGTCTCAAGGTTAGCGTCGATGATAACTGGTTCTAAATGTTTAGAATTAGTCCCCAACGGCCCTTTTCAGGGCCAACATTTTATACGATAGAATTTAGACTCAATGAATGTCAAATATTTTTGTTGTTGTTTTTTATTCGAAGATTTATACATGTGTCATTTCTTATAGACTTCTTACAGATTTAGTAAAAAATATTAATGTATAAAATTATGGCACTGTTTGTAATCGCTCATGCGTCTTGGCAACAATTATATAAATTGTCCACAAATATTTTCTTTGAGATTTGTTTTTTATTCCCTGATTGATTTCCACAAAAACAATTCAGTTATTTGGAAATGCAACCGCAGTAAAATAAACGTTTCACTAAAATGACAAAGAGGTTTAAAATGTGAATATTCAATTCTTGTATACTAATAGTCCAATGTACGGGACGGCACTGATAAATTTTTATTGAACGGGCAGTGGCACATATATTAACTAAAGTATCATTTTTTCACTATCGATAATTGAGTATTTAAATCAGGGGGTTTGTGTATGTACCACTGTAAGTTCAATAAAATTTACAATATATTTGTTGTAAGTGTGGTCATGATTACACCTATATATACTCTTTATTTCCACCATTAAAGGTACTAGTTCACAGATTTGGTTAACATTTTTCAATATTTTCAAAATACCATTCGGTGTCTGTAATTGTGTCAAAAAATTAAATCTTAATATTTTAGGACAAACTGACCTATAGATTGCAAGAAATATACAATAAAAGTCACAAAAATGCACTAAAATTGTCTATACCGTGACATACGGGGTAGCATTTTACTACTTGAAACACCATCATTTGTAGATGTATGTCAATATGCACTAAAATTTCCATTATCAAATCACTAACTTGCTGCTTCAAAAATGTTTCCAAACAATTTTGATAGTTTCCGAAAAAGTTGATGTCTAAGTTGAAATCTGTGAATGAGTACCTTTAAGGTGATATACATTGTTATAAACATACAAAATACAATGTACATGTTTAAACAAATAAACAGATAAACAAAATGTAAACAGGAAATGAACAAATAAACTACATGTTTGTATATGATTTTATGTTTAGACAGAATGTCACATTTGTAATTTTGTCTGTAAGTAGACCGTTTATAATTTATAATGTTTTAACACTGTGTAAATAAATTTGCACAATTGTCTTATATATAAATATTGTTAATTGTTATCACTTATAAAATGATTTACAATATTGATGTTAAATTGAGTCTCTATGAAATTTTCACCGGATAAATAACTCAATAGCTGACAAAGATTAATTGAAAAATGTCTATGTACATAACTTAAGAATTGCAGTCTCATAATTTGAACTTGAGAGCACTCTGCTACTAAATGTTTTTGCATTGTAAGAAAAAAACAAACATTTTATATGTCAACGTGCAGCTTTTCTTTTGTAATTTTACAAAGAAAATCTGTTAATGAAACAATCTTGACCATTCTACAAATATTATACAATGGTTTGAATGGTAAAAAACCATTGGATATAATCCTCTCAGCTATATATACGAAAGGAATTTCGATCCACTTTGGCAATATAAGTAGTGTGTAACAGCCCTTTTCAGGGCTACTCAATACCTGGATTAAGTTATGCACGGCCCTTATTAGGTCATCTACCAAACTTTATGTATAAATTATTAAAACTTGAAGACAGTTAAATTTTTAAATTATTTTTATATAAGATAAGATATGGTAGTGCATGAGTAGTGCATAACAGCCCTTCTTAGGGCTTTTCAATATTTTGAGAATTTTACGCACGGCCCTTATTAGGGCCACTCATGTACCCATCTTTTGTACATAAAATATTTATTTTTTAACCTAGTATAATCATAAACTTAGTGTATTTTTAAAATAAGTGAGTAGTGTCTGCTCGGCCCTTTTCAGAGCCCTCACTCTATTGAGATGAGCCGACGCGGCCCTTATCAGGGCTACTTTCATATACGATTAAATTAGATACCTATTAGATTAAAACAAGAAAAAAGACAGTGGGCATAAGAAAGACAAACTTTAAGTCAGGGGGGCATAATATGAGTAGTACGCGTACGGCCCTTTTCAGGGCCACTCATCATTATGCCCCAAATTTCTCTTAAATTTTTTCATGGGCAGAAAATAGCAAACGCTCACCCGAAGTCCGTAGTGGCATTATGGGCTATCACGTACATTATCATCATACGAAAAAGAGCTTGGAGAATTTTCTTGTACCTGCAATGGAGCAAATAGAGAGTTCCACATTTGTTAAAATTATTTCCATCATGTTGTTTGCTTGTCAGAGCTTACTTTAGCAAGACTTATTACTTTCATACTTCTTTAGTTCATGAAAGCGAGAACGTTGGCGAATAAATTATTTTTTGATTATCTCCGATTTCCCACATCTATCGTGATTATCGATATGCGTTTTTATGCGTTATTTGAATTTATTTCGATAACCAAATGGTCAAATAAACACTTTCGAAATACGTTAACTTCATACATAAAATAATTCTGCATGCGGAAACGTGTAGTTCTATTAAATTCATATGCCATTTTTTGCGTAAGATATTAAAATTCTGCAAAATTTTTATAAGGTTTTAGGAAAATCATATAGTTTAAAATTTATGAAATGGTGATCTGTGTTTTATCTACAAATGCAGATTTGTTTTATTTTTTTTCAATTCAAAGTGCGCTTGTGTATAAATCAAAATTTGCTGTAAATTTTGGAAAGCTATCATTAAAAAAAATATTCAGTACAAAAACACATAGACATTGAAACAAGAAACAAATACACCAAGCCATCATCAAATGATAAATTATCGTCTACACTTTCAAAATCATCATGACAGATTAAGCCTAAATCCATAGGCGGCTGGCACGGTTTCGAGTAAAAAACACCGCCTGTGCACCATATGATCAAAGTTGGACAGAATGAATGTTATAAAAATCCACACTTGATGAACGTGGACTACATTATATTTGACAAGATTAATAAAACTATAGTTCTTGAAAAAAGTACTAACTATACTATAAAAATACGTAATCAGCACAATTTTGACAGATATGGCATTCGGATGTTCATAATTAGGGACTTAAGTCAGTTATCTTTCCTTGATAAAATCTAAGGCAATCCAATTGGTAAGTAGATCCTTACAGTTGGAATCCTCGGACTATATATCTTTAAAGTCCTATGTAAAGATAACAAAATATTTCATCTAATATCTTTCTTATTTATCATGATATTAACGGACGTGATAAAATTTCATTAGTTCTTAACCCTAACAATTCTTAGATTGATTTTCAAGCAAATAAAAAGATTCACAAAAAAGTTATTTATGATTATTTTTGGCAAATTGTCATTGAAAAGTAAGAGTAAAATCCGAGTAATCCAACGAATTGGACCTACCTAATTGAAGAGTATACAAGGAGAAATAACTGACTAAGGTCCCTTATTCAAATAAATATTTTATTCAGGGAATTTTCAATAATGAATTTGGTTTTGAATACTATTTAGGTGAACATGTTCTAAATGGTAAACATTATTTTTACATATTTAAATAAATAAGTAAGTAGGTAAGTAAGTAAGTATGTATATATAAATATGTCTGATACTTAAATTGTTTTTGTACGTTATAATAATTTAATTACCAAATACCATGGCGCATTCGTGAACCCCGATGATTTAAATACACCATGTACAAATCGTAAATAAAATATATGTTCTGTTCTATTCTGTTCTGATGTTTGTTCGATCTTCGTGACATAGATACGGGTACTTCTTTGTCAATCATGAGTACAGAAATACTGTAGTGAGTATTTAAATCAGTAGAGTAATGTATGCGCCACTGACAGTTAAAAATAACACTTATATAATATTTCTTCATATTTAACATCGTAAATACGCACTTCATGGCTTATCCCCATTTTTCATAATTGTAATGTGCCGAGAGAAGCAAAAAACTTTAAACTGTAAAACTTTATTTTTAAAACTAAGAAATCCCGAGAATACTAAAATTGCAGTGATAAAAAATAAAAGTTACGCGAGAATATAGATTTCCGCAATACTCCGATGAATATTTTCCGTAAGTTGTGTAAATTACGAACTTTGAAAAGCCCATAGGTGAAAGGCAAGTTTTAGGGCTGGTTTTATAAATAATGACTATTTGGGAGTAAGAAAAATGTTCTTTTCTCGATGTAAATGCTGCTAAGAAATGAAATTTAGAATTTTCTGGATTTTAAATATTTGAACTTACACCCATGAGAATCTGTTTATAAGGACTACCTTTGTCTTTAAATCTTACCATGATGGCCACAATTTCAATAGGAGAGGTACATTACGACTCTTCGAAATTATTCAACTTTTACTACTTTTATCAATAGCAAAAGCTGTATATAATCTGTATGAAATTTAGATTATAAACCTAAAATACTTGTTGACAATTCTTAAATTACATTGCATAATGCAAATAACAAAAACATCGGTCAATAAAAATATTAAAATAAACATCTCTAATATTTAATTCCACAGATATAGTCAAACAAAGTTTTAAAAATTTCATTTCATTGATTTTTTCCATCGCTTCAATTTATTGCAAAAAAATGTTTTTTGCATAATGCATAACTCATTTATTTTAAATATTTCAAATTTTCTCAAGTCTACTTAATGCATACGATAAAAATGATTAACTGATAATTTCACCAACAAAAAATCTAGATAAATAGCTTTGTGAATTATTATGTGCAAAAAATATACTCGCTTCGCCGCATTGAATGAATACAGAGATTTTTGCCTTTATTTATTTTAAATTGCTTTTAAAATCGTCCTAGTGGAGTTTATTGACAAGATTTTCTCACGAAATCGGATACTAATTGTTCGCCCCCATTCTCGGGATAATTTCTCTTAACCCATACGTTATTCATGCTCGACCTACGCTTTACAAAGAAACATGTATATTCTATTCAAATAGCCCACCGAAAATGCAACACCAAACTCAATGCGTGTTCCGCCAATACAAACAAGCTTCGAAAAATTAGAATCCTAAATTTCATGCGAGTCACGTGATTCCCAGCTAGAAAAATTATCCATGGGCGAACTACTTTACATTTCGTCTGCGCGGAGCTAGATCACACACGAATCGGAGTTTATTGTGCGGATTTTCTGCAAATCTACGGCTTTTCCGGCGCTGGTAAGTACAATACTATGTAATATAATTTATCTTTGTGCTATTTGTAGTATTATTTTGTACATATAATGCATGATTTTGTAGAAAAATGGATATAATTGTGTCAAATCTATGAAATCTTCATATCCAAGATGGCGGCCATCGTCAATTCTCAGTGTGAGGCGAAGGTCATACGGTTTTAATTAAAATCGCTTTTTGCAACTTTACATCGTATGATTTTAGTGAAAATGAAAATTTCGTTCAATAAAAATATATATTATACATTGGTGTATTTTGTTTTGCTGAAAATTGTATAATAATGGAGTAATTTGCGAAAAACTTATGATTTATTGCCAGATTAAGCTCCGCCCACCGAGGCAGCCTTGAATAAATAAGTTGATTTACCGTCCATCAAATAACCATGCGATGTGTGTATCGTTATTTAGCAAGCTGCATAGAAGCGATACACAAATGTTGAAACGGTGTTTTGCAGATGTGCAAGCGTGATTTTATGCAACTGGGGAACGTGTATATTTAAGATACATTAGTATTTCGTTTGAAATAGTGGAAAGTTAAAATCAGTCTTACATCTTTGGGTTAGATTTTTATATTTTCGCTAATTATGCGAAACTTGGTAAAATGAAATGGACGTAATTGATGGATAGGAGAGGGGGGGGGGAGGTAGAGAGATAATTTTAAGCAGCTGGGATCGACGAGAACTCATCTTTACAATTTCATTATCTTAATTTATCTGTACGGCCTGTGAAAACAAGATTACTTTGTAAAAAGGGGGCACAGTTAAGGGGTTGTAATGGGATTTTTCCGTTTTATGTTGACATTTACTAAGTTGCATGTTGAAATGGATGAAGAAATCCCACTTTAGCCTAAATTGGGAAAAGTGAAAAAAGTTTCGCGTTTTGGCGTTTTTACCATAACTCCTGAAAATGAAATATAACTACGATGTGAGAAAACTGAAGTTTCAGAAAAAATGTGGAAAGTTGAAATGACCATATAATGACTGTTAGAAAGGGTCGTAACAAAATGTTCTAACGAACAACGTAAAAAAAGCAATCTTTGAAAACATACAACTAAAAAACACGTTGTTCTTCATGTACATATTTCATAAAAGAAACAATCTATATACAATGTAGTTGATGGAAATTGTTTTCATGTTGAAAACGTCTCGCAGACTCTAAATACGTAGAAATATTGGAAAATAACCAAGTCTGTTTGTACTGTAAATGTTAGCTGGAGAAATGATAGCGTTTTAACCATGTAGTGTATCGATCTGTTCTGCAGGGTGTGCCAACTGTGTTCTTTATACCATCGTCATTGAATTCTCTCACTATACATAACAGTTCTTAGAGGGGGGAAATAGCCATGTCCAACATATACGTACAAGATCATGTTTGATTTGCGGTAGTACTGCCAAGTTAGTACTCACGATGGAGAACTCAACTAGAAGTGTAACGTTTTTGAATCATTGTATTTCTTATACAACTCGTACAAACTTATTTAATGGCGCTTATCGGATATCTCCATTATAAATGTACTTTCTTTGATTTTTTTTTATAAAAAAACAACAACAAAAAAACAAAAACATTTTTGGAGATATGTCCAAATGTAATGTATAAACAAATGTAAGCGATGCGGGTGATATTGAATGGTATGTTCATAATGCATTATACTGATCTGACAGGCTAAAGCAACCCTTAAAACACCACCAAAACCACTATCATCACCACCAACAGCATTAAAAGAGGATCCTTCATCTTCCAGAAGAAGTCTTGAATGTAACAATGTAAAATACTATACTCGTGGCTTACACAATGTTACTTGTATTCCCCCTCTCTATATATGGAGATTCGCCATGTTGTTTTCAGGGGTAAAAGGTCACACTCCGGGGTCAGCACATAATGCATCCATATGGAGCGGACGGACCCTCATTAACAAACGTTCAAAAGAAACAAACTTGTTTTTAGTAGTAACAACCAAATTTCAACCTTGTGGTATCTTATATTTCTGCGAAAGGATTCCTTGTTATTTTTGTGTTTGTTTGTTCGTTTATACATGCACATCTTTAAATTTTTGATGATAGAAATTGACTCACTTCTCATACACTGACATGGGACACTTTAATGATATTTTGGATGAAGTATTGTTTTATGCAATGTTATATTTTGATAATTTTAAAAGCACATTGTTATTACAAAATCTCGTACACCGTACGAGAACGGGTAAGCTTGATGAACTAACGATTACAAATCTATTATATAACAATTTGGTGTTATGGAACAGTCTTGTAATTTACACTAATCTAGAGTAACCTGATACCACGTGGTATCATGGGACTTTAAATTCTAGTTACTTTATGAGCATTAGCTAATGTTGTACTTCTACAAATCTCGGTGGAGTTTGACCAAACCTCTGTTGATGGACGCTTGATGTTGTGTATATATACATGCTGTTAAAATAGTCGAACTTGTTGGTTTAGCCAGTTATGTTAGTATCAGTCAATTTTAGTTCGATGGTAAAAAAATTCTTGCAACTTAGATAAATCACTTTCGAGTCCGCTTCCTGGCACCCAGTTCTATTTCTCGTCACCAAGAGGCTACAATACAATACAATAGTTTATTTTGTTTTACCAGGCCACCGGCCCAAAATACAAATCATTGTCAATACATGACATGAGTGATTTATAATCAATACAAAATTAAACATTAAACATACATGTACAGTGATAGTGCATACAATGCAATTCTATAAAGTATTTACAATTATATATAGTATAATGTACAATCTTTGAGTTTGATAGTGTTGTAATATAATTATGCATCGTATATTAATATTAAACGTTAACAACTGTTCTGTTCTGTTCTGTTATCAACATTTTATATTTTATACATGATAAACAATATTTACTGAGTCTGTCTCAGTAAGAAAGCTCTATAGAGAAATTTTGCAAGACGGTAAATGTTATTTTCCTAGAATTTTGATAACCTCTGGTTACACGAGAATGTTCAGTTCTGAGCTAGAAGGATGAGGATAATGTTGATGAGGAAACAATGAGGTCCGTTTTTTGAGTTAGATTTGCACCAACATTTTTGTAAATAAACAAACTTAATTGATTGATCAGCTCTGAATCTAAGTTTGATAAATCAAGTAGACAACCTTCATCTGTTGAAACGAGGCGCACGAGCATTTCAATTAACGAATACAGAATATATCAAATTGTTGTTACGATTAATTTTAGTGTTCTTAGAGAACCTATAACTTATTACACGTTGCTCTACATGTATCAATTCATTAAAGAAACAATTCACATACATGTAGTTGATGGTGTTGCTTACATGGTCTAGATCGTCTCGTAGACCCTAAACATGTAGAAGTTAGCTTTAAGTCTTCAGCGTACCCCTGACGTAGCTGTTAATGCCGCATCAGATGTCAGATGAAAACCCAAATGTTTAAAAAAGCGGCTTATAAAGTTTTAGAAGCTATGGAACAACGCAGAAGTGAGCCATATCACCAGATATTACGTTTAGTTACACAGATATATTTTCCTAATGGTTTTATAACCCACCCTCAAGTATGAGTGAATCATTGCATTATTACAATGAATATTTCACGTGAACAGATGCTAGCTTTAACTTGTAATCCTCTTGATCCCAGGACAGCCATCTCACAAAATGATGTTTCCACTCCACCCAACAGCAATGTCTAAAAGACTCAACTTGATTATTTTCAAACGCAGATGTGTTCTGTTTATAAGAAGGGATTTGGGTTTTATCTCCTTTCTAGTTTTGTGATAAAGGATAAAAACATGTAAACTATATTCAACATGCATGAAAAGCTGGTTATCACCCGTAGAGGCCAACCGCTGCGTTAAAAACCGAAGTATTTCGAGTGCTTGATATACAGGACTTAACACCGTGGAAAATGCCCTCATTTTTCATTCACCGATCTTAATTTAAAGATAACTTTGTCAAGGCATGTATACCGTAATATCTTGAGCATTTTGTTCGAATAAAAAAACACAGAAATAAAGATGGCAATGTCCCTATGCCACGCTATGCTATAACTTAGAAATGAAAATCCAACAAAAAATCGAATATTGAGAATGTTTTCGACACGCTGTCTTAATACATTAAATATTTATATGTGAAACACAGATAACTGCTTAAGAATAGGTTTCTGTATCGAGTTTGATTATTATTTGCTTTAAGTAAAATAAACTTAGTTTTGCAATGAATACGCTCTTCTGTTTACACCACTCCGTATTTTATGTTTACCAACTTCATCTAGTTTTGTGGGAAAACACACACGTTGGCATAACGTATTGCTTTTCTCCATTTTCCCATTCGCTGATAATTAGTGAATACTATTGCCAATACTCCTCAGTCAATATTGTATGCGTGTGTTTTTTGTCCAACCTCCGAATGATTAATGGCTGTACAGCAATATCGAGCCTTTCATCTCCGTTTTATAGCTACTTGATGTATAATTCATAGCCGAAAAAAAGAAAAGTGGATATAAACCCAAACGAGTGAATATAAAACCCAAATGAAACGAAACGAACCCAACGAATGCAAAATCTTCAATATACAGTTTTTTTTCCATTTATCTTTATATTATCGAAAATAACACTAGACACGCAAGTTTAAAATTATCGTAGTATTTGATGTCCCTAATTGGTAATATCTTCCAGTATTACCATGTTTTTGACATCATTAAGCACGCAGATATTGATTAAAGATGGTTCTCTAATTTTTTTTCTTCATCAGGTATGGCGAATTTCCGGAAGTTGGTAGCCTCGATTCATCGATCAAACGCAATGATTGATTTCGATAAATCTAAATTTTCATTTAAAGTTTTAATGGTGCAAGTAAAATGAAAACGTACTTTTACTCGTTAGGTTGGTTTACTCATTTAAGTTGGGTCATGTTTCCACATTGAAACATATATCAGTGGTCACGTGGCAATTAAGACTTTAATCAGTGGTCACGTGACAGTTTGACTTTTCTCGAAGTTAGAAAAAATAGCCAACAAAATATCGACCATAAATAAGTGTTACAATAAATCAAGTCGTATCGACCAACAAAAACGAACGGTAAGGAAGATGTTTCGCAATTTTCGGAAAAGTTCGTACTCTGGTCGTCGTATTTCGGAAAAAGGTCAGTTCATACGATTAATATAGATAATAATTCTCAATTCGACACATAACTAAAAAAACAAAACATGCAAATCAGTCGAGGGCGAAAACCGAAACTTGCCAACATGATTAAGATTTGGCCAGTAGACATTTGCAGGCTTCATGGACCTTGTCTAAGTCAATGTCTATCTCATCTTAATAGTTGTGATTTACGAACATTTTCATTCCTGACACGTTGATAAAAATATATTATTGGCATCTACATGTCGAAACACGAGTACGAAGTACATAGAGGACGAATGCAGTACGTTCTCAAATCAATAAACCTTCGGAATTCCTCGGCGATTTTCATCGCAAAATATACTTCGTTGAAAAAGTCACCAGCGTTCCGAATGAATCAATTAGATTTCCTCGCAAATGAAAAATTAAGACAGAATCTTCATTTTTTCTGTCATTTGTAGTCTTCGTGAAATTCCGTTCGTGGTAATACTAAATGCCTACCCTGACTATAACTCGTTTAGTTTTCTGCAATTCAATCTACACCGACTGGTGACGGAATATGACGAAGTTTTTCCGATTGTGGACATTGATTTGAAATCGTAACTCCTCGGAAATTTTCGTGAACTGAAAATATTCACTGGACAAACCCAAAAGAGTTCAGAGTGCAATGGTTTACGACCAACCAAATCACGAAAGCTATTTTGCTTCAAATGATACGGAAATAGCCGATGCTTTTACGAATTGGGTATATGTCATTCTTTTGGTATTTTTCATACATTTTGTAATAGTTGATGAAACTTCTGCCATTATCTGCATTCCTCCCTTTGTCGTCTGCTTTCATCTGTTGGGGTTAATAGATACTTCAATATAGTATTTTATAGTTTATTGCATATTAGTTGCATAAAAATATAATTATTTGTAATTTATTGCAATAATGTAAATTATTATCGTAATTTGTCGTAAATTGTAAAAATATGAATGATTGGTGACCGAATGTAAATAATTTATATTGCAATACGTACGTCATCTATTATGATATAACGTTATTTTCATATTTCTTTTTCCCATTTTTTGTATTAATTCATTATTCAGTGCAAACTTTGCGGAGCCCGTTTTAATATAATTAAATCTCTGAATAATTTCATTCTTAATTTTAATTTTGTGCGAATGCACGCTGACTCATGACGATTTTTTGAAACCGCTGACTGTGCATAAAATTTCAAATTAATTTAATATCGTGAATGGGGAAAATACGATTAGTTTGTAATAAATTCACTTTGCATAGGTTATGAAAATTGATAACACTAATCTAACGGACGTGTTGTCGCATGCTATAATAATAAATGTCTTTAGTTAATGAATATCTATTCGAATTTATGGTGAAAACCAGACTTGGATGAATTTTACGCTCTGAGTTTATAACATTTTAATTCATTGATAATATTATTTATGGTTGCATAGTAAATAGTCGTTCCTTTATTGTGAAAGTGCATTATCTTAATTCAGCGGTTTCAGGACTGGTCTTGAAGTTCGGGTTGTTTGAAAAGGGTTTTCATTATTAAAACTGTTGAAATCACGAAAATGAAGAATTTTTGAAATTAAGAATTATAAGCTTTCACAAATGCATTTTTATTTAGGACACAGCGGTCAGCTTAAATAGTAAATTCGATTGACATAATCTGTAATAAGAAACAAAAAGTTTGATAACACTTTACGACATTCAAACTTAAAATGAATATTTTTTGTCTTATAATACGTATATATATTTTTTACATGATAGTTATTCCTACCATGATAAGAACAATTTCAATTGACCGAAATTGTGACTAACACAAATCAATTCAATTCATACCATGTTTTCCATATTGAATTATGGATGTTATATAGTTCTTTATTTATTTATTGGAGTTAACGCCGTGTCAACACAATTTAGGTCATTTTACGGCGTCCAGCGCACCTAACCTAGCTTTCCTGGACCATTGTCTATAACCAGTACTCACCTACCCTTCCACAAGGCCGGAAACTTCTCCATATTATCTAATCAATGGAGGAAAATCGACATTATTGTCAAGTTTTCATGGAAGGGTATAGCCTCCTCGGGTGGGATTCGAACCCGCACCCCCTCGGGCACGAGATTCCAAATCCCGGCGCGCTACCTTATATAGTTCATTCATATAATTAATTTATTGTTATTATATACATATGTTATACTAAGATATTTAGTCACGTGGTCTTCAGAATGCAAAAATGAACTTGTTTTTTACATCAACTTCTTATATCTTCGAAAAAAAATAGGAAAGATTCCAGGAGTACAAAAAACTTATACATTTCTATGTTTAAAAATGATCATGTTATCATGTGAATTGTATTTGTTTAAATTGGAATTCTCTGTACAAACTATTTTCGCAAATTGAAAGGAAAGAAACCCAAAAAAAAACTAGATGACCATTTGATTCATTTATTTGTGCGGCGGATTGGAAGCTAACGAACAAGTATCGCAGGACCATTTGAGAATTTTCGGAGAAATAAATGTAGCAGTTATTTTTTTGCGCTAAATGATGTCACCCAATTATTTGTCTAAAAACATACCCAACTTTTAGACCCATCAAGATTTTTGCTTTATGATACAGCCATATAGCTCTGATCGTAGATACGTCTGTTTTGCGATGATATAATCTACAAGTCGTGACCCCATGTTGTGATCGATGAGATAAGATAAGGATCATATAGGTCACGATTTCAAGTCATATCAGGGGATTAATTAAATCCGTTGTAAACAAATTTTTTATATTGTCCATTGTGCAACAAGTGTAAATTAACAGATAAATGTTTCACAACTTTCATGGTGACATTTTGT
Source organism: Mactra quadrangularis (assembly GCA_025267735.1). Taxonomy (NCBI): domain Eukaryota; kingdom Metazoa; phylum Mollusca; class Bivalvia; order Venerida; family Mactridae; genus Mactra; species Mactra quadrangularis. The sequence goes on along the minus strand of CM046306.1, from coordinate 24,355,717 downwards.
ATACAATACAGTCAGATAAAACAAAATGATGATTGAAATAACTTTTCGATGGTCAAATTATGTTAGAAATGATAATTATTACTCATCTACCATTTGAATATATTAATTTCCCATCCGTTAATTTAGATATGCTTTATATTTATTGTTATAAAAGCTTTAAATTTAAATGAATAGTTTTAAAACAATATTTAAACATCATCGTTATCGTTAAGCCGCTTTATTTTACTTGGACTAAAATGCCCATGCGTTAATTTGTATAACTGTATTATTTATTTATCTTAATATTTCACCTTTTTAATACAATCGTTCAACAATTATTTGTAAACTAGTAAATACAAAGTTTTCAATGTATTAACGTTTTAATTAATATAATTGTAGAGGTAAACTAAAAACAATTGATGTCTATCATTTATCCTTATGCCGCAAGAATAAAGTAATATGTTTATTATACTATTTTCAGTAAAACGTATAGTCGAGTAAATCTTCCCGAACAATTATTCTATTAATGAATAGATAAATTACATTTATGTATTTTCTAACCTGCCTAGAATCTTAACACTTTCAATATAATTATTTCAGAAAAAAATATTACAAAATCGTTTGACAGATACGACTACATGTATATATACAAATAGTTATCAATAAAACAGAGACAGGAAGGTAATCCTGTCATAAAAGTGTACCCGCTGTGCCTTGCTATGCGCAGTGTATATACAATCACACCAGGGGTCCATAAATCCGATAGCGCACACTATAAATTTAAGAAAAAAATACTTTAAAATGCAAAACTTTTGGAAAAAAGTGCAAATGGGACCAAAACTTCGTTAAGTTATTTTAAATTTAAAAAGTGCTCCGAAAACTAGAAACATACGGCCTTTTCATGTCATTTGCACAAATTTGATCAAAGAACCAGAAATACTTTATTTTTCAACTTATATCAGTATGGGTACTTATTTCCCTTCTTTGTTTATAGTAACGTGAGTAATCAAATAAAACCTTAAATGGGACCAAAACTTTACAATTTTACAAAAAATTAAAAACAATCAAATGAAAGAAGACAGTTTAAACTTTGTTGCATCATTTGCACAAAATTGATATCTTTAAAAATAAAAGAGTTATGACCGTTCAAAGAATTTTCCCCTATACTTTTCTATTGAAAATCTAATATCGACTTGGGATTATGTATGGGCCTAAAAGTTGGACATGAAGAGAAATCGGAGAAAAATGCACGCGTCTGTTTACCTTATTATCAATTGTAGTAGATCACATGACTATAGACCCTGAATACTAGGTCTGCGGATCGTTGAGCAAGTGGCGATCCGATCCGAACCACGATTCATGTGTAGCGATTCACGAATCGAACCACGAATCACATGTTAATGGAAAAACATTCAGGAATTCATTTAATAACAAAATAAGTGAAAAATTACAATACTATATGGGAAACAATGTACTCCAAACATTACTATCAGACGTTTTATGGGCATTTTCAGTGATAACATTTTTGTTCAAATGTGTATCAATCGAAATTTTGACACAAGATAATTCGGTCCCTACATAAATTTAAGTTTTTAGTAGTACTGCGACTCGTTTTCAGTGGTAATTAAGCTGAAAATATTCTTATATTTTTTCCAAAACTAGATCGCAATCCGACGATTTCGGACGTGACGAATATTTGTACTCGATTTTCTGGTCGAGATCGCGTTTATCCGAGTACTCGGATACTCGCCGCAGCCCTACTGAATACATATATAAATGGTATTAAGACTTGTGAAAATTTAAAGCAAAATATGTTGAATGAGTAAAATACGGCGTCATGATGACTAGAACAAACACCTTTGATTGATATAAAATGTACAACTTAACACTAATCTACCTTAATAAAATATGTGTTGCATTTTTGCTATATAAATTATAAACTATAAAAAGCTTTGTTTTATTAATATCACACATGAAGTCAAAAACAACAATTCTCTATTTACAAAGCTCTAATTAATAATTTAGCGTCGGTGACGGCGTTTTTCTACTATTTTCTTTGTTCTTGAATATATAATGTCCTTTCATGTATAATTATTCATATACTTGTACCTACATGTACATGTATACATTAACTATGTGTTTTATACGAGAAAATGTTACATGCACATGCAGTTATTATGTCCAACTTGTAAAATGCATTATGTATGAACATTTTACCGCTAGTACTTTTCTTCGTCAAAAGTAATACATAATATTAATTAATTATGTACGTGACGTAATGTTTGTAACATCTTTAGGTGCATGTATGATGCCTGTACTCATTATTGTTTTTAAGTCATTCTAAGGAAAAAAGTTATGTCATTTTATAGTGTGAGTACTATTATACGTCCCACTTTCTATTTGCATCGATTACAGTGAAAATCTTTAAAATTTAAGAATGTAAACCGTGTCTTTAATGTATTAAATTTCTAATAAAAGTACAATATACATGTATTGATCAAAATAATGATGCCTATTACCTGTACATGTGCCTATAGGTCTACATGTATACTAATATTCTACGCTATGCATTCAATACGTTTATACATATATTTAATATTTTAATAGAATGTGTATCATGTAGTTTGAAATGCATATCTCTATTCGGAAGTCTATGGCGATCTTCTACGAAGATATAACTCTAACACCACTGATGCTTCTGTTCACATAAAAACTCCTACGATAAAAATCATCGTAAGTCAATAGCAAGAAACATTAATAATACTGTTATTTTTTCGCCAATCAATGTCAAATGTTATTGACTTATGTAGAATATTGTATACCTTGCGAATATCATATCACACTTATGTTTATCATCCTTCTGACTTTGAACTGCAAAATTATCAAATTGACTTACGAGGATTTTGTTCGTAAGAATTTATGTGAAACGGTGCTCAGAAGTGGTAGTACATGTAATACAACAAGTGGTAAGGCCAGACTTTTGCCTTTCATGGTTTGAAGAGGTCATGGCTATTTCTCAATCTGATTAAAACCCGATCTAAAATTTTCCGCTCGCTTACTCGCTAATTTACGACAATGCTCTACAGGATATCTGTTTACGGAGATTGGGCTATTTCTATACCACGTCAGAATACCGTGCTTGGTTCTTAAATATATATAATATAAACATAATGGTTTAATATCTACCCCGAAAATTTCTAAATTTGTGATTTTGTATGCTTAATCTAAATTGGATTATATCAAAATTTTAACTCATATGAACACATAGGAGGAGACGAAGGGCGGTCTAAAGTCCGTTCCCGGAATACCGGAACGTCGATCTATTTAGTATATGTACTGAAGCGAACGCGACACTTAATCATACATCAAAGGGTCTATTTTCGATGCGCTCAGCTTTCTTTAATACGATTAAGAAATTCAAAGCACGTTCATCAACCGCAATTAAACATAATAAAACATATTTAATAAACGTGGAGATTATTTAGTTTTCATAGATTCATATGCACCAGGACCAAACACGCACATCGCTTTTTACCAAAATGGTGTCCTATATTTTGGTTTACTCTGTAGATTTATAGTATAAATTTATTCTTACAAATCCTGTTGAATACGATATTCCTATTAAATCAAAATATGATATTTAATATTAATAAATAATAAGTTTATGGGGACGACCAGTAAAATGACAAAACATACATTTTTGTTAGAGAGATGTCCTTTGTATTGGCTTGGGGTCACGTGCTTCCCTCTCCGCTTAGTGCTTGTTAGTGTTTTAGATCTAGGAGCCAATTGTGTAAGTGAAGTACTTAGCAACGTAGCAAAACCATGATGTCTGGGTGTTCCGAATGTATTCAGCTATCCAAACACGATTTTTCTTGCTAACGCAAACCGTTGCCCAGAAAAACACTAAATAGCACTAGGTAGTGATACTCAATTACTTTATTGGCTCCTAGCTTCTTTATAGTCATACTCAATGGAAAATACGTTGTGGTTTTAACTCTCGAAGTCTAATTGAAAACGGTTGCCAAGGGAGTTCAAATGTCACCCATGCTATTGTTGCTAAGGTAAAACTCGAAACCTTCAAATGGAGTCTTGTACGTATTTCGTATCTCAAGTCAAAGTGGACAAGTTTTACCCGGAATCGAGGCTGAATTAAAATTAATTTGATGTAATTGGACTTTTCAAGAAGGTTTGTATTATATAGCTCCTTAATTATGACCATTCAAATTGATGTTATTAATAGTGGAATGGGCCTAATATAGGGACCCTTTTCTTATCATATGAAGATGATATGATTGATAACCTTGGGGTACGAGATTGGCAATAACCATGATTGTTTTCGTAGCGAAATTTTACTGTACTTCTTGGCATAATAAAAGTCAATGCAATGCCATTATCGCAATTGGCGATTTAGAGATATATATATGTTACTACTCTCCAGATAAGGAGGAAATAAAGGAATCTATCTATCTAACAATTGGATTACATGTATGTTGAAACAATATCAATAAAATAAATAACTGGAATCTGGCTTTTGAAATAAGTACTAGAACCTGGCTTATTAAAATGAAGAATATAAATATTACAAAATTCTCTGAAAAACTATATAAATTATAATAGTTTGGTAAAACGCCATAGGATTTGCGAAGTTTTGTACTGAAGCGCTTAATGAATCATTTTTGATAGACGACAACGATATCTTCATTTACGTAGTCGTATTTAATTTATTTGCAATGCATTTGAAGGACTATCGTCTTCATGAGAAACAAGTTAAATGAGGGCTTTGATTTGTGTACTCAAGAAGATTGGATAGTTTCCAGAATTGATGAAGAAATAAAGGAAATTTCATCTCATTGGTTCCCTTTTCAATATCAATCGGAAATCTTCAGCGCTGAAATTTAGGTCACGTCATTTATTGGTCCAATCTTAGTCGATCTTATTCGGAGTCACTCGGTTACGAACAGCATCTGACGGAAACAGTCGAAAATACCCGAAGTCTAGTTGAAGTTATGTTCACTCGTGTGTTTTTCATTAAAAAATCGCCATCGTTTGGAATTATTTTCAGAAATTTTTAGTTGTTTACGGAAACATCGGAGGTAATCCGATTGCTTCGACCACACCATGAAATAAGCTATATTCATCAGTCTCCACGTTGTTTACGGAAACGGCCGAATTTAACCGATAAGCACTCGGAGGAAAGCTTAGTTTCACATTGATGCTATTGAGAGAGACATTCAGAATATTAACGCACACGGCATGAATAATACTTCCATCAATATTGTATGAAGATGGCGTGTTTTATTTTTGGTAATACTCAACTTGTAGTGCTGTGTTCATAATTTTCTCCACTACTATCGATCAATACTTAGAAGCTGAATATAATGTTCTACTTCGGCGTGGAATATACAGGGAAACTTCTCTACACGGTCAGCAGTAGGTCTATGCTAAATTGACTACTTTTCTACAATGGTCAGAAGTATGATAATTATTCTTAGCTATGTGCTGAACCCTGTCCCTTTAATCTTATCCCTGCCCTTTTTACTCCTGTCTATGCATAAACAGTCACTTTGCAATGCCCCAAATCCTCTTTGATTTGTCATGTCCCTTTTTATGACTCCCTGTCCTTTTCCGTGTTCTAGATTAATCGCTAGAGTAAGTTCATGCAAAATTGACTACCTCTGTACATAGGTCAGCGCCATGTTTATGCAAATTGACCACCTGTCAAAAACAGTCACTCGTAGGTATATACTGAATTGATGGTAATTTAGAGGTGGCTGTTGTAGCGAGGGGAACTACAGTCAGAATGAGGGCTTTGCTTTATTGGCTGTTGTTAAAAGTTGAATTGTTGTTTGAAGGGCTGGATAAAATGCACAAAAGGGGGTGACATTGAGATGGTTGGTATTCATGGGTTGTCGTTATTGGGAGGTGAAAATTAAACGAGTTGAATTCTGGTCCTTTTTTAAATTTTATGCTCGGCAATGCTTCTGTGGGCATTGGCAAAGTACATTTAGCTGAAGCAAGGGCCTATAGAAATGTAAATAGGGGTTAAGGCTGAAGTTAAAGAAGAGTGCAAACGTCATTTTTCGTGTTTAGTTCATTAAATTGTGTTTTGTGATCATGAAAACTATCCGAAACAAAACATCTCATACTCTCCTTCGTCACTTAAAATTCGACACAGAAGTTGGTCTTAAAATGTTAGTTCATGAAATGTCAACGAATGACATAGGAAATTTAATTGTGGCAACCACGGTTCTTTTTCTACTCCTTGAATATTGAATCCCATTGGGAGCCATAAGGATTCTATTGCAACTCTCAGTACATTTCAAATAGCCCAAAACTATGCAAATTTTAAGTATTTTGTGTTTAAAGGCCAAAAAACGATGCTGTGTAAATTCAATTATTTTATTCATGTGAGACACTTCCCTTCGCCGGTTGTACAGAAAATTAATATTTTATAATTCTCTAATTGGCTGCAAAAATCGTATTCTCATCTCGAAATGGGAGAAAGTTATTGGCTGAGTGCTGGGAAATCAATTACACCGGACTGGTAATACGGATTTTGTATCGACCCATCAGCAAAATGATTCATCACTGCACTCGAGACGCTTGATTGCTAGAAAAGCCATTGAACCCGTCTAGGGAATTCCAATATGGCGGATATCTTGTCAGAATTTGACGAAATGAGGTGATGACTTCCATTGGTGAATAAAAAGCTGGATATCAGCCTTTCTTTGAATTCGAAATGAGAATAGGCAGGAAATTGATTGTTCTTTTCAGAGAGAATTCTCTGCACGAATATTTGAACCTGTCACTATGTCAAGAACGGAAAACCGATCAGATTTCCTTAACCGCAATAAATTATATTCCCCTTGTACTTTCAACTTGAACAATCGTACTGGAAAGTTGAGGCCACGATCATTTTGATCTCAACATTGAATATCTCCATTAATTTCTAATTAGGCGGAGAAGTGTGTCTTTTCATGCGGAAATAACGTGAAGAAAGTCTCCTATTTCAATATGTAGATTACTTGATATTTTGATGAATATCCCAAACAACTAAAATGGCCATACATGTGTTTAAAAAGGTAAGATTCATATTACAAGAGTGTTAAGTGCGAATGTTGGTGTGAGTTCACAAATTTTGTATAATTACTTTATATTTAATATCTTTGATTAAAGACGTTTTTACACCAATGTTTACAATGTAAATTAATTCAAAAGTGCTTTTAAACCGGCGATCAATTTGCATATATTAAATGTAGTAAATATAAAATTCATGTCATATTATTTAAATTTACGATTTATTAACAAAATTCAGTCGCTCATCGTAAGAAAGACTTTGTTGTGCTATTTAAACAAAATGCATTGTCCGTTTAATACTGGCATGGCCATTTTTGAGTCTTTGTTTAATGTGATACGCATGTAGTTTCTGTCCTTTTTTGTGACGAACCACCAATTCATTAAAAATGAACAAGTTATAAGATTCGCCTGAATAACTTCATAAAGTACATGTATATAAATGAAATTCTGAGGTCAGTTTCTTCATTGTGTTTGAATTGTCAGAAAAACAACAATAATTACATGTATTACTTATTAACATTTTTTATTAAATTATTATTTATTAAATTTGAAAAACGCTTGGGCACGACTTCGAACAAAATATAACATAACTTTATTTCCTCCAATATTGGAGAGCTACATAAAGTGTAAGATATTACGAACATTGTTTACACAGTACACGTACATTATATAAGACTAAAAATATAACAATAGTTTCATTATATTATATACAATTCCCAAGAACTTAAATATACATGCACAAGATGAACACGCGATTTGTAACAATTGCCCACATTGCTCTTATAAACTTGTATGGCAACATAGAATCTGTTTATATTTATACATTGTCTAAATTTTCCAAGATTTTGTCGGAATTTCCTGTAATTAACAAGATTCTGTGTGAATAAACTAGGTTATAAATCTAAACTCAGTAATTGGGAAGGAATGGGGAAGAGTAAGCAAGCTAGAATATACGTTTGCTTGTCTCGTTTACGTGGCTGTACTTGTGCCAAAGTAAACATGATTCCCAAGAGAAAAACTAATGAATATGACGAAAGATTTGCCATCTTGGTTTGTCCATCTTGTGGCTCTTAATTATCGACAAGGTGTTAAGAAAATTTGAGTATCGTGGGCTGTTCCAAATGTAAGAAGATAATGTGCGTGTCAATGTGGGTTGTTACACAAATTATCAATTTGTGGGAGATGTTTCGGGAATCGAACCTATGACCGCTCGATTGACCCCTCGATCAGTAGTCTTGTGCGCTACCGACTGAGCTAGCCGGTCGTGAAAAAATCCGCGTATTATGCAAGACAATGTGGGTTGTTCCGAAAGAAACTCAAAATTGCATATTTCCTCAATAAAAGCGTACGTATTCATCTGTGTGAGATTTTTACAAGATGCATTCAGAGTTAAAAAGTGAATAAAGAATGTTTGTATGCACATGTGTGCCTATGTACATCACTCGTGATTTTGTCGGTGAATGCGTGCAGCGTTTGTTTTAATTGTCTACCTATTTAATAACTGTAACATGCAGAATGCATTATGCATTTTATATACTGCAGTAATTATTGTGTTTTTGTCTACTTAGGCTGACTTTGATAGATTGTGGCGTTTTGCACCTTCACTCGTTTGTGAAATAAAATCTTTGCTTAATGCTTGAGAATCCAAAAATAAATACCAGTGAAGCACATTTACACATTTACCTGTGGTATTGAACAGTCTAGCATCACATTTATTTGTAGTTCACCTACGTTTTCAAAAGCCCTCTTGAAAATGAAAGCGTGGACAATTTTCTTAATGCAATTCTAATCATTGATTCAAGTAACTAAGTCGCGTTTGACATAACTTAAATGCATATGACATAATTGTAATGTGCATGTTATGTATTATGGACCGAAGGCCTTGAAATATTCAATGAATAAATTATCGTATCGTATCGTATCGTGTCGTATCGTGTCGTGTCGTGTCGTGTCGTGTCGTGTCGTGTCGTGTCGTGTGAGTCCGAAATTGAGGTCAAAGGTCAAATAGGTGCAAAATTCTAGAATATTTCGTATGACCATTTTTCTATCAAATGACTCAAGATAATGTGAAGATGCAAAGTAAGTCAAAAGTCCTGAAATCATTATTTTCAGAATTTTACTTCAGTCTTTTATTACAATTACATTTCAAGAGCGAAACTGGGAGAAATATTTCCTGCATTTGTCTTGTGTTATAGAAAAGCGTTTTATACTGCGCAAAATCATTTCTTCCTTAGACAAAAATACGCAAGTCGATTGTTGCACACTATTACGGCTTAGTACGGAATTTAACCACTTCTCTTGTATTGATTCCCAGACAACAACAACAACTTGGCAATAGTTTCCTGTTACTTTTATCAGTGTCAATCTCGTGTATTTTGATACTGTTATGTTATAAAACGAGAATTTCTTTCCAATCGGAACTCTTCGGCTTTTTGCTTCTGCGCAATGTTGAAATATTTTACGGAGAATAACGGAATTTGTCGATCATTTACGATTTGATTTTCTCTCGATATTATAAGACTGTATGAGTCTGTTGTAACAAAAATATTGAATACATTCTTTGATCAATCTTGACGTTGCGATATCTGCGGAAATGTGTGTTTCCTATACTAGCGTTCATTGGTTGATTGCATGAGTGATCTTAGATACACACGGCCTGTTGATTCAGTATTAATTTTGTAAATGCTTTCAGTCTCATGACTGAATTTTTGGAGAGGGAGTTTCATGGTATGTTGAGATTCTATTACATTTGAATGGGTGAAGGTTTTCATGAGTTTTGTTAGTTCGAATTCGCCCTCGGCGTAGCTCCCTATGTGTTTTTGACTTTTTTGGCTTTGTAAAAAAGTTTCATTTCATTTGTTAAAACTGGTGAAATCATGTAACTTTGGAATTCCAGATTTCTTAAAATTGTTGAACTTTTACCCACGTATTCATTCTTTACTCATATAATTAGTATATACTTGTATAATGTAGTGAAAGTCCTTTAATCATATAAATTCAGTTCCACGAATCTTCTGACTTCGGAGGTCTTCAAAGTACTGCTATGTGCTAAGAAAATATGGTCATATAATTATGAATCTGATCAGGCCTTCTTTTTTCTTCGTAGGAACTTAGTGTTTCTTTATTGTTTTATCTTATAGTACCAGTTTAATGTAATTCATTCAACACGCAGTCGACACTGTCCCGAATTATCAAAAAAAAACAAAAAAAAACAAAACAAAAAAAACCCCAAATACCACAACTTAATGTATGCATGGTGTCTGAGTTGCGGACTAAGTCTGTCACCTTTGATACTATCCATAATATTAATTATAACTCAATGAACTCAGAACTAAATGAAATGATATTTTCCATGTTTCATTACGTTAGTACATTTTACTTGTCGATAGCTTCACTTAGTGGAACATATATCATTCGAGTCTTTGAAGTTCTCATTTGATTCCATTGGGCGCGTCGTCTTTGTGACGATGTGGACATTTAAATTTAAGTGGATTCTGAAATCTAATATATCCTGTGGGGCTGTCATGAATATCCAGAAACGTTTGTGTCGTCATGTGATCTCTCATTCGTGTGTGTTCGGTTATTATCACAGAATACTGAGAAATGAAGTCTCGTGAAAATGAAACCTAAAGTGTCACGTGACCGGAAGCGTCACGTGATGTTGGTCTTTTAAGTGCTTTCGATTGACTTCAAATTAAGAGAGAGAGATTTACGTCATTTGTTTGTTCTGTTGTGTTGTTATTTGTATTCGTCATGTAACAAAATGATGCAAGTTTAAAAATTGTTAATGTGTCAAAATGCATCAATAGTACAAAAACATAACATTGTTTATGTAAACGATACAATGAACTAATCCACGATAAGGGATGCTCATGATGACAATAAAATATATTATTTTAATATGTTTTATGAGTATCTTGATGGACTAGCAATTATGTGTTCTACCATTGCAAGCATGATTGACCAAAGGGCGGTGCTTTACCCACCACACTAATAATTTTGTTAAAATGAACTACACCTTTTATTTTCAATTCTGCCTACCCTTGTAACAGATTCGTTCATTTTTAATGTTTACACAAACACGTTTTGTTATTTTGTACGGTTTTTAGTCTGAATGCATACATGTTTTCACCGTATGTCCTTGTAAACACTCGATTCCCTGAGAGAAGAAATAAGTATTCCTAGTAAAACTCAATTAAACAGTATGAAAAATAAGCATCCGAGTATAAATGCCCAATTTCTGGTGAATAAAATACACAGTTCCATGACCAAAAACTAACATTTCAAAGTAAATACCCTATTCCCTTATCCTACTTAAAACTCCTCTAAGGAACATTAATGCTTTGACCATTACATTGAACCTACTTATTCTAAAAACAATGGGCAATATATTTTTCCATATAATTTATGATGAAAAAATCTGCATCATTGTCGTATTTTCTTCGAAGCTTCACCATGCGCATTTTCGTACCCAGAGGTTATCGAGATATTGGATCTAATGAACATGTTGAAAACCCTTCGTGCGAGAATGGACCTTACGCTGCCAAAGTGGAACCAGAAACGTCAGCGTCGAAGTCGAATGGTCTTGAATACTTCAATATTGGAGCGGCTATTATTTGCACTAGCTGGCGATAACAATTATACTCAAATTATACTTGTAAATTAGACTTCATGTATGAACATTGTTTTTAATCAGTACTTTTTTATTATTCTTTATAGTTATTCATACATTTTTATTCCAGAATTAATTATTTTATTACTAACGATTTATTCTTAGAAAACCTATCGTGGCAACTGAGTTCTAGTTATGTTTAAGGAACCTATCATAGCGAGCATGTTCTACCTTCTGGTTCAACGTAAATTTCTTAGAATTCGCAGCAGACGACATCAATATTATTATTCCACGAATATAATAATTGAGATGTTTTGACTAGTCTTGTTATTTTCTCAGTTTTCAATGTGCGTGGATCGCTTTCCGAGACAGACATGTTTTTTCTGTAAACTATTAGACATAAATATACCATATTCAATATTTTAGATCATATATCTTTACGTTTCTTAGCATAGGCAGATCTAGCGGGGGGGTCAGGGGGTCCGGACCCCCCCCCCCAAGAATTTCGAAAATGTACCTGTTCATGCGTGTATTTATTGCCTTTAAGGCATTTTAAGTAGCATGAAACAATTTTTCTCGTTGTTTAACATATATTTAATGGTTATGTAGCTTTTATTATCAATATATTGCATTATTTTGCAGAAAGTGTATAATGTGGTCGTGGTTCGAACGTTTGGACCCCCCTAGAAAAAGTTCGGACCCCCCCCCGAAAAAAATCCTGGATCCGCCTCTGCTTAGTTTTCGTTTTGTTCTTATCTAATCGTTGGAGACAAGCCTTCTTTTCGCATTCAGAACTTCTCGGCCATTCGCTACGAATAACTATTATTTTATTATTATATTATATAACTATTGTAGGGTCGATGTGTTCCGAATGCTACTTTTCGTAGTAACTTTCTGGTTCTTAGTTTTCTTTGGGTTCTTATAAGCTTTTGGCGACAAAACTACTTGTTTTGTTTATAATTGAACAGCATACCTTATTTTAATGACAAATTTTAAATGGAAATATACAAACAATTCCAAGACGTGTTTGTCGATTTCTTTGCGAAAATATATTTTTTGCTATTGATTTCGGCCATTCTTGTCTAATTCTGGCTGAAATGCTCACATCAGATGCAACGTTAGTATTCTTTTATTTAATGTAATTCGTTGTACACAGTTTCAGGTACATAGTATTTCCGTTTGCTTAGTAAAATAGTTACTGTTATGCTTCCAAGCATAAACGACGAACATTCGGAACTTCTCGGCCATCCACTACGAATAACCTTGGACATATTTAGACGCCATTTTGGTACTACCTATTTAGTCGCATATATAAGCAAACAAAAATATTTTTACAAAGCCTCGTGTGTATACTACAAGATCTAGTTTGCATAGCAGTTACGTGCTTCGCCTTACGTATGTTGCAAAAACACAATATTTTTTATGCATCCCTACGAATCGTTCCGATATTATTCTTTAAATGAATGGTTGGGGTGTTCCGAATGGATCGACGAAGTGATCAGTTTGTAAATTCTATCATTCGTAAAACCTCGGATATTTCCGTATCCTATACCACGAAGCACCTATACCCTTGGTGATCAGGCTGTAAATTGTAAATTAAAGTTTATTTGTGTTCAACCACTTCTCGCTAATATTATGAGAAATTCCTTGGCAACGACTGTAACAATAATTACGTAATCTCCATAGCAACACCTGTTTTACGTCTCTCAGAATATCTGACCTTTCAGACTTTGTAATTTTCTTCGCCATAGTTTGATCATGAAAGCTTTTACGGAGATTGATAATATTAATTTTATTATGTTGACGTATAAATGTTCATCAACCTTCCCTTTCTTGCAAACGCCTTGTTGCTATAGATATAAAGGGACCTTAACAGTGAATAGTTTAATTGAGTCGTGAGGAATCTTGCGGCGTTGATAATATTTTTAGAATTGTCCATTGAGTTCCATTATAATATCATATTCTATGAAAATGATAAATAACCGTGGTATTTCGATGGTGGGCGTTATAATGATTCAAACATAATTATACATATAGTTCATATTTACTTGCATTTTGGAAAGATTTCAAGACTGGGTCTAAATTGCAGGAATTGTTGAACTTCAATAAGAATGACGTAATGGTTGAGTTTTGTCTTTGAAACTCACGGTGTTTATGAGGTACCTGAATATTTCTGTGGTAAAATTACTGATTTCTATGGTGGCTGATGCACGCCATGTCGTATTTCCGTCGCTAGAGGCTCCACATAAAAATACGACATTACGACCTCACATTTTTCATTTTTAACAAATAAATGTATAATAATGTATAAAATTATGTACATATACGTCAATCGCCATCTTACAGTCTCAGAAGTTACTGCTCAGTTTATTACTTTTCGTAAAAAATCATCAATTTTTCAACTAGCCTGATAATATGAAATAACTTATATTTACGAGCTCCAGACTTCGTGTAACTGGGTTCAGACCCGTTCAGTTATATGCTTATAACTAGCCTTAATAAAATGTTCATTTGCCCAGACTTCATGCAAGTGAGTTCTGACGCAAGATGAACAGTAGCATATATGTCTATAGGTTTTTAAACTAGCCCTTATCAAAGTCAAGTCCTAGACAATGTGCTAGTTGAGATGAGGCGAAAACTGTAAAGTTATGTGAAAAGAATAACATTGGATGAAGGATAACTATAACCGTCAAGTCTAGTTTACTTCAGACCTCTTTCAACAATCGTACTGTTCATTGTTTCCCACGCTAGGGTGACAGACATTACGTTATTTTCAAAACACCGAGAAAAACAAAAGTCATTATCTACTACGTAGTATGCGTAAATAATCGCCGAGACATTTATGTTATAAATAATTTCAAACAATTATAGGAAATTTGAAGCTTTTTATTTTTACCATAATATAATTATTGTTAACTTTCACAAAATGACAATGATTTTTTAACATTTTTGTTATGGGGGAAAAGTGGTATTCGAGTTTGTAATTTAATACATTCTGTGAAAAATACGAAATAGCTCAAATTGATATTTCTTTCTAATAATGTTAAATATAATATGAATTGGCTTGAATTCTTAGGAAAATATATAAATGTGCTTTTTATTTTTATTAAGAATTCATTTACGTTGGGTTGGAGTAAAATGTACTACTAGCTGAACTATTTCCAGGCCCTTGATTTGCCACCTACCCTTGGCCCTTTTCAAGTCCCCCTACCCATACGCAATGGAAATTTGAATAATACTTTCAGTTTTTTTTTAAGAATTGAAAACCACTAGGTATGCCAACGTGTCTTTCTGTTCAAATTCAAAATTGAATTAATGTTGTAAGTATACGAACAGAACAGAACAGAACAGAACCTATCTATTATTGCGTCAAAGTTTACCGGTACATAGTGAAGACATGTGATCAAATGAATTATAAATACAATTCGGCAGTGCAATTATTAATTGTCAAGTATTAATTAATGCCGTAAGTATCGTATGCTCGCTGTTTAAGCAATAACTAGGTTCAATAATGAAGAGTTGCATTTTGGAAGACATGAAAATAATATAAATATGATGGCAGTTCAAGTTGCTCGTTCATAGGTTTGCGATTAAAAAATCTCAATTTGGCAACAGAGTAGCAGTGTTCTGATAATGACAATTTTAGCGCAAATTGACGTACAATTGTAAAATGTGATTTATGTATATAAGGGACTGTTAGTATATCAGATGATGTCAGTGCGTTTTGTGTGTGGCTTTATTATATATTTCACTTCATTTATTGGTCAGTTTCCTTGAAATATTAAGAATTCATTTTCTAAACACAATTATAAACACAAAAAGATAATTTTAAGATATCAAAAATAACCAAATACGCTAGTAAGTGGCTTTTATGAAGAGTACATATTTAGTACATCACGTATATAAAGCATTAGTTGTTATAAAATAGGCTTTAAGTTGGACAAAATTTGGATACAACTTTCGTGATCCTTACATGAAAATTAACTATAAATAAAATTTATAAATGAACTTGTTGTAATATATCTTATCATAAGTTAACATTCTTTTAATATTACCATATTTGGTATGAAGTGTCACTCACGGACGGAAGTCTTATTTCATATGAAGTATTTTGCACTTACAAAAAACATGAGCTGCACTAGGTTTAGTTGCGATAAAACCCATGTTTTCGTGGAAATACGCCTTTATCAGTTATAGAAACCAGTTAATTCACCACTATAATTACCCCTTGATTGCTAATATTTTATCAAACAATAAAATATGCATTTCTAAGATATCATTTTCTACGTAATTTGGGAAGAAAGGTTTTAGTTTTCGTTTCGTTTTTATTTCATTTCTTTTTTGTATTCCATTCTATATTTTTTTTACAAACGCTGTACATACTATCTTATAAAAATAATATTTTTAATAAATACGTACTTTAACAAAACTTATCCTAATAGACGAATATTTTCATGTACGAATAATTTCTTTGACGAATATTTTCATGTACGAATATTTTCTTTGACGAATAATTTCATGTACGAATATTTTCATGGGCGAATATTTTCATGGACGAATATAATCATTGACATATATTTTTTTGTATAGGTATACTTATTGCAACCCATATTTTGATTCAGAAGTATTCATTCGATGCTATTCAAACCTTATAGAAATGTTATAACATCGTACATTAAAAACTGTTTACTTAGCCCAAAACTATTTCAATGACAAAATATGCAATAAATTGTTATTTTTTATAATTATACATTCGACGATTCATAAATTTTCTCCAAAGTTTGATGTTTTTTTCTGCACATTAGCGTTAGGTTCATTTAATACTCATAAAAAGCGTCATTTTATGAAAAGAATATTAGTTACGAGGTATAAAGTTCCGTCACTCGAGCCCGGACGGAATTTTTCTTTTTTTCAAATTTTAATATAAAAATATTGTAAAGGACTTCCATTTACGTTATGTATTCATTTATCCTGCGTAAATGAAATTATTACTCCTTGATAGTTTAATAAACATTTACAAACAGTTATTTGTTATAAAATTGCAATGGTATCATTTTAAAAGCATTCTGATATTAAAAATTTAATATGCTCCATGTTTCTAAATTTGTTAAAAAAGTAATACCTATACAAAGCAATGTTTTGTATTTAAATTTATGGATGGCAACACTGTTTATTTGTATTTTCGTTGAAGATGTTCGGGTCCCGTTTGTAAGTAATGAATTTCGTGCTTAATTACTTTAAAGAGCTTTTAAATGAGAAGTTAGCTAGAGAATTTTTATAACAAATAAACTATATATAAGATGAAAATGACACTCATTGTTCCACAATACGAGGCGTTAAATGGAAAATAGTTATGAACGGTTGTAACCTTCTGTTAGGTTGAAAACACTGGCCCTTTTTCTGCATAGAATTTCTTAGAAAAAATGTCAAGAAAGGTTTCGGAGGTGCGACTACGAAATGCGTTTTCGTGGGTGAAAGTTTTTAAGACTGGATCTGATGTACAGGCTTTTAGAGACCTATGCAAGGATACTTTTGCTATAAGAAGTAGCTGGAATTATGAAATTAAAGAATTTTAAGAAACGTTTGCTAGGCGAAAAAAACTTTACTAGTAATTCTTTAAAAATATGTTGGCGTATTTCATAATTCTGTTTTGCTTCCATACAACACATATTTAATTAAAACCTTATTTACGACGAATATTTATTTGCTATTCAAATGTTATACACTATTTTATTCGTTTATTCAAATTCGATGCTACAAAACTATTTAAAAATCATCAAATGAATTACGATGGTTACAAATTTGAGCAGGTCCATAAAACCGTTTACTGGGAACGCTCATATTACAAATAATTACATTTTAAGTGAGTTCATCAAATTTAAACATCGTACGATGTTTAAATGTCAAAACTTTACCGTCTAGAATTGATACTGAGAAAATAACATCATGCATTTTATAACAGTTCATTATTAACATGCATTCAAATTCATTATTAACATGCATACAAACATCGTAAATACAGTTCTCTTCACACTCATAATTTTTACAAGCGTAATGTTTGAAAATTGACATTATCGTAAGATATTTTCGAGCGTGCGAACATTCGTCAAACATCGCATATTTTCGTATAAAAACTTACACTATCAATGACAACTATTGTGTCACATTGTCATTAATCATGAAGTAATTGATAAATTACATTATAGAAATATACTGTTTTCGTACTGAATTGCAGGGAGCATATTATAAAAATCTTACGACAATATAGCAATACTGAAGGATTTAGGAGAATATTGGACCCTAGGATCCGTGTTATCTACGGTCTTACGACGGTTTTAGTCGTAAATCCTTCTGTATTGTATTGTAAGATGGTAAGATTTTTCGATAATATGCTGCCCTTGTCCACACAGGAAATTTATTGTAATTCATTTTCATGAACTTTTCACACGGAGGATTCAAAATTATGTATCAAATACGTTTTTTCATACGATGATTAGAAACTTTGCAACATCCTGTTTAGGTTACGCCTGTTTTGGGGATTGCTATGGAGAGATATTTGACATTTTACGACGATTTCTGTTTCGACTTACGAAGCATGCAATTTGATGTCTCGTAAGTTTTTGTTTAGCGCTATTACTTCTGGATCGACCTTCGTACAGTACACTCTAATAATAATTCGTTTATAAACTAAGATTATTCTTCCTGAATATTTATTTATTGTAAAACATTGACTCAGATATATGTTTATATTTGCACTCGTGGTGCTTATAACTATGAGCTATTTACTCGCTTATAATGTTCTGTTCTGTTCTGTTCTGTTCTGGTAAACGAGGGCATTTTACGAAAATGTTCCCCAAAACATTGAATTAGGACTTTTAGGGGGAAGGGGGTTAAAAAACGGACTCAAAATTAATTAATAATAGTTGTTTTATAAATGAGCCAAAATAAATTTGTACAAAATAAACATGCAAACAATTATACGTATGGTTTAGAAATAGTAATGAAACTGATCCAGAAAAGTAAGTTAGTTATTAGGGCTAGCGGGGGCAAGGGCATAGGATACGGTCTGTTGTGTTTATATTATTTGTAAAGTGTGGCTAAAGAGGTACTCACTGAATGAAATTGTAACGTACATTTGATATGTACATTTATTTCATGGTGTACATGGCAGTACTTGAAATTGTAGCTATGTATTTATATAAGTGATTTTTTAACTTGGCACGCCTGTCTAACAAAAGAAGAATCTGGTGAATATATTCAAACTTTTCTTTTATTATATAAATATAAACAAGTGAGTAATCTCAACACTCATAGGATATCTACTTAGCCACACGTAATGAGCAGTTAATTTTTGTCATAAGAACAAATACTTTGAAACAGTTAACTGCTCCACAATATCGGGAAGTTGTGTTTTCCCCATAAAGTGATACGTCTAAAATTAAAAGTACAATAACATGCCATGTTTACAAAATTGATTTATACTAGTTTATATTTTGTTTATTTATTCATACATTTTTTTTGAAATACATTTTCATGTACATACTATTTAATTTCTTCATAAGCTCTTCATAACTGGAGATATTTTTATGTAACTCTTCAAAAACGGGAGGTAATAATTTACACACACGAGGTTTATTGATGATTCCCTGTCATTTATAATGAGTACAGATTATGATAAATGCATTCGTTATCTTTCATAACATACAAACTGAGTACAGATCGTCTATTTACACGAGAATAAAAACGGCATTAATGTAAAAGCTACACTCTAACTAACCCAGTTTCTAAAAATACCAAATTCCAGAGGTTCGTTTAACAGCCAATATTCTCTCGTTATTTTAATGACTTGCATTTTTGCACGAAAACGCATTTCCGGTGATATAAAAGTTTGAACAAGTGTTTTCCGTTATGTTATCAGACGAGTAATAATCACAGGGTTGTTATTTTTATGAATCACCGTGAGATTTTAACTTTATACTACAAAGAGTTGAGATAAACTTTTATCCTAAAGAGTTTTTGTTAATATAACTTTTATGACGAACGCCGCATTTTCAATTTTGATTTTAATGTTTCGTGGTAGGAATCCAAAAAGTGTGGTGACTTGACTGACTCGACTAGATTTATTTGAAGATGAGCCTGCTTCAGATTGTGTTGGTAATGGCTACGAACAACTTAATAATCCATTGTGCTAAGTAGTAGGAATCCTAGTAGGAACTTGGACCTAGTAGGAATTCATTAAAATATAAGGAAGTAGTTTTTTCTGAAAGTAATGTCTATACAATGTATATCTAATTACCGGTCTGTAAGAATCGATGAAAATTGTTGGGGCTGGTCCTTATTATGGCTTTAAGTAAAATAACAACACAAACTTTTATCATAATTGTATTGTGCCCAATATACTATAACTATTGCATCTTAAATATACGCATACTCTTTCCATTGCTAAATGCATTTAACCGCTTAGATCGAAGTGCTTACTTTTTTAAATAAATACAATGTGTAAAATACTATACATACACACTTAAAATATTTGAAATGACTATCATAAGTATGCTACACGTTCGCATTTATTATTAATCTCAAGTGAAAATTTGTTTAAATTTATATTTTCATTTCACAATATTTTTATCAACATACACTGTAAAAGATTTTAAAATTGTGTTTCCATGGAAAAGCGGTGTTATACAATATCCTGCAGCGACTGTCCTATGGTGGTGTCAAGTCGGTTTTTATGACGTTTTAATTTTATAAGCTTTACTTTGAACTGAACTTCCCTTGGAAACGAATAATTGAAAATGTAATGTGAAAAAAATGCATTGTTTATCATAGAAACGCTAAATCAGTGAATGTCACCTTGAGGTTCTTACGACAAATATCTCAAATTATGTTTGTATAAATTATAAATTATATGATTCATAAATGGAAGAATTGTTTAAGTATTGTCACTGGTTTTAATGTTCAAAATCTGTTTTTGTTCGATGAAAATACTTAATACAAAATTTTATATTTTCATTGCAGTGAAAATATGACGTCACATTGATGTCATCTTGAAAGATGTGATTTATGTGTGTAAACGATATTATATATATATTGTTACACTGCAGTTAAAATATTAATATGACGTCACGTTATAGCTTTGCTGACGTGCACGTTAAAAGACTGCACTTTTTTTCGAAATTGCTTGTATCACGATTCAAATCGTGATCATCGAATATATGAATTTTCTATACTAATGACGGATCTACCGTCTTAACGACGCTTTTCTCTTAATTTCCTTGTACAATTGTTAGTTTTCTATGTTTTCGAGCGTTTTCTCTCAATTTTTCTTCAACGTTGTCTGTCTGTAGCAAATTCCTCGGAGACCGACTTTTTCAGACAGCGATGTATTACGTAAACATATATGTGTCACATTTTCACAAGTTTGATCGATTTCCCGTCGTGAATGTAAGAGAAACTTTACCAATGTATAAAAATGTAAAAATGAAGATTTTTTTCTCTGGCTCACTTATATAATACTAATAGTTTTTTAAATCGATTTCTTCTCACTGTGTCTTTGAATTAAATATATCTACTTATATATAAAGGAATGGTTATGTCACAAACGTTTA
The DNA here is from genome assembly GCA_025267735.1 of Mactra quadrangularis. Classification (NCBI taxonomy): domain Eukaryota; kingdom Metazoa; phylum Mollusca; class Bivalvia; order Venerida; family Mactridae; genus Mactra; species Mactra quadrangularis. Next base: position 24,334,438 of record CM046306.1, on the reverse strand, counting down.
TTCTCGCTGATTCTGAGACTGGCGGGTTTTTGCGAGATTTTTCCAGTCTCAGAACAGACTAATTCTGATAAACGGCGTCTGATGTTTATAGGGTTTCATGATGTGGGTTTGGAATAAAAATTATCACGAAAAAGGCAAAATTATAAAATTTATCTAGACTCATTCAATTAGTGTCTATATTTTAAGCCGGAAAGCTTACGGTCAAGCGGGTTTTTAGCCACATGGTGCCACATTCGGCTCCCTTCGGACAGATAATAGTACGGTCACGTGACGGATTATTCCGCATTAAAATGTAGTTCCTAGTGATTTTTATCGGGTTTTTTTCTCCCCTAATCGTTTGATAAGCTCGGATTTGGATATAAAATCATGACAGATTAATCGACGGCCATTTTATATTATCATTTCAAAACGGTTTTTGTCATAAAATGGCGATAAATTACAAAATGTGCTCGCGATGTCGTTCGGTTCTTTCAACTGACATGTTTATGAGCAGTGATATATTTAGTCTAATGTTTAGCGCCGGTGATACCGTTTTATATTTCTCGACTTTAACATTAATGCCAATTATGTTTAATATGTTTAATATTTATGCATTGCAACTATTTGAAAGTCACGTCCATGGACCTGTTCGTTTTTTATGTAGGGTCGTGTCACATTGACTTGGAATTTCATATTATGTATTTTATAACGATTAATTTTATTATAATTAAAATATTTGCATACAATTAATATTTGCAAGAAATTTACTTATTTCTACTCCGGTTCCATATTTTCAATCGCCTAACGATCATAATTTTAACAATCCGATGATATGGGAGTATTGTACGACGATATTCGGTCGTACGTCTTTTATTTTATCGTAAATTTGTTAATACACCGAAAACAAAGCACACGAATAATAAATATTTAATAACAATAGTTTCAAATATTATTTGAAATTGTTAGTGTCTTGAACATACTTAGGAACTTAATTCTAGTACTTTGTCGCTACTTGATGTATTGTGTTGGGCAATGTTTTTTTAAGAAAAATCTTACGATAATGTAGTAATGTAATATGGAGTGAAATACGAATGAAGTTGATCGTAAGACAATATTATATATAGTCCTACATTCTTATTTAAAAAAAATATTGCAACAACTATCCTAAATTAAAAAAATCGTAAAATCAATGTTAAATTCTCGTTTCCCTCCACCTCGAAAATGTCGTAAATTTCGTAGAAAATTGTACTCTTTTTTGAATATCGTATCCTTAAATACGATATTCGACAAATTCTACGACAAATTCACGAAATGGGCTTACGATGATTTTGATCGTATACTATTTTTGTTATGGAATTGACCAACTGGTTCGTAAAACTGTTCATTCCGATATTTATAATCTATACTTTTTTATATAGATTAATAAACAACTCATGTTTAGGAATCACGACGAAAGCCTCTTATAAAGAAAATGCTGTCATGAAATTATTACACTTTACGTTTTAGCACCTTATTGTTTTATGGCGCTTTCTTGTTAAACGTAAAAAAGTTTATGTCAAAGTTTTTTTCTTGAAAGGCAAATAAACTGTACTTAGGCAACGATCAGAAAAAAATCAGGTTGAGTAAGTTCAAAGTTTTTGTTGTTTTGTTTATAACAGAGCGAATTATGATTTTTACCAAAAACCTTCTGGTCAATGTTTTTAAAGATAAAGTTAAAAAAAACTTAGGGTCGGCGAGATTTGCTCGGTCTGGTCTGGTTGTCATAAACACGGAATTTTTTAGGCCATTATGCTTGGACGAATTATCAAAATAGAGTTGGCTGTTTTTTATACTGGTTTATTACATATAATTTCTTAGGCTACTTGTATATTTCCCTTCAGAATAAAATTTGACTTAGTAATGTAACATTCTATGAATATCGTACTCTTTGAATTAGAAAATAACGCAACACTTGGACGATCGCATGTTGAACATAAATATTTTCATTGTTCATGGTTAGTCTGCGACATTGACGTAACTTGACTTACGACTGTTTTCCTCGTAATGTATCGACCAATATATTTTTTTTAAATATATCTTATTTAAATTTATCACAAATTGAATGTGTCTCGTTCGTTCGTCTAGAGTATGGATATTCTCTCATAGCAAAATTGATGATAGTTTTTATAGTGCTATTTGCTTTCAAAAAAAGAACTCACAGAGTTATACGATACGACTTGACTAAGTATAGAAAAAAAGACATCTTTGAAACATAAGTCTTTAGATTTGTGTAATTTCTATCATATCCTAGCAACCGTATTGAAATTGAAACATTTTTTCTTGATTTAATGTCGGAGTAGACATATGATAGAAAATTAAAGGCTTCGGTATTGTTTGTCGTAACGCTGTCTCGGCGGCGTTTTTAATTAGTCAAAAGAAATAATTTCAGTTTCCGATTGTTTGACAATTTTCTTCTAACTTTTATTGAACAGAACAGAACATAACAGATACTTTATAACTGTATCAATCATTATTGAGAATAGGGGTTTTACAGAAAAATATTTATTACTATTGTAATTTAAAGATATAAATCGGTCTGTATTATGTATTAAACAACTTGTTTTAATTTTTCGTGTGGAATGGTAAGAGGGTAACGACTATATGAACATTGTCTTGGAAAGCTTGATAGGTGAGTTGGTCGCTGTGAATAAACAAAATAACGTATTGTTAAACGGCGCTAAAACAAAATAATAAAAATAATAAAAATAATTTAATATTTTCATATCAAACGTGACTTAATTCATAATTTATTTTTTCTCACGTTTTTTCAAGTAAGTCATTTTAGAAAGTTTTACTATCAATGAGTATATTGATATTTAAGAGATAATATTTTACGTCATTTAAGTTTTCAAGTGTTTGTTTGTTTTATATCTTTGAAATCAAAGTTCATTGAGGTACGGTGATATATTCTCGTTTTCGACAAAAAAAATGAATATTATATTTCATGATATGTACTAGCACGGCGCGCAGAATTTCAACAAAAAATTCTATCTTCTTTGTTCCATAAAATCGCTTCGCGCTCATTTGAACTCTATCTTAACAAATATGATAAAATCTTTCCAAACGTATTTAATTAATCATGAAGATATTTGGATATCGCCCAAGTTCTGAGCCTCGTTTTCGCGTAAGTCCCGCCCACTGCAGAATTGATTGACATATACTCCCATTACTGTCATTTTCGCTTGAGTACACGCAGAAAAGCGATACGAACCGCCGCGCTCTATTTTTACTGCTCTATGTTTAATTTATCATACTCGACACATAAAGTAAATTGCCTATTCTGTCAGTTAATGTTAAAGTGTATACAGTGTGGTCTCGTTCATGGTTCAGGTTATATCATTTGAGATATACAAAGCTTGCTAATAATATCAGTTTGTTTATAATAGTGACTGTATAAAGATTTATCTATATCAGGACTAAGTATTCTCTCTCTACTGTGCTTAAATGTATTGACGTTTTACAAAATAAGATGGATTAAATTCAATGTGCATCGGAAACAATCTGGGATTATTTTGTGCAGTGTAAAAATCGGCTGTGTAGTGAAATTTCAACGATGTTTCCATGCAACGCAGTGCACTGGAGAATATTTCATTCCGAAATGAAAAGCAATGCTACACTTTGAATTAAATATCAGCTGTGAAGAGTAGCTACACAGTCGGTGCATGTGTGTGAGGAAAATTAATACAATACATCGTCTGCAACGTATTTTCGGCGTTAAAGGGAGGTAATCCCGTATTTGTGATTGTTTATTTAAAGAATATATCATTGTGTTGTGAGGTAGTGTTATGTTCGGAATAATATTTGATCTTTAAATAGCTTATTTGGAATGAAATTTGATGTGTTTATGTCGATTTAGTTCAATTATCAATGTCCATTTGGAGTAAACTTGTTGTTTTTGGATAATGCATGGAAAGCAAGGGAAGTAATTATTGTTCGGATGTTTATCGGCTATGAATAGATTCGGAAAGATAAGCATTTGCCATCGGGTAAGTCACGGAAACTTTTCTTTTAGTCACGCCCTCTGGTGAATGTATTGACAAACAGTTGATTTTTATAGACCACCTGTTTACCAAATTGTTGAATATCCGGCAGGTGCTGACTTAGTTCATTGGAGTGGGGACGCCCATGTCAGTAAATTAAGGTTTACAGAGCTTTGAAAATAAACTCAGCGACAGTGTCCCTTTAAAATGTATTATCTTCATACACAATCACGTTTCTCTCCTACGTGTGTTCTGGCCTATTTATTCATTAATGTAAAAGTATAATGAACCCCTGAGTCTCTCAACAAAACATGTAGAAAAAATCCTTCTGTTATCTCAGGTCCATTATCAGTATATTGCAATGTATTATGGTTAAAAAAAATACAGCTTTCTGATTGGACGAGCATCATGATGACGTCACAAATGTCGATTTTATATATTGGATGTACTTGTTTCAGTTGTACTTGTATATTTTTGTACTATTAATCATTATGGAGGCATATTTCTGCAGCCCAAATGCAATTAAACGATAAAAATGCATTTCTATGTGAAATTCATCTTGGGTCGCAATGCATTATGGGTCACGATGCATCACAGGAACATTATTGATGTTTTTGAAGTGATTTATGACCGATATGTAGACGCATTGATACGTCATGTAAATGTGTTATGCAGTGGAAAATATGTAAAATTAATACATTATCTAAAAGCTATTTGTTGTCTGTCATTGTTGTTGCACAAAAGTTTTGATAATCATTAGTTTGTCCACTTAATATGCAGTAAATTACATCATTCGTTCTAAAACATGTACATTGCTTTACAACTTTAATGAATAATGTCGCTGTTTTGCCAAAACAATTCTAAACTTTGAATTATACATTTGAATTTACCATCCAGAAGAGACTGATAATGGATATGGCTGAAACATGGATTTCTTCTCAGAAATGGTGGTTGGATAACAGATACAATGGATATGGCTTAACATGAATTCAAATTCATGAATTAGGGATTAAAATTCCAAGTTCCATTCATCTGAGTTTCTTAACATGATACCATACATATTCATTTTCACTTGTTTCGTAATTCCTTTGTTATCACTGTATCGTCCCAAAGGTGTCTTACAAGAGTTATGCCAGTTTTAATTGAGAGTTTATTGTGAGTCTAACTACACCTGACATTTCTTGTCTATGCTTTGGCAATGTAGATTACTTCACTCACTTGTGAGGTCTCAGTTGGGATGTGAACCTTCAAATGGAATTACCTGAAAGTTACAGACTATTGTGCTTTTTCATGTCATGTATATTCAACAAAAACCATGAAAATTCCAAGTAATATACACTGTATTATAAAGTTATGGTATACTGCTAGACATTTTCATGAATGCTGTTAAATGTTCATGAAATGATTACTATTGAATAGAATTACCTGAAATAAAAGACTTTTGTGTCTTTGATGCACTACTAGACTGTTTCTTGAAAGATATAGAATGCTTGCCTTTAAGTAAAAAAAATTCTGAAATTCATCAACAACCATGCCTTATAATATGTTATTAGAAGTTAATTTGTTTACTTAAGATATTACTGATATTTCAGTCTTTTAAACTCACAGTTTCAAAACTGGTTTCAATTTTTTATTGCTTGGGTGAAAGATCTATTAAAGGACTAGATTCCAGAGTCTGAAGAGATTAGAGAACGCACCTTTCTGGTATAAAATCTTCTGTAGTTATGAAATTCATTTTTTAGGATTCTGCAAATATTAGAATTTTACGGATTTCATTGTTTCCTCTGTTAGTGTGCTGCATTTAAATGCAATTACATGAACCAGAAATTCATAGATTACCTTCCTAATGGTATGTTCCTTGTACTTGAAATTAACAAGATGACTTTAGATTGCATATTGATGGGTAAGCGCTACACTAGTTTAACTACATGCATATAAACGGAAGGACGTAGACTAGTGTTGCTCTGAACCCATCGATATGTCTGTACACGAAACTTCCTGAAAAGTCTCCAAAAACTTGCCCTTCTTACAACAGATATAATTGTACATATACATGTTATGTAAATAACATTTTTTAAACTCTGAATTGTAGGTTGTACTACAAGTTCGTTAATTTCTTAATCATGTTTTGTTTATCATTTAATTGTTTACACGGACATAATGACCTTGTCACGTGACTACACTAACTATATCGACTTAAAACTATAATCCTTTCTTTGCCTTTATGACATTGTAAATATAAATAATAAAACACGTAATGTTAGTTTAATAAAAAAAATGCAAATTTATGTGTTTTAAAGATACTGTTAAAGCTATTAAAACTTTCATTGAAACCATTTTGCTTTAATAAAAAACTAATGTTAATAGGTCATGCATGATTTTCTACTTTTCTGTCATGAGGTAATTAAGGCTCGTTTAGGATAACGTGGGCCATTGTTAATATTTAATATCTTATATATTTGTCTCAAGTTATCATTAACGAGCTATACCTAGTGTATCTAAACGATTTTAACGAGCAACCAAAATTCTTACTCCCCTATAAATGATATAATGGAACATTTTCTCATTATGTTGACACACTGCTAAACTACACCCCCAATAAATGGAAATGGATTTATCTATCACAGTTATGTGTCTATATCTATGAGTAATATGCTTGTATCACATCTGACTAGTCTATAAAATACACTAACTGTTGCATGTATATGAACTTAAGCTCAATAGTTCTATACATTGATGTGCGTAGGGCTTTAAACTTTTAAGTACATGTGCAATTTTCACTTGTCATAAATATGAATAACTAAGTTCATTTTTTTACACAGTATGTAATGTAAAACAACAGGTCGAAGGCTGAACGAAACACATGAGAAAATAGGGAGTTACAATTGTGTTGCGTTCATCCTTCAAAATCATATCAAATGAGGATGATCAAGAGAAGCCCTATGTTACAGTTATTACCTATTATAAATACAAGGGGTGAAGAAAGGACGCACTCGGAAACATTGCCTGATATCGAACCTGTAAAAACCGGACTTGAAGTTGAGCATTAGGAACAGGCTGTTACTAATTCTTTTTATTTTGCTAAGACATACAAAACATACAATTTTATAACCAAAGTACATTGTACTATAACAGAAAACATCTAAGCGAAATAAAAACACAAGTATCGTATACAGGCTCCACACGCGAGGCCCAACGGGGTGCTTAAATAAAAAGGCCATTACTCAGCGGTTTTTATATTTTGACCAACCGCTTATAGGGTTCAAGTATCACTTATGTTCTTTTCAACCTGTATAATATTACCTACCAAACAATATCGGTGGCCATTACTACACAACCTGATTTAATTATGAACAAATTTTCATTTTCAACTTGGGCGTCTATTATACAGAAGGTATATGTTTGGTGAATAGGTAGGTTAATGACATCTGTCAGGTATCGACCAACCATTTCATGCAAATATAGAGCTATCATTCATCATTATTAACGATAGTATATCGTATATTTACACAGTCTGGTGAATAATTGTAAAGTTCTACATTCTTCTTGTTTTTGTTGTTATTTTTTTATCAACACTTATAATTTCATGATTTGTAGTTCGCGGGTTGGACCGCCCTAGGAACAGACAGAAGGAAAGCTACTATAGGTGCATGATAACATAGGCAGCCAACACTGTCAGGGGACAATAACACTTTATACCTACATATTATATTACGCAGAAAAAGGTAGATTGTTTTGCCCTGGTTCAATTATTAACCAGTTTAGAATTACATTATTTTGTTTCACAGATTTATACATGTTAGAATATGTAAGGTTTTACTCTTTCAAATGACACTGTCACCTACAGTTTTTGCATACATTGAGAAATAAATTCATAAACCGATTTCAAATACCGCAATCAAAGATATTGTAAAGTGAGTAAAGAAAATTCCATGTTAGGTGATACATTCCATATTCAATCAAAATGGTGTAAAATATAAAGGTCATTTAATTTATATCATGTAATCCTTTATATAAGTTTATTAATTAGTGTATCTTGCACCTGTGACTTAACTCATAGATCTGTATTAAAACATAATCTACATATACATACAGTACCCACCAAAAGTTTGGAGACATTTTCACTTTGTAAGCCTACTGCACAGGTTTTATCAATAATTTGATTACCATTTATTTTGTAATTATTATTAGTTTAGCTTATTTCTTTTGTTATGGTACTATTTGAAGTTGAGACCTCCAAATTAGCTTAAAAAGTTGAATATTGAAAGGAATTATATTGAACTTGGTTTTGGAGGCTTTTGGATACCAGATGCTGAATCTTATAAATGTGATGCATTTTCAAAATTTGTTTTTATTTTATCAGCAACCATACTAACTGTATAAAAAATAATGGTTCTACCAAAAACAATCAATGAAATTTACGAATTTTATTTAATTTCCTATGTCTCCAAACTTTTGGTGGGTTCTGTAGTTACTGAATAGAACATTTGTCTTAGAGCGTAATACTGGGATTAACATTTCCTAGATTTTCCTTGAGTACAGTCACTTCAAACTTTTGCATAAAGTGAGTGTGCAGTCGCTGCAACGTTAATTTTCTAAGAGAATGCATGTTTCCAATACAGGTCTAAATTACGTCCATATAAAATGTTATAAAATGTTCAGACAATTGTTGCATGTAACACTGAAAATGTCATATTGTATTCAACCATTGATGTAGCAGTCCAATTATTCATATGTTATTCATGTGTTACACATGCATATTTAATGATGACAAGAGTTTTATTGCATGTTTTTTTCTCATACATATAAATTGAAGTACTTGCAATTAGAATTAAGACTATATTGTCCTATGATGCACGAATAGATAGAATTGTTATTATATAAAAAGGGCTCCATCCATTAACATCATGTCAATTTTAACGTCATTGCAATTATGAATAAATAATACAATTATTGAGTGCACAGAGTTCAGCTGAACTTCTTGTTAAAACAATCACAATGCAGAGCATTTGTATTGATTTTGATTATAAATGCACTTGGATTAAGTTCTGCATGTTTTACGAGGTGTGTTGGACTTATAATTTGTCAGAGAATTTGGGACATTACAGAGGAAGAAAATTAAACATCCTGTCGAGCTCTCACAAGATTACGAATATCGGTTGTGGGATTCGATTCAATTGCGGCGAAACTCTTTACAGGGAAGAGCATTGTTATGTTTTATAAATTGAAGACAAAAACATTCAACACTATATATAGGTTGATAGCACAAATGCATGTAACAAGTAATCATTTATTAAACTATTTAAATCTACTTTCTTAAGATAATAGTTGAAGAGCTCATCATCATTGCCTAAAGAATACATTAACTTTGTGTTCTAACCCTTCTCTTTGCGTTCTCCTTGACTGTCAGGATCTTAAATACATTCGTGACAAACATTTTAAAGTAAACTCACTTAAAGAACTTTTTGAATCTGTACCATCATATGCTATACTTAACTTTTTGAAAGAAATAAATGTTTATAATAAGATATAGAGCTTTACATCATTAATATCGTTTGAATTAATAGTATCATTAATTGCTTTCGGCGCGATATGACCTTTCTGTGTTGGTGCGCCGTAAAACCCAAACAAACAAACAAACCCTTCTCATTCAGGGTCAAACTTGCTCCTCAAATCGTGCCAGTCTTGTAACTTCGTATGCATATACATGTACACCCCACGAAGTTACATGACAATTACGATTTGTGTATTCTCGTACCCAGAGGTTATCAATATTTTCGATCGAGAACCATGGAAACCCATGGGTACGAGAATAGATTTGTGTCACTGTTGTTGGATTTATCTTAAGTAAGGTTTCAAAAGATTCACCACTTACAAATTCAAAGCAGCAACTTTAACATTTAATAGCCATAACATCGATGTAGGTTGACGTAATATAATCCACATGTAAAAAAAACAAAGATGGCCGCCACTTAGAATGTAACATTTAGCAAACTGACAACTTAACCATTACAATTGATGAGTTGTGTGTATTAAGTTACAAAGTATTTGTTAATGAACAATGTATTCATTCTTTCCTTACGATCAAATGAAAACAATCCTATATCCGGTAAATAAACGATACCATGCGCAGAAATGTGCGCAGTAACACAGTTGGCATTTTTTACCGGAAGTGAGATTATGAAGTTTCATTTCATGGCGATCACCTCGCATTTTGACGATAAATTATCTCGCTCATCCGTCATGTAATCATTTACAAGGAAAAAACGTCTTATTAATCCGTTTGTGAGGATTTTTTACGAGTGATGACAGACGAAGGTAGTCATCATATCCCTGAGAATTCTTTTTATCTGAGAAAAAGAGATAACGAATCAATTTTACCAATGCCGCGTGGAATGTTTCCTCTGTTGGCGTCAAGTCAAAAGAAATATTGTTGATTTTCTAAGTGAGCGTTCAATAGTTGAAACCTAAGTTATAACATTACACATGACGATGTTTCTTACAATGTTTTAAGCCATTGTGTAATAATGTTTATAAAACGCTAGCAGTGTGATTTGGAGAAAGACATTTCAAAAAAGGACGAAGCCATCATCAATTTTACACTTCAAATTATTTATTAATACATTTAGTACAAATTGAATACATGTATACATTTTAGTTTTGTACATTAAGAAAATAACCCTTGTGTCCTCTTTAAGAATACAATATATTCATACGTACGTATATCAATTCATTGTCTTGACCAAATGTTATCAAGATTATCGATAAGTTAAGCTTATGCAGACTCATCTTAAGTTTTTTTGTGAAATGATTCTTAGCTTTGATTAATCTCATCTCTGATAGTTGGTCGCGAGTTCAAACCTAGCAACTTACAATGTCTTTTTATGTAAGTAAAGTAACTGTTTTCGTAGTGTTTGACATGAATACTGGGCCATCGCAGAAAGGATGATTTGATGAACTCTCTCGCCTCATATGACATTCACTTTTAAATTGGGGCTTTAAACTAAACCAACTCATTTCAATCCATGTACTTAGGATGTAGCGTATTACAACTAAAGTTTCGATAGCACAAAGTAATACAATGTTGTAGCTTTTGCAAGTTTGCTGTTGTATTTGAATACTGAAGCTCACATCTTTTAAGATATCAAACATGTATTATTAAGATTGAAGCTCTTGTGAAAATACTTAGAGCTGATTTTATTAAGTTTGTTGATCTACACTTTCGCTTTAACTATAGAGATGACATGGCCTCATGTGATATTCACTTGGTCTTTTTTCACGTGTACTTGTATTCTCTTGATTCTAAAGTTATTTTAATGTATGCATTTTAATCAGACCATTTATAAAACTAGTCATTATACAGTTTAATCTAAAACCACCTTTGAAAACGTTCCCCTCTGAAGGAAATGTTACCAAGCATTTCGCTTTGTGAAAAGGTAATTGTATGTACCTAATACATTATTCTTGTAACAACCCTCTCCGTGAAGTCAGCTTTTATCTGATCGCATATCTTTATTATTCAACACTTCAAGAGTGTTTCAATGTCCCTGTTGGACTATAAACAAAATGACCGTGAGAAAAACTGGCTGACCATCAAAGTCAGGGATCTAATTTCTTAAAATTGAGAACGCGCGGAATGATTTCACAAGGGCGTGATCACGCATAATTTCCGGCGAATAACCTGCAGAGCTAATTACACGTAAAATGGACATTGATGGACATGTTACTGATGCCTGCGAACTTTTGGTGTGAATTGTTGACAGCATATCTTCCTAAACGCATATATCTATAAAAAAACAGTCGTAAAAACTTATTGAAAGTTAGTAAAATATCGTATACGGAGCTTATTTTATGACCATAAAGGATCTTGCTTGTATACATGCCACGGGTTGTCCCCTTACGGTTCGAACCTCTACCCAAACCATGAATTGTGAGCCTCGGTATACCGTAGCATGAAATACCACGGCAGCCCTAATACATGCTCTTCTTTCATGCTCTAAAAAGCCACTCCTTGCATTAAAGGCAATTACTGTTTTTCTATACTCGTGACACTTGGTTCTCAGAGGGAGCGGTCATTGTAGCCTCGTATGCTGTTAATTTTGGTGGTACGAATATCGTGTTTTGAAGTCGTGGCACAATGCGTCTGCCTACTGGATATAAATATATTACCAAATACAGATACACTAAATGAACTACAAGTATTTCAAACCAAAAATAACTTACTCTATTTTTTAAATTTCTTCTCTGAAATCTTCGTTTTTCTCGAAACTTCGATGACGTCACACTGTTTCAGACTCAGTAAGTGCTGGAATTTTAATTCAATCTGATGAGCTTAGTTTTGTCTCTTCGTCTGCCGTGACAATACTCATGAATATTTTATGAAACTTTGACGAATTTTGTTTATTTTGCTGTTTCTTTTACACATTTAAATCACATTAATGTCGGACTCTCCTTTAAGTCAAAACTTTATCAATTTGGCGCATGCGCAGAGTACTATTTTATATGTTCAGAAAACATTGTCACAAACTGTACAATGTGGTCATTGGTTTCCATGATCATGTGCTGAAGTCCTCACATATGTTCAATCAACGATGACAAGTGGGCTGAACAAAAATAGTGTCCTCACAAAGAGTCTAGCATTGCGTTTCATAATACAGTCTAACCTCTATAAAGAGACTACCATTGCGTCTAACAAAAAGGTCGCTTTATAACATAATGATAGTGTTAATGTCATAATCGGATGTAAGGGTGTAATGAAAGCCAAACGAGATACTCCAAATGCAAGACTTAGTACATGTATACGCAGAAGATGGGGCGTTACTTAGTATTCTATCAAATGTTTGGACCCTCAACAAATAGGCTACAATAAAAATAAGGAACCGCTTTGATCAGTTATAATACAATTGTAGTGATCCCACAATCCTACAGTACAATACAAATTTTATCTAAATTGTCAGAAAAATTATAATAAAAATGTGTACTGCATTTTATGTATATGGGGCCGCTACATTTTTAATTTTACTGATTATATGGGTTTCTTCATTTTTGTATTGATAGAGTAACCAATCATTTGATAATATGAATTAATTAACAATCTTGTCTAATCATTGCAATAGTTTCAATACTTAGCTGCCAGCATTACATTGGTTTATCAAAGAAATCACTCTTTCAACAAATTAATACAATTGTATTTACAATTCTGATGATCGACTACCCCTTTGATATAAAGCCAGTCAGACAAGAGCTTACATTTTGTGTAGAATGAAATCATTGAATCGCTTTGCGTATTTGTATAATGAAAGATTTCCACCTTTTATCAAAGACGATTTGTTGCAATTATTACATTCAAGTATGGGCACATATATAACCTTTCTTTGAGGACAATAGAGCAGTAATTCCCAATCGATAGCCATTATTATTCCTTAATCCAGTCCTTACTTGTATGTAAATAAACATCGTAATGTACAAATATGTCTCAGAAAGTGTAAACATTCATCGGAAAGTGTCAATATATAGCGTAAAGTGTAAATAAGTATTTGAAAGAGTTGATAATAGCAGAAATGATGTTGATATGTAAATTAATTTTCGATTTACAAACAAAAACAAGCTTACAAATATTGAAGTTTATTTACAATGCCTCGGGTAACCTTTTGTTCATTGAGAACTACACCCAAAACATAACTCGAGGTCAATTATCAATGACATGCTGTTTGACGTCTGTGTCTATCGACGTTGCACTGTAAAAGTTCGGTTTCCCATTCTAACGCTTGTTTAAATGAATAACAATTCATTACAGTGACTTCAGCTTTGCAAGATCGTTCAATATCGCAAGAATTCATGACGAGCCTTGTTTATATGAACATACTGCATCACATTCTGAATAGCTTAAATAAACTACACTTAGAATGAACAAGGAAACGTGAATTGTCCGAACCCCTGATTAACTCGAAATAAGTTAAAAAATCTACGTACGCATAACCTGAAAAGTCCGAAAACTCCGAATTTATTGTTCGGTCTATGAATGTTTGGCACTCTCTTGCACGCCGGGTGAGACTACATGTACATAAGTACGGAAAGTTACGGCTCTTGTTACAATTGGGTTTAACGCCGTGTCGACACAATTTAGGTCATTTTTCGGCGTCCAGCGCACCTAACTTGCTTTCCTGGACCCTTGTCCATAACCAGTTCTCACCTACCATTTCACAAGGCCGGAAACTTCTCCATATATCTTATTGATGGAGGAAAATTGACATAATTGTCAAATTTTCATGGAAGGGTAAAACATCCCCGGGTGGGATTCGAACCCGTACCCCCTATATTTAAAATCCCGGCTCGCTACCAACTGCGCCACCGACTCGGGTTACGGCTCTGCACAAGAGATGAGGTGTTCAAAGTTTTAAAGTTATTCTGCATTTTAATTCATAGTTTATGATGTATGAGCGTACAGAAGATTATACATGAGAAACATTTTCTTATCAGGGAGGACTTACGCTTTTTTGTACATGTTTTAAATTATGTACAGGAAATTCATTATAAAATTTGTTTTCTTTGCTGCAAATTTAATCTTGACTTGATATGCATGTACATGTTATTAACTCAAATATCACCCCAGGCGTCCTCGAATGTAAACGCCCCCAAACGATTAGCCGAAGGCGTAACGACTTTCGCTTTGTTTTTGTGCGTTCTAATGTAAAAATTGAACTAACTGAGTAATTTTGAGCGCTTATAATATATTTGTGTTTTGGTTTAAAGGCACATAGTTGTGCTGCAGCATTGCATTATCAAGGTGTAAACTATATTGGTGTCACGGGGTGAGAAAAATATGCAGCCTGACCGGCACTCGAACCCAGGACCCCTCGCGTACAAGGCGAATGCTCCCCCGGTTAAGCTATCCTGCCACTAATATATCCAGCTAACTGCACCCATTGCCTTGGTTAGCTGGACAGCTGCCTTGGCGAGCGTTTGATATGCTCGAGCTGTATGTAAGACTGTTCATCCGTTTAACTTAAAGAACTCCTATCAGACTGTTTATTGCCAAAATATTTAAAAAAAGTATAACAACTAGGCCATCAACGCCAAAACCAGAGTTATGGTTCGTGAATTGAGTAATGAGTGTGCTTCATATTGCACTTGGACACCATGTTAAAATACAATGTAGTGTTCTTCTTCAACAGGCATTGGTCAGCTTCTCTGAACGAACGTTTTAAATCGAACTATCCAAGCAATATTTCGAAGGGCAATATTCACCCGATGGCGACAGTAGAACCATAAAATTCTCATTCTTGTTAAATTATTGTTTTTATCAAGTGAAATTTATCGACAGTATTGTAGACATCAGAATTCAGGCTCTTTATTATGTTGAGTTTTACATGTTTCCATTTCTTAGCACGAATTAAATGGAGACTGTATAAAAACAAACCTAACCGTTCTTTGCCAATTCGAATTTAATCATTCAACCAGACGCCACAAGACGTAAACATCTTAACGAATTCTTCAAGCTTTAAACGATACAGCGTCGTTTTGGATATAATTTAGAGCCGATAAATTGCGCATGAATGTTTCAATTTGTAAACATTTCGCGCACAATATCTCGCGCTTTGCTGCAATTAAAATTTGCTTTAGTGCAGGTTCGTAACTGAATGGCATTTTGGGGGAGACAAAATCGATGTACATGTACTGTGCTTGGTGTTTTAGCCACAATTTCTGAATCCCAACGGCTATGTTGACTACAAATAACAGCTTTTTGTTTACTTATTACTTCAAATTCATTGATGACAGTTTTTACTAAAATTTAATTTTCGGCCAGTGCCTTCGTTGTTTATTATTAAAATTTATATCAGATTTAATAAAGTGACCGATATTGGAGTGATATACACTAATAAAATACATGTACATGTATATTGTGTCTTTTGATCTGGACCATGCCAGTCACCTTATGCTAATATTAGAGACTTTCCAATTCTTCATACTTTCGAAATTGAATTATTAATACATTTCAATGACACTGCCTCATATATAATGTCCTCTGTTTTGGTTGCCTTTGCCAAGTTTGGTATGCATATGTACCTTTTGAAAGTTGCCAATTGCTGTTATAACTAAAATATAATAAAAATCCAAATCTGAAGACTGTAGCTGTAATTATAAGTTCTGGTTTTCAAAACTTTACAAGCCCCTTTTAACGTCCTGTTTTAATCTGATGTCGCATTACGTTCGTTTAAAGCATAGAAACGGTGAAGATCTAAGCTAGTATTAGTTGCAAAATGCAAACATATGCCAACGCCGCATATGATAGAATGAAATAACTGAGGAATTTGTGTATAGGAAATGAAAATATGACAAAACTAATTTAGTTGATAAAACGATATCAAACATCAAACAAGAATGACATGTTGATATTAAATATATTATACACTCATATAAATAAGCATATGCAGCTTTAATGTCCTCGGGCATAATTTACAATTTTGTTTAAAACCGTAATAGTTCATTTAAATATTTCAACTATTGTACCAGTCTGTCAATATTTATATAAACTGTTTATAGTTTCTTGTATGTTTAATGTCGCCTAATGTCATCCGTAGATTTAATTTCTTAATCCAGTTTATATCTCTATCTAATGCACATCAAGGCTAGCACATGTTTGCAAGGTTCCGTAATAATGTCACTATCGTAGAACATCGGGTCTTTCCGTATTTCAACGTAAAATAAACAAAGCGAACCAGTCTAGGTGATCTGACGTCACAAACGTAACTACTCGGTAATTTCCGTAACAATTCCGTTTCATTTCAGAGTGGGTGATCAGAACGTCAACTTCTATCGGTAACATTCGACTGTTGTTCGTAAAACATCGGCAAAGTCCGTCAATAGTTTGCTTACCTATGAGCGAGATCCATGAAATGCGTGAATGAAAGTTTGTAGGACCGATTCTGAAGTGTTAGAATTTTGGTACCTAATGTTATGATCCTATGTAAAAGCTTCTGTAATCATGAAAAGGGGATTTTGAACACTCTGAACTCTCACTCATGGATATATGATTTTTTAATGGAAAATACACGATGGACTTTTAAAATCTAATGGTAATACTTTAAATTCTGTGAACAAAATGAAATCATCTTATCTTACAAGTATATCCACCACTCGTTAAAATATTGAAAATGCAAGAAACAAAAGGACATTTGTTGATTATGGCATCAGCTACTTTTAATCCCAATTAGTAGTCCTAGCAAAATGATGATATGCTAGTATACGTCCAGACTTAGCCTATCTATATTCGACTGTACCTTCGCCACTCGGAAGTTCAGTAAAATGATATAATCGTCCAACAATCGCCACTCTTGAAAATATATTTTACGAGTACACGTGGTGAAACAAAAATATTGATCTTGCCAAACTGTCGACGTCAATCCCCTAGTTAACCACGCCAATTATACCTTGTTAAGGATTTTATTCCTAGCGAGAGGTAAATCCGGTTTAATGATTAATCACCCCCTTATGACAGTAGTTTAAACAAAATTGCATAAAATTATTTTCAAAAAGGTGTTGTTATATTTGTATTCAACGACCCCGAAGCCCTTTCCCATAGGTGTATAGAAATAACGATCACAAAAATTGATTCTCAAATTTGTTCCGTCTGTTTTTTGAAAACGGATATAGTAAACTTTATCATTTCCCAAATCTTAACTACCTCAGTATAAATACCGCCTTATTTTGCACTAAGAAGGCGGGGTAAACTTATCTTTTACAAAAACTCCAGTCAAAATTCAATGATTTATTCACCGTATTCAAGTAATCTTCTCGTTAAGGCTAAAGATCCGTAGGTATTAGTTAACCGGTCCTTTTGTTGTACGGACCAATTGTATAGATTTTTATTCTATTGAAAAAAAATCCTGTCGGCTTGCATGACTGGCTGCTAATCACGTTGATGGTTGGGCTAGATAAAACCGTTTATGAGATAGTTAAAAATCTACAACAACAAAATTTAATACTATGTTGGCTGTCACCAAAAAATGGGGGATTTTCTGTACTAAGGGTTTGAAGTAAAGTTTTACTCGATAACCTTGTAAAATACTCATTATCCACGCTGAATAAAGTTATATTACAAAAAAAACCGTTCCTACAAAAATCTTAAAATATCTTGGTCTTTTTTTACACAAAACAAGCATACCTGTTTTCATTGTAGGAACTATGAACACACACAAAAAAAAACGTTCATGGTAATTTTTGATTGCGAGGTGCATATTATCTCCGCGACTTAAAAAGCATTCCAAAACTTTGTGATAAAAACACTTCAGATTGTCAGCATGTTTGTTGAGATTTATTATAAATTACATGCATAAAAAACTTTCTTATGAAAGAATGAGGAGAAAAACGACGATAAGATTACAATGCTCGATGCTCACCCACGAAAGAGCGAAGTTTGCTGTACTTAATTGCATTCAGATATATGCCCCTGTTGGATACATCTGGCGTCCTTTGAATTACGATTTGGACGTGAAACCAAACGAACAGTCTCCATTTTGTCTGTTATTGTCCATGAATATTTCATCTTTTGGCAAAAATGATGTCCTAACCTAAAACTACATTTGTAAGAAACTAGATTTTATTCTGAATACTAACTTGAAATTTCGTTAACTAAAACTCTGTATTATTTCGCTCTGAATGCATTTTCGTATACGTTTTTGACATTCTTTTTACTCCAGGAAACTGGTGCATGCCCTTCCGTAAAGCAAGATATGCGATTGTGTTTTTTTTTTATAATAAACCGAAAATAAATATTCTATGCCAATAAAAACTAATGTAAAATGATATTTTTCGTAAATCCATTTTTGTTGGAAAGAGCTTACTAATACATTTTTGTATATCCGTAGAAAACCCCTAGCTTAGTGGTTCAGGTTTGAATGTATTGACATTTAGTTCAGGGTATAATAAGACGGATTTTATCCTCACTGTCCGGGTATTATTCACGCTGTCCGGACTTTATCCATTCTGTCCGGGAGTTATCCAAAACCGCCTGGGGAGTTATAGAGTTTTATCACTCTATTCATACAGAAACTCATTAATTTTAACTTTGATTTCAATTAGAAATGCTTCAAAGTAACTTTATTCTGACTAATGACAGAGTTTGTTCTTCAACACGGTGTAAATATAATCCCTATAAGACCTCTGGTAGGTGTTGGTGGGCGAATACCTCACGATGCGACAGTTCTTTGGTAACCAAACTATGAAATTACTCAACTTTCAGCGAGCATACAGAACGCTCTAACGCTTTAACTAGCATTTCAAGTGTTAGTCGCATCTGCGTTCTCGCAATAGTGTTGCTAGACGACGAGTCGCTATTGCATGCGTAATGAGCTCGGAATATTTCAATACATTGACTATTAATTGACATTTTATGGATCTAAGCAGACGATCATGTGAAATTCTTGTAATATTAACACTACTCTCTCCATAAATTTAACAATCAAGCTCTTTAATTCACAACTGTGCGCATGTTTTAATAATACCCTCCGTCATAATTTTAGCGGCAAAGTGGCGTTAATTGCACGTGATTACTGTGATGAAGGGGGCGCTTTAGTGAAACGTGTTATTCTAATTTGATATTTTCATTTTCTGATCGTAATTTTTGTGATTATTTGAAATTGAAAATATGAAGATCTTTTCGTTGATATCATTATTGAAATTTTAATTTTATACAATTAAAGACCAGATTTATGGGAACGTCAAACTTTTTGCATGTTCTACAAAAACCTGACGGAATTGTAATGACGCAGATTACGTATAAATCACTTATAAATAAAACAATTTGAATAGAATTATATTTTGAGTGGAATTTACATTGTATTCCTGTTGGTTTGCTTATTTAGTGTCTGTCCCATTTTTGGTTTGCTATTTTGTATTTGGTTCTTTTCCAATCACCTTTCTTGGTAAAGTTCATAGTTCCGGAAATGATGTGTTCGATTCTTGGTAGCGCATTATCAAACATAATACGATAATATCGTAATACTATTCACATAATAGATCTTACGACAATATCGGTCGTAGACTATTGATAATACGACCCCTAGTGAACATATGGAGTCATGATGTCGACTTCTTGTTGGCAGATGCTAGCCCCAGTCGTCAGCTCTATGTTGTCGGAGCAAAGCATGTACTAGAATAGCCAATAAAGGTTGGCTATAAGAGCTTTTCGTCGTAAATAACTTCGAACATTGTTAATAAAGAACTCATAACTGAATAAATAAACTAGACAGACAATGTTTTGATACAAAATAAATGTCCCTGACTTCTCTAAAATAGATATCTGTTGGTTTCACACGTTATTTTATTGAAGCTATAAAAACCTAACTCTCGTTTCTGTTTAATTCATTTATATGTATTCAGTTTCCGGTATATTGCTGAATAATGGTTGAAAAATAGATTATTGTTGGGTTACACGCAATCTGAACAAAAAACCTTGGGATGAAATAGAAAATTCGTTTGTTATAGTAAACACTCACTTTCTCTCAGCATTTAGATCAGGGTCGTATTTTGGCAAGCTCAATTTCATTTTCATTCATTATCTACGTCCGGTAAACCGTTTAAAGTACATTTTGTATTTGATGATGATTAAGTGCGCATAGTGTTTTCGTTTATTAGGCAGTTACCTGTCTCTGATTTGATTTGTTAAGTTAGCTATCCTCTCAGTTGGTAGCACACAAGTCTTCTGATAGAGGACTCGTATGTTCGAATTCCGGGCGAGGCATACTTTCGTTGAGCTTGGTCATGGAATAATTTCTACGGCCATTCCACTCTTACCACTGATTCTTATTCACATAGGGCATTTGTCAGCCACTGACGGAAGTATGAGCAAAGCAATTGTCTAACAGCTTTAATCCATGGATTTAGCCTTTCCAGGAACAGTGAGTAGGTTGACTGACCGCCGTGATATTGTCCTATACAATGTGTTGCTACGGCGTTAAACCCCCTCAAAACGAAAAAACAACACAAAAATACCGAACATCAGTTCTAATACGTAATGTATATAAATCCGCCAGGTCACTATGAACCAGTTACAGTTGTGTTCTTCTCGGGTCAACATGATCAGTCTGTAAAAGAATGTAATTGGTCATTTTTGAATGATTTCAAGAGTGAAGTGAACTATATTTATTATGAAAATCATTTGTCCTGATCATTTCTGTACGCTTGGAAGTCCTCGACTCTGTTCCTTAAACATAATCCCAACATGACACTAGCTCTCTGTTATTCATAGTCTAACCCGGGTCGGTAGCGCAGTTGGTAGC
The DNA here is from genome assembly GCA_025267735.1 of Mactra quadrangularis. Classification (NCBI taxonomy): domain Eukaryota; kingdom Metazoa; phylum Mollusca; class Bivalvia; order Venerida; family Mactridae; genus Mactra; species Mactra quadrangularis. Next base: position 24,313,161 of record CM046306.1, on the reverse strand, counting down.
GCGCCTGGGTTTCGAATCGAATGTCCCGAAGTGTGTACGGGTTCATATCCCACCCGGGGAGGTTATACCCTTCCATGAAAATTAGACAACAATGTCAATTTTCCTACATTGATAAGGTATATAGAGAAGTTTCGGGCCTTGTGGAAGGTTGAGTGAGTACTGGTTTTAGACAAGGGTCCAGGAAAGCTAAGTTAGGTGCGCTGGACGCCGTAAAATTACCTAAAACATTGTGTTGACACGGCGTTAAACCCAGTATAAATAAACTATTCATAGTATACTGTGTCACTTATTGCATTCCATTTTTTCTGTTTTCAGCTGGATTGCTCATACCTAAAGATGCAGAGGTCAAAGAGACTTCGTGTATCCGAAGTCAATCCCCATTTGATCTGTGTACTATGTGGAGGGTACTACATTGATGCTACAACTATTATAGAATGTCTACATACATGTAAGTCTATGTTTATTGTTGCAGGATATATAGTCATGTGATCTTTAGAATGTATTAGTTAATAAAAACTTGTTTTTCGTCTAACTCTTTCTGCAGCCCATGACAGAAAAAAATCAAATATTGTTTTAAAACTGTTACATTGCTTTGTCCGAAATCGGTATTAATACTGGATCTATGCAGTAAGTTGTAATCGTTGTCTCTGAATCTTCCGCACGAGTTATTTTAGCATCTCCGTTCATTTTTGTGTAGAGGATTCAGAGCTAACGATCAAAATTCACAAGATCTGTGGATATTATTAAAGATAGAGAAATCGGTAAAAAAACACCGACATTTTGTTTATACCATTAGTTGTTGTCATAGATCACGTGACTGTTGACCCTGTTTTCGTCAGTACCAGGAAGGCTGGGTTTTTTTAAATATTGCATGAGCTTACTTTTTTGTATACATGTACTAGTTTTTATCCCCTAGTATTGTGAATTAATTGTGGACAAGATTGCATTCCTTATCTTCATGAAAACCACGTCTACTGCTGAGAAATCTAACGAAACACAATACTGTTTTTTCTTTTCTTTGTATTTTCTGAATACGGACTTTCCCAGAAATACTGTATGTCTTTGAAATCGTTTAATTAGTTAGTTTTACAAAGCTAGTAAAGGTTTTGCCTCTCAGAAATTAGTTTAATTCCAAGTACTCTTCTTCATTTGCTATTTTGAAGTCACAAATCGTGATCGACGTTCACATCACCATAGCAACTCCGAGCGTTGTTCAATTGTGTAAAATTTAAAGCGTTCTGTTAAAGTTTTTGTTGTTTAGAACTTCTGAGATTTTGTGTCAAGCTTAATATCAATGATTCCTCATAAAGTACAAAAGTTTATTCGCCAATGTTCATTTGTAACTAAAGTGACTGCGCAATTTGCCCACCGTTAGTGCTGGGATTGGCTGGAATTGACCGAAATTTGAGGAATGAATTGGCCGAACTGGTCTTAATAGCGTAATGGTCTTATTATAGTTTTTTTCTTCTTCTCAAAGTAAGCATTTGTGACTAAAAAATCGTCAAAGATAGCATGAATTTGACATAATACACAAAGGTGGTTTTTATAGTGAAACTTTGCTGTATTTGCACTTATATATCTATTCTAATATTATAATACGGATGCTTTTGTGTTTCGACGATTTGTGCTCTCCTGTACAGTATTTTGATCTGTATAACATTCATTCTCGTTCCCAGAGGCTATCGAGAATCTTATGATAACCTCTGGGTACGAGAATGTGCAACATTATAACATTCGAGAATAATGAAAACTTTAGTACATGAATACCTGTTGTAATGCTTAATAATCTTTATTAGGTTACATCTACGCGTGTACATGTATAAAATAATAAGAAATTACATACATTATTCCAGAATAACAGATGCTTACGTTTAGAATTACAGTCTGAAAATTACTATTTTCTATCAAAATTGATATCTTGGCGTAATCAAGGACATTCGTTTAGTCGATGAATTCAACTTGTGTTTCTGAATTGTCAGCATCTCGTCTTAATTTTCCATTGATAGTGTTCGGTTAACTTTATTCTAAAAAAGCTGTATCGATCCAATCCAGGGCTTGTTTTGAAGAACCGTGTTCCATTTATTTGAGTATCGCCTGCTAATCTTCTATTCGATTGTACGATTCCTCAACAAAAGAATCCTCCAGATTATCAGGATTTCGTTCTATGTTTATTTTTCTCCCAAGATAATGAATAAAAGGAAATGAACAGCTTTTATACACTTGTTTGATTTTCCATTGGCAAATATACTTCTACTATTCAATTTATTCATCTGTATTAAGTGTACGACTATCATACGATGCATTCATCCATTCATTTGTATTTGCTGCTTTTTTGTTTCATTTTGATTTTCATTTAAAAACTTGAATGGAAGTTGGGGTTTTACTCCCCTTTGTTAATGGTTAAGTCGCTGACTTCATTGAAAGGGTCACTGAGCCCAGTTTATATCTGTTTCTAAAGCAAGTAGAACATTTACTTTACCAGAATGGAATCGTACTGGTGCCCCTAATAAGTTTGTTACAGTGAACTGTCCGTCTCTGCTGGGTGTTAAAAGGAAAGGAAATAAAAGAAATAAAAACTTAACTGAAATTTACTTTTTAAACAAAAATAATTGCTCCCCGACGGGGAATCGAACCCCGGTCTCCCGCGTGACAGGCGGGGATACTTACCACTATACTATCGAGGAGATACGTTTGTAAGGATTACAAATATTATACAAATATTGTTTAACAGCTTATCTTGAGTCCTTATTCCTTTTATGGTAAACATGTTTGCGGTTGTATGGTCTACTTGACTAGCGAATAATAAACAGTGTTACAAGTATTTATAAGATTACTTGCTTCTTATCAACGATACGTTGTAAAATTACCACCGATTATGAACGCGTAAAAGCCGCTATAAAACCGCAAAAATCGATGGACATTGCCTTTATTGGCTGTTTATTCAATATTGGACCCTGTGGTCAAATAAGGCGATATGCAAATACAGATTTTTCATTGTTGGCGGTGTATTATGACTTTTCATACAAGCGAGTCGATGTGTTTTGAACAATATTGCTATATTGACTTAATTGCCCAATGAACTCTCGGCGAATCTCGTATGAAACGTTATCTTGATGATTGATAAGTTTCCGGAGGGTTTTTTTATTCTGTACGAGTTTTGATTGAATATACCCTCATTTTTATCGTCTGATAAACTTTACGATATATTTGCTCCTACGATTTGTTACAAATTTTACGACCAAAGATTTTGAGTTTACGTTTGATAGTAATTGATTTATTGGTTAGCGTTACTTCTGTTCAAACTTGATGACTTATGCATTATCACGTGACTTCATACGATCGTTTGTTAGTTTATCTTTTAGTCATATTGTATGATTTATACAATATTTTTGTTGTCTGTTCGTGGTTATAAAAGTATATTTAGGCGTTGCATATTCTTGCCAATTTCAAATTGCCTCGATTTTCATATGTTTTGTTTTCACTTCCGACCATGCGTCAATGTAGATTAAAAAGGTATTTGCATTGTTGATAGTTTTCAGTATTAATACTGATTTCAGTATTTTGAGAATACTGTAAATGATTTAAACGAAACTTAAAGTCTTTCTTTTTTAAAGTTCGTTTCCAGTATTTTCATTATACATTCGCCCATAGATGTATTTTCTCATTTGCTGAAGTTTCTTATAATGGTTTCCCCTCTTAAGATTGATTCGTGTTTAATTTTCATTCGAAAAAGTGCCTGTTCATTTCATTAAAAAGCGATGCCTTTCATCAACATGAATTCAATTATTGTTTTTAAAAAAAGTGAGAGAAAGAGAGAATTTGGGTGTTTTGAAAGATTTTAAAATTAAACCTAGTATTATAATTATAATTAATTTAAACAAGTACGTGTTTATTAATTAACTTCGGATGTTTTCGTATGGCGTTGTCTCATCCGAACATATCCGAATACTAGTATAGAAGGCACTAATTAGCATATTCTCACGTACGTCAAGTTAAATGAGGTACAAACGTTAAGCCAGTTAGTTTTATATTCATACAAACATTGTAGTCTTGAGCAGTGCACTTAAGGAATTTAAAGTGTTGACTCACACAGCCATATATCTTTTTATATACATGTCACTTGATACGTACAATGTGACTGACGCTGTTTAAATGCATGACTTGCACTATTTGTCATTAACATTATGACTGTGTCAAAATATTAAATCGACTGTTTCAGTATATTGTTGTTTGTTGTTTAGTTTTTAACCAGGGTCCGTCATAGGGATGCATTATGTGCAGGCCCTGCCTGGAAACTTTATAATAAGTTAAGTCCCCAGAGGACATGCCGTTGAGAAGGGTTTCTTTCTCCGCTGAGCTTTGATTCTTACTACAGTTTCTTCTGCGGTGGTGATTGCTCTTCATACTTCTCAACCTGGCTTTGACCGGTTGGATTCTTTCTGTATATTTGCAATACAATGAATTGTACATTGTATTTGTAAACGAATCTTATTTTAATTCAACCCATTTACTTATTACAAACGAATATCATTTTCATTCGGAACACCCGCGGCAATCTTCTACGAAGATATGCGCATATTTGCGATAAAATTCACCGAGGAGTTCCAAATTCATCATCCTGTGCGCATGCGCCTAACGTCACATGTAATTGCAGATAGACTGTGATACGATTTTTCCCTCCTATAGATCAATAAAAACAAGAGAAAAATGTGTGAACTAGCCTGATGAGATAAGTGACAAATGTGACCAGTACAATTTCTCTGATATTACTCGGGATATTAGTGTCAGCTTGATGTATTAGTGTCTCATTATTGCTGATAAACGGTAGATAACTCAGTTGCTACTGATAATAGATCACGTGATTAGTTCATGATAAAATCAGTCACGTGATAGGCCATTCAAAATGGCGGATATGACGACCATTCAAAATTGAGATAAAATTTTTATCCGGTCGCAGTGTATTTATGCGCTCTTTTACACTTGTAGCTTTTTAGTAATAACGTGTTTTGTAAACTAATTTATTATCGATATATTGTTATTGAACCATTTGATATAAAAAATGGCTGAACTTATCCTTGAATCACATTATTCATCATTTTTGTACTTTAAAAGAATTTCTTTTCCGGTGTACTTATACTAAAAAAATACTTGTACCTGAAAGTTGCGATTTTATGCGATACATAAAACGATTGTAACAGGTGAATATCTCATGAATGTACTAATTTTACGACTGCACCGGCCGTGATAAGAACACATCGTGCAGTTCACATTGCTTCCTTCTGGTTGAAGAGTTCTTAACACGTTTTTAACTGACGGCCACAATTAATCAAACAGGGAATGATTATCTGTGGGTTCTGACGTGTTTTCCATTAAAAAGTCTCAATAATTTCTGCTCAGTGAAATAAATCAGCCTCTTCACAGCATGAAAATGCATCAAATCTCGTCTTTTCTCGTGCATGATAGAACGCTCCGCGAGATTTTCTTTATAAACCGTGAATGGTTGATGATGTTTTTGGAAAACAATAATTATTATCATGTGCCGGATAATCAAAGCCCTGGCCACACAAAGGTCGACCTCTAATCATGTTGCGAAAGCCATATAGCTTGGCCTTTGATTTTCAATCGAAGAAAAGCCATTGAGACATTTTCCTTTTTAATATTTTATGAGATTGTTTTATTGCTTTTTAGTTCGGAATGCCGAATTTCGATCTCTCGCTGCTGCAGATACCGTTGATCAAGGAAATGACTTAGGATTGAGTTTTGTAAAATTATACTTCTATCAAATACATTTAGACTAAAGTCGTGTTTCCATGGCAAAGAGATTATTAATGGTTCCTTAGATTCGAATTAAATTAGGGGCGTGGCCATAGAGACGTCTGCTCATACAATCAGTGAATACAATTAATGACGACCGACGCTGTTCTGAACTTCTGAGACAAAACATTCGGAACAGTGCCGACTGCCTATAATTGAAATCAGATATATTTTATCAACGATTTATAAGTATAACTCCCAAAATAAACAAAACATATTTATGCTCTTTAACTATTTACTATTGTATACGCTACTTAAAATAAATTATCTGTTCTGTTTTAAAAATGCACTTGGCATGTTATTAGGTTATTCATTCATGCATCTTGATCTGCACACTTAAAAATGCGGCCTTGACATGCAAGGTCATGGGCGTAAGCTTGACTGGAACTCGTTACTCCCGTCAATTAGAGATTTGAGCGATCAGTGTCCCGAACTGTTCCGCCACGGAACTTGTGTTCATTAATAAAACTAAGGGTACATAAGCTTAGCTGTACTGTACCGTTAGTGGCTGCGTTAATTAAAAACAAAGGGCACATAGGCTTATTCTCGTACCCAGAGGATATCAGGATTCTCGACGACGAAGCTAAGCTAGACTAGAGCGGAAATATTTCGACATTTTTTTACCTCAAGAAAAGAAAAGCATTGTTGGAAAGCCACGCGCAAAAATTGAGTAGATTTAGTCATAATACACGATGATTAGTTTAAAACAAAGTTATGAACGATGGTTACGATGACACTTTCTGACAGTTATTATCGTTTATAATTTCATACAAGTACACTTAACAGTTTTTGTGTTCATTCGGAAACTCTCGGCAATTTTCGGTATTTTTCGGCAATTTCCGTAGCGTTATGGTAAAGTGTGTCATTAAGATAGGAGAACTTTTCGGATGTGTTCGCGTTTAGTAAAGAGTGAGATTTTTTGCGTTTGCATTAAATTTATTCATGCCACTGTGGCGTGGGGACGTTGACAGTCGTTTAGGTTATCTTGTCAACATCATGCATTGGGTCGGCTTGTTTGACACTAGAGTTGTAAAATAGGTCGTTGAAACATTGTCTCGCTTACAAATTTATATGATTAAACATATTACTGGTTAAAAGCTTGTTTTGTCGTTTTTTTATCAGATAATTTTCATAAATTATTTTCAAGGTAAATATCTATTGTCATAACAACAGTAGTACAATATTACCAAAACCACAACATTTTTATAGGTAAAAGTTAATATTTATTCACATAAAATATATTTTGTGTCTGTTTAGTTTCAAATTGAAAATATTTTAGGGTGTTGCATTACTTTTTAATGATTCTCGTATATAGAGAACTGGTGTCCTGTGTAACCCACAGACTTACGACATGTTTTGTCGTAAACTACAACTCTTACTACATACACGTTATCATAGACCTGTGGCAAATTTATGCTATTGAATGACAATGATATTTTTTTCGTAAGATGTTTTAAGCATTAGCACTAACATTTAAGTATTCTACAAAGTATGCTATTGGGGTCAAAATTGGCCGCACTCAAGTAATCACAAGCTTTATACATATGTACATGAATAAAGGGTTTAAAGGTACTAGTTCACAAATTTGGTTAACATTTTCAATATTTTCAAAGTACCATTCGGTGTCTGTAATTGTGTCAAAAAATTAAATCTTAATATTTTAGGACAAACTGACCTATAGATTGCAATAAATATACGTGTGTGTAATTATTTACTAATATTGAAAGTGCAATCAGGTAAATGCTCGTTATAATTTACGCAATGCACGTCTTCAGTGAACCTCGTGTAAAATGAAGCCGGTCATGTTTATGTAACATGCATCGTGTTTGATGTACGCTCTTAGCATACCAATTTAAAATGTTTTAATTACATTCTTGCACTAATTGCAGGTAGGAGGAAATACCAAACACGTGTATACAATTATAACAAGTAACACAATCTTGTAACACTTTCTTTTTCCATTTTTTTCATACTACTGTTAAACAATTTCATCCTGAGTTATTTAATTCAAAATACGACTGATATAAATCAGTTAATTCGGTTGTTGGGACTGGGTTGCTATGTAACAGCGCTGTTGGTTCTACCTCGACTCTTTATTAAATTAGAAAACAAGTATATTATCATACATTCGATGCGTACCACCAATGACCTGTTTTTTCTGAACTTGTTCATTTCAATAAACGTTCGTGCCCCACACGCGTTAGGCATAATTGTCCAAAATGACCGACATCTGAGAAGAACGATGTGTTCGGAAGAGGCCCCAATTTTTCTAAGCCTGAACATTCTGATCTCGATAGAGTCCAAATAAAAAAGTCAGGTGACGGAAAATGCCGAATTGTTAGAACATTGACCGTACTTTGAAGCTAATGCTCTGATACGTGATACTTGAACATTTTATATAAAAACCATATCATTAATAATCTGAAATATATGATACAAACGTACCACCTCGTTCTACAGCCTCTAACAGGATGTTATTTATCAATTTAAACCATTTGTTTACCATTTTTATAAACATTTCATACGAGCAGACGATACCGATAGAGAAATAAAGTCACGTGATTTTATTTGTCGTTTGGCTGAAAGAGCAGACATATCTATCATAAAGGCTTGCACATGTTTTTCAGAACTTACAAGCTCTTTGATTTTGATGTATGCACATTTCTCAGCAAATGCATTTGTCAAATGTTACCCGATCCCACTTCAAAAGCGCTCTCTATGTGTTCTCTTTTAACTCTCGTGATTTATCGTTTTAAACGAGAATATATTAGGTTTTTAGAAGATATTGAATCTAATCAGGAAAACATTTCGTATGTTTCATCTCGATAATAATTTTTGGGGATAAATTCGAAAACATTTTTGTTTGTGTACATAATTATATCAAAAGCATAGTTGATGCGTTTGTCTTTGCTTGGTCACGCCTTATTTCCAGTGTTTAAGTTTCTTTTTTAACATACAAAAATCTAAACAGTAAGTATTTCCAAGTTAACCGAACGTCATGGTGAATTCGCGACCTGGTACAATACTTAAATTATTTGAACAGCCTATTGACTGAAAAAAGGTTTGCATCACCCACTGGTCAAATTTGTAACGGCACTAGTGATTGAAACCCGATCTAAAATTTTCCGCTCGCCTACTCGCTAATTTAGGTAGGATATCTGTTTACGGAGATCGCGGCACTAGTGGTATCTAACCAGTGTACAGTCTGCTCCCATGATGCAATTTTTAAAATGTCAAGACTGATTTTAAAACGAAGTTGTACCTAGAATGAGGCTTGAAAAGAAATTTAAAGTATTTTTGTTCATATATTATGATACGTACGTATGTTACTCTGATAAATATATTACGGCAAATTTAAAAAGATGGATATGAATGTTTCAGTTTGCAAATGAAAAATAAACCGTCATTAAGTGTAGCTTAAATATTCTGTTTCTTTGCAAAATAAAAACGATATCAAAACACTCATATTTGAAGAGCCCGTTTAAAAGCTTTAAATGAATTTATACGAGTATAAACGAATTTACAGGTTAGATATGGAATTTCATACCTTACATTGCAAACATAGAAAATACGTGTTCATTTTCATTTAATTATTCGTTTGAATATAATGCAGATAAAAAATAAGAGGGTCGTATTTCCTATGGCGCAAATATTCAGAAATAAGCCTTTTAAAAATGTGTATGATACGCTAGGAATGGATTCATTTACATATTTTCTGTTTGAAATACGGACTGGATCAAATTCTAAAATGAAGTGTAATTTTCAAAGTGTATGCACCGTCGTTAATTGTCCTCTTATTACATGTAATTGATATGAATAGAATTGAACTGATATGAATGTTTTAAATGTCATGTGATCTTAGTGGTATTATCATATATCCATGGTACTATTATGTTACTTTGGTACTAATTTACTACAATGTCCGTATCACAAGCGGTGTCAGTTACCTCTTTCACATTTTTTAAATAAAAAATGGCCAATTGGTGAAGTCTATTTTTTACACTAGGTGCATAGATACCAGATTTTATTTTTTATCGTTCACGTCAATAAGAGTCTAATTTATGCTGAAAATTTTCAGTTTATCACGTGTCATGTTTAGGAATGATATTTAAAAAATGAAATTCATGAGATTATTCGAGAATGACATTTAGGTAAAAAAAAAATAAAATCCATGAGATCTGTATCAATTTTAGGCCATGTGATCGGGTAATTTTAACGTGTTGGAGTTCTCAAAGAAAACAAAGAGTCTCGGTTTTGAATCCCAGAAACAAAAATTTCACTCGTTTTTTTTTTTAAATTCGAAGAAATAATTTAATACAAAGATATAAAATTATTATATTTTTTTCGAATTTTATTTCAAATTGACACATACTTGTCCTTGCACAAAACAGTATATAGCAAATAGTATTAATATTCTGACCTTTCGTCTTACACCTATATGGGTAAACTTAAAACATTATAGTCAAGTCATCTTTCATACCCCTGAAAGGCCCTTTCCTAAGGCCCCATATCCATACTAATAGATCGTATCTGGGAGACTTTGACATGATATATTTCAAGCAAATGCTAATCCCTCCTACCCTCTCCTTCTCTGAAGAAAATTAATCTTACGATCATGACGGAGTATGTTGTTTTCTCGTTCCGGAGAAATAACTTCTTGATTAATTTTATAATATCCCGCCTTTAGTAGTCATAGTATGGACGTGACAGAAAGGAATTCACCAACTCTGCTATTATTGAAGATTTACTATCTAACTTGGAAGCATTAACAATTCCCTCAGAGATCTCGTGGAACGCCAAGTCTCTATTGAAAATATCGATCCCACATTTCCAGAGAAAAGCTAGCGGCATTCAGCAGTCAACTGTAAGACGCCAGGATCCGTGTGACAGTTGCAGTTCTAGTTTTGTTTTCACTGCTATAATGGAACGATTTTTTCCCTGGTTCGCAGTTTTAAATCAATAATTTATGGAGACCGCTGAATGAAGCACTCCTGCATGCATTTTCTGTATTGGAATGCATGCGTGTTATTTGAGCTTCATGTAGCATCATTAGTATGCACGCAAGGTTGTGGTAATGAATTAAATGAGAAGCGAGGAATGGATGACGTTTTTTGTCTTCTATTAGTTGATGTTTAGCGTGGTGTGTCTTAATTGCTTTGGATCTCATTCACTTCGTGTTCAATAAATTTATATAATCACTTTTTGGGTTGGGTTTAAGGCCATAGCGACTCATTGTATAGGTCATAATCATGGGGGTCAGTCAACCTACTCACTGTTCCCGGACATGCTAAATATCTGGGTTAGGCTGTGAACCAGTCACTAGGCGCATACTTACGACAGCGACTAACAACTGCCCTACATAATTTAGAATCAGTGGTAGAAGGGGAGAGGGCCTTAGAAATTATTTCATGACAAAGCTTTACGAAAGTATACCCCGCCCTGGAATCCAACCCATCTTGTTCAAACGTCTGGCTATCCAAAAACCGTTGTTCTACTTTGTGTATTCAATAATCGTATACATTTACTTAATATATATGTAACCACGGTTCTTTTCTCTAAATATATTGTTAACATCATGTCATGTGGCCCAGAGGCTATCAGGATTCTCGATACTAGTTAGATCATAGTTCTTAGTAACCTCTGAGAACGAGAATGGTGGCCTAGTGGTGGAGTGCAGGATTTTGAATTTGGAGGTTCCAGTTTGAATTCCCGTTAAAGCGACATTAAATTTTGCTTTGTTTAGCGACGTCGTTTCACTTTTACCGCCAAAAAGGCTCTGTGCATAATAACTAATCCACATATACATGTACATTTGTATAATTTAACGAGTACAATGTATTTATGTTATATTTTGAAGATCTAAATGCCCTACAACTATATTGTATAAACTTACATATTAAATTTTGCTTATTGAAGACCGTATTAGTTGGTGTCCGGACAAATAGACATTACCGGGCGTTCAACTTTTCTTCTATTATGTTGAAATAAAATGTTTAATGACCTAAGCTTGTATATTTGTGTACTTTTATTCATTTGGACAACCTCCGATGAAATATTGCAGGGTGGTCTTATTTTTTTACTACTCTTGAGTGCAAATCTAGTTTTTAGTCTTCTTAGAATTATTTTGTGGTATCTAGGATATCAACCGAACGATTCTTCAACCGAAAGTTTCTTCTACCGAAATTGTGGATTATCCGAATTATTTTGTCGGTCCCAATGAATTCGGATAATCGAGATTTTACTGCACTTGGTTTGCTCCATTTATAAGCAAATTATATTTATTTATTTTGTACATTTATTTTTGTAGTCATAACATTTTCCATTTAGTAAATTTTACATGTATATTGTTCGTTTTTTCCCAACTGTCAAAACATGAATAATTTCACGGTGAATGCGTTTGTAAAAATTATTGTCGTAATATAACTGCGTAGTAAGCTACTAAACATTGAATAATTTGTCGAAACTTTTCAGTATATTTTTATTTGTTTTGGCCTGCGATAAACAAAGACTCCCTTTTATATGTTTGTGCGCTCGTGCTTTATTAAATCTTTGTTTTAATTTAATATACATGTACATTTATTTATTTGTACTCTTCACATTTGGAGGTAATAAAGAATATAGATCTACCCTTTATCCATATCAATTGAGCATTTCTTGATAATTTTCTTAATTTCAAGATCTTTGAGCATTTTCTGTAGCTGACGTTTATGCTAAAGGAACGCTTGAAAATTTCACCACGATATATACATGCAGTTCCCTATAACATCGTGCTAGATTTTCTTGTCTGGAAACACTTGTTACCGACCCATCTTTTTCTTGGAGAATACGGTATTCCTGCTTTCCACGTTGACAGTTATTGCAAAAACTGGCGTAGTTTTGAGATAAAAAAGTTTTTCTGGTCTTTTTTACCTCCACTCGAGTGCTGTGCTTACCGGTAAAACTATTTACCTGCATTTTTCTTTGTCAGAAAGTAATCATCACGATTGCGATAACTTTACGGGAACACCATTTCTATTTTAAATCATGCAAAACTTATACATAAATACACACTTAATGCTGTTTTTATTTGCGTGTACAATAAATAATTACAATATGAATATTTCAGCTCATTTTTCAAGTAAAAACTACAACTTAACGCACTTTTGTGCAAAATTATACAAATTCGTACACACTAATTTTCGTACCTGCGCCTTTTCGTACCGATGATTTATAGCCCGTTCTCTTTAGTCTGGTCGTTTAAAATACAAATGTCTCGAATGCCTTGCAAATACATTACGAAATAGTTGATTTGTAAATTAGGCACTATTTTTTGCAGCGTTAGTTTTTTCATATTTTGTTCATTCACGTGGAAGTAATTCGGTCTCAGATTAACCTGATAACGTTTCTTTGTTATTACGCTCAGTAATTTGTTTGGCAAAATCGTTTTTGGCGGCATCTGCTTAGGTTACTTATGGTTTGCACTATTGAGTAAAAAATCACACAAATGTCGAGGTCAGCGTTGCTTTCAATTGAATTCCGACGTGTAACATTAGTTGCAAAACAGTGACGGTTCGTATACTTAAAATTGCATTAATATCGGGTGCTTTGGCGTAATACCCTTTGTACCCTTTTTGCAGTTGTCTCATTCAGTAACCATTTCATTTGAGAAACCTCTTAAATGATTCACTGGATAATTTTCTTATTTAGTGTTATTACTGTAATCTTAACTAATGTTTCCATGATATATCTTATTTTAACTCACTCCATTTAATGTTTAATAACCTGCTGTTTTGAGTTTTGGTTTCTGATCACACTTATCTACGTGGATACTTTGACGTTGTCATTGATTCATTGATGGATTAATATTTATTAGAAACAATATGATACAGTAAAGGTCCGCTACAAAGACCACTTCGGTTATTGCAAAATCACGATTTTAAGTCCAAGAAGCTTAATTGCACAAAAATGTCTCTATATAAAACCACTCCGCTATTATACCCATTGATTTTTACTGTAATCTATTATAATTTAAAAAAAACCCCAATAAAACCATTTTTTGTTGTTGAAAAATTATCATTAAAAAACAACAATTATCATGCCATGATTCTGTATGTTGATCCAACGCGAGCGTATGCAATTGTTTAACTTTATAAGCCCGACTTTTGACTCCGGAGATCTGAGTTCTCGTATTCCCGGACGTGCAAGGTTTTATCCTTCCTCATTTATCCAACAAAAAATGTCTGAATACTTATATATATAGCGATTGATGGTTTGTTTTGAAAGGATGAGCAAGAACTTTCTACAAAAATGATCAGAAAAACTGGCTACATGAACGAGTCTTCGCATATAACCAATGTTCTGTTCTGTTCTGTTCTGTTCTGTTCTGTTCTGTTCTGTTCTGTTCTGTTCTGTTCTGTTCTGTTCACATAACCAAACTAAGTAGTGTTGATGAGCAACGATAAATTAAAACAAAATTTGCATCGACCATTTCCAGTCAACAGTTTTGTAAAACTTGCAAATATAGTTGTCCTTTTTTGCATGAAATAAATTATATCTCATTATGCATTTTACCAGTTTTTGTCTATTAGATATTTTGCTAATGGTGAAAAATTAATTACTTGTTTCATGCAATTGTAACACGCATGTAATTAAGTATACATTATATTTTATGATACATACTTTTACCTGCATCGTGCATTCATGACGGTTAAATTAAATTTGAATAGTGTATGCAAAGGAGCATGGACCCTATATGGTCCTTGAAATGAAGAATTTTCTCCACGCATACTACATGTAATTTTAAAGTCAGCGCAATGCATTTTGATTATTAAAAAATCGGCGATATTTGTCGACGTTAATACTCAATATTCATAACAATTACGACTTAATAATCTAACTTGTTATGATGTCTTATTTATTTTTTGAATTGAAAATGTTATTATTATTGTTTAGTTAAAGTTAACACTCTTTAAACTTAGATATGAGCGATTGGCAAATCATTTGATGAATGCGAGTTTTTTAAACTTTCGCAATATAATGATCTCGGCTTCACAGTTTTGTGCGAGCACGTTTTTGTTGTGCATTATACACGCCACGTTTCAGTTTATTCAAGCTTTTGTCTATAATAATTGTAACATTTTGGTCCCTGTATATTCATTTGTCTTTTCTGAACAAGTAACTGCTTTGCCTTCATCCAACATTTTAATTGACTTTACGCGGCAGTCCCAATTCTCGTACCCAGAGTCTAGTAGGATTCTCAATACTAGCTAGTAATGAGAATCCTACTAGACTCTGGGAACGAGAATGGGTAGTCCCAAACGCTTGTTCAATATTAGTTTTATATAATTTTATTCACATTTATTTGGTTTTATGAGTTCATGATTCTTCAAACACATTATTTTATAGGATGAAAAATCTTTGGAATAAATCAGAAATGTCTCAGAAAAATGATTACACTTATTGGTGAATAGTTTTCTGTATTGATACTGATTTTTAGTATTTTGAGGATGGATTACTTTATGTAATTAGAATGAAATGTTGCGAATTTAAGTATTTTGAAACTAGCTTTTCAGTATTTTCAAATATTTCAACTTTCTCTTATGAATTAGCGTTTTCAATAGCAAATATGTTTTCGTTGGTTGCCTAGCTCTTGGTGTTTGCTTCTATCACCTATTTCAAATCGGAAAAAAATACTCGTCTGAACTTGTTGGTCTTTAAACCTGTTCTAAGTTTCCGACGAGTCTTAGATAAGTACTTACAAATTCATAAATCAAAATGCACTTGAAAAAAAAATCGGCAAAAATATGCCCAATGCGGCGATGTACTGAATGATTTTACATTTTTGTGTATTAGAAATAACGTGTTCGTGAGGCAAAGGTGCAAATGTTGGATAAAAATTCATTTTAATTACATTTCCATACAAGTCCTCAATATTATTAAATTTCATTATAATTTAACTGACGTCACTAGATTACCAATTTATTATTTAATTAGACAATGTATCCTCATTAATATAAATTCAAATAACTAATGCTTGCTTGGTTTTTATTTTGGTGCATTATTTCGATGTACTCATTGTGAAAAATAACTAAAATATAGTCATGTTTGCATATATCCAGTTTTTTAATTAGAGTATAAATTCACGGCGACCACTGTAGTTTTATACACTTTGTGTATGCTTTATTTAATTGTAATAATGATTAATAAATGTATAATATATTTATGATATATGATATACTTCATTTTATAATTATAAATTTATTTTTTATATTCATAATAGTGTACTGCTATCATATGATGACGTCATTGTGTTAATTTGAAACATTCTTTAACTTAATTGATACGAGCACGTATTTGACTCTAGGGGGCGCTTTTCACAAAAAATCTTACGATAAAAATAATCGTATCTTAAAAGCAAGAAAAATTAATGACACGGTCATTTTTTTGGCCAACAAATATTAGAATTTATAGTAAATGTGGGTTCTTACGAATAAATTAAATTCTCTACTTTTGACTATCTTATTTGTCTGAATATTCCTTTGATATTTGTCTTCGTATCATCTTGGTTATTAAAATGAAATATTCAATGTTTTATGTGAAGATAATAAAATATTGCCTTTGGTCTGACTGTATTTTCTCGTCGTCCAAAATGCGGTGCCAATATTTCGTGCTTGAACCTATCAGCTTGCTTCGGTTTGTTTTTTAATATATCTTACGTTGAAACAATAACTTAGATATATGTTTAAGATTAAATATATTGGTGAATATAATTGGCGCGTTAGAACCATTGAATGCATACGTGAATTAAAAAACGCAATCACTATTATTATTTTGACTTCGTTTTTTTTATAGAAAATTGGCTCGAGATTATTTGACCGTTCCTTTTGCATCTCAATTTCTTAAATTCTCGTAAAATTGAAATTTATCGCTTTTAACAAATTAACATAGAAATAAAATAAATAGAAAATTTAATGATCAAATAATTAAACATTTATCCTACATTTATTCTATAAATGTCAATTAAA
Source organism: Mactra quadrangularis (assembly GCA_025267735.1). Taxonomy (NCBI): domain Eukaryota; kingdom Metazoa; phylum Mollusca; class Bivalvia; order Venerida; family Mactridae; genus Mactra; species Mactra quadrangularis. The sequence continues at coordinate 24,296,344 of CM046306.1, read as the reverse complement.
ATTTATGGAACTAAAAACGTTTTGGAGGGGTTAGTCTTATTCCGATTTATATTGCGCTGAATAAATTTAGTCTGCAAATCACGTGTTTTAGTTATCAATCGTTTTATGCATACGAAAACTTCAATAAAATTTGTAATAAAGTTCGTAGATTAATTGAATTTTGAAATGTTAATTATTTTGATATACGTTTTAGACCTTTGTTGTTAGTTTGTTTTGACAAATCGATCGTATTGCGTGCTACAATCGTATATTAGTTATTTCGTAGCTTCACATTTTAATTAAATGATTTTTTATGAATTTTGAAATGGAGTGAAACAGTGTGTCGGTCATGCTAGTTTAACTTTTTAGCTGTAACTTCGTGTAAAATATTTGAGCACATAAACAATCACTCGAGTAAACTGTATATAGGGACAGTGGAAAACAATATAAATTGTGAGTAAATAAAATGACAAAGAAACAACTTAACACGAAAATGTATATTTGCCAGTCAATACTTCTCGTAGTTTAAAATTCCAGATTTACAATTCTCGATCGAACTATTTTAATAGTACATTTTTTTTCATGTATAACTAATTATTTATTTCAAGCCTTGTTAACTTAGTTATCATATATCACGCAATTACGTATAAGTTGAACAGATTCATCCAAGTGAAATAATTTAACTTTAGAAAATTATGTCGTAATAATACGAATCTTTTTATCTTGGATATTAAACAATAAATTTAAGTCAATTGTGTTTTTTTATTGGACGTGTCGTTTTGAAATATTCTTTTTGGCAAGTTCTAACATTATATATGTTTATATACACAATGGAAGATACGAATAAATATAAAAATACTTTAAAGAACTGTATTTTTTTTCAACAATCGCGCGATGAAAATCTTCTGACGTATAGTGCTGAAATCATAAAATTCATTAAATGTTTGATAATTTACTGGTCCAAATATACTCAACGTGTAGTGTATGATCTGTTCTTTTTATGCATCGTGTTAGAAAAAACTTTGTGCACCCTTGGGACTTTTTTGCGACAACTTCATGATAACGGGCTTACGTTGAAACTTGTCGTAAGTTTATTTATATGAATAGATCCGACGCCCGTATTATTTTTTTACCTTTTTACGATGTTAAAACCTTTTATGAACGATAAATATGTACATGGTCAAGACACTGTTAATCAAATATATGTTCTATTCTACTCTAGTCTTACGACAGATTTAATATTACATTATACTGTAATGCTATATTGCATTAATTTAGCGTATCTTGAAATTCAGACGTGATTATTCTACGATTTTAAACTCTCATCCCATTTTGTTTAGAAAACAGTTCACTTATTTTAATCAAAACTAGCAATTATTTCTACTTTCAAAGACTGGTCATGACTAGGCAAACACATGGTCGGCAACCACGCTGTTGTCTTTCGTTACAATGCATGTAGACAAGTTATGACGCGTAGCGTTGTTAATTTACGGAGGGTGGCCGACGATAACGCCTCTGATGTTTGTAAATAATGGATATTTATCTTCCGTTTTCCGTATTTCATCTTTAATTATTTGATTTTTTTAAAATGTAATCATGAACTTCATAGGAATAAATTGATTTACGACTATTCAACTATTACCATTTCGATTTCCATAGGTCATAAATATTGATAGTAAGTTATATGGTAAAATGGCACGAAAGGAAGCTTCCACTCATGTCGGAACTTTTTGATCTTTTAAGTGTAAAAAGGTTTAAACGGTTGTTGATAAAAAACTATGATAATAGATTGTGGTATGGATGAATTACGTTTCAATAAAAATAAAAAAGAACTATAATATTTTTTATTTAAAAAAAGATAAAAGACACCGGTCACTTTGGTTGCTTGCTTTGCATCGCAGTAGAACTAAGGGTACGTTTTACGTAGAATACGGAAGTACCCGAAGTTTTATGATTCAGTTACGAAAACCACTAGATGCGTGCGCGTACGGAATCTAACAGTTTTATACGAATGTGAATTCGATATGAACCAGTCCCAGTTTGAATGTTTACGAAATTAGGATATAAAAATGGTTGTCCGAACAAGTCATTTTAGTAGCAAGCACTAGATCTTGTTTGATGTTTTTTGGTTGCCCAAAATAATTTTTTGTCGCCCGAACTAAAAAGTGGTTGTTCCGGACAGCTGCACTCCCACTAATTTTGTAGCCTGAACAGTTTGCGTAGTGAGGGTTTGCAGGTTAGATCTAGAATGCTCTTTTCAGGTTAAATGTTATAAATACAAAAATAATATAATTTATATTATGATTTCTGTTTTATAAGTGTTGGATATTTTTTAAAAGCTAAGATTTGCTATTGTATTGCCTCGGACATGAGACACTAAAATGAATAGTTGTTATGCTTGCCAAAGAGGATAAGTTCAAGTATATTTAGAATTCATTTTGATATAAGATAAAAATAGTCATATATTTATATTTTTGCTTGTCCCTCTTTAAGAATTCAAGAATCGTTTACATAAAATACGACAAGCAGAATACTTATGTTTAAAAAAGTGTTTTTATGCATTTATATTCTTTGAAATTAACATTGCGCCTAAAACTGCGGAAGTTTTTGTTGCACGAATCCTAAAGTTAGTTGAAATTAGTTTTATTCCAAAAGTTGTAGAGTAATCTTTATATTGTCTCTAACTCAGGGTAAAGCTATTTATTTATCTGAAAAAAAATATATGAGAAAAACACAGCGTAATTCAAAAGCAGAAATTAGCTATAAAATGAATTATACTTTTTATATGATTTGTAAAATGAGCTTAAATTACTTAAAAATGTATTAACTTTCTTTACATCTGCTCATCTGCAACATTTTCTATCGTTCGAACTCATGAGACAAAATCCTGAAATTGACTTACGCTGATTTTTGTCTTAAGTAAACTAAACTGGTTAGTTTTATCTAGTTATAGCAGGAATCATTTTATTGTGTTACTGTGGTCTACAAAACGTCTGAAATATGGTTTTCATTTGTTATTTAACAATTCTAGACTGTAGATAATATTGATTTCGTCTGCTTCGTAAATCTTCTGACTTTTTTTTGTTTTCTTAGAAACGTCTCGCGTTTGTATCGTTAATGAAGTACACTGTGCAGACAACTGGAAAAAGATATATGTAAACTAGAATATTATCCGTTGAAGATATAAATATTATGTCACGAACATGTACTAGTACATTGATAATGAGTATTTTGCTACTAAAGGTTTTAAGATAAAAATAAGCGTACGTCCATTTCATGAATTCGTCGCAAAATGGGTTTTAAAGGGAAGAAATGAATCTAATGTTTTTAAAACATGTTTTTTGTTGTTGTTGTTGTTTTTTAATCTGAAAACAATAGTGTTAAACAGATGGATGTAATAGAGATTTGTAGAAGTATATTTTGTTCTGTTTTGTGTACAACATTTAAAACCGTGTAATTTTAGATTATATTTAATTTAGTTTTCGTAGGAAGGAAATCGTTACTCGTGTTTGAATGCATTTATTCAAATAACTCGTGCTTACGCTATCCCCATAATTATTGCACACCATAGCTTGTACCTACTTTTTTAGTTATATTGATATAGGCTTGAAAATATATTCATCTTCTTGTCAAAATTCACATGTATAGGTTACTATATTGATTATGTGTATAATTATTCTTAAATGTATTTATAGATATGTACATCGTAACTTTCTGAATAAATTTCTGTTCTGTTCTTTTCATTCTACAGCATACTACAGACAACTGTATGGCTTTTTTCGTTTACAAAAAAGCTAACCAACACGTATTTCGGCAATAGCATCACAAAGTACATTTAGTAATGGTTATCATACCTCTACTAAATCAGTTTGTATAATTGTAATGATTTGTCATTTTTTTACTGTCAGTATGTATATTTTTAATGATTTATAGGACTGCTGCGAGTATCCGAGTACTCGGATACTCGCGATCCAGACCAGAAAATCGAGTGCGAATATTCTTCACGTCCGAAATCGTTCGATCGCGATCTATTTTTTTGGAAAAAAAATAAGCTTACTTCCGCTGAAAACGAGCCGCATTACTAATGTAAACTTAAACATTTGATTGATTCACATTTAAACAAAAATGATTTCACTGAAAATACCAATTGAACGTCTGGTAACAGTAATGTTTGGAGTACATGGTTTTCAATTTAGTAAAAGCTAATGTAATTCATCTCTTATATTTTTTGTTATTATGTGAAATTCTGTATGCGTCTCCATTAACAAGTGATTCGTGGTTCGATTTGTGAATCGATACACATAAATCGTGGTTCGGATCGCCACTTGCTCAACGATCCACAGCCCTAATGATTTATCATTTTTTCTACTTTCAGTTTGTAAGACTTGTATTGTTGGATATTTAGAAGCCAGTAAACATTGTCCAGTCTGTGACAATCTTGTACATAAAACGAAACCGCACCTACGTCTAAGGTAAGTTTGTTTCTATGGTTACAGGGCATATAGTCACGTGATCTTCAGAATGTTGACAAACGCTTGTTTTTCGTCAAATTCTTGCTTGACTTAGTCAAAGATTCAAATAGCACATGTTAAAATAGTGCCCACATTAGCCTATCAGTTGTAATTGTTTACTCTGAATCGTCTGCACTAATATTTCTGCACATGCCATTGAGTACTGCTCGATTTATTTGTTTCTGTGGAGTATTTGGAGCTAGCAATCAAAGCTCTCAGAATCAATTGATTTTTTTCGAGGTAGGGATTGTAATGATTATTTCATGCGCCATTTAATGTCATTCTATTTCTTGTCTGGAAAAAGATGTCGGCGAAAAACTATGTTTTGTTTTCGTTGTTAGTTGTTGTTGTAGATCACGTGACTATGGACCCTGGTTACATGGTTAGGACATTGTACTCCCTAGAGATAGAACCGGTATTTGATTTCACAATTAGCATCGCCATACTTCTAGTCGAGTATCAAACTTAATAGAAATCTGCGTTGTGTATGAATATAAGTTCGTAAGTGTTTAATTCTTTTATAATGTGCAGCAAAACTATTGATTGCTTAGCGTAATACGTTGCACCTGTGTGAAGGTTTGTTTATGCAGTAGTTTGAAATTTGTCATTTGGTTAAAAAGATTATATTACAAACATTTATTATAAACACCATCTAGAGTGCTTCCTTAATTTCTATCATAAAGGCTTCCTATAAGCTCTATGTTTTAGTTTCGACAAATTTGTATGCAAATTCGTGGATTAACCATAAGTTTCAAGGATAGTTAAAAACCCTTTGTAAAGCCCACGCGATGTGCACATTTGTAAACTGAGTATGATAAATTGATTTGTTCCTATGCTTTTACGTCATTCAAGTTCTATGGGCCATTTACAACGTGCAACAGTTCGTTCATGAAAATAGTTTAGAAATCTATACCTGATGGATTATGTCACTGATATTTCTTAATGTATAAATTTTTTCGCTTTTCAAAAGAATCTTACGGAAAAAGTTATCGTAAGTCAATTACATAATTTTGCAGTTCAAAGACAAAAGGATATTCAACGTAACCATGATATGATATTCGAAATATATACAATATTCTACATAATCCAATAATATTTGGAATTGATTGGCCAAAAATGACCGTATTATTTATATTTCTTGCTGATGACGTTGCTGATGACTTGCGATGATTTTTATCGTAACACTTTTGTAAAAGGCGCCACTGTATTAGTCTCACAATTGAATGACGACAGTGTAAATACGATTTGTAGCCTACAAATTGAATAGATGTTTGTGTGATTTAATATACATATTTGGTTGTGGCAAAATGTTAAACATTGGTCGTAATGTTATTGAGTGACACGAATGACGCTAAATGTCGCATCACTGAAGCTTTATGTCGCAACACTGACGCTAAACGTCGCAATACTGACGCTAAACGTTGCAACACTGACGCTAAACGTCACGGCACTGACGCATAATGTCGCAATTGACGTTTAAACGTCGCAACACTGGCACATAATGTCGCAATTGACGCTTTAACGTCACAACACTGGCGCAAAATGTCGCAATGGACGCTTTATCGTCGCAGCACTGTCGCATTATATCGCAATCTTGACGCTAAACGTCGCACATGATAGGGAGGTTTTGTATCGAACCTGTACAACACATACATTAATATAAGCATATATGTATGATACAATATATAAAGCAAAGTGACTGTTTTGTTAACGTACGGCTCCTTACTGCTATAAGCATAACTCAATGATGAAAAAACATCTTCAATAATTATTAAAACAGTATTTCTGCTAGCCACAATAGAAAGTCAGGCCACAGTTAATACGCCGGGGAAACCTAACTGATGATGTATATGCGTGCAAGCATCTTGTTCTATTGTTCGTTCTCCCGGTACATTAGACATAAAAACTGTTGGTCAAAAAGAAAAATCGAAGCTACGCGGCAAGCTTGTTTTTCTTTAGTTATTTAGTCAATATTGTTATGTTACTCTGTTAAGTGTTGTGTTCCATTCAGTCTACTGGCGACTTTCAGGCAAGCATATTTTCTATAGAACAGCATAATAGATTGTTTAATGGCATTGTGTGTAAGTACGAAAAACAGAACAGAACACAACTGATTAAATTTTAAGTCTTTGCCATGGTTAGGAAAAACAAGTTCACTGAAGTAGATCTAGATGTTGTTTTTTTCCGCCCAATTGTTCTTCCAGACTCTCGGAGCTTGTCTATAATATTGATTGATATTCACATCAAGGCGTGACGAATGTCTTCTAGTATTACTGGCCATAGTGTTATATTTGTGTTAATTGAATCATTACAAACACATTATGGTATCATTAAGTTTACGACAAATCAATGGAATTTACTGTAGCATCGGTCATTTTAGCGTTTTGATAATTTTCGCGCTACTTACAAAACTTTATTGGCCGCGAAATTATAATTTTTGATTACATGTATAATTTTCTATACTCAATTGTAAGTACATGTATGTGACAAATTGATATAAGACTTATCCAGATTTTGGCCCAAAATGTAGTTTAGTTTAAACTTATTTTATTGCCTGTAGTACGTATTTCAAGCACAGAAATACAACAAAGATAATAACGAGAAGTAACTATATATACATACGGCAATCGGGTTGAGCCACAAGTTCTGTAACTTAGTTACGGCTCTCCCCAAAATGTTGTCATGAATAAATATTGAAAACTTGATTTTTGACTAACATACGATGTATTTAGTCTTTGTGAAGATAAGATTAAGTCAGTTAAAGTTAGTTATCTAGACAGCTGTTGCGAACTTAGTCAGTTAACTGCACACACGAACCTGTAATTAGGAGCCAATTGTTTTAAACAATCGTCTGCTGCAAGAGCTTCATTTCTGTTTAGTCAGGCACCTTCAGATTCGTAAGACCGAGGTACGATTTTCGTAGAGTACGATGTTTGATAAGACGCCCTCGTGGCAACTTAACTCATATTTGGTCTGGATGTATACTCGAATTGTTATGGAATATAATGAATTCACTTGTAATTACGAGGGATTATTTCATTAAAAGTATTAAACGTACATTTTTAACTATGTCAGACCCGTCATTTGATCAATGATGGCGTTATTATCTATTAGTTTCAAGCCACTGGCGCGATTAAAGTTATATATGCTTGAGTTATTAAATTGCTTGGTGCTGTATAATGTCTTCGTTCCAGTCTATATTTTAAATGGAATAAATTTCACTAGACAGATCATGTGAACAATTATTCAAATTTATTTATTTTAATTACTTATAAAAACCCTTTTAACCCGTAAATCGTTGTGATTTGTGATGTCCACTAAGTGTCATAGTCTTCGGCGCTTATAAAGGGGATGTAGTTTAAGGAACCTTGTGATGACATGATAGAAACCCCCTATTTCGATACTTAGTGCATTGTTTACATTGCCTTTTTATGTGAAAACAACATTAAATACACATAATATAAATACACATTTTAAGAACATGTATTCAATTAAAGACTTTGGCACAGACGTCTTTCATATACATTTTCAAGGGTTTCTTTAAACAGCCTGTCGTGTTAATAATAACATTTTTTCTGCGAAGTTAAATTTGTAGAAAAAAGTCTTACAAACGAGTAATTGCACGTGTTGAATTTATTTAGACGCTATGCGAAAAGTTTGGGAGTTGCAAATGTACTCGCGTCTGTTTTAGACCCGTCCCGAAGAAAAAACCCAGTCTGGATTAACTAATGATACAATTATTGCAACTTTTAATGCGTTCCTTGTTCTTTTGGGTATCAAGTTTCATTTTACTGTCTTTGATTTGAAACAGACGAGAAAGTTATCTGCCAATACTTGCCTCAAGGGAGGGGCGTGGCTATGAGGAAGACTGGTTTGTTATTGTTTGAAACACGCTCTTGGATGTTGTAAAAAAAGCAAACCATTCCGTTCTTTTTGCGTAATAACGCTGAAATCGGAATGCCTTTGTACTTATCGTGGAATGAATGCAATGGTATTCAACTTCCGCTGATAGTTGGTGTATATGTTTGATTATGACATGGCACTGCCTGCGTATGGGTAAAACGAAAACCTCGCTGTACTGTTGAAAGGAAATGGCGGGCCAAGTTTTCTACAGAGCTCTGATATACAAGCCATAATGCAAGTCGGTCTTCTATGTGAAGCTACTTTGATCCATCATTTTATTTAGAAAAAAAAGGGTTTCAGGTCTGTAGGAAATTTGAAATGTCATCATGTGACTTTAATGCCAGACAGGTTTGGTCTCATTCAATGCTGATTATTGTCACGTGATCGCAATTGTGACAATCAACCCACATATCACGCATTTCATTAATATTGACGTTAATTAACTAGACACATTTTCTTTCAAGTTAATCCAAGTTTTATCTCATCGCCTGTTTGTCAAGTAATTCCTGGAATAAAATTTTATACAATTTCTACGAAAATTTTCCATTTAGACGGCGATGTCATAGAATCGATCGTTCTGAAACAAATTCGTAATTATCATTTATATCTTGTCGTCTGCTTGCTCATTTAAAATTCAAATTTATAAATCTTTTTTTGTTATGCTTGCACCGAATTCCAAGGGAATACTCATATTAGATATTAAGTGTTTCTGAAATTGGATTTTTACGTAGACATGTTTGAAAACTAGTTTTCTGTTCCGTTTTGATGTATTTTTTCTGTTGTTATCTTTGAAAACGATCGTATAAATAGAAACAAATTGCGTGTTTAAATGACAGCTCTGTGCTAGATAAGTTTTCATTCGTTTCATTTTACGAGGAACTCAATTTTCTTGCCATAATTTCGATCGAGAGATTTCTGAAATATTTTTTCGTCTGCTTTATAAAAGTTTCCCGTTCAGTCTTCTGCTTCCAACGTTAGGTTTTATAGTTGGCTTGACTAATTGAGAACGCATATTTTGTTCATCATGTTACGCTATTTTAGGATCTCTTTGAGCGTTCAGAAAAACCAATAATCCGTTTTCAAGAGCGCACCACGCGCGCGTGCCGGATGTCAAAAAGTCACGTGCGTGTCACGTGACGGTTGATGGTAGCAGACGAAGCCATAATTACCGTGTAAATAAGCGGGTAATAGAAAAAGCAGAAGTTGATGTATTATTTCAAACTACAATTTGTATTAATATACGAAGAAAATGCATTGGAGAAGAGATCTCACTTAAAAGTTTTAATATTTCTTATTTTAATGGAGAAAATGGTGTTTTTGCATATATACGCTCTTATTAATGGCTTTATAAATTTAGATAGGCGTCTGTGCTTAAATTAAGCCTAACAATATATAACAATACATGTTATATAAATGATTTTTTATATCCCAGGAATATTTTGTTCTTCGATGCTAATTGACCGATGATGCCTTAATTCAATAATCGTAAAACATTGTGTATTTATTCGTAAATATTATAACCTAATTGTGAAGCATAATATCCGAAGTAATCAGAAAGCTGCATTTCAACGCAATCGGCAATTTTCGTAACCCGATCGACTTCAGATTGATTTCAATGTCAACAACGATCATGTCGACTTTTCGGAACAAAATAAACAATTAAATGCACGTCTCTTTTAGAATGAACAAAGTCATTGAGTTCATACACATGATTTTGCGAAACAAGTGCAACAAACATTCAGATAGGCTATCCCCTTTTATCTATGATCGCCCCCTCCTTGTTTCGTTTGGGAGAACTATGAAAAAAGGTGTTTTATGGCGTTTAGTTAGCGGCTAGTAGTTTCTGTTGGCATTTCTCCATATTTACGTGCAAAAGTTAGTTTGTGTGTTTTTTTGCCATGAAAGCTCGTAAATCACGATTTAATACTCAAAGTAAAATATAAACGGTAAAAAACCCAGAGTTGATAGCAGACTAATCTCGCCTGAAACTGACTCTATGTTACATTCTCTCCTAGTAATAAAACAGATATATAACATGTTACCTTGGTAACGGAAATACGAGGCGATTCAGTACGCAATTTTTAAACCAATCAATTACGTGCTCATAAATGACAGATTCTACTCAGTTAATGAATGTAATTTTATTTCCATCTATAACACGTGTTTTATAAATAAATACAATGTGCTGGTTGATGCCATTCGTCGAAGTTTAAACATTTTTTTCTTCAGTCATATCACATTGGTCAGTTGCCCAACTTAGGGTCACTGGATTGTCTCAAATCTCTGGTCAAGAGCTTTTAACTTGGTATTGTTCATACGCCATCGCCTTGGTCTTCAAATATCATGTCATTTGATATTGTACTTACGTATTTCCATATTATATAGTACCAGGGCTCGAATTTAAGCTCGCATACTCGCAAAATGCGAGTGGATTTTGAAAATTGCGAGTTAATCTTATTTTTACTCGCAAATTTTTGCGAGTTGAAATCGTCGCAAAAATTTACTTTCTAAACAATAGAGGCTCAAATCAGCATTGGAACGGCCAGAGGAACTAATGGTAGTTCACTCAAGAACATCTTCAACTTCCCGAAAATTTAAAAAAATGTTGTACCTTTATAATTAATAAAAGATTCACAGTAAAAACGTGTATGATATTCTTTGTCTTTCCCACAAAAATACTAGTGCTTGATTTTTTGCGAGTGGAAATAAAATCAACTCGCAATTTTTTTAAGTTTAGTGATTTTGTTAAATTCAATTCCTGCTATTATAGTACATTCAATATTCAAATAATACTGTGTTTCAATATAAGTATGGATTGGAAAAAAAACAACATTACGTCGCCATTAACAACACTACGCCCAAACAACATTTGTATAAAACATTAACAATTTTTATCTCGGCTAAATTCTCATTCCATCTCAGCTAAATTTGATATTTTATCATATTGGAAATACACGAGTCTTAAAACATATTGTTTTCCCTATCTTGTCTGACGGTGTCAATACTGTCGTTGTAGTCATACGGAAGACGAAGTTCATACTGAAATGCCACAGGGGTATAAATCTAGTGTAATGTTCACTCTGCGATCAATATTTCCATTTATGATTAGATTCCTTGGAGTGTTTCCCTTCTCTGAAAGTCTCCCGGCACGTGCAGGCTGTTAAATTACAACCACATGAAAAATGCATGAATACATTGTGAAGCCAAGTATCGCCATTCTTTTTTACTAAATCACGTGACTTTCGAAATTTTCTTTATTTTTGGCGATAGATGGTTAGTCCATCTAGTATAAATTGCGGAGCCGTTTCGTTTTTACATCGAAGCGGTTATGGAAGATTGAAAATATTCAAAACGTTTATTATTGTTAAATAAAGTCTATTGTATATTTACAACATATATTATAATTATTACTTAGTATTTAGTAGATATTAAAATACTTATTAGGGGAAGTATTTGATTGTCATATATATGAAATCCTTCATAAAATTATAAATTTACAAAATTGGTTAACAACTTTGCAAGATATAATATTATGTAACAATTCGAATAATGTATTTTATTTCGTTTTGTTTTATTGAACAGAAACAAAATGAGACAAATCAATTAAAACTTGGCGAATTTAAACAATTTTCGAAACGTGCTCTATATTGATAAGACGTGTAGTCAATAAGGGCTTGAATTTTAAGCATAAAAATGTATAAAAAAGTGCTTGACAAAATCACATAAATATTTATATCTATAGCTCGTTTAGGATAACTTGAGACAAAATACAACGATGCCATTTTTATACACAGGTGGATTTAAGTTTAGTACACGTAATTATCGACTATTATCAGTGTGTTTTTGATATATAAAATTTAGTACGAGAACACACGTTTCACGTATTAAGACATTTTTAATACTTTCATTACACAAATCAGCTGTCCTCCCTGTTTTATGTAATACCTGACTCACAAATATGTAAACAAACTGAGTCGTTTGTCTCAAGTTATCCTAAACGAGCTATAGCAGAAGTGTTTGTTTTTTCTTTTCCTGATATAACTATGTTTTCTTCTATTTTCTTATTTCAGACCAGACCATACATTACAGGATCTAGTCTACAAGCTGGTACCTGGCTTATTTCAAGGTAAGATAATTACTCTTATTAATACTAGATTGGTTATACTTATTATTTTCTTATTCATTATTATAATAAGTAGTTTATCAACGTTTCCTCAACTTTCATCAGAACAGTTAATAGAATTGTATACTTGTTTTAATTAACAATAATTTCACGAACGTTGAGAAGGGAATATGGTTTTATTGTTGTTATTCCTATACATGTAACTGACTTACCGTCAGTTTTAATTCGAAGACCGCGTCGTGTCTGCTTTTTTATTTCTTGTTATGTTTTGCGAGTAGATTTTGATAGATTTATTGTAATTTCCGGAGAAACAGTTTAAAATAACATGAAATTCCAGATGTTTCGCAAATTTTGTAATAGCGACCAATACAATACAATTTCATAGAAAAATAAACTGTTTAGTTCTGAACTCCTGAAAAAAGCTAGCCGTATAAATTATTTCATATGTTTATTTGCGTGTTTATAAGAAGAATATTTCAAATGGTTCGCATTGATTTCGAAGGAACAATCTTTACACGTAGAGTTATCAGAAATATAAATAAAACACGTCAGGAAAATATTTATACGTAACTAACGAACTGCAATGGATAAATTTGCGACGTGTTTATTTTCAATTTTTCTATTTAAAAAGGCAGTGTTATGATAAATTGTTTTCCATGCCTGTTTTATTACATAGAATTCGTATTTTCCTCGGTTTTTGTTTTGATGTTATGTAGCGTATAAAACCTCTACTGTCAAATATAGATTTTCAATATTTTGCAATTAACTAACGAACTTAGCAATTTTGTCAATCTCATTTGCCTCTCCTGGCATATCCGGTACTTTATTTGACGTTGCGTTAATTTCATTTTGTCCAATCACGTGCTGAGAATTGGTTACCATGGAAACATTGCCCATGCGTAATGGAAACATAATTACTTCATGATAGCGCTAATAAGGGTCATTCAAAGGGATCAGATAATTTTATAGGGAAACGCTGTGGGATTTCCTCACCGAAATTACACAGGCTTGTCAAACTGGCATTTACGTTAATGAACTACATGACCAAATATGGTAAAATTTGTTAAAACGTCGTGCTGCCAGTATACTCTGTGTCGTCTGCTAGCGTCTGCTGTCATTTTACTAATACTGCGATCTGTCTTCTGCTTTTAGTTGAAGTGATTCTCCGACAAGTTACCAATATCTTGACAAAAATGCTGGTCACTCTATTCAAGTATTCTGTCATTAGTCAAGAGATAGTCTGATCAATTGAAAATATTAATGGAACGCTGTATGTCTTCCTTCGTAAAATTTCGAGTATTTCCGTATATCTATGACTTCGTTCGCAAAACTTTGGTATTTCCGTGTGACACATTCTCGTTTCCAGAGTCTAGTAGGATTCTCAATACTAGCGGTACGAGAATGCGTGTGTATGGCTTTGTTTGAAAAGCATTTATTTTTTGAAACTTTGTAAAAAAAAAGTATGACTTGCGTTTAGAAGTTGTCTGCGTTTTAAATATTTTCTAAAACATATTCTAATTTGTAGAAAAACGTTTTTAGTCTAAAATTCATTTTTAGTTTAAAGTGTTTCTAGATTTTTATACAAAACAAAATAACTATGTTTGATTTTCACCTTGTTCAAAGAATAGCTCATCTTAGTGAAGACCTATCTCGCTGCACATTGTTCTTGGTTCGTCAATTTTCCCCCCGTTTTTCCGTTATCTGTTTTGCTCCAGTCTGTCTATAATGAATATTTATAATTAATATTTTTTTCTACGGTTTTCAGATGAAATGAAGAAACGCAGGGAATTTTATAAAGAAGAAATCGATACTGGTAAGTTTTTCCGCTTTGTTATTATTGTTTAACCGTTCCTATGGCAACGGGCGACTTATTTATAAATAATATTATTTTTATCACTGTTTATTACGAGAGAAATAAATTAAAGTACACGATCACGTAAGATAGACATTAAATATGGATACCATAAATACTTTATTGCTGAACGCTGTTAAGCAAAGGCTGTATTTACTGGTTACGGGGTTTGTCGGCTACAATTTCAGGATGTGAAGTCAAGTGACCTCAGAATGCAAATACTCACTTATTTTTCGTCCAATTTTTGTAGCAGTCAAAAATAGTAAAGATTCAATCCGCACATAAAATAACTGTTATACTTCTTTTTCTGAAAATGCTTATATTAGCATGTGATTTTTAATGGTTTATTCTGAATCTTCTGTAAAAATGTTGTTTTTAAAAACCTACGTCATTAATATATATATATATATATTTACTGGGCATCGGACTACTGACGACTTTTTATATACACCAGGGCCATTTAATATATTACGGAAAGTGGTAAGTTTTGTTTAGAACGGCCGTATTCGTTTTGTGGATGCTTTTCTAGTACTGTATTACAATGTATTACAATGTAAAACAACGTATTACAACGTATTGTTATGTTTGTTCAGGACGAGTTGGTGAAAATGGCATCCAGGAAGAACGAGAAAGAATTATTTATTCAGCAGACGAACAGATTAGCCTTGTTTTGGAATTAAGTTCTGAGTACGTATTTACGTGTTTCTTTATAAAACACTAATGTTGTCTCTATTTTAATTTTTTTTTAGCATTTATGACGTCAAAGAAAAATCCATATACGTCATAACATTTATATAAGAGATTATTGATTTTTGTAATAATTATTTTTTTCTAATACGTTGTAATAGTTTTAAGTAACATAACTGCTGCTTGCATTCTACAATTCAGATGTTTTTTTCTCGTCAAATTTTAATTTTTCAGTAGTTTTAAAACTGTCGTCTGTTACTGTTGTTTTACTACTTGGAAATTTTATAGTTTTCTTTAAATTTTGTTGGTAAAACAAATCAGATTGTTCAGATTTACTACGTTTGGAGAAAATCTAGTTTTTTATGTAATTTGTATTCGTGTCTTAAACTTTGGTTTGTAGTCTGGTCCTTAATTAAATTTGTAGTGAAATCTTCCGCAGTGAAGGACAGTTATTTGATTAACTTCAGAAGAACGCTCTCGGGAACGAACGAGACTCTCGTTTTACTCGCGTTACATAATTTAGAATTAGAAATTACTGGTTGAGAATGGTTGGGAATTATTGGAACCATGACAGTTTTTGTGGTTGTCAAATTTCGAGTGGTTGTCTTTTTCTGAAAATACTTTGAGGAAAAAAAACCTAAACAAAAATATTCTTTTTATCCTGCATTAACTCAAATTTCGAACCTTTTGACGTTTTTTTGCTCACAATAATAATTTCGTGTGTTATAATTTGACAAGAAACCATACCCGCTCACGAACGTTTAACATAAAAACAATATGGTATAGCCTTAGCGAAAATCACGAATTCGAAAATTTGCATGCGCTAGTTTAAGCTGGTACATACTATGTGAACACTCATCACTAGTGGCTAGCTGGCTGACTTGATTCTAGGGCGTGGGTACTGGCGTCCAATATGTCCGTTTGATGTAAATCAGACACTATATTTAACCGACTTTTTACTAAAAACTGTTTATTTCCATTTCAGTGGTAATGCCCCATACTCAACAAGCGGTAGATCTAGTCGACAGCCACGTCTAGAGGTAATTTATCATTGTTATTTAATACGTAAATAGATTGTCATTTAATTAGAATATCGATTTTTAATCGATCATTTATTTTATCATGTTAGATAGGCTTTCAGTTATTGACAGTTACGTCCTTACGCATGATGTATGTGTTTTTTCAGTGTCTCTCGAATTTGTCTAGTTTGTCAACAATGAAAAACATTCACCAACTGGCTTTACGTGCATATGAAATAGAGGTATTCGTCGAAATTGGTATTTTAGGTATTTGAGTGAGCTCCGAATAAAAATCTTCACCAGTGACTTAGTCACAAGTAAAATATCATTTTCTGACTCACGAGTTGAAATAATCAAAGCCATAGATAACTATGTCTCTGAAATGATGAAGATCGTATAACCAAAATGGACGAATATAGTGTTTCTTTTATATTTCTTATGTTTCATTCAGTGTTCTGATGCATATTTTATACAAATAACTTAACAATCTAACATCATTTCTCCTGTTAAATGATGTCATATAACTTTTATTAATCGGCCGTTATATTTTCACTTATATGGAAATATACGATTGTTGCACCATACTGACTCCAATATTGGCGGCTTTTAAAAGACCTCCAAAACAACAACAACGGACAATATAAAATAAAGCATTTATCGATAGTTAGCTAGCTTCTTCGATTTCTACGAAAAATTATTGCGGTAAGAATATTGTCGCTGCTGTCACCCAATACTGAGTTGACAGTCCATTAACTTTAGCCTCAACTGTTACTGCTCACCTGGGCAGAATATTATCAAAAATCTTACGATAAATTAACAATATACATAATAATATGAAATGATTTACGACTAAAATCGGTCGTAAAAGGCTTGATCCCAGAACATTTTGATGTTTTATAATTGTCTTATATAAAATTCCCTTTGTCTTATTTTCCAGGCCGCTGACAGAAGATATCTCTCTTGCCCAGGAAACTTTACTGTCGGACATTTGAAGAAATTCATTAGAATGAAATTTAATTTGTGTGAAAAATTCCAGGTAAAGTAATTCTATATTTTTACTTCGACTTTTACATTTCACGTTATGAAGCTTGTCGTCGAGTATACTTTACATTGTAATATGTCCCCATTGGCCGTAAAACATGCTTACTGTGCTGCATCTTGGTCAACTGGTCGCTTGATATGGCTAAAATCAGCATTAGAGCGACTTAGAGCATCATTAAACAACAACCGAAACGTATAAACTTTTTTATAACTGTTGCACAGTATACTGTAACTAAATCATCTTAAAGAATGAAAGCATATAAATATTATGTTGTCAAAAACGGTTCTATGTTTTAGCTTAAATACCTTAATATTAACTAAGCATTCTAAACTTTGTTGTGTATCATAACAACCGTCTGCTACTTGCCTGTATTGCACTCGGGAGGTATTTAGTTATGATTTACAAATTTATGAGGTATGCGCATTTCCTGCAATTAGCCTCATGAAAACACTTCGCATTATCATCAAAGTATGAAGGAAATCTGGCACGCTGCCTAATCTATTTCTCTTGTTTCTTGTTTTCTTTAGTGTTTAGAAAATATTAATCCACATGATGTATTGCTCTATCACATTGTTGCAAAGTTTAGAAACACGCCCTGTTAGCTCATATTATACAACTCAATGCTACATTTTGTTGATAGCTACATATTCACTTAATGTTAGCTACATTTTCACTAACTGTTGACACGCTGTTTTGCGACTCAGAATGTACACTATGAAAACACGTACGCACCTTTTGTCCTGCAGTTACATATTTAAAACTACATTTGTACATGTATTATGATCGAACTTATTTCTTTCATTCCATCTATAATACAAACGATAGCTCTTTCTTTACCTTCCCATTTACTTTGATGTGCAAACACAATTTACAATCAACGTGATGGTGATTGTACTGAAACAAACGACTGCCTTTACCTGAATGGCCATATATATCCTTTTCAATTTGTTATATTTATCTAAGTGCCACATTCCAATGGTTATTGTATTTATTTATTGAATGATCGCTTTTACTTGACTGTTAATGTGCCCTTTATAATTTTCATAACCCTTTAAAGCGTCAACTGCTTCATAGTTATCGCAATCATAACTCGAAGAAACGAAAGCCATAACCTGATTAGCCAAGGTTTTTTACTATTCAATTTGCTTTACTAATTTTCAGCATTAATGTTTTCATTGCTTCTCACTTTCCGTTATTCAACGTTTACCCCTTATTTAACCACACCATTAACTTTGTTATATTTTTCAGGTTGACTTTTACCACACAGATGAGACTTTATACGACCATTATTCATTAGTAGATATTGCCTACATATATTCCTGGCGAAGGGTAAGATTAACTTAAATGTAGTTACTCTTTTCTTTTAACGACACGGACAGCAAACTGCTCTTAATGGTCACAAGAGGACATTCGTTCTATAGAAGTTCCTTTTGCTTGAAGGGTACATTCTGATAGAAAACGAAATGCATGACATAGAGGTTTTTGAGAGCCATTTTGT